>CM062296.1:591752313-593159411 GCA_031216915.1 Pictodentalium vernedei | reverse complement strand
TCTACGCTTTGCAGTCCTGGGAGTGGTGTATCAATTCCGGGCGATGTGCTTCGGATTGAATCTAGCACCCTGGGCTTTCACTCGGGTAATGAACTCGGTAATGATCTACTTCCGAGCTCATTCGTCTGCGGTAACGTCAGCCTACCTGGACGACATTCTTCAGAGGTACGGCAACGAGTTAACGCTTCAGAACGATGTTCAGAATCTTCTTCTATTGCTCCGACGTCTCGGTTTTATAGTAAACGAGGAGAAGTCGGATCTGGTGCCAGCCAAGTCATTCACTCATCTGGGAATGAGCTTCGAGACGCACAACAATCTCGTTCGTCTGCCGTTAACCAGAGCGAAATTAGTCAGTTGTTACGCTCGCTATTGTCTGCACGCAGACAAAGTCACGGCGAGAGAATTTATGAGACTGATAGGTCTGTGTGGAGCCGCCGCGGATCTCATTCCGATGGGGCGGCTACGCACACGTCCTCTTCAAATTTTCCTGACTCAGAATTGGAGTGTGAAAAATCATTCGCTCGATGTAGACGTTCTCTTGTCAGATCAAGTGAAACAAGAGATTCAGACTTGGGCAAACATTCAGTGGTTAACTCAAGGAGTTCCGCTGCAGTTGCCGGATCCGAGTTTTACCGTTATGACAGATGCCAGTCAAACAGGTTGGGGTGCATCATTAATCCCAACGGATTCGAGATGCCAGGGTCTTTGGGATCCGCAATTCCTGTGCAAGCACATAAACATCAAGGAAATGATGTCAATTTGGCTTGCGTTACGTCACTGGATGGACATTATTCACGATGCTCATGTCCAAATCCTATCCGACAATACGACAGTAGTGGCGTATATACGGAATCAGGGAGGCACTCATTCAGTTCCGTTGTTCAATCTAACGGAAAGAATCCTTCTGTTTGCGTTAGAACATCACGTTCTTCTTTCGGTCCGTCACATACCGGGTCGTCTGAATGTGCTAGCAGACTCCCTTTCACGAAAGGGTCGCTTGTTGCCATCGGAGTGGACTCTCAACAAACAAGTATTCAATCAGATTTGCTACCAATGGGAACGGCCAATGATAGACTTATTTGCGACACATCTCAACAATCAGTTGCAGACGTATGTGTCTCCGTGTCCGGATCCAAGAGCATTTGCAGTAGACGCTCTGTCGATCCCTTGGGACGGAATGATAGGATATGCGTATCCTCCAGCGCCGTTAATTCAACAAGTATTGCTAAAGATAAAACAATCTCAATGCAAGATTCTGTTGGTAGCATCTCTGTCGCCACAGAGACCATGGATAAATCTACTCAGGTGTCTGTTGTGGGACCTACTGCGGAAGCTTCCTCCACGAGAGGATCTTCTTTCGCAGGGGAAATCGCGCCAACTCCATCACAACCCGCAAGGTCTCAACCTTCACGTTTTTCCGTTGTGCGGTCCTTCTTGCATGGCAAGCACTTTACAGGACGAGCAGTGGACGCGATTTCTAACTGTAGGAGGACCTCCTCTTCGCTAAACTATGCGGCTAAGTGGAAGGTTTTTCGTCGTTGGTGTAGGGATCATTCTGTAGATATATTTGATCCCTCTATACCAGACATTGCAAACTTTCTAGTATACTTGTTTGACGAAATCAAACTGCAGCCTGTTACTATAAAGGGTTATAGATCTATGTTATCTGATACCTATGCACATCATGATAGTTTACAAATTGGATCTAATGTCTCTTTATCGAAGTTGGTTAGAAACTTTTCGATAAATAGACCTAGAACTCTTAGATTAATTCCTAAGTGGAATTTAGCTTGGGTTCTCCTTAAATTGAAGGAAAAGCCATTTGAACCTCTTGGGACAGTAGATTTCAAATTCTTATCTTATAAGACAGCTTTTCTCTTAGCTTTCTCTTTTGCCAGAAGAGTCAGTGAGCTTCATGCACTATCGGTGGATGATTCTCATTATCGTAGTGTTGGGAACACTATCACCTTCACTACTAATGTGGGTTTTTTAGCTAAGAATCAGGCTCCTAATAAATATCCGGAACCTATTGTTATTAAGGCTCTTCCGTCTTCAGACGGGCATAGGCCTTTACTCTGTCCTGTTAGAGCACTACGTATCTATAAACAGAGATCTCAATTTATCAGAAAGGGACGGAAACGTTTCTTTCTGTCTTTGATGCCTAATAGAAAGGACATTTCAGTCCATTCTATTGCTAGATGGATTCAGTTAACTATCCGTACTGCTTATGAAGATTTATCTTCTTCTCAGCAGTCTGTGCTTAAGATTTCTGCTCATGAAGTAAGAGCTCTTTCTACTTCCTGGGCTTATGCTAATAGTGTTGCTATTACAGATTTAATGAAGGCTGCTTATTGGTCTCAGCCATCCACATTTACGAATTTTTATCTCAGAAATATTGAGTCCATTTCTGGAGACCTGCATTGTTTAGGTCCGTTATCTGTTGCTCAGAATGTCGTCCACTAAACAGTTGCAACTATAGTTATGCAGGCTTTCTGTTCCGGCAGTGACTCCGTCCGGCTGCCCTCTTCGCTCTGGGCTATTTGACCCAGGGCAAGGGGAAGGGGGGGGGGGGGCAAGTGTTCCCTTAGGTCACCTGCTTTATAGTGAAAAGCAAGGGAATGCCTCCTCCAAGTCAGTATTTCTGAGTTGCTTCCGGGATGGTTTTAAAGTGTAATATTAATGTTTAAATTCATTCATGTCTTATTTTTAAAGTGTAGCTCGGTGTGAAGCATTTGTATATGTCAAGTGTCAAACGGGCTTTAATATACAATACTCGGACACTTTTAAATGATTATAAAGAGTCTCAATTCTCTGGACTACTTTATTTATTGGCTTGCTTTAAAAATAATTAGTATAAGGGTTATACTGGATGTTAATAGAGAACATGAATGTTATTGTGCTCAATTATTAAGGGTAGTGTATCTTTCTAATTTAATATTAAATAAGAAAGATACATGTAAAGCCTAATACTCCTTTTCTCCTTAAGGGGTTACCTCTTTACTATATAGTTGAGCTTATTGGATTTTCCTCTATGTCCTAGGCCCTCCAGCCTGTTTACTATTCAGCTAAGTCTGGGTCATTGGTACAGTATAAAAATGTTAAAAAATTTATAGTAATTTATATATTTTTTATACTTACCAATGACCCAGACGGGGATGGCCCTCCCTGGAGTTGGGAACTCTTGCCTCCCCGCTGAGTACATAGCGCTGACCAGGCACTGCCAGTAAGAATGATAATTGGCGCCAATTTCGGGACGACTGCGTCACTGCGCATGCGCAGTAGAGGCGTAGTATGGAGGTCCTTTAGGACATGATTTCTTTTTGTTTTGGATGCAAATTTTGGGGATTGGGGGGCAAAATTTGTGTTTGGCCCTGGTTTTGTTAGAGTTAGCACCAGCTAAGTCTGGGTCATTGGTAAGTAAAAAAAATATATAAATTACTATAAATTTTTTAACTTCTCAGGCCATATTTTGTAAAATTGCATAATCTACAGAATAGCATGGGTGGTGGTGTATTTTGTCCCTTGAGTGCAAGAAGCCTTTGCAATGATAAAGCATTGCAAAGCCTTGTTGCACTCAAGGGACAAATTTATTAATTTTATTAACTTGGGTAAAATATCAGAGATAAACCATTTAATTTTCATTTTTTTGAGTTTGCATTGGTTGTAAAAAGAGAGCATGCTGCAGCCAAAAGCACCATGCAGCAGGGTTGCAGAAACAGATTTTTAACTTTTGTAGACCTAATGAATGGTTTTTGACTTTTACAGGGAATAAAGGCAAACCAATGGGCAACACAGAAGCATATGACCATACAACTGACACCTGGTACGCAATCAAAGACTGTCCATCCACTCACTGTTCATGCGCACATATTGTTAGCAATGGAAAATTTTTTGTCATAGGAGGTTTGTCAATGCAGGGACCAAGTGGATGTATAGAAGCACTGTATTGTTGTGAATGACTGTGAATGGTTATAATCTTTATTCTGTTGTATAATTTCGAAATGCTTTTTGGCCAACGAACTACTGCTGATCTTGAAATGAATTTTAACTTAACTGTTTTAAAACTTCCAGATTTGAGAAATCTTGAGTCTTTCTATTTGCAGTATTAGTTTGTATGCATGTGTGCTCTCCAAATGTTTTTATTATCACATTTAGTATTGAAGTGTGCTCTTTAATCTTTCTAGGAGTGAATGAAATTATATTTTTATACTGTACCAATGACCCAGACATAGCTGGTGCTAACTCTTAAAATATAGGGCCAAACACAAATTTTGCCCCCCAATCCCCAAAATTTGCATCTAAAACTAAAGAAAACATGTCCTGAGAGGCCCTCCACACTTCGCCCCTACTGCGCATGCGCAGTGTCAAGGACGTTCCGAAATTGGCGCCATTTATCATTCTAAGTTTGGCCCTTCATCAGTTAACATCTGACTGATCTTTGTGCTTTTAAATCTCAGTTTAAATGATGCCAGACACATAAATATTAGTGAAATGGTGATTCTAAGGAGGATAGAAAAGGAGGAGAGGAAAAGAATGTGTGACAGAATATTATCAGGGCTGTAACTTAAAATTTTTTAATGAAATTATGTTAAGTTACCTATTTTCAAGGCAGCAGCCATTTTGTTGTCATTCTGATTATTTAGTTACACTGTTTTTTCAAGTGTTTTTCCTCTCTCCCTGTCCTTTAAGTTCCCCCTTGCTATTCTCCCATGCTTTTGGCATAATTTCTGTAATTATTATTACTAAAAATTTCTTGGGAGTTTAGCTGAATAACAGAATGAATTCTGTTCTTTCCCCATGTTTACGTCTTCACCTACGGGTGGTTAGGCGTTGTGTTCTGCATCTACCATCTGATGTTCTGCAGTTTCTTCCCTGGAAGTCTCTGTTTTGCATCAGATGGTGTATTTTTGATAACTGATTTCGGGCCTGGGTGCCTGGAGTCTTATTTTAGTGTTTTTACACTCATTGTTTACATTTACAACAGCCCTCTGTGTGAGGGGGGGATTTCTAAATAATAATATCTTTATGTTATTTCAATCATAACTAGATACATTATTATTGTTCGTAAGTGTTGAATAAATTGTTTAAAATATTTTTAAAATTTTTGTCCACACTTAGGCTTGGGATCCATTGGGGCTCAACGTTACTTTTCAGAAACTTGGGCTGTTCTGAAAAAATATTTTTTCAAAATATTTTGATTTCAATTATTTTTTCTATATTAATGGATCATATTATTATTATGTATTTTGATTGCCAGGGGTTAGTGCGAGTACCAGGACTTGTTTTCTTTTCACATTGAAAGGATATTGATCAATTGTTTTAAGAGGAAGTCTTCCTCTGACCTTATTATCATTCTATATGTGGTCAGTGTACTCGCATTAACTCCGGTTCTGTATCGTATGATTTCGATGACAATATGGGAAGCGTATGTCACGGTATGTTGTTGGGGATTTGGACACTCCGGTCCTTTCCCCGCAGGGTCACTCTACTTTATCAATTTCTATTTCAGACGATCAAGATTAGGGTGATGTATCTGTGATGTCTTCCAACAGTGTGCCTCCGTCGTCACAATTAATGAAGGGCTAGCGGAAAAGTGCTCATGTAATACGCCAATTGCCTAAGAGGACCCTAGTAGGTTCGACGGCCTTTGACGTCCGCTAGCTCGCCCGGTGTAGCGTCCATTCACCGAATGGTTCGGCAGCCGGGTTCGTCCGTTGCGGTCTAGAAGGAATTTTGGGGTGATGCGAGCACTATAAAATTAACTTAATGCACACCCAGTGACGGCGGATCGGAGGGAGAACGGAGGAAGCCTTTTAGTCCGGTTCATAGCTCGTTCCGGTCCATCCGGACGGCAAGCGAGAGAGGCCCCTCTCTCGTTCAACAACATCTGGCCCCAGATGTTGTGGTACAAATGTGTCGTTAGCGGAGCATACGTCCGTCGCTCGGGACGCTCCGTTGTATAGGCAGTCCGCTGAGACTGCTAAGGCTTCCTCTTCTCGTCAGCGCACACGACCGCACCTTGGCTGCGTGACCGCCAATATATTACCAGCTTCGCCGATCAAGGATTCTTCGGCGACCAGGTCACACCATCCGGCAGCCAGGGATTCGAGACCGATGGACTCCGGACGTTCGCATAGGAAAAGTATGCGGGAGCCATCTGTTGCGGAGCTGCCCTCGGCGAAGCAGCGATAGACTGCGCCTCCGCAGGTCTTGACGCCGGACATTCTTGTGCACATAGCACAGCTTATCGCAGCATCCCAGCAGCCGACAGAAACGATGTCGGATCGAGAATTATCCGACAGCGCTGGGTCGGTAGCCGGGGACTCGAGGCCTGCAGACTCCGGACGTTCGCATAGGAAGTATGCGGGAGTCAACGTACACGGAGCTTCCAGCGGCAATGCATCGTAAGTCCGCTACTGCACAGGCCTCGGGAACGGACGTGCTTTCCTTAATAGCACAGTTTATCGCAGCATCCCAGCATCAACTGAATCTGTCGCATATATTTTATCCGACGATGCTGGGTCGGGACGCTCCGCGGAAGCGGGTACGGACGTCCGAAAGTTTCATCCGGTCCGACGGGATACCGAAAGGGATTCGGTGGATTTCAAGCTTTCCCTTTCGGAACAACATATGCTGCGATGCCGGATAAGAAACTGATAGCGTCGGTGGACTTAGAAATTTTTGGTTCGGTTCAGGGACATCGTCCCTCAGTTCCGACATAGTCCAATAATGTCACACAAACTTTCGAATTATTGAACGAGGCTATATATATTATTATTTTATGCTTGCTATCCAAGCATTTCTGGTTTCTTGTTCGAAGAGTTATGGAGATGTCTTTCAAAAGTGTGCCTCTGTCGTCATAGTTAATGAAGAGTTAGCGGCAATAAGTGCTCATGGAATATGTCTATCGCTTACGGAGTGACATTCGCTAGCTCACCCGGTGTAGCGTACATTCATCGAATGGTTCGGCTGCCGGGTTCGTCCGTTGCGGTCTAGGAAGGAGATTTGGGTGATGCGAGCACTTTAATTACTTTAGTACTCACCCAGTGACGGCAGATTGAGGACAGATCGGAGGAAGCCAACAACATAGGGGACCGCATGTTGTGGTTCAGATATTTTACATTCGGAGCATATGTCCGTTGCTCGGGACGCTCCGTTATATTGACAGTCCGAGAGACTGTCTTTAATGCTTCCTCATCCTCACAGCAGGGCACACGACCGCACATTGGCTACGTGACCTCGAGTATCCGATCAGTTTCGGCATTCAGTGATTCCACAGCGAATAGGTCGCGCCATCCGGTAGCCAAGGGACACGAGGCCTATACACTCCGTTCGCTCGCATATTGGAAGTATGCACGGGGTAACGATCTCGGAGCTTCCTGCGGCAATGCATCGTAAGACCGCTGCTCCTCAGGCCTCAGTGACGGACGTGCTATCCGAGTTAGCACAGTTGTTTCGCAGCATCCCAGCAATTGACGGTTTCTCGGTCGAATCAGGAATTATCCGACGGCGCTGGGTCGGTGCGGTCCGCGGTTGCATCAAGCTACGGACGACCGAACGCTTTATAGGGTCCGACAGGATGGCGAAAGGGATTCGAAAGATTTCGAGTTTTCCCTTTAGTAGTATCGGAAGATGCCTTTCATATCTTCTGGCATTTCTTCCAGTGATTATTTTTCGGACTTCATTGCTGCGATCTTGGATAAGAGACTTATAGCGTCATTGGACTCGGATTTTTCGATCGGTACAGGGACTTTGTCCCTGACTTACCGACGCAGTCCAATATTGTCATTACAACATGTGTTTTATTTTTCGACGCTATATATTTATATATATATACAAGCCTGCTACTAAGCATGATAGTTTAGTTTCTTGTCCGCGTGGCTCATTTCTGCCATTTTATCTTTTTTACATATAGTTTATTTTGGCAGAGCAGGGCATACCGAGAGTTCATATGCGTCTAGACGGTGTGATTAAAGACTGCATATATTCTTTTTCGCCGTTTATGTCTTTTCCAATTTCAATGTTGGGAACGACATTATGTATAGTAGACTTAACTTAGACGCTTTATTATACGTAATCCGCCTTACTGAGGCGTTATTACGTCTTCAAGAAAAGATTTACGGGATATTATTCTCAATGTAATTTCTTTTGAGGGCAGTAGTTTGTTCACGTATAACTCCGCCCTTCAGTGGCTGATTGGAGTTGGTTAGACGTGATGCAGCCCTAGCTACATCCACGCGTGGATAGTAGGTTAAGAACTCTCTCAGAGTCGCTTCGTTCTCGGAGGAGCTTCTCTTCGACGGCAACTTTCCGGCAATCCATGAATTGCTTGATTATACATTCTCTTGTCTATCTAGTGTTACAAGAGATTCAGACTGGGGCAAACATTCGGTGGTTGACTCAGAGAGTGCCGCCGCAGTTGCCGGACCCGAGTGTGGCTGTTATGACGGTTGCCAGTCAAACAGATTGGGATATATACTGATCCCTACGGATTCGAAGTGCCAGGGTCTTTGGGTTCCGCAGTCTTTTAGCTATTAGTTTAACTTCCGCGGAATAATGTTTTTTAGGCTTGCTTTATGTCATTGCATGAACATTATTCAGAAACGCATGCCCAAATTCCTGTCCTTTAATTCGACAGTAGTGGCGTATCTCCGGAACCAGGGAGGCACTCTTTCGTTTCCGTTATTCAATTTAATGGAAAGAATCTGTCTGTTGGTTATAGTACACCAAGTTCAGTTTTGGTCCGTCATATTCTGGGTCGTCTGATTGTTTTATCGCACTCCCGTTCTCTTACGGGTCGCTTGTTGCTGTCAGAATGGACTCTCAACAAACAAGTATTCAATCAGATTTGCTATCTATGGGAGCGCCCAATGATGTTTTATTTATGACACAGCTTGCTAATCAATTGCAGACGTATGTGTTGGCTTGTCCAGATCTCTGAGCTAATACTGTTAACGCTCTATTGATCTATAGGACGGAATGATAGGATACGCGTATCCTCCAGCGCTGTTGTTTTTAGCAGGTATTGCTAAGATAAACAACCACAATACATTTCTGTTGATAGCATCTCTATCTTCACAGAGATCATGAGTAATTTACTCTCTTGTCTACTGTGGATCTTAACGTGAAATCTTCCTCTATGTGAGGATCTTTTTTCACTGGGTAAATCGTTTCATCTTTATCACAACCAGCAAGGTCGCAACCTTCATGTATTCCGTTGTGTGGTCCGTATTGCATTGTAAGCACTGTACTGGACGAGCTTTGGACGCGATTTCTTACTATAGGAGATCCTCTTCTTCGCTATTCTATGCGACTAAAGTGGAGGCTCTTCCGTCGTGGTGTAGGGATCATTATGTTCATATGGTTGATCCCTCCATACTACTCATTGCTATTTTTTAGTATACTTGTTTCACAAGATCTACTGCAGCCTGTGGTTATTTAGGTTATAGGTTTATGTTACCTCATACCTATGCACTCTATGATAGTTTACAATTGAGTCTTTTGTCTCTTTATCTAAGTCAGTTAGTAACTTTTTGATAAATAGACTTAGAATCTTTAGATTAAATTCCTATATGGATTTTAACTTCAGGTTCTTATTTAGCTAAGTAATCATTTGAGCCTCTGGAAACAGTAGTTTTCAAATTCTGACCTTTTAGACAGTAATTCTGTTGGTTTCTCTTTTACTGTAGAGTCAGTGAGTTTCATGCACTATCGATGGATGATTTTCACTTTCATAGTTTCGGAATCAATACTGCGGTTACTATTTAGGTTGGATTGTTGCATAAGAGTTAGGCTCCTATTATCCGGAACCTATTATTTTAAGGTCCTTCCGTCTTCATATGGGCATAGGCCTTTACTCTTTCCGGGTACAGTTTATGTATTTATAAACAGATATCTGTTTATTACAAGGGCGTAAGCTTCTTCTGTCTTTGATGTCTAGCAGAAGGACGTTACGCTCCATTTTATTGTTAATGGATTCTATTAACTAGCGTACTGCTTATGGTATATCATTGGCTTAGCAGTTGTGCTTAAGATTTCGGCTCATGAAGTAAGAGTTCTTCTACTTCTTGGGCTTACATTAATAGTGTTGCTATTATAGATTTTTGTAGGCTGCTCATTGCGCTCAGCCATCCATTCATGAATTTTATCTCAGAAATATCGAGTCCATTTCTGGAGGCCTCTATTGTTAGGTCTATTATCTACTGCTCAGAATGTCATTCACTTAACAGTTGCTACTATAGCTAGGTAGGCTGTCTGTTTCGGCAGTGTCTCCGTTCGGCTGCCCTCTTCGCTCTGGGCTATTTGACCCAGGGCAAGAAAAAGGGGGGGGGGGGAGGGTGTTCCCTTGGGTCACCTGTTTTTACTATGAAAACAAGGGGATACCTCCTCCGGAGTTAGTAATTCTGAGCTGTTATTGGGATGGTTGTTTAGTGAGAAGTTTAAGTTTATAAAATTCATTCAAGTCTTAGTTTTTAAAGTATAGCTTTTGAATATTGCATATGTCAACGGACATGATTATGCAATTCTCACACACTTTTAGGAGTATAAGAGTCTCTATTCTCTAGACTTACTTTATTATTGGCTTACTTTAAAAATTATTAGTATAGGATTATTGGATATTAATAGAGTACATGGATGTATGAAGCTCAATTTTTGGAAGGTGTTGTATCTTTCTAATTTATCATAAATAAGAAAGATACATGTAAGGCCTATTACTTCTTTTCCCTACAGGGGATGACTCTATTTTATTTTATTGAGCGTATTCCATTTTGCTCTATGTCCTTGGCCCTCCAGCCTTTTTACTATTCAGCTATGTCTGGGTCATTGGTACAGTATAAAAATGTTAAAAAATTTATAGTAATTTATATATTTTTTATACTTACCAATGACCCAGACGGGGATGGCCCTCCCAGGAGTTGGGAACTCTTGCCTCCCCGCTGAGTACATAGCGCTTACCAGGCACTGGTTATTAGAATGATAAATGGCGCCAATTTCGGAACGTCCTTGACACTGCGCATGCGCAGTAGGGGCGAAGTGTGGAGGGCCTCTCAGGACATGTTTTCTTTAGTTTTAGATGCAAATTTTGGGGATTGGGGGGCAAAATTTGTGTTTGGCCCTATATTTTAAGAGTTAGCACCAGCTATGTCTGGGTCATTGGTAAGTATAAAAAATATATAAATTACTATAAATTTTTTAACTTTCTTGACACAAAATTTCACAGCTCTGCTATTCGGCAGCTGGGTTGCATGAATTTGACTTGACAAGCGGGTTACTTAGTCATTCAAAACTATTGGCCAACCGTTTGTTTAACTGGTTGAGTGCTTAAAGCCCAAAGTTGGGCTTTGATTGTTTATTGGGGTTCAATGACACTTTCAGCAGCCTGGATCACGTCATGCCAGAAGCTTTGTGAGTGGAGAAAGCTAGAGCATGAAGCAGTGGTGAGCAACTGTCCGACTCTCAACTTACTAACTCTGAACAAGCAGGGTTAACAGCAGTTAAAGGAAAGTGCACCATCGACTTGCAGTACACCTTAGTACACAGTGCCCCCACAAAGGCAATCGGTAATAAATGTCTTGCCCAAAAACACAATGCAGTTACCACTGGTCAGGATTGAATTATTGACTTTTTGTTTTAAAGTTCAGCACTTTAATCACTGAGCCACCATGCTCCCAAATTTGGGCTTCACCCTGAATTGTGAGTACTATAACTTAAAAGCCCCATATTCTGCTCAGGTGCTTCATGTTATCTTTGGAGTAAAAGTATTTAGTCAAAATTGATTTGCCATGTTACAATTTTGGGGAGAGTGCCTACACAGGGTTCCCACTCCTCCTTGAATTCCTTGAAAGTCCTTGAATTTCAAAACCCCCTCCCAAGGACCTGGAAACTCCTTGAATTTTGAAGCACCTCCTGGAAACTCCTGAAATTTTGGAAAAATCGAGTCGGTTGCTCACTGGATTAATTCAACACCTAACATTTTTCCTTCTTCCCAACACATGATCGATTTTATACTCCTTGAAAACCCTTGAATTTCACCCAGCTGACTCCTGGAAACTCCTTGAAAAATTGATCTGAACCTCCTGGAAACTCCTGGAATTCACTTCTCAATTTGGTGCAGGAACCCTGCTACAGGCACTCTCCCACAAATTGTGACGAGGCAAAGGCATGTGAACAAATTTTCCACACCCAAAATAATTTATCATGCTACTAGTTAACCATTTTGTTATAACTGGACAATAAAGACCACCAATGTCATCAAGCAGTATTAACCCTTTTCTCACTCAAAGTGGATTTTTGCTCTTGGAAGAAAAATACTCTCTCACTCAGTAGAAATATGTTAACTCCCCTGTAAATACAAACAGTCCTTTTAATTCCATGCATGCTGCTGGCAGATATTCCAGCCCAGGATAGGAAATCTCTTGCAACTAAAATAATTGTAATTTGAGAACACATAACAAAATTTCCACCTACAAATTGTTCTGACTTTTCGACCAGCAATTTCTTGAGTCAAACTTTAATGAATTTCTTATCAAATCTAGTCATGGCAGCTTCACAGCAGCCATAACTAGATTTGATCAAAAACATTTTAAAAATATCCAGCAGATTAAGAGTTAATCGTGACTTTTTGGTGATTGTGGTGGCTGATTGGTTAGAGCATAGGACTTCAGATCGAAAGGTTGTGGGTTTGATCACGACCCATGTCATCTTCATTGTCTCCTTGGGTTAGACACTTATCCTAAATTGCCCAAGTGGGAGCACAGATTACAAAGGCATACTGCATGCCAATTGTATACTTACATTCAACCAATGCTAACCGTGACCATGCTGGATTAGAAATTCGGAGAGTGTGACAGTTACTTGTGGATATTTGGTTCTCTCCAAATACTCAGGCTTCCACCATTTGTAAAGCTGTCTGACACGATATGACCCTGGCTATTGAATGTGTTATTAAAACCCCCTAAATAAAGAAATAATTAACAAATCTTTTTGATGCTAAACTATTGAATTTTTCATCATTTAAAGGCAAGGCTGCTTTATTTGCAGCAATATTTAACCGCCATTCAAATTTTATTATTATTGTTTTTGTGTTATTAGGGGGTGGGGGACGTTTGCCTCCAAAACATAGCCTATGCCCCACATTGGAACATGTGTGTCAAACTTGTTCCCCTAAGGATTCATAAGCTATGTTTGTAATTGTAGGTCACATAATTATAAATAATTGGCTGAATTGACTTCATGATTTTGTCAAGAAATTACCCTGACAGTAATCAAATTACCCTTAAGTTTGTTTATAGACCAGTTTAGCCTCTACACATCCAATACAGGCTTTAATCTATTATATCTTGTTTGACAGAGCTCCATGAGCCCTGTCAATTAAACAAGATATAAGAGAATGAATGCTCAGTTTTGCTCTAGAACACAGGAATTCGATCAAATCTCAGTTAATTGGATACTCCTGTTAATTAATTGTGTATGAATAATGAAAATGAGCTCAATTGGTAATAAACAAACAAACATCAAAAGGATGCAAATAATATGATAAAAGTATAAACAGACACTGGTTACATTTGCCCCATGTTCCACATGAAACTCAAAATTGTTTCAATGATATTAATGTAACCCTTTTCATTTTATTTATTAATTTATTTATTTATTTATTTATTTATTTATTGGAATTTAATGACACTTATGGCAGCCAGGGTGTCAGAGAGTTTTATGAGTAGAGGAAGCCAGTTTACCTAGAGAGAACCACTGAGCAATGACTAGCAACTGCCAGACTCCCCAGCATACTAACTCCACACAAGTAGGGTTAGCATTGGTAGAAGACAAGTGCACCATTGACATACAGTATGCCATATTCATAGCATCACCGTGCCCCCACATGGGTAATCATTTAGGCCTGAGACCTGGGTTCAGATTGAGGTTCACTAAGGATAAATTTATTGATGCTACCCTGCTATGCAGGGTAGCATCACTAAATTCACACTCTGGGGACCTCATTCTCCAGATGTCAGCCTGCTTATTCTCTGGCCTGAATGCCACAACCATTGAGTAACTGCACTCCCACCTTTTCATGCACCTTGGACCAAAGATTCAGTGTAATTACAGTTCTTGCCATAGTTATTGTCCCCATCCCAGTTGAAAATAGTGAACATTTCACTCTGTGGTATGGGTGTAGGTAATCAGATTTGTTTGCCGTTTGGTTTGCCGATAACCCAATATGGACTTAGAACATTGTGGTATTGCATCATATGCTATGCACATGCTTCATGTTTCACTTGTTTTAAAGTGCGGAATAGTGTTTTCAATATGCTGAAAGTGACCTCAGGCTTACACACTCCATACCGAAGTTTCAGGTAATCTAATCTCCACATTTAGTATGCAAAGCGCTTTGACTGAATGAGTTAATTTAGCATACATTTCTGTGGTCTATTGCAGATTTCTATAAATTAGTGTGACATGCGCTGAAACAGACAGAATAGTACTGTCAAGGAAATGGTAAATTTACATCTTTGTATAAACCAGAATGGTGTGTTTCAAGGAAGTTTTAAGCAATTGAAGACAAGATCAATTAACCCTTTACCCAACGTAACGGCCAAAACCGGCCAGCGCTATTCTCAAAAATCGCCTATTAATTTTAATTATTTTTTCATTTTTTGTCTCAAAAACATAGGTTATGAACCCTCATTGGAACGAGCTCGTTCCATTGAGGGGTCATAACCTATGTTTTTGAGACAAAAAATGAAAAAAAATAGTTATTCAAGAATTTTTTTTTGCAAGTGCCGTCTGCTTTTCATGTTAGGTAAAGGGTTAAATAACTGAGTTATATACTATTTTTGTTTAACCCTTTACCCAATGCACAGGATATCAAAATTTATTACCAGTACTTTAATTTTTTTTTTTTTTTTTTTAAATTTTTCAAAAGATTTCAACAAACCCATATCATTTGTCCCCTAATTGGAACAAACTTGACAAGCTCATTCTAATGAGGGGATCACATGATATGGTTTTGTTGAATTTGTTTGAAAAATCAATCTTTTTAACTGCTTAATTTGTAAATTACGTACACTGATGCAGCAGACTTGTTAGGTAAAGTGTTAACATGTCCATTGCTACCTGCCAAATAATCATTATCTTGATCAGAAAATACGGGCAAAGTAGTAGCTCAAATTAATCTCTTTTTTTTAACCCTTAAAGGCCTGTTTCTGACTTTCAATACCTCAGAACAGTTGCCCTTGATATACGGTCATGAGGAGTCCCTGCTCACAGTAGACAAATTTCCTAGGCAGTGGTTTCTAGTCAAGTCTTAGCTGCCTTTGCAGGCAGTCAAGACTTGACTAGAAATCACTGCTATGCCACTGGATGTGTACAGGATGTGGTAAGGTGTGAATTCATAACAAGTGACCAAGCCCTTAAGGGTTAAAAAATAAACAAATCGTATAGGGAACTTTGCTTCCTGAATTCGATGCAATTCCCTTTGCGTGTGATTGTTGCAACGGAAACAGTTTTTTTGAAATTCATCTACCACTTTTTCCATATGGCTCTGCTGAAATTTTTGCTTTATTGGCATGATCCAAATCGGAGAAGTGTATATCTCAGCTTTTTGTTAACACTGAGAACCATAATGTCTGTCACCAATATTCCCACAAATATCAGCTAGGCGTAGAAGGCGAATCCTCTAGTTCCTGAGGAACAGGTCTGTTGCAACTGAATGTTGGTTTTCAATGAAACTTTAGTTTCCCAGTTTGTCTCCTTTCATCTGTTTGCCAATGGGACCAGTAAATGATACACAACTGTTTTTTTAAATTTACTTTAATTATTCATTCTAAGTTGTTGGACTTGGTGTGCAAGTAATCATTATCCATCTCTGTTATGTCGTTTCGCTGAGATATTACCCTAAATTTAACCCTTTACCCAATGCAGACGATATCAAAATTTATTATTTTAATATTTGTTTTTTCAAATTTTTCAAAAAATTTCGAAGAAACGATATCATCATGTGATTGCTCATTGGAACAAGCTCGTTCCAATGAGGGGTCACATGATATGAGTTTGTTGAAATTTTTTGAAATATGTATTTTTTTATCTACTTAATTTGTAAATTACGCGGGCGGATGCGGCCGATTTGTTAGGTAAAAGCTTAATAACACTAAACCGTGATCAAGAATAATAGGTGGTAAACTTCCTTGCAAGTTGGATTACTCAGAATTATTTGGAATGATATTTCCAAAAATCATTGAAATGATCAGATTAATAATCGAGTTATCTTTGCATGCCCGGAATAACACTAATATTCAGGAATCTCCCATGGAAATGTACCCTTTGTTTAAAAAAAATGTGATTTATTGGTGCCCAGGTTTATTCCCAACAAGATGAATCCCAACAAAAACAGAAAAAATTCAAAAGCCCATATATCCCAAACCAGAAGGAAGAGAACCGGTATTTGGTATGAAACATCCTTAGGACCAGAAGGAGGGATTTGTTAAAAAAAATTGCCACCAGTTCAATCAGGGTGCCTGGTGGAGGGTAGTGAAAAAATGATGAGTCAGCATTTTTGCAGTAGTTTTATCCCTGGAGGATTTCATTCACAGAAAATTTTGATTGACATATTGTGTTCTTAAATAAACAAAAATTCTGTTATAAACATTTAATCTTGTTATTACAATCTGTCAGTTCTATCGGAGGGGGGGGGGGGGGGGGGGGGGGGGGGAAGGGACTTTTGTTTGTTTTAGAAAGATTTTTATTTATGCTTAATGAATCATTTCAATGCTGGAAAACATCTGATACCTGTATGCATGTCTTTAATTTAACCCTCTCAAGGCTGCAGTGTGGGTTCTAAAGATTTTTATTGATGTCATGAACAAATAAAAAACCTTTCAATACTGTTTTTTCTGGTTCCTTAGAAAAAAATTGATCTGAGTCCTCTCTGAATATCTCTAATTTAACCCTCTCATGACTTCAGTGTGTTTTTTTCCAAAGATTTTTTTCTCTCATGATGGACTCTTTCTCTACTGATTTCATGTTGAATGAACCCTTTCTGTGCTGTAAAACATTTATCTGATTCCTGTGTGCATGTCTTTAATTTAACCCTCTCAAGACTGCAGGTCTGTAGCAGGGAGTTCCAAAGATTTTTAGCTCATCTTGACAAAGTCAAGCTGAGCTAATCTCATCACTCTTCATCCGTCGTCTGCCAACACCATGTTTTGGTCTTCTCCTCCAAAGCCACTGGGCCAATTCAGTTGAAAGTTTGTGTGAGTGATGGTCCCAAAGGGGCATTGCATTTTTGTTCAACTCAACATGCTCAGCCCCATAGAGAGGGAGTGTGGGGGGGGGGGGGGGGGGGGGGATGCTTCAAAAATATTTTTAAAAATCTTCTTCTCATGAACCAGTGTGTACAATGACTTGATATTGCTATGGAGCTTCCTTTTGAGGTGTAGAATCAAGTTTGTTTAAACGAAGTTCGTGAAGCAATATTTGGCTTTGTAAGGGGCGGGGTAAGATTTTTGGCCCCGCCCAAAATTTCTATTTTCTAAACTGATTGTCCGGTTTGAACCAAATTTGGTATGTGGTATTATTGGGTCATAAGTACTTGACACAAAAAAAAAATTCCCACATCCTCATGGGAACCCTGGGAGCTAAAAATAGAAATATTTTCAATCGCCCATATTTCCAAAACCACACGGAACAGAGAGCTGTTATTTGGTATGCAATAAACTTAGGACCAGTAGAATTGAATGGTAAAAAAAAAATGCCATCGGTTATGTTAAGGTGTTCTGCAATGGGCATCGAAAAAAATGCTGAGTCAGTATATTTGCAAAAATTTTTAAAAATCTTTTCTCCAGAACCAATCCTCAGAATCTTTTGATATTCGGTATACAGCATCCGTAGGGGTGTCAGATACAAGTATGTTAAAATAAAGCCCATTGGTTTATATTTGGGCCCAATATAGGAGCCCAAATTTTTTACATAGGGTAATATGGGTAATATTCTTTAAAAATCTTCTTCTTCAGAACCACCAGTCAGAATCTTTTAACGTTTGATATACATCATTGGTATGAGGGTCAGATTCAAGATTGTTCACACCAAGTCCCTAGGTTAATATTTGGGCTTCCTACAGAAGCCCAAATTTTAACTTTGTTCAGTATGGGGGATAATTTTTAAACATCTTCTTCTTCAGATCCACCAGGCAGAATGCTTTCATATTTGGTATGCAACATCTCTAGGTTGGTAAGATTCAAGTTTGTTCAAATCAGATCCCTAGGTATATATTTGGGCTCGCTGTGGTAGACAAATTTTTACTTAGTGCGATATTAGGAAATTTCTTTAAAAATCTTCTTCTTCAGATCCACTAGTCGGAATGCTTTCATATTTGGTATACAGCATCTCTAGGGGGGTCAGATTCCAGTTTGTTCAATTCAAGAGCCTGGGTTAATATTTGGGCTCCATATGGGAACCTGAAATTTAACTTAGTACAATATGAGGGAATTTCTTCAAAAATCCTCTTCTTCAGATCCACTAGTCAGAATGGTCTCATATTTGGAATACAACATCTCTAGGGGGTTCAGATTCAAGTTTGTTCAAATCGGATCCATAGGGTAATATTTGGGCTCACTGTGGTAGCCCAAATTTTAACTTGGTGCAATATGAAGAAATTTCTTTAATATTTCTCTTCTTCAGATCCAACAGTCCGAAAGCTTTCATATTTGGTACACAGCATCTCTAGGGAGGTCAGATTCAACTGTGTTCAAATGGAGAGGCTGGGTTAATATTTGGGCTCCATATTGGTTGCCGGAATTGGCCAATTTGCTGAAGATTTAAAAAATTTTGTATTCAGTACCCTCTAGAGGTGTGTAACTAAGATTAATCCACATAGGTTGTATCAAGTGGCTTCATAGGGGAGCTCTACATTTTACGTTATGATCAACTGAAGAAAAGGCATGATGCCCGGATTATTTTTGTCACTCCTGAGGGTCTCAAGGACTGACAGTGTAGCCTATGGAGATGGATTGCTTAATGTAGATTCATTCTTGGACTCTGTTTATATTGTGTTCTGTTCAAGATGAGTGTCTCAGGCCCCACAGGGCCTCTTGTTTTATTAATATTTTTATACTGTACCAATGACCCAGACTTAGCTGGTGCTAACTCTAACAAAACCAGGGCCAAACACAAATTTTGCCCCCCAATCCCCCAAATTTGCATCCAAAACCAAAAGAAATCATGTCCTATAGGACCTCCATACTACGCCCCTACTGCGCATGCGCAGTGTCAAGGACATCCCGAAATTGGCACCAATTATCATTCTCTGTTTGGCCCTTCATCAGTCAACATCTCACTGATCTTTGTGCTTGTAAATCTCAGTTTAAAGGATGCCAGACATGTAATTATTGGAGAAATGGTGATTCTAAGGAGGATATAGAAGGAGGAGAGGAAAAAGAAGTGACAAAAAATAATCAGGGCTGTACTTAAAATTTTTTATGAAATTATGTTAAGTTGCCTATTTTCGAGGCATGGGCCTCTTGTTGTCATTCTTGCTAAAATGTTGCACTGCTTATTCAGTGTTTCCTCTCCCCTAGCCTTCTAAGTCCCCCCTTGCAATTCTCCCATGCTTTTGGCATATTTTTGAGAAAGTTCATTTCTAAAATTTTCTTGGGAGAGTTGCTTGGATACAGAATGTTTTCTGTTATTTTCCCCATAGTTACGTTTTCACCCATGGGTGTATAAATGTTGTGTTCTGCATCTTCCATCTGATGTTCTGCAGATTCTCCCCTGGGAGTCTCTGTCTTGCATCAGATAGAGTGTAATTTTGATGACTGATTTCGGGCCAGTTTTTTCAGTGCCTGGAGTCATGTTTTCTGTTGTTTTACACTGTTTGTTTACATTGGCAACAGCCTTTTTTGAGGGGGGCTGTTTGCCTTTGGTGTAGTTTATCTCACTATAAGATACATTTATATTATCCGTAAGTGTCTCATTAATTATTTAATATAAATTTAAAATTTTTGACCACACTTTGCCATCGGATCCATCGGGGCTCAACGTTACTTTTCAGAAACTTGGGCTTCGCTGAAAAAATATTTTTTCAAAATTATTTTGATTTGCAATTGTTTTTTCATTTATTAATGGATCATGTTATTATGTATCTTTGTGTCAGGGGTTTGTGCGAGTAACTAGGACTTGTTGTTGACTTTTCACAATGAAAGGATATTGTTCAAATTGTAATGGGAAGAAATCTTCCTCTGACTTTCATGATCATTGTATTAATTGTAGTCAGTGTTCTCGCACTAATCCCTGTTCTATATGTCAATATTGGGATGACAAACATTGGAAACGTGTGTCACGGTATGTTGTTACTGGAGAAAGGGCTATGCCGGCTCTTTTTCCACAAGGTCACTCTACTCTCTCAGTTTCTATTTCAGAGGAACAAGAACAGGGTGATGTTTCCATGTTATCTTCTGCAAGTGCACTTCCGTCGTCACAAATGAATTCAGAGCTAGCGGCAAAAGTGCTCATGGAGATTAGACAAATGTCGTCCGCTAGCTTGCCCGGTGTAGCGTCCATTCACCGAATGGTTCGGCAGCCGGGTTCGTCCGATGCGGTCCAGGAGGAAATGTTGGGTGATGCGAGCACTATAAACATTCAATGTGCACACCCAGTGACGGCGGATAGTAAGCGAGATCGGAGGAAGTCTTTGTGTCCGGTTTCTAGCTCGTCCAGGTCCAGCCGGGCCGCGAGCGAGAGAGGCCCCTCTCTCGTACAACAACATCTGGGACCAGATGTTGTGGTACAAAATGTGTCGCAAGCGGAGCATACGTCCGTCGCTCGGGACGCTCTGTTGCATAGGCAGTCCGCGGAGACTGCTAAGGCTTCTTCTCGTCAGCGCACACGACCGCACCTTGGCTGCGTGACCGCTGATATCTTACCAGCTTCGCCGATCAAGGATTCTTCGGCGACCAGGTCACACCATCCGGCAGCCAGGGACACGAGGCCGATGGACTCCGGACGTTCGCATAGAAAAAGTATGCGGGAGCCCTCGGCGGAGCTGCCCTCGGCGAAGCAGCGAAAGACTGTGCCTCCGCAGGTCTCGACGCCGGACATTCTTGTGCAGATAGCACAGCTTATCGCAGCATCCCAGCAGCCGACAGAAACGGTGTCGGATCGAGAATTATCCGACGGCGCTGGGTCGGTACGCTCCGCCGAAGCATCGGGGGCGGACGACCGGGAGCATCATGAGGTCCGACCGGATGGTGAAAGGGATACGGATGATTTGGAGCTATCCCTTTCGGAACAACATAAAGCTGCCGTGGACTTTATCTGGTACTTTCTCCCTCAAGTTGTTCCGTCGGGCCAGACTGCTGCGGTTCCGGACAAGAGGATTATAGCGTCATTGGACTCTGAATTTTTTGAGCGGTTCAGGGACATCGCTCCCGAGTTTCCGTCGCAGTCCAATAATGTTGCAAGAACATTTGAATTATTGAACGACGCTATATTTAAACTTGCTTCCAAGACGGGGAAAGCAGGTTTCTTGTCCGCCAATACTCTCAACCTGCCTTTCATTAATGCAAGGAATAAATTCGACACGGCAGGACAGGGTATACCGAGAGTTCCTCTGCGTATAGACGACGAGGCGGAAGACTTAGAGCTATCATTACCGTCGTCGGCTTCTATTCCAACCACGGTGTTGGAAACAGCTATTTCGTCTAACAGAGCCAATTTAGATGCCTTATCTTACGCAGATCACCTTACTAAGGCGTTATCACTGCGCCTTCAAGGGAAAGAATTTCAGGATATACAATCCTCTTTAAGACTTCTTTCAAGGGCAGTAGCTTATTCCACGTGTAACTCCGCCCTTTCTGTGGCAAACCTGGAGTTGGTTAGACGTGACGCAGCCCTAGCTACATCCACACTCGTGGATACTAAGGTGAAGAACTCTCTTAGAGTCGCTTCGGTCTCCGGAGAACTTCTCTTTGACGGCAAGCTTTCTGCTATTTATGATAAAATTACAAAGAAAGCTTCGGATTCTCTGTTGTTCAAATCTGCTTCTAAGAAGTCGGATACAGCAGACAAGAATAAGACAGGCATTTCTGGGTCTAATGCATCCAAGAGAGGTTCCTATAGAGGTTCCGGTGCGTCCTCTTGGTCTTATTCGAGAGACCGTCAGGGTAGCGACTCTCGTTCGGGACGTCCTTCGGGCCGGGACAACCGGTCGGACGCCCCGAGGTCGACGGGACGAGGTGCGGGTCGTGGAGGACGTGGTTTCTCCTACTGCAGGCCTCGCAGGTCCAGGAGGTGATGGCTTAAACCTCTATCGCGTACCGGTTGGCGGAAGGTTGTCGAGCTTTTCACAAGAATGGGCGTCGATTACGGACGACCCTTGGGTGAGAGGAGTGACTTCGGAAGGCCTAAAGATATCCTTCAAACGAAAGCCTCCATTAACTCGAAGTCCAAAGTGGACTCAACTTCCGTCAAATCCGCAGAAAAGAGACGCTCTGTTATCAGAGGTGCAGTCTCTTTTAATGAAGAACGCGGTAGAGGTCGTAGAAAACCAGGAGACTCCGGGATTCTACAGCCATCTGTTTCTGGTTCCGAAACCAGACGGCTCCTTCCGTCCAGTCATAGATTTGAGCTGGATAAACAAGCTGATCGTCGCTCCGAAATTTTATATGGAGACGATTCGGTCGGTCAGAGCGAGTATTCGGGTGAACGATTATGCAACAAGCATAGATCTCAAAGATGCGTACTTTCACGTCATGGTACATCCGACATTCAGAAAGTATCTACGCTTCGCAGTCCTAGGAGTGGTGTATCAATTCCGAGCGATGTGCTTCGGACTGAATCTAGCACCCTGGGCTTTCACTCGGGTAATGAACTCGGTAATGATCTATTTCCGAGCTCATTCGTCTGCGGTAACGTCGGCCTACCTGGACGACATTCTTCAGAGGTACGGCAACGAGTTAACGCTTCAGAATGATGTTCAGAATCTTTTTCTATTGCTCCGACGTCTCGGTTTTATAGTAAATGAGGAGAAGTCGGATCTGGTGCCGTCCAAGTCATTCACTCATCTGGGAATGAGCTTCGAGACGCACAACAATCTCGTTCGTCTGCCGTTAACCAGAGCGAAATTAGTCAGTTGTTACGCTCGCTATTGTCTGCACGCAGACAAAGTCACAGCGAGAGAATTTATGAGACTGATAGGTCTGTGCGGAGCCACTGCGGATCTCATTCCGATGGGGCGGTTACGCACGCGTCCTCTCCAAATTTTCTTGACTCAGAATTGGAGTGTGAAAATTCATTCGCTCGACGTAGACGTTCTCTTGTCAGATCAAGTGAAACAAGAGATTCAGACTTGGGCAAACATTCAGTGGTTAACTCAGGGAGTTCCGCTGCAGTTGCCGGATCCGAGTTTTACCATTATGACGGATGCCAGTCAAACAGGTTGGGGTGCATCATTGATCCCAATGGATTCGAGATGCCAGGGTCTTTGGGATCCGCAATTCCTGTGCAAGCACATAAACATCAAGGAAATGATGTCAATTTGGCTTGCGTTACGTCATTGGATGGACATTATTCACAATGCTCATGTCCAAATCCTATCCGACAATACGACAGTAGTGGCGTATATACGGAATCAGGGAGGCACTCATTCAGTTCCGTTGTTCAATCTAACGGAAAGAATCCTTCTGTTTGCGCTAGAACATCAGGTTCTTATTTCGGTCCGTCACATACCGGGTCGTCTGAATGTGCTAGCAGACTCCCTTTCACGAAAGGGTCGCTTGTTGCCGTCGGAGTGGACTCTCAACAAACAAGTATTCAATCAGATTTGCTACCAATGGGAACGGCCAATGATAGACTTATTTGTGACACATCTCAACAATCAGTTGCAGACGTATGTGTCTCCATGTCCGGATCCAAGAGCATTTGCAGTGGACGCTCTGTCGATCCCTTGGGACAGAATGATAGGATATACGTATCCTCCAGCGCCGTTAATTCAACAAGTATTGCTAAAGATAAAACAATCTCAATGCAAGATTCTGTTGGTAGCATCTCTGTCGCCACAGAGACCGTGGATAAATCTACTCAGGTGTCTGTTGTGGGACCTACCGCGAAAGCTTCCTCCACGGGAGGATCTTCTTTCGCAGGGGAAATCGCGTCAACTCCATCACAACCCGCAAGGTCTCAACCTTCACGTTTTTCCGTTGTGCGGTCCTTCTTGCATGGCAAGCACTTTACAGGACGAGCAGTGGACGCGATTTCTAACTGTAGGGGGACCTCCTCTTCGCTAAACTATGCGGCTAAGTGGAAGGTTTTTCGTCGTTGGTGTAGGGATCATTCTGTAGACATTTTCGATCCCTCTTTACCAGACATTGCAAGCTTTCTAGTATACTTGTTTGACGAAATCAAACTGCAGCCTGTTACTATTAAGGGTTATAGGTCTATGTTATCTGATACCTATGCACATCATGATAGTTTACAAATTGGATCTAATGTCTCTTTATCTAAGTTGGTTAGAAACTTCTCGATAAATAGACCCAGAACTCTTAGATTAATTCCTAAATGGAATTTAGCTTGGGTTCTTCTTAAATTGAAGGAAAAGCCATTTGAACCTCTTGGGACAGTAGATTTCAAATTCTTATCTTATAAGACAGCTTTTCTCTTAGCTTTCTCTTCTGCTAGAAGAGTCAGTGAGCTTCATGCACTGTCGGTGGATGATTCTCACTATCGTAGTGTCGGGAACACTATCACCTTCACTACTAATGTGGGTTTTTTAGCTAAGAATCAGGCTCCTAATAAATATCCGGAACCTATTGTTATTAAGGCTCTTCCGTCTTCAGACGGGCGTAGGCCTTTACTCTGTCCTGTTAGAGCGTTACGTATCTATAAACAGAGATCTCAGTTTATCAGAAAGGGACGGAAACGTTTCTTTCTGTCTTTGATGCCTAAGAGAAGGGACATTTCGGTCCATTCTATTGCTAGATGGATTCAATTAACTATCCGTACTGCTTATGAGAGTTTATCTTCTTCTCAGCAGTCTGTGCTTAAGATTTCCACTCATGATGTAAGAGCTCTTGCTACTTCTTGGGCTTATGCTAATAGTGTTGCTATTACAGATTTAATGAAGGCTGCTTATTGGTCTGAGCCATCCACATTCACGAATTTTTATCTCAGAAATATTGAGTCCATTTCTGGAGACCTGCATTGTTTAGGTCCGTTATCTGTTGCTCAGAATGTCGTCCACTAAACAGTTGCAACTATAGTTATGCAGGCTTTCTGTTCCGGCAGTGACTCTGTCCGGCTGCCCTCTTCGCTCTGGGCTATTTGACCCAGGGCAAGGGGAAGGGGGGGGGGGGGGGGGGGGGGGGCGGGTGTTCCCTTAGGTCACCTGCTTTATAGTGAAAAGCAAGGGAATGCCTCCTCCAAAGTCAGTATTTCTGAGTCACTTCCGGGATGGTTTTAAAGTGTAATATTAATGTTTAAAATTCATTCATGTCTTATTTTTAAAGTGTAGCTCGGTGTGAAGCATTTGTATATGTCAAGTGTCAAACGGGCTTTAATATACAATACTCGGACACTTTTAAAAGATTATAAAGAGTCTCAATTCTCTGGACTACTTTATTTATTGGCTTACTTTAAAAATAATTAGTATAAGGGTTATACTGGATGTTAATAGAGAACATGAATATTATTGTGCTCAATTATTAAGGGTATTGTATCTTTCTAATTTAATATTAAATAAGAAAGATACATGTAAAGCCTAATACTCCTTTTCTCCTTAAGTGGTTACCTCTTTATTATATAGTTGAGCTTATTGGATTTTCCTCTATGTCCTAGGCCCTCCAGCCTTTTTACTATTCAGCTAAGTCTGGGTCATTGGTACAGTATAAAAATGTTAAAAAATTTATAGTAATTTATATATTTTTTATACTTACCAATGACCCAGACGGGGATGGCCCTCTCAGGAGTTGGGAACTCTTGCCTCCCCGCTGAGTACATAGCGCTGACCAGGCACTGCCAGTAAGAATGATAATTGGCGCCAATTTCGGGACGTCCTTGACACTGCGCATGCGCAGTAGGGGCGTAGTATGGAGGTCCTATAGGACATGATTTCTTTTGGTTTTGGATGCAAATTTGGGGGATTGGGGGGCAAAATTTGTGTTTGGCCCTGGTTTTGTTAGAGTTAGCACCAGCTAAGTCTGGGTCATTGGTAAGTATAAAAAATATATAAATTACTATAAATTTTTTAACTTTTCCTATAATTAATGAAATAACAAGTTTTCGTCTTTTGGGGATTTGTCTTGTTGGGATATTTAACTCATTCAGCTTGTTAGGATTCATCTTGTTGGGATGACACAAGGGTCCAAAAGACATTATCCACTAAATTATTATCTGATTGAGTGCTAGAAGCTACTATCCAGGCTTTCAAAAAATGAGAGTACCAGCAGAAAAGCCAACATTTTCCTTGCTCATGTTTCATATTCAGTCAAACACAAATAATATTTTGTTTATATAAATTTATTTTATTACAAATTATTGGAGAGTGCCTATGAGCACTCTCCAATAATTTTAAATAAAACAAATTTTGAAGAACAAATTCATACCACCAAATATAATCTAGCCCTCAAGCAGTTAAATGACATAGAGTGCAAAGTGATGTCAGAGCTTTAACCTTCAAGTTCTCAGATTAATTTTATGTTAATAACTACCATAAATATATGTACACAGCTGCAGATAACTTAACAGTGTTTCTATATTAGTGTTGCCTGGTTGTACAGACAGCCAACAATTATGTAAAAATGCTGTCAAAATAAAAGCATCCTGCAAGTAGAATTCTCAAGGAACAGGGTTCATACAGCTCTTGAAAAACCCTTGAAAATGAGTTTTTTCTTGAAAAACCCTGGAATTTGAAATTAGCCCTTGAGAAACCCTTGAACTTTCAGAAATCTCTTGACAAACCCTTGAATACCAAGCTATTTCCTGGGCATTGTAAATATATGTGCACTCGCCTTTTACTTGTTTGTTGCGCTCGTGTCGCTCAGTTAAAAAAAACCATAAAAATGTATGGAACGTTTTTCCAAGATTACTGTAACACAGATCACACTTTGGGTACCAGTACTTCCTGACTTCCAAAGTCAGATCCGTGTCACATGAATCTTAGATTTTTAGAGCTCAAACAACAAGCTGGATAGTATATGTAGCCCTTGAAAAAAAAAAGAAGCCCTTGAAAAACCCTTGAACTTTGTGAGCAAATTTTTGTATGAACCCTGAGGAAGAATACACTTGGGGCATCTTTTTCCGAGCAATTAAAAAAGGGCAGTTTGTGGCTGTATGGGGACATATCAGTCAACATACTACAGTAAAACCTGTCTTGAGAGACCACTGTCTTGAGAGACCACCTGTCTTGAGAGACCACATCTACCAGGCACCGATTGGTTTTACTCTATAATGGACCTGCTATGGGAGACCACCTGTCTTGAGAGACCACCTGTCTTGAGAGACCACTGTGACCTGGTACCAACTTGTATTTTTATGCCATGATGGACCTGTCTTGAGAGACCGCCCCTTTGAAGACTGAAACCACGACAAAAAACTTTCCACCTGTTCTGGAACTGGAAAATCCATTGTGGTTATACTAACATAATTAAAAGCTCTTAATTGGGTTTCAATTGCTAATTCATTACAGATTGAGATGTTTTTATGAGACCCCTGTGAAAAGATTAGGGCTATTGCTGAATAAACAATTTCATACATACCTGAAATGTGACAGATAGGACTAAAAAAAAATTTGTGTTGAAAATCTTTTTGTAACAAATTGAAATGGACTGTTATAAAAATTATAAAAATAAATTAGTGTTGAAAATCTTCAGTGAAGATTTTCAACACTAATTTATTTTTATAATTTTTATAACAGTCCATTTCAATTTGTTACAAAAACTTCATAAAAATGAGTAACTACAAAGTAATTACAAAAATCCATTCTTCTCCATTTCTGAATTTTGTGGTTGGTTATTCACTGACTTGAGTAAACCTGAAACCTGTTATGAGAGACCACCTGTCTTGAGAGACCACTTTTGTGTGGCCCAAAGGGCGGTCTCTCAAGACAGGTTCTACTGTATTCACACCTTAATTTGCCTGCTGCAGGAAGGTTTTCTTGCCCAAATAGTAATACTCTAGCATAGAATGTTATTGACTCTTGTTAAATATAATATACACATAATTGTACCTCTGTAAATAGTATTCCACTTAACAATGTTTTCTGGGGGCGCGCTGGCTCAGTTGGTAGAGGTGCAGGCTGCAAGCCGAGAGGTCCTCGGTTCGAATCCCACCTGCGGCAAACGCATTGTGTCCTTGGGCAAGACACTTCACCCCGATTGCCTACATGGGGGCACGATGACGCTGTGTACTGAGGCGTACTGCACGTCGATGGTGCGCCTGTCTTCAACCAATCTAACCCTGCTTGTGCTGCGGTGCAGAGTTCAGAGTTACGATGTTGGAGAGCTGACAGCTGCTCGTCGTTGCTCGGTGGTTCTCTCCGGGTACTCCGGCTTCCTCCACCCGTAAAACTGTCACGGTCACGATTAGCCGTTGTGCATAAGTATGTGACCTTAAACACCAATAAATAAATAAATAACAATGTTTTCTTGAATTACTATTACCACTGAATTTCATTTTGTTTTCTGATGTAAGTGGAGCCATGCTTATACGCAGTTGTGTGGAAGTTCTCTGTAGTACAGTGAGTAGCACATGCACAATAAATTGGGTTAAACTTGATCGATGTTATACTTTTGTTATGATCATGATGTAGCCATATATGCTTAAAGTGACCCCCGAAACACTAATTAATAAATTGAATACTTAATCCTGATTACTCACTAGGGGGCATGGTGATGCTGTGTACTAAGGCATAATGCACGTTGATTGTTAGCTCACCTGACTTTCAGTCCCAGGGGAGCTATAGTGATCACTCACCGCCTGTCGTCCGTAAACATGGTGTTTGCATCTTCTCCTCCAAAACCACTGAACCAATTTAATTGAAATTTGAGATAATAGTTTGTTATGACATCGCATTTTGATTTTGTTCAAACGAAGTTGCCTAGCCCCTCGGTAGGGCCACACCCAAAAAGTGAGCTTAAATCTTAAAGAATCTTCTTCTCCTGAACCAGCAGTAGCAGAGATTTGATATTTGGTGTGCATCTTCCTTTTGAGGTGTACACTTAGATGTGTTCAAGAGAAGTTCGAGGAGCTATATTTGCCTTTTTTATTGAAGGGGCCAGAATTTTTGCTCCATCCAAAATTTCTATTTTCCAAACTGAGAGGCGGATTTGAACTAAATTTGATATGAGGGCTTATTGGGTCATAAATACTTAATTTATGACAAAAAAAATGTTCCCGTCAACCATGGGAACCGCAGGAGCTAAAAATATAAAAAATATGCAACACAGCTTTCCAGAAAATGATGTCAGCTTCTGGTCTTATCAGTGTAGGAAGAGAAAGATACATAGTTGACAGTGGTTATAATACAACTTATTTTAACTTGTATTGTACCTTGTGGCAACATCAGTTGCTTTGTTAAATATGTGTTGGAGCCTTGGTTCCCACACTTATCTCTCAATCTGTTGCACTTGGTTAATAAGATGTTATAAGCTGTGTTTGGAGTTAAACAAAAATAGCCAAAGAAATATTGTGCTCTCTTTGCCAGATTTGAAAGGTATATTTGTCAGTTTGTTCTTGGAATATTCACTTGTTCTGAAGGCCACTTTACAAGACAGTTTTTACAATGCGAGACTTTTGTGTATGAATTTAATGTCTGTGTACCATGAATGAACTTGTCATCTTGACTGGCATGTGTTTTTAAAATTCCATGTAAATTTGTAATACTAATACTTTTTAAAAGTTTTTTTGAGAATGAGCGTTTTCTTTTTGAAAGTATTTTAAAACTGGATGCATTTTTTAAAGGATGTAAGCTTGATGTGAGTTTTTCTAATTTCTTTAAAATTTTAAACTTAATATCTTAGAAAAGAAGTATTTATTGATGACCTTGAAGGTTGTGATTAACAGTACATGGTAGCCAAGTCTGGAAATAATCAGTGTCATCTGCAGAATGAGGTCCCCAGAGGGTGAATTTGATGACACTACCCTGCATTGCTCCTAGGATAGCATTTCTAAACTTACTCTCTGTGGACCTCAATCTGAATCAAGGTCTCGGGCCTAAACAGAAAGAGGTACCAGAGGATAAATTGGGTAATTCTAACCCACTGTATGGCATATCATCAGCAAATTCACCCTCTGAGGACCCCATTTTGTAAATGACAGATTGCTCATTTCCAGGCTTATTAGCTGTCATGGCTCAAAATTTTTTTATTTTCCTAATGCATTATTGTTTAAATATTGTAAAATATATGTTGTTTTTTTTCTACACACAAATAGAAGCATCTTTTTACATAAGAGTTCTGTGATTTCAGACGCGTCCTGTCTCAACTGAATTATGATCTTGTTGTGACATACACCAGCCCTATGGGTTGGCCAGCATTTCACAAAAAGTTTGTTATGATGGCCAAATTAAGAAAAACAAACAAAATTATCAAATGAGATTCAATATTTTCTTTTTAATTTTTCCACAGGTTTTGTGAGCAGGAAAGCAGACAGGATTTTGATTGGATCACAACCCAGTAGTGATCCGATCAGAAGTCTCTGGGTGCTTCAGTAATCACAGTACTGACAGAGGCAGGATTCTCAAGATTTGTATCCGAGCTTCATCCAGTCCTTTCAACGAATGTATTTCTCAAAATTGCATTTTAATTTCAATTATTCTTTTGGAAATAGTTTGCTCCCAAACTGTATCTTATGTCTTGCTCAAGCATAGTTCTGATCACAAGAAACAGATTGAATGAAAAGTTTAAAGTTAATTCGGATAAATATGGGCGCTTGAATTTTAAAGCTGAAATTCCAAGCCCTTGCAAGAGCTTGTCAATTGAACTCTGAACTTGGAAAATGTTTTGGAAAGTGTTTAAAACATATATTTAAGTTATTGCTTGACTCATTGTGCATACAATGCATATTTATAAGATGTTGTATTTTTTGCATAAGTAGTGTTTTTTATCCACTGAAAAAAGACCTATATGACAGGGATCAGGCTTGTAAATATTTTAAGATATTAGGTGGAGAGGGGGGAGGTGTGGTCATTTTTGCCTGACCATGACATGAATTTGTCCAACAGTTCATACAGACACATACAGTAACTACCAGTGAACTGCCTGCCCTCCTTTGGGCTGGGCAGTTTTTCAGTTTTCCGTTTCGGTACTGACTTTCGACTTTTGCAACAAACCAGAAAACCAAACTGCAAGACCCAGCAAAAATCGTCCGAAAGGTTTTACTGTGTTTATGCATAAACTGATCAAACTATCTTACTTGGAGGGAACTCATCTGGTGACCACTTCGGACTCTCATCGCTAAGTCTATCTGGCAAAGGGGCAAATATGTCATGTTCTCATTGCTATATTTTCTCCCTTATTGACTCATCCACCGGTTACCCTGAGTTATGTTTTTTCTCTGATTGAATAGGCTTAGCAACTTATCCACTAGAATCCAAAGGAAAGTTAGCCTGAACCCAATACAGACTGCACTTTTATGGTGAGTGGGTCGTATAAACTATTACTGATTTTTAGCTCACCTGAGCGAAGCTCAAGGGGAGCTTTATTAATCACTTTCTGTCCGGCATCCGGCATTAACTTTACATTATCGACTTCTCCCATACTACTCGACAAAATGGAGCCAAATCTGGTGTGCATGTTCCCTGCCATATGTCAATTCAAGTTTGTTCAAATCAAGTTGACTTGCCCATCGGTAGGGCCACGCCGAAAAAGTGTCCCTAAATCTTAATAAATCTTCTCATGAACCAGCAGTAGCAGAGACTTGATATTTGGTGTGCAGCTTCCTTTTGAGGTGTAGACTCAGATTTATTCAAGAGAAGTTTGTGGGGCTATATTTGCCATCATTATGGGAGGGGCAAGAATTTTTGCCCCACGCAAAATTTCTATTTTCCAAACTGAGAGGCTGATTTGAACCAAATTTGGTATGAGGGCTTATTGGGTCATATGTAGTTAATTTTTGCCCCAAATTTTTTCCTGTCGCCCCATGTGAACTGCAGGAGCTAAAAATAGAAAACATTTAAAATCTCCAAAACTACACAGCACTGAGAATTTTTATTTGGTGTGAAGCTTCCTTAGGACCAACAGAATGGAATGGTCAAAAAAAAAATTGCTATCGGATTTATCATAGGGTACTTTTTCGTGACTTTGAAAAAGTGATGAGTCAGCATTTTTAGCTCAACTTGACAAAGTCAAGCTGAGCTATTGCCATCACTTCTCGTCCGTTGGCGTACGTACGTTAGTACGTTAGTACGTACGTCCACAATTTCCTTTGGCACACCTCACAGGTCGCATTTATGATCAGATTACTTTGAAACTTGGTATGCTTGTTTGAGGTGACCTCTAGATGGGAGCTATCGATTTTCTTCAATTTCCGTCAAAAAATGTTGCCGCGGCCAACGTTCATAGAACTTAGTTTAGTCAAACCACAATATTTCCCTTTGGCACACCCTACAGGGCACATTTATGATTTGATTGCTTTGAAACCTGGTATGCTTATTTATGGTGACCTCTAGATGGGAGCTATCGATTTTCTTCAATTTCCGGCAAAAAATGTTGCCACGGCCAACGTTCGTAGAACTTAGTTTAGTCAGACCTCAATATTTCCCTTTGGCACACCGTACAGGGCACATTTATGATCAGATTGCTTTGAAACCTGGTATGCTTGTTTGGGGAGACCTCTAGATGGGAGCTATCGATTTTCTTCAATTTCTGGCAAAAAATGTTGCCGCGGCCAACGTTTTTAGAACTTAGTTTAGTCAGAAGACTCAATATTTCCCTTTGGCACACCCTACAGGGTACATTTATGATCGGATTGCTTTGAAACCTGGCATGCTTGTTTGGGGTGACCTCTAGATGGGAGCTATCGATTTTCTTCAATTTCCGTCAAAAAATGTTGCCGCGGCCAACATTCTTAGAACTTAGTTTAGTCAAACCACAATATTTCCCTTTGGCACACCCTACAGGGCACATTTATGATTTGATTGCTTTGAAACCTGGTATGCTTATTTAGGGTGATCTCTAGATGGGAGCTATCTATTTTCTTCAATTTCCGGCAAGAAATGTTGCCACGGCCAACGTTCGTAGAACTTAGTTTAGTCAGACCTCAATATTTCCTTTTGGCACACCCTACAGGGCCCATTTATGATCAGATGGCTTTGAAACCTGGTATGCTTGTTTGGGGAGACCTCTAGATGGGAGCTATCGATTTTCTCCAATTTCTGTCAAAAAATGTTGCCGCGGCCAATGTTCTTAGAACTTAGTTTAGTCAGAAGACTCAATATTTCTCTTTGGCACACCCTACAGGGTACATTTATGATTGGATTGCCTTGAAACCTAGCATGCTTGTTTGGGGTGACCTCTAGATGGGAGCTATCGATTTTCTTCAATTTCCGTCAAAAAATGTTGCCGCGGCCAACGTTCTTAGAACTTAGTTTAGTCGAACCACAATATTTCCCTTTGGCACACCCTACAGGGCACATTTATGATTTGATTGCTTTGAAACCTGGTATGCTTGTTTAAGGTGACCTCTAGATGGGAGCTATCGATTTTCTTCAATTTCTGGCAAAAAGTGTTGCCACGGCCAACGTTCGTAGAACTTAGTTTAGTCAGACCTCAATATTTCCCTTTGGCACACCCTACAGGGCCCATTTATGATCAGATTGCTTTGAAACCTGGTATGCTTGTTTGGGGAGACCTCTAGATGGGAGCTGTCGATTTTCTTCAATTTCTGTCAAAAAATGTTGCCGTGGCCGATGTTCTTAGAACTTAGTTTAGTCAGAAGACGCAATATTTCACTTTGGCACACCCCACAGGGTACATTTATGATTGGATTGCTTTGAAACCTGGCATGCCTGTTTGGGGTGACCTCTAGATGGGAGCTATTGATTTTCTTCAATTTCCGTCAAAAAATGTTGCCCCGGCCAACGTTTTTAGAACTCAGTTTAGTCAGACCACAATATTTCCCTTTGGCACACCCTACAGGGCACATTTATGATTTGATTGCTTTGAAACCTGATATGCTTGTTTGGTAGACCTCTAGATGGGAGCTATCGATTTTCTTCAATTTCCGTCAAAAAATGTTGCCGTGGCCAACGTTCTTAGAACTTAGTTTAGTCAGAAGACTCAATATTTCCCTTTGGCACACCCTACAGGGCACATTTATGATCGGATTGCTTTGAAACCTGGCATGCTTGTTTGGGGTGACCTCTAGATGGGAGCTATCGATTTTCTTCAATTTCCATCAAAAAATGTTACCGCAACCAACATTCTTAGAACTTAGTTTAGTCAGACCACAATATTTCCCTTTGGCTCACCCTACAGGGCACATTTATATCTAGATTGCTTTGAAACCTGGTATGCTTATTTACGGTGACCTCTAGATGGGAGCTATCGATTTTCTTCCATTTCCGTCAAAAAATGTTGCCATGGCCAACGTTCTTAGAATTTAGTCGAGTCAGACCACAATATTTCCCTTTTGTACACCCTACAGGGCTTTAAAACCTGGCATGCTTGTTTGGGGAGGCATCTAGATGGGAGCTATCTATTTTCTTCGGTTTCTGTCAAAAAATGTTGCCACTGGCAAACAAAATGACATTGGTACCAATGATCTTCAATTTTGCCATTTCATTTATAACTTACCAAGTTCAAGTTTGTCAAGTTGAGCTACAGTGTCATTGACACTTTCATTTAACAGTGTGGGTAATGGGCAAAACATTAAAGCATCTTCTCCATAACAACTGCTCCAAAATCTCTCATATTTCACATATAACATCTTTGGAAGATTGATTCACATATTTGTTGAACTCAATTCCCTGGGTCCATATTTGGGCTCTCTATGGGAGCCCAAATGTTTAAATTTGTGCAATATGAGGAATATTCTTTAAAAATCTTCTTCTTCAGATCCACCAATCAGACTCTTTTGATATTTGGTATGTAGCATCCTTAGGGGGATGAGATTTAAGTTTGTTCAAGCCAAGTCCCTGGTTTCATATTTGGGCTCACTGTGGGAGCCCAAATTATAACTTAGTTCAAAATGAGGAATTTTCTTTAAAAATCTTCTTCAGATCCAACAGTCAGAATGTTTTGATATTTGGTATGCAGCATCCTTAGGGGGGTGAGTTTCAAGTTTGTTCAAGCCAAGTCCCTGGGTTCATATTTGGGCTTCTTATGGGAGCCCAAATTGTACTAAAATTTCTATTTTCCGAACTGAGAAGCCAATTTGAACCAAATTTGATACGAGGGCTTATTGGGTCATAAGTACCTAATTTATGCCAAAAAAATTTTTTCCGTCTTCCCATGGGAACCGCAGGAGCTAAAACTAGAAAAAACTAGAGTGCACTGTCACAGTGCCGAACCTGTGACGATTCATGCAATGTTGTTTTAAAACTCGTTGGTGACAAAAAAAATTGTTGGTGACAAAAAAACTTGTTGGTGACAAGTCCATAAATGTGACAGAAATTATCCAAATGACATGCGCTATTGAGAGGGTGTAGACATCATGAAGATACACTTGCATACCAAGTATGGTGTCATTCCATCAAGTATTTTAGGGGTTATAACTCGTTGGTGACAAAAAAGACTTGTTGGTGACAAAAAAAACTTGTTGGTGACAAGTCCATAAATGTGACAGAAATTATCCAAATGGCACGCACTATTGAGAGGGTGTAGACATCATGAAGATACACTTGCATACCAAGTATGGTGTCATTCCATCAAGTATTTTAGGAGTTATAACTCGTTGGTGACAAAAAAACTTGTTGGTGACAAGTCCATAAATGTGAAAGAAATTATCCGAATGACAAGCACCATTGAGAGGGTGTAGACATCATGAAGATACACTTGTATACCAAGTATGGTGTCATTCCATCAAGTATTTTAGGGGTTATAACTCGTTGGTGACAAAAAAACTTGTTGGTGACAAAAAAAGTTGTTGGTGACAAAAAAACTTGTTGGTGACAAGTCCATAAATGTGACAGAAAATATCTGAATGACATGCACTATTGAGAGGGTGTAGACATCATGAACATACACTTGTATACCAAGTATGGTGTCATTCCATCAAGTATTTTAGGAGTTATGGTATTTTTTAAACTCATTGGTGATAGACCGACGGACAGACAGACCGACCGACCGACAGACAGGCAGACAGACAGACCAACTGACATTGCCACATATAGAGCTGCTCGTCGCAGCTTAAAAGTATAAATGTCCCATATCTCCAAAACTACAGGGCACTGAGAATTTTTATTTTGCGTGAAGCTTCCTTACGAACAGAAGAAAGGGATGGTCAAAAAAAAAAAAAATTGCCATCGGTTTTATCATAGGGAACTTCTCCAGAACTTTTGAAAAAATGCTGAGTAATCATTTTTTAACACTGTGAGTAATGGGAAAAACATTAAAGAATCTTCTCCCATACCACTGCTCCAAAGGCTTTCATATTTCACATATAACATCTTTGGATGATTCATTCACATGGTTGTTGAAATCAAGTCCCTGGGTTCATATTTGGGCTCTCTATGGGAGCCCAAATGTTCAGATTAGTGCAATATGAGGAGTATTCTTTTAAAATCTTCTTCTTTCGATCCACCAATCAGACTGTTTTGATATTTGGTATGCAGCGTCAATAGGGGGTGAGATTCAAGTTTGTTCAATTTTATTTCCTGGCTTAATATTTGGGCTTTCTATGGGTGGGGTTAGGGGGTGGCAGGGGGATGCATGTTAGGTTCATGTTTGTTCAAATCCATTCCTTAGTGTTTTTCCATAAAATTATTTGCCTTTCATGACTTCATTCCTTTGTAGTGTTGAACCATGTCTAACTGAATGTGACCCCAAATACTTCTTTGAACCACTCTGGCAGGTGAGCGATTAAGGTTACTTGGGGCCTCTTGTTTCCAAGGAGCTTGAAGTGTTATTTACCATCTGTTCTTTAGAGAGCTACTTGAAGTATTTGATATTTATGCTCTAAACTACTAATTTATCAACTTTATTTGACACTTATCCCATTATTTTATTTGTGTTTAGTTGTGCTCGTTTATGTACGGTTGTGTTCGGCATTTAGTAGCACAGGTTCTAAACATGTAGAATAACCGAAACAGAGGATTTTCACTGAAATCGAACCGAAACCAAATGTAAAGACCACAACCTCCCAGCTCTACCCCTCACACGTGCAATGTGAAATTGCTGTATATTATATTTTTCTGATAGAACTTGGAAAGGACTACCAAATGCCATTGATGCCATCTGACTATTTGCCATTGCTGCTATTTTATGTATGTTACCATATTGAAGGCCTAATTCCGACCCATGCACCTGTTACTGCATGAAAACTGTTGCCCCCAAAATGCAGACTGAGGAAGCATGTCAGTTACACTCAATCTGTCTCAGTAGTTGTTTCTAGACCTGTCTTGGCTGCCTATATTTCTGAAAACAACGTCAAAGCACCATGGTGTAGACTGTCAAAGTGTAGAAAAAATCTCCAGCCCTCAGAAGGTTAACTCCTTGCATGTTGCTGGTGGATATTCCTGCCCAGGACAGAAAATTTCTTGCAACTAAAATAAGTATAATATGGGCACTTTTAACCAAATTTTCCTCTATAAATTGTGTCAACATTTTGTCCATTGATTTCTTGAATTAAAGTCTCTGGAATTTTCCATCGAATCTAGTCATGGCTGCCTGACAGCAGCCATGACTAGATTTGATGGAAAATATTTTGAAAATATTCAGCGGGTTAAGAGTTAAGCAACATATCTTATCATCCAGGGAGCATGGTTGCTCAGTGACTTGAACATTGGACTATAAACTGAAACGTAGGCCATTTGATCCTGACCAGTGGTAACTGCGTTGTGTCCTTGGGCAAGACACTTTATCCCAATTGTCCACAATGGGGCATGGTGGCACAGTGTACTAGGGCATATTGCACATCGATGGTACACTTGCCTTTAAACACTGCTAACCCTAATTGTGCAGATTTATATGTTTGAGAGCCTGAAAGTTGCTCCTCACTGCTTGGTGGTTCTCTCTCACTACTCCAGCTTCCCCGATGCGTAAAAATGTTTGGTTAAAAGTGTCGTTCATCCCCAATAAACAAAATAGCATTATCACTCAGAAAATAATTTTCAATCATAAAGAACCCAATGAATTCATATAAAGGGTAAGCAAGTGTAGTACTGATGTAAAAAAACTAGATCTTCATCTTACATTGCTGAAAAGTAACAAATATTATTTGTAGAATATGAACTGACCTATTTTTCATATTAACACTTTACCTAACGAATCGGCTGCATCCGCCCACATAATTTACAAATTCAGTAGTTTAAAAAAATATATATTTAAAAATATTTCAACGAAACCATATGTGACACCTCATTGGAATGAGCTCGTCGAGCTCATTCCAATGAGGGATCACATAATATGGTTTCGTTGAAATTTTTTGAAAAATTTGAAAAAAAAAACAAATATTAAAATAATAAATTTTGATATCATCTGCATTGGGTAAAGGGTTAATGTTTATTTCATATTCACAGCTGTTGAGAAAACTGTGGAAAGAAAATGGTCTTCTTGAATCCCACCAATCTCCAAATTGATTGATGTATAAAAGAAAGATTTGGTATTCAATCACTTTGGTGAGAAATGTTCATAAAGGCAACATTACCAGTTGTTAGCTACTAAAATATAAATACAACTGCACATACAAGTTTTCTTAGATATAGAGGATATCTAGTGTTTTTGGGTGGATATCGAAAATTATCTCATGAGGAACCGAGGCAAATGTTTATTTTTCTGGAGCGCTTGTGCGAGCGAAAATAACCATTTGACTCGGTCACAAGTAAGGTAATTTTTGGTATGCACACAAAAACACTAGATTTTCTTTTTATTATGCGCTTTTTATAAGAATCTGATAATTCCATTCATTTCAGTCTTGGATTGATGCAAGAAAGTAAACAGCGCATTGAATCATTGAGACGCGGAAGCCCCCGTGGGAACCCCGGGAAGTGAAGCAGTGCTTATTTATTGTGGTAAACAAGCTCTGTTTCACTGGTAAAATAGGACCCAGTCTCTAATGCTTGGGGTGCGAGTCCTCTAAAATAGGCAACACGGGGTATAAACGATTGACTGGCCTTGACTTTATCTCCATGTTGTGGTCATGATTAGCCATTGTGCAGAAGTATGTGACCTTAAACAACAATAAATAAATAAATAGAAACGCGGAAGCGATTTGATTGATGCTCGGAACAGATAGCGTCTTGCAATCTGATTCAGCTGACGGTTTCTAGTCCAACCATGGCCCGAAAGTCTTTGACATAAGTTTTTTGAAAGGACGTACCAATCCAAAAACCTATATTACGGACTTTCAGGCCATGTTTGGACTAGCGGGTTTCATGCATCAATTCAAGGTGAATGCGTGTTGAATTATTGCTGGAAATGATCGGTATCCACTCAAACATACTAGATTTACTTTTCATTATTTAGAACAAATTGATCATTTCCAGTGATAATTTGACTCGTATTCACATTGATGTGATGCTTTGAAAGCCGCCATTTTGATTGATACCGTGATAGTGAAAATTTCTGTATCTTCACAGTGGGGGACACGATTTCTATCTTTCCGCAATTTCTTCGATAATCTATCGTTTAGCGTATAATAAATTATAGTATTTGATTATCTGAGGTAAATGTTGTCAAAATATGGGTAATGTGTGAGGTTTTAGTATCTAGTATATTTTATACCCCTACTCTCAAAGAGAATAGGGGTGGGTTATTCTGGATTGCATGCGCCCATCTTTGCATCCATCTGTCTGTGCATCCTTCCATCCAATCAACCGGGCAGATATATGGGGTTAAGGTGGCTATTTGTTGGTAGAAATGGGGGTTAGGTGACTACCGCAATTTATGTGACTAGTCACATAGTTAAATGTCATTATTCTAGAGTGGGGTTTAGAGTTGGGATGGGGTGGGGATAGGGTCAGTAAAGGGTAGGGTTAGGGTTTGCTACCACCCAAAAAATTGTTCACCCAAAAAGTTGTTTTAATACAATGGACATGCATTTTAGTTAAAATAGACTAGGAATATATTGAATTTTCATTAGTCTAGGGTGGGGTTTAGAATTGGGGGTGGGGGTGTAGGGTTAGGGTCAGTAAAGGGTAGGGTCAGGGTTTGCTGCCACCCCAACAATTTTCCCCAAAATCAACTGTTTTAATATAATGAACATGCATTTTATTGTAGTCCCATAAAATAGCCACATAACTACCCATTTGTAAGAATGTCCGCGCATCCGTCCGTCCGCAGCAAAATCTTGCCGGTGAGTGGATGGATTTCCATGAAATTTGGTATGAGGGATCCTTATGACAATCCGATCCTGCACATGCTTAAAAGTTGCCTGCAAAAGGGACCCCCCCCCCCCTCCCCCATTTCGAAAATATGGGAAATGGATTATATATCTAGCAGGGGCGTAGCCAGGATTCTATAACTGGGAGGGGGGGGGGGTGGCTAGCATTATTTTGGTATATAATATGTCGTTATTCACCGCTTTAATTCGTATTTAGTGCATTGCGTAAATTAAAAAAAATGTCCAAAGTTACGTTGGACGACCCATTAACAGAGCTCAATGACAAGGTTGAATGGTTAAATTTCTTGCAGCATTGAGGGAAAAACGTGCAGGTTGCAATTTTAATACGTGGACACCAGTGTGCAAAGAGGTAAACACCAATAAACTAGACGGATAAATTATAAGGTAGCCCGTGGCATGGCCATGGTCTGGGGGAGGGGCGATCTAAGGTGCACCCCCCCCCCCCCCCAATTTTCAGTCATGCCCCCAGGTGATCTGGCCTAATTATTGATGCCTCTCACAACTAAGGTCTCGCCACAGTTACGCATGTGAAAACGTTTTTTCAAGAAATGCTCGCCTTCTCATTGACACGGCCGAGGATGTTTGCGGTTTCTGAAAGCTCTGAATATGGCCGTTTCTGAAGACAACTGCTCAAAATGAAAGTCTAACAATATCACTCAAATACACTCAGCTGAATGACACAGTTGATGGCTAAAAAGTGGCTCAAAATGGTCAAAAGTTTTCGCATTTTTAGGGATAAATTTCCAATTTTAGTTCATCGACAGTGATAAAACTGTGTTATAGGATTTCCTCATTCCTCCACTGAGGATTTTACAGCATAAGATAATCATTCTGACAAATAAAAAACATGAGTTTCTTATTAATTTTTTTTCAAAAGTCTTTCTCAAAGCAAATTTACACAAAAACTGTCCCATTTGTAACCTGCAAATTGTCTGGTCCCAAACAGGTCTGGGTTAATCATTGGGTTAATCATTGAACACTCCTATGTGACCTTGACCTTGACCCCAACTGAAATGCACCTGGCAGTACACAGTTTCAGTCAAGACAATCAACAGATTATTTTGGCCATATCACCATTCATTAGAATTATTTACAAAATCCACACCACCACAAAATAAAACTATAGCTCAAAATAGCCATTTGACCGAGGATACCCGGATATCCAATAACCTCGGAAATGACCTTTTAAAAGGAAGCGAGACCTTATAAATATGGACACAAACAGACATATCAAGAAAATTGCGTTTTTTATGTCTCGAATTTCGAAATGTTTCCTGGGGAGGTCCCGCTACTTGGCTGGGATGATGCTGCGCATCTTATTCTGTGCGCCGCCCCCCCCCCCCCCCCAGTAGTTTAGCTATCTGAACTTAGCGGCTACCCCCCCCCCCCACTCAGTGTGTGGGGGGGGGGGGGGCGCTAAGTTCTTACCCCATCCCCAACTTTGATATCCTGGTCACGCGCCTGAAGGTAACAAATTTTAACTGTCAAACAGCTGCCATCTACATTGTCTACTACTTCATTTATTGTTGTTTGATGTATATCCTGGCTACGTGACTGAAGGTAACATAAATTTTAACTGTCAAACAGCTGCCGTCTACCTTGTGTACTACTTCTTTTAATGCTGTTTGGTGTTTATCCTGGCTGCGTGGCTGAAGGTAACATAAATTTTAACTGTCAAACAGCTGCCATCCACATTGTCTACTGCTTCTTTTAATGCTGTTTGGTGTTTATCCTGGCTACGTGACTGAAGGTAACATAAATTTTAACTGTCAAACAGCTGCCATCTACCTTGTGTACTACTTGCTTTATTGTTGTTTGATGTTGTTTATCTACTTATCTATAATCAACTGCACAACTTGCTTCATGTATGCATTGTTAATAAATGAAAGGAAGAGGCAGAAACCAAGTCATGCGTACAGGCAGTTGTGGAAGTCTGTGGAATGCAGCAACAGAGAGTTTGATTGTCCCGGGTGAGTTTTCTGTGGTTACATAGTGGCAACTGTTTTATCCGTGTCCCCGCGGGAACCCCTGGAAGTGAAGCAGTGCTTGTTTATTGTGATAAACGAGCTCTGTTTTACTTGTAAAATGGGAACCAGTCACCAATGTTTGGGTGAGGAAGTCCTCTAACATTGGCAACATCAGTTTAAATAATTGGCTGGACTTGACTTCATATCTCTGTTGCGGGATGCGACTGTTTCTGTGGTTCCAACACAATATGTGTGTCTGTGTGTGTGTGTGTGGGGGGGGGGGGGGGGGGGGTAGTATGTAGCCAAAGATAATGGCAATGTTGACTTCAAATCCCATCTTGTGAAAAGCTAATCTTAAAATTTGTTCAGAAATTGAGACAAATGGTTGCATTCATAACTGACATATAGCCTATACTAGTCGCACTCCACTGATGTTACAGGATTGTAAATATTTACACCTTCCCACGACGGGAGCCATGGAAAGTGAGGCAGTGCTTATTTCCTGTAGTTTTGCTTTACTGGTAATCAGTTCCTGGGGTGGAAGGCTTCCAAAGTGGGAAGCATAAATGTACACGATTGGCTACGCTTGACTTTGTACTTAGTTGTGGTCATGATCAGGTGAAAGTGACCTTAAATTACATTTATTTACACCAGTGTCCGTGTGGTACGCCTGGGAAGTATAGTATAGCAGTGCTTGTTTACTGTTGTGGACAACCTGATCATTACCCTTCAAAGGCACTCGCATACCAGGTATAATGGATCGTCAGCGAAAAAATTCTTCAATGTTTTCCTTTTAATTGGTAGAGTGCTGGGAGCCCATATTTGGGCTTTACTAAATATCCCCAGATGTGTCAATAGCACCGAAACTCAACTGAACGTGGTTTATTATTGAACCTGGCAAAAAACAGATCTTGTTGCCGACACAGCACTCAGCTTTACTTCGATAATGCCCGGTAGAACTAGCCAATCAACTGTTATAGAGCAATATGGTGAAAGGGAATCTGGTCAAGAAAAATGTAGCCCTCTCCCGGTTAACCACAAAATAAAAACTCCACACACACGTCTGGGATTTCTACAGTTGATCCATGAGTGCAGTCAAGAGGTGCACACTGACTTTGTTTGCAAACGAGATATTTCGCGCTTGTTAATCGGTTTACTACCACGAAAGGCAGACGACACTTGCAAAAAAATTCTTGAATAACTATTTTTTTTTCATTTTTGTTGCGTTGAAGACAGCTGATGACCCCTCTTTGGAACGAGCTCGTTCCAAAGAGGTATCATAAGTAATGTTTTTGAGACAAAAATGAAAGAGAATTTAATGGTGATTTTGTGAATAGCGCTGCTGTTTTTTGGCGGTTACGTTGAGTGAAGGGTTACTTGAAAATTGGGAATATTACCAACTCCCCATGAGCCTGCCTCTGCACTCACGTCCATCTGCCATGAAGTATTTCATTAATTCATTAAAAAATATGCACAAACAATTTTATAGCTGATGCCTAGATGGTCCGGGTAAATTGCATGATTCACCAGTCTTCTCTAATTCGGGGCCATTATAATGATGAATCATTGAAATATCGTTTTAAACCCATGTGTGGTGGGGGAGGGGGCAGAAATGAAGTCCGACAGAAATCCCGATTCTTAACTTAAGTGTACATGTCATCTACACACCGTGAGACTGGTTAAATACTGCCAGAGTTCTTCCGTCCCTTAAAATCCATGGATTTTAAGGGACGGAAGACTTAATTTTGCCTGCATTTTCCATTCATGATATATTCATTATATTCATATTTAGCAACATGTTGTCATCACTGTCAGTATTTATTAACCTTTGTATATATACATTCTAATTAAACTCCTTTCTGTTTTCTGAATAAAAGAAACAGTTCAGTACTGTTTGTATTCTTTCCGTCATTTAAACCTTTACCAAACCTAACTGCCACATCCGTCCACCGCTATTTTAAAAAAAAACAATCATCATTCAGTTTTTTAAATTATTTTTTTTTTTAATTTGTACATTCAGAATACCGCTTCAGCGAACCAAAATGGCCACCAGAAATTAAAAGAGTAGTATTATAAATCAAAGTCGCGTCACGTCGCCATTAACAATGGAGTTTCATTTTTCTGGGCGTATTGCCTATTTAACCCTTTGAAACTTTCACTATTCTGACGTTCAAACGTCACTGGGAATTCAGTTTTTTCAACGTTTTTCAAAATGCGACGTCAAACGTCGGAAAGTATAAATATAGAGGATATTCACGAAAATTTGATGAATACCGAAAATATCTCGTGAGTGGCTACAAAGAAATATGAGGATCTTCACGAGCGACGCAGTCGCGAGTGAAGATCCTCATATTTCTTGTAGCCACGAACGAGATATTTTCGGTATTCATCAAATTTTCGTGAATTTTCTTTTTATTTAATGCTCTACGACTACAAACTCTCCAATTTGTGGCCTTTATTTGCCATTAAGGCGCAAAATTTATGTGCCGAACCGGCGTCCATACAAAAATTACAACAACCAAACTCCAACCATTGGAATGTGTGAATATCCGCACAAAAAGTAGTCCCGTCTTATTTCTCCCCTAACTTTACGATTTACCAAGGCTGGCGAATTGAAATAATCGCAATGTGTTTCGAAGAAATAGAACAATAACAAAAAACACCACTTTCTTATTTTCAATAACAAGACACGTCATTTTATTTTTTTTGAACTCAATGCACTGAAGACGTGTGAAGTTGAACTGAAGAAATTTGAAAGTGATTTCGGCTTTTCGCTGGAAGGTGAATGAGAAAGTCAAACTTTGAAACCGCTGATTTAATGAATTGATTTAGTCACTGTCACTATCAATTATTCGAATTCGTTTGTATTTGGGACTCTGGAATTCATTACTGATGTGCTGACTCGTTTAAAGTACATGTGATTCGTCATCCGAACCTACGATGAAATATCGATTTCTAAATATCATTTTGATATTTCGTTTTGCCGACCGACAGGGGAATATGACTTAATTTTTCAGCGTGAATTGATGCCTGAGCATTAAATAAAACAAGATATTTTTCACATTAGCGATTATCTGGTTGAGGGCTAGATTATTTTTGTTGGTCTGAATTTGTTATTCAAAACTTGTTTTATTCAAATTATTGGAGAGTGCCCACAGGCACTCTCCAATAATTTGTAATAAAACAAATTCATATGAGAAAAATATTATTTGTGTTTGCCTGAATATGAAATTTAAGCAAGGACAGTGTTGGCTTTTGCTCTGGTGTCCTCATTTTTTGAAAGCCCTAATAGTGGCTTCTTTCACCCAACCAGTTAAGAAGTCTTGACAGCAGGATTATATTAGTATTTTAAGCTGCAATAACATTTGGCTCAACGGTAGTCACTGAGCACTATTCGGGAGAAATGAGGAATTGAGGTTAAAATTTCAAAAAATCGAAAAATAATAACAAAACAACTCACCACAAAGTATCGACGCGCTGTTTTATTTCGTACGTCATAAGACGTACAAAAATATCCAAGGGTTAAGACAACAGACAGTTGATTCACAGCCCCAAAACTATAATTAATTAGTTCATGTTGATCCTCCACGACGCCGATCACAAAATACTCCCCATATGGGTTCCTGGGTGACAACTTTCAACAGCAGTGTAGATCTTCGAGAGTCCCCTACTACTGCATCGTCCATGGTTGCAACGGGCTCCGAGCCACGAATTTCACCTCCCATTCTTTTGGATTGAAAAGAATAATTAATGACATGCCGCTACTTCTGTGGATCGATTAATGTTTTGCTTGACGACACCATTTCAATGAATTTGAAATATCGTAAGGTATGAAGCGTGACTTCCCGCCACACACAATTAAAAATAACTTTTTACCGGCAGTATCTATGTCTTGAGAAACATTGGTATTTCGCATGAGAGATATCTCCCAAAGTTCTGTTGAATCCTCCATCTTCATGAATATCTGGCTTACCGTGTTCAGAAAATATGTCGTTGCGGACGGCCACGATTTTGCTTATTTACGCCCCCGATCGCCAATATTAGAAAGGGGGCATTATGTCTACACCATGTCCACCCGGCATCGCCCCGTAATCTGTTGGTTTTCGTCCATTAACTCAAAAACGCCTTCACTGATCATTCGCACCTCATGGAGATGTAATGAGCAAAGTCAGAGAAAGGTTCGAATTGCATTTTACCCAAACCTGTCTTCACAATAACCTCGTCAACATGCACCCGTGGGCAGATACCAGGTTTTGCGTTGCTTCTGTTTTACCGATGAATCGCAGGAAACCAGATGTGCCCGATTTGTACTTCCAGTCAGAGACTCGAATGTTGAGCAAAAGCGATTTTTCAATATGGCGTCTCGGTGATCTTGTGTAAAAGGCTGATGAGGTAAAATTTTCGAATATTTTGTCCCTCCGAGCATGGGATGAGTGTGACACCACCTATGCAATTTTTGAAAACCGAAAAGCCAGCTATGTCATGAAAATACAGGATTCAACAATACTTCAGATGTCATCTCTCAGACACAAAGGCGATGTTTCTAGAGAAGACCTATGTACTGCTGTTATTAGGCTCTTTTTAATTATATTTACAAGCTTGATAATTTCTTTTTGTCCCGGCCTTCCAATGACCAGACTTAAAGACCAGCTCCTACAAAGCACTATGTTCCAATAAGACAAAACTCCTCGCCCTCTGTTTGGACGAGAGCTCCCATAGTTTTTTTCGATGTTTATGTCTCCAGTAGCATATGTTATCGTTTGACGCCACCATGCGAAATTTTTAAAATGATGTTGCCCGTTTCGCAATCATTTGATCAACGGAGTGACTTGAAAACCCCTTCATTTTTCTAGATTTTTCACACGTCCAGCAAACGACGTTCCGAATGAAGAGTTGTTTAAATAACAAATCTGTTTACGATTCGAACTATAATATAAGATGAAGTGAAACTCTACCTTTATCTGATTTATTTAATATATGTCCAATAAAGTCGTGCGGTATACGGAAGGTTTATTTATCATATGACTCGTCCGTTTTTGTTCACTTTAAAACATTTGATATTTTGCTTTCATATTAATCAGTGTTAAATGAAGCCTTCCGTCGATTTCATTGGTCAATTTCAAAACTAGACACTTTGATTGGCTGAACAAAATACGCGTGTGTCTGTGTGTGTGGGGGTGGGGGGGGGGGGGGTAGTATGTAGCCAAAGATAATGGCAATGTTGACTTCAAATCCCATCTTGTGAAAAGCTAATCTTAAAATTTGTTCAGAAATTGAGACAAATGGTTGCATTCATAACTGACATATAGCCTATACTAGTCGCACTCCACTGATGTTACAGGATTGTAAATATTTACACCTTCCCACGACGGGAGCCATGGAAAGTGAGGCAGTGCTTATTTCCTGTAGTTCTGCTTTACTGGTAATCAGTTCCTGGGGTGGAAGGCTTCCAAAGTGGGAAGCATAAATGTACACGATTGGCTACGCTTGACTTTGTACTTAGTTGTGGTCATGATCAGGCGAAAGTGACCTTAAATTACATTTATTTACACAAGTGTCCGTGTGGTACGCCTGGGAAGTATAGTATAGCAGTGCTTGTTTACTGTTGTGGACAACCTGATCATTACCCTTCAAAGGCACTCGCATACCAGGTATAATGGATCGTCAGCGAAAAAATTCTTCAATGTTTTCCTTTTAATTGGTAGAGTGCTGGGAGCCCATATTTGGGCTTTACTAAATATTCCCAGATGTGTCAATAGCATCGAAACTCAACTGAACGTGGTTTATTATTGAACCTGGCAAAAAACAAATCTTGTTGCTGACACAGCACTCAGCTTTATTTCGATAATGCCCGGTAGAACTAGCCAATCAAATGTTATAGAGCAATATGGTGAAAGGGAATCTGGTCAAGAAAAATGTAGCCCTCTCCCGGTTAACCACAAAATAAAAACTCCACACACACGTCTGGGATTTCTACAGTTGATCCATGAGTGCAGTCAAGAGGTGCACACTGACTTTGTTTGCAAACGAGATATTTCGCGCTTGTTAATCGGTTTACTACCACGAAAGGCAGACGATACTTGCAAAAAAATTCTTGAATAACTATTTTTTTTTCATTTTTGTTGCGTTGAAGACAGCTGATGACCCCTCTTTTGAACGAGCTCGTTCCAAAGAGGTATCATAAGTGATGTTTTTGAGACAAAAATGAAAGAGAATTTAATGGTGATTTTGTGAATAGCGCTGCTGTTTTTGGCGGTTACGTTGAGTGAAGGGTTACTTGAAAATTGGGAATATTACCAACTCCCCATGAGCCTGCCTCTGCACTCACGTCCATCTGCCATGAAGTATTTCATTAATTCATGAAAAAATATGCACAAACAATTTTATAGCTGATGCCTAGATGGTCCGGGTAAATTGCATGATTCACTAGTCTTCTCTAATTCGGGGCCATTATAATGATGAATCATTGAAATATCGTTTTAAACCCATGGGTGGTGGGGGAGTGGGGCAGAAATGAAGTCCGACGGAAAACCCGATTCTCAATTCAAGTGTACATGTATGGATTTTATGGGATGGAAGAACTCCGGCAGTATTTAACCAGTCTCACGGTGTGCAGATATTTCACAGAGGTTTCTAAATTTAATTCTTCTTCCGAGCCAAAACGTGATCACGTGTGCATGTTTTCATGGGATGACTTAATTTTGCATGCATTTTACATTCATTATATTCATATTTAGCAACATGTTGTCATCACTATCAGTATTTATTACTCTTTGTATATATACATTCTAATTAACCCTTTACCCAACATGAAAAGCAGACGACACTTGCCCAAAAATGATTGAATAACTAATTTTTTTCATTTTTTGTCTCAAAAACATAGGTTATGACCCCTCGTTGGAACGAGCTCGACGAGCTCGTTCCAATGAGGGGTCATAACCTATGTTTTTGAGACAAAAAATGAAAAAATAATGAAAATTAATTGGCAATTTTTGAGAATAGCGCTGGCCGGTTTTGGCCGTTACGTTGGGTAAAGGGTTAAACTCCTTTCTGTTTTCTGAATAAACGAAACAGTTCAGTGAAACTGTTTGTATTGTTTCCGTCATTTAAACCTTTACCTAACCTAACTGCCACATCCGTCCACCGCTATTTTAAAAAAAAACAATCATCATTCAATTTTTTAAATTATTTTTTTTTTTTAATTTGTACATTTAGAATACAGCTTCAGCGAACCAAAATGGCCACCAGAAATTAAAAGAGTAGTATTATAAATCAAAGTCGCGTCACGTCGCCATTAACAATGGAGTCTCATTTTTCTGGACGTATTGCCCATTTAACCCTTTGAAACTTTCACTATTCTGACGTTCAAACGTCACTGGGAATTCAGTTTTTTTCAACGTTTTTCAAAATGCGACGTCAAACGTCGGAAAGTATAAATAACAAGATATTTTTCACATTAGTGATTATCTGGTTGAGGGCTAGATTATTTTTGTTGGTCTGAATATGTTATTCAAAACTTGTTTTATTCAAATTATTGGAGAGTGCCCACAGGCACTCTCCAATAATTTGTAATAAAACAAATTCATATGAGAAAAATATTATTTGTGTTTGCCTGAATATGAAATTTAAGCAAGGATAGTGTTGGCTTTTGCTCAGGTGTCCTCATTTTTTGAAAGCCCTAATAGTGGCTTCTTTCACCCAACCAGTTAAGAAGTCTTGACAGCAGGATTATATTAGTATTTTAAGCTGCAATAACATTTGGCTCAACGGTAGTCACTGAGCACTATTCGGGAGAAATGAGAAATTGAGGTTAAAATTTCAAAAAATCGAAAAATAATAACAAAACAACTCACCACAAAGTATCGACGCGCTGTTTTATTTCGTACGTCATAAGACGTACAAAAATATCCAAGGGTTAAGACAACATACAGTTGATTCACAGCCCCAAAACTGTAATTAATTAGTTCATGTTGATCCTCCACGACGCCGATCACAAAATACTCCCCATAGGGGTTCCTGGGTGACAACTTTCAACAGCAGTGTAGATCTTCGAGAGTCCCCTACTACTGCATCGTCCATGGTTGCAACAGGCTCCGAGCCACGAATTTCACCTCCCATTCTTTTGGATTGAAAAGACTAATTAATGACATGCCGCTACTTCTGTGGATCGATTAATGTTTTGCTTGACGACACCATTTCAGTGAATTTGAAATATCGTAAGGTATGAAGCGTGACTTCCCGCCACACACAATTAAAAATAACTTTCTACCGGCAGTACCTATGTCTTGAGAAACATTGGTATTTCGCATGAGAGATATCTCCCAAAGTTCTGTTGAATCCTCCATCTTCATGAATATCTGGCTTACCGTGTTCAGAAAATATGTCGTTGCGGACGGCCACGATTTTGCTTATTTACGCCCCCGATCGCCAATATTAGAAAGGGGGCATTATGTCTACACCATGTCCACCCGGCATCGCCCCGTAATCTGTTGGTTTTCGTCCATTAACTCAAAAACGCCTTCACTGATCATTCGCACCTCATGGAGATGTAATGAGCAAAGTCAGAGAAAGGTTCGAATTGCATTTTACCCAAACCTGTCTTCACAATAACCTCGTCAACATGCACCCGTGGGCAGATACCAGGTTTTGCGTTGCTTCTGTTTTACCGATGAATCGCAGGAAACCAGATGTGCCCGATTTGTACTTCCAGTCAGAGACTCGAATGTTGAGCAAAAGCGATTTTTCAATATGGCGTCTCGGTGATCTTGTGTAAAAGGCTGATGAGGTAAAATTTTCGAATATTTTGTCCCTCCGAGCATGGGATGAGTGTGACACCACCTATGCAATTTTTGAAAACCGAAAAGCCAGCTATGTCATGAAAATACAGGATTCAACAATACTTCAGATGTCATCTCTCAGACACAAAGGCGATGTTTCTATGACCAAACGGTCCGCCTGTAAAGTGGAACCACGCGTTACTTCCACTGGGGAATCGCTCATTCAGGTGTCTATACAGGTGTTAGCACTTTCTGATAAATAGAAATTACCGTCCCCTGGAACGCCGCCGTGGCAACGTCTCGGAGAGAGTGAATATTTATTTGCCAGAGGGCGCTTGTCAACGGAGGGCCAAGGCTGGGGTTGATCAACTTTGCCGGGGACCTAAGATACTCTTTTACCGTGGACAGGGGATTTTCACTAGCTCACTTTTGCAGATTGCAATTGCTTATTCACAAGCCACAGAGTAGCGCCGCGCTTTAATCAATTGCTTTCAACGGTAATGACCTAGCATGGACTAATTTCTTGGCGGGGCTGGGGTTCCATCAATTCCTAGGGTACTCAGGGCTTCTTCATTAATAAGATAAAGACTATTAACAATCCAACAATTTTTATATATAAATCTTCTATATTCTTATTTACAAATAGCCAACAAATCCTAAATAAATAATCTCAACACTACTGAAATGAGTTTTGTGACTAGTCACTGAATCCCACCGAAAACAAGTACTAAAATATTATCTAAAATTAAATTGTTTCCCAAATTTATATTCGTAGAGAAAGGTCGAAGCTGCGACTACTGACAAGAAATCACGAAATCTTTCACTCAACCGCTCATGCACGCATTTATCCTGTTGTGCCTACCACATTATGGGGAATTACCTTTAATACTAAATTTCACCCTTTAGAATATCTTATCACCTACAATTCCTGCTCATAGTGCTTCTAACTCGCAATAATAACAACTGATCATCTAATAACACAGATTCACTAATACACTTAAAACTGTTAACTAATAACTATGTAACTACGACGTGTTATCACAACTAAATACTATAAACTAAATACCACATATACTCATCGATTCTTCTTCGGCGTCTCCCTTCGATGCAAATCATCAGATCGGGAATCCTGTCGTCCAAATGACGGCTTACCGGAACCACACAAATACATTAACTCTTTACTACACCGCGTGAACTAACGATTATCCCATCCTCGCGAGTCTCTCCTGAGGTAAACTCGAGGGGTCTTATATAGACGCGTGCATCACCTATCAACGACTTGATTTGGGCAAAGGTGCTAATTTACAAAAGACGGCTTTGATGACTTGCAGTGACATGAACTGACTTTTCAATAAGTTCTAATTTGGAATGCATTGTTTACACAGTCCCTGCATGACAGCGACTGAACAAAGAACACTTTCCGAATACGAACTTAATTAAATTAATGAGCTTACCCCGTTTACTCACACTGATTATTAAAAAGTTCCTTTCTTTCATTCATTCTAAATAACTCGAATTGTTTACTTATTTTAAAAATTTAGAATAAACTTAAAATAACAACCCTGTGATATATGCCTCCCTCTAAATTAAAAAGCTCCGCTTTTTCGACGAATATCTCATTTGGCAAACTTGAAAAAGGTAAAACATGATAAAATGAAATGAATGCATGAAAGATAAAATACAATAATTTTGAAAACTAATGGAGTGTCTATTTGTTTCTTCTTCTGTGATCTTTTCTTCCTTGTAATTGAATATATTGAGGTTGAAAGTGTCCGAGCGCGTTTGTGATACTATGTTGATGTTGATAATTCGATACTGTCCGATGCATATAAAATGAATTGTGTCGCCAAAATCGTTAGACGTTGAGTATGAATGTTGAATGTCACGTAGTCCTTTTCCGAATGAATTCCAAATTTAGTTTCTGTGCTGATCCAAAGTTGTTGTCCGCGTGCTTCATGTCCGTTTGTTGTTAATTTATTGTTAGGTCTAGTTCTTTTCCTTATCTCGATGTAGCGTTATTCCTGGGGTTTACTCTTTCTCTTCAGGCTTGTCGTTGTGTATAATTTGGTTTCCTGTTGTGTGTCCTTCGTTTGTGATGTCTGTGTTCTCTGTATAGTGCCATTTTACCATCTCCATTTGCAACCTGAAAATATAAACTAGACAAAAATTGAGTTTACGCGTTCTGAAAAAAACCTTTTATAATGTTGCCCTGGAAGAAGAAACAAATTAGACGCAGCGCTCTGGTTAACCTGTAGAAAAAAGAGAACAAACATTTCATTAAACAAGGAGCAACTTGAAAAAAAAAAATAAACAAAGAGCTACTTTGAAAAACATCACAAATAACCAATCAGGAACTAATTAATCAACCAGTCTTTATATCCAAGCGGAGAGCCTTGCCACAGATCTCCGTAGGATATTTTGCGCAATTTGAATGCAAGTGGCAAGATTGCATTCAGATCACACAATGTTATTATTATTATTATTATTATTATTTTTATTATTATTATTATTATTATTATTATTATTATTATTATTATTATTTTAAGGTAGGGGTCCGTCTTGCGGGTGGCCCCTCTAAAGTATTATCATAATTTTAATATCTATCCTTATTGAATTTTCATTTTGCCCTTTAAACACCTGTAACTTTAATACCCAATGAAACTTGTATTACTTTTTAAGCCAGACAGTTACCCTTCAACTGGCAAATGCTTTTTTTCTGTTTTAACCTCTTTACACAGCATCGATTGTGCCGTGGAGCGCGTAAGCGGAATACGTGGAGTACACGAGAGAACGCGAGTTTTATGGGGTAATAATAACGAGACAACATTAAATCAGGAAAAAAAAAACAACGCTTCACCCAACAAAGTGGTGGCGTATCCGTCAAGCGGTACCCACCAAGAAACTCATACTAACCGTAAATTACATATGTATTATATGACGAATTAAATAACGGGACTTATATTATTTTATTTTATTTATGTATTTATTTTTTTAATAAGTTAACAAATGCTTTGAATACTTAGTTTTGTACTCACAATATCTCCCACTCGTCTAAGTCTGGGATGCTGATGGAATCTGATATTGTGTTGACGCTTGTTTTCAGTTTTCTTTTTCCTCTTTTTCCTTTTGCGGTCTTTGAAATGTGGAATTCTTGGATTAACTCTTCCGGTACATTTTCTCTCGGTTCCCATGTAGTTTCTTTAGATCCCTGCCACTTAATTTTATAATGTTTCCGACCGTGAAGTTTCTTGCACGCTAGGATCCTATCTACAAAATAGGTGTCTTCTTCGTTTTTCTCGGTGTCTTCGTCTGCGGGAGTCTGGTTTTTATCTTCCGGGCGGGGATTCGACGCGATATCGAGTTCTGTATCTGGAGCTCCTGTTTCCTGAGCCGTTTGCTCTTCGAGTGTAGTGGTCGGACGATCCTTAGGGTTGGTGAACGGCTTGAGACGGTTCGCGTGTACTGGTGACTTGAGTTGAATATCGTCCGAACATCTGCGGACAGTGTATGTTGGATTGCTGTCGTGCGTGATATAGTATGGTCCTGTCCAACGTTGGCACAGCTTCCGTGAAAGCCCAACAGGGGTTTTGTTGTTATATAACCATACTTTGTCACCTGTCGAGAATCTTGGGGGCTTTGCCTTTTTGTCATGCTGTTGTTTATACTTAAGCTGGGCGTCTTTAATATTTTGTTTTACTATTTCTCTGGTGACTTCGAAGTCTTTCTGTATGGCGTCTAGATGTTTATACGCTTCGGTTCCGATGTTGTTAGTTGGAATAAGCTCCATATCTATCGGTAACTGGCAATCTTGACCGAATAAAACACGAAAAGGACTCATCTGCGTTGACTCAGTGCATGGTGTTGCCCTATACGCGAACAGCACACTTGGTAAAAGATCCGGCCAATTTTCTTGTTTCGCATCGCAATACATTCGGAGTGTTTTTGTTATTGTCGAGTTCATCCTTTCACACACGGCATTTGTCTGTGGATGGTAACTGCTTGTCTCCAGTTTCGTAATCTGAAAAAGTTTACAAAGTTCTTTGATAAGTTTTGACATGAAATTTTGTCCTCTGTCTGACAATAGTGTTTTGGGGGCCCCGTACCTACAAATAATTTCTGAATATAGAATTTTAGCTATTTCTGATGCTTCCATTGTTCTTAAAGGGAATGCCTCGGGCCATTTTGTGAAAGCATCAACAATTAACAAAATATATTTATATCCATTCGGAGAGGTCTTGAGGGGTCCTAAAATGTCAATATGGAGACGGCTAAATGGCGCTTCGACAGGTAACGGTTTTAGAGGCGCTGGATGGTGGTGGGTCGCATCCTTGTTTTTCTGACACTGGAGACATGATTTTACATAATATTGAATGTCAGAAAATAAGTGTTGCCAAAAATACTTGAATCGAATGGACTGATAAGTTCTATCAATACCTTGGTGTCCACCCAGCAGTGAGTCATGATATGACAATAGCACATCATTCCTCAAACTGAGTGGCACCACGAGCTGTTTAATTAAACGGTCTATTCTATGGCCCTTACCTTTTGGGTAGTAGAGATGATACAGGATTCCATCTTCCAAAATGTAGTCATTTGCTTCCAAAATGACTCTTCTAGCGTCTTTATCGTCTTCGGGTAATATTCTGTCTTCTAAATATTCGATAAAAACATTTACGTCCGGATCCGATCTTTGTTTATTTTTAATGTCAGCCTCGGAGACGGCTGCGACGCGCGTAATAGAATCTATTGGGTCACACTGTTGTATTACCTCTTCGGTTTGTGTTTGAGACGCCGCATGTTCTTTTACGTTGTTTGTGGCTATCACGGTGGCCTGGGCAGTATCGTTTATTGCCGGTTTTGTAATTTGTGGATATTCACGTCGCGATAGCGCATCCGCGTTCAAATGCTTTCTACCTGCTTTATGGACGATTTCAAAATTATACCCTTGTAATTTTAGCGACCAGCGGCCTAATCTGCCGCTACATTGTTTAAGGTGTCGTAAATATGAATTAGCAACATGATCGGTGATTACGGTAAACTTACCATTCGCTAAATAAACATGATAGTGTTTAATACCTTCAACTATTGCGAGACATTCGCGTTCTGAAATACCAAATTTTTGTTCTGCTTCAGAAAGAGACCTGCCTCCATATGAGACAACCACTTCCTTACCATTTTCATCCAACTGACCTAAGATATAACCTATTGAATATCCTGACGCGTCTGTATATAGAAAAAATTCTTTATCAAAATCTGGGAAAGCCAAAATTGGAGGTTTTGTCAGGGCCTCTTTCATGGTGTTAAAGGACTTCTCACATTCTGCATCCCACTGAAATGGTACATTCTTTTTGAGAAGATTATTGAGAGGTGCTGCTTTTTTCGAAAAATTGAACACGAAACGTCGATAATAGTTACAGAGACCAAGGAAAGCACGAACATCTTTGAGGTTTTTTGGACGGGGGAACGAGGACACAGCGTCCGTTGTCGAAGTATCAACAGAAATACCATCTTTAGAAAGAACGTGCCCCAAATAGCGTATTTCCTTTGCAGCGAAATCACACTTAGAAGGCTTCAACTTTAGATTTGCTCTACGCAAGGCCTCAAACAATTGTGACAAGTGCTGGAGGTGTTCCTCAAAAGACCTAGAAAACACGAGGAGGTCATCTACGTAACACAAACATGAGTGCCATTGTAAATCTCGAAGGACTTCAGCCATGACCAACTGGAAACTTGAAGCGCTATTCATCAAGCCCATGGGAAGTCTTTTAAATTGATGAACTCCCCTGTGGGTGACAAAAGCGGTTTTGTGTCTGGAATCCTGGTCTAAATCAATTTGGAAATATCCTGAGAACATATCAAGACAAGAGAATATCGTAGACCTTGATTTTCCAAGAGTGTCGAAAACGTCCTCCAACCTGGGCAAAGGAAATGAAATGGGCTTTGTCAAGGCATTCAGTTGCCTGTAATCTACAGTGAACCTAAACGAATTGTCCTTTTTCCTAACCATAACAACAGGGGACATCCATTCCGAGACTGAAGGCTCAATAATGCCATGTTCTTCAAGTTCGTCAATTTGTCTGCTAATCTCTTCCTTCATTGCTGGTGAAGCCCTATAAAACCGACGTCTCACTGGGGCCGCATCACCTGTATCGATTTTATGGCTATATATGCGAGACATTCCAAGTTCGGACAAATCCTTAGCGAAGCAATCCCTATTCTGACCTATTAGCACCAAAAGTTCCTGTTTCTGAAGACTTGACAAATCAGAGTGGGATAAATCGATGCCAAGCGACTCGGCTTCGGCAAAGTAATTGTCATAATTGTTGGAACCATCATGACCAATGTAATTCACCGTCGCTTTGGCACTAACATCGTTTTTTTCAACGGAATGCAGAATATCATCAGGACGGATGGGGTAAAAACAACCGATAACCTGTGAAGATGTGAGCCTAACATAGGAATTGGTGGGGTTAAGAACTTTAGAAACAGTCCTATTGTTAACCACTTCTACAAGCGTACGTGCAGCCAAAATGTTCTTGTGACTAACTAAATTTGAATCCGGTTCGATAATACCTACACGTGAAGTAATTCTATCAAAACCCACACGTACCGGTATAATAATCTCACTTCGGGGTTCCAAAGTTACGTCCTCTAGCACTGTTACATTATTTGCACAATTAGGTTGTTCTTCGATATTGTTTATTGGAGCGTGTGTCATACCATTCTGCAGTATAAGAGTGCTCTGACCTAGGTCAATATTAGCCTTGTTTTCAGTTAAAAAGTCCATACCTAAAATAATATTTGCTGGCATTTTTTCCAAAATTAAAAAGGTTTGAGTCATATCTAGCCTACCCAGGGATAAATGTAAATTTGTTTCTCCTAAAACCTTCAGTAAATTGCCGTCTACACCCGCTATGAGTTTAATACTAGGAGGAAGAATTTCAATGTTGCCCCACAAGCGAACGGACTCTAAGATTTCTTTTGATATACAGGAGCGACTGGCTCCCGTATCAACCAGTGCAGGAATTCTAGTATATAGATTTTCCAACCTAACGTCGACTTTATTTCCATCCATTTCCGTACTAACTGAGGTGCTTAGTACAGGTATCGCATTAAATCTGCATGTTGAACTGACATGGCCAATGCGCTTACACGTGTTACATCTATAATTCCTAGCGGGACAAGTTGATGAGTTATGGTAATGTCTTCCACATCTATGGCACAAGGGAAATTGTCGCCTCTTACCTATAAACGGGCGATACTCTCGACGTCTTGAGAAATCTCTTTCAGTGTGTAGTTGGCGCTGGCCACAGTCATTCCAGTGTTTATGTGGGTCAGAGTTACGTGAGATCTGGGCAGCTCGAATTGCATTTTGCTGAATGACTTTCTCCTTAATTTCACGAATGTAATCAAACATCTCTCGGAAAGCTTCTGTGGAACCCATTGTCAGTCTAGTGAGAGTACTGGGAAAGGTTCAAGCTAAATAGATGAACTAATTCGGATTCTCCACCAAATATGACCAAACGGTCCGCCTGTAAAGTGGAACCACGCGTTACTTCCACTGGGGAATCGCTCATTCAGGTGTCTATACAGGTGTTAGCACTTTCTGATAAATAGAAATTACCGTCCCCTGGAACGCCGCCGTGGCAACGTCTCGGAGAGAGTGAATATTTATTTGCCAGAGGGCGCTTGTCAACGGAGGGCCAAGGCTGGGGTTGATCAACTTTGCCGGGGACCTAAGATACTCTTTTACCGTGGACAGGGGATTTTCACTAGCTCACTTTTGCAGATTGCAATTGCTTATTCACAAGCCACAGAGTAGCGCCGCGCTTTAATCAATTGCTTTCAACGGTAATGACCTAGCATGGACTAATTTCTTGGCGGGGCTGGGGTTCCATCAATTCCTAGGGTACTCAGGGCTTCTTCATTAATAAGATAAAGACTATTAACAATCCAACAATTTTTATATATAAATCTTCTATATTCTTATTTACAAATAGCCAACAAATCCTAAATAAATAATCTCAACACTACTGAAATGAGTTTTGTGACTAGTCACTGAATCCCACCGAAAACAAGTACTAAAATATTATCTAAAATTAAATTGTTTCCCAAATTTATATTCGTAGAGAAAGGTCGAAGCTGCGACTACTGACAAGAAATCACGAAATCTTTCACTCAACCGCTCATGCGCGCATTTATCCTGTTGTGCCTACCACATTATGGGGAATTACCTTTAATACTAAATTTCACCCTTTAGAATATCTTATCACCTACAATTCCTGCTCATAGTGCTTCTAACTCGCAATAATAACAACTGATCATCTAATAACACAGATTCACTAATACACTTAAAACTGTTAACTAATAACTATGTAACTACGACGTGTTATCACAACTAAATACTATAAACTAAATACCACATATACTCATCGATTCTTCTTCGGCGTCTCCCTTCGATGCAAATCATCAGATCGGGAATCCTGTCGTCCAAATGACGGCTTACCGGAACCACACAAACACATTAACTCTTTACTACACCGCGTGAACTAACGATTATCCCATCCTCGCGAGTCTCTCCTGAGGTAAACTCGAGGGGTCTTATATAGACGCGCGCATCACCTATCAACGACTTGATTTGGGCAAAGGTGCTAATTTACAAAAGACGGCTTTGATGACTTGCAGTGACATGAACTGACTTTTCAATAAGTTCTAATTTGGAATGCATTGTTTACACAGTCCCTGCATGACAGCGACTGAACAAAGAACACTTTCCGAATACGAACTTAATTAAATTAATGAGCTTACCCCGTTTACTCACACTGATTATTAAAAAGTTCCTTTCTTTCATTCATTCTAAATAACTCGAATTGTTTACTTATTTTAAAAATTTAGAATAAACTTAAAATAACAACCCTGTGATATTTCTAGAGAAGACCTATGTACTGCTGTTATTAGGCTCTTTTTAATTATATTTACAAGCTTGATAATTTCTTTTTGTCCCGGCCTTCCAATGACCAGACTTAAAGACCAGCTCCTACAAAGCACTATGTTCCAATAAGACAAAACTCCTCGCCCTCTGTTTGGACGAGAGCTCCCATAGTTTTTTCGATGTTTATGTCTCCAGTAGCATATGTTATCGTTTGACGCCACCATGCGAAATTTTTAAAATGATGTTGCCCGTTTCGCAATCATTTGATCAACGGAGTGACTTGAAAACCCCTTCATTTTTCTAGATTTTTCACACGTCCCGCAAACGACGTTCCGAATGAAGAGTTGTTTAAATAACAAATCTGTTTACGATTCGAACTATAATATAAGATGAAGTGAAACTTTACCTTTATCTGATTTATTTAATATATGTCCAATAAAGTCGTGCGGTATACGGAAGGTTTATTTATCATATGACTCGTCCGTTTTTGTTCACTTTAAAACATTTGATATTTTGCTTTCATATTAATCAGTGTTAAATGAAGCCTTCCGTCGATTTCATTGGTCAATTTCAAAACTAGACACTTTGATTGGCTGAACAAAATACGCGTGTGTCTGTGTGTGTGGGGGGTGGCGGGGGGGGGGGGGGTAGTATGTAGCCAAAGATAATGGCAATGTTGACTTCAAATCCCATCTTGTGAAAAGCTAATCTTAAAATTTGTTCAGAAATTGAGACAAATGGTTGCATTCATAACTGACATATAGCCTATACTAGTCGCACTCCACTGATGTTACAGGATTGTAAATATTTACACCTTCCCACGACGGGAGCCATGGAAAGTGAGGCAGTGCTTATTTCCTGTAGTTCTGCTTTACTGGTAATCAGTTCCTGGGGTGGAAGGCTTCCAAAGTGGGAAGCATAAATGTACACGATTGGCTACGCTTGACTTTGTACTTAGTTGTGGTCATGATCAGGTGAAAGTGACCTTAAATTACATTTATTTACACCAGTGTCCGTGTGGTACGCCTGGGAAGTATAGTATAGCAGTGCTTGTTTACTGTTGTGGACAACCTGATCATTACCCTTCAAAGGCACTCGCATACCAGGTATAATGGATCGTCAGCGAAAAAATTCTTCAATGTTTTCCTTTTAATTGGTAGAGTGCTGGGAGCCCATATTTGGGCTTTACTAAATATCCCCAGATGTGTCAATAGCATCGAAACTCAACTGAACGTGGTTTATTATTGAACCTGGCAAAAAACAAATCTTGTTGCTGACACAGCACTCAGCTTTACTTCGATAATGCCCGGTAGAACTAGCCAATCAAATGTTATAGAGCAATATGGTGAAAGGGAATCTGGTCAAGAAAAATGTAGCCCTCTCCCGGTTAACCACAAAATAAAAACTCCACACACACGTCTGGGATTTCTACAGTTGATCCATGTGTGCAGTCAAGAGGTGCACACTGACTTTGTTTGCAAACGAGATATTTCGCGCTTGTTAATCGGTTTACTACCACGAAAGGCAGACGACACTTGCAAAAAAATTCTTGAATAACTATTTTTTTTTCATTTTTGTTGCGTTGAAGACAGCTGATGACCCCTCTTTGGAACGAGCTCGTTCCAAAGAGGTATCATAAGTGATGTTTTTGAGAAAAAAATGAAAGAGAATTTAATGGTGATTTTGTGAATAGCGCTGCTGTTTTTGGCGGTTACGTTGAGTGAAGGGTTACTTGAAAATTGGGAATATTACCAACTCCCCATGAGCCTGCCTCTGCACTCACGTCCATCTGCCATGAAGTATTTCATTAATTCATGAAAAAATATGCACAAACAATTTTATAGCTGATGCCTAGATGGTCCGGGTAAATTGCATGATTCACTAGTCTTCTCTAATTCGGGGCCATTATAATGATGAATCATTGAAATATCGTTTTAAACCCATGGGTGGTGGGGGAGTGGGGCAGAAATGAAGTCCGACGGAAAACCCGATTCTCAATTCAAGTGTACATGTATGGATTTTATGGGATGGAAGAACTCCGGCAGTATTTAACCAGTCTCACGGTGTGCAGATATTTCACAGAGGTTTCTAAATTTAATTCTTCTTCCGAGCCAAAACGTGATCACGTGTGCATGTTTTCATGGGATGACTTAATTTTGCATGCATTTTACATTCATTATATTCATATTTAGCAACATGTTGTCATCACTATCAGTATTTATTACTCTTTGTATATATACATTCTAATTAACCCTTTACCCAACATGAAAAGCAGACGACACTTGCCCAAAAATGATTGAATAACTAATTTTTTTCATTTTTTGTCTCAAAAACATAGGTTATGACCCCTCGTTGGAACGAGCTCGACGAGCTCGTTCCAATGAGGGGTCATAACCTATGTTTTTGAGACAAAAAATGAAAAAATAATGAAAATTAATTGGCAATTTTTGAGAATAGCGCTGGCCGGTTTTGGCCGTTACGTTGGGTAAAGGGTTAAACTCCTTTCTGTTTTCTGAATAAACGAAACAGTTCAGTGAAACTGTTTGTATTGTTTCCGTCATTTAAACCTTTACCTAACCTAACTGCCACATCCGTCCACCGCTATTTTAAAAAAAAACAATCATCATTCAGTTTTTTAAATTATTTTTTTTTTTAATTTGTACATTCAGAATACCGCTTCAGCGAACCAAAATGGCCACCAGAAATTAAAAGAGTAGTATTATAAATCAAAGTCGCGTCACGTCGCCATTAACAATGGAGTTTCATTTTTCTGGACGTATTGCCTATTTAACCCTTTGAAACTTTCACTATTCTGACGTTCAAACGCCACTGGGAATTCAGTTTTTTCAACGTTTTTCAAAATGCGACGTCAAACGTCGGAAAGTATAAATAACAAGATATTTTTCACATTAGCGATTATCTGGTTGAGGGCTAGATTATTTCTGTTGGTCTGAATTTGTTATTCAAAACTTGTTTTATTCAAATTATTGGAGAGTGCCCACAGGCACTCTCCAATAATTTGTAATAAAACAAATTCATATGAGAAAAATATTATTTGTGTTTGCCTGAATATGAAATTTAAGCAAGGATAGTGTTGGTTTTTGCTCTGGTGTCCTCATTTTTTGAAAGCCCTAATAGTGGCTTCTTTCACCCAACCAGTTAAGAAGTCTTGACAGCAGGATTATATTAGTATTTTAAGCTGCAATAACATTTGGCTCAACGGTAGTCACTGAGCACTATTCGGGAGAAATGAGGAATTGAGGTTAAAATTTCAAAAAATCGAAAAATAATAACAAAACAACTCACCACAAAGTATCGACGCGCTGTTTTATTTCGTACGTCATAAGACGTACAAAAGTATCCAAGGGTTAAGACAACAGACAGTTGATTCACAGCCCCAAAACTATAATTAATTACATTGGCATGGCGGGGGTTTGAACCCACGCCGAGAGAGTTTCCTTCGGCACCAACCGCCTAGCGAAACTATACTGAACAACGCACACCACTCGACCACCGACAGACCCCCAAAAGGGAATGCTAGTTAACCAAGTATATACGAGACCAGTACAGAACACACGGAATACTCAATTATTTAATTATTCATCAGATAGTTGCATCTAAGCACTTAATTCTACGAACTGCACCTCAGAAGAAATCAGCGACAGTATTTGTCTTTTTCAAATTTCTCGGATGCCATAGAATTAAGAAAGGACGCTGGTGGGTTTGAACCCACGCCGAGTTTCCTTCGGCACCAACCGCCTAGCGAAACTATACTGAACAACGCACACCACTCGGCCACCGACAGACCCCAAAAAGGGAATGCTAGTTAACCAAGTATATACGAGACCAGTGAAACTCTCTCGGCGTGGGTTCAAACCCCCGCCATGCCAATGTGAAACTCTCTCGGCGTGGGTTCAAACCCCCGCCATGCCAATGTAAACAAAACCAGCGTCCTTTCTTAATTCTATGGCATCCGAGAAATTTGAAAAAGACAAGTACTGTCGCTGATTTCTTCTGAGGTGCAGTTCGTAGAATTAAGTGCTTAGATGCAACTATATAATTAATTAGTTCATGTTGATCCTCCACGACGCCGATCACAAAATACTCCCCATAGGGGTTCCTGGGTGACAACTTTCAACAGCAGTGTAGATCTTCGAGAGTCCCCTACTACTGCATCGTCCATGGTTGCAACAGGCTCCGAGCCACGAATTTCACCTCCCATTCTTTTGGATTGAAAAGAATAATTAATGACATGCCGCTACTTCTGTGGATCGATTAATGTTTTGCTTGACGACACCATTTCAATGAATTTGAAATATCGTAAGGTATGAAGCGTGACTTCCCGCCACACACAATTAAAAATAACTTTCTACCGGCAGTACCTATGTCTTGAGAAACATTGGTATTTCGCATGAGAGATATCTCCCAAAGTTCTGTTGAATCATCCATCTTCATGAATATCTGGCTTACCGTGTTCAGAAAATATGTCGTTGCGGACGACCACGATTTTGCTTATTTATGCCCCCGATCTCCAATATTAGAAAGGGCGCATTATGTCTACACCATGTCCACCCGGCATCCGCCCCTAATCTGTTGGTTTTCGTCCATTAACTCAAAAAAACGCCTTCACTGATCATTCGCACCTCATGGAGATGTATTGAGAAAAGTTAGTGAAAGGTTCGAATTGCATTTTACCCAAACCTGTCTTCACAATAACCTCGTCAACATGCACCCGTGGGCAGATACCAGGTTTTGCGTTGCTTCTGTTTTACCGAAGAATTGCTGGAAACCAGATATGCCCTATTTGTACTTCCAGTCAGAGACTCTAATGTTGAGGAAAAGCGATTTTTCAATATGGCGTCTCGGTGATCTTGTGTAATAGGCTGATGAGGTAAAATTTTCGAATATATTGTCCCTCCGAGCATGGGATGAGTGTGACACCACCTATGCAATTTTTGAAAACCGAAAAGCCAGCTATGTCATGAAAATACAGGATTCAACAATACTTCAGATGTCATCTCTCAGACACAAAGGCGATGTTTCTAGAGAAGACCTATGTACTGCTGTTATTAGTCTCTTTTTAATTATATTTACTAGCTTGATAATTTCTTTTTGTCCCGGCCTTCCAATGACCACACTTAAAGACCAGCTCCTACAAAGCACTATGTTCCAATGAAACAAAACTCCCCGCCCTCTGTTTGGACGAGAGCTCCCATAGTTTTTTCCATGTTTATGTCTCCAGTAGCTTATGTTATCGTTTGACGCCACCATGCGAATTTTTTAAAATGATGTTGCCCGTTTCGCAATCATTTGATGAACGAAGTGACTTGAAAACACCTTCATTTTTCTAGATTTTTCACACGTCCAGCAAACGACGTTCCGAATGAAGAGTTGTTTAAATTACAAATCTGTTTACGATTTGAACTATAATATAAGATGAAGTGAAACTTTACCTTTATCTGATTCATTTAATATTTATCCAATAAAGTCGTGCGGTATACAGAAGGTTTATTTATCATATGACTCGTCCGTTTTGTTCACTTTAAAACATTTGACATTTTGCTTTCATATTAAACAGTGATAAATAAAGCCTTCCGTCGATTTCATTGGTCATTTTCAATACTAGACACTTTGATTGGCTGAACAAAATACAACTGCGCCATATTTTCATAATTTCCACAATTGGGGTTGAAAGATTTTATTGGTCAATTTCAAATATGGACAGTTTGATTGGCTGAACAATATACAACTGGGTCACATTTGCATAATTTGAATAGGGAGAATTTACATTTTCTGTCCTATTTAGGTTGGGTTATATTGCATTAACCCTTTACCTAATATAACGACCAAAACCGGCCAGAGGTATATATACGAATTTTTTTCATTTTTTGCTTCAAAAACATAGGTTATGAGCCCTCATTGGAACGAGCGCTTTTCGCTCGTTCCAATGAGGGGATATAACCTATGTTTTGGAAGCAAAAAATGAAATTTTCTAGTTATATGATGATGTTTTTTCCAAGTGTCGTCTGTAACACACGTTAGGTAAAGGGTTAAAAGTCATACCAAGTCGTTAAGTTGTGCATATGTGTGTCATATGATAATTAGAATATGATATCCTCTATTTACTGAACCTGTTATGGTCAAAAGTTGCCATGTTTACTTCACGATGTGTGTTTTAAGCCATTTGTAGGATCTTATTGGAACATATACATTGTGATGAATTGATGGCAATATGGTCTGAGGCTCGGAGTTTATGTTCAATGTCGACGATCTGCCTCTCGGTTAAACAAACCTCAGACCACGTTACCGTCACTTCATTACAATAACATGAAAAGCAGACGACACTTGCAAAACAAATTCTAGATTAACTAATTTTTTTCATTTTTTTGTCACAAAAACATAGGTTATGACCCCTCGTTGGAACGAACTCGACGAGCTTGTTCCAACGAGGGGTCATAACCTATGTTTTTGAGACAAAAAATGAAAAAATAATGAAAATTAATTGGCGATTTTTGAAAATAGCGCTGGCCGGTTTTGGCCGTTACGTTGGGTAAACGGTTAAACTGCTGCATAGGAAGATTTAACGTAGTTTGCACATGTTGTTCCTGGGACATTTCTGAACAAAATGACACCATGATCAAATAAAGCTCGATAAAAATTTCTTGTTGGTTGACCCTTCAAATCTCGTCCCACGACTACACTTGTCCCATTAAGGGGTAATAATTTATGGTTTCAAAAAATTATGAAAATTTTACAGGGTTGCTGGGGGCCTTGGATTCAAGAATGGCCTTGAATCTGATGAGGGGGCATCCAAGGCTCCGAAAACCAGGAAGTTACGCATGAGAGCCTTGAAACACATTGAATCACTGGGGAGGAACTACGTTCCATTGAATCGATTCTCTTCAGACTTTTTTTTTCTAGTTGCATACCGACGTCTTCCGGTTTAATTCTGAATTTGAAGACTAAATTTCAGAAAAAATGAGCGGATTTAGGTAAGTTTTATACGTTTATTGTGTGGTTTAATCGTGGATTCGTACCCCGACTAACCACAGGCACTACGAAATACAAAGCTAAGACGATAATTTCACCGGACCCGGCGCTTCAAATTGACAATAAAATTTTGTGTGCAAATCCCGTTGGCGGAATTGGGCCATCGCTTCAGTTATTCACTCTCTGATTTTACACCAATAAAGCGTCTTATGCAGGGGGGGGGGGGGGGGGGGGGTGGGAGGGGGAGGAACTAATTTACAGACACCGATGCCGATTTTTGTTTTTGACCGATCGGAGGACCCACCCACCCATCCCATGTCATTTTTTTCCAGTTTTACAATTTTTTTCCGGGGTTACCTGAACCACCCACCCCCAGTAAATACATGCTTCTGCATCATCCTTCCCACCATACTGCACCATAACCAATTTTATCATACAGTATTGAGTGATTGACCTTGTACAGTAGGACAGGTCTTGAAAGAACATCCGTTTTATCAGACCAAAGTGGTCTCTTAAAGCAGATGGTCTCCCATAACAAATCAAATAGAGAGTAAAGCTGGTGTGTCCAGGTATGCCCCCCATATAAAACATGGTCTCCAAAGACATCGGTCTCTTAAGGCATGTTCTATTGTAATTCATTAACACTCTTGAATGTCATATCATTAACTTTTTACCTATAGTTATCACTCCATGTGTTCAGACCACCTTTCTGAAAGACCCCTTTTGTCTGGCAAAAATGTTGGTCTCTCAAGAGAGGTTCCACGGTATGTGTATGCAAAAAGCAATGAGTTTAGTCATTTATGTATTTGTTTATTTTTTTGACGAAGGTTTGGGTGGGGCATGGCTGGGTTGGGGGAGGGGATTTATTACTTATTTTAAGTCCACTCCTAGAAGGTCTGGTACATGATTTTGTTGACACCTGTGTTTTCAGATGTGTTTGAAATAAATTAGCAGTTCAATCAGGTTCAGTGTTTAGTCGTTTTTGTGTTACATACTTCCTACAATGGCAATAAGAGTCATTGGTGTTTTCGTAATAGGTCTGGATACATCGTTGTACAGAATTGTTCCTGCAGCTGAAATCTGTAACTGTTCCTGACTTCACATAATTGCCTTTGCGCCTCATCTAAGCCAGCCGATCTCACCAGGGTGAACATATTAGAAATTTAATCAAACGGAACACCCTCAAGATAACTTATCCTTAGAGTGCAGTGTTTGATAATTGCAATTAGTGATGCATTTTAACTTGCATTATTCAATATGTCATACATTGTATCACTATAAGCCGAATCATAGCTCAGCCGCAATAACAGTTTTATAATCGTATATAACCCATGGTAGGTACCCCCTGATAACTTGAGTGTCCTTTTATTGGTTCTTGAATGATACTTCACTGATTATGGTATACAATTTTGCCCAAAAGCGTCTGAGAAAAAATTTAGCAAGCATCGGAAAAAAAATTGTTTGTCCTCCTTGACCACCCACCCACCCCGGCATCAGTGTTTTGCAAATTCCCCCCCCCCCCCCCCCTGTCTTATGCCGAACAATATAACGCGTGCGGCAAGATATATTCGTAGTCTGTATTATCCAAACTGGTTGACAGCTAAAAAGTCCAGTTTTCCTGATAAAATCTGATGAGATAAATATTCCGAAAAAGGACCCAGTTCACCACTGATCACTACTGTTCTGATCGGTTCACTAGGGCATTTTTATCGGGCGCATTGAACAAAAATATGGTGCATGTGTACATGATTTGGGTACAAGTGGCTGGTGGCTGCTGTTCAGAAAGAATATTGAATAAAAACTGAAACAATGAGCAACCAAAACGGTCTGGCAAAACCCCAAATCAATGTTAGAATAAAAACCTTGACATTTGATTCATAGTTGTAAGTTTTAACCTAAAATCATCTATTTTACAGATCACCCCTTCATTCATACTGCATTTTCCACGAGGGAGTTAGTGATGGTATGTGAAATAAGTTAATTTGGGTTAAAACTTTCAACAACTGCGATTTTGTTTTATAGGATATTGTAAATGAATCCAGGTAGTAACTAGTAATGTTGAATAACCAAAACTGGTAGCGTGAGTGAAATTTCAGCATGATCCGAGAACTTTAGTACAGGCGACAGCCATACTATTAAACTGCATTGTTCCAACCCTAAATGTAATACGACACTAAAGGTAATAAATTTATTAGAGATGGGATTGAAATGCAACTTGCATCTCAACGCTGAATGTAATAAATTTATTACAAATAGGATTAGAATGCATCTCAAAGCTAAATGTAATAAATTTATTACAAATAGAGTTAGAATGCATTTTGCATCACGACGCTAAATTTAATAAACTGGTAACTCACACCTCTGTCGGCTGATGAGGACTTTCTATTCAATATAGCTTATGTGCAGAGCTCGTACTATTTTCGCGACCGGGTGAAAAGGATTGCGCAAACGGTATGAATCGACTTCCCTCAGTGTTTCGAAAATTGCTTGCTGTGTTTGAGGCATTTTATACTTCCACAACTTTTGTAATAAACTTTTTACCGTTAGGATTTGAATGCATCTTGCATCTCAACACCAAATGAAATAAGCTCATGACTCACACCGGTGGTAGTCGTTTAGGACTTGGTGTTCAATTCTGTTTACTGGTTTGTTTGTGCACGGTCAATTTCCGCGACCGGACAGGAAAAGATTCAGTACCGAAACTCTTGACCATATTCCCCTTGGTGTTTTGAATATAGATGTGTTTAAAACGCATTAACGCTTACCACAAGAGCAAAAGTATGACTCGAGCGGAGTACAAAATGATTCGCGCAAAAATTCAAAGTCGGAGAGGATCTGACAATAACAGACGTAGAGGCGCCCCTTCTTCTCTCCCAAAGTTTTGAAGAACATCCAAATTCGGAAAAAAATCCTTGTGAACTTCGTGCAACCAGTTTACCAATATACTAGTGTACCAGTATATCAATGCAAACACCGGTGGCTCAGTAGGTAGAGGTGTAGGCCGCAAGCCGAGAGGTCCTCGGTTCAAATCCCACCTGCAGCAACCGCGTTATGTCCTTTGGCAAGACACTTCATCCTCATTGCCCACGCGAGGGCACGGTGGCGTTGTGTAGTAAGGCGTACTGCACGTCGATGGTGCACTTGTCTTCAACCAATGCTAACGCTGCTTGTTAGTATGTTGGAGTGTCTGACAGTTGCTCGCAGTCGCTCAGTGGTTCTCTCCATGTACTCCATCTTCCTCCACCCGTAAAATTGTCCGACACGAGGTGACCCTGCTGTCGAAAGTGTCGTTAAAACCCCTATAAATAAATAAATAAATAAATAATGCAAACCCCGCACAGATTCGGCGGTTGAATTTAACAAACCACAATGAACACAGCCCGCCAGTGCCAAGGCCATGGGACTTGAGACCCCTCCAGCCTCTTCCCAGAGGTTAAGCCCCCCCCCCCCCCCAATCAAGGCATTTGAGAGGGTTTCCGATTGCCTACATGGGGGCACGATGACGCTGTGTACTGAGGCGTACTGCACGTCGATGGTGCGCATGTCTTCAACCACTCTAACCCTGCCTGTGCTGCGGTGCAGAGTTCAGAGTTACGATGTTGGAGAGCTGACAGCTGCTCGTCGTTGCTCGGTGGTTCTCTCCGGGTACTCCGGCTTCCTCCACCCGTAAAACTGTCACGGTCACGATTAGCCATTGTGCATAAGTATGTGACCTTAAGCACCAATAAATAAATAAATTTGAGAGGGTTTAGATCAATTCCTACTAGTGGTAATGTGGCCGATTACTAGCACACGCGTCACAGTCTCGCACTTTTGTTCACCACAATCCCGCACAGACTGAGAAGGATGGGTCTCGTAAAGAAAGTTGCTGACCCTATCAGGATTGTTACTCATTCCCCTTGATTTTTAAAAAGAGATGTGTTTAAGACGCATTAACGCTTACCACAACATTCTTTCCCCCAGCCCGTGTGGTGAAGCTGTTTTTCAATCCTCTACCAGGTGCCTCTGTTCTGGATGTTTTGCTAGCCGGGGCATTGCCCCGCCCCTCCCCCCACCCCCCGGCGAGTCTCCGGGCGATGGGCGGGGAGGGAGTGGATTTATTTATTTTTTTATTTATTGGTGTTTAGGGTCACATACGTATGCACAATGGCTAATCGTGACCGTGACAGTTTTACGGGTAGAGGAAGCCGGAGTACCCGGAGAGGATCACCGAGCAACTGTCAACTCCTCAACATTCTAACTCTGTTCAAGCTCCGCTCAAGAAGGGTTACAGCGGTTGAAGACATGTGCACCATCGACGTGCAGTACGCCTTCCTACACGGCGTCAAAGTGACACCATGTTGGCAACAGGGATAAAGTGTCTTGCCCAAGGACACAACGCGGGTCGCCCCGGACGAGGATCGCACTCGGGAGCTTTGGAGTGGCGAGCATGAGACAAAGCTTGAAAGCATGGCTGTTAGTTGCATTCGCCATCTTGCGCGCGCATATGAAAATCGGTCAGTAGTACATTAATCATACACATTCGCTCGTAGATAGGTGACAGGGGTTCGAGAGGAGGTGGTCCTATCAATGATGGTTAGTCATCCTAGGGTTGTGTTAGCGGCATAAAAACCTGAGTCAGGTGGCAGTTTCAGGGGTTTGTGTGACCATTGTTTGTGTGACCATTGGAGTGGGTGGCGGTTGTTATGTAGAGTGGACAGACTGATTAGGTGGATACGCGACAGGGTGGTTACAGCTTTTTGTCGGTTCTGTGATCTGAGAACTTTGGTTCTTTCTCCCAGCGCAGATGTTTATCTAAGTCCACTGAAATTGCGAAGTTTGATTAATCAATCCACCCTTCAGCAAAACAAGCCATTCACTTCACAATGCTTTTCATTATTAATTTCTTTGCATGAAGTGTAAATAATTAGACTATATTAAGCCCTGTGTGATTAAACTTTCAGCTTTAAGAAAACTTTATTCAGAGTAACCGTCTATAGTCTAGCTCCTGTTAGGTTAGGCTATACTCCACACAGCAGTGAACACACCCCAATATGCTGTGTTCCCCTAAATGTAATATGACACTAAATGTAATAAATTTATTACAGATGGGGTTGGAATGCATCTTGCATCTCAACGCTAAATGTAATAAATTTATTACAAATAGTCTTAGAATGCATCTTTCATCTCAACGCTAAATGTAATAAATGTATTACAAATGGGGTTAGATTGCATCTTGCCACTCAACACTAAATGTAATAAATTTATTAGAGATAGGGTTAGAATGCACCTTGCTTCTCAATGCTAAATGTAATTCATTTATTACAAATAGGGTTAGAATGCATTTTGCATCTCAACGATGGATGTAATAAGCTGGTAACTTACACCGATGTCGGCTGATTAAGACCTAGTATTCACTATAGCTTATGTTCAGAGCTCGTACAATTTTCGCGACCGGGCAGAACAGACTGCGAACACGGATGAATCGATTTCTCCTCAGTGTTTATAAAATTACCGTGTTTGAGGCATTTTATACTTCCACGACAGTTGTAATAAACTTTTTACCGCTAGGATTTGAATGCATCTTGCATCTCAACACCAAATGAAATAAGCCCATAATTTACACCGGTGGAAGACGTAAAGGTCTTAGTATTCAATTCTGTTTACTGGTTTGTTTGTGCTCGGCCCTAAATGTAATACGCCACTAAATGTAATAAATTTAAATGTAATAAGACACTAAATGTAGTAAATTTATTACAGATGGGGTTGGAATGCATCTTGAATCTCAACGCTAAATGTAACAAATTTATTACAAATAGGGTTAGAATGCATCTTACAAATCAACGCTAAATTGATAAACTTGTAACTCACACCGATGTCGGCTGATGAGGATTTTGTATTCACTATAGCTTATGTACAGAACTCGTACTATTTTCGCGACCGTGTAGAAAAGATTGCGAAAACGGATGAATCGATTTCCCTCAGTGTTCAGAAAATTGCCGTGTTTGAGGCATTTTATACTTCCACGACAATTGTAATAAACTTTTTACCGTTAGGATTTGAATGCATCTTGCATCTCAACACTAAATAAATTTATTACAGATGGGGTTGGAGTGCAACTTGCATCTCAACGCTAAATGTACTAAATTTATTACAAATAGGGTTAGAAATCATCTTTCATCTCAACGCTAAATGTAATAAATTTGTTACAAATAGGGTTAGAATGTATTTTGCAACTCAACGCTAAATGCAATAAATTTATTGCAAATAGGGTTAGAATGCATTTTGCATCGCGAAGTTAAATTTAATAAAGTGGTAACTCACAGCGATGTCGGCTCATTAGGACTTATTATTCAATGTAGCTTACGTGCAGAGCTCGTACTATTTTCGCGAAGAGGTAAAAAGATTGCGAAAACAGTGTTTAGAAAATTGCTGTATTTGAAGCACTTTATACTTCCACGACAATTGTAATAAACTTTTTACAGTTAGAATGTGAATGCATCTTTCATCCCAAGACCATTTCAGATGAATACGCCCATTTTTCACACCGATGGTAGCCGTTTAGGACCTGGTATTCAGTTTGTTTTAAGCGGAGTACAAAATGATTCGCGCAAAAATTTCAGAAAAATTCCTAGCGAAATTCGTGCAACAGTTTACCAAGATACATATACTAGTCTACCAGTATATCAATGCAAACCTCGCACAGATTCGGCGGTAAAATTTAACAAACCAACAGTGCTAAGGCCATAGAACAAGAGACCCCTCCAGCCTCTTCCCAGAAGTTAAGGCCCCCAATCAAGTCATTTGAGATGGTTTAGATCAATTCCTACTAGTGGTAATGTGGCCGACCACTAGCACACGCGTCGCAGCCTCGCACTTTTCTTCACCACAATCCCTCACACACAAGAGAAGGGTGGGGCGAGTGAAGAAGATTGCTGATCCTATCAGGATTGTTACTCATGCTGGGTTAGTGTCACGGTCATGAAGCACTGCGATGGGTGACAAGTTCGAAGATGGTTGGGTCATCGGGTTAGGTTGCTATTTTTGGTGGGCAGGCTGGGCAGCTGAGCCACAAAAAGGATGGCTACTATTCGTCCCCTGAGTTCCAATGTGTTCTATGTGCCAGTGGGCACATAGAACACATTGGAACTCAGTGGACGTATTATTGGTACTGTTATCTCCGATCTTCCATTCTTCCTCCCAGTCTGTATGGTGCAGCTGTTTTTCAATCATCTACCGATTGCCTCTGTGCTGAATGAATTGTTGGCTGGGACACTGCCCCCCCCCACCCCACCTCCGCCCGACCCCCACCCGCGTCACTTGTATGTTGTCTCGATCCTAGAACTTTGTGTTATAAAGTGACTTATTGCAACTCCGGGCAAGGGACAGGGGTGTGGGGAAATGGATAGAATAAGACAAATATTGAATGCGTGCTTGTAGTTGCATTCGTCATCTTCCGCGCGCGGATGAAAATCGGTCAGTCGTACACGAGATATCATTATTCGCTCGAAGATAGGTAGCTGGAGGTCGAGAGGAGGTGGCCCTATCAATGATGGTTAGTGATCCTGGAGTTTTATCAGAGGCATGAAGACCCGAGTCAGGTGGCAGTTTCCGGGATTGGCGGAACCATTGGAGTGGTTAGCGGTTGTTATGTTGGATCGATAGACGGGCAAGGTGAAGACGCAACGGGGTGGTTACTGCTTTTTGTCGGTTCTGTGTTCTGAGATCTTTGGTTCCTTCTCCCAGCGCAGCTGTTTATCTAAGTCCACTTAAATTGCTAAGCTTGATTAATCAACTGACCCTCCAGCAACACAAGCCATTTACAATGATTTTCATTATTAATTTTTTTGCATGAAGTGTGAATATTTAGCCTATATTAAACCCTGTGTAATTAAACTTTCAGCGTTAAGAAAACGTTCAGAATAACCGTCTATAGTCTAGCTCCTGTTAGCTTAGGCTACAGTCTACACACCAGTGAACACACCCCATTGTGCTGTGTTCCCCAAAATGTAAAACGACACTAAATGTAATAAATTTATTACAGATGGGGTTGGAATGCATCTTACATCTCAACGCTAAATGTAATAAATTTATTACAAATAGGGTTAGAATGCATTTTCCTTCTCAGCGCTATATTTAACAAACTGGCAACTCACACCGATGTCGGCTGATTAGGACTTTGAATTCAACAAAAACTTTTGTACAGAGCTCGTACAGTTTTCGCGACTGGCTGAAAAAAGAATGCGAAAACAGTGTGTAGAAAATTGCTGTGTTTGAAGCAAAATATACTTCCATGACAATTGTAATAAACTTTTTACAGTTAGGATTTGAATACATCTTTCACCTCAACACCAAATGAAATAAGCCCATTATTCACACCGGTGGTAACCGTTTAGGACTTGGTATTCTGTTCTGTTTACTGGTTTGTTGGTAAACAATTTTCGCGACCGGACAGGAAAAGATTACCCAAACTGGTGAACATATTCCCCTTAGTGTTTTGAAAATATATGTGTTTAACTGGTAGAGTGCTGGAAGCCCGTATTTGGGCTTTATTATTAAGTGCAGATACCCAAACACGAAGGCTTCACATTCGGTGGATGTGCCCCTTATTATCTTTGAAGTGAAATTATTTAGTCTGTATGGATTTGCCTTGTTACAATTTGTGGGAGAGTGCCTCTAGGCACTCTCCCACAAATTGTAATGAGGCAAAGACATGTGAACAAATTTTGATGAGTAAAAAAATTTAGCACTCTACCAGTTAAGGCGCTTTAACGCTTACCACAACAAGCAGAGTATATCTTAAGCGGAGTACAAAATGATTAGCGCAAAAATTCAAACTCGGAGCTAATCGGAGTGGACCGGCCAATAACAGACGTAAAGGGCCCCTTCCCCTCTTCCAAATTTTTGGGATCATTAAAATGTGGAAAAAATCCTAGCGAAATTCGTGCAACAGTTTGCCAATGTATATACTAGTGTAACAGTATATCAATGCAAACCCCATACAGATTCAGCGGTTAAATTTAACAAACCACAATGAACACAACAGCACAATAGTGCTAAGGCCATAGAACAAGAGACCCCCCCCCCCCAGCCACTTCCCAGAGGTTAAGGCCCCAATCAAGGCATTTGAGAGGGTTTAGATCAATTCCTACCAGTGGTAATGCGGCCGACCACTAGCACACGCGTCGCAGTCTCGCACTTTTGTTCACCACAATCCCTCACGGACTGAGAGGGATGGGGCTTGTGAAGAAGGTTGCTGCCCCTGTCAGGATTGTTACTCGTGCTGGGTTAGTGTCAGGGTCATGAAGAATCGTGTTGGGTGACAAGTTCGAGGATGGCTAGGCTATCGCGTCAGGTTGTTATTTTTGGTGTACAGACTGGGCAGTTAAGCCACTCATTCTTTCTCCCAGCCTGTATGGTGCAGCTGTTTTTCAATCCTCTACAGAGTGCCTCTGTTCTGAATGTTTTTGTTGGCTGGTACATTGCCGCACCTCCGCGTCACTTGCAGGGGTGGCGCCAGGAATTTCTCGATAGGGGGCTGACCTCTCCGACAGAGGGGCTATAATATTGGACCTCCCAAACGAAGGAAAATGAGTGAAAATTGGTAAATTGGAGAACCAAAATAGAAGCAAATTGAGTATGTTTACTGATTATTTAACGTAAACATATTATAATAAGGTCGGGAAATATTTCATCTATAAAGCCAGTTTGACGAACGACTGCCTAACTGCATAATCGTTTTGAAATATTTCGCTGCAAATAGAACACCGCACATTATAGCGGGACGACATTGTTGTTTAGATTTCGATCGATCCCAAACTTTTACCATGACGATAACCAATAATTAGGTATGGAAGTAATGGAACGCCAGTTGGATAACAACTGTCATAATGCCTCACAAAGAAGAACCATATACCTCGTTCTTGATCGACACAAGACGAGATGTCTACATTCGATTGTCGGAAATTTCTCGTGAAATCGGGTTTACGAGACTCTCCGACGGTCTGACTAAAAATCTCTGACGGGGGGGGGGGGGGGAGGGGGGGGGGCTGGACCCCTCCCCATCGGGGGGGGTTGTAGCCCCTCCCTGGTGCCACCACTGGTCACTTGCATATTGTCTCGGGAACATGTGAATAGTAGCTCAGGCTGTTCTTGGTTGTGGTTTAACGAACATACCAATGGGCAGGTCGATTTGTATGTCTGATTGGGATACCTGATAGATGAGCAACTATTTCTCCAGCAACTTTGAACTTGCCGCATTAGTTTCACATCATTTTGGAGTTTTCTCGAAGTTTGTGGTCTTGGTATTCCAATGCCAATTTTTCCACTCAGTATGCAAAAAAACCGACGGATTGATTCGGCTCGATCTGTAGATATGTGAACAGGAGCCGGTGATTTTCAAAGTGGAGTGAACCGGAACCCCGTTTTTAGTGAACTGGAGCTTACACGTGGTGTCACTTTATTGAGAATTATTGGGTTATGATAGCAATTTTCCTTCTGTTATTTGCCTTGATATGACACCGAAGTATTCATGAAGCAACTGCCGAAAGTTTACACAAATGTTTTCTTCCGTAGACCATAAAATAAAGACATTAGGGCAGCAATCGATATTTTTGCAAGGAAAACGGAGTAATCATCGACATCTGACCATGGAATTCGGTGCATAGGTAGTCCGGGCAGGAATAGTTTAATATCCGCTAAATATATACTTAACATCTTCGTTGATTGCTGTCGGAAAACGTTTTCTCCGTGATAGGTTTTAACAGTAACGGCACTGCGACGTCACTTTAAAAACAATGATAGGTAGCGCACTGGTGTAATTTTAAGGAATTTCCCCGTTATCAAATATGCACAAGGCGCTTTACACAATTGTTGTACCTCCATTTAGATTATTACCCCAAGGGGAGCGTGGTGAGTAGGTAGAGATGCAGGCTGCGAGCCAAGAGGTCCTCGGTTCGAATCCCACCTGCGGCAACCGCGTTCGTTGTGTTCTTGGGCTAGACACTTGAACCAGATTGCCCACGTGTGGCACGCAGTGGCGGCGCCAGAGTTACAGAAGTGAGTGGGTGCAGTTGGGTATTGCCCGCCGCGCGTAAGTTCTAAAAAAGTTTTAAAACTTACGTTGTAAATGGTGTTCTCTGGAGCATTCTCAGACAATTAAATTAAAACAGTTTTATCCTTTTGAAACTTACTGGTTAGGTCTTTTAGTTATAGAAAACGTCGTACATGGTGACATTTTAACGGAAGAACGCTGTTGTAAAGTGCGAGCACAAAGCACCAAACGACACTCAGATCGAAAATGAAAGTAGGCTGCATTCCAAACGGATGCGTTGCACGCTCTCGATTCTAGCATTCCTCGAATACTCTTAAGCGGTATGTTTCAGACCATTTGAACGCGGCACGCCTTGTTGCAATTTTGTCCTCGACTCTTGTTTGTTGTTTGCAGCAGCTGATGTGTGTGTGGGGGGTGGGGGAGGGGGGTGGGGGCACACACAAACATAATTTAAAAACTTTTCTGATTTAGTGCACTTGGGAATATGGAGTTAAGCATACCCACCATTACACCGCAACGTTCAATACAACAATTAAAATGATAGTATTTTTTTTACTACGCTTGGCGAAAAAAGTGGAGGGTGAAGTACCCCCCCCCCCCCCATGGCGCCGCCACTGGTGGCACGGTGGCGTTGTGTACTAAGGCGTACTGCAAGTCGATGGTGCACTTGCCTTCAACCAATGCTAACCCTGCTTATGTGGAGTTAGTATGTTGGGGAGCCTGACAGTTGCTCGGTGGGTCTCTTCGAGTACTCCGGCTTCCTCCACCCGTGACACTGTCAGACACGAGGTGACCCTGGCTGTCGAAAGTGTAGTTAAACCTCACTAAATAAATAAATAAATAAATAAATAAATAAATAAATAAATAAATAAATATTATTACCCCAGGGCCATTTTCAAGGACTCGTCTTCCCTTTTCAAAGCCTCTTCCCTGTCCCACCCCGTCCAATGAATTTCCGACACCACGAAAGTTGACTCAGTTTGTTAAACTTCCTTTGAGAAAACTTCCCTTTTTCTACCGACTTCTTGCAAGATAATTATTACACAACATGTACATACACTTTTCTAACAAGTTCAGTCAGAAGGAAAATTTGTTCCTTTAGTCACTGCATATGAAGTAATATTCTCAATGAGGGTCTCATTTTAGTTTTGTTTCTTTATAAGTGTGAAACGTCATATTAGTGCAGGACCCCCTTCCCCTCCCCTTTGTGACATGTTTCTGTACAGAATGTTTAATGCAGCTTTCATCAGTATTTCATATGATATTATATTCATATTGCTGCTATTTTAGAGGGCGTTTGCTTGTATACACAAAAAAAAAAGTTAAGCACCCCCTGATATTTTCACAAAGCCGAATGGCAAAAGCATGTATGATCCGCAATAGCCCTGAAATACTCGAAGATGCTAATGCCATCTGAAAGAACAATCATCTGACAAGACTAAAACGCAACAATGGCAAGCTGTGATTGTAATTTAATAGAGATTACATCATGTTACCACAAGTACTGTTTTTACTATGAAACACAGCCCTCAAAAGTTTGGATGGACAAGTCACAGAAAGGGCGTTAATATTGATATTGTCACATAAAAAATGTTCTTCGAAGGCACTAGAGTACGTCTTCAGTAAGAATAATCAGTACCGGGTGGACCCGCCACGTACCCGGATGACACTCTCCACCCTACGTCTCATGCCTCCGGTCAAACGTCGGATCTGTTCTCTGGTCAGTAACATCCATGCAGCGTGCAGAGCTGCTTCCAACTGGTCTAAAGTCTGTACTGGGGGGGGGGGGGGGGGGGGCGTGCCTGGATTCGCCGCTCTATAATGTCCCACACATGCTCCAGAGGATTCGGATCTGGGCTTACAGCTGGCCAGGGTAGAGTTGTCACTGCATTGGCTCTCATGAAATCCACAACGGACCGTGATCGGTGAGGTCTGGCGTTGTCGTCCATGTACTGAGGTCGTGTAGCAAGTGGATGGTTGTCGAAATGTGGGACAACGACTGGCTGTAGGACGTCACGGATGTACTGAGCTCCGGTTAAGCTGCCCCTGATGGTGACCAAATCCTGCTTGCAATCATGGGACAGGCATCCCCACCCCATAACAGAGCCACCTCCATACGCAACAGTTGGCTGAATGTTCCTGGGGGTATAAGCTGTGTTTTTCTGTCTCCAAACGCGTGTACGTCCATCAGTAACGTGCAGTAAATATCGACTTTCGTCTGACCAATGAATTTTCCTCCAGGTCCTCAGATTCCAGTCTCGTCTGGTCAAACACCATGCCAAACGTGCACGTTTATGGTGGTCTCTTATCAAGGGACGTTTAATGACTTCTGGCCTTTAATCCTGCCGCTTTGAGACGATTTCGGACTGTTCTGGTGCTGATGGGTCCATTTGGTAACCACAGTCTTTTCATCTGAGAACTTGTACTAAAGGGTTCTCGGCGAGCAAATCGTATCAGATTCCTGTCTTCTCGCGGTGTAGTGACAGGAGGTCTTCCTGACCTTGGACGGTCCATTGCACTTCCGGTCTGCGCATGCTTCCGGACTAAGCGGCTAACAACAGTGTAATGGTAGCCCAGATTTCGTCCTATCGCCTTAAAGGACATTCCTGTGGAATGCATACCAATAATCTGATTCCTAATCTCCATTGACAATCGTCTCCGTGCCATGTTCAATGATTATGCTTAAATGCCCGTTTCGCACTACGTTAAATACCCACAAATACAGTCGCTACATACTGCTTTTTTTTATCCGCGAGGGTAGCATGTTGCACGAATTGTCACAAGCGATGCAAGCACGACTGTCACACATCACTGGTTACAACGTATCGTGCATTCATTACTCTTCCCATCATTGTACCTTGTTTAACTATTTCGAATAATCAGGGGGGGGGGGGGAATCATCAAAAATATCAGGGGGTGCTTAACATTTTCCTTTGTGTATATATTAACGGTGTTTAGCCAGCAAAACTGCAAAACAAAGTTTTAGGCAGTAAATGCTTAATAGAACATACCTGATGACGTGTCGGCCGTTAAAGGATAATCGATCTCAATAACAGCCCAACACGTCACGTGGTCATGGCAAACGAAGACCAATAAATTAGAATTGTTTCAATTTCACATTTCTTTTTCATTTTTCCTGAACACCTTTCCATGCTTCCGACTTTTTTCAGGCCCAACCATGGTAATAATAGTAAAAGCATGATTTTGTCGGGTATTGCTGTTTATTAACGGATAGTTATAAATGATTACCTGTTTGAATTATGATGGTATATTCCATGCCAGTTCAGAGCCGTCAACTTGAAGAGTCTATATTCGTTACTTGGGAGAGAACTAATCAATATTTTCAACGTGTAGCCTTGTGGCTACACGTTGAAAATATTATTAGTTACACTGTTTGTTGGTGGCCTAATATGGTATATATGGTGTCAGTTAATTTCATATTGGACGAGAGCGAATAACGAATATATCTTACCGACTGCTGCATCGGTGCACAGAACTAAATACAACAGCGATCAAAATTAAATGAGAGAATTCTCGCAATGTGTTCACGTGTCTTTGCCTTGTTACAATTTATGGGAGAGTGCCTACAGGCACTCTCCCACAAATTGTAACAAGGCAAATTCATACATACCAAACAGTTTCATTTCGAAGGTAACATGACACACATCCACAGAATATGAAGCCTTTTAAGTTGCCTAACCTGCACTTCAGACCAAATATGGGCTTCCAACACTCAATCTTTCAACTTGAAATGTCGCCATTTTGAATAATCACTGAATAAAGGGGAGATTGCTGTCGGCGTATATTGATGTTGACAGGCAGTATATGGTTTTATATGCAGTCTGCATGTGACGTCTTTGAACCAATGAAATTCCCAGGTACTTGTAGGAGGTAAGATATTGATTAATCTACCCCACACATTCACTGAGTAACTATCTACTGGAGTTCAGGTCGTATCACGATCCTGGCCCGAAAGAGCGGCTTTTGGATTCAAAATGTTAACAGCCCTCCTCCTTATGAGCAGTGACTCATTTCTGTTGGGCTTTTAATAAACCACAGTACCCTCCAAAATCATGCTATTACTATGTTCACGAAAAATGAGTCAATGGCTGAAAATACATGCACTTGTGATTCAATCATGATCGTTCACTCGTTGAGTTCGTTCCAATGATGAATTACAAGCAATAGTCTGGGGTAGAAAATGGAAATCTTTAGTTATTTAAAGAATTGTTTGGGAAGTGTCGTCTGCTTTTCGTGTTGGGAAAAGGTTATGATTTTAAATGAGTCCAGATGGTCATATGGCAAAAGTGATAGTCGTTTAGTTGACGGATACGGTGACACATGAGGTGACGTGAGAGCAATATTTGGCGAGGCTTTAGCCAAATAAACGTCCCGTAATGTATTCATTGTGTCAGCCACTTTTCCCCCGAAATTTCATCAGTCGAGTTTTCAAACCGTTTCGTGTTTTCATTATTTTTTTTTCATCGGCATTCATTTGTTTACAAAATCAGACGAGTAGTGATGCAATGCAAAAGGAGTAATCCAACATCTCATTGATTGTCAAGAAAACTATTGATTTATTACCTCCGACATTTCTGCCGCATTTACAATTCTACATGCTTTCTGGCGCTTTGAGCTGAAGACAAAACTTCTAAAATGCCAATGAACCGAATTCAGACTGTGAATTTGGCGATAAAAAAAATTATTGTACCGCCAGTGTCGGTATATCGAATTAATACAGAGTCACTGTTGACCATTATTATAGGTGTATTCCTCAGTCATCAGTCACTAGTCGGTCTGGCGTAATAAGATGTTAAAAATAATGACACTTTGCCCGGCCGCTGATTTGTCGCGGTTCTCGCGTGATAAGACCTTGATTAGCCCTGTCCTCCCAAATGCCTCCACAGCTCTTCTCTCCTCCCAACATTCTGAGACGAACTGCTCCATGGCATCCCGGTACACCATTCTACCCAATCTCTCCGATAAGCTTACAAACCATACTGAAAGTCAATCCACTACTCAATAGCTCATTTGCTCTATAAGATTCGAGTCATCCGGGCAATACATGTTATTGTCTTTCGGATATAAGAACCATAGAGGCCTTCATTGTACATAAGAATGATACCTCCTCTGTATGCGTAAGTACAGATTTCGGAAAATTAAGCAACCTGACTGGTCATTATAAGACTTAGATGAAGGCAGAGGTCGGAACCAGGGGTAGTTAAGAGTAACTCGGAGCTGATAGACTGCTGGGGTTAGAGTCGCAGCCCTGGTAATTCATCCTTGTTTCCTCGGCAAAAAAAAACCTGCTGTGGAAAACTGGTGCTTCTACGGCAATTGCCGTGGAGCCTGTTCGTTTGTATGAAAATCATCGGGGCTGGGTAGAATCTCAATTGCCATGTATATGTAGTATGCGGCGAGGAACTTTAACATGTGAAAGTAGTTCAAGATACATGTGTATATAGCCACAATCAACGGCAAGAATCTTTTACTCAATTAGATCATGCCAATACCATGAACAATGTGTATGCGGAGACAAAAACTCAAGTAAGCAGGCGACTTGCTCAATATGTAGAGTATGAGTGAAAATAAGATGCAGCATAACCACAAACTAAGTATCTCACTGCTTCTATGTTGATAACACCAGATTCTGACACCAGTTTCTGGAAAGCTCTGTAAGATTGTCAGATTCTGGTGTTATCAGCACAAAAGAAGCAGAACGCACAGTTTCTAGTGGTCATGCTGCATCTTGTACTGTAAACTGTAAGACAAGCAATACAGCGTAGTGCAGCCCACATGGTTTGATTCCTTGTGTAACCTGGACGTTGTGTAATTTCTGCCACCACAAGGCTTTCTGAAGAAGCCATCCTCGGCAGTATTTTTGCAGTGGATATTATTCGTTTCATCGGCATTTTCCTCGGCACTGCTGATTGCTGAGGGTGAATTACCAAGGCTGGAGTAGGTAGAATAGCGTCTGTGATTGATAAAAACAACGAGGATTATAGAGGAATCCAAGACAGTAAAGATACTTATATACAAAGTAACAACACCCACACAGTCCTATAACACTACGTGCTACTATCTATTTAAAGGGATTATGAGGAATCCGAACCAACAAAAGTACTCTTATACAATAGAGCAACACCTCTCCAGTTCTATAGCACTATGTGCTACTGTTATAAACTCTAGATGGCGGCTTCGCCAAGTCCGTTTCGGTCATGTTGTGTTGTTTTGGTGTTTTGTGACATTTCTCGGGTTTATTTGGGGAATTAGATATACTCCCATTCAATCGAACATACGCACCGAATATACCTTCTTCCTTCTAGAAGCTTTTGGGTCACATCACATGGCAACCAAATGCCACTATAGAACCCAAGATGGCGGCCTCTAGTTAACAAAATGGACGACGGAAGCACATATCACCATAACAACACGCGCTGCGCATGCGTACTAATGTTCATTTCTGATCCCCGAGTAGGAATCGAACGTCGGCTATCCCGCCTGACAATCAGGAGTCCAACACTTGAATCATTGGATCATTGCACACCGTCAAGAGATGATGTTCTTATGATAAGTTGGTTCACTTTCTTCACAGCAGTTACATGAAAGAGTGAAACGCGCTGGCTACAGTGTTGCGAAAATGCTGTGGTTGGCCTCAGACGAAGACGGTCACGGGCCTATGTTACGCCCACATTTGAACTAACTGACCACTTTTGTAGTAGCTCACCACTTTTGAAGTAAAAATGGACCGCTTTTGAAGTAGCTCACCACTTTTGTAGTAACCGTCGACCACTTTTGAAGTTAGAAAACAAGGTCACTACTTTTGAAGTAATATTTGACTAGTTTTGAAGTAAAAAGATGTCCCTTTTCTAATGGGTGTGGGACTTTTGACCTAATTTTTTCCATTTCATTTTTTTTGCACGAAACGAGTAGAATTTGATCAGAGTTCTCTTTTTTACCTAAACTCCCCTAGCTTTTATGCCCCCGATAGCATCTTAAATATAGGTCGTCCGTCCGTCCGTCCGTCCGTCCGTCCGTCCGTCCGTCCGTCCGCTTTTATGCCCCCGATAGCATCTTAAATATAGGTCGTCCGTCCGTCCGTCCGTCCGTCCGTCCGTCCGTCCGTCCGTCCGTCCGTCCGTCGGGATCAACATAACGGTTTCATGTCCGTCCTTCCGTCCGTCTCCCTCATCTAAAAAGTTTGTCAAGGTGATAGCTAAAAGTTGCGATTTTGTTGTATAAAAGTGTATATATCTTTGATAATTGTTCTCGTTCGGGCCAAGGTATAAGAATGTGCGTTTATATAACGGATCCCGAAAACCGATTTGTCAGACCAGCAATAATTCAAACGCCGCCAAATTAAGTATGTAAATTAATGTCCATTATGGCGCATTTGTTGAACGCCACATCTGATAACTGATCAAATGAATATTCCCCTGTAATCATTATATGTCTAATTATGGCCAGTTAATGGGTGGTTGTTGTAGAAAACAGTGCATCACACATGTTCTGGACACACACCCATATTACGCATCTATCCTGTCACCGAATGTAACGGAGGTACCAAAATTCGAGTCTTTCAAAGGAACTTTAAAGCGAGTATTAAATTAAGATAGATCTGAGCGGCCAAGTTCAAGAGAAGCGATTAAACTGAGAATTAATGTTCTGGCTATCTAAATAAAATAGTGGGATTTCTCGAAAAATTCATCCCAGCCAATTCCAGTCGGAAGGTCTGTAAGGCTGTGGGTCGTTGCGTGTAGATGGGGAGGTCCCATGCTATAGGTTAGAGGTGCCGCATCGGTGCGAAAGTATAGGCACGTTGTGACGTAGGGGAGCCACAGAGCTCATATTTAGAATAGGAGCAGTCGCGCGCCAAGTCGGTGGCCACATATGAGAATGGGATCAGAAACACGAAGTACGAGCTCAGGGATCTATATGCATTTAGGTAAACGGCATTACCTGTTTTGGAAGGCAAGCCATACGTAGGCAGAGTAGGCTTTGTCTGTATGAACATTGTTCTGAGACAAACGTAAGGGAGAGTTTAACCCCATTGGTGGCGACTTCTTGTGTGAAAAGCGTCAAGTAAAGTTACAATAATCTAGTGGCCGTGAGACGGCAGTGGTAGAGTGACATCCCGTCACTTGTTGGGGGAAAGGCGTCCCGATAAAGTGACAATACGTTAGTGGCCGTGCGACGGCTGTGAAAGAAGTGAAGTGGAGAGGCGACCAAGGAACAAATACCAGCGAAAAGGAGGAAGAACCAGCGACAACAGAGAATGCGGGCCCGCAAGTGACTCAAAAACTGTGGGTAGGTGGGGATTGACGTTTTGTATTCTTATTCTTGTGGATTCCATGTAAGTCACAAATTATCATATTTATTATTTTTATATATGTATTAAAGTTGTTGTTTTCAGTGAACCCCTGTTGATTTATGCTTTTCGAGAAAAAGTTATTAACCCCTTCAGGATAAGAACCACCCCAACAAAGGTGAAACGGGCGGGGTCGTCAGGTGAGACATACTTTCACGTACGAATTCAGGCAACACTCCTTGAGTTTTGGCTGAATACGCGACGTGAACCTATTTCTTCCAGCAGCGACAAAGCCCCTTTTTCCAACAAAGTTAGATTTTAGCCATCGTTTTATGACGGTGTGTAATGGTCTAGCGATTTAGTTGTTGGACTGCTGATTGTCAGGCCGTGTTGCCGAGGGTTCGAATCCCGGCGGGAGATCAGAAACCAATATTCCAAATTCCTCTAAAACTTGAAACACACACACAAACCCTTACTAACCACAGCCATTTCGTCGTACTGTAACCAGCGCGATCCACACTTCCACGCTGCTACCGAAAGAAAGATGAACCATGTAATTACGAGAACTTCAAATAAAAACATAGATTCCAGCCATCTTTTTGTTTTTTGTTTGTTTTTTGTTTGTTTTTTTACGTTGTGCACTGGTCTAGTGGTTTAGGTGTTGGACTCCTGATTGTGCCGAGGGTTCGAATCCCGGCGAGAGATCAGAAACCAACATTCTAAGTTCATCTAAAACATAACTGTGACGAGAGAGGAGAGAGAGTGTGGGGGGGGGGGGGGGGGGGGGGGTTGGCGGTGGAGATGGGGGAGACCTTTCGCAAATGCTGTTCTGCACATACTTAATGTTTATTTATATACAGTTGACCAATAGTTTTGTTCATTCTCGTCTTAGTTCCATATATGTGACAAATTGATTCTATTTTGAAATATTTTTTGCAATGTGCTAACTTGGGAATGAATCCGGCTGAGGAAATACGGGATGGCCAGGGAAGTGATGCTCGTGAGTCACAGAAGCATCCGTAGATCTATATGATTGGCATTCCTGGCAATTTCGGACCTTTGTCTAGTCCACGACACTCTTCAGATGGGCGAAAATGTCGTGGATCGGGGGCGGGGACAAATGCTGTCGGTTGGCAGCTGTTATGATTTCCCTGAGAGTAATATTTCAGAAAATAAATTAATTTGTTTGAAATGCAACCAATTTTCCCATTATACTTAAACAAGGAAACCACAAAATTTCCGACTGAAGGGGCTGAGGAGGGGCTGAGGAGGTATGAATTAAAACCTCTTAAAATAAAGATTTACATTTAAATAAAACGAAAACTATAGGACAGATATCCACTTGTCACACATTGGCAACACTTGCCATTTTCCAACAAAATTTATTTCAATATTTGCAACTTATGGAACAATAGAAACTCAGAATAAATTGAGGATCAGAGGACACATGTCTTTGAACAGCATATTTATTTCATATCATTTCACTGATTCTACATAACAAATGAAGGGTATATTTACACTCACTAAGTGATTTTAAAGCTTTACGAAATTTAGAATGTTTAGCAGCGTGCATTATCAGGCCATTTTGGTAGATTAAGCGCCATTCCTGTTTGCAGGAAGAATATTACTCAGTGTACTTCCACCTACCACACCTCATCTCACCCCACCCTACCAAACCCCACAAACACCCACCACACACCACCCCGCCATTCACTGGCCGGCAATTCCATCACAGTGTCAAAAATTGCTGTAAACATATAAAGAGGAGAAACTGCTTATTGGTACATAGTACCGACTTCATTTCTACAGAAGCCCTGTCGAATGTCCTAATACTTAATTTACTGCTGAGACCCATCGGCCGTACCCTCCAACCATAATAACTTCAGTGCAAGTTTCATAAAAATCAATACAATAATTTTATGCCAGATATGGGCTTCTGTAGTCTAACCTTAGCATGCATAATCACAGGTTCACAAGTGACATTGCAAATAAACAAATGTGCTCTGAATAGGTGTTGTTTAACCTACGATTGTGCCCAGCTGTTTGCTGTGGGAATTGTTAACATATAGTTATGTAATATCGGGTTAGTCCAAGCAAATTCAAACTCCCATATATATTGCAAATTTATATACGGGCGATTTGTTATGAAACTTTAACTGACATGACTAGGAGCAGACGGCAACAACACAGAAGAAAACATTTTTGCGGATAGCAGTCCTTTTGGTGAAACCAATACTTCTTATGCAGGGGATGTAATGCTTGTAGTTACATACTTGTAACTAAAAACATGTGTATAATTGTACAGATAATTATTGAATCCTGTACTAATCTTAAAAAATAAATATAATCACGAATGACTGCTTTTAAAACGTCTTGCTTTACGAGCCGACCAGGCCGTATGAGCTAAACTTGATAAATTCTTAATAAGCTTAAGATGATAAAGCTGTGGCTCAACACGACACGACCCTACCATTCTTCCCATGTGTTACCTGAGTAAGAAGTTTGATCCACGCAGTAGTCTCCCCGGTGATCCAACATACTAACGATATCCTCATAACAAAAATCCAGTCAAAGTGATCCGATCATATCATCTTCCTGATCCACTGGTCAGTTGCATTGACGCTTTTCAGAGATTCCATCCCAACTCAAGTATAAAGCGCCGTCCCGAAGGCAGACTGTTCCCGACGACTGACTGAGAAAGGAGTGGGGTGACTTCTGAAAATTTCCGAAAATATGGAAGAGATGACCTAAAAACCTAAATTTTGTATGAAAAATGCATTCACATTCCCGAAAGAAGAGGCCAAAATTTCCAACTGGGGTGGCCATGGGAGGCCCTATTAGCCTCGGGCCTGATAACACAGTCATCTACATCCTAAAGACACCCCATACCTACGAACTTGGAGACCTTCCTCCACACCGACCGAGGCGCCCGACCTGTCCTGGTGATTTAACTCCCCTATCTTCCGACTCAACCCAGTGATCCAACACGTCTCAGTAACATAAACCGCCTACCTTTATACACGATGTACCGCCCCAATCATTCATTCTAAGGGCGACACAGTCACCCGACCTGTTCCTGTAAGCATCGAATCCATTCACGACGCAGTGACCCACTATCTCTGCATATCCACCCATTGATGTTGACCCCCCCCCCCCCCCCCTCTGTCGCATCTATATTACCCAACCCAAAGCTTATACCCCACAACGATCAAGTGATGTCAACACACAACTCTGACAATCTGGTTACCGACCCCCCCCGCCCCCCATCCCACAACGTATTTGGCCCGACTCAGACTCCCACATTCCACGTGTTTCCCAACCCAAACTACGCATTCAACCCAGTACTTTACCAGCGACCCGACATTACCACTAGACCCGACTTGTCGCGGTTTGGTGAGCCACTACCCGCATATTTCGGTAGCGACCCTACCCAAATACGCCGCCCCTTCCCCGTTCCAATCACCCTTCGCGACTTAGTTGCCCAGCACCCCATTCCACCAGTGGCGGAGCCAGGAATTCAAAGGTAAGAGGTACAGGTACCGTCTGAGGGGAATGGGTCCAGGGAATGACTGAAAGGACAAAGATAGAAACGCGGAAGGCAAGGAAGGGTCCGAGAGCCACTTGCTTGCCATATATAGTATAGCACCTTTCAAACGTTATATCTTTCGGGTTGACCATAAACCCCAAGTCTCAGTAAGGCTACTTACGAGCGTAGGCCTACCTAAATAGTCTTACCGAGACTAGTCGTTGGGTGTCCTACTGATGGAAATGTTGTTTTAAAAAATATACACTAAATTGTGCTATCGGGGTTGTGTTAGGAATCTTAATATTCTTATATAACTTAATATACATGAGTTGAGAAAATGATGTAAGTTGGGAAGGGGGAGGGTTGTGAGGCTTTATGGGGCATAACCCCATATGCTCCCATGACCCCGCCACTGTTGCACCACTCATTCATTTATGTGATCCCAAGATCAAATCCCACTACCCATTCGGCCCATTATTCGACCTAGACTATACCCGTGACTCGACCAGACCACTACACCCTTTTCTAGGTAGCGGTAACTTGTCTAATTAAACGATTGCGCGGTCAAAATGTCCAAGTTTCATATAGTCTGGAAATAGAGTAAACTAGGGACAAATTCCTGGTGATAACACGATTTGGGCCAGAGCGAATCATTAAAAATTGAAATAGTACCACCCCCCCCCCCCCCACCCACCCCGGTGGGAAAATGGGGGGGGGGGGGGGGCTTATCCGCTTATTTGGGAATTTGTCACATAAACGAAAAGAGCAACAGTGTGTATATATTCTGGTAATCCATATATGTATGGCTGTATTCGAAGGATCATTCAATAACAGCCGCAACAGCTTGTGAAAATTTCAGCATCATTGGATGAACCAGCTCGAAGAAGCGGCAACTGATAAAACCTGTGACATCCATATCATTTGTATGGCTCTATTAAGCAAAGATTCTAAAGTTGTACAGAACAAACCACTGTTGAATCATTCAACCTTAAAATAAACAGACTTCGAATATTTCTGTTACATTCATATTTGTATGGCTATATTGATAGATAAGAGGTCAAAACGAGGTGCAGGATCTTCAGTATGACATCCCCAACAACGGTAAAAATTTCCTCTAATAAAATGAAAAGTTGTAACTATTATATAGATAGATAGTTCCATTACATTTCATTGCATGGGTTAAAAATGGCGCAGGACGTTCATCATCCCATCCTTAACAACTGATGAAAGTTTTAGTTTCAACATTTTCTATACAGTGGCTCTGAAGAAAACTGTAAAGCATTCAAAAGTTCTCATCTCTCCTTTGCTTCGCTCAGGTGAGCTAAAAATTGGATCGGAAAGGTGCAACAGCCTCAGGTCTGGCATTCTGAAAAATGCAGGAGGGCAAAAAATCGCTCACCTCAATCAGCTTAGGAGAGCAATTAGCTTTACACAACATTTTAAGTATCCAAATGAACGAACTCATTGAAACTGAAACCAACAGACTACATCAGTGATTTTATTAACTTTACTAAGGTAAAGCGAAATCTCTTAGACATCTAGATGTCTCACTCAACAACCGAACACACACTTGACAAGACCTGTGTGTGTGCCCAGACCTGTTGTCCAAGAAAATCATACGCCTACCACTACCACCTTCAACCCCCCAAGGGGGTTGAAGGTGGTAGTGGTAGGCGTATGACTTTCTTGGACAACAGGTCTGCTTGAATCTACAGTCACATCCTGGTGCAAGTGCTTCAAGTGACAGGATAGTAGTAATGGTAGTATAATATAGTGTCAATATTCCTTGAATAATTACCCCTCAAACTGTGATGTCAGTTGTTGAACTTGAAACTGACAGAAAAAAAAAATATTGCTCTGACCCATTTTGCTTCAAATGATTGCAACTGTGTTTGGGTATGGTTGCAGCCATTACCTTTTACCACTAAACCACTTTCAAAATGAAATTACGTGATGTTATGTGACTTAGAAGATAAATTACATTTTTGCTTTACAACAAAAATTTAATGTGAGCATAATACATGTAATCTCAATCATCCCAGACCAAAATATTTAGGAGGGCAATTTTTCGCTCTCCTTAATTCATTCAGGAGGGCAGTAAGGAGAGCTAAAAAATCGCTCTCCTGAAATTGCCAAGCCTGCAGCCTACTTAGTGCCGAGTCTGGTGGAAGGTCGGGTCATTTCTGCGCAAGCATTACGATTTGAGTTCAAATGGACCGTTTCGTGCAAAAATTAAAAAGAAAACTGTGATCAAATTCTGATCGTTTCGTACTAAAAATGAAAAAAAAAATTGGGTAAAATTTTTTTAAGTTCAACAACCATGGGAAAGGGGAAATGCTTTTACTTCAAAAGTGGTAAAATATTACTTCAAAAGTGGTGACCTTGTTTTTTTTCTTCAAACGCGGGTGATGGTTACTGCAAAAGTGGAGACCTCATTTTACTTCAAAAGTGGGCGACGGTTACTTCAAAAGTGTTGAGCTACTTCAAAAGTGGTCGATTTTTACTTCAAAAGTGGTGAGCTACTACAAAAGTGGTCAGTTACTTCAAAAGTGGGCGTAACAGCCTGTGTGTGTATACTGAAGGATACAATCATGTTTTTGAAAGAATTTGGAATGTTGTTTTCTGATCTGCGGCCGGGAATCGAACCGTCGGCAATCCCACCTGTCAATCAGTCCAACATCTAAGCCACAGGACCATTACACCGTCAAGAACGATGGCTGGAACCCAGCTTATTAGATGATGTTCTCATAATTTCTTCGTTGACTTTCCTTACGGCAGCTACATAAAAGTGTGAAACGCCCTGGCAACAGTACGACGAAATTGATCCCCACAAAAGCGGTTAAACAGTACTAAGAGAGCGTGAATGTGTGGATAGAGTACGTGCATATCTATGTGTGAGAGATTGTGTGTAGTTCTGTTTATGTAGGTAGACATGTATGTGTGTATGAGGGTAAGCGATGATGTGTGAGGTTCCACATTTGACTTCTAGAAAGTATTGCCCATTGCCCGGTGTTATTCCGGGTTCACGACAGCCATGCATATCGTCCGACAATATTTGGTCTGACAGAATTATGGTGATGTGCGTCCCAGAGTTAAAAGTTAACAAACAAATAACTTGTTCTAAACCGATTTACACAGCTTGCAATACATTGCGGTAAATAGGTTTTCAGATTTTTTTATCAATAAATGAAATAAAGTGCCCGCTTGTGCAGACAACAGCTGAGGCTTGCGTGCTTTTTCAGTAAATATAGTGGCGTGACTTTAACAGACAATCATATATACCGAGGGAATCTGTTCAGCTACACGGATAGTTAGTCATGAAAAATACATTAAAAGAGAAATAAAATCAATACATGATGTAGTTTTTTATGTACACATCTTCTACTAGCTGAATATTAAAAGCTCATTTCCGATTGACTCGTGATGCAAAATACTTTCACTTGCATCTAATGTGTCTTCGAAAACATTAACCTTTACCTAACCTGAAAAGCAGACGACACTTGCAAAAAAAATTATTGAATGTATAATTTTTTTCATTTTTTTCTCAAGAACATAGGTTATGACCCCTCGTTGGAACGAGCTCGACGAGCTCGTTCCAACGAGGGGTCATAACCTATGTTTGTGAGTCAAAAAATGAAAAAATAATGAAAATTAATTGGCGATTTTTGAGAATAGCGCTGGCCGGTTTTGGCCCTTACGTTAGGCAAAGGGTTAAGAAAAGTTTCATTTATATATCTATGCGCGTCTAAATTTCTAGAGTTTCGTTGGAGAATACACCCAGTGTCCTTTCACATGTTGCATATGCAAAACAGCCAGTGCTGCATTTTGAACTAGGTCACAACACAACACAGTTTGCTTTTGTAAATTTTGTTGTATAACATAGAACGGTGATCACAAAAGTGAACAGAGAATTTTGACCAGGTCTCGATCCGATCGAGATAACCTGTCCGCTTTCTCACCCGCAACACTACAGGATTTCACCTATCTAAAAAAAAATAAGAGAACCTTGAATGTGATATTGTCGTTTCATATTCTATTCGCAGTCTTTATATTCGCAGTATTTTATTTATAAAAATCTCGACCTACAAGTGTCAAATCGCGATCTGATCCCAAAAGATGCCGCTTTTGTGATCACGGTACTGTATAACTCAGAAATCTTCGTGATGAAGTCCACATCTCAGACCGCCCCATATCAGAGTGAATCCGACCCACACCCGATCCTGACTGTTCCGCCTTTTGAGAGTGTCGTCAATACTATGGCGAAAGGGGGATTTCGATTTACTAACCAACAGGCACCTTAAGTGGTTACCTTGTCGAATTTCGTGCATGTAATGGTCGTGGGTAATAAGGCAGAAAACAACGAGGGTGGAGTACAGGACAGGGGTCGTTGATTCCTGTCACCCGTCCTCTTACCGAGTTGTGTTATGAGTTTTTACCATGTTTTTCCTTCAATTAAGCCAATGAAGAGGATGTTTGAAAGAAAAATTGGAGGTCTGTTTACTTTCTTGCTTGAAGCGGTTTTGTGTCAAAGCGTTTCATTCATGTCATAGCGTCACTCAGGTGCATAGCGTCCAATTAGATGCGTTATTACATGACGTTCTTACGCGTAATCTGGATTCCACGCGTAGTGTATCTCGCACATCTTCCAATGTTTGTACTGTATCGCATAACGTTGAATACACACCTCAATCATAGCATAATTGCCACAACTGCACACCAAACATTCTTTTGTGTTCAAGAACTACCGTATTCTTAAAAGTGGACAAGTATTTTATCTGGCAAGAACCAAGATTTTCAACTGAACTGCGGGTAATGGTGACATCCCATGTTCACTTCTTTCGACTCCGTTTGAGAAAGATAACAGGAAGAAAATGTACCTAGTGAAAATAGGTTCGAAGAATATTTCACACAGGAGGTCGGAAAATGAATATTTTCACCGGGGTCCAAATCGCGAATAACAAATATCCTCTCTTAATGTTGCCAGTGTAAAAGGTATCATTTCAAAAACACGGAATGAGATATCAAATATAAGGACAAGATTGATTGTAAACATAGAATGGTTTCGAAAATGATTTACGCTTTTACCAAACACGACTGCTTGATGTCACTCGCAAACATTTTTTTCTTGAAAAACTAAACATTTTCATTTCTTGCCTAAAAAATAAAGCTTAGGACCCACTTATTAGAATGAGCTACAATAGGTCGTTACAATGAAGGGTTATGAGCTATGTTTTAGAGTCGACAAGTATTTAATCCTTTCAATGCGACACGCATAAATGTTTACGTAAAAGAAAATTTATTCTTGAATAGTCAGGAATAGTAGGACGAGAAGACAAACACGAAATGGTGTGGAGTTTCTGTAATAATTTAATCCCATAGCCCTTTGAGGCTGTTGGAATAAAATTATTACCACAACTTCCAAAGAATACAAAATGGATTTGCTTATTTTTGTAACAATTAATATTCTTTTGATCAATTCTGGAATTCATTTGAAAGGGTTACAATCTCTAATAATTAATAATTAAATTTGAGAGGGGAATTCTTACATGGGTTAACCCTTTGAACACGAGCGGCCGTTTTTCCGGGCAGGAACATTATACGCCATAACTTCATTAAATAGGATGGCTGTTCAGTAAATGTGTGGGGGAGACCAATCGATATTTTCAACGTGCAGCCCCAAGGCTGCACGTTGAAAATATTGATTGGCCTACCCCAAACAATGAATATGGACTCTTCTAATTGCTGCCATTGAACTGGCGTGGAAGATACCACTAGAGTTCAAGGGGTTAACAAATTCAAATCAAATTCATGAAATGATATTATGTTGAAAAAAGTTTATTTCCTAAGTTTCTAAATAGTGGGGGTAACGGGAGGAGAAGCATCTCTCGGACAGACCACGTGTCTCGCCGGCCAAAACTTGCCGATTCCACCAAGAAAGGGTTAATTAACTAAACTTTTAGTGGTGACTTTGAAAATAGCACTGATTGGATATGTTCGTTATTATTTATTGGTGTTTAAGGTTACGCATTTCTGCACAATGTCTAATCGTGACATCAACATGGATATAAAGTCAAGTACAGTCAATCGTCTATACACAAACTGCCCATTTTAGAGGACTTCCACCCCAGGCGCTAGTTACCGGTTACCAGTAAAACAGAGCTTGTTTACCACAGTAAATAAGCGCTGCTTCAGTTCCCGAAACTCCCGCGGGGAATGATACAGTTGTTACGTTAGTTAAAGTGTTAAGAGTGGGTTACAGGATCTGTACATCAAAGACAGGTAATCCGACACAAATTATTCCACGAAGTATATACTTTAAGGATGAGATACGATTGATATCCAAAAGAGCCTCTACTTTAGCAAAACAAGACTTGTCAAGTTGACCTTATTATAAAATTCTGATAGAGAAAATGTCATCTTAGCTCCAGGAACACACATCAAAGAATAAAATCCGATTGTCTACATTCTTCAACGAAGCTACATCATAATCTGATGATCTTCGTCGAACCACGGAATAATGTTTGTAATATTAAACTGGTTCGACTTGGGTACGATTGTAATTGTTGAGTGGGATGAAGAAGGATAAAATTACGACACGAAGTGGAATTAAATGATCCGGGATCCTGTGATATAATGAGAACAGTATCTAATCGAATCTATTAAATAAGTTGATCATTAACCCCTCTGTACGGTGACTTTAACGTACCAAAATTACAATTGAAGATATCCCATGATGCAGCTGAGAAATTAACCAATTCATTCTTGTTTGACAGGGCTCAATGCGCTCTGTAAAACGAGATGGAATTGATTAATTACTAGTAAAATTGTGGGAAAAGGGTGCTACTTGAAAATCCAATATTTCGACATCAGCATGAAAGTGTTAAATTACCGTACATATTTTAATGCATATTTGATCATTCCAACCCAGCATATGTAACTGTGTTCACATGAAGATAAATGTTTCAATAAACAAAAATAGTTAACCCATACCCAGGAGATTCCTCCTGTGGGGAGTGAGTTTGGGAAAGAATACACACAGAACGACAGATGCGTGTGAATGGGTTAATCAATATGGCACGAGTGACAACGCGGAAGGATAAAACGAGAGGCGTGTGTCGTTCTGTGTTTATTACATGCCTTCACGTCTATAAAAAAAAACCAAAATATTAGAAGGACACTCAGCAATTCATTTGACAACTATCAACAAAAGCAACACATTTTATCGCCAACCAAATTTGCGAGGGGAACCCGTGCTACTCTTTCGTCACCTGAGTTCCAATGTGTTCTATGTGCCTACTGGCACATAGAACACATTGGAACTCAGGAGACTATTTTCAGCTATCGCCAGCGAGTCAAATTGTAATTGCGTTGCACGATTTGTAGAAAATTCCATTGAAATTTCGTTTCTATTTAAAAAATAGTCCGCCAACGATTTCCGTTCCTCACATATGTACGGAACAGATGTTCATTTTCCGCATGGTTTAGTGTTGGTGTAGGTGGGGATTACATACAACAGACGTGTAATAAAGTGCAAAGTTTTACACTGTTGTCTGATGAAACATTTCAAACATTTTTACAATACAAATGCGTTGTCTATTGAGGAAATAGTTCATTTTTCACAATAAGAGCACATTCAAAGGAATTATCCCGAGTTATAAATTTGGTCATTCTTCCTCCTTCACGTGCTATTTTTATGTTGAATTGTTTACTGCTTCCGCTTTTAATTAAACATAAATTCCGAAACTCGTGTATAACATTTGCAAATTACACGCAAATGGCCACCCCTGGCACGTTTAACTTCTTGCATGCCGCTAGCGGATACTCCTGCGCGGGGCAAGAAATCTCTACCCAATGAAATAAGTATAATTTGGCGAAACTTAAGTTTCTCCCTGTAAACTGAAAGGATGATTTGACCATTAATTTCTTTAGAAATATTTAGATGAATTTTCAACAAATTTAGTCATGGCTGCTGAGAAGCAGCCATGAATAAATTTGTTGGGAAAATATTTTTAAAATACCAAGCGGGTTAAGAGTTAAACTCGTTTTTATACCTTTAAGAACACTCGTTGCAACATTACCCGTTATGTTGATAAACAAGAAAGAATATTTTTATTGGAGTTTAGAGACATTTTCGATAGTCATGCAGGGTCACCTCGTGTCGGAAACAAGAAAGAATACTGACAAAAATCATTTCAAAATTATAGTTGTACGATAGTTGTTTTTTTTCTCTTCTGTCTCTTTCTAAAGTATACTGAGTCAAAAAAGAAAGTATAATGAACTTTGAGGAGCAATTTGTTAGTATTATCGACTTTTATCCCAATCAAATTATTGTAATTTCATATTCCGAGTCTAGCATTATGAATTTGCATAATTTCATGTTCTTACTGTTACCAGCGTCACGTCAGGACGTCGCAATTCAGACAAGGGGTGAAATGAATTTCACACATGCAGTCAACAACGTGTATGTCCACCGTTTGCCTCTTGGGTGGCAAGACATCGACAGCGCATGGACCTGATAAGTCTCTGGGTGTCACACCGTGGTATTGTGATCCACTCCTAACTTAGAACATTACGTAAATCGCCTAACGTCTGAAAATCATGAAGTCGTACCCGACGGTCCGATTGATCCCAAAGATGCTCGAAAGTGGGAGCCAGGGAAGAAGTTCGATGCTCTGTTTCTCAAGAAAGTCACGACAGATACGCATCACGTGACATCGGGCATTGTCTTGCTGGAATAACTGCAATCCGACGTTAGCGTTGAACAACGGGACAACAACAGCGTTAAGAATTCCGTCCCTATATAGCTGTCCATTCAGATTACCGTCGATGAAGATCAACTGCGTTCGATGGTGCAAGAAAATCCCTGCCCAAACCATTACACTTCCCCTGTCGAAACTGTCGCATTCCCGCACGCAAGAAGCAGAAAACCGTTCTCCTCGTCGGCGATACACTCTCGCCCTGCCATCAGCGCGTCGTGGACAAAATCGTTATTTATCACTAAAAAGAACCTTTCTCCAACGCTGCTGAGTCAAACGAACACGCCGACGCACCCATTTTATTCTGACGGTGCGATGACGTTGGGTAAGGATTGGTCCGTGGTATGGGCGCCTAATTCGAAGGCCGTGTTCAGCGAGTTTGTTCCGGACAGTTTGTGCACTGATTCTATTGTTAGTTCTACCAGGAGTAGTTGCTGCTGTACTCGCCGCCGGAAAGAAGCGACCCCGCAAGTGAGACGTCCCGATATGTCGATATTGTGCAGGGGTCGTAACTCTTGGTCGAGCTGAAAGCGGTCGGTCGGTAGAAGATCCAGTGGTTCTACACCTTCCAATGAACGGTTAATAGTGGCCACAGTGATTCCGAACTCAGAAGCGAGCTCATCAGGAGGTATCCCAGCCTCATGTATACCAATGGCACGCAACCTCTGATTTTCGGTTAACCGTGGCATTTTTTAAAATGTCGGAAGACAAAAACTAGCGTGTGTTCTCAATAACCCAGGCTCTCTAGCACAACATACCACAAAGAAAATCGTCGGTCACCCATTCAATTTGACATTCTCGGGTAGCACGTGCTATTTTGAAATCCATAGCAAAATTGTATACGGTTGGGTGGACAAAATCAACATGTCATTAAACTCTTTGCACGACTTCTTGTCCACAAACATGCAACATTAGAACTATTATATTTCATCCTTTATGCCATTTTTTAACATTTGTTTCTATTATACTTACTTTTTTGACTCAGTATATATCATTTTTTTCACATTTTTGGAAATGCACACCAGTGTATTTGTCATCTAATTTATTTATTCATTTATTGGTGTTTACGGTCACATATTTCTGCACAATGGCTAATCATGACCACGACAGTTTTACGGGCGGGGGTATGCCGGAGTACTCAGATAGAACCACCGAGCAACGGCGAGCAACTGTCAGCTCCCCCAAATACTAACTCATCGACGTGCACTACGCCTTAGTACACAGCGCCACTGTGCCCACCACGTGGGTAATGGGGGTGAAGTGTCTTGTCCAAGGACACTTGCAGCCTGCATCTCTTCCCACTGAACCACCGCACCGCCATTTGTCATCTCAGCATCCACATATAATAGGTTGTAATTTATTCTATGTTTAGGATAAAGTTGGATTAACTGGTAGAGTGCTAAATTATTTTTGACCATCAAAATTGTTCACATGTCTTTGCCTCGTTACAATTTATGGGAGAGTGCCTGTAGGCACTCCCCCATAAATTGTAACAAAGCAAATCTACACAGACTAAATAATTTCACTTCGAAGATAATATGAAGCATATCCACTGAGTATAGGGCCCTTATATTACAGTCCCTGCACATCAGAGTAAAGCCCAAATATGGGCTTCCAGCACTCTACCAGTTAAGAGCGAAAGAAATCGGTGGAGGAATTTTCCCACAATTTCATGTCACAGGTGGTTGCAATATTTATTGCATAAATATAGGCTCTATCGATAAATAGGTTATTTCCACCTGATTCCACGAACTCTTCTACGCTGTGGAGACTAATATGACTTACTTTCGGTTGGTATGCGAAATTCTTTGTTTCTGAATGTTAGTTTGTGTACATTGTGATTTAATTAAGTAACGTTGTCAAAACTGCGATCATATTAATAGGAAAAGTCTACCGCGTAATTGTGTGTCATAATTACATGTACAACGACAAAGCTTTCAACGGTCATGTCGTTGATTTGTGTGATGTGCAGTGAACGAGCCGATGTTGATTGTGGTGTCATATTAATTGCCAAGCACATTTTTTTCTTGGGGAGAACACCTCGGGACCCCACTCCACCAACCCATTCCCGACTGGAGTGAGTTGATGACGGGGGTCCCAAGGTATTCCGTGGTGTTCTTCCCCAGGCGAAATTTGATTATGCGCTATTAATCCGAGTAGTAATGTTTACAATACCGTAAATACCAACAGGAAGTAGTTAGTCCAAGAACGACAACTCACTTTCCGATAGACGCTATGCTTTGTTTTTTCCACTTTAAATGTTTTAATTTGGTTATTAGTATATTTATAATTGATCTAATTTACATAGTCTTAATGGTCATTTCAGTACGGGACACGATTTTTAATTGCAATTTATGCTTTTATGAATTACATTTAAAAAATTAAAAAATAAAGTTCGGTATCTTTATTTACATTTGTATTTTGTATAAAGTCACACCGGACTCCATAGTTAAGTAAGAAAAACATTTACCAAATAATAATAATTAAATTTTAGTGAAAAAAAAAATTTTGTTTTCAATCGTGAAATAATTACTATATCCAGTCAGGCGTGACAATATATTATTTTTAATCTTCGCTCGAGAAAAGCTTATTTTTCGAGTTCATTGGTGGAATCATTCCGGAACCCAGTCACATGTGAAAATAGGTTATTATTGGTCTTCATTCGTGAAATAATTCCGGTATTCCCAGCGAAACGTGCAAATATGCAATTTTGATCACCATTCGTGAAATAGTTCCGGAATTTAGCCACGTGTTTTTATGTCTTCATTCGTGTAATAATTTCGGTATCGACCACATGTGGAAATAGGTTATTTTTGGTAATAATAATAACACTTTGGCCGGCCTCTGATTTGTCGCGGTTCTCAGGGAAGAAGGCCTTGGTTACACATGTGCTCCCAACTGCCTCCCTATTCCCACGCCTCTTCTCTCCTCCCAACACTCGGAGACGAACTGCTTGATGACACCGCGTGCCCCATTCGCCCCACGTCTTTCACTCGTGAAATCATACTGATATCAAGCTACGCGTGAAACATGTTAGTTTTTGTCTTCACTCGTGAAATAATTCTAATATTCAGCCGCGCATGAAAATATGTTATTTTTGGTCTATAGTTATCCAGCAAGATGAGAAAATGTTATTTCTGGGATTCACTCGTGAAATACTCCCGGTATCCAGCCAGGCGTGACGATATGTTATTTCTTGAGCTTCACCCGTGGTCTAATTCGAGTATCAAGTCATGGGGGAAATGATATTCTTTTATCGTCATTCGTGAAATAATTCCGGTATTCAGCCAGGAGTGGGAAAATGTTACCTTTTTGCCTCACTCGTGATATAATTTCGGTATTCAGCTATACATAAAAAATTTATTTTTTATATTCTCTCTTGAAATGCTTCCAGTGATCAGCAACGTGTGAAAGTATGCCAGTTTTGTTCTTCACTCCTGGATATAATTCCGGTATCCAGCCATGTGTGAAAATATGATATATGTGGTCGTGATATAATTGCGGTATCAAAGTATGCTTGAACATATATTATTTTAGTTTTCGAACGTCAAAGAATTCCGGTATCCAGTCTTTCGTAAAAATGCTATTTTGGTTCCTTCCTCTCTGAATCAATTATAGTATACCACCATGCCTTAAAATGCGTTATTCAAGTTTGGTCTCTAACCAAGCGTGTTATTTTGGGATTTCACTCGTGGAAAATTTGGAGAATCCCGCCATGCGTGGAAATTCGTTATGTTTGGTCTCTAATCACAGGTGAAGATATGGCTTTCGCTAGTCAAATAATTCAGGTAAACAGCCATACGTGGAACTGTTCTGTTTGTTTGTTTTTTTTTGGCGGGGTGGGGGTTGTATTGTATTTCTTTCGGGGTGGGGGTGGGGTGGGGGGGGGGGGGGCTCTCGCTCACGAATAATTCTGGAATCCCGCTCCTTGTGAAATTATGTCATGTTTATTCTCAGTTATGGAATAATTCCGGTATTCAGCCACGTGTGAACATATTATTGTTGATATTCACTCGCGAAATAAATTAAGCATTAAACCACGCGTGAAATTGTCTCATTTTTTGGTCTGCAATCTTGAAATGATTTCGAAATCCAGTCAATATGCTATTTTTGGTCTTCGTTTGTGAAATAGTCCCACGCGTGGATGTATGTTTTTCTCGGGTTTTTTACTTCACACGAAAATAATTCCGACATCCAGCCACGGGTAATAATATGTAATGTTTGACCCTCATTCGTGAAATAATTCCGGTATCTACTCGAAAATATTGATTTATCCTGTTTTGTTATATGCTGAAGGCAGCTAGCCCATCGTGCGCAGGCAGAGATTTTGTTCCGGTGGGGATGGACGATGGGCGTAGGACAACTTAAGTAAGTACAAACGTGCTAATAGGTACAGTAACAAGCTCAATGTGTCCAATAGAGTCCTGATCCAATACTATAAAGCTTTTACAGTTGTATTTTCTAGAATTGTATTTTTCCATCTATTTATATAACTGAATAAAATGAATCATTAGCATTTTAAAAGATATGGCAATTTGCCAACTGGCAAATTGCAATATCTTTGAAAATGCTAATGGTTCATTTTAACCCATTTAAAGTCATAACTAGAAAATACAATTCTAGAAAATACAATTGTAACAGTTTTACAGTATTAACCCCTGGTGGCTTAGGCCATGTTTATTAATTATGACATGATGGTAGTTTGTACTATGTACGAATACCAATTGATCTTTTTGTGGGAAGACTTCTGTCCATCATCACCCCCCCCCCCCCCCCCATTCATGAGGTTTCCGTGATGGGGAGGGTATGGGGTGACTCGCCTACCACCCACCCCCCCCCCCCCAAAAAAAAAAAAAAAATTTCAGTTGGGACGTTTTCATCTGGATTTGAGTCTTCGATATCGATTTGTCCGTGCCTGAAATTGTCTACTTTCTAACGAGACTAGATTTGGTACTTAGACTCACGTCAAATACGCACTCGGCCATACAAATGGAGGTCTGTGGTATCTGATTCGGGCTCTTTGGAGACCAGCACGACCAATTTGGAGAACCGAAATGGTACGTGTACAATATGTAAGATGTTGCGTCTCGACTAGCACATGTTTATTTTTTATATAAAAATTAAATTTCAAAGAAATCTCGAGTGTTTTATCTTGAGTCCTGACTGACTAATTTTCCAGTTACATCTTAAAGGTTATGCCTTCTACGAATGCATGCCTTGATGACGTAGAAGGAATATTTGATTAGTCGGGACTTGGGCTATCAAGGTAGGGATAAATCTGGCTTACACCCCCTCCACTTCACCCCCCTCCCCCACATTCAAACATTTCCGCGACGTCCCTATCCTCGTTTGTCTACGCTAATCAGGGAGGGAGGTATGACCCCGTAACATCCTCGTCTGTGTACGCTAATGATGCCTTTGCCCACTGATTCGGTGCAATGTAAGTACAGTTAAAACTAGAAGTCCTGTCACGAAATGCGCACAAATAGCACGTCGATCTGCGCGTTAATCTACGCGTTATGGCCATAGTAAGGCTGTCAAATAAGGCTGTACATATGGCCTGTGTACAAGCACTGTTTCAGCCAATGGACCTCCGGTTAACCCGGAGGTCCATTGGCAGAAACATTGCCTGTGTTTACTATGAGTTATCAGGAGAACCTGTCGTGCTTTGGATGCCATTCGATATGGCAATTGCGCGCAATCCCTACGCGCAATTCAGTCTAGATAAGCGCACAATTCGTGACAGGACTTCTGGTTTTAACTGTACGAAACAATTCCCATACCTATACCTAAAAGCAGTGAAATATTCACTTTCGTCTTACTTGGTCTCTAGGGGTGGTGTGCATGTGTGTATTGGCTTCCTCTGTTACATTAGAAACCAAACTATGGAGATTGTGTATCTGCATTCCACCTCCCTCGGTGAGTATTAAATTGCCATAACATTTGAAACGCTGGGACATCAAAGTAATATTCATTCGATTTACTGAATTACTCCCATTTATCTGCATTTGATAATGACTCACATAAGGGCATGATTAATATCTTCCTTTATAAGTCTTTACTGCTAGCGACGTCTCGACATGGATCGAATTCTCTGTAATCTCTATAACAGAACTGAAACAAAGTCAATACCTCTAACCTTTGGCACGTGGTTTTTCACCTTTTCACCTGCGGATACCATTCACTGTCTTGCGGTGAAAGAAGATGTCATTGGTGTAGCGTTTTTCAAACTGTTTCAGGTCGGTGGGATGTTTTTAAGGTAAGTTTTTGGGGTGGGGGAATTTTGTTCAAAGTGCCATCCCAGCACGCAGATGTGGGAGGCACTAGCCATGGTAAGGTTTTTTCCTCAGAAAATGATTTAAAATGTTCTATCAAATGGAGTCTTCTGGTAGCTTTTGGTAATGATACGGGGTTGTACACCCCTCACCGAAGAAATGAAAATGTGCTTTAGAATGGAACATTCTGATAGCCTTGCCAGTGAAAAAAAACACACTTTATTTTGAAGGTTGACAAAATAACCCTTTCTGAAAAGCAGTATGTTTCAAATTATCAAGCACATCAGTGAATATTTAAATTATTTTACCTGTAACAAACAAATGAGATGACCTCCTGTTACTTGACTTTTTAGCGTATCATTATGTTTTTACATAATTACCATTTGAATGTCCATAATCATAAAGACATTAGTGCATTGCATGCATGCAGGCCCGTAGGCAGGATCGCAAAATTCCCCGACTTGGGACCAGAGTTAAAATTTCCCGACAGAGTTTCTAGGGCGTTGACCATCGGTACGAAATTAAACCCTAACTCAATTAACCTCTTTAAAACAATAATAAAGGAATTAGGCCCGAAATTTTCGTTTATTATTATTATTATTATTATTATTATTATTTTAAAGAAGTTTCGTATAACGAAAGTAATTCATAAGAATGAATGCACAGAACGACACACGCGTGTGAATGAGTTAATCGTTACGGCACGAGTGCCAGCGCGTAAGGATAAAAAGAGGGGCCGTTTACCCCCACCCCTACTCCCTTCTAGCTTCGGGCCTGCTTGCATAAACCAAACCACACAAACATGTATACACCCCATATCAAAATCTTAAGGTCCAAATCTATACGTATAACTATACCTGACTAGATTTCAACAGAATTCCCAATTTGAGGTGGGGAAAGATGTTTTCAACTACAAGGGACCAATTGAAGCCCCCCCCCCCACCCCCCCCCCCACCTCCCCCCGCCCACACACACACCAACAACAGACAAACATTAAAAGGGTACTTTTTCGACATCACAGATGACTTGCAAAATACATACCGAAACAGCTCCCCGCGGGAACCCCGGGAAGTGAAGCATTGCCTGTTCTCTGCGGTAAACAGGCTCTGTTTTGCTGGTAAAATAGGACCCAGTCACCAAGGTGAGAGGTGCAAACCCTCGCTAACATGGGCAACGTGGCTTATTAACGCTCACCCCTGGTCTTGAGTTGATACTCATGCTGTGGTCATGATTAGCCCTTGTGCAAAAATATGTGATCTTAAACACGAATAAATAAATAATAACATACCGAAACTAGTATTACGATGGGCGTGGAATTAACAACATAAAATGTCTGCTCAAACTCTAAATTTAGTTGGATTAAAAACAATTCAAATCAGCTGGGTTGAGTGAATATGAACCCCTTTGGGTTCATATTCATTCAATCCAGTTGATTTTGACTTGATTTTTTAACCCAATTGATTTTAGAGTGGAAAGGAATGTCACACTGTTTTACTGAAAGTGTATAGGGTAGTACACTATACTAGGTAGGGCGAATTGCTTGGTAGAAAACTATCAACCCAAATCAGGTCGGAAAACGACACAGAAAAATTATACATATATATAAGTCAGCACACTCTAAAATCAGTTGGGTTAAAAATTAACCCAAATCGACTGGGTTGAGTGAATATGAACCCCAATTGGATTCATATTCACTCAACCCAGACGATTTGGGTTCATATTCACTCAACCCAGTCGATTTGGGTTAATTTTTAACCCAACTGATTTTAGAGTGCAGGCCCCTAGCTAGGATCTCAAAATTTGCCAACCAACAAGGTGGAGGGAGAGTTAAAATTTATTTTTTGACAGCGTTCCCGGTGCGCTAACGGCGATTCGAATTTGAAATCTAACTCAATGTACTTCTTTGAAACAATAATATACGAAACGGGTCCGAAACGTTCCTTTATTACCAATATTATTTTAAAGTATTACTTTCGTTTGACGAAAGTAATTCTTTAAAATAAAAATAATACACGAAATTGTTTCGTGCACTTGACTACTCGATTGCAAAATACTTATGAAATCACAGTACGGTACTAACTATTTTCCCAAAGGTGACCATTATAACGTTCAGGCGAGAAAAATATGATCGCAGCACTTTAATTTTGGCATTTAAATATATTTGTCAAGTATAGCCCTTCAGAAAAGTTTTTCTGATCCGAAACAGGGTGTCGTGCAACAAATAATAGAGAAAAGCTGACAGGAAGGGAAGTATCGTCCACATGAACATAATTTTGAGGGAATTCTCAACAAAAACACACCAAAAGTCAATTATATTTTTAGGTTCAAGAGTCATCAAATCACCCTCTTTATTTATCTGGAATATTCAACAATGATGCAAAATGTCAGCAGAATGCTTCAAACGTTTATTGAAACAATATATTTTCCCACTGGTGCTTAGTTTTGGAGATTGCATCATTTTCGAGTGCAACTTTTTAAGGCGGGTAACTCTTGTTCAAATTTTTAGTACAGTTATAGCTAATAACGAACGCTTTCATACAAAGGGTATGTGAAACATACGGGTATATGAAACATTCGGGTATATTTGCATAAAGAAAATTGTGGTTTCGTCATATTGTATTTTTTCAAATTAGCGGGCTTCAGAGAAAATATTTTTCCGGCAGACAACAAAAAATTCCTACAGACCATGGCTGACAATTTTCGTCATTAGAAGAGATTTACATGAAAGTCCCCCCGCACCCCCCCCCCCCCCGCACCCCCCTCCCCCACACCTTAATTTTCAAAAAGATCTCAGTAAATTTAACACTAAGGGAATGGAAATTTCATATAAAAATTGAAATTCAGAAATATTAGCATCAATGTGCGCCAGGGCTCAAAATAAGCGGTGTCGCGTCGCTTTTTGCTATGCAAAACTTGCAAAAAGCTTCACAATGTTAAATTATGTATAGCATTTTGCGATACAAGATAATCCACTGCAGCCTATTAGTCTGCAGTTGATTATCTTGTATCGCAAAATGTAAATGAAAATTTGCAAACAAATTTGAAAACTAGTTCACTGATGCTTTACTTCTGATTGTGGAACATTCCAGGCATAACTCAGATTATCTCTCCATCAAGCATCATTAGCAACTTCATATGTAAGATGGGTTCTGTTGGTTTAAATACTTCCTGTTTTTACAACATTTTACATAAAATGTCCATTAAAAATAACTACAAGCCCATCAAATTAAAAATCCCAACTTCCATTTTGAGAACTCTATTAAACAACCAAGACGCCATTTATAACAGTATACAAGTCCATGCAACCCTTAAAGGCAGTTCAGTTAAAAAAACATAGTAAATGTTTCATGTGTTGCAGATCATTTGGAAATGCCCAGAAATGGATGAAACCATTCTATTTGCTTAGAAGAATTCAATATAAAACAGCATAACATAACTCTGGTATACAAAAATAGCTATGTAATTTTTACAAAATGCTATTCATTTTTTGGAAATGCGTAGCATTTTGCTACGCAAAGAAAAAAAGTTATTTTGAGCACTGATGTGCGCATCATTTCACAAACTTCAGGCATTGTCCTGTAGAGTAGTATAAAAATAGAAAAGTTGTTTTTTTTTGCATTCTTTCCCATTCTGTTTGAATACTTGACAAACCCATTTAAAAATAAGAAAACGGCACTTTCACTCCCTTTTGATGTTACGTAAGTTTTTGTGTTCATTTTATCAACAGTGTCCTCATCGTGACATATGGGAGCGCGGTCGCTCAGTGGTAGATTGTTGGACTTCTATGCTAGAGGTCCCGAGTTCGATCCCCGTCCGGAACGACCCGCGTTGTGTGCTTGGGCAAGGCACTTTATCCCGGTTGCCTACATGGGGACACGATGACGCCCTGTACTAAGGCGTAAAACACGTCGATGGTGCACATGTCTTCAGCCGCTGTAACCATGCATGAGCGGAGCTTGAACAGAGTTAGAATGTCGAGGTGCTGACAGTTGATCGTCGATGCTCGGTGGTTCTCTTCGGGTACTCCGGCTTCCTCTACCAGTAAAACTGTCACGGTCACGATTAGCCGTGGTGCATAAGATTGTGACCTTAAACACCAATAAATAAAAAAATATATAAATAAATAAATAAATAAATAAATAAATAAATAAATAAATAAATAATCGTGGCATATAATACAGACACTGTCCGTTCCTCTAATATAAAAGTCTAGGAGGTGCTATTTCTAATTTGTTCCGAGGAAGATTAATTTTTTTTCAAATATTGTAAGAACGCACTAGAACAAAGGGCCAAACTGGACATTTGCTTAGTAAACTGGTAGATATTCTTAATGATGGATTATCTGTGAAGTAGTTGCTTCTCGTTAACTTGCCATAGAAGCAAAAGCTTCCTTTTGTAACTTTTAAGAAAGGAAAACAACAGACAGTTAGAAGAGATGTCTGTTGTTTTCCTTTATTAAAGGGATCAAAAGGAAACTTGGCTTTATTTTCTGCTAATATCACGGGTGTTTTCTCAGCAATAACTTGCTTCTCAATTGGACCTCCTCGCCCGTCTGATAAATTCAAGGAAGAAAACTTCATCGAAAGTTGATATTCATGACGATATACTTTAGGGATTCGGGATCATGAGGGCGGGGCAAGTCGCCACCGGCCACCATACAGGCTTTAGGCCTGCAAATTATGAAACATAGAACATGGCTACACTCTAAAAAACAAACAATACATTTTGGTATTCCAGGATACCACAAGTACAGAAGATACCTAAATTACCGAATATGGTTAGCCTCTCTTATATTTTGCGCGTATAATACCAAATGGATAGTCGTGGGATAACAAACTCTCGTTAAACAGGACTAACATCCCTTGCATATCCATCACGTAAGAAACTTGGCGCGCGCCTCGTCTGTATCAACAATGGCGGTTTCGGTCGAAGCCTGGGACCTTGAAAACGTTGCTTAATGTCCCAAATGTAGGGAGCGAGTTGGATAACTTGGTGCAAACTGTATTTGATTTATGTGAGTTGCAGTGTATGTCTTTAATATCTGTTGAAGGTTATTAAAGGAACTACATAACTGTCGGAAACCGGGGCTTTCTCGCTGCTGGAAGAAATAGATTCACGCCGCGTACTCAGCCAAAATTCAAGGAGTGTCGCCTATTTATTATTTATTTATTGGTGTTTAAGGTCACATATCTCTGCACAACGGCTAATCATGACTACGACAGTTTTATGAGTGGAGGAAGCCGGAGTACCCAAAGAGAACCACCGAGCAACGGCGAGCAACTGTCAGCTCCACAACATACTAACTCCACACAAGCAGGGTTAGCATTGGTTGAAGACAGGTGCACCATCGACGTGCAGTACGCCTTAGTACACAGCGTCACCGTGCCCCACGTGGGCAATGGGGGTGAAGTGTCTTGCCCAAGAACACAACGCGGTTGCTGCAGGTGGGATTCGAACCGATGACATCTCGGCTTGCAGCCTGCACCTCTACCTACTGTGCCACCGCGCTCCCAGGAGTGTTGCCTGAATCCGTGCGCGAACGTATGTCTCGCCGTAATGAAGCCACCCGTTTCACTTTTGTTGGGGTGGTTCTTATCCTGAAGGGGTTAATACTTTTTCTCGAAAAGGATAAGTCAACAGGGGTTCACTGGAAACAACAGTTTTAATGCATATACATATAAATAAATATGGTAATTTGTGACTTACATGGAATCCAATGAATATGACCAAGTGCACCACCAGGCGGTGGATCAATATACGGCCGCCTTTGAAGTAATTGCGCTTGTGAAGACATTTTTAGTTGAACAAAAGGCCAATAATTCCTTCAAAAATAATTGTACATTCCTGGCTTACGACCCATTAAAGTTGAATATATTGTTTTCAAGTTATTGTGTGGAGAATCAAAAGTCACCAAAACTCCCAGATGGTTACCATGATGGCCATATTGGACATGCCAGAATGCTGATTATCGAAAGGAACCATCCTGTAGTCATGATTAATCAACCATAAAAAGCAGTATCTGTTGGATCTATAGTTTTCAATTTATCGCGTGGACAATCCAAAGTCCCTGAAAATCCAAGATGGCTGTCGTGTTGGCGTTATCGGAAGGAACCATCCTCTAGTCATGAATAATTAACCATAAAGAAACAGTATCTGTTGGTTGTATTGTTTTCAAGTTATCGCATGGACAAACAAACGTTAACAGACGGATGGATGGACAGATGGATGGACAGACATTGATGCTGGCTATTTAAAGGAACAATCCTGTAGTCATGACTGATCAACCACAAAAAACAGTATCTGTTGGATTATCACATGGACAATCAAAAGGCCCTGAAAATCCAAGATGGCTGCCATGGCGGTCATATTGGATATGCCAGAATGCTGGTTATCGAAATGAACCATCCTCTAGTCATGACTAATCAACCATTAAGAAACAGTATCTGTTGGATGTATTGTTTTCAAGTTATTGCGTGGACAAACAAAAGTTAACGGGCGGACGGACGGACAGACGGACGGACGGACGGAAATTGCCATACCATAATACGGCCCGCTCATATGAGCGGCCGTATAAAACAAAACGTCAATCACCCACTACCCACACAGTTTTTGAGTCACTTGCGGGCCCGCATTCTCTGTTGTCGCTGGTTTTTCCTCCTTTTCGCTGGTATTTGTTCCTTGGTCGCCTCCTCACTTCACCATTTCACTGTCGTCGCACGGCCACTAACTTATTGTCACTTTACCGGATGTTTTTACTCAACATGTGACGGAATGTCACTCTACGCCTGCCTTCGCACGGCCGCTAACGTATTGTCGCTTTGCTTTGTCGCCTTCCCTCTAACAAGTGACGGCGTGTCGCTTTCCCACTGCCGCCACACGGCCACTTGCTAATTGTCACTCTACTGGACGCTTTTCACTCAAGCAGTCGCCACCAATGGGGTTAAACTCTTCCCCCCACGTTTATCTCAGAATAATGTTTATACAGGCAAGCCTACTCTGCCTACGTATGCTTGCCTCCTATAACAGGTAATGCCGTTTACCTAAATGCGAATAGCTCTTTGAGCTCGAACTTCGTGTTTCTGATCCTATTCTCATATATAGCCATCGACTTGGCCCGCGACTGCTCCTATTTTGAATATTAGCTCTGTGGCTCCCCTACATCACAATGTGCCTATACTTTCGGACCAATGCGGCACCTCTTCTAACCTATAGCATGGGACATCCTCATCTACTCGCAACGACCCACAGTCTTACACACCTTCAGACTGAAACGAATTTTTCGAGAAACCCCCCGATTTTTATTTCGATAGCCAGAACATTAATTCTCAGTTTAATCGCTTCTCTTGAACTTGGCCGCTGAGATCTATCTTAATTTAATACACGCTTTAAAGTTCCTTTGAAAGACTCGAAGTACGATATTTCCTGATATTCGTGATAGGCTAGATGCGTAATATGGGTGTGTGTCCAGAACATGTGGGATGTTCTGTTTTTACAATAATTACCTATTAACTAGCCATAATTACACAGATAACGACTTGCAGGAGAACACTCTCTCTTACTCTTTTAATCGGTTATCAGATAGCCAATGTGGCGTTCATCGAATGCGCCATAATGGACATTAAACATCATTGTTTCTAATGTACTTGGATATGGAGTCTGACGCAATGATTGCTTGCATCCTCTTTGCGATATGGAGATATCTAAAATGTAATTAACCATTTACCTAACGTAACGGCCAAAACCGGCCAGCGCTATTCTCAAAAATCGCCAATTAATTTTCATTATTTTTCATTTTTGTCTCTAAAACATAGGTTACGACTCCTCATTGGAACGAGCTCGTCGAGCTCGTTCCACTGAGGGGTCATAACCTATGCTTTTCAGACAAAAAATGAAAATAATAGTTATTCAAGAATTGTTTTTTGTAAGTGTCGTCTGCTTTTCATGTTAGGTAAAGGGTTAACCATTTTGTGGAATAGAATCATTCATGTTCCGAGATACTTATCAAAAATACACTACACAAACAGCAATTTTTCCCCACAGGACAGCTAAGAATTTATCAAATTCAGCCATATTTTATCTTCATCTTGACTTATATAGAGAATGTCGTAATTTGATATGTAATTTCTGAACCGAATTCACTAAAATCGATCTGAGCCAAGGCTTACCGAGTCTCACGTCGATTTTTGCGAACCCTCTCTCTACTTAACATAACGACAAAACAGATCAGTGGAAAATTATTGAAATAAATAACTTCAAAAACGAAAAAGTGAATTCACTTTTCTTTCGAAACTAATTCACAACGTCACTTTTGTAGTGGCTCAACACTTTTGAGGTAAACAATCCACCACTTTTGAAGTAGCTCACCACTTTTGGAGTAACCGAGGCCCTCTTTTGAAGTAAATTGAGGTCTCCACTTTTGCAGTAATCATCGCCCACTAAAAAAACAAGGTTACCACTTTTGAAGTAATATTTGACCACTTTTGAAGTAAAAAGATTTCCCCTTTTTCATGGCCGTTGAACTTAGAACATTTTGACCCATTTTTTTCATTTTTTTTTTGGACGAAACGGTCTATTTGAACTCAAATCGAAATGTTTGCGCAGAACTGACCCGAGCTTCCACCAGACTGGGTGCTAAGTAGGCTGTTGCGCCTTTCCGACGCAATGTTTAGCTCACCTGAGCTAAGCAAAGGAGAGATGATAACTTAACGAAGCTTTACAATTTTTCTTGAGAGCCACGGTTATAGAAAATGTTGAAACTGAAACTATCAACAGTTGTTAAGGTTGGTATGATGAACGTCCGGTGCCATTTTTAACCCCTTACTTATACTTATACCCATGCAAATATGATGTCACAGGAATGGAATAACCTACCTATGTATCAGTTATATCTTTTCATTTATTCAGATATTTCATTTTATTTGACGTAAATTTTTACAGTGGATGGGAATGGCGTGAAGATCGTGCAACTTGTTTTGACCTCTTACCTATCAATGTAGCCATACAAATATGGATGTAATAGAAATATTCGAAGTCTGTTTATCTTAAGTTTGAAACTTTCGACAGAGGTTGGTTATGTACCACTTTAGAATCCTTTGCTTATCAATAGAGCCATACAAATGATATGTATGTCACAGGTATTTATCATTTGGCCCGAGCTGGTTCATCTGATCATGCTGAAATTTTCACCAGCTGCTATCCGATGATCCCTTTAAATACAGCCATACATATATAGATTACCAGAAGATACTCTGCTCTTTTCGTCTGTGTGACAAATTCTCAAGTAAGCGGATAAGCCCCCCCCCCCCCTCCCCACGGGGGGTGGGGGTGTACTATTTCAATTTTCAATAATTCGCTCTGGCCCAAATCGTGTTATCACCAGAAATTCGCCCCTGTCGGGTTTACTCTTTTACCAGACCCAGATAACACGATTTAGTGTATATTTTTTAAGAAACGTTTCCCTCAGTAGGACCCCCAATGAGCTGTCTCAATAAGACTACTTACCATCTTAGACCTACCTGGGCAGCATGCCCAGTTGGGCAGCGTGCCCAGCTGCGCAGCGTGTCCAGGTAGGCCTACGCTCGTAGGTAGTCTTATTGAGACTTGGGGTTTATGGTCAACCCCGAAATATGTAATGGTAGAAAGAAGTCTTGCAGGTGCTATACTGTTTATGGCATGCAAGAGGCTCTCGGATCCTTCACTCCCTTACGTCTTTGTCCTTTCATTTTCTGCCCCTCCCCCCCCCCCCCCCCCTCAGAAGGTATCTGTACCTCTTACCTTTGAATTCCTGGCTCCGCCACTAGTGGAATGGGGTGTTGGGCAACTAAGTCACGGAGGATTATTGGAACCGGGAAGGGGGGGGGGGAGGCGTATTTGGGTAGGGTCGCGACCGAAATATCTGGGTAATGGCTTATCAAACAGCGACAAGTCGGGTCGAGTGGTATTGTTGGGTCGCTGGTCAAGTACTGGGTCGAATGCGTAGTTTGATTTTGGTATCACGTGAAATATGGGAGTTTGAGTCTGGTCGAATAGGTTGTGGAATGGGGGAGGTTCGGCCACCAGGTTGTCAGAGATGTGTGTTGAGGTCACTGGATCGTTGTGGGGTATAAGTTTTGTGTTGGGTCACATAGATGCGACAGAATGGGTCAAGATCAATGGGTGGGTATGCAGAGATAGTGGGTCACTTGGTCGTTGTTGGCTTCGATGGTTTACAGGTCGGGTGACTGTGTCGCCCTTGAAATGAATGATTGGGATGGCCCATCGTGTATGAAGGTAGGCGCCTGTTATGCTGCTGAGTCGTGTTGGATCACTGGTTTGAGTCGGGAGATAGAGGTGTTAAATCACAGGGACATGTCAAGCGACTCGGTCGGTGTGGAGGAAAGTCTCCAAGTTCGTAGGTATGGGTGTTGAGAACCGGGTGTCTTTGGGATGAGTAGGTGACTGTGCCATCAAGCCCAGGGCTAAGAGGGTCCCCTATGGCCACCACCGTCGGAAAGTTTGGACTCTTCTTTCTAGAATGTAGGTGCATTTTTCATACAAAATGTAGGTATTTAGGTCATTCCCCCAATATTTTCGGAAATTTTCCAAAGTCACCCCACTCCTTTCTCAGTCAGTCGTCGGGAACAGTTTGCCGCCGGGCCCGCGTATTATACTTGGGTTGGGGTGGAATCTCTGAAAAGCGTCAATGGAACTGACTAGTGGGTCAGAAAGATGATGTGATCGGATCACTGGCTGAATTTTTGTTATGGGGTTATCGTTAGTATGCTGGATCGCTGGGTAGACTACTGGGTGGATCAAACTTCTTAGTCAGGTAACACATGGGAAGAATGGTATGGTCGTGTCTTGTTTAGCCACAGGGTTGAAGGAGTTGTGTGGCCAGATCACTATGTCTCGGAGAAGGCCATCCGGGTCGAACCACCTACAGCTATGTCGCGTGGGTGAGTGGGGCAGGGTAAGAACAACGAGTCGTGGTAATTTGAGGACTGCATCAACCTCGAAATCCGCGAAGGGGAAGAGTTTGGGGGCAAAGCTATGTCTGTTAGGTTACCGTTTCAAGAGAGTTATAAAGAACGGCCAATTAACTATCAGTATATGTCTTGACGTCTCAAGAGATTATCTCGCCGCAGCGTGATAATTAATTCGTCGCGACGAGATAATTAATTCGCCACGGCGAGATAAATATTGGAAGCCTAATGTACCTTCAACGTCGGTAGCTTATAGGGGACATTCGGCTGCCAAAATTAATTTATCTCGTCGCTTCGAGGTAATAACTTGCCGGGCCGAGATAATTAACTTGCCGCGGCAAGTTATTATTCTCTCGCCGCGGCGATATATCTCGTCTCGACGAAGTAATTATCTCACCGCGGCAAGTTATCTCGCCACAACGAAATAAATATCTCGCCGCGGAGAGATATTATTGCACCGACGACAGATATTATCTCGTCGTGGCGAGATATCTCGCCGAGGCTAGATAAATATTGGTAACCAATGTCCCTTCCACGCTTCCATACTAACTGACACGTGCAAGATAAAAAATAAATTTAATTTTCTTGGTTTATATCCAACCGTTCGGTCATTTGTTATTTTCTTTTTTTGATAACGATCAAGCATGTTATATATTCAACACTAAAAATATCGGCAACCGTTCTACAATTTTTCTTTTACAGCAAGGGGGACAAAGCCTTGGAACTTTTATCAGCTTATCAAGTTTGGATCATACGGCATGGTCATGGTCGGCTCGTAAAGAAAGGCGGGTTAAAGCAATCATTAGTGATTATATTTATATTTTAAGATTAGTGCAGGGTTCAGTAATTATTTGTACAAGTATACACATTTTTTTAGTTACAAGCATGTAACTACAAACATTCCATTCCCTGCATAAGAGTATTGCTTTAACCTGAGGGACTGCTATCCGCAAAAATGTTTTCTTCTGTAGTTACCATCTACCCCTAGTCATGCCAGTTACAGTTTCTTAAGAAATCGCCCGTATATAAATTTGCAATATATGGGAGTTTGAATTTGTGCGGACTAACCTGATATTACATAAATATATTTTATCAAAACCCGCAGCAAACAGCTGGTGCACAATCGCAGGTTAAACAGTTTGCACCTATCAGAGTACATTTGTTTATTCGCTGTGGCACTTGTCAACCTGCGATTATGTGCTGTTCGGTTAGGCTACAGAAGCCCATATCTGGCATAAAATTATTGGACGGATTTTTATGAAACTTGCACTGAAGTTGTTATGGTTGGAGGGTACGGCCAATGGATCTCAGTAGTGCATTAAGTATCAGGACATTTGGCAGGGCTTCAAAAGAATTGACGTCGGGAATATATACCATTAGGCAGTGTCTCCTCGTTATATGTTTGCAGCGAGTTGCTCTGTGGTAATTTGTGAAACATGAGTGAAACAGTGATGGAATTGTTGGTTAGTGAAAAGTGGGGTGGGGTTTGGTAGGGTGGAGTTTGGTGGGGTGGAAGTACAACTGAGTAATATTCTTCCTGTAAACAGGAATGGCGCTTAGTCTACCAAAATGTTTTGATGATGCGTCCTCTGCTAAACATTCTAAATTTCTCAAAGCTTTAAAACCACTTTCTGGTGAGTGTAAATATACCCTTAATTTGTTCTGTAGAATCAGTGAAATGATACGAAATAAATATGCTGTTCAAAACATGTGTCTTTTGATTCTCAATTTATTTTGAGTTTCCATTGTTCCATAAGTTGCAAATATTGAAATATATACCTCCTATTTTGTTGGGAAATGGAAAGGGTTTCCACTGCGTGTCAATGAAAGATGACAAGTGGATATCTGTCCTATAGTTTTCGTTTTATTTAAATGTAAATATTTATTCTAAGAGGTTTTAATTCATAGCTCTTCAGCCCATTCAGTCAGAAATTGTGTGGTTTCCTTAAGTATAATGGGAAACTTGGTTGCATTTCTAACAAATTATTCCATTTTCTGAAATATTACTCCCATGGAAACCATAACAGCTTCCGGTCGACATCACTTGCCCCGCCCCCGATCCACGACATTCTCGCCCACGAGGAAGAGTGTCATGGACCCAATCGAGGTCAGAAATTGCCAGGAATGCCAATCATATAGATCTACGGATGCTTCTGTGACGCACGGGCATCACTTACCTACCATCCCGTGCTTCTTCAGCCGGATTTTCATTTCCAAGTTAACACATTGCGAAAAACATTTCGTAATAGAACCAATTTGTCACATTTATGGAACAAAGACGAGAATGAACAAAACTGTTGGTCAACTGTGTCTTAAAAACATTGAGCATGTGCAGAATTGCGAAAGGTCTCTTTCTCCCTCTCGGGATTCGAACCATCGGCAACACCGCCTGGCAATCAGGACTCCGACACCTAAACCACTAGACCATTGCACATCGTCAAAAAACGATGGCTGGAATCTAGCTTTTTCGATGAAGTCCTCGTGATTACTTGGTTCATCTTCCATTCGGCAGCAGCATGAAAGTGTGGAACGCGCTGGCTACAGAACGACCAAAGTGCTGTGGATGTTCTAAGAAGAAGACTGCCACGGGCTTGTGTGTGTAAAAGCGATATGTTGACCCGTCCGGACAGACGTGCTACCCAGATTTACGATGCTATCGGGAGCATAAAAGCAAGGGGAGTTTAGGTAAAAGAGAAAACTGTGATCAAATTCTGATCGTTTCGTGCCAAAAATGAAAACAAAATGGGACAAAATTTTCTAAGTGCATCGGCCATGGAAAAGAGGCAATCTTTTTTACTTCAAAAGTGGTCAAATATTACTTCAAAAGTGGTGACCTTGTTTTTTCACTTCAAAAGTGGGCGATGGTTACTGCAAAAGTGGAGACCTCATTTTACTTCAAAAGTGGGCGACGGTTACTACAAAAGTAGTGAGCTACTTCAAAAGTGGTCGAATTTTACTTCAAAAGTGGTGAGCTACTACAAAAGTGGTCAGTTACTTCAAAGTGGGCGTAACATATCCCGTTGACGTCTGACGTCAATCGCGTATTAGAAATGTTGCGGACGGTATTTCCGAAATGGGGACTATTTGATAAAACGACAGAACGCGATGCGTGTTTGAATCGGTGGGTATTTTACATAACTAGTTGGAATGGCGTAGTCATATTTTGCGAGAGCCGTAGTCTCGCGAAACATGACTACTCCATTCAAACTCGTTATGTAAAACACCATCGATTCAAACACACATCACGTTCTGAGTTTATTACACATCCCATGCATTAAAATTCAGTTAAATGAACACATTTTAATTCCGATCTTTAAACCCAAAGGTGAAGTGTCCATTTGTTTTGCTTGAAGCTGTTCTGATCAAATGGATCGATAAAAAATCAAAACAGCCTTTTGGGAACCAGTCTAAATTACATTCGTTATCTTTTCTACTGTGCGTGTTTGTGGAAATTCGTATAGCTGTTTCTCTTCGGTTGGTGTCCATTCACGCCTAACCATTTGGTGGCTATTATTGATAGTAAGATTAGAAGTACAAATTTGGGCAGATTTGCAAAACAGCTGGGAGAAACTTTTTTAAAAGAAGTTCGAAGCATGTCAGAATGTCCGAAGATTTATCGAAAAAGTTGACCAAATTAGATATCTCGGGATCCGCAGAAGAGATGACCACGGGACTAGGTTAATATTGTAGTTGGAAATAATGTCATCTCATTTTTGGTTAACTATTTTTTGTGAACCGGCTTTATTTTGCTTTGGAAGTTTTCATTTTCACACTACGTGATAGACGGTCGATAATTGTATAACGAAATTTGGAAACTTTTCGAAGCGTAACTAATGACTCTACGAGAAAGGAACCAGTATAATGGTGCTGGGGAAAAAGTCCCGCCTTTTCCATCACCAGTTGAATACAGAAACATGTATGTCATAGCGACGATTCCGTTAAATACAAGGGTTTAAAGTTTAATGGATGTGTAATAAATAAACTTCTTACTACGAACACTGAAAAAAGTTTGAAACTTTTTGTAAAAAAACCTACATTTCATGGAGACGGAGAATCTGTAAATGTACACGTACAACGTCAATCCTTTGAACCCGAAAGACCGCTTTTCCCGTCCAGGATCGCGATACGGCCTCCATTCATAAAGCAGATAGTTACTCAGTGAATTTGTGTGGAGGACCAATCAAGATTTATTTTCAACGTGCAGCCTTAAGGCTGCACGTTGAAAATGTTGCTTGGTCTCCCCCCTCCCGCGTCACGTGGGCACGGTGACGCTGTGTACTAAGGCGCAATGCACGTCTATGGTGCACCTGCCTTCAAACAATGCTAAACCTGCTTGTGTGGAGTTAGTACGTTGGGGAGATTGACAGTTGCTAGCCTTTGCTCGGAGGTTCTCTCCGGGTACTCCGGCTTCCTCCAGCCGTAAAACTGTCCGGCACGAGGTGGATGTGGCTGTCGAAAGTGTCTTTAAACACAAATAATAAATAAATAAATAAATAAATAAATAAATAAATAAATAAATAAATAAATAATTCGGGTACACCGGCTTTCTCCACCCTTAAAACTGTCAAGCACGAGGTGACTCTGTCTGTTGAAAGTGTCGTTAAACTCCAATAAATAAATAAATAAATAAATAAATAAATAAATAAATAAATAAATAAATAAATAAATACTTCCCCCAAGTAACGAAAATCAGCTCTTCCAGTTGATGGCTCTGAACTGGTGTGGAATATTCTATCGGGGTTCACTGGGTTAAGCCTTTCGACATTTGTAAAAATGGCATCACTAATTTGAATCGATAATACACAAGTGAATCAACTGATACCCTAAATAGTCTTCCGTAATTACTAAACATGCTAGGCATGCTCTGAATCTCTTAAGTACAATTTACGAGACAAACGCTGACGAAGAATTTTCATTCTGATCATGGTTGAAATCAGTTGCTGTCTGTTTTATTTGCCAAAGGATTTGTAGTAATCGAATCGTTAGTTTTTTCAGAAATTTTGAATTTTCAGAATTGATTTGCTTCTGGGTTATTAATTTTCCTCAGTGTGAAAATGTGAGGTGAAACGTTGATACATAATAATCATAGCCAGCACAATTCGTTTCTCCTCGGTCTATTCCGATTCTAGTCGTTTGAGGAACGAAATCATCCGAGTTGTGAAGTGCGGTCTCCCATAGATTATGAGGCTTGCATTCGGTTCCCCTCGGTTTATTCCGATTCTGGTCATTTGACCTCGGGTTTCTGAAAGGCGAAACATTCCCAGCTGTTTGCAGGAAAAAAGCCGACCAATCAGTTTCAACTGTAAATACGTTCCTTTAAAAATAAATCCACTCTTAAAAAATAGCACGCTCCTTAACAAGTATGATAAAACGGTGCGAAGTAACTTTTTGACATGTTTGGAACAAAAAATAAATAAAAGATATCCACGCTGTTTTAGTGAATATCGGGAATTATCTTACGAGTGTGGACCTGAAACTTTTATTTTTCACGAGCGCTAGCGCGAGTGAAAAATAATACTTTCAGGCCCACACGAATGAGAAAATTCCCGATATTCACTAAAACAGCGTACATTTTCTTTTTATTATATGCTTCGTGACATTTTATGCGCAATATTCAGCCCTATTCGACTACAAACAGTTTCAAGAGAATAACAAAAAGCTGCCAATCGTTCCTTCAAGGCGACGTTCAAGGCGACGTCATGCGCCGAAGCCTAACGTCATTTAGGAAGCTATTGAAAAAAATCATCGTGTGGACCTGAAAATATGATTCTTCACTCGCGCAAACGCTCGTGAATGATAAAACTTTCAGGTCCACCCTCATGAGATTATTTCAGATACTGACTAAAATAGAGTAGATATTCTTTTTTATTATATGCTACGAGACATTTTATTGCACAATATTCAGCCCAATTCTACCCCAAATGCGTGCCTTTCAAAACAATAACAAAGATCAGCTGATCGTTCCTTCAAGGCGACGTGATGCGGCGCAGCGCGACGTCATTTGGGAAGCTACTGGGGGATATTCCTCGATATCCATCGAGTCGATGGATATCGAGAAAAATCTTTTAGATAATTTGCGATAATTGACAGGCTAGCATATAATAAAAGAAAAAATCCTATGAAAATGTGTATAGAAAGAGAAAAGTCTATAAATGAAGTGCTTGCTAATCATACGGTCTAAATTTATGTTATGAAACTTTTCTCCAGCTCTGTGCCCCTGAACCTTGGGGGAGTTGGATTGAATTGAATTTGTTGTCACGAAAATATGAAAGATCGAATGTTAAACTTTGTTTAATGTGGTAATGCCTGAAGTATGTCGATTCGGGTTTCCTTGAGAATTTATATTCACTGCCAATTTAGATGCGATAGTGACTGCTTTCTACAATGAAAAAGAATTTAAACGCCGAATTTTACAAAATCGTCAGCTGGACACTGGTGAAGTGAAAACGTTATCTTCTGCCTCTCCTCGCGTTTTGAATTGTTAAGTTAAGCTTGATTTGGGACGGCGGCTCATCCTTTTAGCTCAGGCTGTGGCTTACGTTTTCCTGTGACTCAGTAGAGCAGATAATGTTTGTTCGTTACAATTGCGAAGCAGCATTTTACCGTTTGCTTTGATTGATGAAAGCAAAATACAGAAATTGAGAACTATTTGGCAACATGGCGACGCAGGTGAGACGAACGAGGAAATGTTTGAGAACGAAATCACCCGAGTTACGACGTTTGTACAAATCAAGCGGATAACTTTCGTTCCTCTGTTTTTTGTTCTAAAAACAAATTATCCAGTCGATTTTCATTCGCCTAGGTAGACATTAAAGAGTATTTGAAAAGAAAATTTGAAAATTCAGACGGTTTAGGTGTTTCATGATTGGTTTCAGTTCGGTTCGGTTCTTCGGTATCCCCGTGATATCGGTATCGGTTCGTTTTTTCGGAATATTGCCCATCTCTGTCGTACCCACCATTTTCGTGATCTACGGAGTATGTATTTACAACACAATATACAAAGAAGAACAGATTCCGAAAGTCAGTAAACATTTAATCCTTTACGTTTTACGAGTAGGAGACGGTACTCGCAATATGTTTGACTTGAACAAATAAATAGTTTCATTGCTTCCAAGACATAATAGTTCACACCCCTGACTTATAGCGTCATTAAAATCGACTTGCAATAAACTTACCTTCCTTAAAATTATTAGATGGTCCGAATAAGAAGCAAGAAATTGCTGAGAAAACACCTTTGACATCAGTAGAAAATAAACTCAATTTTCCTTTTGTTACTTTTAATAAAAGCAAACAACAGACAGCTCTCTGAGCTGTCAACAGACAGCTCTCGGGCTGTCTGTTGTTTTCGTTTAGTAAATGTAACAGAGGGGAACTTGGGTTATTATGGCAGTCTAATTACAGATGTCTGTGGAACCCAGATCTAATCCAGCGCCACCCATGTGTTGGTTAATTTAAAAGTCGAAACAGAAACCAAATAAAAACGCAGCTGTTGAATCCAGTCTGTTTCCACTAAACAACAAGAAAACGTTTTGTGCAAACACCAGCGCGAGAAAATGCCCATAAAACACTCTTATTTTGTGCATACTTCATGCAATCTCTACGTATTAGAACAAAAACAGGAAACATTCTGTGAACAAAGTTGAATCTCTCTCACTAAATGGAGGGAATACCGCATCGCAAAGCATTGTCACTGGTGATTCACAAGGAATTTGTTTAAAATAAGTTCAGGTAACTTGGCCAGGTTTCCAGGTCAGGGGGTTAATATGTTCATTCGAAAACACTCGAAAAGGCACTCCACCCCAGTAGTATGTCATGTACCCGGACAGGTCATAGTTAGGGGATCTCACCGGGGGATCCCATGTGCCCTCTTAGTCACATGACCCAGAGGCGTCATGTTGTGTTGTCATGGTAACACGCGTCAGCGGCCATGTTGTGACGTCATCACCATAGTGATACGTGGTGTTAGTGCGCATGCACAGCGCGTGTTGTTAGGGTGATGGTGTTTCCGTCGTCCATTTTGTACACTGGAGGCCGCCATCTTGGTTTCTATGGTCGCGCGAGGTTGCTATGTGACACAAAACCTTCTTATAGGCCAGGGGTATGTTCGGAGGATGTGTTCGATTGAACAGGAGTAAATCTAATTACAACAAACAACCTGACAATCCCTCTAAATCACCAAAATCCACCCCCAAACTACCGCAATTGACTTCATTTAGTACGGATTTCCCCCAGAATCCTTTTTAGGACACCCCATATCGTAGATTTTACTAGTAGCATGTAGTGCTATAGGGCGCGTTCGATTGATTCGGAGTATACTCCAGACGAGTAGAAGAACCCATCGATTGGAACAGTTTTGTTACTATATTTAGATTTCTGGTGTGTTCAGGCTAGTTCTAAACCAGGGGATATGAACTGGAGCGGCCAAGATGACCTATTTTCTTTGAGTATCAGACTGTAAATTGAATCAACGAAAACGTTCATCTAGTGGTAAGTGAGAAAGTATGATTGATCGATCGATCAATCAATCAAACAATCAATCAATCTTTTCGACCCCCCCCCCCGAAAATAAGTATTCTGTTTAGTTCAACAACAGTAAGTTATCCATTATACTGTCACGCCCACTTTTGCCATTGGTGTAGGAGCTATTACATACCTGTACGTGAGAAAGTTTAAACAAATTTACAGCAAACTGGCAACTCTATCATCTAATTAAGTATTGGAAAGATCTCCCTGAGAGATCTTTCCAACAATTAATCAGACGATACTGTTAACATGTGCATGCTAAAACGCGCAGAATGTCATTTCCAACAATTAATCATATGATCTGCGCATGTCAGAACGCGCAGAATGTCATTTCCAACAATTAATCGGATGATACTGTTAACGCGCAGAATGTCTTAATATTATAATACGAGAGGATTGGCAGTGTCAGTGTTAAAATATGGAGGAGGGTTTACAGACCTCAGTACGCTTGCATATTAATCGCGTGTCGTATCAAAGTGCGGAATATTTCTTGCACGATTCAAGGAGACAACAGTTTGACACGATCATCCCGATGCGATTATCGGGGGGAGGGGGGGCATGAAGGCCAGTTTGGTGGGTTCTGGAGGTAAACGTGTTATAAGAACGACTCCTACTTCACTAGCATTTGTCTTGATACGGTTTTCCACCACATGTCTCGCGTATTTTCACGAAACTCCGCCAATCAAAACATCGCGATACATATGCATTTATAGATGATTTAGAACTTTTCGTAACAATAAAACGCATTCACTTCATGTTCAGGATCTTGGGAAAGCCCATGTGATACCACTTTACCCAATAAGACTAGAAGACAACATTTGCCAACAAATTCTTAAATAACTAAAAAAAATACCCTTTGTCTAAAAAACATAGCTCATGACCCATCATTGGAACGAGCGCCAATGGGCGATCATAAGCTATGTTTCGGAGGTTAAAATTAAAAAAAAAAAAACAATCAAATTTGAATGTGAATTTTAATTGGGAGTAGTCTGGTCGGATATAACTGCTACGTAAGGTAACGGGTCAAACTTGAATGCGGGTTTCGTCTCAAAACCAAACAGTGTTCACAATGGACCGAAATTTTTTGGTGCCAAGTGGAATTTTTCTTCGGTGCCAAATAAATTTTGGTGAAAAAAAGTGTCAAATAGAATCTGACTGTAAATGAGATGTATCGTCCTTTGCGTCCAATAAGGCGCTATCTGCAATGCTAAAGCATTGCAGATAGCGCTTTTTTTGACAAAAATTACGATATTTTAATTTAGTATTACCAAGTTCTTATGGTTATTTTTGTTGCAAAACAGCCATAATTGATAAAAATATAGAAAATTAAAAAGGTAACGTATATTATTAAAACAAGAGGCCCCAAGGAGCCTTAATCGCTCACCGGCCAAAGTGGTTCAAATAAGTATTTGGGGGTCACATTCAGTTAGACATGGTTCATCAACACTTCAAAGGAATGAAGTCATGAGAGACAAATTTTATGGAACTAGGGCCATGTCTTGAACAAACTTGAATCTTACCCCCCTAAGGATGCTGCATACCAAATATCAAAAGCATTCATCTGCTGGATCTGAAGAAGAAGATTTTTAAAGAAAATTCCTCATTTTGAACTAAGTTAGCATTCGGGTTCCCACAGTGAGCCCAAATATGAACCCAGGGACATGGATTGAACAAACTTGAATCTCATTCCCTAAGGATGCTGCATGCCAAATATCAAAACATTCTGACTGCTGAATCTGAAGAAGAAGATTTTTAAAGACAAATTCCTCATATTGACTAAGTTATAATTCGGGCTTCCCACAGGGAGCCCAAATATAGACCCAAGGTCTTGTTTTTAACAAACTTGAATCCCACCCCTCTAAGGATGCTACACACCACATATCAAAACATTGTTGGTTCTGAAAAAGAAGATTTTTTAAGAAAATTCCTCATTTCGAACTAAGTTACAATTCAAGCTCCCACAGTGAGCCCAAATATGCACCTACGGACATGGCTTTAACAAATTTGAATCTCACCCCCCTAAGAATGCTGCATACTAAATATCAAAACATTCCGACTGCTGGATCTGAAGAAGAAAATTTTTAAAGAAAATTCCTCATTTTGAACTAAGTTATCATTCTGGCTCCCACAGTGAGCCCAAATATGGACCTGGGGACATGGCTTGAACAAACTTGAATCTCATCCCCCTACGGATGCTGCATACCAAACATCAAAACATTCTGACTGCTGGATCTAAAGAAGAAGATTTTTAAAGAAAATTCCTCATTTTGAACTAAGCTATAATTCGGGCTACCACAGTGAGCCCAGATATGAACCCAGGGACTTGGCTTGAACAAACTTGAATCTCACCCCCCCCCCCCCCCCCCCCTAAGCATGCTGCATACCCAATATCAAAAGATTCTGCCTGCTGGATCTTGAGAAGAAGATTTTTAAAGAAATTTGCATGAAATGCGCCAAGTTCAAATTGGACTCCTATACTGAGCCCAAATATGAACCCAAGGGGCCGATTTGAACAAAGTTGAATCAGATCCACCCCACAATGTTGCATACCAAATATCAAAAGATTCTGCCCGCTGGATCTTGAGAAGAGGAATTTTTAAGAAATTTGCCTGAAATTCATTAAGTTTGAATTCGGGCTTGTATGCTGAGCCCAAATATAAATCCAGGGTACCGATTTGAACAAACTTGAATCAGATCCACCCCACAATGTTGCATACCAAATATCAAAAGATTCTGCCTGCTGGATCTGGAGAAGAAGATTTTTTTAGAAATTTTGAATTCGGGCTTCTATACTGAGCTCAAATGTGAGTCCAGGGGGCCGATTTGAACAAACTTAAATCAGATCTACCCCACAATGTTGCATACCAAATATCAAAAGATTCTGCCTGCTGGATCTGGAGAAGAAGATTTTTTAAGAAATTTGCCTGAAATGCACTAAGTTCGAATTTGGGCTTCTATAGTGAGCCCAAATATGAATCCAGTGGGCCGATTTGAACAAATTGGGATCAGCCCCATACCAAGATGCTGCATACCAAGTATCAAAAGATTCTGCCCACTGGTTCTGGAGAAGAAGATTTTTTAATAATTTTTCTATAATTCATACGGTGCTATCAGAGTTATGTCCCATACAGAGCCCCCAAGGGACGTGGCCATTTCATTTGAACAAACTTGAATTGCCATATAGTAATGAACATTCACATGAAGTTTCGTAAAAATCGGACCAGTGGTTTCAGGGGAGAAGTCGTTTGAAAAATGTTCACGACGACGGACACCGGACGACGACGACGGACGGCAAGTGATAAGTTGAGCTCCCTTCGGTGAGCTAATAATCCAATGATTATTATTTATTCTCTGTTTATTCACTACACATACACTAGTAGCTAATAATTTATTATCTTCCAAAAAGATTATGAAAAAAGATTAAGCAAGATAAAAAGATTATGTAACAAAGAAATGATTTGATAAGAATCAGATTAACCCTTCACCTAACACGAAAAGCAGACGACACTTGCAAATAAAATACTTTTTTTCATTTTTTATCACAAAAACGTAGCTTGTGACCCCTCATTGGAACGAGCTCAACGAGCTCGTTCCAATGAGGGGGTCATAAGCTATGGTTTTGTGATAAAAAATGAAAAAGTAATGAAAATTGGATAGTATTTTTGGTGAATAGCCCTGGCCGGAATTGGCGCTACGCTGGGTAAAGGGTTAAATGGATAAACTGTAAATTCGGTTGACCCAAAGAAAGATCCATGATTACACCTGTTGCCTATAGATTACCTGAATTCTGTCTTGCCCGTGTCGTCAAGGCGATTTTAATTCGGTTGACCCAAAGAAAGAGCCATGATTCCACCTGTCGCCAAAGCGATTTTGTCGAAAACAAACACACTGAAATAAAAAACCAAAAAGTCTTTGAAACCGACCAAAAGTATTTTTGGTGCCACATTTTGGTACAAAATGCTGAAAGTGTGGTATAAAATAATGTTTTGGGCGCTATTGGCACCATTGACACCCGAGAGCGTGAACATTGAAACCAACCTATGTGACCTTATTGTATAACTTTTTCAAACATTTATCACTGGAAGAAAATCGACGTCATCTAATTAGCGGACTCGTAAACTGTTAATACTAATAAAAGTAATTTCTGTTTGAATAATCAACAATTGTGATAAGACAGGCTTACACAAGCTATTAATGTCATAACTATGGTTAACTGGGTTATTGTATTCAACTGTGTCGTAGAGGCATTGTGTGTGTGAATTTGTTAACTGGTTGTAAAAATGAGTTTGGAGGGACAGTTCTTAACCCTTCGAAACACGGTGGTATCTTCTATGTCACTTCAATGGAAGCAATCGGAAGAGTCCATATTCATTATCTGGGGGTAGACCAATTAATATTTTCAACATGCAGTCCTAAGACTGCACGTTGAAAACACTGATTGCTCTACCCAACAAACTCACTAAGCAGATATCCTACTTTATCTTATACCTGTTGAAGATATAGCCCATGTGTTATAGATTATCTATAACACATACCCCTATGTCATATAGATTGGAGAACGGACTATAGTCTTTTTCTATATTATAATATAATGATGACATTCGCAAAATTGTTTATAAATCGTGTCAAATCTGGTGAAATTGATTATCAAACATATTTTTGTCATAAATCATAAGAATTGAGGCGTAAGTATATTTTCTGTAATTGTTTTCCCAGTTACAGGGCCACTTTCTAAGGGGAACTATACTCTATCATTCACTTGAATTTGTAGCCTTGTTACGCACCAACAGCTTTTCCGGGCACATCACATGTATTCATGCCCAACAAGAGAAAGCAGTCGACTCCACTCCAGATGAGTCGACATTTTGACACGAAATCATCCCCAAAACCCTTTTAAAAATGCAGAAAAGAACAAAAATGGTCGGTGTAAGATAAATACAACAATACCATAGTGTTTTTTGATATGTTTGATATCTCAACTCGTTGAAAGTGAGTTTTTTTCGCTCGGCAAGCCTCGCGAAAAAAACTCACTTTCAACTCGTTGAGATATCAAACATATCAAAAAACACTATGGTATTATCGTATATGTATGAAATTGTAACGTATCAAGTTCCTGGCCGGAAAAAAACGGCCTCTCGTGTTCAAAGGGTTAAGACATATTCGACAGTTTGTTAACTGATTCTTGTTAACGTTCTCGACACACATTCTAGAGTCCATGGAATTGTCATTTAATTTGTTACGTGTGGAAAGACGTTTAGTTTTCTTATCTTAACGTCGTGAAATTCCCCGTTCAAAATATACCGAGTCAAAAAAGGAAGTATTATAGAAACAAATGTGAAAAAATAGCATAAAGGATGAAATATAATAGTTCTAATGTTGCATGTTTGTGGACAAGAAGTCGTTGTTGTCCACCCAACCGTATACAATATTGCTACGGATTTCAAAATAGCAAGTGCTACCCGAGAATGTCAAATTGAATGGGTGACCGACGATTTTTTTTGTGTTGTGCTGTGCTAGAGAGCCTGGGTTATTGAGAAAACTCGCTAGTTTTTGTCTTCCGACATTTTAAAAAATGCCAAGGTTATTCAAAAATCAGAGGTTGCGTGCCATTGGTATGCATGAGGCTGGGATTCCACCAGATGAGCTCGCTGCTAAGTTCGGATTCACTGTGGCCACTATTTACCGTCTCATTGGAAGGTATAGAACCACTGGATCTACTGCAGACCGACCGCGTTCAGGTCGACCAAGAGTTACGACCCCTGCACAAGACTTTGCTCCTCAAAGTTTATTATACTTTCTTTTTTGACTCAGTATATATTAGTGACCAGTTCCAGCGCATACATTTATCGAGTTCATAGAAACATTTGAATCCCGGAATCCCCTTCCCTGACACTGCATCCAAATGAAGCTGCCACCATCATTACCAAATGCCCATGTGCAATGAAATAAAGTCAACTACTCTTCAACAGCATAACTTTATGTAATGTCAGGTAACACCCTGGAAGCACTTATTTTCAAGATCCCCATGAAATATCTCCTATAAATTTCACAAATTTTGGACATTTACTGCTCTGGTTCCATCTCCGCAAATTCACTTATAACCGTACTTGTCATTTCTGTTTTCTCGGTCTCATCACTTGAGGATTTTCGTGTTCTACCTATAATCCAATAATTTAGTGTGATAAATCTGTTTTTCATTACTCAAATCAAGTTTGTGATCGTTTATATTGATTCAGTCCGCTAGTTCATTCGGCCTCTTCCACAACAATATAGCGTGTTGCGATTCGTTGGTAATAGAAATGTCATAAGTTGCTTAGTAATTATGGCTTTGGTCAGTGATTGACCAAGTGAACAACTGTCCACTTGGCTGCTATTGAATCTGCCTCATTGACATTTACATCGAGAACTAAGGGACGTCACAACCGTTACTTATTCCCAGATCCTTATTCGATATTCGTTATCAACCGAAAATCGGTTGATAACGAATGTCGAATAAGGAACTGGGAATAAGTAACGGTTGTCACGTCCGTCGAGAACTACAAGACTGTGAATATTCACTCTACAACACACACTAGAATATTAGATTAGAAATCACTACCAACAAATGATATGTACATTTGATAGGGTAATTAATGATTTGGGAGCGTGGTGGCCAGGGCTGGGTCCAGTGTACTGGTTCATTCCCGCTAGACCAATTCCCTTTAGACCAACTCCCACTAGGCCAATTCCCAAAAGACCAATTCCCCTTAGACCAATTCCCCTTAGACCAACTGATATGTTCTACTTTTAAAATAATTGTATGTCAATAATTTGATATATTTATAAATATTTACAAATGTATTTAATGTTATTGATATTTTATAGATGTTAGGCTGATTTTTCATAACAATTGTTCTTGTAAGCGCACACTTTCAAATGATGTGATTCTTTCTATTGTTTTGTGGTTAACAGATGTTGGGCTGATTGTCATAACAAAACAAACACAATCCTTTGTGTTATATGTGATTGTGGTGAATGTGTGGCCAACAGTGCTTTATAGATAACAGTAACTTTCAAATGATGTGAGCCAGTACATGGGGAGGTCAATGCAGAATCATTTATCGACCAAGCCAAGTATTTGTTCTCAGTATAAATGCCACATGTGTTGCTGTTGAGGGTTATATTTAGCTGGGCAGTGATCACCTACCGATTCACGCCACTTTGAAATGAAATACTGGTAGTATAGCATGTACCCGATCGTGCCTCATGACCCGGACTTTTGCCGGAGCAGCTAGTGTTAAATTCCCATAGGAAGCGGACTTTTTTGCCGGAGCAATTTTTCGTTGCAAAAGTACGACTCCTTGCAGCTAGATCCGCCAAATGGCGTAGGTTCTGTATATATAGTATGCTATGCCATGTATTGTGATATATGTACGCATGGGGCTATAGGTATATATTATGGGTAAGTGGTGGAAAGATGATGTGAAAATTGGGTTTTTTTTAAAGTTTTTCCCGCGAAACGGTTGACGTTGCTATTGACGTCGTGACATCATGATACGCGCGCGACGTCATAGAGATGCTGACCGCTGTTATTGTCCAGTATACAATCTGACATAACATAACTCGGGTCAGGGTATGTCGGGCTTCTCGTATGGGGTGGGGTGATATGGTAGTAGTGGTATATATCCATGTTGGTATACTATTAGCCCCTGGGTCTTCGTATTATGCTATGTCTGCTATAGCTAGGTCAAGCAGTATTGTGGGCATGGGGGTCATGTATGGTCGGCCAGTGCGGTATTGCAAGATAGTCCTTGGTGGTTTAAGTTGGACAGTATAAGATGGATGGTCTGTTGGCCTATTACCCCCTTAGTACTATTAACCTAACGAATCCTTTGTATTATCTTATGGCTGGTATTGGTAGTTCGTAATGCTAGGTCAGGCAATACTATAATCGTTTGTTTAGAAGTGGGGTATAGGATGCATTGTATATACCGCTGTAGGCCCATGTTAGTCCTCGGTGTTATTAACCAACCGATTGCTTTGTATTATCCTATGGTTGGTATTGGTAGTTCGTAATGCTAGGCAAAGCGGTATTGTGGGTAGGGGTACTGCATGGTAGTTTAGAACGGTACTATAGTATGGGCGGTATCTACACCTATAAGTAGGTAATAAAGGCGGATTCTGGACCACTTGTACACGATTTTGTACATGTAGACGTAAATCGATGTACACCTCCATAGGATTTAGTGTTAAAATCGTGTACAAGTACACGAAAATGTTGTTTTTTAGGGTGGTCCAGAATCCGCAAGCGGATTCTAAACCACAGAATCGCATAGACATCGCTCAAGAGTGGAAAAAAATGTATGAAATTATAAGAAAAATGAGGTCGATTGTCTGATCTAGAATCCGCAAATGGGTTTCCCCCATAGGATTCAGTGTTAAAATCGCGAGCAAAAAACGTGTTGCGGATTCTGAACCATCATCAAAAAACGGTTTGCGGATTCTAGACCATCCGTATCTGTACACGATTTTAACACTGAATCCCTATGGAGGCGTACACGGAAACTCATTTGCGGATTCTACATCAGAAATCGACTTATGTACGGTACACGGAAAAGAGGTGGTACTGAACCCGCAAACCCACTGCCACGTTTCCCGAGGAAATAAAAAAAAGTGATTGATATATATAGGAGAGAAAAAAAAATATAAATAAATAGTTATTTAAAAATAAATATATCAAATCGAATAGATAATAAAAATATGTAAATCATGAGAGCTTCCCAGATTATTAGAGCAAGGTTTCTTTTAAAAATGCTGATGAGAGCCTACGCATTCTGTGTGAACGAACAACTAGGTCGCCTCTTGTTAGAACGATGCATCGGATGTCGGGATCACCTAGACTTCGATCATGAGAATCATTCGTGTCTGACGATGGAAAGGGAAGATATGGTCGTCAAGTATTTCGAACCGGCGTTCGAACGCGTTCAAATCGACGAAGTGATCGCGTTTTGGAAGAGATTACTCTTCTGTAAGGATCGAGACAAGCCCACAGTTTCGGAAGGACAGAAACTGGCACGTAGAAGTCTGACTTTAGAAGACAAGGGATGCATCATGAAATTATTGTTCAATGAAGCATACGTCAAAGTTTTCTCATTGATATAAAATAAGGGAGAATAGAAAATAAAAAAATAAATACACACATAAATTTTTTTATCTAATATTAGAAAGAAAAAAACCCATAAAAATGAGAACCAGAAATAAATTGTATCCGACGTTAGATGACGAGGATGAGAAGCCGAACGGCGTTTTGCCGTCGGCACCGTCGCTAGAAGAAAAAGAAAGAGGAGAGAGGTATCGCATCGATCAAATCAATAGAATCCAAGCGTATCTAACTCGAGAGAGAGATTCTCGCCGTTCTCTCAAGACAAAGTATTCGCGTTTCGTGAAATTCGTCAACGCGATCGACACGACACTCATCACGATTTCCATGGGTTTACACGTGGCCGGCATCGGATTGTTGTTGACCGCGGTCGGTATTCCGATCGTGTTGACCGTAGAAAGAGTGGCTCTCGCCACTGGATTGTTTAGCACTCTCGGAAACTTTTTGAGTAGGAAATTATATCTGAAGGCAAGGAAACACAACAAGATTCGTGTCTTGGCCGACTCCAAGATCGACACGATATCCGAAATGATCTCGATGGCGTTGAAAGACGGTAGGATATCGGATGGAGAATACTTCACGATATTGGGTGAGAAAACGAAATACGAAGCCATGAAAGAAGCCGTGAGAATCAAGACTCGTCAGATCATCAAGGAAGAGATGAAGGATTCTCTCGTGGAAAAGGGGAGGAAAGAGGCCAGGGAGGAATTCAGTAAGATAATAGAACTCAAGAGCAGCGATTGAAAAAAAAAATATATATATATAATAAGAACAGAATTTTAAAAAAAAAAATATTAAATTTATATATATAAAATAAAAACGAAATTAATTTAAATAACTCTTTAAAATGTATTGCGTAAAGTGTAAGAGAGTTACCGAGACGAGTAATTCTCAAGAAGTACGAACTAAAAACGATAGACAGATGCTTCGTGGAATTTGCGACGTGTGTGGTTCTATCAAGACTCGATTCGTCAAAAAAAAAAGAGCGCGAGCAAAGGTAAAGGCATCGTGAATAAAATAATCAATAATCTACCTTTCGAAATGCATCTGCCTGGTCACAGATTCACGGGACCTGGAACGAAATTGAACAAGAGACTCAACGCCGATCTGACTCCTAAATCTTGAAGCAAACCTGTGAATAGGGTGGACGCGGCCGCGTATGATCACGATCTGTGCTACGCCGGACATCCCGACACCAAGACTCACAATGACGTCTGCGATAAAAACATGTTGGGGAAATTGAGAGGCATATCGAATCTGACCAGGAGAGAGAAGATAGAACGTTCGCTGGTCGGCAATCTGATCGGTGCGAAACGTCGATTCCGATGGGGCGTTAAAAAAAAAAAGCGCATCTGAAAAGAAGAAGAAACGATTATTGACGAGCGAATTGGCCGAGGAGTTACACAAACCCATCGTGCGTAAATTTCGAAAGAGAAGGGTGTTCGTGAAGGGTTTGGATGATATTTGGTCTGCCGACTTGGTCGACATGAGATCGTTTTCGAGGTGGAACGAGGGTGTCAAATATCTATTGACGGTCATCGACGTGTTTTCCAAATACGGTTGGATCAGAGCTTTGAAGAATAAATCGGGACCTTGCGTCGCCGAGGCTCTGAAGAGCGTGTTCGACTCGTCTTCTCGAAAACCGAGTAAATTGTGGGTGGATAAGGGAAAGGAATTCTACAACAAGCACGTTCATCGATTGGTCGACCTCTACTCGATCGAAAACGAAGAGAAAGCCAGCGTGGTGGAACGTTGGAATCGAACAATGAAGGAAAACATGCATAGATACTTCACGACGAATTCGACCAAGAAATACATATACGCTCTGAACGGTCTGGTTAAAGATTACAACAACACGCGACACAGATCAATCAAGATGACTCCCGTGGAAGCTAGCGATCCTCGAAATGAAAAACGGGTCTACGCGAATCTATATCCTGAAAGATCTAAGATTAGGAAGTAGTCTAGAATGCCGAAATTTGCGGTCAGTGATCGAGTGAGAATCTACGCTTATAAGAAGCACTTCGAAAAGGGTTATACTCCTCGATGGACCTCGGAAATCTTCGTGATAATCAAAATATTTCACACCGATCCGGTGACTTACGAAATCGAAGCTTTGGATGGAGAAGAGATCATCGGACAGTTTTACGAACAACAAAAGAAGACAAAGTTTTGATAAAGAAAACAAATTTCTTTTTATTTACTCTCTTTAACATTTTCTTGTTTACACACATATATATATAGGAGAGAAAAATAATAATAAAAATAATTAAAACTATTTTTAGATGAAAAAAAAAAAGCAAGCTAATTAATAAACAAAAAAAACAAAAATCCTTTTAAAAATGACAAATATACTAGATATAGCGCAAAGCATAGTGAAAGATGAAAGTATTCAAGAATATGAGGTTCACGAATATGAATCGGTAACCGGAACGAGTTTGAACAATGCGGGAGAGATAAGAATCAACGTTGAAACTCAAGATCTATTCATACATCCTAGCGAGAGTTACATAGTGATGCATGGACGTCTCACCCAGGAAGCTGGGGGCGACTACGCCGACGACGACACGGTTACTCTAGCCAATAATGGCATCATGCATCTATTCAGTAATATAAAATACATGCTGTCCGGACAAGAGATAGAATCTGTGTTTCATCCCGGTCAGGCCACCACGATGTTCGGACTCTTGACGTATCCTGATGATTTTTCAAAATCCAGAGGACTTAATCAGTTGTGGGTGAAAGACACCATCAGCCCTGCTAGCGCCGGCGCCGCCGCGATATTCGACTACGTCGTCAAGACATCCAGACCTAAAGCAACGTTTTCGTTCGGGATACCTTTGAAACACATCTTCGGATTTGCGGACGATTACAACAAGATCATGTACGGATTCAAACACAATCTGACGTTGATTCGAAAAGGAAACGACGACGCAATAGTGAGACTCACTGCGACCGATGTGGGTAAGACAACTCTACACAAGATATCGTGGTTCGTTCCACACGTGGAGCCTTCGATCGTGGAAAAAGCGCGTCTCTACAAGTTCATAGAATCCAAGAGTAAATTACCCGTGGGATTTAGAATGAGACAGTGCGACACGGCTAGCATTCCTCTCTCCACGAATCACTTCGATTGGAGATTGACGGTGAAATCCGCTTCCGAGAGACCACGTTTCATCGTGGTTGCATTTCAGATCGATAGGGACGGGTCTCAGGAAAAGAATGCATCGCTGTTCGATCACTGCCATTTTAGAAACATGCAAGTGTTTCTGAACGCCATGAGATATCCAGCAATCGATTACAATGTGTCGTTTGACAAGAACGATTTCTGCAGACGGTACGGCGATGCCGCTAATTTTAGAAAGAAGTATCATGGTCTAGACGAATTGATGAGCAACCCTAACATATCTCCCGGCGAATACAAGTCGATGTATCCCATGTTCGTATTCAACGTCAGTAAACAGAGTGGACGACTCAAGAGTAGCGTCTTAGATATTCAGATCAAGATGCAATTCGATAGGAACGTGCCGAGAAAAACCGAAGCCTTAGCCCTGGTCGTGTCGGACAGAGAATTACAATTCGAAACGGATAGAAATAAGATGTCGATCATTCGATGAGAGACGTGTGTGAAAAAAAAAAATAAAACAAAAATAAAAAAAGTAATGAGTAATTATTAAAAAAAAAAAAAAAAAAAAAATAAAAGTAATCAGATCTAGAGAGATTGAACATCTTTCTAAATCTCATTACTTTTTTTTTGTTTTTAATAATCACACATTAGTTTTTTTAATTAATTATTTCCACGCGTTCACTGTTTGTTCAAAGGATCCAGTTTGATCAGTAGGCTCACCATGGAAGTGGCGGCTTTGGGATTATTGGTTTTCATAACCAAATTAATCCTGTCTCCAGTGTTCACTTTGAGAAGCGTGCCGAACGTGCTAACATTCGCGTGTTGATTCTCAGTCTTTTTGATGCTGTATCTCTTATCGCTCTCTACTCCATTCACCATGAGATTGACGACTGCTCTGTTATTCAAATCCATGGAAGCCAGACTCATTCGAATGATTTCACCTCCCAACGGCATGGGATATCCCACCTGACCATGTTGCGATCCACTACCTCCATTTCCAAAGACCACTCAGCTTTTCCCTCCTCTAACGTGCCGCTCGCCTCGGCCCACACGGTGATCAATTGTCTAGCATATTTGATTTTCTCCACCACCGAAACCAGGGTGCAGGCGTCCATCATGTTCACGGGATCCGGTAGATTCGCGAGCGCGTGTCCACCCATGTCTAGTTTACCTTCCATGATGTCGCCCTTTCTCCAGACCGAGTTGTCATCCACATACTTCCTGCTAACCGTGCTGGAATCGAATTCGGGATCGTGATTGAGACCGAATAAATTCTCACCGTTCATGTCGATACTACCCTCCATGGTTCCGCCAGATTGTTTGTTCAGGTAGAGATCGTCCACTTGCGATTCTAGGTATTCTTGTGATCGTATCACGGCAGAATCTACGTAGCCCTTGTTGACCGCGGTTGAGTGCGCATCCGTGTCATCGACCTTTGACAGATTCAATATCTTGTTGCATTCAGATCCGATTTCATTTCTCGTCTGTCAGACTTTCTCTGTTGCAGATCTACGTAGTGTTTGGTCGCCACATCCTTGGGATTCGTAGGAGTGGCCACGTTCGTTATCTTGTTAGAATTGGCATTCAATTCCGAGTGCATCATTTTCTGAACGTATCTATTTCTCAGGTGTTCGCTGAATCTCGTGTGAGAGTCGTCCGCATATTTCTTGGTCATGGCATCTGTGGGATCTATGGGATTTGCGACGTTCACCAAACGTTTAGATTTCAGATCGAGATCGTCGGTCATGGTTTTATCCACGTAATTATCTAGCATGATTCATTCGAAATCGGCGTTCCCCCTGTCAACGTATTTTTTAGTCGCAGCATCTGCAAGATCTATCGGCTCGGCAAAATTGTAGAGCTTCTTATCATTCATGTTCAAAGGTTCCTCTCGAGGTTCGTATCTCCGAACGTAACGTTCGTCCAAGTTGGCAATGTTGTAACCATCGTCTTCCTCTTCTTTCTTAGGTTGACTTTTTCGTCGTCACTTCTACCAAATTTATCGACTGGCATGTTGTTTTGAGATTTTTTGTTTTTAAAAAAATATATTTCAAAAGCAGTTTATTAAAAATGAATTATTTTATTTATTTTTATTTTTCGTTTTTATTTGATTAAAATTATTTTAAATAATTTTTTATCTTTATATACTATAAAAAAAAAATCTCTCTAATGTAAATCATTGAGAATGTCTTGAAACTGATCTCCTTCAGACTATCTTTTGAGAACGTAAAGACACAGGTGACCACAAAGCACTTGATCTGGTGATTGCACTCATTCCGTGTTGTAATGAACCATCGATTTGTTGAAATAGTTCTTTATTTCTTTCGGCGGTGAGATTCCGTAGCTGTCGAAATAATAATTCTTCTTCCCGTTCTTGAACCACGCCACCCAGTGAGTGTCTTCACCCGATAAATCATCTAGATTTAAAATTCCGCATTCCGATTGTCAAGGTCTTCTCTTCGGCAAGGCATCTCTAGAAAACACGCCTAGAAAATCTTTGATTTTCAAATCCTTCACCGCATTCGACAGATCGATGTTGGATAGGGGTTCGTTAGGTAAGACGACACCTTCTACGGATATCTCTATTTTCTTATTCATAAATGCGTATATATTTTTTTTTTATTCATTTATTTTATTATAATTCACTAAAATGACGTTATTTTTTTCTTTTTCTTTTTAAACTAACTCTCTCGATGTCTCTATCGATTTCCATAATCTTGAATCCGTCTAATTCCTCTTGATTTTCTGGAATCCTATCATCCACAATCATATCTGAAATCCTATCATCTAAAATTAGATCCAAAGTCCAATGTCCGCGTGCCAAAGTGCTTATTTTATCGTCTAACATGAATCTCTTATCATCGTCGGCCGTCAGCGAAATCTTGTTGACTATTTCGGTATACAAGTCATGATTTTCGCTTCGAATCGATTTCATAGTCTTATACACCAGACCACTTCCTAACAGACAATCTTTATACTCTTGGAAAGAGATGTTTTTCTTCACCATGCATGCTTTAACCCCTTTGCACTTCTTGATCTCTTCATCTTCTAGACGCATACAGTTTGGGTCTCAAGCCCACGAATTCGAGGATTTGTTTACCGCCGCTCTCATCCTTAAATTTACCTAACACCTTCTTGTTGTCGTTCGATTGAATGTTGGACGGGTGATCGACGGGATAATTGCTCGTGTCGAACCACGTGGCCACGTCTGGAGATATATCTTGGTAGACATCTTTCGTCTCTATCTTGTAAGCTAAACTGTACATGTCGGTGAACAGTAGTTTGGCTTTATCACCAAATTTTCGTTTGACGTAATCGTAGTGAAACTCGTACATCAATCGCTTGCTGATATCTAAGATGATCGATCCGAGATAATACGGTTTGTCGAACTTCAGGTGCGTCTTCTGCATGTGAACGGCCACTAGATTTTCGTCGAATATGGTTCGGTGTTTGTAATTGGGTTTCGCCACTAATTTTTTTGCTTTTTCTCAGACGTGACGAGTCGAATGTCGGTTCTCTTCCTGATGTTTTCCATTGGTTTACCGTACACACAGTTGTTCATGAGTTTGAAGAAATCTTTTTCGAAATCGTTCTCGGCTCGAATTCTGAGATTCATGTTGAGATCGATGTATTTTTTCATCCAAGACTCTTCATCGAATCGAATGATGCGATGTATGTTGACTAATTTCATGCCGTAATTGACGTATTGTTTCAAATTCTCACTGTAGACAACGTAGTTACGTTTGTTAAATAAATTGGGAATGAGTTTTTCTTCTTCTTCATTCGCTTCTATTCGTTTGGGAGCCAGCGGATAATCGTTGTGTAGATCGTGTAATTCTTCCGGATAGTTCAAATCGACTTCTAAAATGCAAGGATAGTCTCTCCATTTTTGCATCTCTTCCTGTTCCGTCACCCATTCGAAATTTCCAATCGGTAAAGGATGACTCATAGCCCAACCGTACAGATTATTAGCGTCCCAATACTGTATGTATTTATTCGACCATTTCGAATCGAAATCTTCTTTCATGTAGAGATTGTTAGATTCAGAATATCTGTGGGAGAACATCGAGACGCCACCTCTCGCAGCCCTTTCGAACATGAGCAACATGTCCACATTGGATAATAATTCCAATTGGACTTCGGTGGTCTTCAACAGAGCATCCCACGCCCGACCGGGTGCGGTGAAATACCAAGCGGGATCCAGATCGTAATTTCGATGACAGACGTCTCGAAAATTTTCGAACACGTCTGCCAAGAGCAGAACGTCGGTCTTCAGAAGTTCAGATAGAGATCGTGATAATCTCTCATGGTTTTCATATCAAATGATTTCCACACGTTTTTGGCGTGTTCATAATTCTCGTCGGAAATATCGGACTCGTATAATTTCGAATAAAAATCTTCTTTCGAAGGTAGTGCGGTGTCGTCGAATCTCTTTAGATCATTCATGTAATCGTAAGGATAGACTCCTTTCCTCAACATGACATCTACTCATTCTCCGAAATGTTCACTCATGATTTTAAATTTATCCTTGCTCATGTTATCGACTAATTTTTCCAGAGCGGTCGACATGAATTTAAAACTGTCGATGAAACGTATGCCTCTACGAATGAATTTCATGTTTTCTTCCAACGTCTCTCTGTCGATTACTCTTTTCTTCTCCATGAGCTTCCATTTCGTGAATGAAATGTATCTTTCTTCACTGTTCGTGATGCAATTTAATTCTTCGTGGGAGGTGCCGAGATTTTTCACGAACAGATGACTGTTGTAACCCGAGAGATTGTGAAATATCACCGGATAGAAAACGGCTTCTCGATATTTTAAATTACACTTGCTGTGAGCCGGACCGCGATACAGACCCATGTACTGATCGTGGTCTCTGACCTTCTTATTTTCCTCTGAATTCTCGTCGAACGATTGTCTGCATATGTGACATTTGGTGGCTCTGTTATTTTCGTTCTGCTGCTCTCGCGTGATGATCATTTTCGCCGGAGTTTTGAATTTGTCATATAACATTTGAATTTTCGATTCTAACTCTTCCACGAACCTTTGAGCCACGTCGTCGTCTTCGCACTGTTTCGTGTAGGTGAAGGGACCCAAGTCGTGTTGTGAATCAAAAGCGCATTTCACGTAAATGCAATAACCCGAAGGTGTGTGTTTTTAATATCTTTCGACATAAAGAAGAAGAGCATTAGGTTGGCAGGAACTCATTTTTGCGGTGAAGCATTCGAAATCGGCGTACACGACGAATGGTAATTTAACCTTCTATTGCGATTTTCAAACTTTACAATGGTGTTGGGTTTGGGCATTTCGATGGCGGCACCTTGATTTTCATTGCAATATTCCTGATGTTTCGCTAACGATTTTTTGCTCTGAAACATGTTCATGAAGTTATAAGATAAACATATCTTTCCTTTATGTTTATTATTTTGTCTCAACAGTAATCGGCTCAGATGTTTAACCCAACAATAATGACGACTGTCACCATTTGAAATCAATAATAAAATAATCGTCTTTTCTCTTTCGAGATACGAAGTCTGTCTGAGAGGATAGATCATTCATTTTTCATCGTCGTATCCCAAGACATTCACTGCTACGGTGGGATTTTGAGCCTCGAAACGTTTGATGTGTTTTAACTCTTTTGGAAAAGTCAATCGAGATTTATAGGAGTCTCCTTGTAACGAGAAACTCTATCAGAGTGCATTTTGACAGGGTATAAAGCAGAAGTGACTGCCCATTTAAAACACTGATCATCTTTATTTCTCACGTTGACCACGGAGTGTTTTTTAGCTAAGAAATATGGTAATTCCACGTGGGAAGATCCTTTCAACTAATCGTTTTTAGTTATATGAATTTCGAGTTTCAACACCTCATCGAACGTCCAATTACTACCTTCATGTTGATAATTCGCGGGAGACATCAACATCTTGTCTTTCATCTTTTCGAAAACGTCTGATAAATCTGAACCTCGAAATATGGGTTCGACGTTAGATCTGAAATATGCATTTTTCACAATGCTCTCGCCAGACTTCACGTTGATTTTATTCATCACGCAATGGAGTATCATCTTAATTTTTTGTCCCACGTTCATGTGTTCGCAAAACAAATCCAATACTTTTTTCTTCACCCGTTCCATAAACAATTTCGGATCAATTTTCTTGAATGAGGGAACCACATCAAAAGTTTTAAAAATGCCTTTGATCGCACTCTCCCATTCTACAGGCTTCGATTGGAATAGTTCTGTGACAAGTCGTGCTACATATTCTTCTCCTTTCCCTTCGTCGATTGCTCATTGAATTTCGCTCGATATATCTCATTTGTCTAGAATCTGAAGTGCATCACTCGTTTTCGTTTTAGTTTTTCTTTTCTTTTCTTTTGAAACTTGATGTTCTTCAATGGCTTTTCGTTTAATCGTCTTCTTATTTTTCACAATTGAAACGTTTTTGGTTTTTTTCGACGTCGGCATTTCGATTCCTTTTACTATTTCTTCTTCTTCTCATTTTTCACAACCGATGCATTTTTTGACGTCATTGCTATCGACATTTCGTTTGCCTTTCTAGTGTTTCGTAAATGTTTCTGCATGACTTCAATCTTTTTTGATTTAGTTCTATGATTTCTGAAATGTGGAAATTTTAATAGTTTACAAATCTTGTTTAACTGAGGTTTTCTCATTTAAATTTTCCATTTTTTTATTTGTTTGCACCATTTGTAACAATATTTTTTTTCGAATTTTGTATTAAAATAATTTGTTAAAAAGTTTTGTTTTTTTACTCTTTATATATATAAAAAAGATTTTTTTTTAATTTTAATTTTTTCTTTAATGTTTTTTATTCAAAACAATTTACGATCGCTTTTATTTCTTGTTCGCAAAATGAACACGTTTTCTCGTCTCTAGAATAACATTCCTTACGATAACACAAATGTTCACATGGTAGAAACAAAACATTTGCAGGGTTGTTTCCACAAAGCAGACACGTGTTCAGATCACTCGACTCCTTCTCAATAGATAATAACCCGTTTGCTTCTTTCATGAATCGAATCAAATCTTCTAAAGTCAAGAATTGAGATAACGTCTTGTTTGAGTAATTCAAATATTATACAATTGTTCCTTCGTATATCCGGATTGTAAAATACCTCTTAATAAACTCTCGTTTTTATTTCTTTCCCATTCTTCGTTTTCAATTTTAATCAATCCTAATGTCTGGATCTTCTTCAAATAATCACAACAACCTTCGGTATCTTTTATGTGTTCTGCCAACGGTTTGTCATTAGGTTCCCAATTCATTAAATGTGTGTTACAACAAAAACATTTAACTCTGTCACTTTTACCCACATAAATGAAACCTGCAGCAGCTAAATCTTCAGGTTTTTGAGCAAGATGCGAAGGCCAATTTTTAAACGTTTGAAGTCTTGCACGTTCTAAACTATAATTCGGATATTCGGATTTAATCATTGTTTTTTTTACCTCAAAATTGGGTTTGTAAGAATATTTTTTTTCGAATTTTGTATTTAAATGATAATTTGTTAAAAAGTTTTAAAATTGTTTATATATGTTTTAATTCCTTCAAAACAAATTAATCAATTTTTTTATGTTCTTAACGTGAAAAAAAAATTGAATTAATACGAGAAAAAAAGGATGTTAAATTTAACTTTTTATTTATATACAAGGAGAAAAAAACTTTTACAAAAAAAAAATTTTTTTCACATTAAAATTAAAATTAAAAAAACTTCTTTTTTTTATATATACAAAGAGTAAAAAAAAAACAAAACTTTTTAAACAAATTATTAAAATACAAAATTAAAAATATACATTATTTGCAAAAATTCATAAAATAAAGAAACAAATAATCGATCATGACAACAACACCTAAAAGATGCAAATTGAAATTGAAACGAGTCGAAACGTATAAGAAATTCGGTTCTAAAATCTATAGATTACAACGACACGGTCCCATCGAATTGAACGAGGTTGAGACGAAGGGCTTAGAGTACAAATACGACAAATATAGCATGCCTTTGAAACTGGATGAAGCCACACTCGATTTGTTTTATGAGTACAAAAGCGATCTGCAGAATATTGTCATCGCCAAAGATAGAGAATTCGACAAGGATGATTTGTCGTCCTATGGAAGTTACATATTTCCAAACATCTCACTTGAAATCGTGAACAAATCGGGTGGTGAGAGCGTATTGACTGAAGTAAAAAAACTCAAAAAAGTAAAGATAAACATTCAACACATTTGCAAAAAAGGAGAAAACACAATAGAGAGAGTGATTTTTAGCGAAGAAGAAGGAAAACAAAGTAATGAGATCATCTTTAGATCTCATTACTTTTTTTTTGTTTTCCTTCTTCACTATTACCCATATATTATAATAACATTAAATTTTTTCTTAAATTTCAGCGTTGATTCTTCTTTTCTTTTTTCTTTGTGATATGCTACGTTTTTATAACAACGCATTTGTTTATCCGAATCATAATTATGAACGAATGTTGTGCATCTCTCGGTAACACTTGCATCATTACCATTCTCTTCAGAAGATAGTGGTAAAGGTGGAAAACGTCTCATTCTTTTAAATTTCAACTGCATATCCCGATCTTTATTTAACTCTTTTGTCAGTTCTTTCCTAAGATATCCATCATTAGCGTCTAATCATTTTTACGCATCTTTTTCGCACTCTATCTCGCGATATTCATCATTATCGTCCAATTGTTTTTCCACCTTTTTATCCATTTTATATTATTTTTTTTATACTTTCTATGATTTATATTTTATATAATTATATAATTTTTACATTATAATAACATATTCAAAATCGGTATATTCTTAAATGGCGAATTTTCACCAAACAACAAACCCTTGCCGAGTCGCTCAATGTTCCATCCACTCTTCAGATAGAGACTGTTTCCACTCAAAGAGTTGTCACCTCTAACGGGTTCTAGATACAATCCTTTACCACTGTCATCTACGTGGACGCGACACACGGCTCCTCCCTTCTTCAAAAACACTCCGCTGCCACCCATTAATTTCTCAACTGCCGAACTCGCGAGTCCCGTGAGACCTCCCACGCCGAGAGTCTTTCTGAGAAAGGGTAGTGCCTTTGCAGCGAAGGGTAATGCTTTTGTGGCGATTCCTGCCAATAGCGGTAGGAAACCGCCTTTCATTCTCAAATTGTATCTCAATTGAGTGGGACTCAATCTCACCGTCAACCCTCTTCCATCACAAATTGCTTTCTCCATCCTTTTGATTTGACTTCTGGTCCAAGCAATCGAATCCTGACCGCCACTCGTCAGATCTTCGTGAGTGAATTTGAATCTCACCGCCTCGCCTCGAGTTGTTAACGCTCTCTTAAGTTTCTTCTTCTGTCCTACAGATATGTTCACGTTTTTAACCACGTATTGTGTCATAATTCTTTTTTTTAAATATATTTTCTTCAATTGTTTTTTTTGTTTTAATGATAATTATATATATTAAATAATTTTTGTAAAATTAATATTGTGTTTATTTTATTTTTGTTATTTATATATATACACAATATTTTTTTTTTTTTTTTTGCTTTTATATTTCTCTTATGTGAAATCGTATCATCACCCTCTCTCTGCGAAGACCTAACAGTTCACCATTTTGATCTGTCAACGTGGTTTTGAGACTATACAACGTGTCTAAAATCACTGATAGATAAACTAAATTTCGAGGTCGCTCCATGATCTTATAACCCGGCAACACGTTTGGAAAGAAGGAATAGATCGTCGGTTGAGCGCTAACATTCACGTAGCTTTCAGCAATCACATCCACGTTCACCAGAATGCTATTGACTGCGAGAATGTCAACCGTATTTTCAGATGCCGCGTGGTCTCGATACATCTTTCGATCGAATCCCAACATCTTGCCTATAGAATCATCCCTATTGAATCCACTCGAAAATTATCTTCCAAATCCAACATCGTCTGTAAGGTATTAGGATTGGGAGCGAGTCTGATCTTGTTGCTTCCCTTTCCATCCATCATCATTCGCGTCTGAATGTAATTGTTCAAATCGTCTATGTCATAACTTCCTTTGGGAATTCGAATCTCCAACCAATCCGCTCCATCAGAATACTTGAACGAGTTATTCTTTTCGGTGACGTTGGGAAAGGAATAATAAGTCTCCAGATTCACCAACGCCATCTCGTATCTTTTCTCTCTATTCAATTCGATGGAACGTTCGAATTTCGTCGCGAATCGCCACTCACCACAATTTGAATGGATTGTTTTGCAGCCGTATTCTCAGATATCCGTTCTAACAATTCTCCTTGTTCGAACATTATATTTTAATTTTATTTTTATTTTTTCAAAACTAATTATTTGAAGATTTATTATTTTCTAATTTTTTTTTTATTTTCACGCTCTATCTTATTATCATCAGAAACATAAAACTTGTCGAATCCGCACCGATATTTTCCGCGATTAAATTCGCAAGTCAAATCGATCACGACGAAATTATAAAGTCCTCCATCCCAAACCCTCTTGCAGAATCTCCTGAATTCCGCCACGCTCATGTCGTTTGCGACGTGATCGCCGTAGATGTGATTGAGATTCTTGAGATCTTGGCGAAAGAGACATAGAAAATTAGCGTTCTCCCTTATCGTCTGTCTGGGCAATCGAAAATAATTCTGCGACAGGTAGAAACAGTCCACGTTGCTGTTTCGACCCCTAGCGTAATAGGATTCGCATCGGTTCTGTCTCTCCAAAAGCAGATCATCGAAAATCATGAGATTCTTATCTTCCGATTTCAATTCTCTAGGATCCGGAACGTCGCTAGCGTTCTCATAAAATTGACACTCGATGTTCGAAGATGCATTTCTCTTCATCAATTCCATCGCCGCACCATCCAAAATGGTCGCAAGAGGAGCTTCACTTTTGTCGAATTCCTCCCTACTGTCACAGATTCTGGCTATGACGTCCTTGGGCAATCTACTATCCATGCACTCTCGAAGCAATCTGTATTCGGGTTGAAACAAGCTCTTGCCAAACACAAACAATCTGTCGTAATCCAACCAGTCGGGTCGGGACAACAGATTCATTAACAGATTGGTATTTCCACAATTCGATTTTCCCACTATCAAGCCTCTTATGCTTTTGGGAAAGAACTCGTTATTCGACCTCTTGGTCGCGGCGTCGTTCCAAGACATATCTTTAATGTTCATCTTTGTTTTATTTTTTTTTTTTTGTTATTTTAGATTTTTTTCAAACACAATTTTTTATGTTTTTTCAAACTCAGTTTTTAATATTATTATTTATTTATATTACACTGTCGCGAGTTCTCTTCAATCCAGATCCACTCGTCATTTTGGCTAAATCTTGTATGGGTACCACAGCATCCTTAAAATCTTTCCAACTTTTCGGCGTTCGCTCTAACGCAGCTCGCTTCGCCGGCGGACTGATCAACTTGTCGATCAACGCGTCGGCTGCCCTCTTGCCAGCCACAGAAGCTATCCTACCACTGGCTTCAGAAGCGGCTTTCTTACCAGCATCCAAAGCCGTCTTCTTACCGACCTCAAACGTGGTCGATGCGAGTTTTCTACCCGCATCGCTCGTGAACGCTCGCATTATAGAATCGACGATGCCAGAACCGTCTTGAACGTAAGTTCTGACGAATCCCCTGTTCTTTATCACCAACATATTTTTTTATTTTATATTCACTGGTTAATCGTTTGTTGTTTAAATACTTTTATTATTCTAGTGTAAAATTTACTGTTTTTTATTTTATATATTTTTGTTTGTTTGTTTGTTTCTCCCTACTTATTATATACATCAATCCTTCAATTCGTTCATCAGCCTTTTATAATGGTTTTTATTCAAAACCTTCTGTCTTAACAATTCGTCAGATATGCTAACTATTTGATTATCTAATCCTGTGTTACCAACACGTCTGCTTGCCATCAACAAACTCAATCTCTGAGACAGAGCGTCAGAATCGCTCGGAAGAAAAGTGGTTTTCACCCCTTTACCTGTCACCGATTCGACGAACTTCTTATTCATATCCCATATGGGTTTCACCACTTTCGTCCACTTGTAACCTCTGTTGGCTTTGGGTCTTGTCTCTCTGGCATCGTTATTTCTCAGCATGGCGTGGGTCTGAACCAGAATGTCGCCGTAATTGTCGAAATCCTGTTCCGTGTAATCTCCAGGCTTATCGAAAAGGAGCAATTTGCGCAGTCCATCAGTTATTTTATACTTATTCGAACCGACAATTAAATCTTCATCATCCATTTCCACTTCTGTATCGCCCACAAAAGTTCTACCGTCCGAATCCTTATAAATTCCATACAACAGATCTCTCTTACCACCATCCTCAGACGACGCGACGCTATCAGTGGTGATAGTTGAAGCTGTATCATCGGTCTCGCTCACGTCGGTTTGAATCCCTGTGGGAACGTAATCCGGTGTAGATTGAAAGGAAAACTGTTTCGTAAAACTACCGGGCAACGAACCCATTCTCAAAGAACCCTCTTTTATGGGTCTCAATTCGTCAACTATCTCCTTCTTGCTTCGCTCTTGAACCTCCGTCAAGGGTTTAAATATTTTTGCGGTTTCGCGCCTCAATTCTATCTCTCCAAGACGTCTGCTTCTGTCAGCCGATTGAATGCTCTTCTTGGCACGTCCATATTCATTTAAAATATGATCTCGACGTTTAGCATCCATCTGTAAAAACATTTTTTGTTTTTAAATTATTAATATTCCTTTGAGTATGCTAATGTGAGTTATTTTATTATTTTCAAAATTAAATGTATAATTATTTTTTATGTTTTAAGTAAATAAAATCTTCTGTCTTTAATATAATAACTAAAAAACCAGTTGAGAAAAAACATTTTACACGATGCGGGTTCAGTACCACCTCTTTTCCATGTACCGTACATAAGTCGTTTCTGATGTAGAATCCGCAGATGGGTTTCCGTGTACGCCTCCATAGGGATTCAGTGTTAAAATCGTGTACAGATACGGATGGTCTGGAATCCGCAAACCGTTTTTTTGATGATGGTCCAGAATCCGCAACACGTTTTTTGCTCGCGATTTTAACACTGAATCCTATGGGGGAAACCCATTTGCGGATTCTAGACCAGACAATCGACCTCATTTTTCTTAAAATTTCCTACATTTTTTTCACTCTTGAGCGATGTCTATGCGATTCCAGTGGTTTAGAATCCGCTTGCGGATTCTAGACCACCCTAAAAAACAACATTTTCGTGTACTTGTACACGATTTTAACACTAAATCCTATGGAAGTGTACATCGATGTACGTGTACATGTACAAAATCGTGTACAAGTGGTCCAGAATCCGCCTTTATTACCTACTCCTATAGGCCCCTGTTAGTGCTTGGTACTATTAACCAACCGGTTGCTTTGTTTTATTATATGGCTGGTATATGTAGTACGTTATGGTAGACCTAGTGATTTTGTGGGGGTGGGGGTAATGCCTGGCAGTATAGAACAGCAGTATAGTATGGACGATATATACCTCTGTAGGCCCATGCAGGGCCCATGTTAGCTCTTAGTACTATTAATCCACCTGATGCTTCATGTTATCCTATGACTGGCATAGGTAGTATGCAATGCTAGGCATAGAGGTATTGTGGATAGGGGTACTGTCTGGTAGTTTAGAACGTTACTATAGTATGGCGGCATATACACCTATAGGCCCCTGTTAGTGCTTGGTACTATTAACCAACCGATTGCTTTGTTTTATTATATGGGTGGTATATGTAGTACGTTATGGTAGACCAAGTGATTTTGTGGGGGTGTGGTAATGCTTGGTAGGTTAGAACTGTAGTATAGCATAGGCTATACATATCCCTGTAGGTCTTTTGCTGGCGCTTGTTACTGCTGATCCACCAGGTGCTTCATATTATTGAGCGGTATTCTGGGGTGGGGTCAATGCCTGGTAATACAGAACGGCAGCAGAGTATGGTTGGTATATTCCCCTGTAGGTTCCATCCTAACCGTTGATAGTATTAACCTACCACATGCTTTGTATCATCCTGTTACTGGTAAGGTGGTACGTAATAGCAGTAGTTCTGACCCTATTCCAAGTACTCTTGTTGTTTCATTTATCTAGATCATTTATATAAATTATAACTAACCAATCAGATTGCTTGATTTCCCATAATCTGTATGCAGAGTTATCTCCCTTGTGTATAATAAAAGCCTATATCCAATGGCCATATCCCCGGGAACCCCAATTTTGGCACCCCTTTTTGGAAAACATATGACCTTCGGCACCCCTTTTTTGTCATATGTGCTTATGTGAAAAAACACAATGTGCCCTAGCACAAAGGCACATGCTTTATGTGCCGATATGTGCTTATGTGAAAAGGCACAAAGTGACACAATGTGCCATATCACATAGGCATATACGAGTATTTGATGATACCTTTGGCCTGGTATTGTTTTATTCGAGGATACCTACTGGAGAATCCCATTTTAGGAATCCTATTTGTGGAATGCCTTTTTTCTATTGTCTGTTGGGGTACTTATGGTCTTGTGGCGTAGATATAGCTTTACCCAGCGGCGGGGCAAGAGTGACAAGTGGTTCTAAGTCCGCTTCTTTTCATAATATATATAAATGATATAGAAAAAGTAGAGAAAAACTGTGTTGAACTGTCGCAGTTCTCAGACGACCAAGGCATTTGGACGGCCAGCAAGTCCAGAAACATAATTAAAAATCGTCTACAGGATACCATTCGCGATCTTGAGAGCTGGTGCGCCCTGTGGCGCATCAAACTCAATGCCGCCAAAACTCAAAAAGTTACGTTCTTCAAAAAGCAAAGGAAAAAACCAGTCCCCAGTATCGATCTCCAGTTATACGATCACAAACTAGAAGCAAACAAAGAGGCCAAATTTTTGGGATTTATCCTAGATAGCAATCTCACTCTAAACAGTCACGTAAACTCCATTACGGTTAGAGCTACTAAACGTATCAATTTTCTGAAGATGATCAGAGGTAGAAATTGGGGAGCAAACAAAGATGTGCTTCTCAAGCTCTACAAAACATTTATACGTCCGGTACTAGAATACGGTGCCATAATAACAAGTGACCTGAGCAAAACCAACATTCAGAAGCTACAGAGGGTTCAAAATTATGCCCTGCGAGTGGCACTATGCAAACCGAAATGGACACCGATAAATGAACTTCGCGAGCTAGCAAATATAGAAACTATTGATACGCGTTTAAAAGACCTGCAAAACAAAACCCTCAAGAGACTCCAAGATAGTGAATTAATGGTTGAGCTGAACGAACGCCGATCCGTTAACAGAAAAACAAAATAAGTTTCCGGAAAAAAATTAAAATAAAATAAAATAAAATAAAAATTATACAATATAACTAAATCGCGTGGAGTCAGTGAGGATTGCCTCGCTACTCATTGAGAACTTTAGGATAGAGTCTGTGAAGACTGCCCCGCAACTCTGCTGAAGCGCGATTGAAATGCGTTTAATAAGATCTATATAACAAAACCCTCCACAATCTCCAGGATAGTGAATCAATGGCGAAGCTGAACGAACACCGAACCCTTAACAGAAAAACAAAATAATCCACAGTAAATTAAAATTACTCAATAGAATTAAACTGCGTGGAGTCAGTAAGGATTGCCTCGCTACTCATTGAAATCTTTAGGATTGAGTCTGTGAGGATTGCCTCGTAACTCTGCGTGTGGGGAGTGGGCTCCGAAGAAACACACCCCTTACCCCATCCATAGCAACAATCACACGACAGGCACAATATACAATAGCGGATACCTATCTTTCTCTCTACCTATAACTTTTCTAACTGAACATTCTCAAATTTTCTTGCAACACTCTTATAAAGAAGACGCATGAAAATGGTAGACAAAGCGTAGGAGGAATTGGTGCAACCTACCTTTCTGCAACATACACAAGAAGCCACCAAACACTAGGCAAGGATTGAAACAAGCTTGTCTGGCTGGGGACGAGTGTACATTTTATATAAATAAACATTTGAATAAAGATTTAACAGCCCTTTTAAGGGCTTGAGGGTGTGTGTCTGTGAGAGGGTGTTTTTTTTAGGGGGTGGGTTGGGGGGGTGGAGCAGGTCATTTGGAATTCCCGAAGGATAACCAGATACCTCATAATCACATACGGCATCCTATCTCCCAGAAGGCTTGATGGATGACTCCCGCTTTTTCAAAACTAAACTGTTGGAGCTTTCTCCACTCCTTTTTTGTAACCGCTATGGTCATATTCCGGGGCCGCTACCAAACTGGCGTTGCTGTTTGGTTTCTTTTCTTTTCTTCCCTTAAATTTGCCATCGCACAACATTACATTCTGGCTCGCCACCATGGTGGGACTCAAACCTCTACCATCGCCGAGCTGGCAACCGAACAGAGCCCACTCTTTAATAGTTTTAATGGCGTTGAGGGATTGAGTATTGACAATCTAACACTCCAACGTAAACTGCCAGGAATTCTAACCGCGTGCATACCCCCTCAGACTCCATTTGAGGCAATAGGAAAGCTAGGCCTGTGTGATCCAAGTGAAATAAAATAAGGTTAACCGGGTCGCAAGGGATTTGTAAATCCCACATCGTCCATGCGCGCCTTCGGCGCGCTAAAACCTTTCATTCATTCATTTGAGGGTTATAGAACTCTCAATAGAATTAAACTGCGTGGAGTCAGTGAGGATTGCCTCGCTACTCATTGAGATCTTTAGGATTGAGTCTGTAAGGATTGCCTCGCAACTCTGCGTGTGGGGAGTGGGCTCCGAAGAAACACACCCCTTACCCCATCAATAGCAACAATCACACAACAGGCACAATATACAATAGCGGATACCTATCTTTCACTCTACCTATAACTTTTCTAATTGAACATTCTTTCTTCCAACACTCTTATCAAGAAGACGCATGGAAATGGTAGACAAAGCGTAGGGGGAATTGGTGCAACCAACCTTTCTGAAACATACACAAGAAACCACCAAACACCAGACAAGGATTGAAACAAGTCTGTCTGGCTGGGGACGAGTGTACATTTTATATAAATAAACATTAGAATAAAGATTTAATAGCCCTTTTAAGGGCTTGAGGGTGTGTGTCTGTGAGAGAGTGTTTTTTTTTTGCGGGGGTGGGGGGTTTGGGGGGGGGGTGGGGTGGAGGAGGTCATTTTGAATTCCCGAAGGATAACCAGATACTTCATTATCACATACGGCATCCTATCTCCCAGAAGGCTTGATGGGTGACTCCCGGTTTTTCAAAACTAAACTGTTGGAGCTTTCTCCACTCCTTTTTTGTAACCACTATGGTCATATACTGGGGCCGCTACCAAACCGGCGTTGCTGTTTGGTTTTCTTTTCTCTTCTTCCCTTAAATTTGCCAACGCACAACATTATATTCTGGCTCGCCACCATGGTGGAACTCAAACCTCTACCATCGCCAAGCTAGAACCGAATAGAGCCCACTCTCTAATAGTCTTAATGGCGTTAAGGGAATGAGTATTGACAATCACTCCAACGTAAACTAACGGGAATTCTAACCGCATGCATACCCCCCAGACCCCATTTGAGGAAATAGGAAAGTTAGGCCTGTGTGAGCCAAGTGAAATAAAATAAGGTTATCCGGGTCGCAAGGGATTTGTAAATCCTACATCGCCCCTGCGCGCCCTCGGCGCGCTAAAACCTTTCATTCATTCATTGAGGGTTATGGTACAGGTGCATCTTCCAACATCATGTTTATCAATGAAATGTCATGTTATAAATCTATATTTTTTGTATTTGGGAAATTGTGAGATTTCCCAAATACAAAAATATATATTTGTGTTAAATATATGTTTTCCTAAGTATTCTTAATCAATAACAATAATGTTATGCATATAAATATTTTTTTTATCAAATAAAGTGCTTTTCAGTAAATAAATGTTTTCCTAATTATCCTTAATCAACCCTTAATCAATAACAGTAAATAGTTGGTCTAAGGGGAATTGGTCTTTTTGGAAATTGGTCTTTTGAGAATTGACCTAGTGGGAGTTGGTCTAAAGGGAACTGGTCTGGTGGGAAGACACCAATGTACTCAGTACTCGTATTAGTAGTACTCGATTCCCACATTTTGACGAAGTACTCAATACTCGTACTTTACTCATATAATTTCAAATACTCGTACTCATTACTTTGAAAAAAGGTCAGTACTCCCGAGTATTTTATGAGTTCTTTATGAGTACTTTGAAAATATTTGTAATTTTTTCAGAATTATGCCATGTTCTACCAGCTATGTATACCTGTTTCAGTTCCTTCATTGACACAGAGTAGCATTGTTGAATGAATAAATTGTTTAGTTTAAACAATATTTGTTTCAACGGTTTCCAAAGTGATACATAGCTTACAATATCATAAAGAGTGGATTCGACAGTAAGCTGTTAGCTTGTCTGTGGTCGTTTCCACTCATGGTATAGTTAACAGGTCGCAAATGAGAAGGCAGTTAGAAGGCGTGTACAGCAAGATACATGTTCACACATTTTTTACGCAAAGTGAAAATGAAAAAGTAACATAAGATGATACAAGTAGGTTTAATTTATCTAATTGATAGATCGGAGGAAGGGTAGGACAGTTTTCAGGAAGAAAAATAATAAGGAGCCACCAGTCAGAACCGAATCATCTCCATGTTGTACTGTTAACCAGTTACGTACGAGTTCTATCTGTGCGAGAGGATACCGAGAGGACCGGTAGAACCTAAACTTTATTGTGTTGTGCATGTTATTGGAGGTCCCAGCACAGAGATGTTCCGAGATAATACCAGTTAACTCAAATCGTATGCACACTTGAGTTGTTGTTAGAGTTAGAGAAGAACACAGAAAGAAATCTCCGTTGGTCAACAGTGTCTTCCGCCTGCTCCGGGTGACGTGCATCAGTGTGACTTGTCTATCACTAAACTAGTAGGAGTGAACACACAGATCTGAGAACACCTTTGAGGTAAAGCACAATAGGGGTTATAGGTTATATACTGCGGGAATGAGTATAGATACAATCTGCATTATTTTTAGAATTAATTTACCTTCTTAGGATCATGGTAATAACATTACACTAAACACTCATAATGAGCAGATGGTCACCAGTGTGATTCTAACAGAACCTCGCTGACGAGAGAATATATTTATGAACTGTTTCGAAAACTAAGTAATTGTCGCCTTGGGTGTAAAATTCAGATCCGTACACCAATGCATTATAGTCAGTTGGATTGGGAAGTAGACCTAGCGTCTCCCTTCGTATACGGTCGTAATTAGGGCATTTTAATAGAAAGTGTTCTGTTGTCTCACGTTCACAACATGAACAACTCGATGAAGCTGATAGGTGATTGACAAAAAGATGCTCGTTGAGATGACTACATCGAAGCCGTAGCCTACAGTGATATATCTGAGCTCTATGGGAGGTTGATTTGAAAAAGAATGCTGGTGGTTGAACAAGGTTATGGTTCAAGTATTTTCGAAATTCTGTCAGGGAACAGTTGTCTCTAACGTTAATTGGAATTTCATTCCATGATTTCGTTGTGGATGGGATAAAAGATGTTTGGTAGCCCGTGGTCCGACAATAAGGAATTCAGAGATTACTGGCGGTGCGAAATTCTAGAGTCTGAGTCGTCGAGATAGGGGTGGGACTAAGCAGGAAATATATGGCGGGGAAATGTTGTGATACATTTTGAAGAACTTTATTAATTTGTGTTTCTGTCGTCTTACTTGTAGCGTCTCCCATCCAGTTTCCACATAGAGTGATGCCGTGCTCGCACTTAGAGTTGCACCTGTAACAATACGAGCACTAGCAATTTGATTTTTTTCCAGATTTATCACATTTTTTTCGCTGCAATTATCCCGAACCGTATCTGCATATTCCAACAGGGGCCTAACGAAAGCAAAATATATCTTCTCGAGTATTTTCCGGTCTAAAATGAATTTATTTTTTCTCATGAGATCCAGACGTGACCATGCTTTTGTGGAGATATGTTCTATGTGGTGATCCCACGAACAGTTTGAGCTGAGAATGACACCTAAGTGTTTGTGCTCCGTGACTTCTGTGATAGGAACATTTTCCAGTACGAAGGATGTCTGTTGAGTGGGGTCAGTTCGGCGTGAAATGGTCATGGCTTCGGCTTTGATGGGATTGAATTCTACCAAGAATAAATTGTTTAACCATATTATAGTTCAAAGAACTGTGAGCTGTTAATCTCGGGTCTTGTTTTGATTTATCCTTGTTAGTATTGATTAATTAGCTAAGTATACTATAGACAGTATTATAATATTGATTCTGGTCAGTCAACAATGAACTGACATAATAACTTGTATGTGATGAACATGTTTCCTAATTAAGTTTGTAAACCGTGGTTGTAGAAGACAGGTAAGACATAATGAGATTATTTTCATTATTTTTCCGGTACTATTAAGCAGACAGAAGATTTTATATTTGATGTAAATTCATGTAATTATGACAATATTATTATGAAAACAACTCAAGCCTTAAAATATTACTTGCAAACTGCCACTCCACATTGCAGAGTGGGGAGAACGGAAGTGGCGAGTTTGGATGGATGGACTTACCCATCTAACTGGACATGCCATTCCCGTTGTCCATACTCTGCATATTCAAGCACGGGAAGACAACCGGGGGGGGGGGGGGGACTAATTTTTCACCATTTCACCATTTCTAATTGCAGCAACACCCGGAGACACAGCACAGACATCCCAATGAAAACCAACATCTCCTACCAAGTCAGACATCCGACCAACAAGGGCCACTCGGGGCCGCCCATCGACCATCAACAGAAGAGCTTGAGGCAGACTGTACTTGCCAATGATAGCTCCAACACTTATCCAGTGGCAGACTATACTTGCCCGAAGAAACACACAAGACACAAGAGATAATCAACCATGAAAGCATCCGACAGAACAGTAACACAGCCAACAGCCAAGCCACGCGCCACGAGAACAGAAGACAGGAGGGTGGGGGGGGGGGGGGGGCTCTAATCATCCTATACTTTTCAATTTCAGCCACGGCAGAGACAGAGAACACAGCACCATAAACGCACCAGGCCAGACACCACTGAAAGAAAGACTTCAGGACAAGCCAACAAAGCAACATCACAACAGCCAGAACAAACAACAACAGAAAAGCTTGAGACAGACGATACTTGCCAATGATAGCTCCAACACTTACCCAGTGGCAGACTACACTTGCCCGAAGAAACACACAAGACACAAGAGATAATCTACAACGAAAACATCTGACAATACAACCAATGAGCCAAGCCACACGACACGAGAACGAGAACAGAAGACAGGGAGAGACTCCAACCATCCTATACCTCTCAATTTTAGCCACGGGAGGGGCACAGAACTTAGCACCATAAACACACCAGTCCAGTCACCGCTGAAAGAAAGACTCCCCGTCAGCCAACCAAGCAACATCCACAACAGCCGAAACAAACAACAACAGAAGAGCTTGAGGCAGACTATACTTGCCAGTGATAGCTCCAACACTCGCTTAAGTGGCAGACTTTACTTGCCTGAAAATCACACTCGACAGAAACACATCCAGAAAAGACCTTGCAAATGCACACACTTCTTCACTGTACTCTACCTTTTGCCGCTTTTAGTCTAAGTTTTTTTACTATCTTTCAGACTCTATCTTTCTCCCCAATAACCGCTATGGACAACAATAACCTGTATGGATACCAATAACCGCTATGGCTTCAGCACATCCTTCATTCCATCCTTGGAGGTGGGCATCCACCCCAGGAAAGCGTCCTGCGCCCCGACTTCTTGGCCTCTTTTTTGTAAAAGCGCTCCTCTAGCGCACAGCATGTCCCGACCCGATGATAATAGCAGGCCTGTTACCTGAACCCGGAATGTTCAGGTTGGGGGCACCTTGTTGAGGTCCGTTTTGTTTCTTTCAATTGTCAATCGCCGGAACCAAACACGCCAGCCAAGAGCCCAAGGCAGACTATACTTGTCGATGAAGGCCTATCTTCAACTCCAAATCACAAGCGGCAGACTATACTTTCCTGAAGAACAACAACCAGAATCATCAACTCCAATCCTTTCCTCCTTTACACCGACCGAACATGATGCGGGTGATGCTGTCTCAAAATTATCGAAACTTTAATATACAGTAACTGAGGGTCGAAAGGGCTTGCCCCATATCGTCCCAGCGCGCCTTCGGCGCGCGAAACAATTCTTCAATCAATCAAAAACGCCACATTGATTGCAGTCAGTCACATCACACAGACATGACATTTCCCACTTCTGACACCAGAGCGTGATTAACTTGACTATGGAAATACCAGCCAGATTGCAAAAAGCCATATCAGCTCTGGGCGTCTCTTGTCCCATCTCCTGGACTATCCAGGAAACGGGCAAGAGCATCCATCTGACTTTGGACTTCACCATTGAAGAGGAAAATACACCACTCTCCTCGGGGAGAGGTAGTACCTTTTGTGAGAGGAACCCCTCTCACACTGGTCCTCACCTGAGGGGTCTGGAGGTGGCCCCGAAAAGGAAGAGAAACCAAAGAAGAACAGGAAAAAGAGTCCATCAACCAAGTGTAGGGACGCCCGACGCTTGGAGGCTTTCCTGAAAAAGATGAAGGAGAGAAGTGAGGTGATAGAGGTTCCGGAGGCAGCTGCCAGTTCCCCTCCCAGTCCCGCAGGAGCACCCAATCAACTACCGCCCCCCCCCCTCTGCCGATTCAGTTGGATGTAGAACGCCCTGTGGAGATTGAGGAAGAACTGGAAGTTGCTTTTTCGCCACCTCCCGCCCCTCACTCCCATCTTCCTTCGCTTCCGGACAGCTCGGGCAAGGGAGACTCTGCCAACCAACCAACACTGGCCGCACTAATGGCAGAAGCAAGGGAACTGAGGGCGCATTGTAATCAGCTCCAGGCAACGTGCAGCGATGGTGATAAGCGCTCGGATGAAGTCTCCAGAATGGCTAGAGAACTCCTTAACAAAAGAAACCAGCAACACGATCCGACAAACTCACCTCCACCACAACCACCACAAGATTCAACAAACTCATCTTCATCACAACCACCTCCAAAGAAGAAGTCACGCAAAAAACATAGAAGAGGATAAGCTGCTTCCTTCTCCATTCCTCCTTTGCCACGCCCAGACAACCAAAATCATCTACAGTTAAAGAGGGTCGAAAGGGGCTTGCCTTAAATTGTCCCTGCGGCGCGAAACCATTTGATCCACTCCACATTGATTAAAACAGCCTGAGGCAGATTATACTTGTCAATGATGGCCCACCATCGCTCTATGATTTATCTCCGAAGTGGCAGACTATACATGCCCGAAAAAAACACCACAGCACCCTCGGGGAGAGGTAGCACCTTTGTGAGAGGACCCCCTCTCGCTCTGGTCCTCACCCGAGGTTTCAGTCGACGACCTACACAAAGACAACCCAACACTCTTCCTGATCATCTTGCCTAAGTCATCTGCTGAGTACTCGATCCTTTTCGTCCTTCCACACGCCTAGACACGTAGCCTTCAGATCTCCACAGTCACTGAGGGTCGAAAGGGGATTGCCCCACAACGTCTCTGCGCTCCTTCGACACGTGAAACCATTTCATAACACTCCACATATATTGAGCTAATGATTATGTGACTTGAAAATGTCAGTTATATTTGAATTTGTGCCAAGATGTCATCAATTTTGCATTATCTTATTTGTGATTTAAAAAGAAAAAAAGAACCCTTTTTTTCAAAACATATTGAGCTTTTTCCCAAACTGGGTCACACTTCTTCGATTAGAAGTGTCGTTAAACCCTAACCAATAAATAAATAAATAAATAAATTGATGATTTATCACATAATCACCATCAAATGTCTCATTACATATAATATCCGTCACAACAAGTCTAATAAACGCGGTGCGTCGAACGTCAATCTCAGCGTCGTAACAACGTAAGTGAGATGGTTTCCGATGTAGAATTGAATTAATCTGCTTCATCAACTGTTTATCTGATACCAATAACAGACAACATGTACACAAAACATTTTCTGAATAACTAAAAATTTACATTGATTGTCTCGAAAACATCACCACTCATTGGAACGAGCTCGATCCAACGAGGGGACATAAGCTATGTTTTCGAAGCAAAAATTCGTGATTTTGGTAAAATTTAATATAAATATATATAATATAATTTATAATACAAAATAATAAATATACAAATATAAGATAAAGCCTCATAGGATTCCCGTTCTTCACAATTCTCAATAATTTTGATTGCACTTTTTAAACACAGTTGTTCTCCCATATTTGCTTCTGGATATCTTTTGATTCGAAGCACAACTGACAAATTACCACGCAAACACGCACACATATTCATCCTTGCGCTCGTGCACTACACCCTCCACACACACACACGAATTTCGGCCAGTCAGAGTAAACCATCATACCAACTGTTGCCCAGAAAATTGTTCATCCTCATCTAAAGGAATCATCAAATCGTAGCCCATGCGTTTCATCACAACTCGAGTGATAAGGAGAATGTCAGTCCATCCTATTCGGAGCCCTCAGACCTAGTGGGTTCCCGATACGAATTTTGGGTAGCCTAAAATCTCATACTTATGAAATAACTGGAAACAACTCCTACGAAAATTGATGATTTCGAACCAATTATAGTTGGACATAACAGACTGTTCTACAATTGTAGTACCTCATCACAAAGAGGAATCATTTACAGCATAAACCATTATCATATCCATAACTCCTCCATAATAATTCATCCAACGACATTTCCCTTATCAGTTGTAAAAGCTATTGGATCTCAAAATCCAATTCGAGTGCATACTTCTCGGTACCAAGAAGATACAAAAATAATGTTGACGCCCGTGTAGTAAACATTTTAACCTTCCTGGCCATTTTGTGTGCGATTCTGAAATCCATCCAATTGAACAACCATTAGCAGTTTATATTATATCTCACGTGACTTCCTTGCATTCTGATTGGCTGAAAGATGATACCCTATTTCGTGTAGTTTGCATCCACAGAACTGACCAGGCACTACACCCAGGCACTACACGTTTTCTATTTTTAGCACACGACTATTTCAGTTTTCTTTTCATACTGGGCGAATAAAACTAATCAGGCTAAATTTAAAAATCGATTCACAGGGGCACAACATCCACAAAACGACCCAGAAAGAAATCTTTGTGGAAAAATGTATCGCTTTTCCATTGTTGAAGTCACACTTTTCGAGGCGTTCATTTTATTCCTTGAGAAGATGATCCATATCTCGTTTCGAAGAGAATGATCTATACCTGGGTCCAACTTTCATGAGAACGCGTCCGGATATGAAAAATCGTTTGTTTCGCTGCTCATATTATTTCGCTATTTAATTGTATGTTTTGGGGCAGTAAACGAATAAATAATGGAATTCAATTGAATCTTCGGAGTTTGTATCCCGTGCTGACCCACATGTTTATGTGTGACAAATGTGTGGAAATTATCAAATTGCGTTGTCAAATTTCGAAAATGTTAGTTTTCATTCGCGAGTTGCGCGATTCTAGAATACACAGTTCCATTTGGGGGAAATGTTTTGTGTACCCTTGCCGACCGATTCAAAATCTGTCTTCTGCTCAGATCAATAATCCAAGTTAGCCGTGTTTTGGAAGAAGAAAATGTTTTTTAAAAACTACATGGTATTTTTTTCTATATAACGCTGGTTGGTAGGGCTGCTACCTTGGTAATAGATTAACAAATCGGACAGATATTTTTCTTGGTGGGTGTTCGATATAATATAAGGATTAGTGCATGTCTTGTCGTTGACTACGTCCATATAGTGCCCAGTGAGGCGGTGTAGTTCCCTCCGCTTCGCGGCGGGAACTACACCACCTCACTGGGCACTATATGGGCGTAGTTAACTTCAAGCCATGCACTATTCCTTAAATATGTATTCACCCAATTGCAAAGCAGCATGTTAGGTGTTTGTTTGTTTTTTTATTTAAACTAAATATAGAGATTTAGAACTATTTTACAAAATGGTTATGACGGTCATACAGACGAGGTAATGTTTGAGGGACGAAATCATCCGAATTGCGGCGCGTACCTACAGCTCTACAGGTCATACACATGTGACGAACCACTGGACGAGCAGACGACACAAAGAACAATAAATCGGCAGTGAGGATCAGTAATAATGCAATCCTACATATCTATAGTTCTGAAGTATTGCATTATTACTGAACCTCTCAACAAATGCAGAATGGAAGCACCCTTTTCGCATTAGATAGTATTGTATCTGACGATATCAAGCAGAGCGACGGTATTGAAAGGGTTCATTAGACTCTGCAACAAGCTGCGACGTAGAAATAAAAACAAAACAACAAAACAAAACAATAATTGTGAATTAACGGATATTCTGAATATCAAAGTTGTTTTGGTATTTTGAAAATTGTTTGCTTGTTCGCAGAAAAATGCTATCCGTGCTCGTTGTATGAGAAGGAAGAATTCACGAGCCATTGTGGCCCGTTCGTGCAATCACCAAGCTGTTAATATTCACATGACATTTAAAGACGGGAGACGGAATGCATTATGGTTTATAAACTATTGTTTTTGATGGACTATGCGCTGGGGGAACTGAAACAATGTTCGCCAGAATGTTTCCATTTTATCGAATAAATGTTGTCCGTACGCTCTATGTCCTGGGCGACAGTAAACTGAAGGTTGCCGTTTTCCACTTGCCTTGTCCATTGGTTTCTAGATACCATGTTCAGGAGTTATATGGTGTTTTCGAAAATTTACTGACTTCCTTGCGGTAAGCATAGAGGTGAACACCTTTTATCATTAATGCCGCTCACAATGGTCTCAACATTGACAGTTAGTACAAATATACCGATTAAGCACAAATAAAGGAATGAAGTGGCCTGACGGAAATGTAATTTATGAATTCAGTGACATTTTGTCACATGGAAAATTGAACCCGTGACCTTAAAAATGTGATATGTAAGCTACTGGAATAGAGCCAGAAATAAGAGTCATTCATCGCCTTTATATATACATTAGAAGCAGACCTCAATTATGAAGCGATTACGCTCCATAATTGAGATAATTAATACATTTTATTTGCAAAAACATTCAAATGTATTGTTCGTTATTTGCAAGGGAGTATGGTGGCTGAGTGGTTGGGGCATTGGACTCTAAACGTCGGCGGTTCGATCTTGACCAGCGGTAACTGCACTGTGTCGTTGGGCAAGACACTTAATCCCGATTGCCCACGTAGGGCCACGGTAACGGTGTCTACTAAGATGTACTAACTTCGATGGTGCACTAGCCTTCTTCAACTGTTGCTAACTCTGCTTGTGTAGAGTTAGTAAGTTGGAGAGTCTGATTTTTTCTCGCCGCTGCTCGGTTGTTCTCCCCAGCATCTTCCACCTGTAAACCTGTTCGACACGAGGTGACCCTGTCTGTTGAAGGTGTCGTTAAACCCCAATAAATAAACAAATAAATTATAATTACAAAAAAACTCTTTCTTGTTTCTTCTTCAATATTCTTCACCTGAAAAGGTCTACAGGACTTTGGCTCTTGGATATTTTCTATTATTTTTTCTAACAACTAAAATTGTTAATGTTTTACTCCTTTTTTTTTAAACATAATTTTATTTCTCAAAATAGAAATTGGGTTTGACGAACAGGCATAGCCTATAGAATAAATAAGAATAGAATACTTTTATTGCACAACCATGATACATAGAACAGGTATGGCATCATAAAAAAGAAGGTATGCATATAATGTAAAGAATGAGAAAATAAAAATGGTAAAACTAGACAATTTGTATGATAGTCTTTGACTCGATTCTTTGTGTCCGCTTCACAACAAACAATACTCTCTTTCTGTTCCGCACAAGCTTATAACAATGCCCCTTTGAGCATATACATTATTCTCTTACAAGTCACTGGAGTGTGCCAACAGACATGCCCCAATAAATTGTAATATAATAATTTATATGAAAACCTTATTAATTTGAAGTTTTCACTTCTAAACCGCCGAGGCCCATAGCAATGAACTACAAACATCTAGATTACTCTATTGCAATCCACTGGAGGATACCAACCGCCTTCTCCAAGGAATTATAATATAATAATTACTGACAAAACGAGATGTGACTTCTAGCGTAGCCCTATTACAATGCATTGCCTTAACTGCATATTATAAATCTACAAATCCAACCCCCCACATATGGAAACGTAGTCAAAAACTCCACATCTGTCAACATAATCACACTATTAAGTTAACTACTCATATTACTATGGTGCTGATTTCATGCTCAACACTCCGTTAATATACGCGCTAATGGCTTCACCTGCATGTACATTATCCGATTCGAATAGAAACGAAAGTTGCTGATCAGAATGAATGAATCGGAATGCTGGCCGTATGGTTTCGACTGCTCCCCAGAGACGATCTCGTAATAGTGAATAGTGAGAGCAGACAAGGAAGAAATGTTTTTCGTCCTCAACTGTCCTCATATTACAAAAACGGCATAATCTTTTCTCCAATGGAATTGGTCTAGGCCTGTGGTGTCCACCTTTCTCCACCTCTAAATCATGACAATTGAGCAAAAAGTTAGTGATCAGTTTTCTTTTTTCCAGAGGTTGAGAATCAAGATATACGGGTCTCGTGTAATTGTTTTCCATATTAAAACAAAATCTCATTTTACCTTATCTTTCAGATTTACCCACTATATCCGAAATGTTTCCAGGTTTGTGTACAATTGCCATGAATCCTTTTAAGAAAAATATCCGGGAACGTTTCGATATTTGTTACCGAGGGGGTGTTCCACACATGGCCAAACCCGTATTTATAGAGACTGTCGCGAATAAGATTAACCCTTTACCCAACGTAACGGCCAAAACCGGCCAGCGCTATTCTCAAAAATCGCCAATTAATTTTCAAAATATTTTCATTTTTTGTCTCAAAAACATAGGTTATGACCCCTCGTTGGAACGAGCTCGTCGAGCTCGTTCCAACGAGGGGTCATAACCTATGTTTTTGAGACAAAAAATGAAAAAATTTAGTTATTCAAGAATTTTTTTGGCAAGTGTCGTCTGCTTTTCATGTTAGGTAAAGGGTTAAACCAGCGGCTGTTACCTCGCTGCTTGAGTGCTTTATAGCATGTACAAAGCAATCTGCATTCGGGGAAAGATTCCAGCCGAAGCCAGTATTTTATCATATGCTTCAAAATTTCAAACTTCAGAGGAAATCTCCCGATTTCTGCTGGAGAGGCCACGCTGGACAGCAAGAGCTCGCTTGCAGAATCGTACATGAAAGTTTTCAGTTTCATCAACCTTTTTCAGGAAACAACGGTCTCCCCAAATCCCACAACCGTAAGTTAACACAGGATTAATGCATTAGTCAAACAGCTTCGTGATTACTGGAAGTGGTATATCATTGCCGCCAAGTGAATTATACACTTTGAACAGTGCCTTGGAGGCTCTGCCTTTTAGATCTGAGATGGCGTAACTGAGATTACCCGAGGCGGAAAAATTTAAACCCAGATATTTATATTCCAGCGAGGAGCTCAGAGCAAAATTACCCAGTCTGAATGTGTTTCCTATTTTGTTAAATATCACAGTTTTAGTTTTTGCTGTATTAATTTTAATCTGCCAATTACGACAAAAAATGTCTAATTTATCAAGCATGTTCTGTAGACCTGATGGAGATTTTTTTGAGATTAATATTATGTCACCTGCGTACATCAGACAAGGTATAGGAGTACCCATGACTTCATGTAGATCGTTATCCGCGTGTTTTAATTCATCTGCTAGGCTATCTATAAATAAATTGAAAAATAATGGACTTAAGCAATTGCCCTGCAATACCCCCTGGGTTGTGGGGAACGTTCTAGATAAACTATTCGATATCTTCGCACATGATTCAGTACTACTGAACAGACTCTTGATAGTGCGATACATTTTTCCACCGATACCGAGAGATGCCAGACGGTATAGAAGTCCCTCTCGCCAAACCTTGTCAAATGCTTTATTGAAATCAACAAAACACGTGTACAAGCGATTGTTTTGTGCCGTACTCTGTTTTATAAGATCGTTGAGAATGAAGATACTGTCGGCGGTCCTGTGGCCTTTTTTGAAACCACATTGGTATTGCGACGGAACTCCTAACTCATCCGTGTAATTGGTCAATCTCTCTAGCATGACACTGAGAAAAACTTTACCCAATGTGCTGGTAATAGTTATACCCCTGAACTGATCTGCGGTCGATGGGTTGTTGCATTTTGAAATCGGTACTATATATCCTGAGGCCCATTCCTTAGGAAACACGCCTGATTCCAAAATGTTGTTAAACAGTTCCGTTAGAATTGGGACTAATGTCCGTTTAGTAGCTTTTATCATTTCTGTTTTGATCCCATCGAGGCCCTCTGATTTCCCACACTTTAATTTAGAGATGGCATGCAGTATTTCTTGTTCGCCAATACTGTAATCGAGAGCGTCGTTTTGAATCAACTGGTGCTCAAGATTACAGAATTTCATTGAGATTTGTTCTTTAAAATTCGTATTGAATGAAGTTTGATCAGTCTCCTGACTGAGAGTTTTGAAGTGATCACAGAATTCATTTGGGGGGACATCAATAATTGGTTCAGGTGTCTTACTTAACCCCCTGCACACTGATGTCGAAATATCTAAAGTTCAGGGTGCAAATAAATTTTTCCCATGATGCAACTAGAAATTTAACCAATTCAATCTTGTTTGACAGAGCTCCATGAGCTCTGTCAAACAAGATTGAATGGGTTAAATTCCCAGTTGCATTATGGGAAAAATGGCTACTTGAAATCTGGATATTTTGACATCAGTGTGCAGGAGGTTAATTCCGATTTAATTTTTGAAAAGGCATTCCAGTAATCTTGCGGTTTCTCACTGCTCAGTTTGGACAAATTATCCAAGAGCAATTGTCGGTATTCTTTACGTCTCAGCTTAAGGGCTTTATTATACCGTTTTCTGGCAACAAAATGCCGTCCGTGAACTACCGGGTCTGTACTGTACAGCGTTAACAATTTACGGCATGATAAAAGATGCTTTTTTAGTTCAAAACAACTTCTATCGTATCAGGGTTTGGGTTTATTGTTGACCGCCTGCAAGTTTTTGTTGTCTTACATTTTAGACTGCGCATCGAGGCAAGTCTAAACAGACAGTTTAATGTGGAGACCGATATGTTATTTACATCAATGTTGTCCACGTTAACCATCTCTGCCAGATTTTGCTGTATGTCAGGTGACTCAAAGACTGAAACAAATTCATCTTTTCTGACTGAGCCCATAGGAAGCGAGCAGGAAAAGGTTTTGTTTCGGACTTTGTCTGACGAACATGGGTCGATCTGACTTCGACAACTTTAAGTATGAACCAACATCTGACAGTGGTCTGAAGTAAGCGATAGATCTTCCACGTGGAAGAAGGGAATTTTTGGCAGCAGCTGTTCACTACAAATGACGTAGTCAACAACCGACCATTCAAGTGGCCTATATCTACATCTCTCCCAATACCTTTAAGGGGTCGTCCAACGTAACTTTGGGCATTTTTTTGAAAATTTTCACAATGCCCTAAATACGAACCAAAGAGGTGAATAACGACATATTATATACCAAAATAATGACAAAAGTATACAAAACCCGAATTTATCCACTTTTTGAAATTAAACAATTCTTTTTTGCTTTTGATGACAAAGAAATTGCCAGCCGCGTAAGTAACCGTCAGGATTAACAGGGAATAGATCGGTAATTCGAATGTCTGAGTTGTAAATAAAAGACGCAACACTCCATACACGGAGAAAACATATTTATCATTTCATCACCAACGTGGTGGGAACGCTTAGGGGAAAATGGATGACAACAAACGCTTGATTCTCTTCGGGTGACATTGTTTGTTATGATCACGTGGGTTTTGTGCTAAGTTGCGAAATGATTTGATTTCCCACGATCTGAAATATTCAAACATTCCCCTGCTGTTTTTGAATCTGGGTGGCGATATAATGTACAACTCACGACACATTCATAGGAAAATATTCAACTGACAATGTGATAATTGCGAGATTCAGTCTATATTAGCGCTGTGCAGATCATAAACTGTACAATTTGACGCAAGTGTCAGCAAAGGAATACTACGCCACCGATTCGAACTACTATTATTTGGTTGGTGACGATGATCAAAACATGAAAGTGGAAAATTATATTTGAAAACAAAAATATATTCACATCAACACACATTACAGTCCTCACAATTGTATATCTACGAAAAAAATAATTTTACTGTCGCCGAACTATGTTAGTGACGTAAAGAAGGCTTGATGATGTCTGCTACGAAAAAAGAAGGCCAATGTCAAGGAGAATTATCAGAAAGGTTTCTTCCTGTTCACCAAATATAGTGAAATGTCATACCATCGTAAATTTAAATATCTCCCTCACACAACCGCATTGTGTACAAGACGGACCAACGTCGAATTTGAGCGCTGTTGGCACCAAAAGGTTGCGAAAATCTATGTGTGTTGACACTCTGGGGACAGAAATAGAGAAATTCCGCTAGGCGGACAAAACTTCACACGAATTACCGAAATGAGACCACAACGTGTCATAAGTGTTTAGATAAATGAATTTAATAACCAACACAATTCCGATATTGTTCGGGCCGGAAGCCCTCCACCTATAAAATTAGTATTGGTAAGCAGATCAGTTATTAATGTTCTTAAATCTTACGAGAAAACAACAGTCAAGCCTCCCCAAACTGCAAATACGGAAAAATCTATTGTAACCGGACACGGTACAGGGTAGGCTAAATGTCCCACAGAAACTCCCAAACCCTCTTACCGTTGGTTAGCCCACTCAAGTTTGTTTGTTCTTGAACTATGGCTTATGAGAGGACACACATAAAAATATGGAACAACACAGGAATAACAGTGATATTTTATTTTAATTGATATTCATATATAAGGAGTATGACGGTTTCTGTTTGATGATTCGATGTACCACTCCGGGCCAATTCAATACAAAATCAGCTGTTTGTGCATCATCAAGGGACCTCCCCTTTTTTATAAAATAGGAGAAGGCATAGGGTGATGCACAGACAACTTCAGCAAACCTTACATGTGGCCCTATAAGTGTCAACAAAACAGAAAATAAACGGACGAATGGACAGGTATTCAATCCGATGGTTTAGTCAAATCAAAGTTCTGATAAATAATATCTCAAACTGTAATGAATTTCATGTTTGCATAAGTGGGCAATTTTGTGTTGTTCATTCACCAAGAAAACAGATGTTAAATGGTTTTGACCTAGGTTGGACCTCTCCACTTACATCCTAACAATTTAGCTTTAAACTAGCCAAAATAAAAAAAAATAGTCTTCTAAAACCACCCAGCACACAACATACCCAAGGTCGAGAGACTAGAAGTCCTTAGGAAGTAGATCAAACCTGGGGGTTCTTAAGTCACAACCTAAGTGATTTGAATGGACCGCGACATGGCTTTTATACACAGTAAGGGAAGATAATTCAAGAATTATCCTCCCTGACAAAGTCCAACCAATAAAATAGCTAACACGAATAGCAGTACCGCACAGCAGAACACCGCCCGCAAACCAGTCTCCGATTGGCCCTGTTAAAAATACAGACCAATCGGAGTCCAGCTTGCAAAAGACATTCGGCTGCGACAGCAAAATGGTGGACAATTCAAGCCAACAGCGAAAATGGGAAACAGGCCTGTTTAACCTGAAAACTTTCCAAATAGGGACCAATTCACAAGGACTTCCATATAAAACTGATTATAGATAAAAACTAACAACTAATTCAGAGTAAATTATTCTCTTACGACACACTTATAGGGTAAGTAATGTCCGTACATCGAATCACCCAAACCAAATCCGCCACACTTCTCCCCCCTTACAATAAAATTTACAATTTAAAAAAAAAAAAATACAAAAGGATGTTCAAGCATTCCAGAGGGGACATCTCTTCTCTACCACTCCATCTGCGTCGATGACAATTCTGACGTCTCTAGCGTCTACATCATCTCTTGACAAATCATGGCTAACCATCGTTGTGTCTTCCCGCCTCCTCTTTGCTGCCTCCACTCTCTCAACCCTTCGAACCATCGGTCGTGGACACCAAAATCCTTCTGGATCAATATATTTGGAGTTTGGTTTCTCTATGGAGGTGACAGTATCCATAAGTAGTTCAATTTGGCTATCCTCCATATGATGCTTCTTTCGAAGATGCCTCCTGACCTCAGTCTTCTTCACATCTACCATACTGCAATCACCAACAGGACAACCCCACAATCTGACGGTTCCAATATGGAACCTTTGAAAGTGAGCCCTATATGCTGACAACACCCTAAAATGGTGAGGCCCACACTTGTCAACTGGACATGTCATCCCACCATCTGGCCACTCCATCTCCAAGTCTTTGTCCAATTCCCCCAACTCTTTACAAGAGACTGATATTTCCAATTCATCCATTTCTAAAACAAAACAGCCGATAAGTACCTTCATTCCTTTCAATGCTGCTGATGTTCTAGTCTCCAGAGTTATATTTAATTTTCACTGATAATGTTTTTTTTTATTGTTAACACAATAACATGTATACAGTAATATTTCTGTGTATAACACATTCTTTAGCATAATGGATCTAACGGTGCCAGCACCACAGACCAAACAAAGATCACTCAACCGTAACCAGATATCCTACATCCTTACGGCATCCTTACACAGAATCAAAAGTTTCATTTAAAATTTTGTATTCAAACCAAGCATACCATCCAAGAAATATTTCATCTACGGAATTACCATAATTGTAATTGCTCTCAATGAATGCTCTCTGGTATTACCATGCCAAGTTGAATTTAATTGGGGCAGGGCATTTTTGGACCCTCTAAGTTTTTTGAATTCATCATCAACTACGGAGTTGTATTATACAACTGCTCTCATTGATGAGCCTTTAAAAGACCATACACTGCCAAAATATTAGTTGAAATAACCCATACAGTAAGAAGACTCAGCAGACATTTGAAAAGAATAAAAAAAACGGAACATTTTATAAACTACTCTTCCAGGAACCTTTCAGTCTCGAGCACCTTGTTTGCTCTTTTTAATTATTAAAATATGTATCACTGCCAAAACAAATGCTTTAAAATAACGTATTTACAAGACTTCTGCTTCAAGGTGAATAAACAACTGGTTTTCTAACCAGACGCCCACAGCGAGTTCTTTTAATTTCAGGCACATCGTTGATAGGAGGGAGAGTAAATGACAAATAATCATCCTCGTCTGATAATTCTAATTCTATCTCATCTGTTACAGGTTCTGCTGCAATATCCACATCCTCTGAGGAGGTAGTTTCCCAATTTATAGGTGTCAACAGCCCTTCATATATTTTCAAGTGATCTACATGAATCACAACCATCCTACTTTCTGGATTTCATTTCAATTCATAAGTGACATCAGTAATTTTCCGTATAACTTTATATGGACCAATCCACCCCATGCCCAATTTCATACTAGCTATCGGAGAGTACCACCTCCAAACAAAATCACCAGACTCAAATTAACCCGCGATCATAATATTTCTTTTGTTTACTTGCCGCACGTTTGAGATTTTCATGTACGTGGTCAAATATATCATTCAAGATACTTCTTAACCATTCAACATACTCAACAGGGAAAGCATATGAAGGTGATTGTGGTGGATTCCCCAAAATTAAATAAATCAAGTGGTAATAATACTTCATGTCCAAACATAAGAAGATTTGGTGAACTTCCTGTGCTTTCATGAATTGTTGAACGATATGCCATAAGGACAAAGGGTAAATTATCATCCCAGTTATCTCTATTTTTGTTTGCATAAATAGCCAACATCTGTTGCAAAGTTCGATTATACCACTCGACCAAACCATCAGACTGTGGTCTGTATGGAGTAGTCCTGGTTTTGTCAATACCTAATTTTTTACACAAGACGGAAAATAACTCTGATTCAAATTCCCTCCCCTGATCTGAGTGGAGTTGTTTTGGAACCCCAAAACGGCAGATAAATTCATTCACCAGCTTATCCGCTACAGTCAGAGCAGTATGATTTGGGACTGAATAAGCTTCGGCCCATTTGGTGAAATAATCACACAAAACAATTATATATTCATTTCCGTCCGATGTGATGGGCAAGGGGCCAACTATATCCACAGCTATGCAATCTAATGGTGCACCTACAATGGATTGATACAAGGCTGACTTTCCATGTCCAGGTCCAGGCTTAGCTCTTGCACATTCATTACATTGTCTACACCAACGTCTAATATCTGTGGACATACCCAGCCAGTATACCCTTTTCTTTATTGACTGCAATGTTCTGTCCCTATCTAAATGACCAGATGTCCTATCTTTATGTACCTGATCAAATACTTTAGCTCTTATTTCATGGGGTGCTACAAATAAAGAAGTCTGTGTTTTCTCAGAATTTTCCCACTTAAAATACAAGCAATTATCTGTTATTTCCAAAGATTCCCATATACCCCACAAAGTTTTTATTGCTACAGAAGAATCTCTGACAATATGGCGAGAGGGTTTACTGATATACTCTCCTTTTAATTTTATTATTTGTTTTAAAGAAGAGTCATTATTTTGCCAATTCATTATTTCTTGGCATGACCACGCTTCTACCCAATTAGGTGTCAGAATTGTCTCCTCTGGGGGCATCTGAGACACAATAGAGTCGTGAACCGACGAATCTCCATCATCAGACGAATCTTCTATAGGAGAATCCTCACTCAACACCCTAACAGGAGCTGTCAGTGCCGATTCATTTTTAGAATCTTTGCAATCCAGCTGCTCCTTTGATTTTAACTTCCTTGAGTGATGAACCCTACTATTTTTAGAATGACATTCAGGGCAATCTTGACGTTTACAATAGCTTGGAGGCCATCTAGACAAACTATCAGCATTGGTATGTAAATTACCCTTTCTATATTCTATTTTAAAATCATATGTTTCCAAAACAGAAAGCCACCTAGCTAACATCCCTTCCGGGTTTTTAAAATTTTTAAGCCACTTCAGTGAGGCATGATCAGTCCTCAGTGTAAAATGTCTACCCCACAGGAAATGCCTAAACTGCCCGATAAAAGTAATAACGGCCAGTAATTCTCTATAAGTGGTACAATATCTAGCCTGATGTTTATTTAATGTCCTACTTGCATAAGCAATAACCTTTTCTTGCCCATTTTGCACTTGAGACAAAACAGCACCGATACCATTTAAACTTGCATCAGTGTCCAGAATAAACTCTGAAGAAGTATCTGGATAAGCCAGTATAGGAGAACAGGTCAGTAATTCTTTTAATTTTTCAAAAGCCACTTGACAATCAAATGTCCAACAAAATTCCTTCCCTTTTCTTGTTAATTGGATGAGAGGGCTAGCTACCATTGAAAAATCATGAATAAACCTTCTATAATATCTGGCTAGAATGAGAAAATTTCGAACTTCTGTCACATTATTCAGTACAGGCCAATCTTCAACACATCTGATTTTATCGGGATCACACTGGATCCCTTTATCAGATGCCAAGTGCCCCAAAAATAATACCTGATTTTGAAATAATGTACACTTCGAAGGTTTCAATGTCAAATTTGCTTTACTCAATCGTTCAAACACCAGTTGAAGATTCTAGAGGGCTTCATTGAAGGTGGTACCAAACACAATAATATCATCGAGATAGCACAAACATTTCTCCCCTCTCAACCCTCTTAAAACCAGTTCTATAAGCCTTCCATAGCAACTTTGGGCATTACAGAGCCCAAAACTCATGACCTTGAATTGAAACAGTCCCATATGTGTAGCGAATGCAGTTTTGGACCTATCTTTTTCCTCCATTTCACATTGCCAATATCCAGACACAAGATCCAGGGTACTAAACCACTTTGAACCTGATAATGCATCGAGCGATTCGTCAATTCTCGGGAGAGGGTATGCATCCTTCTCAGTCACTGAGTTAAGGCGCCTGTAATCAACACAGAATCTCCAAGTCCCGTCTTGCAACTATGAGTAAAGGAGAAGACCAGGGACTTTCACTGGGCTCTATAATATCATTTGCAAGCATATTTGCAACTTCATTCTCGACTATTGCCTTCTGAGCAAATGGCAACCTGCGAGGTGGAATTTTTATAGGCTTAGAGTTTCCAGTATTAATACTATGCTTGACCAATTTTGTCCTCCCCATTTTCCCTTCAGGGGACTTGAACACATCCTGAAATTCAATTAAAAATTGGCACAGCTAACGCTTTAGTTCGTCATTCAGTTTTTCCGAAGACCTCTGATACAGAGAAGTTAAAAACTCAGGAAGCTTTAGGGACAAATTTTCAAAACACCCTTGACTCGAATGCACCACTTCAACTGTCTGTAAACTTGCAACAGTAGTATGCTTTCTAACACAAACTGGCTTATCAGTTATATTCATGACTGTAAACAGAACCTTTTCAGGGTTTACTAGAGACCTTGCTACTAAAAGACCTTTTCGGTTAAAAAATTTGAAAGGTTCTAACAAATTATTTGCACTCTGATCTCTCAGTCCATCCACATATCCCCTTACTACAACTTCCGCATCAGCAGGAACTACTATATTTTTAGCCAATTTTACTCTTGCACAAACAGGGACTAAATCTCTCTTTAACTTCACAGTTTTCCCGGCTACCCATAGTAAGCCTTTGGAAATTCTAATTGTTGCATCATTCTGCTCCAGATAATTTACGCCCAATATACCATTGAGATCACCTAAATCTGTAACAACAAATTCTTGACCAAAGGGAATTCCATCAAGAAAAAACTGAAGCTCAATTTTTTCCATAAACATTCAAATTACCACCATTAGCAGTACCAGCAAAACATCTGTGTCAAACAACTCTGCCATGCTACCACCCGAACGCAAATACTAATCCCTAGACAACAAACTATACACAGAACCAGTATCAACAAGAAACCAAGATTCCTGTTCCTTCGGAGCAACAGGAGCATAAATGCATGATTCCCAACTGTATTAAGTTTAACTACTGACCCATTTTAAAGTTTCCACCTGGGTTACACTTAGGGTCTCTGGTGCAACCCATTTTAGTTTTCCTTTTGGTATTTGTTTATTGTTAACTGATGAATCTGTTTTTGGTTTATTAGGGCAATTATAAGACAGGTGGCCCAACTGATGACAGATATAACATTCGATTAAAGAAAGATTAGGTGGGCGTTTCCTCCCTCTTCTATTACTATTAAATTTAACCATTTGATCAACACAATCTTTCATGAGGCCCACGAGCTTTAGTAGCTCTTCAGAGCCCTGATTTTGACCTTCAGTGGAAATCATACTTGAACCAGCTACAATAGGTTCTTTCACTATACCCACCAAGTCTTCACTCATGTCATATTTTGGCTTATTTAGCATAAACTGTGGGCCCCATACTGCTTCAAACTCAATTGCCAAAGAAATGTCTTCATCTAAAGTTTTGGGATGATGAAAAATTATGTGCTCCCGAATGGTAGATGTCCCAAAACCAGTTATAAATTGTTCAGTCACATTAATTTCCCTATCAGTATATGTCATATCAGGAAATGCAAGACAACCTAACCTACGTAATGCATATCCATAATCAGAAGGAGATTCATTCTTCAAACGTTTCCTGGAACGAAATTCACACCTATGAGCTGTAAGGAGTTCTAATGGATTAAACAGCTTTTCTAAAATTAATTTCAGGGTTTTATAATCCTTCCTTTGCCCTTCTGTTAAATCTCCCAATAATTTTTGAGCCTCCCCTCTTAAACACGTTATTAACTGTTGCCCCTTCTCCCGATAATTCCATTTATTCCAGTCAGAAACTTGCTCAAAATGAACCAAAAAATCTTTCAACTCCGTGCTTTTTCCATCAAATTTGTCAGGCTCTTTTTTCTAACAGGGTGATCCATCCACGAGGACACAGATCCCCTGGGTGAATTATCACGACTCCTCGAATCCAAAGTGTCATGCCTAAAACTAGATGTTTGATTTGGCCTTCTACTATCTAAATCCCTTTTACAGGCAAGAGAGGCAATCTGTTTATCATATTCTTGTTGACACCGCTCATAGTTTAACGTACGTGCACAAAAATGAGTCTCAATTTCTTCCACTTCAAAGTCAACACTTTTCCCTTTTAATTTTGTTCCACCCACTGGGGTCTTAACATCCGTATAGAATGAATACTCTCCTCCCGTAGCCATGGTTTCTATTCAAGAACCCAGCTCGCAGCGCCAAAATATAACTGGACACGGTACAGGGTAGGCTAAATGTCCCACAGAAACTCCCAAACCCTCTTACCATTGGTTAGCCCACTCAAGTTCGTTTGTTCTTGAACTATGGCTTATGAGAGGACACACATCAAAATATGGAACAACACAGGAATAACAGTGATATTCTATTTTAATTGATATTCATATATAAGGAGTATGACGGTTTCTGTTTGATGATTCGATGTACCACTCCGGGCCAATTCAATACAAAATCAGCTGTTTGTGCATCATCAAGTGACCTACCCTTTTTTATAAAATAGGAGAAGGCATAGAGTGATGCACAGACAACTTCAGCAAACCTTACATGTGGCCCTATAAGTGTCAACAAAACAGAAAATAAATGGACGAATGGACAGGTATTCAATCCGATGGTTTAGTCAAATCAAAGTTCTGATAAATAATATCTCAAACTGTAATGAATTTCATATTTGCATAAGTGGGCAATTTTGTGTTGTTCATTCACCAAGAAAACAGATGTTAAATGGTTTTGACCTAGGTTGGACCTCTCCACTTACATCCTAACAATTTAGTTTTAAACTAGCCAAAATAAAAAAAAAATAATCTTCTAAAACCACCCAGCACACAACATACCCAAGGGCGAGAGACTAAAAGTCCTTAGGAAGTAGATCGAACCTGGAGGTTCTTAAGTCACAACCTAAGTGATTTGAATGGGCTGCGACATGGCTTTTATACACAGTAAGGGAAGACAATTCAAGAATTATCCTCCCTGACAAAGTCCAACCAATAAAATAGCTAACACGAATAGCAGTACCGCACAGCAGAACACCGCCTGCAAACCGGGCTCTGATTGGCCCTGTTAAAAATACAGACCAATCGGAGTCCAGCTTGCAAAAGACATTCGGCTGCGAAAGCAAAATGGTGGACAATTCAAGCCAACAGCGAAAATGGAAAACAGGCCCGTTTAACCTGAAAACTTACCAAATAGGGACCAATTCACAAGGACTTCCATATAAAACTGATTATAGATAAAAACTAACAACTAATTCAGAGTAAATGATTTTCTTACAACACACTTATAGGGTAAGTAATGTCCGGACATCGAATCACCCAAACCAAATCCACCACACTATGTTTCATTCCAAACAAATTGATATATAATTTATTGGGGTTATTCCTTTCTGACCATCTCTGGACTTTGGAGAAAATTACCTCAAATTTGACCAAATTTACATTTGACGTCCCTTAACAAATTACAAAAAATAATAAATGGGTGCAAGTGCGTGTGCAATGGAGGGCAACACATAATTCTGATTTCATTAATCACATTTTACGAAGCACTTAATTACGCTCTATGCGTGTTGCCTCCAAAAAAGGGAAATCTATTCTTCAGCAAATCTTGGGTGATTTTTCGCATGACAAACAGACATTTTCGAACATTGAAATACGTACTGGTCTATTAGATTTATGACAGCTACAATACAATTGTGGCCACCGAAATAGGTTGATACCCCCTCTCCCCAGTCCCCCCCCCCCTTCTCTCTCTCTCTCTCTCTCTCTCTCTCTCTCTCTCTCTCTCTCTCTCTCTCCTCTCTCCCTCTCTCTCTCTCTCTCTCTCTCTCTCGCTGAAAGAGAGACAGAGGAGAGAGAGAGAGAGAGTTTGGGATTTATCATAGTTTACCCATTCCGTTGGAAATGTCCCGTATGTAAAATGTAGTCTTGGAATGCTTGAAAAATCTGAAGATTATCCGAATTAGACAAAGATAAATCACCAAAAAGAATACTATCTAAAGTGATGTTAAAACTGCTTATTTTGTTCTGCAATTCCTGTCTCTATAGTGACCACAGAGGACACTCAAACACAAAGTGTTGCTCGTTTTCATCAAAATGCCCACACGAACATCTCGGGTCATCAGATATAAATCTTACGAATTTGTGACACAAAAACAGCTACTTATGTACCCTCATTCGAGTGAGCGCGCATTTCAATGAGGTGTCATAAGCTTTGTTTTGGCGCCATATGTTGAATAAACCAGTTAAACTTGAAAGCCGTTTTTGTGAACAGCTCTGGCCAGATACGAGCGATACGCTTGTTAAAGGGCTAATAATCTGATATTAGCCCCTAGCATTTCTTTTTGGACATTTCTAAGGAAGAACTGCGGAAAAGAATGTTCTGTAGATTATGCAGAAAGCGCACACGCCATGGAAAAAAAATAATTCAGTCAATGCGGTACGCAAAAAATACAGCGCAGAGAAGAGCTCCACAGTTGACTAGACAAGATGGCCAATTAATTGGCGACAACTCAGTTGGGTGGATATGATATAATTATTCCTCTTGCATTATGGATTTCATTGCTCACAAATTACACCAGGGTTATCAGTGATTTAATCCTTCAGCCTTATGAGACTGCGGAATTAAATTATTGTTGCTCTCCCCACAGATACATAATGGGCACGTCTATTTTGCTGTAGATAAGATTGTAAGAGGTGTGACATAATGATACACATCAGACGCTTGGAGGTTGATGAAAACATCTTATATGGATTGAATTTTCGTACGAATTAATTGGACACAGCAACAAATGATGAAGCATCGGTAAGATGAAAGGATGCGATCTACCCAATCAGTTTGGGACAAGAGACGACAGTTAACAGTCTGAAGCTCGTAGGGGTTGTGCGGTATTTTCTAACAAAGACCTCCAATAGTGTTCCCGGGCTGTTGAAGCCCGGAACGAACTCAGTATACTTCTTTCAAACAATGAAACTTTTAACGAAAGTATCATTTTTTGGGGCACGGGACAATGGTTACTTATTCCCAGTTCCTTATTCAACATTCGTTATCAAGCGATAAAATCGGTTGATAACGGATGTCGAATAAGGAACTTGGAATAAGTAACATATGCCACATCCGTAATTGTTTTAAATATTAACAATGCAGGATGTTTTCATGACTCCTCAATTGCCGTATAATTAGTCTGTGTGAACACACAGACTATTGTTTTTGTACGTTTTTTTTTCTTCTTTTTTTTTCTTCTTTTTTTCTTCTTCTTCTTCTTCTTCCTCTTCTTCTTCTTATTCTCCTGTCTTCTGTCTTCTATGCACTTCCCAGACCTCACGATAACTCGAAAAGGAATTGTCCTATCTCACTGATTTTTGGCATACTGGTAGACATTCCTAACTTCTCGGCCACCTATGTTTTTCAGGTCGCTAGAGCCATTGAGTATGGCCCAGTAGGCCAGAGGGTTTTCACAGCCTCCAATTTCCTGATACTGTAAATTCCCCCCCCCCCCCCCCCAAGAAATACAATGTTATGTTCACACTGGAGACTATGTAAAAACCAGTGGAGTAAGCTGTCAAAATGAAATCTGACCTTGTCATCATAATGGGATGTTAGTTCCTGAAACTAAGTTGAGAGAAACCCTTTGCCTTGCAAGGAAATAAATTGTAAATTATTCAGTTCACTGCTTTTAACCCTCTCCAGACTTCTATGTGGAGTCCACACATTTTATTTCAGGCAGAATAAAGTTAACCCTTTCCATAAAACTACACTGAATAATTGTTGAAACCTATCTTATTCAGTTCAATGCTTTTAACCCTCTCAAGACTTCAATGTGGATTGCACATATTTTATTTCAGGCAGAATAAAGTTAACCCTTTCCATAAAACTGCACTGAATAATTGTTGAAACCTATCTTATTCAGTTCAATGAATTTAACCCTCTCAAGACTTCAATGTGGATTGCACATATTTTATTTCAGGCAGAACAAAGTTAACCCTTTCCATAAAACTGCTCTGAATAATTGTTGAATCTTATCACAAAACTGTCAGGGTACCGGTAACAATCCTATGCTGACATGGTCGACTGTACTGTTAACGGTGTTAGTGCTATGACTGTTTAAAACTCATTTGTTAGAGGAGTTTTATAGTCATTCACTGCGATCGGGTCGGTCTCACCGAGAGTGCAGAAACCTTTGGTGCCAAAGTGCCATTAAGAAAATGTCTCTGATTTGTGCCGTTCCATCCCTCCGGGGTGCAAAAGCAGGCACTCTCAGCTGAGAAACTTAATGTTTTCCGCTTTATTTTCTTAACATTTAATTCTATGTGGAATGGGACACCCTTTCAGTTTGCCTTCCAATGTAAGGGATTCTTAACCCTTTAGCCAACATAATGGGGAAAACTGGTCAACATTATTCACAGAAACGTCTATTCAGTTTTAATTACCTTTTCATTTATGCTTGAAAAACATAGCTTATGATCCTTTATTGGATTGAGCTCATTTTTTAAAGGATTATTTATTTATTGGTGTTTAATGTCACATATTTCTGCACAGTGGCTAATCATGACCACGACAGTTTTTCAGGTGGAGGAAGTCGGAGTACCCGGGAAGAACCACCGGACAACAACAAGCAACTGTCAGATCCCCCACATATTAAATCCACACAAGCAGGGTTAGCATTGATTGAAGACGGGTACATCATCGATGTGCAGTACACTTTAGTACACAGCGCCACCATGCACCCACGTGGGCAATGGGGTGAAGTGTCTTGCCCAAGGACAGAGTGAGGACCTCACGCCTTGCAGCCTGCACCTCTGCCAACTGAGCCACTGCGTCCCCATTAAAAGGATTAAAATGGAGTATTTAAAGGGAATATTTTAACCCTCTCAAGATCTTAATATGGGGGCATTATTCAGAAAGACTGGGAAATGCATTTTATTACACTTTAATGCATTTCTAAAGTTTATGAACGTATTTCATCACTCAAATTAGTGGGCAGAGCCAAAAATGTCCATTTTCGATTTGTGTATCAAACCCTTTGAATGATGGTCACATATATGCCATTTCTGGTTTCTTGTAAAAATGTTCTGATTCCTGTATGAATATCTGTAAATACTGCTAACGAAAACACATTTCTGGTTCGTTCAAAAATATTTTACTCCTGAAAAATAAGCCTCCATGAATTCTCTTTCTTTATAGTTTATTCCTGATACTTTAACCCCTTTCACACAGACTTGAATTTACTGGGGGCAGTAAATTCTGTTTCTCTAGAATATATATATTTTTTTTTTGTAGGGCTTGCTTCCAGCGGAAATGCTTCTTCAAAGGCTTCGTAGAATGCGTCGAGGAATTTATTAGTCTGTGTGAAACACACAGACTATTGTTTTTGCACGGTTTCTTTTTCTTTTCTTTTTTTTTTGGTCTTCTATGCACTTCTTTGTCCGCAAGATAACTCGAAAACGAATTACCCTATCTCGTTGATTTTTGGCATGCTGATAGACAGCCACAAGTTCTCGGCCACCTATGTTTTTCAGATTCCTGGGGTATCAGGGCTGTCCGTAGAGGTGTTTTGAAAGTGGGTCACGCCCATATCTCAGAGGTGGTATGACTTATGGACCTGGGACCAACACCAAATGAGTCGACACTCGATGGCGATTCAAAATATGGGTCAAGGTCACGGGGGTCACCCAGGGGTCATTGAGTGCATTTTTCATAATTGCTGGAAATCACATTTTTTGACCCCCTAAAGCATTCCTGACGTACACGCATGCATTTTTACGTTAAAAAAGTGGGCGTGGCCAAAATATTTGAAAGTGGGTCACGCCCATATCTCATGTGTGGTATGACGTATGGATCTGGGACCAACTCCAAATGAGTCAACACTCGATGGAGATTCAAAGTCTGGGTCAAGGTCACAGAGGTCACTTAGGGGTCATTGAGTGCATTTTTCATAATTGCTGGAAATCACATTTTTTGACCCCCTAAAGCATTCCTGATGCACGCACATGCATTTTTAACATTACAAAAGTGGACGTGGCCAAAATTTTTAAAATTGGGTCATGCTCATATCTCAAGCGTGGTATGATGAATGGACCTGGGACTAACCCCAAATAAGTCGACACTCGATGGAGATTCAAAATATGGGTCAAGGTCAAGGAGGTCGCCTAGGGGTCATTAAGTGCATTTTTCATACTTGCTGGAAATCACATTTTTTAACCCCCTAAAGTATTCCTGACTAACAAACATGCATTTTCGCGTAAAAAAAGTGGGCGTGGCCAAAATGTTTGAAAGTGGGTCACGCCCATATCTCAGGTGTGGTATGACGTATGGACCTGGGACCAACACCAAATGAGTCGACACTTGATGGAGATTCAAAATATGGGTCAAGGTCATGGAGGTCACCTAGGGGTCATTGAGTGCATTTTTCATAATTGCTGGAAATTACATTTTTTTATCCCTTAAAGCATTCCTGACGTACACACACACATTATTACATTAAAAAAGTGGGCGCGGCCAAATTTTTTGAAAATGGGCCACGCCCATATCTCATGCATGGTATGACGTATGGATCAGGGACCAACCCCAAATGAGTCGACACTCAGTTGGAGATTCAAAATATGGGTCAAGGTCACGGAGGTCACTTAGGGTCATTGAGTGCATTTTTCATAATTGCTAGAAATCACATTTTTGACCCCTAAAGCATTCCTGACGTACACACATGCATTTTTTACATTAAAAAAGTGGGTGTGGACAAAATTTTTGAAAGTGGGTCATGACCATATCTCAGGCATGGTATGATATATAGACCTGGGACCAACACCAAATGAGTCGACACTTGATGGAGATTCAAAATATGGGTCAAGGTCACGGAGGTCACCTTGGGGTCATTGTGCTGGAAATCACATTTTCTGACACCCCCAAAGCATTCCTGACAAAAACACATGCATTTTCACGTTAAAAACGTGGGCGTGGCCAAATTTTTTGAAAGTGGGTCACGCCCATATCTAAGGCGTGGTATGATAAATGGACCTGGGACCAACACCAAATGAGTCGACACTTGATGGAGATTCAAAATATGGGTCAAGGTCACGGAAGTCACCTAGGGGTCATTGAGTGCATTTCTCATAATCGCTGGAAATCACGTTTTTTGAACCCCCAAAGCATTCCTGAGGTTCATACATGTACATTGAAAAAGTGGGCGTGGGCAATATTTTTTAAAGTGGGTCACGCCCATATCTCAGGCGTGTTATGACGTATGGACCTGGGACCAACACCAAATGAGTCGACAATCAATGGAGATTCAAAATATGGGTCAAGGTCACGAATGTTACCTAAGTGTCATTGAGTGCATTTTTCATAATTGCTGGAAATCACATTTTTTGAGCCCCCAAAGCATTCCTGAGATCAATACATGCATTTTTACGTTAAAAAAGTGGGCGTGGCCAAACATTTTGAAAGCCGGTCACGCTCATATCTCAATCGTGGTATGATGAATGGACCTGGGACTAACACCAAATGAGTCGACATTTGATGGAGATTCAAAATATGAGTCAAGGTCACGGAGTTCACCTAGGAGTCCGCCTGAATGAGGTCACCAAAGTCATCAATTGCATGTTATTCAGAAAGACTGGGAAATGCATTTTGTTACACCTTAATACATTTCTAAAGTTTATGAACGTATTTTATCACTCAAATTAGTGGGCAGAGCCAAAAATGTCCATTTCTGTTTCGTGTATCAAACCCTTTGAATGCTGGTCACATATATGCCTTTTCTGGTTGCTTATAAAAAAAAAATGTTCTGACTCCAGTATGAATATCTGTAAATACTATTAACGAAAATCCATTTCTGATTTGTTTAAAAATATTTTACTCCTGAAAATAAGCCTCCATAAATTCTCTTTCTCTGTAGTTCATTCCTGATACTTTAAGCCTGTTCACACAGACTTGGATTTACTGGGTGCAGTAAATTCTGTTTCTCTAGTTACAATGTGAACTTTCATACAAAGGATATATGAAACATAAGGGACAACACTTTTTTCAAATTGCCAACGGACAAAAAAAAACCTTGCCGCCTCATCTGGTCAGTAGGCAAACCTGTGGACACAATCGATTTTCAGTTTTGGGACGTTATTGGCTTGCGGGCACAAACGGCTTTGGATCTGCGAAGATAATCGCCCTAAGGGCTACCCGCGGATATAATCGACTCGCTTGCGGACAGAATCAGCAGTCGTTTTTTCGGACGTAATCGACTTACTGTCACAATCGGCATTATGGGCCTATTCTTATAAAAGAGGCATATCTTTGATGTATCAGCGTTTTTCCTGAAAAATATTCGGAAAGTCTTAAAAGGCAAATATATTCATTGAGGCCAATGTATTTTTTCTCGTCCTGTAATGTAGGTTCTGTATTCGCCAACAGAACACGATAAGACATTGGAAAGCCAGTGGGTCCCATAACATTACTGCATTTCGTCAAATTAATGAAAGAAACTATTGGTACGATCTGGATTATTCTGATAAAAAACCCAGTTAATATCTAGTGTGTGTCCTGACGTTCCCGAATGGAGTCGTCACACCCACAACTCTCTCCAGCAGGGCGGATTCAATTTCCGTTTGCAGGGAGATTCAGTCGGGGAATTTTAGCCGTCAACTCTAACTCTTTACCAAACTCGAGCAGCAGACAACATATGTAAATTGTTCCATTCAATAACTAAACATTTATTTTTTTAAAGAAAGCATACATCCTTAACTCATATCATCATAAAGATCGACTTTCGATAGAGTTATCTCCCTTGTAATTATTAGACGAATGAGGAAGGTCCAATTAAGAAGCAAATGATTGTTGAGAAAACTCCTATGGCATCAGCAAACGGCCAAAACCGGCCAGCGCTATTCTCAAAAATCGCCTGTTAACTTTAATTATTTTTTCATTTTTTGTCTCAAAAACATAGGTTATGACCCCTCATTGGAACGAGCTCGTCGAGCTCGTTCCAATGAGGGGTCATAACCTATGTTTTTGAGTCAAAAAATGAAAAAAAATAGTTATTCAAGAATTTTTTTTGCAAGTGTCGTCTGCTTTTCATGTTAGGTAAAGGGTTAAGAAGTTTCCGTTTGTTACTTTTAACAGCTCTCAGAGCTCTCTGCTGTTTTTGTTTATTAAAACGAAAGGAAAACTTGACTTTTTATGGTAAGTTAATTGGAACAAATAATTCGCAAATAATCCGTTCTTAACAATATGTATCAGTCTTTCATTTACCAACACTGAAGCGTCCACCTTTTTCTGAGCTGAAGTCACTCACCACCTCCTTCTTGCGAGGATTTTTTTTTTCGATTTCAGCTTGGCTAATCAGCACCCCCCCCCCCCCCCCCCCATCACCATCCCACGACAGCCAATTTACTCTTCCCTCGCCCAACGTGCTTGGTCCTGGTGTGTAAAAATAAGTTCATTTGGTTCATCTTGGTTCTCACTTTACTGATATACTAAGTTCTGCCAACAAGAAAAGGGGTAATTCATAGAAAAAATTAAAAACACACATGCGGTGATTGTTGTATTCTGAACTACAAGTTATTTCACAAATGAATGTTTGATTAACACAACTGGGGTAGCCACCCAAAGATGTCGACATGTATTATGGCATTTTATTGTACAATCTTCATTGTGGGCGATATGGTTTAGGATGTCACATTCGTTAAATTTTGATCGAACTGTGATTGTCTGGTGGCATTGTCAGCTCCAAGCCTGAGGCACTCAGAGGCAATTTTTATTCACTGTGCACGATATTGGGTGCCAATAGTTGCAGTTGCACTAAAAATTCGTTTGACCCCAAAAATACAGCATTTGGTGGCACCAAAATACACTTTTGGTAGGTGTCAAAGGGTTTGTGGTTTACTATGTCTGTGCGTCGTTTTCGATACAATCGCTATCAGACGACACAGGTGAGACAAAATTCACGCCTGTCACGTAATCTTTTGCAACACTTATAATCATGGCTCTTTGTTATAAGTGAACTGAATTAACCTTTACCTAACATGAAAACCAGACGACACTTGCAAACAAAATTCTTGAATAATTTTTGTTTTTCATTTTTGGTCTCAAAAACATAGGTTATGGCCCCTCTTTGGAACGAGCTCGTCTAGCGCGTTCCAAAGAGGGGTCATAATCTATGTTTTTGAGACAAAAAATAATAAAAATTAATTGGCGATTTTTGTGAATAGCAATGACTGGTTTGGCAGTTACGTTGGGCAAAGGGTTAACAGTTTATCAAATTAATCTGATTCTTATCAAAACATTTCTTTGTTATTTAAACTTTTGTTATCTTGCGTAATCTTTTTTTTATAATCCTTCTGCAAGATATAAATTATTTGAAAATAGTTTATTTGGAGTGAATAAACAGTAAGTAATTAATAACCATGAAATTATTTTGTAAACATTTATAATGGCCTTTTACGTTTTATTATCTTTTTATTTATCATTTGTGGGTTTTTTGCAATTAAAATACTTAAAAGAGGAGGGAAATTTTAAATTCAAGTATCGAACTTTGAGTGCAACAAGGCGTAATCCTCAATGCTTTAGCATTGAGGATGGCGCCTTGTTGCTCTCAAATGACGATACATGGTCGTTGTGTTCTTTCACAATCATATTCCATTCAACAATACAATATTTCATTTCGCACAATAAAAAATCATTTGGCATGGAACAAAAATTCCAGTTGGCAACAAACAATTTGGGCAAGCGAGCGTGAGCACTCGTCTTCCGGAAGCAGCATTCAGATCCAATTATCCGTATGTGCTGTGGCGAGAGAAAACGCGGATTATTCTTCGTGTTTAGAATAGATCTGTGCTGGTTGCAATTCCAAGCTCACTGAAAATCTCCCATATGCTGTAGACTAGTTTATTGGGTGAACTGACACCACTTTCACCATTGCTGCGTTTATGCACTGAACTAAAATTCTATATGCCTTTTTATAGTATGAGCGCTGAGCTATGTGATGTTCAAGGACATCTGAATGGTGCTGAATAATGAAACTGAGACCAGCATTTGCACGTTAAAACCAGTTGATTAAAAATTCACCCAAAGCAACTGGGTTGAGTGAATATGAACCCATTTAAGTTCATGTGCACTCAACCCAGTTGATTTGGGTTGATTTTTAACTCAACTAATTTTTGTGTATGGAGTCTGATGGAGTAAACAATATTTTGCAGTGATAACAACGAATCCATATTCAAATTCACAAACATGAGGGAAAAGATGAAATGATGATGCCATAACAGTATGGATTAGACAGAGAGACGGAATAGCTTCTTGACGGTCATAAGTTGAGCTCAGCACTGGTTCATTAGAGCCATCTTACAATTACACATGCATATACTCAATATTAATAATCCATCCAAAATGTGCTTAAAATACCATGGAACTTTGGACATATTCCATTTAATTTTTTATGTAAAAGAGAAGACTCCTGTTGAGGTTCCTTCCTAGGAACCAAAGCGTATACATCCTGTCATCAGCCATCTTTTCTGTAGAATATTTTCCTAATTCAATTTTATTCCAATGTGCATCTTTATCAGTTTAGAGTCCATGCTTTGTATTGATTCTTGTTGATGAAGATTGGACATTTTTGTTTTCATTCTATTCGGGATGGGACACGGTGATTTTTTATGTTTTAGTTTGCTTAACCCTTTACCTAACGTAACGGCCAAAACCGGCCAGCGCTATTCTCAAAAATCGCCAATTAATTTTCACTATTTTTTTCATTTTTTGTCTCAAAAACATAGGTTATGACCCCTCATTGGAACGAGCTCGTCGAGCTCGTTCCAACGAGGGGTCATAACCTATGTTTTTGAGACAAAAAATGAAAAAAATTAGTTATTCAAGAATTATTTTTGCAAGTGTCGTCTGCTTTTCATGTTAGGTAAAGGGTTAAGTTTCATCTGCAAAATGAAACAAACACAGTTTTACGGATCTCCATTTCACTGGAATCTATTTGGTGGTATGACAAGTTACTTTCAGTTAACTTTTACTTGTTTTTTTTCCACACATGTTCAAGTAAGGCCAATATCAGTTAACAATACATTGCAAAAAATATTCAACGTGGTGATAACAGTTTTATCTGGCAGTTCGTTTTTCTGGGTCCGTAATTACTCGAATACGGTGTGTATCAGGGGTTTCTGATACAAAATCTGTATCTTCCAACTGCATAACACAACCGCGTGCTTGGAACATTACAAGCTTCAAAAACGTGTTTGCGAAGGGCCTTGTACGTTTCTTCTTTGAAAAGAGAGAAAACAAAACACTTCTCAAAAAGTTTAATTAGTGATGTATAGAACCACATTACTTTTTTGTTTTTGTAATCACTGGGAGCATTCAAGCTCGAACAACGCATTTATACTATTAAGGCGCACAGTCTTAACGGAATGTTGAACATGTACGCCCTTAATAAGTTTATCTGAGGATTGCAGAAGTTCAAGGCAGCCGCATACAGTTTCAACCGAAACGACAAGCATTTTTATGAGTCTGAAAATGAAATCTGAAATTAAAATGCTAGTTAACCCTTTAATCAACGCACACGATATCACAATTTAGTATTTAATTATTTTTGGTAAAACATTTTCCCAAAAATTTCAACAAAACATATCATGAGACCCATCATTGGAAAAGAATATGAAGTCCTTAAATTGCAGTGCCTGCACTTGAGAATAAAGCCCAAATATGGGCTTCCAACACTCAACCAGTTACACTCACCTGAGTTGGCTACACATTAAGCACCAAAAGTATCCCTGCATGTATGAGGAAACGCCCCCACAGGGGTAACTTGCACGATTGAAATAAACAAAACAAGAAAACATTTGTGCAAGCACAAGCCCGCGAGAAAATACCCGCGCAACACTCATATTTTGTGAATGCAACCTCTTCGCATCAGAAGATAAACAAGAATCATTCTAGGAACAAACTTGAATCTCTCTCATTTAACCCTTTACCTAACACGAAAAACAGACGACACCTGCAAACAAAATTCTGAAATAACTTAATATTTCCATTTTTTGTCTCAAAAACATAGCTTATGACCCCTCATTGGAACGAGCTCATCGAGCTCGTTCCAACGAGGGGTCATAAGCTACGTTTTGAGACAAAAAATACAAAAATAATCAAAACTGAATGGTGATTTTTGTGAATAGCGCTGGCCGGTTTTTGCCGTTACTATGGGTAAAGAGTTAAAAAAAAGATGAAGCATTGTGACAGGTGGTTCATGAGAGATTATTTTAAAATAATTTCAAGAGTATGGGACAGGTGTTCCAAACTATGGGAGTTAATAACTTCATTCGAAAACACTCGAAGTGGCAAACCTCCCCACACACCCATACACAAAGATCAGCATTTTGGATGAATCGTCCCGGTTCGAAAACTCGACTTGGAGCAAAACGACCGTGCTGAGGTGGTTTTGAGAGAAAATGCCCCTGTATCATCCCCAAGTTCAGTGGTAGTTCTCTAAAATTCTGTTTAAAGAGTTTGAATGTTATTGGACAGGGGTGGGTGTTATACCATATAGAAGAGAAAGAATTCCTTCTCTACTCTATGGCTCTCTATTCGAAAAAAAAATTGTAAAAGTACCTCCCACCCCTCCACAAAAAACAAAGCAGAATGCTTAAATGTAGGTACAGTCATATCGCGAATTAATCGAGGGTGGATAAAAATGGTTTTAAAAAGTACTTGAAATAATAATAATAATAATAATAATAATAATAATAATAATAATAATAATAATAATAATAATAATAATAATAATAATAATAATTTATTTTCTAGAGCGTAAAACCACAAATAGTGCTCTAAAACGCTTGACAGAAATAAATACACTTTTCTGAAATAAAGAGTCACATCTGTTTTGGTTGCCTCTTTCAGAGGTTCAGGAGAATGCTTCAGTGAATAGGAAAGTGTTAAGATTTCTTTTGAAGACATCGAGAGTTTCTGAAATTCTGACACTAATTGGCAGGGAATTCCACAATCTGGGACCCACGATGGAGAACACACGATCATGAGCCTGATTAGATCTGCTAAAAGGTACAACTAGTTGAATTTGGTTTTTAGATCGGAGACTGCGTGATGGTTTACATACAGTGCGGAGCTCTTGCAGGTAAACTGGAGCCAGTTTGTGGATACATTTGAATACTAAGATCAATAGGTAATTTGAAACCTTAAGTTATCGCATTCGTTGCCTTGGCCATCGGAATTTTCGTTCAAAGTTTGAAGATGGCATAACACGAATACTCATAACATTTAGTACCGTGAATCCCAGTTAAATATGTCTATACGAACTCGGCCGATAAAAGAATTTGCAATAGAGCCAAAGTCTTTTTGCAATGGAATATCTATCAACCTGTTGTCCATAAAGATTTAATTTCTTGACATACTTTCCGAATAATGAATCATGTGACATACTTTCCGAATTATGAATCATGTGACCGATTCGTTGGGTAAACGTTTCCGAATTATGAAAATTAAATTTTCATAGTCAAAGATTTGCTTTTTGATTAATCGGCCGAGTTCCAAGTCTTATTCCTGAAATATGACTAAACGTTTGTTTAGAGATGTGAAAGTGAATATGGGATGAACGCATACCTTAAATATTGAAAAACAACTGTAAAATACACACCGCCATCCGGGACAATGGCGGTTACGTCGCAGAACAAGCCAATTTGAATTTTTGGCGAAAGGGCCGAGTAATAGCGCCCAAGAAGTCGTTTTTCTCTCTAAATTTTCTGAATCATGCATTGCACGAGAGTACCGTTACTTGGTGAAAGGAACCAACCCCCGTGACCCCGCTTTCTTCTAAACATGTCGATGGGATTTCTGGACGGAATGTATTGCCGACATGGTTACAAAATACCGAAGAACGCCATAAATTCAGAAATATTTATGTCGGCTTATTATGCTTGCTCAATATAGAACAATTTATGTAAAAGAAATATACACAGTAAAAATGAAAACGAGAAATAATATCGAATCCCGCATATTAGTGGACTCATTATATATAGAGTTCCATTTTTTTGTTCCTTGAGTCAATTGAATCTTCCTGAGAATTGGATGCAGAATTAATTGTGGCAACAATTGTCCAAAGTAATACGCGAGCACGCGCGCAAAATCGTGACTTTATCACTTGCCCTTCAATGAAACTGACAGTTAAGATTGAGACAATAACAGATGTTCTCAAAACGCAGTCAAGTGATTGTATCAACAGAGTCGAGTCTGTTCATATTTTGTTTTCCATTTTTCCCTCAAAAACTCTAATGATCTTTGTCATTAAAGCTCCGCTATGTTGCAATTCATCATTCAAAAGGAAGAGGCCCACGTGATAGTGTTCCTGTTGATTATCAGTGCACCACTAGATGAAAGAGTTTCACCTTTGATCCAATGCACGCAGTATCATTTTGATTTTTATTTTGATTATTTATTTTTCAATTCTTAAAAAAGAAAAAAAACAAATCAATAAAACAATATCATGTAACACTTATCTGAATCGATCTCGACGAGCTGGCCCCAGTGAATGGTCACATGGTATGGTTTCGTTGGATATTTTGAAAAAAACAATTTACGTTTGCTCAATTTGTAAATACCACGAGTTCATGTGACCGATTCGTTGGGTAAAGGGTTTACTCGTTGTTACTTGTGTTCCTGAATGGTAAAGCACACCAGGTGTGTTTTTTTTTCTTGCTGGGAGAGAATCAGTAATATTTGACCTCATATTGCTCAATTGGATTCTAGAATTACATTGGTATTTAACTTCATATCTCCCTGACCTTTCTCGTCATGAAATCGATTTTTGATAAAGATGATATCTCCCTTGAACTTATTAGATGAGTGAGTTTCCTTTTGACACTTTCAATAAACGAAAGCAACAGACAGCTCTCGGAGCTGTCTGCCGCTTTGCTTATTAGAAGTTAAAAAAGGCGCTGTCTGTTGTTTTCGTTTATTAGAAGTAAGAAAAGGAAGCTTGGCTTCTTATCGCAGACCAATTAGATTGACTGATTGATGATTTTATTTTATGGTATACATGTATAATACATGTGAAATGTGTGATATAAGAAATGCAGTAGACGGTATGTAAACAAACGATTATAACATGAAATCAGTAAACATGTATTCCATAGGGAGGTGACATAGTCTGTCACCCCCCTGCCGCTTCAGTTAGATATTACTTTGTGTCAGACCAATGGATGGATCATATTCTCACTAAATCTGCGTAAATTGTGCGTAACTTGCAACATGTGTGGGGACATTATTATTAGAAACTAGTTCACATATAATCCGTCATTATTACCACTTTTGCGGGCGTTCCTAGCACATTAACAATGTTTTACCGAGCGTTGAAACCTCGTAATGCTCAACAAGTACAAGTCATGTGACGTGTTGGGCCGTTATTGACTATAACAGCCCAACACGTCAATAACAGCCCGACACGTCTACATATAGACAATGACGTCACATCTCTCAGCCGATCAACAATATTTTTCCCAGATTTCCCTTGGGATCGAAATTCAATACGGATTTTTTTAATTTGTAAACACAATTAACACATTTGTTTCAAGTGTTTCACTTTGTGTCACGGATAGATAATCTACCAAATATAGGAAGCGATACGCACAAAGTAAGTGATGACATCTTTGATGAATAAACTCCTTGCCTAAAGTTCGCATTTCGAAGATATATTTCATCATCTAACTTCCCAAATTTCGTCGTAGACTGATCAGACTATAGTCATGTTACCCGGTTTGTTTGTCAACAAATCAGACGATAGAGTCGCTGTTTTTTAATTCTAAAATGTCAAACTTCATTTATTTATCTTATTTCCCATATAATTTAATTGCAATGTACCCGATGTACGAAAGTGGCAATAATAGAAATAACATGACTTTGTCGGGCATTACAGTGTATCAACGGCTCAACAGAAATGGTTAACAGCCCTTGAGCTTATTAGCGGCCCTCGACTTCGTCGCGGGCCGCTAATAAACTCTTGGGCTGTTAACCATTTCTGTTGAGCCGTTAATACACTGTAATGCCCTTCAAAATCATGTTATTGTTATATTAACAATATCTATCAGTATCACGCCTTTCAACACTAAGCGTTGACTTTGGCTCTTTGTTTATGGGATATGTTTTTACAGTAACTTGCGAGTTTTTATTCTTCCCGGTAAAAAAATAGCAAATATTACCTCCTATGTTTTTTTGATGAAATGGCGGTGTATGTATTATGGTAGTAGAATATTTGATTTAAGATTTAAGTGTCACGTTTCGAAACCCAGCTTCGGAAGGCTTATTAGACACATTTTGATCATTGATTGGTCGTTATACATTAAGCACTACCTGACCCCGCCCTCCCATAGAAAAGAATCGTATATACGTCCATGCAGACATTTCCACGTGCAACGAATCACGTTCACCCGCAAGGAAAATAACCGTGACTTTGACCTAACACTAGTGGACAAAGTCCTCCCTGAATGCACAGAGGCGAAATTCCTTGGGATTACCATTGACCAAAACCTATCTTTCAATAAATACACCAGCGATATTGCCAGCAAAGCGACCAAACGTATTAATTTACTAAAGATGCTAAAGGATACATCATGGGGAGCCAACCAGACTATTCTACTTAAACTATACAAAGCCTTCGTGCGCCCTGTACTCGAGTATGGGGGCTATCATCCTAACAGACCTAAATCAAACAAATATGGGGAAACTCCAGAAGGTCCACAAGAAGGTCCAGAAGGTCTACAATCATGCGCTCAGGATCGCCCTCCGTGCTCCATGGGATACACCTACCAAAACACGCAGCAATAACGGCTCAGTCGTGATCTGTTTTCACCATTTCAACTAAATCAGGAGGAGGTAAGGGCAGGAAACACCCCCGGGTGTGGTACTTTGGTAAAGGCCTGCCCCCCCTCCAATTCCTAGCAGAAAAAAATCAATCCGGGAAATCATAAACTGAACAAAAGAATCGTACTAGCTGCTACCAATGATCGACAACCATCCAAAAAATGCAATCACATATTTTTGTCTATCTTAATAATCAACTAATTCTGTTTTTTTTTCTGTTAGCAGGTACACCAAGATGCTTTCTTTTTGATCGCCAGCACCCCAATAACCGCTATGGATACTATAACCGGTATGCAACACAGTAACCGCTATGGACTCTGAACATCATCCGCTCCATCCCTAGAAGTGGTCACCCACCTCCAGGGAGGCGAGCGTTGGTTCTGCGCCCCGCTTCTACCCCTTTTTGTAAGCGTCTGTAGCGCGCAATTTTGACCCATCCAAATAGGTTCCAATGCATGCTTGCCCCCGAACCAGGGAAGTTGGGGTCTTTCTTTGGATGGTCCCCGAAAGGGGCCGTTGATGTCGTCTATCCAAAACACATCAAACTGAACAGCCGGAAATTCATTGAACAGCCTGAGGCAGACTTTACTTGCTAATGATGGCCCATCCACGACTCCCTCCACGACTCAACTCCGAAGTGGCAGACTATACTTACCCGAAAAACACTATAGCACCCTCGGGGAGAGGTAGCACTTTTGTGAGCGGATCCCCTCTCGCTCTGGTCCTCGCCCGAGGGTTCAGTCAACGACCTACACAGAGTCATCCCAACATCACTGATCATCCAACCTGGGACACCTGCCGAGTACGCGAACCCTTCTCCTCCTTTAACATGCCTTGACATGCAGCTACCAAATATTACACAGTCACTGAGGGTCAAAAGGGGCTTGCCCCACAGCGTCCCTGCGCGCCTTCGGCGCGCGAAAACCATTCATTCACATCCATGTGCCTCGTTCGCGCGAAAACCATTCATTCACATCCATGTGCCTCGTTCATTCTCACCTTTGACTTCAAAGCGTGCAGACCTGGAGAATTACCATTGCTAAATTGGAAATCCCCATCGGTCTACAGAAGGCCCTGACAGCTCTGGACATTTCCTGTCCTATCAACTGGACTCTCCAGACGATAGACAAGAGTGTCCATCTGACACTGGAGTTCACCGCAGAGGCGGATACTACCACCACCACACCACCTCCTTCGGGGAGAGGTAGCACCATTGTGAAGAGGAACTCCTCTTACACTGGGCCTCACCCGAGGGAGTCTGGAAGTCCTGAAACGAGGAAGGATGAGCCCGTCGACCAAGCAGAGGGATTCTCGACGCTTGGAAGCTTTCCGGGAGAGGAAGAGAGAGAAAGCTGAGGAAAGGAAAGAGCCAGAGGCTTCCGCCGCTTCCCCTCCCACTCCCACGGGCATACCCATTCAACTGCCGGCTCAACAGCCAGTATTGTTGAATGAGGAAAGTCATGTGGAGACTGAGGTGGAATTGGAAGTTGCCTTCTCGCCACTTCCCGATCCTCAATCACCTCCCCCTTCGGTACCCGAAAGGCTGGACATTCTGCTGGCAAGAAACGAGCAAGGACGGTCGAAACATCAGGAAGAAAGAGCACGTCACGAAGAACTAATGAAGCTGCGGATGGAACAACTGACCCAACACATCGATGCAGCTGCCAGACAACATCAACAACAGCCACAGCCACCTCTCAATGCTACCCAAGATGCGGACGGGACTAGAGGTTATCAGCCGGGTCACCGAGCAGTCCAGCAACAACTCCGACTGCCATGGTCTCTCTATCCAAACCACCTCCTCTTAAAAAGAAGCAGAAACGACGTAAGCGTCGCTGTGTACCTGGACACTCTCCTCATGTACCACTTCTAGACTAGTCAAAATCATATATACAGTCAAAGTGGGTCGAAAGGTCGAAAGAGGATTGCCCCAAATCGTCCCTGCGCGCCTTCGGAGCGGAAAAGCCATACGTTTCGTCCGCGTGTTTCTGCATATACCCACGTACATATACAACCAAATATTTTAATCAATTTTACAAGTCCGAAAAGCTGAAAAGTATTTACAAATATAAAAAGAGCATAAAATGTGCATAAAGCTTTTGAGAGCTCGATAAAGAGACATGCGCATGCCGAAGTCAAATCCTCTCATTTTGGGGGTTCAAGATTTCTTTCGACATACAAATGTTCTTTCGTCGACCATTTCAAAAGTTTAAATTAAAATCGATCACCAACCCTAGTATTTATGTTTAAATGTTCAATTACGTAATCTGCATATATTTAACTGGTAGAGTGCTGAAAGTCCATATTTGAGCTCTATTCTGGGGTGATGGTACTGCAACTTGAAGGCTTCATACTCAGTGGATGTGCTTCGTATTATCTTTGAAGTGATATTATTTAGTCTGTAAGGACTTGTCTTGTTGCAATTTATGGGAGAGTGCCTGTAGGCACTCTCCCATAAATTGTGACAAGGCAAAGATATGTGAACACATTTTGATAGCCAAAAGTAATTTAGCACTCTTCCAGTTAAAGATTTGCGTTATTTAAGTTATACGCTTCACTTGGAATCACGATAGGATCTGGCCCGACACCTCCCTCACATATGTTCATCATATTATTTTTATAAGTTACTGGTTCCCATTGAGGTAAATATAGAGGGGGGGGGGGGGGGTAATAACAATAATAATATGTTAACCTCTCACCCATCCACCCCACCCACCCCACCACCATGGAATATTATTATATGTCACGGTGTGCTCTCTGACGATTTAATGAACACATAAAAAAAGTCACAGAACATCAAAAGATGGTGAAAATTTTGTTATTTTAACCCTTTACCCAATGTAACGGTCAAAACCGGCAAGCGCTATTCACAGAAATTAATTTTCATTATTGTTTTCATTTTTTGTCTCCAAAACATAGGTTATGACCCCTCTTTGGAACGAGTTCGACGAGCTCGTTCCAAAGAGGGGTCATAACCTATGTTTTTGAGACAAAAATTGAAAAAAAATAATCATTCAAGCATTTTGTTTGCAAGTGTCGTCTGCGTTTCATGTTAGGTAAAGGGTTAAATGGGTTTCAACTGAGAATAATCGTAAAACGCTCAAGAGGATTTTAGAAAAATGCCATCTTGCGTATTTTTATACTACTCTGCAGGACAATGCCTATATTTTATGAAATGCTGCGCCCATCGATGATACAAATTCGCTAACATTTCGAAATTTCAATTTCTATATGAAATTCCCATATCCTTAGTTTTAAATTTACTGTTAGGCTTGGGTAAATTAAAGGGGGGAGGGGGGGGGGGGGCTAACTGATGGTGCGCGGTGGCTCAGTGGTTACGACATTGAACTCCAAACCGAAAAATTCACGGTTCGATCCATGCTAGGAGTAACTGCGTTGTGTCCATGGGCAAGGCACTTAATCCCGATTGTCCACGTGTGGGCACGGTGGCGCTGAGTACTGAGGCGTGCTGTACGTCGATGGTGCACTTGTCTTCAACCAATGCCAACCCTTCTTGTGCGGAGTTAGTACGTTGGGGAGTATGTCAGTTGCTCACCGCTGATCGGTAGTTCTCTCCGGGTGTTCCGGCTTCCTCTCCTCGCAAACTGTCTGGCACGAGGTGACAATGTCTGTCGAATGTGTCGTTAAACCCCAAAAGAAAAAGAAGAAAAAAGCAAAAAGGGAGCTAACTTTCCTGCAAATCTTTTCCAATAACAAGATTTATAAGCCACGGAACACCGTAATATTGCAGTGTGTCGGCCGCCCTTCGATGTCATTTTATTTTACGCAAAATTCATTGCATTCAGTACTGAGGGGGTTAAGTGAGGAACTGAGTAAGACTTTTGTACCCATTTGTTCTGGCAAATACGGTCCATTCATAAGTCAATCTTTCCAGCAAGATTTCGCTGTGTCCTTCTGAACAACAGGCTTTTACAGTACCCAGCTAAAAGAAACAGTTGTTCGCGTAAATATCGTTCGGATACGGGCGGAACTTGCTGCATCCAATGAATCTTTGGGCGAACACCTATTCAATGTTCTTGTCCAACGCCATCCATAATTTACAAACATTAAAGTGAGATATGATCACTTTTATTGCAGTACATCTGTTACTGCAATTGTGACAATAAGCAGAACTACAAATTATTGAAAAAGTTAGCGACAAAAAAAAAAGAACAGAAAATCGATGTATTCATCAACAGACTGTATATATGGATCTGCATATTTTCAGAAGAGAGATAAATATTTCATGCGGCCGACAAATGCGTTGTAATTATCACGAAGTATCGTCATAACGCGTTATAGTATTGTTTCTGCGAGATTTACTCCATCATTAGCGATGTTCTAAGTGACTATATTTATTGTTCAGCGACAGATTTTGAAAAGACCTTTTGTTGATGAAAATTCTTGGGCGACTGTGTTCAATAATTCCATTAGTGTCTCTGCACAAATACGCGTGTCTTGTACTTTGATTTACATGCGGAATTCACACTGTCATTCGCAGATTATATTCGCGATTAGCTCTAAAGGGATCTCGAGGAATTAACTGCAACTTGACCATTCTCAAGAGAAGTAGAGGTTCGGATGTTCACCAAAGGTATGTAACTATATTATTATGGTCTGTAGCAAATTCACCCCTTTATACTTTTTTCTGATGCGCATACAAGACTACAGTTTTCATTTTTTTATATTTTGTCTTCAAACGTAGCATATGAATTGTATTTTTCTGCTTCATATTTTCCCCACTTTATTTTACCTCCTGAGTGTGTATCCCCCACAGATGAAGGTCTAGGTACTGTTTTGGGGGAAAAAATCAACTTTTCGTGTCAATTGAAGTACCTTAATTTTGGCTAATTACCTATTTATTTATTTGTTGGGGTTTAACAACACTTTCGACAGCCAGGGTCTCCTCGTGTCGGACAGTTTTACGGGTGGAGGAAGCCAGAGTATCCGGAGAGACCCACCGACCAACGGCGAGCAACTGTCAGACTCCCCAACGTACTAACTCCACACAAGCAGGGTTAGCATTGGCTGAAGACAAGTGCACCATTTACGTGCAGTACGCCTTAGTACACAACGTCACCGTGCCCCCACGTGGGCAATTTGGATTAAGTGTCTTTCCTAAGGACGCAACGCGGTTGTCGCAGGTGGGATTCGAACCGAGGACCTCTCGGCTCCAGCCTGCATCTCTACCTACTGAGCCACCGCGCTCCCAGTTACCCTATTAACTCTTTCTACACTACTGACGATTCTTCCTGCTGAGGACATGAAATCTCTTGCCAATAAAATAAGTCACATTTGGGTGCATTTAACGAAATTTCTTCTGCAAATTGTATCGACTTTTTGACCAGCGAATTCTTGAGTCAAATTTTCATGAATTCATCATCAGATCTCGTCATGGCTGCTTTACAGCAGCCATGACGAGAATTGTTGAGGAATATTTAAAAATACTCAGCGGATTAAGAGTTAAGGCTTACATACCCAGAGAGGGAAGAAGTATCTATAAAAAAAAGGATCGAAGAAATATCAAGTCAAGAAAACGCTAACTGGTGCAAAAGATTTCTGTCATGAACGGCAAATAAGGTAGACACTTTTTCAGAAATAGTGAGTAGGGAGGGGTGGACGAGTGGCCCAGCCCCTCCGGCTTTCGATTCCGTAGCTAATGAACCTTCAGCGGAATGAGCTCGGCGCACTTGTTGAATGAGTGGTCATGACAATATTTTCCGAACAAGCACTTGATAAACTAGTGACTGAATTGAATAATAATTTTCGTTCTTAAAAGCCACGAATTTACTTGGTAATGGGTTTTTACGCTATACCAACTTGCGGGTACAAAAGTCATACCCAGTCAGTGTTGCTGATTGGGTGGGGCCGGTCAGCCCCTATATTTTTCAGAAAACTTTCAGCACTGTAGGAGGGTGGTTTAGGATAGAATTTGAGGGGCTGAGGAAGGGGTGGTTAAATTAACCAACAGGTATCAGATTAAGAAACCAAATTTCTACGATATGATACCCGGAGCGGTTCATTTATCAAAACTTCAGCCAAAAGGCGTATGCTTTTGCCAAAACATCACTTCCTTCCATTTTGCAAAATTAAACCAAATATCTCTGAAATGGTTTTAGACCTGTTGTCTTGATAGTAATTTCTGACACTGAAAGTGGCCAGATAACTGTCAGTTGCCAGTGAGAATCGAGGAGATTACATTTTTAAGACCTTCATTTTCAAGTCAGGTGACGATACAGCTTCACAGAATTCGGGATCAAGGTCATGAGATTTTTGTAAGAAATTTGCGTTGCTGTTCGTCGTGGCATGCTCCCTGAGGCAGGCGATGAGGGTGTACATCACTAATTTTAGTCTGAAATTTTATGGTCTTACAACACCACGAGCAAATTATATTTACACCGCTGATTTGAGCTTGTTAACCCTTTGAACTCTAGTGGTATCTTCCATGCCAGTTCAATGAAAGCATTTGGAAGAGTCTATATTCATTATTTGGGGTAGACCAATTAATATTTTCAACGTGCAGCCTCGGAGCTGCACGTTGAAAATATTGATTGGTCTACCCCACACATTTACTGAACAGCCATCCTATTTAATGACGTTATGACAGGTTATGACCGGAAAGGCGGCCGCTAGGGTTCAAAGGGTTTTAATGTTTTCACCATATGTTTTACTCTTCACATTGTTTGATAACTGGTGACAAATATCACATAATTCCACAGGAAAAGGACGCGAGACAGGGTACCATTGAAAATGCATGTTATAATAACAACCAAAACAATCCTCTGTTATTTCATTTCTTCGCCGTTGTAAACAGTTCTCGGGAGAAGGAGTTTTTCAAACATATTCAAAAAATATCTGTGAAAAAATTATCAGTCTAAATTAAAAGTGTTTTTTTTTCTCGAGGTGATCTGAACTCTTTTTTTGACTGACAGTATATATTATCACAGCATTAGTGTTAAATCATTTCACAATTGTCATTTTTAGACGTAGGGAAATTTCCTGCTCTACCATTTGTTTTCTAGAGCATTATTATGTCTCCTTTATTTAGCCCTTTCTGAAAAACGAATAGCAGACGACACTAACAAAGCAATTTTTTAAATCACTAGAATTTTAAAATTTTTGTCTCAAAAATGTAGCTTAAGACAACTCATTTTAACGAGTTCCAATGAGGCGCTATGAACTTTTGCTATGTTTCTGGACAAGATGAAGAAAATTTGAATGGCGAGTCTTGTGAATAGCACTGACCGGTTTTGGCCGTCACCCGAGGCCAAGGATTAAAGAGATCGTACATTTTACTGGACGGCTGTGATAGAGCACTTACAATAAAAACAATTAATAGTTGAATGAATATTAATAAAAATAAATACATGCATAACTGTTTCTCCGCGGGAACCCCGGGAAGTGAAGCAGTTCCTGTTCACTGCGGTAAACAGGCTCTGTTTTCCTGGTAAAATAGGACCCAGTCATCAATCCTTGGGAGGTGCAAACCCTCTCTAAAATGGGCAACATGGCTTATTAACACTCACCCCTGGTCTTGAGTTGATACTCATGTTGTGGTCATGATTAGCCATTGTGCAAAAATATGTGACCTCAAACACCAATAAATAAATAAATAATAAATGCATATCTGTTAATAAAAATAAATGGATGATGAGATAATCATAATAAAATAAATTACAATGTGGAACAACGCATGCGCAGTGAAGTTATTTTTCTTCAGAACCAGCTTTCTTGAACTGACCTGCGTAAACTCACAATAATGATTACTTTCAATACATTCCGAACTATAAAATTGTTCTAATACCCTATAAAGTTTATTCTGCACCCCATCCACTCCACGACTGGAGATGTGTGTTCATATAACACGTTTGCAGCGAGGCAGTTTGAAAAACAGGATCCAGCTCACCACACCGATAGTTTTATAGCGTTTATTTTGATCCATTTGTTTAGGGATATACCGAAATCCCTGGAAGATCACTTCCATTGTACTGTGTACACTTTTAACCCTTTACCCAACGAATCGGCCGCTTCCGCCCGCGTAATATGAAAATTCAGCAGTTGAAAAAATATTATTTTTTAAAAAAATTCAACAAAACCATATCATGTGATCCCTCGTTGGAACGAAAACTTTGAAAAAATTGAAAAAATGATATTTAAAATAATAAATTTTGATATCGTCTGCGTTTGGGTAAAGGGTTAAAAGATCCCTTTTACCAAAATATATATTCGCGTTTGAAACATACTTCCACGTTACGTTTCTAAAAAATACTTTTACTGTTGTGTATGTTTTTTTTATAGCTAACTTTCACCTTAGTGCCTACTTTTGAAAGATAACGTTTACGCAACTCTGCACGTTTGAAAGATAATTTACTGTCTCTTTTCAAAGGTAGCTTTTGAAAGATATTTCTGTGATATTTTAAAGAAAAAATATTTTCACTGTCCTTTGCAATTTTTAAAGGTACAGTTTACCCCGGTGTATTGTTTTCAAAGTTAACATAATACTCTGAAAGTTTAAAACATTTTTGTTACCATACTAATCTTTTCTAGGTATTGGGAAGGGACACAAGGTGTCAGGATAGGGAGGCATTTGTGAGTACAGGCAGTGGCGACGCCAGGATTTCAAATCGGGTGTGTGTGTGGGCGGGTGGCTACAAGGGGGGGGGGGGGGTGCAAGGTCGAGCTGCCGAAGGCATCTCCCGAACACGCCGCAGATCTGAGCTAGAGGAGGATAGGGGAGGAGGTCGTTCAGCGATCTGAATGTAGTGGCCAATTCTCTGTAAGGGTAGCCACTCCTTTCAATCATCGAAATAGGGAGGTGGGTGTACCCTCCCGTGTGTGTGTATGGGGGGGAGGGTTCTGGGGATCTTTCCTAGGAAACGTTTTCATATTTGGACGCCCTGAGGGTGGGGGGGGGGTATCTGAGCGTTTGTACAACACCTAACATGATGTGTATTATTGTGTGCCGTTTGCGGGTGTGATATTGGGTGGGAAAACCACAGTCAGATAGTAATCTGAAGTTTGATTTTGGGAGGCCCGTGGGAAAAGTGGGAGAAGGGGGGATCCGAGGCCCTTTCCCTCTCCCCTGTAGCGCCGCCACTGAGTACAGGTTTAGTTCTTACCCGAGAACCGCGACAAATCAGCGGCCGTCCAAAGTGTTAGTATTGTACGTTTTTGAAAAATAGCATTGATCATATTGTAACCATTCTAAAAATACCTTTCAAAGATTTTTTTTTACAATACTCTCCTCTTTTGATAAATAACGTTTACTGCTCTGTACACTTTTAACTCTTCACCTATCATGGACAGGAAGCAACACTAGCGAATCACTTTTCTTTAATAACCAAATATTTTTATTTTTTATATAATAAAACATAGTGGGTGACCCATTATTGGAATGAACTCGATGGGTTCGTTCGAATAGAGGGTCATAAGCTCGGTTTCGGAGGAAAAACGTTTAAAAGTAATAAAATCTTAAAGGACTTTATCAGTATTTTCCATATTGATGACGTATGTCCCTTCACGTGACCTTTATTTACAAAGCAATAAACACATTTATTGCACGCCTATGCTTTTATTGTCATAAAATACAGGCTTTTTCTGCAAAAACCGAAGCGGACAATAAATTTTTTGTATTGTCCTTGAACAATATGGATCACGTGTGCGGACTATTTAACTATTTCTTTTTTACGATTGTGCTATTTAGGGCAAAAATTGTTGTTTTTAATATATTTTGTTAATAAATTGTAGGCGTACAATAAATACACAACAGCATTCGCGTTCGAACTGTCGTTTTTTTTTATCGCACGAGATCGATTTCAGAGGAGGGATAATATTGAACAAGAAGATGAGGACTTCGAGTTCAATATTATTCCTCCGCCAAAATCGATTAATAATTTGTTTAACCCTTTACCTAACATGAAAAGCAGACGACACATGCAAAAAAAAATTCTTGAATAACTAATTTTTTTCATTTTTTGTCTCAAAAACATAGGTTATGACCCCTCGTTGGAACGAGCTCGACGAGCTCGTTCCAACGAGGGGTCATAACCTATGTTTTTGAGACAAAAAATGAAAATATTTTGAAAATTAATTGGCGATATTTGAGAATAGCGCTGACGGTTTTGGCCGTTACGTTGGGTAAAGGGTTAATAAACTGCAGGCGTGCAATAAATACAGAACAGCATACGCGGTCGAACTGTCATTTTTACCGCACTCGAACGATTTTGGCGGAGGGATATTTTTGAACTGGAAGCCTTCGATATTATCTCTCCGCCCAAATCGATCTCGTGTGGTGAAAAATTACAGTTTGAACACGTATGTTGTTTTGTCAATGTGAAGCAAAATGGCAAGAAAACGATGATGATTAAAGTCGCTTCATATTTCAATTATTTCCTGACGTATGGCTTAACTAAGCAAACTCCTGTTGGTATTACAGAGCTAAATATTTTACCATAGGCCACCATTATAACGTTCAGGCGAAAAAAATATGATCTCATCACTTTAATTTTGGCATTCAAATATCTTTGTCAAGTATGGCCCTTCAGATAAGTTTTATCTGACCTGAAAACAGGGAGTTATGCAGCAAACAAGAGAGAAAAAATGACACGAAAGGAAGTACCGGTCACGTGCACATATTTCTCAGGGAATTCCCTACAAATCATACAAAAAGTAAATTGTATTTTTTAAGTCCAAAAGCCATCGATCACCCTCTTTTTTATCAGGAATATTCAACAATAATGCAAGATGTCAATAGGCTGTTTCAAACGTTTATTGAAACAATATATTTCCTCAAGGCTGTTTATTTTTCGAGATTGCATTTTCGACATTTCAAGGCGGGTAACTCTAATTCAAATATTTAGTTCAGCGATGCCTATAATGACTAGTACTGACAGTTCTTCATTTATATCAATGCGTTTAAAATGTTTGGCTTTGGTAATGGCAGTACAAATTTTCATTTTGCAAAGGAACGGAAAGACGCAACTTGATTCAGACAACACGCAACCACGTTTCAATGTGTTCTTTGCTTAGAGCTTCGTTTCAACACCGAGTTACAATATTATTAATATTACTGTCGATAATACTATAAAGTTTGATTTTAACACAAATCGCCAAACGTTTAATATGCCAATATCATTTATTGAACTTTGAGTCGTGCGAGGTCACATCTACCATTTTCTGACAAGGTTTATGCACTGTTAATGTTCCACGTGTGATTTGTTTTGGAAACAAAGGCGACGTAAGAGGAGTGACATACGACTGTTGCAACCACTTTTGTTATACCGCCCACTTTTGTTATACCTCACCAGTTTTGTAATAGCGATCGCCCCTTTTTGTTATACCTCACCAGTTTTGATATAGAACGCCAGCTTTTGTTATAGTTTGAGGTCACCATTTTTGTTATAGAAATCGCCCATTTTTGTTATAAAAAAACAGCTAGCCACTTTTGTTATATAAATCGCCAGCTTTTGTAATACATGAAATCAAAACTTGCATTCGCCCCTATTCTGACGTGTGTTTGATGAAAGTGATTTTGGTTGGAGTTGGGGTGTATTTGAAACGTACATGTGAGGAAAAGGGAACACAAATTCGTTTTTAGTCGATGGCCTGCATGCTTGCCTGCTGTCTGCTGTCTGCCTGCTGACCGGCCTACCTGCCTGCTTGCCTGCCTGCCTGCCTGCCTGCCTGCCTCATTGCTTGCCTGCCCGATGATCACCCGGAAGCCCACCCGAAGTCTTCCCGTCCTCCCACCCGCCTGACCACCGCTTGTCTGTCTGTCAGTCCGTCTGTCTGTCTGTCCGTTCAGGCTACTTCAGATGTACGTGTGTGAACAAGTTGTGCGTACAGACGTTACTTGTGCAAACCGGTGATTTAACCACTGATCCAGTCCCCTCTTCTGAGGAGCGGCCCCTCAAAACACCCACCTTTGAGGTGCAAAAACGGTCGCAGGTGCGGAATTTTACCCTACGTAACACTGAAATCACCTCACAAGTACATCCGTTCTCCGTCCGTCCGTCCGTCTGTCCATCCCTCCGTCCGTCCGTCAGGAAGCAACATAAAACCCAAATGCCCGACGGCTCTCGTTGTCTTTGGTGGTGAGTAAAGGGAGGTTTCTTTCGATGATGAGCATTCTGAAATACTCATTATAATAATCACTATAACAGCAATCTTCTTTTTGGCAATCTTCCTTGCAATATTTTGAAAACCGGATGTCTGATTGATCAGATTCATTTATAATGGATTGGTGCTTTATGACTACACCGACGTTCCGCTTTACATTAGAAATTCTGAAAAATGCAATATATCCACCTTGGTGGAGAATTGTGTACGCCTGCCTGTCTTCATAGTGTATTGTAAACTAATGTGTATTTGGGTTTGCAAGATATTTTTTCCCTGAGAAATTAATGCATTTACAGTAAGCAGATAATTAATGCTGATGTCGCCTACTTCCGGTTCTTAATTATGTTGTGGTAGATCGAATCCAGTTAAAGTGCATCGTTCGGTTTATTGTATGTGTTGTGGGTGTATGGCGGCATGGGATGAGGCTCGGGTGGTGGTGGTGTGTGTGTGTGTGTGTGTGGGGGGGGGGGGGGGGTTATACTGCATTGCATGGTGGAGACTACATATTTGTTTGTAAATGTTGTGTATGGTAGTGTTGTGCTGACTCTCTGAGCTTTTCACCGCACGTTCTCAGCGGTAACGCGTGGGACTATAGTCTTGATCATGTGTTCTTTTATTGATATTATACAGAGGTGGTAGTCTTCGCCACTCCAATCTATTTAAGCATGGCCAAGTATCAATCTGAACTGTTATTGCCTTCTTGTACTGGTCGACTGTTCTATGCTTCTGGAAGGCGTCTACTCTCCAAAACACGCCAAATCTTGAGACTGAATCTAACCAACTCATCTGTCCTAAAACGATCGACAAATTCTGTAATCCACACATAACACATGTAACAATCAAAAACATTCCTGTGGGGGACCCAGGAAATGAAGCAGTCCTTTTTTACTGAAGTAAACAAAACAAGTTCTGCTGTGCTGGTAAAATTGTACCCAGTCCCCAAATGCTCAGATGGGACTTTTTTAAAAAGACTGGGATTTAAACGATTGATTAAGTTTGACTTTATCTCCATGTTGTGTTACTATTAGCTCTTGTGCGTAAATATGTGGCGCCTAGGCTAACACCAATAAATAAATGGATAAATAATCAAAGAGAAGCAGCTGTTAAAGTCGCGTGTGTTCTGTACACGTTTATAATGCAATGAATAGATAATACAATAAGAATCCATCAACTTCCACGGTTCTAGACATGTGCGAAATTCCGTTGTCAAAGGAAAGACCACAAATGTTATGAGGGCTTGAAACAGGGGGAAAATTAACCAAGCGTTTGACATCCTGCGGCAGCATAGAAGGATCGGGTCATTTTCTTTCACCAATCTGCTACTACAGACAACTAATCTGTATATACAGATTATAATAAGGCAGTTTTTACAATTTATCAGTTGACTGTCATCAGTAGTATAGCTCGGTCACATCAACCCTCATTTGGGGGACTCCGGAATTGACGTCATCCAGTGGTGCATTATGGGTGTCAAGTGTTTGTCGTGGTTGTCGTGGTAACGCACGTAAGCGGTCATCTTGTGACGTCATCATCATGGTAATACGTGGTGTTACTGCGCATGCGCAGCGCGTGCTGTTAGAGTGACGCGTGTTGCCGTCGTCCATTTTGTTTATAGGAGGCCGCCATCTTGGTTATTATGGTGACACATTATTGCTAATGTAACCCTTATTGGGTTTGAAAAGTTAAACTCAATATATATGGTTCAAAATATCTATTTACACGGCTCGATTTCTTCACAATATATATACAACGTCCATCATATTTGCATTGTGGAACAATAATATTCAATCCATTTACTACAAATATATCTTTGCAAATATATAATATTACACTAAACCAATGTTGTCAATTGAACTTGCGATCACTCCATTCTTCTCAATCTATCTTGATCTCTACTGACCCGAAAGGTCAGGAATGTCGCGGGAAAAATAAGGTGTTAGTCACATGCCGAGTTAAGTGCAGTGCTGGATGAGTAGTGCTCAATCACTCAATACAGTCATACTTCCACAGTCAGCCCTTTACCAAATACAGCACAAATCTACAGGCAGTTAGCCTATAGCTGGCCTATATACAAGCTATTTATTAAAATACTGGTTACACTAAGTAACCCAAATCATAATACCACAATAGGAGCGTGTTCTACGGGTGTGTTCAAACCAACAGGAGTATTTCAAATTACCCAAATAAACCCGACATTGACAGGAAATCGCTCAAATTGTCTTTTAAGTCAACATTCCGCGTATTCTGAGTACCCCAGCCGCTATATATATATATAGGCTTTCAGTAAGAAACAAAAGAGCATTCGACCCAATGGAAATACACAGAATTACCCAAATGAACCCAAAAATGACCCAAAGTCTGTTCCGGGGTCCCCTAAACGAGGGTTGATATGACCAAGCTATATCACTGTTATCGTGAATTAGATAAAACGGTTTATACAAATTACGTTATACTAAAGAGCTAAAGTGGGCGAATTTTTACAAGAACCGCCTTTACCTCGCCACCCCTCACCCTCACCTCCACCCCCACTCCCCTCCCGTCTCAGGTCCAAAGGTGTGTTATTCTTATGTGTCCCATTGCTCCGCAGTGCATTGCTGGGGTGAAATCAGTTAGTACTAGCTAGTACTAGATAGCTATCTCGTGAAGTAATCATCGCGGCGACACGTAGTGTTTTGGAGTATTCATAGCGGCAACAGAAATACACGTGTTTGAGTGGCCTATTTTCGTTACAAGGGCCTGTCACGTTAGAGTAGAAGGATAGATATTGTTCTTTCTGAGTTGCACGAACGTTCCCGTTTAACGTTTATTAGTCTTCCAAAGTTCGACGTACGAGTCGAACGCTAAAAGACCTTCTCAACTAATTTTCCGAAAACAATTGTCAAAGTCCAGCTGTGTGTAAAACTGCTACCCAAAGGCTTGGATTATACGTCCCATGAAATACCTTCTCTGTGTGACCATACACCACACATTATCTTGATGATTGAGTCGCAAAACAATCCTTGATGTAAGCTATCATGACAACTCACATGACACCCTCAATGGTCTGCGATATGAGATCATTCGCATGTCCTTCAAAATATTGCATGATATATGAATAAATTCACAGATTGTATGTTCTGGGATTTTTAGGTCAGTCAATAATTGCATTTTTGCAACTTATTGAAAAGTGTTAAAGTTTATTGCCACATGGGTGTTTCCTCACAAATCATCTTTCATTTACTAGATCTCTTTATCAATACATTTAATCCACGAACCCCGTTTCACATATTGGTGCGCCCAGATTTCAAAAGTAATGAGGGCATTGTAATTTTTGTTTTTCACTTTGAATCATCTCAATTTTTTATACAATGGGGATCATCGACTTTCGAATTTTTTTTTAAATTAGATGTTTACGATAAGTTAATTTTTTTTTTAAACTATAGCAGAAAATAAAACTGTCTTTTCTGTCCTATTCAGGGTCAATATGGTTTTTAACCATTTTTCCTCATTTCGAGATAGTACCTCGTTATAATGAGATATTAGCTCGAGATAGTAGAAATCGTATCTTGGCATAAGGAGAAAGCATCCTTTTATAATGAGCAAACATCTTATTATCTTGAGATAGAAAGTGGTTATAACGAGAAAAAAACTTTATAACAAGAAAAGATGGTGTTATAATCACAAGACATTCCGCCATGTAAAGCAGAGACTTCACTGTCTTAAAGTGGAATAGCGTGTTTGAATAAGCCGAAAGAGTATAGCTCGCATTTTAGGCCTCTTTTGCAGGAGGGAAATGGGAAGGAGAAGTGACGTAACAGCGTGATGCATTGTGGGTGTAACGTGACGTCACTTCCTAGGTCCGGCAAATGGAAGCCTTCCTACGCTTTATATACTACTTACCTTGGGTTACCGGCAGCAATGCCAGTTAGTTTATCTCTCAGTCAATGATGTTATGTGAAGTGATATACCGATAGTAAAGCTTTGGTAAAAAAATAATAATTACAACTTTCAGAAGACAGTGTGCGCGCCCTCTTCTATTGCTAAATACGAAGAGCACTCAATTCAAATAAAAATACGACAATGACTGAAAATCGCACAAGTCCTCTGTTTTCCAATGGTGATCCAAGAATAATGGTCTGCGGTGATCCACAATCATCGGCAGATAGTGCTCGTCCACAGTGTCCACAATTTCTTAAATAAGTCCATGTGACGTATGTAAAGGCGTATTTCACATGTGTCACAATTCACAAAGGATCACATTTATGTGCGGATATGTGACGTATATGAAAACGGATTTCTCATACGTCACATAGACGCACTTCTATGTGCCGGTCAGAGTCGTGTGTGCAGTCAAAAGAGATAACTCCGTAAAGGCTGACCGTGGGTGGATCGGGCAGAATCGAATTAAGCAATCTGATTAGTCAATTCGAAAGAAATAGGAGGGGGCTAAAGAAACTGAAGCATTTTCATTGGTCAATTCAAAAGATAGAGCAGAGAAGACGGAATAAGTTCTGGTTGTAAAAGATACAAATAGTAAAACAATACAGCCTCGTTTCTATTGCATAGTCTCTTCTGCACTACCGGAGTAAACTCCAGAACAAAGAGACGGGACCATGGCACTACGTGCCAATCAGATACATGGGTTAGATGTACTTAGAATAGATGGAATGGGCACTAAAACGAAGAACTTGAGCGATTTCCAGTCAGTGTCGGGTCCACTTGGGTAATTAGACATACTCCCGTGGGATCGAACACGCCCCAAGAACACACTCTACTGTAGTACTAGCCTTTGGGTTGCTTAGCAACAACGTGCCACCATAGAAACCAAGATGGCGGCTTTCTATAAACAATATGGACGATGGAAACACTATCACCCTAACAACTCGCGCTGCACATGCGCAGTAACCCACGTATCACCATGGTGATGACATCTCAAGTTGACCGCACCCGCGGGATTCCGTATGACGTCACATTGTTGCTATTTTAAAAAAAACTATGACGTCACAATGGGGTCCGGGAGGGGCCCGGCAAATAGGGGTTAAAAAATCACACCATATACTACTCACGGCGATTGGCAAACACGTTCTTCAACAACATATATTAACGCACTCTAAAATCGGTTGGATTGACAATCAACACACATTTACTTGGATGGGTTAACATGCACCCAATTGGGTCCATATTTTCTCAGCCCAGTTGATTTGCATTAATTCTCAATCCAACTGATTTCACTGTAAGACTATCTTTAGCTGAATGGGAAATATTATACGGTTGATCTCAGAGCAGAACCTTCAAAACCTGCTCTTCCTGAATTCAACGTAGGAACTTTTAGTCTGTACGAATTGTGTCACTCTCCGTTTCCAGACAATCAATTCAAACTCGAGACCAATACTGTGAACATAAGTGCATCTCTCTGCATAAAAATGCAAAGGAAAACCGAAAGAGACACAGTGTGTGCGATGAAGATAAGAACGTAGGTCTACGTGCTTCAAAGTGTCAAAAGCGGCACTGACCATCACATGGTTCAAACAGGTAAGGCCACCTCAAATTCAAGGTCTATTCAAGGACTTTTCCGGGACTCTTGTAATTTTTTTCAAGGACTCTTCTACACCCAATATTTCGATGAACGTAGCAATTTATACATGTTCGTACCTTTAGAAAAAGAGTGATACTTGTGGTACAAAGTGGAGATAATTTGTAGAAGAAGCAGAAGTGAGCATTAATCCTAAAAACTCAACACTTGACAATTTTCTGGAAAGCTTCAAGACACTGTGTCAAGGGTGGATTTATTTTTTGCCCATTTCTTGTGAACAGGAATATAAACTGTATGAATTACTTAGTCGGCTGATATGTTTGGGAAATTCAAGAGCTATGCAAGGCTGTTGGCCAATTTTCAAGAGCTTTTCACGGCTAATAAGCAGAGTCAATGACTTTTTAATACAAAAGTGAAATTCAAGAAATTTTCAAGACCCTGTATGAACCCTGCATCAAGACTCCACTTAAAAAATGTTGAATCGGAAATTCTCATTCCATTCTAATCCATTCGTGAAAACAACAAACCTGCCGCCAATGTCTGTGAAGTGAAGTCACTTCAGGTGCGCTTCGCCGCCCGAATGCCCCATATACTAACAGGGATGTGTTTTTTTGTTTCTCGACTCGACCATCTAATTTAGAAGACACAAGCTATTATTCTCCCGACCCCACAATCTGCCATGATTCTTCACTAACCCCGAATGGGCATCGAAACATTAGCGTTTATAGTTCTAATTTCAAGTATTACAAAAGCTGGCGATTTATATAACAAAAGTGGTTAGCTGTTTTTTTTATAACAAAAATGGGCGATTTCTATAACAAAAATGGTGACCTCGAACTATAACAAAAGCTGGCGTTCTATTACAAAACTGGTGAGGTATAACAAAAATGGGCGATCACTGTTACAAAACTGGTGAGGTATAACAAAAGTGGGCGGTATAACAAAAGTGGTTGCACAAACGACATAACACGAAAGAAGCTGATGTCTTCTATTACGATTTTTGTGTATTCTGCTGGCCGGATATACGGACGTCACGTTAGATAATAAGACAGAACACAATGAGGATGGAGAACGATGGACTGGAATCAATGCCCCGAGGTGGAGTTTTTCCTGTGCTTCACGCGCGCCGAAGAGTCATTGAATCCTGCCCCCCCACCCCCACCCGTACTATACCCGAGTTGCGTTATGTATTTATACCACGATTAAACTAGCATTTAGTTAATAAAGCTGATATTTTCAAAGAAAAATATCACCTTCGGTGATCTGATAATTTCTTTGCTTGACACTGTTTTGAGTCGAAACATTCCATTTAACGCCATAACGCTACTCAGAATCGTAATGTCCACACATATGCGTTCTTACATGATATTCTTACGCGTATTTCAACTCCACGCATGGTGTGTCTGGAACATGCTCAATGTCGGCATTGCATCGCGTAAGGTTGAATACGCACAGCAGTCGTGGTATAAATACACATGACGTCACGATCTGTAAACGCGTTCGTCAATACGTCACGAGTGACAAAGCGGAGGGATAGAAAGAGAGACGCAGTCTCGAGTTGTATCCTTCCGCGATGGCATGAGTGCATTCTGTGTTTATTACAAGCCTCTATAACGTAGAATCCATTAATTTAATAATTCCAACATCACACACAGAAAATATCAAATTGTAAAACTCTTTGTTATTTATTGATCGAAGCAATCGATTTATCGACTGTCAACGCAGCTTCCGAACTGACGTGGTTCAGAAAGCGACGTTTCGATTGGCAGTTTGCGAAAATGAGTAGAGTTTAGTTCATTTGATGGACCCATGACGTCAGGTGGAAAGATATTCCGTCTGCGGAAATTCGTATGGTACGCGTGTTCCTATGCGGATTTGTAATTACCTAAACCAACATACCAATTGGTTTACTGCACGTCTTCTACTATACTGGATACTTTCAAAAGGTAGCTCTTTATTGGGATTCAAAGACACTTTTGGCGGCCAGGTTCACCTCGTGTCGGACATTTTTAGGGTGGGGAAGTCGGAGTACCTGGAGAGAACCACCGAGCAGCAGCGAGCAATTGTCAGACTCCCCAACTTGCTAACTCCGCACACGCAGGGTTAGCATAGGTTGAAGACGAGTGCACCTTTTGACATGCAGCGCGCATTAGGACACAACGCCACCGTGTCCCCGCGTGGGCAACCAGGATTAAATGCCTTGCCCAAAGATACAACGCTGTAATCCCTGGCGGGGATCGAACCGTGGACCTTTAAGTATGGACCACTGTTAGATGCATCTTGTTGCACTCAAAGTGCGATAATGTACATGCTTTTCCACCAGCATTTCATCACAATTTCTTTTAGAAGAATCGCATGAACCGCTTTGAACCTTTCAAATGGTGAATAACCTGGTGCCACCGGGTGGTCCATGAGGTAAGCGACTGCCAGTTTCTTCGTGCGTTTGTTTTTGTGGGTTTGTTTATTTGCTTTCTTTTTATTATCTCAGAGATTGCAAATGACCGTCAATGAAATAATCACTCTCTATTTCTTTGTTATGCAGTCGCCAGATATTGCATTCAATATTTCACCACTCAGCAATTTATGTGAATCAGATGAAGCCAACGTGACTCTAATCACTGTATAGCCACCTGTTATTTATTTTGTCATCATGATGAGTCAGTGCGACAATACTACTGACAATCAGTAAAACCTATCTTTATTGGTATTAACCCTTTTATCCAAAGCACATATACATTTTTTATGTTATTTGTGTTTTTTTCGCATTTTTCAAAACATTTCAACAAAACCAAATCATGTGACCCCTCATTGGAACGAGCGCGTTCAAATGAGGGGGACACATGATGTAGTTTTGTTGAATTTTTTTTTAATTATTTTTCAACGTTTTAATTGGTAAATCGCGCTTGTGGGTTTGTTACCAATTCGTTAGGTAAAGGGTTGAAGTTTGTAATTTAGATCACCCTTTTTCATCGCATACGACAAACTACTCCGTATGAAACCTACTGGTTATGTAGGCCCCAGGTGCAAATATCCAGGTCCATAGACGTAGAAAGATTTCAAACTTGAAGGAGGAGGCACGATATACAAGGGCACCCACACAATGATATATGTCAGTGGTGGTCCGTGTGTCTTAGTGGCATGGAAAATGCAATGCACTAGCTATATGTGGGATTCACGCATTTCCATTTGAGAAAAATGCACAATTTCTTTATCAATATTTGACAAATTTTTCCATATTGTTTCGATCCAATGTGGAAATTTGTTAAATATGGAGCTAAAAGTGTACAGTTTCGCTCTATTCTAAGACCAACGTAGAGACAAATCAAACGAGTGTCGTGGTGGGGGGGGGGGGGGGTGGAGGTGGGGTGTCTTCAGTCACATCTTAATAGGAAAAAATCTGTCAACTTCCTTCCCGCTGATTCCCAATAAAATTGCATTGACTGGTTGATAAAGATTCTCACTCTCCCCTCCGCCCCCCCCCCCTCTCTCTCTCTCTCCCTCTCTCTCTCTCTATCTCTCTCTCTCTCGCTCTCTCTCTCTATCTCCCTCTCGCTCTTTCTGTCTCACGCACCCTCCCCCTCTCTGTCTCTCTTTCTCGATCTTTCTAGAAAAGGTTGACGGCACGTGTCACTTGCACCCATCACCTGGTTTCTGCGTCCCTATCCAGGTTTGATATATAAAGATGACGATGTAACAAGCATGAGGATTATCTGATTTACAGGGATGCACATGCAAGTAGTTTATGCAGTTTATGTTAAAGCCTTGTTTGTCAGCTTGATACAGATCTGGAGGTATGACATCCAAAGTGGCGACTTAGTAGGATTTCTCTTCTAAACTATCACCTTCAGATAGGATTTTTCGCTTGCACGATTTGTGTTTTTCTCCGCAGAAGGGTAGTCATTGGAGATCCAGTTGGACAGTTCCTTCTGTTGTTTATATATACTGACCAAAAGAAGTTAAGCCCCCCCCCCCCCCTCCCCGCCACCTCCCTATAATACCAGTGGGTATACAGTAAATGGGTAAATTATCCCGAGAAAACCTGCTATTTGCAGTAGGGGGATTATGCCTTATTAGTGAAGCAAGGGTTCTAGAGCTTTCTTTTTTTATTGAATGAATATCAGGCTTCACCGACGTCATCACAACGTTAAAAAACGTCACGTTGTTCAGTACCCGATGGAACAGCCACGAGCATAAAACATGAAAAGCAGACGACACTTGCAAACAAAATTCTTGAATAACTAATTTTTTTTTAATTTTTTGTCTCAAAAACAGGTTATGACCCCTCGTTGGAACGAGCTCGACGAGCTCGTTTCAACGAGGGGTCATAACCTCTGTTTTTGAGACAAAAAATGAAAAAATAATGAAAATTAATTGCCGATTTTTGAGAATAGCGCTGGTCGGTTTTTCCATTACGTTGGGTAAAGGGTTAATCGGCGTGTCATGCTGTCCATGACCTTCCGAATTTCTCTCATTGTGATATTGTCTCATTTCTCTATAAGCACACGGCAGTGAAGTGGTCAATAGCCAGCAAATATTCATCTGTTTTAAGGATGTATGCCCGATCCGATAGAGGAATGCAGGATGTCACAATATAAGCTATTCGTATACACACAGGGATTATAGGGGGCCGGGGGGGGGGGTGCTTAACTTGTTTTGGACAGTATATTAATGACTTGACTGGCTGTTTGGCACAGCGTTTGAGGTACGCTATCTACAGTTGCAACTTAGTTGCCACCCTCTCTTAGAATATCATCTATTGTAGGGTTTCTAGCCTGTGGGACTGACGTCTCTCTTTACACAAGGACAGCCATCAGAGATTTCCTTCGGCAGAGCACTGCGAAAACTTTAACATACAACTGTGGCTGTCAGAGTGTGTAGGCTTTAGTGTGCAATGAGAAGAATAAACAAGAGGCCCCAGGGAGCCTTAGGGCGCTCACCTGGCATGGTAATCTAAATACCAAACCAGGGACTTGACTTGAATAAGCTGCATACGCCCCTCCTAAGAAAAGCATATACCAACTAGATGAAGCGATTGTGCCCAAACAATACACAGGATTTTCCTTCTATTTTCAGTTCCTGCACTTTTACGTCCCAAAATTGAGATACACGCATAAAAAACAGATTTTTTTTTATTTTTGTTTGGAAATTTTCGAAGTTCCAAACAAAATTTTTTCAGACTAAAATTTTTTTTTCTTCTTAAAATGCACCAAATCGCATACAAAACCAAAAAAACTAATTTCCGGATTTTGGTCCAAACTTTCTAAGTCCGGACCGGGACCCTAAATTTTCAGCCCAAATATGAACCCAGTGATTTGGCTTGAACAAACTTGAATCTCACCTCCCTAAGCATGCTGCATACCAAATATCAAAAGATTGCTATTGGTAGATCTGAAGAAGATTTTTAAATAATATTCCTCATACTGCACTAATTTAAACATTTGGGCTCCCATAGAGAGCCCAAATATGGACCCAGGGAATTGATTTCAATAAACGTGTGAAACAATTTTCCAAAGATGTTATATGTGAAATTTGAAAAATTTGGGCATAAATTAAGTACTTATGACCCAATATACCCTCATATCAAATTTGGTTCAAATCTGCCTCTCGGTTTGGAAAATAGAAATTTTGGGCTTGGCAAAAATTCTTGCCCCTTCCATAACAAAGGCAAATATAGCTCATCGAACTTCTCTCGAACAAATCTGAATCTACACCTCAAAAGGAAGTTGCACACCAAATATCAAGTCTCTGCTAATGCTGGTTCATGAGAAGAAGATTTTTAAAGATTTAAGCACACTTTTTGGGCGTGTCCCTACCGAGGGGCAGATCAACTTGATTTGAACAAACTTGAATTGACATATGATAGGAAACATGCACAGCAAATTTTGTTGAATTTGGTCCAGCAGTTCGTGAGAAGAAGTCGATAATGTAAAGTTAACGACGGGCACCGGACGACGGACGACGGACGGGCGACGGACGGAAAGCGATCAGTTAAGCACCCCTTGAGCTTGGCTCAGGTGAGCTAAAAGACATGATCTCAAAAAGGATAGTGTTCAAGACGCCAGTGCAGACAAATGTTGTCTTGGTTTGCATTGTCCCCATATACGCAAAGACATATTCTGGATCTTCCTGGGGGTAAAGGAGATAACGAAATGATTATTCTATTTAATGTTTTTGTTAAAAAGAGGTTTTATTTACAGTGTTGTTCTCTTAATCGTTTGATGATAAGAAGAGAAGATTGTCACGTGGTCAGTTTAACAATTCACGTAAAACGAATTGAAGGCGACACCTTGCCAAATAATTTCTTGAATAACTGAACATTTTCGCTTTTTGTCCAGAAAATATAGCTTACGACCCCTCCTTGGAACAAGGGGGGTTATAAGATATGTTTTCCAGACAAAAATTGAAAAAATTAATAAAATTTGAGAGTGACTAACGTTGATCGGATATGTCGGTTTCGTAGGATAAAGAGTTAATATGATTATTGGATTATTGATTTGATGGAAGATGAGGATTTAAACTATTTTTCATTATAAGCAGTCATAAAATATTCATATATGTTTTGTGTGTACAGAAGTAAATCACATGTGTATGTTGTCATTTAAGACCTACTTTGCATTATCAGCTTCATCTCTATCAACATCAAATTAGACTATCTGTGGACTATATACCCAGATGAACCATTCACGCAAAGGCAGTAGCAGGCAAGACACCCTGCTAGGACACTCCAGAAGAGACGCGTAGGTCCAGCGACCCTTTACAGGGAGAACTTTTTGCGGAGAGGTTCCCACAAGCGATCATTGGATCGGAAGTTTTCTTCCGGGATTGACTTGCTGATTATGTTTCTGATACGGCATCTGAATGCCTCAGACTCTACACGCAGGTATTCGAGTAAACCTGTTGAAGAAACAAATCACCCCCCACCCCCCAGACTGGACTGAGGTTTTCCTACAAGTTGTAGGGCATCTGGAGATTGGGCCTCATTGGGGAGGGGGCATCATAATCACGTGACACAGTTCCGTTATGGGACGTCATCAAGTGGGCCCGCGTGAGACCCACGGCGATACTTGCTGTTTACGCAAATACGTGTTGATAGTGAGACACGCGTTTCCGTCGCCCATTTATTTATTGGAGACCGTCATCTTCGTTTCTATGACGGTAGGTGGTTGCTGTGTAACTGAAAGATCCGCAGTAGGACGGGTGTATGTTCGAATGTTCGGATGGTTTGTTCGATTGAACTGGAGTGAAGATAATCACCCAAACAGACCCGACAATGTCCCCAAATTTCCGGAATCCTTGGTTTCTTCCTATTCATACCGCCATCCTCGAAAGCACTTGCTTGCACTTGATTGCTGTGAGTCCGAAGGGCTTCGTATAGGACTGGGGTGTCTTTTGTAGGTATATTCGGTTGAACTAGAGGGAGGGGGTAAATCTAATTACCCATATAGACCTGATAATTGTCTATTTTGCTAGGATTCCCCCAGAATCCTCTGTGTCTTTCTATCCAGACCGTCACCTTGATATCAGTTGGATGCCATGAGCCTGAAAAGCCTCTTCTGGTACGATGGTATGTACGAAGGATTTGTATGATTGTAGTGGAGCAAATCTAATTTCCACAATCAATCCGACAAGGATCCGAAATCACCCCAAAACGAGCTAAAATCACTGAAAAGGACTCGTCGAAGCCGCCATCTTAGGTTTATAAGAGTAGCACTTAGTTCTATAGGCCACTAGACGGTGTGTTCCGTTCAGTGGGAGTATATCTAATTATACAAAAAAAACCCCGACAACTATTTATCCAGTTCACATTCTTTCGTAATCCTCTTCTCGTCACTATTCTCCCCACTCTCACTCCAGCATCACTGGACCTGTATTACCTATGTTATGCCTTTTATCAGCTTTAGCCTGCCTATTTGTATTTTACCAGATGTGCCTCTGTGCTAAAGCGCCATGTGTAACAGTGTGTGCACGTCGCATGCAGCATATGGGCTCATGGAGTGTGTGCTGATATGTTCGTGTCTGCTAGTGCACAATGTTGCACAGCACATGTAGCACATAGGGACATACAAATATTGGAGGATACCTATGACCTGGCGATGTAGTACAGTAGGATATATCTATTGAAAGATACCTTTCGGATCCTCACATCGCATTTTCACATAAGCAGTGATTAACCGATGTTCAGCAGTCGCATCTGACATCGGCCGATATTAAAGCCACCGGTTGATCACCGATAGAAGTGTTTGAACGTCGGTTCGTGCCGATGGTTACATGGAACACCGCGGTAATTTACGTTTGATTCACGACCTCATACAAACAGTAAGAAGCTTAATAAGTTGCCATGATGATTGGCAGTAGTGTTGAAACGATTTGTTTATTATTCAACATAGTATCCCACTCTCGTACAGGTTACATGTGCACTGACAGCCCCTGCCAGTACTATGAATTGCTGTTTCATCGTTTGATATCACTGTCAGCTCATTTGTAAATAATCTAGTTATCCAATTCTTCTTTATTTACTGTCAACACAAAGTGGATAACAACAAATGAAAGTGAAATACACTCATCAGCCAATTGTTTTCACAGTCGGAGTATAACTTCAATCTGTTGTGCATGTTACTTATTTATGTAAACAATCTAAAATAGTATATGGCCATTTTGGGCATGGACTTCTGGGATTGTCTAGTATTTGTAAAACATTACATTTTTCCATTCTCTACGAAATGAATTGAAATGCCATGTTAAAAGCTATTTGAAAACACAGCCGTTGGGAATGTATTTTCAGTCGTTGATTTCTGCCCCCACAACGAAAGCAGTCTGAACTAGAGAAACAGAATTTACTGCATCCAGTAAATTTAAATCTATGTGAAAAGGGTTAAAACACCAGGAAAAAACTATATAGAAAGAGAACTTATGGAGGCTTATTTTCGGGAATAAAATAGTTTTTAACAAATCAGAAATGGGTTTTTGTTAACAGTATTTGCAGATATTCATACAGAAAACAGAACATTTTTTTCTAAAAAAACAGAAAATACATATATGTGCACACCATTTAAAGGGTTCGATCAAGGAATCAGAGAAATTGACATTACTGGCTCTGGCATTTATTTGAATGATTAGATACATGGATAATCTTCAGAATTGCATTAGTTGGTATAAAATTCAATTCCTCATAGGCCTGAAAAATATGCTTTTAATGATCTCTGTTGACCGCATTGGGGGGGGGGGGGGAGGGGGCACATTTTGAACCTCCAGAAAGTTTCAACTCATTCGGTATAGGTTCTATGTCTAGGGGTCATACCAAGCCTGAAGTATGAGCATAAACAACTTTACAAATATTGGCTCCACCAACTCCGGATCTGCCATATTGGATGGCATATATTCATATTAGCTAGAAAATGTTAAGGTACGTGGTACCTCTGGAAAATATATTGCGAGTTCAGTTATGTTGGAATTTCGACGTAAAAAGTCCTTAAAGGCCCCCAATAGCCTGTCGAAAGACATATTGGCATTGGCAAAATTCCGAGGTCCCATCTATGCCCATGAGTGTTCAGAACAACATTGTGAGAATGGAAAGGGTTTTCATTATTCTCGATTTTGCATAAAATAAAATTTTGTTGACCCATATTAAGATCTTGAGAGTTATAAAATACTCCCTTTAAATACTCCATTTTAATCCTTTAAAGGGAGCGCGGTGTCTCAGTTGGTAGAGGCGCAGGCTTCGAGCCGAGAGGTCCTCGGTTCGAATCCCACCTGCGACAACCGCGCTGTGTCAATGAGCAAGACACGTCACCCCACTGCGCACATGGAGGCACTGTGACACCGTGTACTAAGGCGTACTACATATCAATGGTGCACATGTCTTCAACCAATGCTAGCCCTGCTTGTGTGGAGTTAGTATGTGGGGGAGCTGGCAGTTCCTCGCTGTTGCCCGGTGGTTCTCTCCGAGTACCCCGGCTTCCTTCACCCGTAAAACTGTCGTGGTCATGATTAGCCATTGTGCAGAAATTATGTGACCTTAAACACCAATAAATAAATAATCCTTAAAAAAAATCAGCTCATTTAAATGAGGTGTCATAAGCTATGTTTTTCAAGCAAAAATGAAAAAGTAATTAAAACTGAATAGACATTTCTGTGAATAACGCTGACCGGTTTTCGTCATTATGTTGGGTAAGGGGTTAAGAATGCTCTTACTTTGGAAGGCACACTGAAAAGGTGCCCCATTCCACATAGAATTAAATGTTACAGAAAAGGAAGTGAAAAACATTCTGCAGCCATGTTATATTAAAGGTATTTGTACTCACATTGAAGAATTAAGAGGGTTAAAAACAGACCATTCAAATATTTCATTAATTTATAAATGTTACAGGCGTTTCAAGAAAGCCACACACCACACCATCCCAAAAGCAGTCGATCTTGAGTTATGATTGAGAATTAATAAATGTAAAAATGCTTTGAAAAGTGAAGCTTTCTTTTTTGTTCAACATGATTTGAGAATGGAGTTTGTAACATGATACTAAATAAACATACAAATCTATTCCGTGCAAGTTACAGGTTTCTCTCGGACTCTTTGCTATGAGAGATTCTCTTCTGTTTTAGATAATACATCAACGAACTCATTTGTCAATATATGTTGTAAACATATTTTATCCTCTAAATCCCAAGGTCCCACATGCCTCCAAATCATAGATTACTAATTACAGGCAGTTATCGGTATCCCCAAAACATTGAAATAGGATTGATTGTATTCGGGTTATCGTGTTGACAAACAATGCTTAGAAGACAAAACATTACAACCACACCATCAAGGCATACCTTCTATGAAGGTTATTTATTCATTGAGGTTTAACGACACTTTTAACAGCCAAAGTCACAAGGCCCCACATGCCTCCAAATTATAGACAGTCTATCAGTATACCAAAAACATTTAGATAGGATTGATTGTATCCACGTTATCGTGTTGACAAACAGTGCATAGAAGACAGAAATATTCCAACTACACCATCAAGGCATGCCTTCTATGAATGTTATTTATTTATTTATTTATTTATTTATTTATTTATTTATTTATTTATTTATTTATTGGGGTTTAACGAAACTTTTGACAGCCAGGGCCACCTTGTGTCGTACAGTTTAACGGATGGAGGAAGACAGAGAAACCAGAGAGAACCATAGAGCAGCGGCGAGCAACTGTCAGGCCCCAACATACTAATTCCACACAAGCAGGATTAGTGCAAGTGTATCATCGACATGCAGTATGCCTTAGTACACAACGTCACCTCACGTGGGCAATGGGGGGGGGGGGGGGTGAAGTGTTTTGCCCAAAAGACACAAGGCGGTTGCTGCAGGTAGGATTCGAACTGGGGGTCTATCGGCTTGCAGCCTGCACCTCTCACTACCGATCCGCTGTGCCCCTCTATGAATGTAATGGGAATACTTTGGAGGCTTATTTTCGGGGATAAAATAGTTTTAAAGAAATCAGAAATAGGTTTTCGTTAACAGTATTTAAAGATATTTATTCAGGAAACAGATAATTTTTTTTCAAGAAACCAGAAAAGGCATATATGTATACAGCATTCAAAGGGTCCAATCAAGGGAAAGCACTACTGGGTCCAAAAATGTGATCTCCAGCAATTCTGAAAAATGAAAATGCACTCAGTGACCCCTGGGTGACCTCCGTGACCTTGACCCATATGTTAAACCTCCAACGAGTTTTGACTAATTCGGTGTTGTTCCCAGGACCATACGTCATACCATACTTGAGATATGAGCGTGACCCACTTCAAAATGTTTGGCCACGCCCTCTTTTTTCATGTAAAGAATACATGTATGAACTTCAGGAATGCATTATGGAGTCAAAAAATGTGATTTCCGGCAATTATGAAAAAATGCACTCAATGACCCCTAGGTGACCTCCGTGACCTTGACCCATATTTTGAAACTCCATCAAGTGTCGACTCATTTGGTGTTAGTCCCAGGACCGTTCATCATACCATGCTTGAGAAAAATGTTGGCCACGCCCACTTTTTTACGTCAAAATGTATGTATGGACGTCAGGAATGCTTTAGGGGTCAAAAAATGTGATTTCCAGCAATTATGAAAAATGCACTTAATGACCCCTAGGTGACCTCTGTGACCTTGATCCATATTTTGAATCTCCATCGAGTGTCGACTCATTTGGTGTTGGTCCCAGGTCCACACCGTTTACGTCATACCGCGCCTGAGATATGGGCGTGACCCACTTTAAAAACACCCCTACAGACACCACTAATGCCCCAGGAATCTGAAAAACATAGGTGGCCGAGAACTTTTGACTGTCTATCAGCGTGCCAAAAATCAACGAGATAGGGCAATCCGTTTTCGAGTTATCTTGCGCACAAAAAGTGATGAGAAGACAGAAGAAGAAGAAGAAGAAGACCTACTTTTGTTTTGACTTGTATATCCACGTGGGTTTTGAATCTAAAATTCGAATTAGAACATAAATCAGTAATTAAATAAAGTAAATAGATGTGTACACAGTGTGAAGTAGCACACACGCACACAGGCACACTTCGGTACAATCAACAGACTGTTTCTCACCTGTAAGATATCCTAGTAATGTGCACTTGGTGAAGGAATTTTGAAGACCAAAAAGGGCTTAGATGAATGGCACGATCTGACTGAAGCAGTTTGATGGTCAAATACCGTCCCATACGCCCCTAACGTGACATGAACCATTTTGTCGTCGAAACATTTACCTGCATATATTCAGATTTTCCAACAGTTTTGGGAGATGGAGACTGAATGGATAAATGTTCAAACTTGTGAAGACCGGCTCAAGAATGGAACGTTGTGGGGAGAAGAATATCTATTCTAGAAGGCATGTCATGCATCTTGTGACTTTTGGTGTGTTTTGTATTGAAGATACATATGAAGACAATACTTTGGGGAAAATTTGATTCTATTTCGGCTTCTCCTGCACCTTTGCGGTATTGTGGCTGCATAACCTGCTATTTGATATCGTAATTTTACACACCCAATTTATGGGATAATTGCTGGTCTTTTATTACAGTTATTTTTCTGAAGTAGGAACCGAAATTTAATCTTTCAATTAAAAGAAATTGAAGAGACAAATATATTGCCACAACTTGTATTCCACCGGTAAAAGTCCCTTGACTGTCGGTACACTGATGTCAAAATATCAAAATCTCAAGATACATAGAGAGTAATCGTTTGACTGGACTGGTTACGTGAAATAATTCATGAGAGGTGAAGGACGTTGTACAAACACGAGTGCGCGAATGCGCACGAGTGTTTTACAATATAGTCCCTCGCCTCGAATGAACTATTTCACGTAACCAGTCCAGTCATGCGATTACTCTGTTTATTACTTTTCATTATTAACGATAATTATATTATTTAACCCTTTACCTAACGTAACAGTCAAAAACGGCCAGCGTTATTCTCAAAACTCGCCAATTAAATTTCATTATTTTTTCATTTTTTTGTCTCTAAAACATAGGTTATGACCCCTCGACAAGCTCGTCCCAATGAGGGGTCATAACCTATGTTTTTGAGACAAAAAATGAAAATAATAGTTATTCAAGATTTTTTTTGCAAGTGTCGTCTGCTTTTCATGTTAGGTAAAGGGTTAAAAAACCAAAAAGCAATGAAGTCCCCATTACACCTACGGCAAAGCGTCTTCGTTTGCGCGCACGGATACATGATGCAATTGTTGATTGCAAAATTCACTTGTGATGTTATCGTTTATAATGAAACCCGGAAATCCCAGTAAATCACACTTTGGAAAGTAATAAAACTTCTTTCCATAATGTAACTAGGAATTTAAGCAATTGAATCTTGTTTGACAGAGCTCATTGAGAAATATTCTTCTCTCTCTCTCTCTCTCTCTCTCTCTCTCTCTCTCTCTCTCTCTCTCTCTCTCTCTCCTCTCTCTCTCTCTCTCTCTCTCTCTCTCTCTCTCGTTTTATACAGAAATGTTTAGAACTATTTTCAAACTATCACGGTTATGTTGGAACTGGCCATTTCTTAACACCGCGCCTGTGAGATACTTCAATACAACGAACAAGATGTGGGTTTGAGAAGGGACGAAAAGATGGGACAACGGCTGGTTTGATTTTCCGCTGAGATGTCCTACCGCCTTATTTCCTATTTACGTATTAACATTACCCTCTTTTTCTTAAACTCTTTATAAAACGCGACAAAGGAGACTGAACAAGCAAAGAAATTCTTGAATAGCCAACCATTTTTAGCTCAACTTTGGCGAAGCCAAATTTGAGCTTATGCCATGGCCCGTCGTCCGTCGTCCGTCTGTCCGTCTGTCCGTCTGGCCGCCGTCTGTCCGTCTGGCCGTCTGGCCGTCTGTCCGTCTATCCGTCAACAATTGGATACGGCTCCGGCTAGAGGCCGTATTTATGAACCGATCTTTACGAAACTTCTTGGGTACCTTTGTTATGACAGTGGGACAAGAACGAGTGTTTTTGGGTGCAGTCCGAAATTCAAGATGGCTGCCAGCCGCCATTTTGTACCGACGATGCAGAAATCTGTTTTTTGTACAGAACTTCCATATGAAAGCTCTAATTTGAATAATTTTTTGTATGAATGTTTAGTACCATGGGATACATCACATATAATACGGGTTTTTTTCTCGTGCGTAAATTATGCAAATTAGACTAACTTTGATGTTTTTGGTGTTACTTTCAGCACTGTAAGTGCAAAAGCCAATACGGCTCGGGCTAGAGGCCGTATTTATGAACCAATCTTTACGAAACTCCTTGGGTACCTTTGTTATCACCGTGGGACGAGAACGAGTGTTTTGGGGTCCGGTCCGAAATTCAAGATGGCCGATGGCAGCTATTTTGTACAAAATTTGGTGCAACCAGATTTTTGCACAGAACATCCATATGAAAGCGCTGATTTGAATAATTTTTTGTGTGAATGTTTAGTACCATGGGATACAACACATATAATACAGGGGTTTTTTTTCTCGTGCAGAAATTATGCAAATTAGATGAACTTTGATTTTTTCAGTGCTACTTACACACAGTAAGTACACATGTCAATACGGCTCGGGCTAGAGTCTGTATTTATGAACCGATCTTCACGAAACGTCTTGGATACCTTTGTTATTACCTAGGGACGAGAACGAGTGTGCGGTCCAAAATTCAAGATGGCTGCCAGTGGCCATTTTGTACCGAAATTAGGTCTAATCAGTTTTTTGTACACAACTTCTATACGGCTCAGGCTAGAGGCCGTATTTATGAACCGATCTTTACGAAACTTCTTGGGTACCGTTGTTATCACCGTGGAATGAGAACGAGTGTTTTTGGGTGTGGTCCGCAATTCAAGATGGCCACCAGCAGCCATTTTGTACCAAAATTAGTGCAATCAGTCTTTTGTACAGAACTTCTGTATGAAAGTTCTGATTTGAATAAATTTTTGTATGAATGTTTAGTAACATGGAATACATCACATATAGTACGGGTTTTTTTCTCGTGCAGAAATTATGCAAATTAGATGAACTTTGATTTATTCAGTGCTACTTATACACTGTAAGTGCACATGTCAATACGGCTCGGGCTAGAGGCTGTATTTATGAACCGATCTTCACAAAACTTCTTGGGTACCTTTGTTATTACCTTGGGACGAGAACGAGAGTTTCTGGGTGCGGTCCGAAATTCAAGATGGCTGCCAGTGGCCATTTTGTATCGAACTTAGGTCCAATCAGTTTTTTGTCACAACTTCTACACAGCTCATATTTGTGAACTGATCTTCATGAAACATCTTGGGTACCTTTGTGTTCACCTTGGGACAGGAATGAGTGTGTTTTGGGGTGCCTTTGTTATCACTGTTCTATGAGAACAAATATTTTGGGGTTCAGTCAGACCCACTCTGGGACTCAAAGATTTTTTTCTAGTTTAGCATCTGACTGTCACCCACCTTTACAATACTTTACCTATACATTTGTTACAGACAACGGTCAGTATTTATGTACAGACCGTTACAATACTTTATATGTACCTTTGTTATCAGGCCATTACCTAGATGTTTGTCATCGCTGTGTCACATACTATACATGTACATGTCATTGTCTTGACAAGTTGAGCTACAGTGTCATTGACACTTTCATTATTCTTTGCATCAAAATATAGTACCGAACTCCTCGCTGAAGCGAACTCGACGAGCTTGCCCCAATGTGGTGTCTAAGCTATGTGATGGGGGCAAACATTGAAAAAAATGATAAAATTTGAATTGTGATTTTTTGCGAAAAGGGGCACCGGATATGATCATTACGCTGGGTAAAGTGATAGCGATCACGAATTATTCTATCAAATTGATACATTTGTTATTCTTAACAAAAGTCTACAGCGATTAGGACAATACCCACCCCGCATTCATTGTATTGGCTTTTGCCACGAAATACTTGTGTTGAAACTCCGATGGGAGTTGTAAATGTTTGTCTGTCTCATTGAACTGTCCTGAATTATGTAAACGATTATGTTCGTAAAATATAACAGCTTGTGTCTAGTTGAAACCTCTTATGTACAGAGAACTTTAGACACCCCCCCCCCCCCCTCTCCCAACATTTACACTTCTATTTCTTCCATCTCCTGCATACAGAAATAGTGCTTCCAATGTGGGACACCTGAATAACACAGATGTACTTCACCGCCCACAGGTATATAATTTCTTAGAATTACGAATTTGTTTTTCGATGTTTTGAATGCCTAGCTTTGTTATTGAATATCTGAAGCACATTCGGCCACGAGTTGTTCTTGCGAAATATTATTTTATTATCAGTTCTGGTAAGAATACGATAGCAGACTTCCAGGAACCAGTGGTGCCTGCTGTCAACTCTATGAGTTGATTACATATGTGTTTCGTGTTCTATACATCCCAACCTTCATTTTGATGTATAATTTGCCTATATTTAATATGAATTTAAGGAATATGAGAGGTGAGAATTTCAAAATAAACAAAATTCCATTACTTGTATAGCCCCTTGATAATCGGGCGTGATTTTGGGAAATATGGCAGTCAAACACAGCTACCGAAACGGACCAACAAATCCAAATCCGGAATTGGAGATAATGTTAAGTACTGGAGTTTTTGTATTGTTTTGAGGACTTTGGCAGATTTCTGAATTAAATTTATCGTCAAACGATACAATAAGATACCTCTCGGCACATAAAGAACGAAAATACACAAGGGACTATTAAAGCCCCCCCCCCCCCCCCCCCCCCCCCATCACTGGGAAGACCGGATGCGGGTTCTACCAGCAAGAGCCAAAGACGTTGAGTGTTTCGCTGCTTGATTGTCTGCCTAACCAAGACCTCCACCAGATTATTTATATTGTATTGCGTTGCCCCGGCATAAAGACTGGAGATGTCAGAGAAATAAAAGAGGTAAGCAGAAAATAAGCATGTTTGACACTGCATTTATAAAAACACAAAGACGACGACACCGATAAGAAATTCTCAACCAAATAATATTGGCGAAAAGATTTTTGTCTCACTTAACCGGAATGTATCAGCAAAACAGTCATTGTTTAAAGCTTTTGAAATTTTTCATATTTCTTTCTCTGTCATTTGGATATCATCAAGCAATTCGTCTCCGACTGTTGGCGGAGAAAAGAGACGTTGGATAGGGAGCCAGTTGTGCACACAGAGATTACCAAGGCAGTCAGCGGTCGGCTGAAGTGTTATTAACAGTATTGCTATTTTTTTGCAGTCGAGTGTGTTCTTCCTGTTTCCCCAATCATCCTACCTTTTCTTCTATTCCTGCGTTTTTTTTCAAGGATGTGAAAATAAAACAGCCAGCTCGATATTTCACCCCCGGCAGAAAACAAAGTTTGGTCTCAATGATTATCAGGTATACATCAGAATCCTATATATTACTGCCGAATGATTTTGTATTACTCTTTAGTTACTTTTGTAGTACACATTAATTATTTTGTACCTGTAAAGGATTGTTTTCAGCAAATAAATTCATTCATTCAACCAAGTCGACAACTGACAATAAGGGACCAAAATAATCCACTCAAAAGCATTATTTACGATGAAATAGCCCGGGTTCGAACGCAGAGAGGTTCCTTCGGCACCAACCGCCTAGCAAAACTATACTAAACCGCGCACACCACTCGGTCACCGAGTGGTGTGCGTGGTTTAGTATAGTTTCGCTAGTCTGTTGGTGCCGAAGGAAACTCTCTCAGCGTTGATTCGAACCACCGCTATGTCATTGTAAATAGGGGCCAGCTTCCTTTCATGATTCTATGGCACGCGGAAAGTTTGACAAGAAGACGTTTTTGATGATGTCCATGCATTTCAGTGTGTAGAAATAAGTGATGCAATTATATGATCCATACATAGTATTGGTTTATAAGGTAGCCACTCCCGCGGTCGCATATCTATCCTAGGTACATTTACAATTCTTGCCAGGTAACAGTAAAGCTGGGATGTTTTTATTTTTCAGATTCGGTTTTGGTTTTGGTTCGGTTTCAGGGCAAAACCTCGCTTTCGGTTCGGTTTTTCTATGTGTTAAGAACAGAAAATAAATAACACTCCAGGCTCCTAATCTTGGGCAAAATCCGCAATAGTTTGTATGACACCATTCACCACAAAACATTGTCTGTATTGGGTTCAGCTCAACTTCCATTTGATCATTCGTAGGGATTCTAGGAGATCAGTTGCTAAGTCTGTTGAGTCAGAAAACCCCATAAATCAGGGTAAAAAATGACTAATGTTCATCTAATGTATGTTGTGATCTCATTGTCACATTTCTCTCTTATTGACTCGTCGACCGGATGAGTCAGTAAGGGAGAAAATGTGACCATTAGAAAACGACGTATTCGACCCTGTGCCGGATAGACAAAGTGACGAGAGTCTATAGTGGTCGCTCGTCCCGTTCCCGCCAAGTAAGATAGTTTGATCAGTTTATGCACAAACACAGTAAAACCATTTGGCCGGTTTTTTCTGGGTCTTGCGGTTCGGTTTTCCGGTTTGCCACAAAACCTCGGAACAGAACCGGAAAACCGAAAAACCGCCCAGCCCTAGTAACCAATTTGAAAGTCATCAACATGGAGATAATGCTAGAAGTTGGAATGGGCCAGTTCGAGAAAAAATGACGGGATGACACTTTTTCATTTTAAACCGTCGTGATCTAGCAGACGTACACTAATATGGATGTGTTATGAACTATATGTCAATATTTTCCCATCCTGGTTAACCCGTTGCCTAAGACATATAGCAGACGACAAAAACAAATTGATATAATTAAACACGTTCAGTTTTTGCCTCAAAAACTATGTTTTTTAGGTAAAAAAAATAAATGATAAGTGAGTTTGAATGGCGATTTGGGAAAAAGCGCCCACTGTTACGACGATTATAGGGGCTTAGTCAGTTTGACAAGATATTGTACCGTGTAATACATTTGTCCTGAAATATATACTACTCAAAGATTGCGAAGCACCAAGTATATGCAACTACCTGTTTTACGTTTTAGTTGAAATATTGTTATGAAAAGTGTATATATTTTTTATTTAATTATATCTTTATTGATTTAAGTACAGAAATTGAGATTTTATTTGTGTTTGACATTATTTTTTAGCCTTTGAATACGATAACCATGGAAAATGGATATTATTGGTAAAAGAGGAAATTTTTTACAAAAAAGTTGACGGAGCGAATTGGTATGGGTTCAATATCGAGTATGAGACCCATTATTGTTAATTACAGCTTGACAACGCCTTCTCATGCTCCCAATCAGGTTCCTGGTGGTCCTCTGTGGGATGTTGTTCCATTCTTGGACCAGCATGGCACTAAGCTCCTGGACACTTCTTGGCTGGACTGGACGGGCTGAAATTGCAAGCTGCAACTCATTCCAGACATGTTCAAGTGGATTGAGGACAGGGGATCTTGCTGGCCACTCCATACGCCCAATCCCCTCCCTCTGTCGGTACTCCCCGACAGCATGGGTAACATGAGGACGGGCATTATCGTCCATCAGAATGAATCTATCACCCACTGCACCTGCATACAATCTGACGTGGACATCCAGGATCTCATCAATATACCGCTGTGCAGTCAATGTACCACGTTCAAGGACACAGAGCTCTGTACGTCCAGCCCTGCTGATACCGTCCCAGACCACGATTGACCCTCCACCATAGCGGTCATGCACAGATGTTGGCTGCATGGAATAGCTCTCCTGGTCTTCTCCACGCCCTCGAACGCCTATCTGTGTGGTCTACGCAGTACCTTGACTCATCTGTAAAAAGGGCAGGCCGCCAATCTTCTTTGGTCCATCCATCGTGGTCCATGGCCCATTCATATCGTGTCTGGCGGTGGTTCTGGGACGGCGAAATGCGAATACATGGTCTTCTCGATCGGAGACCACCTTCGTGAAACCTTGCCCGGATAGTCTGCGTCGAAACATTTACCCCGGATGCATTCTGAAGGTCACTGCGAAGCTGGGTTGCTGTGGCAAAGTGGTTCCTACGGACCTGAATCATCAAAAACCGGTCTTCATCTGCAGATGTTGCCCTGTCTCTGCCACCACCGTGCCGTCTTATTGGTGTGCCATACTGCTGAAATCTTGCCCAGGCTCTGATGATCACAGTATGGTGCACACCAAGGGCTTCACCAACCTGACGATGGGTAGCCCCTTGCTCCACCACCCCTACAACCCGCCACATTTCTGCTTCAGACAAATGTCTTCTTACATTTGCGTTTGCCATATTCAATCATTAAATCACAAGGGTTTGTGTTGAAATAAAGACTGAATACCCTACACATGTCATGTACATGTAGACAGTACACAAAAACATCATGAAAATCAAGGAGTACATGCTTTCCATGACTGTCACGAAAAGTCTGCCTGTCAAGAGAGCTAATGTAAACACTGGGGACCATCTCAATACATTCCTCAATCATATCCACCAAAAATATCGCAAATATGTGACAAGCAAATTTCACAATGATGTGTCAAATATTTGGTGCTTAGCAAACTTTGAGTAGTATATGTCTGAAGTTATGGAAGATGGAGAACCATTCCCTTTACTTCTCGCTGATAAATCCTGTCTCCTAATTAAAATGAACATTGGCAATTTCACGGATTAGTCATTTCATTAACTAGCAGCCAGGAAGCAAAAACAGTCCGTAGTTCATCGAAATTGTCTTATTTCACGGGTTAGTCAACCAATCGAACACGGCCTAACGTGATATTCTTTTTGTCGTTGCTACATAAACATATATCTAGCTTTAATTACATGTGTTTTTTTACTCATAATCTAACCCCCCCCCCCCCCCCTACGACGCTTGTTAGACAAGGGTAAAATACGTTTTTTTCGTCAAAAACAATAGCTGAGGACCCTCACTGGAACGAACTCGTTCCGTTGAGAGGTTTTAATGAGTGACGTGAACAGTAGTAAAGTTTGATGGGTCATTTATGCGAACTGCGCTATCCGGATATTGCCTTTACGCAAGAATGGGGGTTAAGTAAGTTTGAAATGGAACGTAAGATCTGTCTACATTCTTTCTTGACACTGCTTTGTGTCGAAGCATTTCATTCACGCCATAACGCCACACAGATGCGTAACGACCAACCAGATACGTTCTTACATGACGTTCTTACTTGCAGGCTGGATTCCACGCGCGGTGTTTCTAGCACATGTCTCAATGTCTGTATTTATCGCGTGGAGCTTAATACACACGGCAAACATGGTATGAATGACTTATGGTGTGAAGAAAAAATCCGACGGTGAGCTCGCCGACAACTGGTGGAGAGAAAAACGGCTATAGATACCTGTAATGTTGGATTAGGATTACATTATTTCAAAACCTCATGTGAATGTAAAATGCCTTCGCCAAAGATAGTACTGTATGCAATTCCCCTTCCAGGAAACATTACTTGAAAGGGTTAGTCAAAGAAATTATACAAACAGACTGAGAGAGACTAGAGATATTTACCGGCCTTGAAATCAAAATAGTTAAATTTGTCTGCATGTAACCTCTGGGAAGTGATAAAGAGTGAATTCACAGTTGAAACATTCCAGTCGATTAAGTTGTGTTAGCCAACAGTTACTGTTAAAAATTATATAATAGCTACACTTATGATTCTCGGATAATAACCATTGAGTTTATATTAACCTTTTTGTTTTCTTCAGGGATGAATTTAACAGCTAAAATTAATGTAACCATGGAGACTGTTACAGTTACCTTTGGAGTTATATTATTTATACAGTTATCTTCCACACTATACCATAAACAAATTGAATGAAATGAGGGTGACGACAAAAAAGCACTGCTAGTCGAAATAATATGTTGAATGACCGCAAGAAAAGTCTTCAGCAACGGATTTCTGGCATATTTTTCGCGAAGAAAAATCCTTTCTGGTTACACCGCAACCTTGTGTGTGTGGTACTCTATATAACTGGATAGCTAGAACGCTCATTGGTTACATACAGAAAAACTGTCTCCACCGCCACCATCTTAGGCGGTGGGGTGGGGGGATGGGGGTGGGGGGTGTAGGGTGCAGAAGTTTCTATAAGTAACCAATGCTCTACACAAAAATATCCGATCGCATTTCAAAGAAGATACTTTGATTTGTGCGAAAAATGAATATGTTAACGATATTCACATTTTTCTTGGGTACACAAACTAAATATTTACAGCATATTTTAGTTATTACTGGTAAAAATACGAGTGCCGAGATTGGACAAATCGTCCCCTGAGTTCCAATGTGTTCTATGTGCCAGTAGGCACATAGAACACATTGGAACTCAGGGAACGAAATGGTATAGCCTTATGAGTTTTCTTGCAAGCTAAACGCCATGGCGTTTGATGGCGTGAAAGCTGTGACGCTGTAGCAAACGTCATGACTTGGGATGAGTTACCATGTTGATTGACTGGACGCCATCTTAGTGGGTCAGCAGTATGAGTGGCGACACCTATGGATTGTGTTCCAGCAATCCAGTTGTATAGAGATCAGTCCAGTACTATCCCGTGAATGTACGGACGGGAGTGGGGGGGGGGGGGGGGGGGGGGAGTGGGTGTAATCTGTGAACACGAAAGCGCACTTGCGTACTGATTAGTGAGTCGGAGCTTTGAACACACCTGAGTGATTTGCTTGTGTTATGTCTCTGAGCAAGGCAAAAAACATCGCTTGCTCGAGAGGGACCGCGGTGACAGTGTAGCCAGTGTGAATTGAACTAGAGCCTTGCTTGTGCCTGCTTAGTACTTAGTAGTAAAATCACACATTTGCTCTCCACCCCTTTGTGATTCTTACCGGATGCTTTGGCTTCCTCCACCAAACTGTCAACACAGAAACCTAAAAAAAACACCTGCAGGAAGTCGCAGAGGGCATAGTCCAAATAACGCGATCTCAATGGCCAATGACCCATAGGCCTATTGTGCCTTGAAAGCACAAACATGCCTATCACAATGCTCAGATATTGCTCAAATATGGCAGTTGGCTGTTTTAGACTTTTCCCATGAACCTTTGAACTGGAGTAGCTCAAACTGAACTTACATATACCATGGCTCGATATTCCCTTCATAATATTCTCACGCGTATACATCTAGGTCATTTATGCATCAAGGTCATTTATGCATTCATGTAGTCAACAGCCACCCGTTCTTGAAAAACCGATAGACAATTCTCTGTCATGATATCCTTAACACCACAGTGATACAAATCGTCATGCTGGAAGAGTGGAAAAGTACAAATGAAAAGTATTGGCATTGCTGTTAGTGGAAGATAAATTACTTTCTGGTAGTAGTTCACTAATTGATTTATCTCAAGTGATTACGTGGAAACTGTCTAGACAATAATCAAAAGCTATGACATCCACTGATTTGCGATTATTCCCTGGGGAGGAGGCTTGGTGGGCCGAGATAACTCAAGATGTCAGAAAAACCGACAGACAAGTGGGCCGGTGTAACAGGAATGGAAGTCCGTAGGAAAATTAGTCCCTCTGGACTATTATTCCGCGGAATTATAGTCCTAGGTCTAACATTTCTAGGAATAGTAGTCCGCCGGACTACTATTCCTAGAAATGTTAGACCTAGGACTATAATTCCGCGGAATAATAGTCCAGAGGGACTAACGTTCCTACGGACTTCCATTCCTTTTACACCGGTCATTCACCAGCGAACTATTATTTTTCAGCAAATCTGGAGATTTATGGCCAGAACCATAAATATGAAGATCTTTGAATAGCATCTGTCGTTAACTGGTTGAGTATTGGAAACTCCAAATTGGTAGTACCGAAATTAAGAGACATGATATTGGAGAATGCGCTTCATATTCAGTTAAAAGCAAAATTATTCCGTTCATATGAATGAAATTGTTTGTTACTATTTACTATGAGAGTGCTCATTGGCTTTCTCCAATAAATTGCAACAAAGCAATTTCATATGAATAAATTTTGACCTGCGGAAATAATTCCAAACTCTTCCCATTAAAGAATATTGAGATGTCCAGCTGTTTTGGTGCAGCGTGTTGTCGAATGAGAGCAGAATCTTTGCCTGTATGTATTTTTCCGCCACTTTGGTTAAGGTGTGCCTTGTGAGACTGTTTGTTTGAGGACTCCTTTCAGCTCTTTCCAATAGTGGACCATAAAACTTCCATTTATCTGCATGCCAAAGAACCCTCCAGGAATGGAGTATATTCAGCACTGGTCAGAAGTGTCAGTGAACAACAAAATGAACCTAATCAAAAGATCATTCGAAACTTGACTATTTCAAAGAAGTCTACCTTACAAACAACAACTTTCTAGGATATCCAGGAGGATGTCCCTCCCGACTTCAACCAGACGCAGTGGCGGCGCCAGAAATTTTTTTGTGGAGGGGGGGGGGGGGGCAACTAGGGGGGCAGATTCCCATGAAGGGGGGCAAATACGTAAAGGATTATATCATTACTTTGTTATGAGGTAGTCCAAACTTGGACCCAAAGTCCGTAATATACTTTTTTGGTTTGGTACGTCCACGTACCAAACCAAAAAATTATATTACGGACTTTGGGTCCAAGTTTCGACTAAATGTAATGGTAATTAGCGGTCCTCCTTTCAAAAAATCCTGGATCCGCGTCTGGTGGGTCTGTGCGAGAGAGAGAGAGAGAGAGAGAGAGAGAGAGAGACCCATAATGCGAAACCCATGAATTTTTTTAGACAAGGGATATGGATAGACATGCCTTTGTTGGCTCATAACTTAATTATAACTTATAAGTATCTGCATCCGAGTCTTTAAATCTCTACTGCCTGGTTGTGTTCATCAGGTAGCCTGAGGCTTTGGGCTAAGTGTGTATGGGAAATTATTGGGAATAAAAAAAGAGAGGGGTGTGTGTGTGTGTGTGAGAGAGTGACTGAATGTGTTTGTGTGTGAGGGTGGATGGAAATGCATGCGAGATGGTTGGGGTGGGGGGCAACTGGGGCAAAGCCTTCGTTTGGGGGGGGGGGTGCCCCCATGCCCCCCCCCCCCCCCCCCCCCCCCGTAGCGCCGCCACTGACCAGACGGAGAGAATCTCCTTTCCATACGATTCCCCGACTCACGGGGGATCGGATGGCACTTCATATCCCTTTCAAGTTGCCAGATTTTCTTTCTCTTCGCTGTTCGCTTTAATATTCATTTATCTATCTCCATATTTGTCAACCCTTTAAAATGGTCTCCATCCAATAGTTTTCTTGTCATTTATTTCCATTACTGTAAACCTCTTTGTACATATGCAATGTTAAAACAGCACCAACAGTCTATTTTCTACTTTTGTTACAGAAATTTAGTTAGTTAGTGTAAATCTTCTGTCCCCAAGAAGGGCAATCAAGACAGCTATTCAGGATATGTCGCTCCCCGCAAGTGGAGTTACAGTTTGCCTCTGTTTGTTTTATGAAACTCATCGTTGTAGTGTTGAATAAAAGATTTCATAAACTTTCATTATTGATTTCAACTCCTTTCATTTGAACTTCAGTTTATGATATTAATCCTCCCATAGGTAGTTAAAACATTTTGTAACATTGCGTCTACTCTCTCTTTCTTCGTAATATCTTATTACGCACCGTATCTTCGTAATATTAAGTTGTCTGTTGGTACCTTACCCCCAAACTCTCAAGCCACCAGTCAAATTCGGTGAGAAATTTGAAGCGTTTGTGGCCTGGAACCAGTCTAGCCATTAAAGAGTTAATCGCCCATGTTTGGATTCAATCGACTGGAATATTTCATTTGGTCCGTATGGAATATTCCAGGCTATATAGAGTAAACAAACTACCATAAACATTCATTTCCATCACCGAATATTTATTGACTTTACCAATACTTTTAGCCATTTTTGTTTACTAAATAATTATGAATGAAGAAGCCTAAAGCTAGAGTTTTTTATAGAGTTATATATATAATTAAACACGAAAGAATATCTGCTTCCTTTTTTGAATAAATTGACGTCACCTTAAAGCAAAGGTAGTCTGCGCGCAAATTCCACAAAAAGTGCTCAAACAGACAGCTCAAAACAGCGTTGAATTCCTGCAGAATTTTAATGGTGGTCAACGAGCTTGATCTTTCCGTTAGCATCACATATGCGCAGGGTAGGCAACGAAAGCCGTAACCCTTCATGTTGGATAGGTTCAGCTGGTAGGATCGTAAATTATGTGCACATGGCGTGGAGACAGTCAAAAACGATTGCAAAATAATCGAAATTTTTTATCTGCCCAATGAAAAACCATTCAATTAGGCACAATATCAAGAGAAATAAAAATAGTATTTTCAGTGGTGAAACATATAAGGTAAAATCTTCACCAGCTATGGTGACACGCTACTTTGGAAACTATTATTTGTTTACAAATATTTATTCGTGTTTCATTTTCTCACATTGTTTTTTGAAAATATTTATCGCGTTCTTCCGCGGCGAACACCATTTTATTTACCTGCTAGTATGATGCGTGTCAAAATGGAGAGCTATATATATCAAGCTGATATAGCGACAATAAAACAATTTTTATTGCACTATTGTCTGTTTCCAGGCCCGTGTGGTGGCTGGTTGTAGATTATCACCGCTTGCATATCAGATTCTAAATATTTGATGACAAAAAAGTTATTAGCCGGAAACTATGACGTACATTCGTATTGTTTACATATCCAAACTCCGTTTCGAACTTTAGTGTGAAAACTAACTATAAGAAGAGGGTCAGTGCACATGACAGATCACATCGCACGCATTCACAGGAGTTTTATATAATTTGATTTTGAGGTTTCGGATTTAGTGACACTTTCAGCAGTCGGGATCACATCGTGTCGTACAGTTGTACGGGTGGTGAAAGCCGGAATACGAGAGAACCACTGAGCAACGGTGATCAAAAATCAGACTCTCCAACTTCAGAGTTAGCAGCGGTTGAAGCATGTGCACCATCGACGTACAGTATGCCCTAGCACAGAGCGCCATCGTGCCCTCTTGTGGGCAATCGGAATAAAGTGTTTTGTCCAAAGACACAGGGAAGATCGTGCTGGCCAATATTATACCGTCGACCTTTCAGTTTTGGGCCCAGTTCTTTAAAAGGTCCAGTTCTCTAGACATGATTTACTGTGCCCCCTTACATAATTAGATATCTTATCTGCCGTTTGACAGCAGAGAAAAGAACACACGAACATCAGCGAGATTTGTGTTTCAAACTGCAGTACACTTACGATAAGCATATGTCTGAATGTTCTAGAGAGCAGCAAATGTCAAACGTGCATAATAAAAAAAGCTCAAGACTTTTCGAGTGAAGAGCTTAACCCTATACCCAACGTAACGACCAAAACCGGCCAGCGCGATTCACAAAAATCGCCAATTAATATTTATTATTTTTTTTATTTTTTGCCTCAAAAACATAGGTTATGACCCCTCTTTGGAACGAGCTCGTCGAGCTCGTTCCAACGAGGGGTCACAACCTATGTTTGTGAGACAAAAAATGAAAAAAAAAATTGTTATTCAAGAATTTTATTTGCAAGTGTGGTCTGCTTTCCATGTTATGCAAAGGGTTAAACTTTACTCTATCCGGAAGAGGGACTAATAACACGTGTTCAAGCTTAGATTTAACCCGTTACCCAGTACACACAATATCAAAATTTATTTTTTCAAATATTATTTTGTTTTATTTCAAATATTATTTTTTTCAAATGTTTCTAAAAAAATATCAATAGGAACATAGCATGTGACCGTTCATTGTCACATGGTATGGTTTTTGTTGAAAGTTTAAAAAAAAAATCAACTGCACAATTTGTAAACTACACCGGCGGATGCCGTCGATTCGTAAGGTAAAGGGTTATAGACGCGTGTGGAAATATTTATTCCTCGCCCTCATTCATAAATTTATATATTTATTGGGGTCTAACAGCACCTTCAACAGCCAGGGTCATTTCGTGTCGAACATTTTTTAGGGTCAAGGAACCCTGAGTACACGGAGTGAACCACTGGGATTCGGCGAGTAACTCTCTGACTCCCCAACTTACTTTCCCCACACAAGCGTGGTTAACATTGACTAAAGGCTTGTGTACTGTTGTTCTACAGTGCCCCTTAGAAAACTGCTCCACCGTACTCCCACTAGGGCAGTTGGGATTAAGTGTCTTGCCCAAGTTATTTATTTATTTATTTATTTATTTATTTATTTATTTATTTATTTATTTATTTATTTATTTATTTTATTTATTTATTTATTTATTTATTTATTTATTGGTGTTAAGGTCACATACTTATGTACAATGGCTAATCATGACCGTGACAGTTTTACGGGTGGAGGAAGCCGGAGTACCCGGAGAGAACCACCGAACAACGACGAGCAGCTGCCAGCTCCCCAACATCGTAACTCCGCACTGCAGCGCAGGCAGAGTTAGATTGGTCGAAGACATGCGCACCATGGACGTGCCTGTACACCTTAGTACACGGCGTCATCGTGCCCCCATGTGGACAATTGGGGTTAAGTGCCTTGCCCAAGGACACAACGCGGGAGTCCGAATCGATCGCTCAGACGGTCACCAATCCGAGGACTAACCAGACTCGGCGGTGCTTAATTTGGGTGATCTGACGAGAACCGGTTACCGCAACGCCACCGCGCCCCCGTCTTGTCCAAGTTAGTGAGGTAGATGACGCAAGTCAGGGTTGAACCTGTGATCTTTCGTCCCTTTCGTACCATGGTCTAATCTATCAGCCACCACACCCCTCAATCGTGAATATTTCCGATATCAAATCAAAAAGTGTTAATATCCTCCAATTTGGTAAAAGCTGTAGAGAGCCAATTCAGTCAAATTTTGGACAGCGGATTAAACCAGTAATGTATCCAACCACACTGTGCGGGTTTATGAACACTGATATTAATCCAATCACCTCCAATCACTTACATTACAAAAGGATTTTTTCAAGGGCTTCCCAACAAAAACTCTGTAATGTGCAATATTAATTAGCGGTGTGGACCAATATAATTTTTTTTTAACCCACAAAGGAAAAAGGGCCGGTCGAAAATTTTAATTGTCTGCTGCCTGACGTCACGTAATTAGGTATTCAAGAACGGTTAAAGGGCCGCTGTGATTTTATAAGTTACGGGACGTTTAGTTTGGTGGTAAATGAGGCGAAGTGAGAGCAATAATAGACGAGACATTAGCCGAGCCAAATATTGGTGTCGCTGAGTCTCATGTGACACCGTACCCGTCAACTAAACGTCCCGTAACGTATTTATTTTGCCAGCCTACGAAGTGTTTGAAAACCGCTGCATGTTTTCGCTAAATTTTCCTATCGTCGTTCATTTGTTTACAAATGTAGGCGACTTGTGATGCAGTACAAGGGTAGTATTCCATCATCTCATTAATTGCCAAGAAAATTATTGGTTTATAACCTCTGACATTTGGGGCGCATTTATAATTCTGCCTACTCCCCGACGCTTGGAATTGAAAGCCAACCTTCTAAAATACCAATTGCCCGATTTCAGGCTGCGGTTTTTGCGATGGAAACAAAATGTCGGACAGTGACAATTAATATGTGTTTCTCAGTCCGCGGTCACAAGTTATTACCGCTCATTTGTTATTTTATTTGTCCGGCTTGATAATATTAGTTATTCCACCCAGGAAGGACTGCTCTGATTGTAAAAATGTCAAATTCAACATTCGTTCTGGAGAAATGTTTTCTAGCCAATCCAAAGACCAATTACTAGGTAAATTGTGATCGAACCCAATTATGTAGTTTGGCGCAGAGATTTACAATACTCCATGACCGCCTCGTCAGTTCCGCCGCCACTAGAATCAGCTTGGTTGTGCAACTTGGTTGCCAGGTCCCTTTTAACTCTTTCAACCCGGTGTGTATATTTTTTTGCGTAAAAAATGGTAGTGGACGAGCAGACGATATGAAGAGCAAAACCTCTGAAGCGAGGCTCGATAATAATTTAAATTATTTCTGAACCTCCCAACATACCAGAATTGTTTCGCCCATTCGCCGTTGACAGTATTGACTGATATGACATCTTCCAGGGCGTCAGTGTTGAAAGGGTTGAATACCACGTATTGGTCTTTAGACGTCAAAGAGCGTGTCTCTGTCGGTTCACAAGAAATCATATACGTCATCGCACGTTAAACGAAAAACTTGATTGGCATTAGCGTCATTTTATGCTAGCAGAGAGTGTTCAGGCACCCAGAACATTTATCCAAGAATATTATTATCCTCGATGGGTATCTGGGTGGGATAGGGGAAATTTCACCCGAGGGGCAAGTTATTTGGGCCAGACACGAGGCTTGCCGAGTGTCTGGCTCAAATATATTGTCCCGATCGTGAGATTTACCCGTCCTACCCAGACACCCAACGAGGATGATTTTTCTGCCACCATTTTAGGGATGCGGCGCCATTAATAAGAAAATACCATATGTTCTAGGAAAAAAATAATTCTTAGTACGTTTTTTCTAGGAGAAAACCAATAAGATATTCGGAAAGCTTGTCGAGAAGAATGATATATACTTCAAAACACGCAGGCTAGCACCGGATGTTGAGCGTTGATGCTTTGAAGTGACCTCAAATGAAATCGACAATCTGCACACGTAATTTTCCAGACATGTACTTCAGTTTGCCAGGGCGTAATGATGTCAGATGTATATTTCTCCCCGATAAACTGATAGAGCAATATGAGGTGTGTTGAAGTTTTCTTAAGAGTGTTCTGGCTTCGATTTTCGTTTATAAAGTCAGTCGAAGCAAGACGGCCGTCCATTTTGTTTGTATATACATGAGCAGACGTGATCTCCGATGATTAAATAGTTCTCGTGCTAATTAATTATGCAAATAGCTTGGTCATGTGGGTGGGGTGGGGTGAGATAGCTGTCGCGTGGGTGAGGTGAGAGAGGCATATCTCTCCCAACTGTCTCATACGACATCATATATGTCTCAATACCTCAGTGGTGAGAGAAAAGATCGATCCCGCGACCTCAGGCCTAAGGCATCTGTTGATTTATCTACTGAATTGCCTCTTTCTATCAGTGTCAATGAACATGGATCCTGAAGCAACTAGCAGTTACGTTGAAACTTTTTTGAAACTATTATTTTCAGTGCAGTAGAGTCAAACCCAGATTATATACCCGCATCGGAGGACATTTCGCGAGTATTCCAAAAATGTAGTCCCTTACGAAACATAAGTGTCAGTTTCAACTTGTAAATCGTCTATTTTTGTCACGTTGTAGCGTTTCGTCTTCTCACAAGTACTCGTGAATATGCTGTTATCTCTCAATTGTTAAAATTCTCCATTTCTTCACAAAATGATAGCAATCATCTGGCGTAATGATGAATGTCAACGTTCACTTGTTTAACCCTTTACCCAACGCAGACGATATCAAAATTTATTATTTTAAATATCATTTTTTTAAATTTTTCAAAAAATTTCAACACAACCATATCATGTGATCCCTCGTTGGAACGAGCTCGACGAGCTCGTTCCAACGAGGGGTCACATGACATAGTTTTGTTGAAATTTTTTGAAAAAAAAAAAAATTTCAACTGTTGAATATTGCGCGGGCAGATGATGGCGATTCGTTGGGTAAAGGTTTAACACTGTCGTTAGGTCGTTTTTGAAGTCTTGTCCGATAATTGGTCCAATATCATATTTTAGTTTTGAAGAGTAGAGATTGGTGATGTATTGTAAATGCCGTTCAGTGTCGATATCGAGGCAATGACGATTTACCACACTGAAGAAATCTCAAAATACCGAATTTTCAGTATTGAGAAATATTCACGACATTAGTTAAACAATAAAAGTGCAAACAACAGAACATTACGGAGCATTCACGACGAGAGAGTCACTTGTCCGTGCATTTCTGAAGACAATCACCACCGGTCATTTGATGTGACAAAAATAAACTATTTTCTCTCAGCCTTTTTTGTTATATCAAATGAGGAAACAGAAGCTATGTGTATTTTTTGTTGGGGGAGGGTAGTGTAGGTTAACAGCTTGCATGCTGCTGCTGGATATTCCTGCCCAACAGAGGGTTTCTCTTGTTACTGAAATAAGTTTAATGTGGTCATATTCAATCAAAGTTTTCCCCCTGTAAAATGAATGAATTTTTTTTACCAGTGATTCCTGATGTTACATTAGATTTAATTTTTCATCAAATGTATGACTAGATTTGATGAAAAATATCTTGAAAATACTAAGCAAGTTAAGATTAAAAAATAATAAAATCTAAATGCCGAGTTTTGTTAATAGCGGTGACCGGATATTTCCGTTACGTACGGAAGCCCATTAGTGCCACGAGAAAAAGATATTTTTGCGAATATTCGCAAATCTTTGCGAATATTCGCAAACCTTTGCGAATATCTACAAACATCTTTGCGAATTATCGCAACCCTTTGCGAATATTCGCAAACATCTTTGCGAATATTTGCAAACACAGGTTTGCGAATATTCGCAAATGAATTTTCTTCCCGTGGCACTAACAGGCTTTCGTAGTTATGTTAGAATTTCCTTCAGCTTTTCATTTTCGACCTTTTAAATGCCCAAAACAGCACTGTGATCGCAAAAGCGGTCAGATGTAATCCTTCCGCAGGTTGTAACTTGACTCCATGGAAATGGAAAATAAATCATATCACCACCGATTCATCAAGGGTTAAAGAGTTGAGAGGGATCAGTAATAATTCAGCTTGACGATCTAAAATCTACACTATCCGACAGTGGCGGATACAAAGGATCGCCCCCCCCCCCCCCTTCAGCTCGAGTTAAGATTTTTCCAATGTCGGGTTATCAAAGACAAAGATAGCACTGTGAAACTATTGTATGCGTTCAGTGTGCTTCCTGTGGTGAAAATTGCGTTTGTATTTGCGTTGGTACCAGAGAGTGTCTGCTGCAATAGGTCACACTGATACCATGGGTAAAATAAATCATACATTTTCGCTATCAGATATGGTGCCAAGTCCAGATGATTCTGTCATAGTCTGTGGTTAGTCGTGGAAATCAAACATACTTTAATGCCATCGACACACTTCAATTATTTTATAGAACTACTGGCGGGTGTTACCCGGCGTTGCACTAGAGAAGATGGTTATATCAACCGTTTTCGAAATTCAAGATCAAGGTCACCCTGCACGGGCACCCCGATAAAGTCAAAATGATCGATGGGTCAATATGCCCGCACATATGAAATTTTAGCCCGATCGGCCCAGCCGTTTTCGAAGGAAAAGGTCAAGGTCACCAATTTCTAGGTCAAGGTCACCCCGCACGGGCACCCCGATAAAGTCAAAATGATCGATGGGTCAATATACCCGCACATATGAAATGTTAGCCCGATCGGCCAAGCCGTTTTCGAAATAAAAGGTCAAGGTCATCAATTCCAAGGTCAAGGTCACCCCGCACGGGCACGGCACCCATCCCATGTTACTCGCAGGGACGAATTACCCCCGTGTACAAAATTTGAGATCGTTCGGTCGAGAAACGGAGGAGTTCACCCGGAACAAAGATAGAGAGATAGAGAGATACATGGAGATATAGATACAGACTTTCGCATTTATATATTAGACTAGCGGGTGTTACCCGGCGTTGCACGGGAGAACATGCTTATATCAATATACCCTCAGATATGATCGGCTCAGCCGTTTGTGAATTAAAAGTTTAAGGTCACCAATTTCAAGGTCAAGGTCACCCCGCATGGGCACCCCGATAAAGTCAAAATGATTGATGGGTCAATATACTCGCACATATGAAATTTTAGCCCGATCGGTCAAGCCGTTTTCGAAATAAACGGTCAAGGTCACCAATTTCAAGGCCAAGGTCACCCCGCACGGGCACGCCGATAAAGTCAAAATGATCGATGGGTCAATATACCCGCACTTATGAAATTTTAGCCCGATCGACCAAGCCGTTTTCGAAATAAAAGGTCAAGGTCATCAATTTCAAGATCAAGGTCACCCCGCATGGGCACGGCACCCACCCCATGTTACTCGCAGGGACGAATTACCCCCATGTACAAAAATTGAGATTGATCGGTCGAGAAATGGAGGAGTTCACCCGGAGCAAAGATAGAGAGATAGAGAGAGAGATATAGATACTGACATTCGCATTTATATATTAGAATATCTTACAATTTGGAACATTGGTGATTGATTGCATGTAATCTGTAATTAGACACGGGTGTCCTGGACTCCTCTAATCCCTTATGCTCATTACATAACTACATTACTAAGCCGTAGGAGTTGTTTACATAAAGATTATTACCATTATGTGTATGTACAAAAAATGTATCAGGGTCTCGCTCCGGTTCCTAGTGGTAGATCACGACTAGTGGGTAGATCAAGACTAGTCGTGATCTGCCCTTTGAAACGGGAGCTTGACTCTGATACACATTTTGTACATCCACATAATGGTAATAATCTATTTATCTTACAATATCTTGGGAATAAGTCTAGAATATAGACGAATAATCTGTATCAGGGGAGCTGATACACGACAGTTGCAGAGTTAATAGAGACAAAATACATGTTGATTGTATGATAAATGCTTGATAGAAATTTCTTGCATTACATCGGTTCGCCCCTAGAAACAATCCTGGATCCGCCACTGCTATCCGACTGCATAATTTAATTATTGCTGAATCACACAACAAATGAATGCCATCGACACACTTCAATTACGGCACCCTTCGTAACATTCTCAACCATACTGAAACCTTTTCCCTCGCCCCATGTGCCAGCAACCTATCTTATACCCATGTATAGGCTTTAGCGTCATTACCACATTGTGTCCGCGCTGTTTTTATGCCTATGAGTGCATTTTCATACATAAGCATACAGTACAGGAGTGTGTGAGTGTATGTGTGTTGTTCGCGCGAGTGTGTGTGTGTTTGTCTGTGTGTGTGTGTGTGTGTGTTTTGTGAGCGACATCGTGAAGTCCGTTTTGGGGACTCTCATATTCCCACTGTTTTTGTTAGTTTTGTCTTTTATCACATTATGTTATTTGCAATTCCTTGATGTCATGTAGCTATGTTCGTTACCTACGACATAATAAAATAAATAAAATAAAAATGACCTATAGCAAGTGTCAGTGTTACTTCCAACAGGTTGACAATTCAGAGAGATTTGTCTGCTCGAAAACGGGGAACTACAACTCTGCAGTATACCAAAAATACAATTTGATATTGGTATCGAAGTGAGTACATGTATGCTGTTGATACTAAACACCGGTTTATTCCCAACAAGACGAATCCCAACAAGACGAATGTCGAAAACGGTCATCCCAACAAGACGAATCCCAAGACGAATTTAATTAAAATGTCTATATAACCCATTTATTTTGAGGTTTTTCATCATAAACTGCCAACACGACTTACTTTTGGACGAAGAGATTTCAATTAACTGGCTGAGTGCTGGAAGCCCATGTTGGGGCTTTATCCTGAAGTGTGGATACCAGAGCTAAAGGCTTCACATTCTGTGGATGTACTTCAATGACTTTTTGATATAAGCTGAGGGGAAAAATTGGGAAAGACAGTGAAAGGGAGTGCCAGATGTGTAATTTGGGCATGGTGGAGACCCTGGAACACTTTCTTCTAGAATGCCCAAAGTACCAGTCTAAAACAATAAGATTCACTGGGAGTATAATGGGGAAGTGGGATGGGAGAATGAAGGACATGTGGTTAGGGGGAGACTCAAAGGAGAGGCTTAATATGCTAATCAGAGATTGGGACGAATGGGGCAAGGGATGTCATCAAGCAGTTTGTCTCCGAGTGTTGGGAGGAGAGGAGAAGCATGGGAATAGGGAGGCAGTTGGGAGTACAGGGGTAACCAAGGCCTTCTCGTCTGAGAACCGCGACAAATCAGCGGCTGGCCAAAGTGTTATTGTTATTATTATTATTATTATGATATTATTAAGCCTCTCCCATTAATTGTAACAAGGCAATAATATGTGAACAAAATCTTGACAACCAAAAAAACTTAGCATACTACCAGTTAACAGAGGCTCCACGCTTTGTTACAGGACGCTGTATGCTACAGTTTTTCGCATTTTTAAGTTAACAAAACCTAAAAACACATGCAAAAAATAAAACCTTAAAATACTTCAAATAGCATACATTGTAATGGACGCGTTCTTTTTAAAGTAAATTTCCCCCCACATTTGACGAGAAATTTGTTTTTCGTATTGCTGGAATAGTCTTGTTGGGATCGTCTTGTTGGGATATTTTACCAATTCGTCTTGTTAGGATGACACCTGAATACCGTACCGATACCAAGGTGAATTATTTTAAAAATACGGATACTGAAACCACCGAACTTGAAATTTCAATACCGCCCATCTCTATTGTAGAGTTTATTAGTTAATATTTTCAACATGGAGCCCAAGGCTGCAAGCTGAATGTATTAACTGAAAGACCATTTTGTTTAAAAATATATATTGACCTATCGGAAGATAGGGAAGTGGAATGTGGTGGATTCAGTTTGTTTTTGCTCTTGCATTGTAATATCGCCAGGCAAAAATCGTGTGTGTGAAAACAATGGGTGTGACAAGTACTTTGATATTATTATATGACTATCTAATTTAACCGCTATATAACACTACTGTTTTACGATTTTTTCCTGGTTCCGGGAAAATCCACAGTGTGGAATCCGATTCCGTATCACTATAGTATGACGGACTATTTACGGGTGCGTTCGAAGTCGCATAATTAGGTGTTCCGGTCGCAGACAGATGCACTCTTCCGCAGACAGGTGTCACTAACAGAGTGACCGTTCATTTTTTTACGTATTCATGCGCAGCTCGTTTGATCCGCCAGTTTGACCTCCTCAATTCGACGTGTTACTACGAAACAGATCATTTCACTGTAGTGATAATATCTGTATACACTGCAAAAATATAGGTTCTCTTTAGAACCAAAACTGGTTCTAATCTTGTCCCTGAGATGGAACCAATTCTGTTTAAACAGTATTTATTTCAAATCAAATAAATTTACCAAGATTAGCATTCCATTTTAACAGAATATTACATGAACTGAAGTAGATTCAGCAGTAAACTTGGAGCTTATTCAACGCAGTCGCCAAACATTTTGAAACAAAGGAGATATGAACAGTTGGTATATCGAACCAGTTTTGGTTCTGTAACCCCCTCATTTTATGTTTAATTCTGTTAATATTTAATGTTAATCTTTATAAATTTATTTGATTTGAAATAAATACAGTTTAAACAGAACTGGTTCCATCTCAGGAACAAGATTAGAACCAGTTTGGGTTCTAAAGAGAACCTATATTTTTTGCAGTGTTGCAGGTTGCTTAATTAATCAATAGATGGATTAACGCAGCAAGATATATTTCACCCTTTACAACGTCCACTTCATTAACTCAAGATTGTACATGTAATGGTCATAGCCATTAACATTTATTGTTTTCATTTCGAATCATCGCTTGAAAATTGTACATATAAAATACTATTAACTTCTGTAAATAACTAACACGGGTAACCAGTTGCAAAAACGCTTGACTGAAAGTTTGGCTACAGACTCCCATCAGAATCCTGTATTACATGTATGTTGGAGTTCACTAAATAAATTTAGTGTAAAAATTTTAGTCTTCGTAGTTTCTGAAACGAAATCGCCGTTACGAAATATCTTCGTGATGAGTTTCCCCGATCACAGTGTTCTTAGGGTATCATATATGCCATCGGGTTCCCCTCTTTGTGTTTCCAACAGATTTAGTAATTGTTTTTACTTCGAACTTTAACTCACTATTCACTGTATGATTTTGAAGACCATTGATTAGTGTTAATATAATAATAAACCGAAGATAGCGGCGACCAGAGCTACTGAATATTTTGTGTCGATTGTACTTTCAAAGGTAACAATCGTGTGTTCGACTTCTGGAATAGTGGTCCTAGACATCTTAGTCAGTTACCGTGGCACGAAAAAACTTTTGCGCTTGTTAAGGCAAATCTCCCAAAACGTCTTGAAAAACCAAAACACTGGTGATAATTGGTTAGGTTATAACATCAGCTGCTGATTGACATCGCTGACTGTGTGTAGTTTTGGGGAAAAGTTTAAAAGCGTAAGAGTTGGACTCCCTGATATACCAAATGGAATGTGAAATGCGACCAATACATATCGTGTGTTGTTTGATTAGATTAGTTCGAAATTTCGTGGCTAAAGAAACCGATGATACACTAGCTCCACAACTCAGGCGACAATTAAAGATATTATCTGTAGTTTTGATCATTCCGTTTGCAGATTTTTTAGCTCATTCCAATAAGCAATAAAACAAATTATAAACAAACAACCCCCACAAAATATTTGCCCTATCCCATTTTTACACTACGTATCTGCTACTAGATCAAGATATAATAAAAAGGTATATATTGCTTTGAACATTACAACGGTACCTTGATTAAGAAGGATCGAAACTATCCAGCTTTGGAAAATGAATGTAAAATCGGACCAGAACGGTAAATTACGGGGCTACGACTAAGAAAAGGTCTGCTTAATCACTCAAGAGAGAAGAGGTAACCTGATTAAGTATATTTTTTTGGTAGTTTCGATCGATTTGAATTACACCTGCTGTCTGTATCGAAAGCGGGGGTTGGGGATGTAATTGTGAGGTTTCTGAGCCACAATCCGTTGACAGATTTATATTTATTTATTGGGGTTTAACGACACTTTCGACAGTCAGGGTAACCTCGTGTCGGAGAGTTTTACGGGTGGAGGAAGTCGGAGTACCCGGAGAGAACCATCAAGCAGCGGCGAGCAACAGTCGGGCTCTCCAACATAATAACTCTACACAAGCAGAGTTAGCATTGGTTGAAGACAAGTGCACTACGGACTGGAGTGTCTTGCCCAAGGATACAACGCTATGCCGCAGGTGGGATTCGAGCCACCCGTTGACAGATTTTCTGTGATTGACCACTGGAAGAAACAATCGACATCTTTTGACAAAGTTACAGCATTCACAAATAAAGCCAGCAGCTAGATTAAATGTAAATGAAAACCTCAGTCATAGAAAGAAATAATAACATATATTATTAATTACCTGATTCATTTATTGCTGATGCTCAGAGAGCACATTTCTCGCTTGACGAGAGGTCGGAATTACTCTTTTAAACACGCAACGCGTGCATTCGTTGCACCAATAGAAGCTATTTTCAATAGCAGACGGCATGTGGAGAAAACAAGACCGTAACGGAAATCAGTTAGGATTTTATCGCACAACTCCACAGCTGTTGAGTTAATATTGTGGCTGGAAAGTCTACTCGTCTCCATAACGTGGTCTGCTAAACTGACAGCTCCAGTAGTGATGAAGAGCTAACCCAAACACATGTTTCTAGTCATATGCTCTCTGCTTGAAGAGGCAGACTACACTTGAAACAACTGCTGTGTAACAAGTCCTGGTAATTGTTGATGTTCAATGTATTTATGGTTGCTTAAAGACACATCAGAATCAAATGATACATCGTAGCAAGTTGATGTCAATGAATTTATTTATTTTCCAAGCTTCTAAAAGTTAAGCCGTGACTTTCTTTTTTCTATCTCACATATAGCCATATACTTTAACACCGGACACAAATATATAAACGCCGTTCAAACAGCTATGGGAAGTGAACAGGTTGAACAAGATGATAGCTCTGGGTCAAAATTTAAAAAAAAATGTTTAACATCTACAGCTTAACATTATTTGGGCATTATAGAGGTCACTTTTTGTCGCAACTTGTTCAAACCCTGGAGCAAATGGAAAACACCGACATTCAGCGGTCACGTGACGTTTTTAATCCCTAACAATCATATTTCAGGAATATTTTTTATTACAAAATATAAACAGAATATGTTAACTTATCTTTGAAAATTGTAGACGGACATTTCGTTCTCATTATGATTGACAAATATTCTTTTTGCGCATTTCTTGGCAGATATTAAATATTCTTTCTTCTGAACAAAATGGGCCGAAACAGGCAAATAGATCACCTCGTAAAATAGTTGATTCTCAGCGTAACCGTGTTGTTTAACCCTTGTAAAGATGACCAGTAGACGGCATTTGAAAATATATTTCTAGAGTTAAAAAATTTATTGTTTGTCTCCAAAACGTAGCTTATGATCCCTCATGGGAACGGGCTAAGCGAGCGACTTCCCACGAGGGGCCAAACGTTGTGTTCTGGGGGCAACAATCGAAAAATAGTAAAATTTGAATAGCGAATTTTGGGAGTAGGACTGACATCCCTTATGGGACAGGTTAAAAACAACAAAATCTAGCTGGTCACCGCACAGGCGTGGGATGCGGTCCTGCAGATCCGCCAGATGTCAGACTAATAGTCCTGAAATGTGTATTTTGTAACTGAGCTACGACTTTTAGTCCAGATCTATTACAAAGCAGCTGCAGAGCTAAATGAGATAGGTTTTGACATTTAGCTCAAATGGCGAAATTTGCTGAGAAAATAGGCATGTGGTGGAGTTTCACCTCTTGGTACTCCATTCCCCTGGAGATTCATGAGCGGAAACATTACCCGTGTTTTTAAAATAATTGTATACAGCTGTCGTTTTGTTGGTTGATGTTGTTGGAAATTTACCGTTGTCAGTTTATTGGGGCTTTAAAATCACTTTCCGCAGCTATGGTCATATCATGTCGGACAATGTTTCAGGTGGAGGAGGTCGGAGTACACGGGGCGGGGGGGGGGACCACCGGGGAGCGGCGATCAGAAGTCCAGTATTCTAACCAAGGAGCCATCGCGCACCTAAGAACAGAAATTAACGCTGATACTTAACTGGTTGAGTTCTAGAAGCCATTATCAGGGCTTCAGGGCTTTCAACAAAAGAAATGAGGGAACCAGGGAAAAAGACAACATTTTCCTTGCTCAATTTTTCATATTCAGTCAAACGCAAATAATATTTTGTTTATGTAAATTTGTTTTATCACAAATTATTGAAGAGTGTCTGTGGGCAAATGAGACGGATGTTCTGATGAAGAAATTCAGACTACCAAAAATAATGTAGACGTCAATCAGTTAATGTTACCAGAAGATTCTATATTTCAATGACTTTTTCTGGGTTTTCGCAGAATAACCAGACTTCAACTCCATACCATCCCACTGCCATATGACGCCGCTGACTTATCCAGGATGAACTCAAGTTAGAATCCGACGCCCATGATTTACGCATTTGCACTTCATATGGCTGACATAGTGTGAGGCTTCTGAGAAGACGTAAATCTCACGTTGGTGACTGTAATAGTATCTTCTCTATTTAATTCAGACAGTTGAGGAAATAACTCCACTCAACAAAATCACCGTCTGGAACAAATAAAATTGATGTAAAACCAAAAACAGCCAGAAAGCAACCTTTGGGTTCCACAAATGAAGATGTGACCTCAGCAGTCAATATAAGACTTTCCACTCTCCCACATTCTACCTAATGTGTACGGTATGTCACTGAAAAGCATTTTTATACCAAAATTGAGTTATTCTGTTTGTTGTGAAATCTGTTGGTCGCGAGTGACGTATCCTATCTTCCCAGCCTCTACTCACCCGATCGGCTTCAAACTCGGCAGGTGTATGTATTTCTGTCCGATATAAGTAAATCAACATGCTTGGTGGCAATATTTTGCGTTATACTTTATAAATAACTGCATCTCTATTGGCTGGATCTTATACACGTGACTGGTACTCAAAAATCCATATACACCGGTTTTCCAGTGAATATCAACTTTCTAAATATAGCTTTTGAAAATCCCCTCTCTAGTTCTATTTCAATCGACGTGCATCCGCAGTCAACCTGACCTCCGTCTCATTTTTATAATATTCTGCAGATGATAACTATTTTATTGTTATATAAAAGTATTTCTGATTGATATAATTGAACTTTTAATTGGCAAAGATTATTTTTTTAGAATGGTTATATAATAAAACAGTTATGGACTTTTGTGGTGGTAAATATGATACGATATGAACCTAAAAAACTTATATTGACCTCGGCTAACAGCTGCAGAGCTAAATGAGATAGGTTTGACATTTAGCTCAAATGGCGAAATTTGCTAAGAAATTAGGCATGTGGTGGAGTTTCACCTCTTGGTACTCCATTCCCCTGGAGATTCATGAGCGGAAACATTACCCGTGTTTTTAAAATCATTGTATACAGCTGTCGTTTTGTTGGTTGATGTTGTTGGAAATTTACCGTTGTCAGTTTATTGGGGTTTTAAAATCACTTTCCGCAGCCATGGTCATATCATGTCGGACAGTGTTTCGGGTAGAGGAAGTCGGAGTACACAGGGGGGGGGGGGGGACCACAGGGGAGCGGCGAGTGACTGTCGGACTCTTCAACTTGATAACCCCGCGCAGGGTTTGCATCGGTTGAAGGCATGTGTGATATCGCCGTGCACTATACCTGAGGAATATTGCGATTATGTGTCTTGCACCAAGGACACAACGCAAATGGTGCGTTTCAGGCACTCACCAACGACTTTTCGATCAAAAGTCCAGTGTTCTAACCAAGGAGCCATCGCGCACCTAAGATCAGAAATTAACGCTGATACTTAACTGATTGAGTTCTAGAAGCCATTATCAGAGTTTCAGGGCTTTCAACAAAAGAAATGAGGGAACCAGGGAAAAAGACAACATTTTCCTTGCTCATGTTTCATATTCAGTCAAACGCAAATAATATTTTGTTTATGTAAATTTGTTTTGTCACAAATTATTGAAGAGTGTCTGTGGGCACTCTTCAATAAGTTGAAATAAAACAAGTTTTGATGAACAAATTCAGACTACCAAAAATAATGTAGACGTCAATCAGTTAATGTTACCAGAAGATTCTATATTTCAATTACTTTTTCTGGGTTTTCGCAGAATAACCAGACTTCAACTCCATACCATCCCACTGCCATATGACGCCGCTGTCTTATCCAGAATGAACTCCAGTTAGAATACGACGCCCATGATTTACGCATTTGCACTTCATCTGGCTGACATAGTGTGAGGCTTCTGAGAAGACTTAAATCTCACGTTGGTGACTGTAGTAGTATCTTCTCTATTTAATTCAGACAGTTGAGGAAATAATTCCACTCAACAAAATCACCGTCTGAAACAAATAAAATTGATGTAAAACCAAAAACAGCCAGAAAGCAACCTTTGGGTTTCACAAATGAAGATGTGACCTCAGCAGTCACTTTTAGACTTTCCTCTCTCCCATATTCTACCTAATATGTATGGTATTTCACTGAAAAGCATTTTTTTATACCAAAATTGAGTTATTCTGTTTTGTTGTGAAATCTGTTGGTCGTGAGTGACGTATCCTATCTTCCCAGCCTCTACTCACCCGACCGGCTTCAAACTCGGCAGGTGTATGTACTTCTGTCCGATATAAGTAAATCAACATGCTTGGTGGCAATATTTTGCGTTGTTGTATTCTTTATAAATAACCGCATCTCTATTGGTTGGATCTTATACACGTGACTGGTACTCAAAAATCCATATACACCGGTTTTTCAGTGAATATCAACTTTCTAAATATAGCTTTTGAAAATCCCCTCTCTAGTTCTATTTCAATCGACGTGCATGCGCAGTCAACCTGACTTCCGTCTCATGTTTATAATATTCTGCAGATGATAACTATTTTATTGTTATATAAAAGTATTTCTGATTGATATAATTGAACTTTTAATTGGCGAAGATTATTTTTTAGGATGGTTATATAATAAAACGGTTATGGACTTTTGTGGTGGTAAATATGATATGATATGAACCTAAAAAACTTATATTGACCTCGGCTAACAGCTGAGGTCAAAATATGTTTTTTAGGTTCATATCACTTTATATTCCCCACCACAAAAGTCCATAATTGTATAATAATTACCGAAAACCGGCAATTGTGTTGCAAGATACGGGTATTTACTGGAGGTAAAACAGTTTTTGAATTCAGAGCATTCTATAGTATAAGGGAGGTAACTCGACATCGAATTGTCCCAATATTCGCACAATTAGATTTAAAAAATGTTCATCTCTGAAATGTCGCCTATCGAAACACCATGAGTACCGTGGGTCCATCCACTTGAATAGTAATTACCACCGGGAACGCGATTTTGTATTTGAAAATGAACCCGTTGCCTGGTCATACTCTTCTATTATGTAGTTTCAAAAAGAAAGTTTTTGTCAAAAACTTTCCGATTTAAAATGTGATGTCCTTTCAATTAAGCGTTTATGAGATAAAAATGATATCTCAACTCCGTCGCGATTCAATACAAAATGTACGAACCTCGTCCACTAAATTCATTTCGAACCGATGTAAAATTCGGTTCGAATAGAATATACTGTAGTCGGCTAAAGGATTTTGTATACAATCGCTATTCATTAGAAATTCTATGACCGTGCAAGTTCGTAGCATTGTGAGTTGTTGGTTTCCGAATAGAATTGGGTTAATCTTTATTTATTTTTAAATGATTTATTTCATTAAATAACAAATTTAATGGGCAGAATCTCACATTCGTGGCGATTTCATACGAGATGTTAATCTCGTCTAAGATCGATTTTAGTGAACACCGTATCAGATTCTGACTTCCAGGTCGTCTGGTTATCAAGATGTATGCTATGGCATACCCAGTCCCGTGGCCGTCTCGTCTGCGGATCCCTATATATCTAAATTGGTCACCTTTATTTCGGTAAATCTCCGAAAATCCTGACAAGGCTTGCTTCGAACTTCTTTCAAAAAAGTTTCTCTCAGCTGTTTTGCAAATCTGCCCAAATTTGTACTTATATTTTTACTATCAGAAATAGCCACCAGATGGTTAGACGTTAATTGACACCAGCCGAAGGGAAACAGCGATGCGAATTTCAACAAACACGCCCAATAGAAAAGATAAAGAATGTAATTTAGACTGCTCACAAAACAAGGTTGTTTTGATGATTGTTTACCCGTTTACTCGTTAGAATGGCGTAGTCATCTTTCGCTCGAATATGACTACGCTATTCCAACTCATTATGTAAAACACCCTCCGATTCAAACACACATCGTGTTCTGTCTATATCCGACCAGCGCTGTTCACTACATTCAAGTTTTGCTCCAAAACATAGTTTATTACCACACGAGCTACGACGTTGCATGGGCAAGTCTTCTGCTACTGGTGTTTTTGAATAAAAGTGAGCAGAAGTCAAATAACCTGAGCAGTTGTTTCCTGAATAGGCAGACGACATTTGACTAGAACCATCTGCTTCGTCATAAGTTTTCCTAATTTTGATGTTTGTTCGGTTTGTATGAGTTAATTAGTTTAGATATACACCTGGAACTTAATTAAGCACCACCTGAAATGTTTCATAACAGTGAAGTTTCGGTTACTGAGTATTGTTTTAATAATTGCTATGTCTTGCAGTACATTTCATCTAGTGAAATATGATGTTTCTGGTTGAAAACGTACCCACACACATCCCCTCGTCCACATGAAGCATGCTTCCCACGAATGTCACAAAAAACACTCATCCACATGCAATATCTGGATATAAAATTAGAAAATTTGTCACTTCTTTTATCAATAAATGTTGACATGGCAAGGAGAAGACTCGAAACCAGCATGTCATTCAAATCTATTGGAAGGCAACTTTGCTATAGTCATTCTGTCATCAGCAGACTTGTCCGAAAACATCAACAAACCAACGATGTTAAGGACCGACCAAGGCCTGGACAACCCCAAAAGACCTCTCCTGGGGAAAATCGGCCCTGGCACGCCTCTTTAGGTGTGAACCCTTTGCTTCACGTGGGGTTTTGAAACGCCTTTGGTTCCCCAACAGACGTTTGTGCAACATAACTGTCCGAAACTGTCTCAAAGCACTGGGTGTGAGGTCCAGAATGGTCATCAAGCGACCAGCTCTGACCGATTAGCATCAAAGACGACGTTTGGAGTGGTGTATGGCACGCCAACATTGGAATCCCAGGATGTGAAGGAGAGTTCATTGTCAGGCGGGAGTAACTTCCTGTTTCTCGTCACAAATGGTCGCATGAGAGTGTGGAGGCATAGAAATATTGCTTACATTCTCAGGAACATTAGACCTACTGTTCCTTATAGTTGGGGGTCAGAAATGATCTGGCGATGCCTCTCTCATGATTGTAAACTTGATATGGTGACTGTACTTGGGAATCTCAATGGTCATCAGTACATCTGGGACATTCGCAATCCGGTTGTCGTGCCTCATTTTGACAACACCTGTTGGCTACTCGAGCTGTATTCATGGACGACAATGCAAGGCCACATTATCTCCATGCTGTAAGAGCATTCCTTCATAACAACGCTATTACAACACTACTTTGGCCTGCAATGAGCCCCCATTTGAATCCCTTAGAACACATCTGGGACTTTCTTGGACGCCGTGTGCAAGCAAGGGATCCGCCTGTACAGAATTGGCCGATTTGGGAGCTGCATTGCATGAGGAGTGGCAGCAGTTGCCTGTGGACCGTATCAGAAGGCTCACTGGTAGCATTAGGAGGAGGGTTCAGGTTGTCATCCGGGCACGTGGTAGATACACTCGCTACTGACGTCAGACACTGCTATTGTGTTCAGGATATCATAAGTTACATTTGTGTCAGTAATTACCGGCATTGTTTCATTATGGACCGTTGCAGCACCATAGTTGTCGAGAGAACATTTTCCCATCAAAATCATTCGTGATAGATATGTGTAATTAGCGCCATTAAAATACTGCACATTTTCATCATTGTGTTGTCTTTCATTTGTCAATAGACCATTCATTCCGCAAACAAACACTTTTGTCATCTGAAAGATAGTATGAAGGTAATGACAGTTTTTTTATAATACGCTAAACGATATATAAGAAATTGCGGAAAGAGAGAAATCGCATCCCCCACCGAGTCAAATTATCACTGGCAATGATCAATTTGTTCTACAAACGTATAATGAAAAGTAAATCTAGTATTTTTGAGTGGATACCGATCATTTCCAGCAGTAATTCAACACGGATTCACCTTGAATTGATGCATGAAACCCGCTAGTCCAAACATGTCCTGAAAGTCCGTAAAATAAGTTTTGGTAAGGTACGTCCTTTCAAAGGACGAACCAAACCAAGAACCTATATTACGTACTTTCAGGCCACGTTTGGACTAGAAACCCGCCAACTGAATCAGATTGCAAGTCGCTATCTCGTCGTGTTAGAACCAGAACGTCCTATGTCCCCTATGGGACATAGGACGTTCTGGTTCTAACACGACGATCTGTTCCGAGTATCGACCAAATCACTTCTGCGTATCAATGATTCAATGCGCAGTTTACTTTCAGGCATCAGTTCAAGGTTAAAACGAGTGGAATTATCAGATCGTTATAAAAAGCGTATAATAAAAAGAAATTCTAGTGTTTTTGAGTGGATACCGAAAATTATCTCAGTTGTGACCGAGATAAAAAGGCTGTTCGCTCGCGCAAGCGCTCTCGAAAAATGAACATTTGTCTCGGTCACTCACAAGATAATTTTCGGTATCCGCTCAAAAACACAAGATATCCTCTGTCTATTAACACCACTACGAAAAGAAAACAGGGGGTGCTTAATTAAGTTCGAGGTGTATATATATCCACAAGGTGGAGGAAGTGGGATTTTTAAGGTCGTAATTGGGGAAAATGTTTAACTTGGAATTGATAATGGGAACAGTTGGTAGAGGTGCAGGCTGCAAGCCGAGAGGTCCTCGGTTCGAATCCCACCTGCGCCAACCGCGTTGTGTCCTTGGGCAAGACACTTCACCCCGATTGCCTACATGGGGGCACGATGACGCTGTGTACTGAGGCGTACTGCACGTCGATGTTGCGCATGTCTTCAAACAATCTAACCCTGCTTGTGCTGTGGTGCAGAGTTCAGAGTTACGATGTTGGAGAGCTGACAGCTGCTCGTCGTTGCTCGGTGGTTCTCTCCGGGTACTCCGGCTTCCTCCACCCGTAAAACTGTCACGGTCACGATTAGCCATTGTGCATAAGTATGTGACCTTAAACATCAATAAATAAATAAATAAATAAATAGATAATGGGAACGATATTCGGGACTGGATTGATCTCTGTGTATATATTGTCAAATGAGACCTCGGAAGAGAAGCAACTACTAGAAGCAACTATTGTCTCTGACAATTTGCGTTTTTTCGTCTACCTACCCCCTGTCCGGAGATTAAAAGAAGGAATAATAAACAAATCTGTAAGCACGATAAGTAATGTCTCATGTCTGAAGCTCGACATGACTTCGGGATTCAATCATTACTGATCGTCTCAGGAAATTAAAGCTACATTACTAGTTTATTTGTCGGCATAATGTCATTTTCTGATGATATCATCTGGTGATAAAAACAAAGTCAACAAAAAGAAACATAAAAGAGGAAACGAAATATTAATTTGATCTAACATCGAAATGACGCAAATAACATTTCAATTAGTTTCCATGTGCATATCTGTGGTAAACTTTTGAACTTGTTCCCTGAAACGTGTTCCACTCTTGACATTTTCTACATCGCACTATTATTGGAACCCATTAAAGGCCGTGCCTGCTTTGGTCGATAAGTCATACTTTCGTTCCCAGGCATAGTTTGTTTACGTTTCCCTGTTAATCCTTTGAGTTCCATAGAAAACTACATACAAAAAAGAAAAACTCCGTACCTTACAAAAAGTACTAGTGCTACCACCGTATTGTCCTCTTTGACACTTTTAAGGAAAGGCCAAATGCGCTCGGTATGGCGCCACCACAAACGTTTGACGTCATTTTCCTTAATTTTATATGGTACATTCATGTGTAAAATAGACCGACCGTGTTTTGAATGAAGGCCATAACAATATTATTTCTCAGAGTGGACAATTGACAAACCAGAAAATGGTCGAAACAATTTTTTTAACGTTTACACAAAAGCTACATTGCGCATTTCAAAATTCTTTTTCGTACACCATCAGATGTGAAAAAAAAAATATTATGGAAGCGTTTTCGGTATCCCTGTTAATCCTTTGAGTTCCATAGAAAATTACACACAAAAGAGAAAAACCTTACAAAGCGTACTAGGTAGTGGTTGTCAGGTACCACCGTATTGTTCTCTTTGGCACTTTCAAGGAAAGGCCGAAACCGCCCTGTATGCACCTCGACAGTGGGTTGAAGTCATTTTCCTTACTTTTATATACTACATTCCTGTATAAAATAAACCGACAGTGTTTTGAGAGAAGGCCATAAAAATATTATTTCTCAGAGAGGGCAATTAACAAACCATAAAATGGTCGAAGCAATTTTTTTAACGTTTACACAAAAGCAACATCGCGCATTTCAAAATGTTTTTTCGTACACCATCAGATGTGAACAAATATAATATTATGGAAGCGTTTTCGACAATATTATTAGATGGGTTCAAATAACCTTTTGGTTTCGCCAGCCACCATCCCGCACAAACTTGGCGGCAGGGTAAGACTGTCACTGGAATCTAATCACAAATGGACAAGTTTATGTATTCTTCTTGGTTTTGTCAGTCAATTATTTTTGTGCCAATGCAAGTCCGATCGTCTAAGAACATATTGCATAATTTATCTTATTTCTTTTGTTGTCTACCGTCAGCTAGGGTCAGCACCACTGACTGGCTGTAGGTTTAAAAAATTAATTAGTCTACCTTGAAAATGGACTCTTCCCAGACACGCCGGCCTGGATGATGCTGTTACACAAAAGTAGCAATCAAAGAATAAAATGCCGTCGTCCTGAAAAAGACAATTCCCATTAAACATGAACACTTCTCTGTTGGCGTGATTACACTTTGAGTAGAATAGTAGTTACCGTAAAATTTTCGTTAAGGGGATCTGCAGTTGGTTGCCAGGAGATTATCGTAAATTTAAAGGTAATTTCTAATGGTGTAATCAATCATAAGGGGGAGAGGTGATCTCGATTGGCGTTGGTGGGAGCCTTGTGTACCATCAACATACCTTTAAGTACAGTACATCGCCGTGCTCATGAGTGTTTCATAAAACTTATGATGTGCTGTTTTCTGATACACTTTTGAAAAGTATCAGAGAACGATTTCCAACAGCGAATTACACAGCAGCATGTTGATATTTTGATTTATCATATGACGTGTCCGTTTTGTTCACTTTAAAAGATTTGATATTTTGTTTTCATATTAATCAGTGATAAATAAAGCCTTGCGACAATTTCATTGGTCAGTTTCAAAACTAGACAATTTAATTGGCTGAACAAAAATACAACTGGACCACATTTTCATAATTTGCATAATTAGAGTTGGGAGCTTTCATTGGTCACTTTCAAAACTGGACAATTTGATTGGCTAAACAAAATACAGCTGGGTCACATTTCCATAATTCCAGTAGGGAGAATTTACGTTATCTGTCCTATTTAGGGTGGATTATATTGTATTAATTTTTTACCTGCAAGAAAAACGCCATTCATTTTTTTATATTTTCTTTTTTTGCTTCCAAAACATAGGTTAAGACCCCTCATTAGAACGAGCTCGTTTCAATGAGGGGTCATAACCTATGTTTTGGAACCAAAAAATGAACTTTTTTAGTTATACGAGGATGTTTTTTGCAAGTGCCGTCTGCAACTCAAGTTAGGTGATGGATTAAAAAGTCATACTAAGTGGCTAATTTGTGCGTGTGTGCGTCATATGATAAATAGAATATGAAATGAGTGTTTTTCTCATATAATATTTATGAATCCTCGACCGAATTTTCTGTTTGGGCTCGCCAGAGGCTCGCTAATACGGAAAATTCTTAGACTCGTTTCATAAATATTATATGAGAAAAACACTCATTACATATCCTCTATATACGCTTAGTTAAAAAATAAATAGAGGATCTCTAATGAGTTGCGATTTCATATAAAAATTTCCGTATCAAGTTCACTAAAATCGATCTGAGCTGAGGTTTACCGAGGTTCAGATCGATTCGTAGCGAACAAGGTTTACAAATTTTATGTCAGATCGTGACGAATTTCTGATTCTTTTTATCACATTAACCCTTTACCCAACGTAAAGGCCAAATCCGGCCAGCGTTATTCACAAAAATCGCCAATTAATTTTCATCAAAAAAATTAGTTATTCAAGAATTTTGTTTGCAAGTGTCGTCTGCTTTTCATGTTAGGAAAAGGATTAATTAACCTTTTATCTAACGTAACGACTAAACATGACAGCGCAGTTCACAAAAATCGCCATCCAAATTCTTTTTTCCATTTTTGCCTCAAAAACATAGCTTATGGTCCCCAGTGGGACGAGTTTGTCGAGCTCGTTCCAATGAGGTGTCATAAGTTATGTTTTTGAGACAAAAATGAAAATATTTAGAGATTCTGCAAATGTTTTTTGCAAGTGTCGTCTGCTATTTGTATTAGGGAAACAGTTAATGAAAAATGAGAGAAGATTAATTCTATTCTACTTCCGAAACCAACTCACTTACAACTTTAGATTCCGCTCCACAGTTTTTCAGGCATTTCCAAAAATGACATGTCATACACGCTCCTCAAATGCAAATATTCTGTAACTTAGTTATCTAACACGTAACATGTATTACACTTCCCAAATCCACAAAAACATATAACACTATCTGACTGAGTAGAAATAAACAATCTGAATGTGGGTGGAATAATTTATTGTCAAAGGCAAGACTTCAACCTGCAAAATTGCATGAAAAACTGCCGAAAGCAGTCATTTTCATCCAACCAGCAGCCTCAAAAGCAGAATCCCCCAACCCCCACCTACCTACCCCTGGTGCATAGCATCCCCTGTTTCTAAAATGGAAAAACAAATTTGTATGTCTCCATTTCATTTTTAGTTACATGTCTGGTAACAAACCCGTGTAAAAATTACATTTTAAAAAATAGCCATTTTTTCGAAGCCACTGTTTCCCATAATTCATCTGGTAATTTATCCATATGTGTCAGACTCCAACTTTGGGACCACAACTTCAAATTCTCTTGTCCAACAAATAGCCAAATATAATCATATATCTGATACTAAAAATATATCTCTATTTTACCTGGCCTTGGTTTCAACATATGCCCTTTGTTTAGAATTTCATCCCTGTGCAATAGTGCGAAACTGTAGAGCGGAACCTTAGAACGTCGACGTTGACTCCTGACGTCATTTCCGTATTTGTCGTGTTGTGAACGATATTTTCCGTAACGAGATATTTGATAGTGATTTTGTGATAAATGTGACATCCGTGTAACTCGATATCTCCTGAGTTGGAGAAAGAGAGAATCGGTGCCACGATAGGGAAAGTACACGATGAAGCTATCCAGGATATCGCCCGTGATAATTTCAAAATCTGTTCAACTTTGTTGAAAATATTGTTCTATAGTATCTCATTACATTCTTGTATCAAAACAATTTCGACGCATTTGTGAACGTTAAGCAAAAAATACAAGGTATTGGTACCACCGTATTGTTTTCACCATGTTCGAAAATAAGTCGAAATTGTTTGGGTTTTTTTTTTCGTTGCGGCGGTTCAATAAAACGCAGCAAGTGACCATGCGGGTGGGTTGTGGTCAGAGGTATTTGAATAACAATAAATGAATGAATTTACTTAACGGAACTGGACGACCCAGAGCAGTTTACTGTTGTAATTATTATCTGTATATCTACGGACTAGACAACCGTAACATATTCCCAGGTCCCTATTCGATATTCGTTATCAACCGATTTTTATCGGTTGATAACGAATATCGAATAAGGACCTGTGAATAAGTAACAGTTGTCACGTCCCCATATATCAGCATATCTCTCGTGTTTTGCGTGGATTTATTTATTTATTTGTTTTTTATTGGGGATTAATGAGACTTTAGACAGCCAGGGTCACCACATGTCGGACACTTTTACGGGTGTAGGAAGCCGGAATGCCCGGCGAAAACCACCTAACAACGGCGAGTAACTGTCAGACTCCCTAACGTATTAACTCCGCACAAGTAGGTTTATCATTAATTGATCGCAAGTGCACCATCGACGTGCAGTATGCCTTAGTATAAATTGCTACCGTACCAAGTTGGCAATTGGAATTAAGTGCCTTGCCCAATTACTCAATACAGTTTCCACAAGTCAGGATCGAGCCGTGGATCTTTCGGCTTGAAGTTCAATGCTCTAATCGCCGAGCCACCGCACTCCCGTTTTTGCGGCTTTACCGACATTCTATTTATTTGAGAGCAGCGGTTATTATATCATGTATGTTCATTTATATTTATTTTTCGTGACTATGACCTTTGAAATAATCGTCGGCATCTATGGGAGACACTGCAAACCCATCAATTCAATTGCAAGGTGTGTATAAAAAGGTGGCACACATTCTAAAATTGAGGGAAGATGACCGATTTGGAGGGGGTGTTACCCTGATTTGTCCCGACTGTGATGGTTCACGTCCCGACAGACTAACGTTTCAACTACACCATCAAGGCAGACATTGGTGATATAGTTAGAATATTGGCCAGTGGGGATTATAGTTAGTTCTCCAGATTTGGGGGAAATTGATCAGTGAATAAATTAAATATACATGTAGGAGTCGTGATGTAACGTTTTATTTCAGTCAATACGTATCTGACCGGTACTCCAAATTGATCATGCTGGGCCTCCAATAGCCCGAATCGAGTACAACAGATCTTCCTTTTTATTACACGCCTGTTCTATGTAATCCACATCTATAGCAACACCAAACCATGCGGAAAATGAAAATCTGTTTCGCACATATGTGCGGAACGGAAATCGTTGACGGGCTATGTTTACTAAATAGAAGCGAAATGTCACTGGAATTTTCTACAAATCGTGCAATGCATTTACAATTTGAATGGTTAGCTATAGCCGAAAGTCTTCCCATGAGTTCCATTGTGTCCTATGTGCCAGTAGGTACATAGAACACATTGGAAGTCAAGGCACTAAATAGTAACACGGGTTCCCCTTGCAAATTTTATTTGCGATAAAATGTGTTGTTTGTGTTGATAGTTGTCAAATGAATTGCTAGGTGTCCTTCTAATAATTGCTTTCTATAGACGTGAAGGCGTGTAATAAACACAGAACGACATTAATGGGTTAATCGATATGGCACGAGTGTTAGTGCGGAAGGATAAAACGAGACGCCGCGGGCCTCGAGTTTTATCCTTCCGCGATGGCAGAAGTGTATGCATGTGTATGTATAACCGACAGAGCGTGTGACACAGCTCCCGGTATCAAATCTAGTGTTTTAAAGAAAGTACACGATTACCAGCAAGAGAGAATTTATATCTTATACTCTAATCCTGACGTAAATGTCCCGACTGGACATATTATTGGGGGTCACCCTCCCAAAGCCTGTTAAGATGTAGCAATGGATAATTGCTTTTAGCGGGTCGAGTTTTCAATCGAGTGGTCTGAACTCGAATCCAGCCATGCATATTTTCTTGCGTTGTGTCATTCAGCAACGAACCTCACCCCACTTACTCATGCGATTGCACGGTGGCTGTGTCTTCTAAGGCGTATGGCTGTTGGCGGTATGCATGTCATCAACCGGTGTGAAACCAGCTCAAGCTCCGCTTGTGATAGCTAAATAGATTACCAAGCCTGGTAGCTACTTGTTGCCTTACGGGGGTTCTCTCCGGGTACTCTGTCTTACTTCATCCGTAAAACTGTACGACACGAAATGAACGTGATTCGAGAAAGTGTCCTTGATTTTTATTATTTATGTGATTGACTTTGAGGGCACTTTTCGCATCTCTTGTATATTTAACCCTTTACCTAACATGAAAAGCAGACGACATTTGCAAACAAAACTCTTGAATAACTAACTTTTTTCATTTTTTGTCTCAAAAACATAGGTTATGCCCCTTCATTGGAACGAGCTCTCCGAGCTCGTTCCAAAGAGGGCTCATAACCTATGTTTTCGAGACAAAAATGATAAAATAATGAAAATTAATTGGCGATTTTTGTGAATAGCGCTGGCCGGTTTTGGACGTTATGTTGGGAAAAGGGTTAAGAACACTTTTCGCATCTATGGCCAGATCATGACCACATGAGAAATGTGAAGTAAGGTTTAACCAGTCGTTTATACCTATATATGCCACACACTTTTGAGGACTCCGCACCAGACGTTGGTTACCGGATACTATTTTATCAGCAAAAAAAACTTGTTCATACTACAGTAATCATGCGCTGCACTTCTTCACGGGGAGAAAGTGTCGCTCAATAAATAATTAGATGTTTTGAAATAATAGAGGAGTCTAAAAGAGTGCAAACATTGCCACTCCGGAACAATTATCATTTGTAATTATTACATTAGGAGTTCGGCATGTTGGCCTTCTATTCCCCTTGTTGGAATACGTAATTACCCGTGTGAATCCAAAGAAATGAAACACAGACATCAAAGGGATTGTTGTTATGTGGCAAGGTGCTTATTGGGACGTGTGGACTTATGAATAGGCCTCCGGTAAAATTAATAACAATTATTTATATGGGCCTGTGTAATTTGTTAATACATTTGTGCCGTATATTATCACCTTGTGAAGTAACATTGACTCATTAAGCTCGAAGTTCAAAAGGAAAAGTGCATCATGACAGAACTACATTCGATTTTTCCGTTGTAAAAGGTTAGTAGATAAATCTCTTCTGAGTTTCACTGACTGTATAGTTGTTCTGAGAGAAAGTGAAAGGGGCGTGGAAACAGTTATGCCGGGAAAATAGCAGGCTTGTCAGAATTTTTGAAGGCCTTCATTGTACCTTCGTAGGTTTATTTATTTATTTATTTATTTATTTATTTATTTATTTATTTATTTATTTATTTATTTATTGGAGTTTACCACACTTTTGACAGCCAAGGCCACATTCTGCCGGACAGTTTCACGGGTGGAGGAAGCAGTAGTACCCACAGAGAACCACCGAGCAGCGGCGAGCAACTGCCAGACTCCCCAGCGTACTAACTCCGCACAAGCAGGGTTAGCATTGTCTGAAGACAAGTGCAGTACGACTTAGTATATAGCACCACCGTACACCCACATCCGCAATAGGGATGAAGTACCTTGCCCAAGGACACAACGCACTAACCCTTGGCAGGATCGAACCGTGGTCCTTTCGGTTTGAATTCCAAGTCGTAACCACTGACCCACCGCACTCCATTAGATTCATATAGAGAGTGTCTTGAGTCCGCAAAACTAAAGAATTGCGGATAGAGCCAAGATGAATTCAAAGTAGTCTACAGATAAGTACACTTAACACTTTACCCAAAGTAACGGCCAGAACCGAACAGCGCTATTCACAAAAATCGTCCATAAATTTTCATTATTTTTTTCATTTTTTGTCTCAAAAACATAGGTTGTGACTCCTCTTTGGGACGAGCTCGTCGAGCTCGTTCCAAAGAGGGGTCATAACCTATGTTTTTGAGACAAAAAATGAAAAAAATTAGTTATTCAAGAATTTTGTTTGCAAGTGTCGTCTGCTTTTCATGTTAGGTAAAGGGTTAATTGGATAACCCGCAACTGAATAACCTGTTGACTGAGTATAACTTCCAAGCACAAAACTATTTGCGATACCTTGAATACAAATTTGACCTCTTAACTCTGTGTGGGTTATAGAATAATCTCCTGTTAACTGAAGAAAAAAAATGTAATATGTCGATGAAAATCATCGAATTCCCATTGCTTGTAGACCTTCAGTACAGTTGCAGTGGACTGGTCGTAATCCACGCGTGGGTAGTGTTGTCTTCGCATGCGTTTACCAGGTAACAAAAATCATCAGCAGCAAAATTTTAATTAATGGAAGCTCACAATAGAATGGTTAAGTGGTGATAATAGAAATTGGTGATGCAATGTATCACCGCGTACCGCGAGCCGCAAGCGCTAAACCGTACATCGCTAATTTTTGTCCAAAATATTACGCCACCAGATAAAGCTATCTCCACCCGCGGAAACTGAATCGCAGATAATCACAGATACCTTGACCAAGCCCGTATTTGTATTTATTTGCATTAACTTGATGTTGATGAAGCAGGCTTGTCTCTTAAGATTATTTATTTATTTATTTATTTATTTATTGGTGGTTAAGGTCACATACTTATGCACAATGGCTAATCATGACCGTGACAGTTTTACGGGTGGAGGAAGCCGGAGTACCCGGAAAGAACCACCGAGCAACGGCGAGCAGCTGCCAGCTCCCCAACATCGTAACTCCGCACTGCAGCACAGGCAGGGTTAGATTGGTTGAAGACATGCGCACCATCGACATGTAGTACACCTTAGTATACGGCGTCATCGTGCCCCCGTGTGTACAACCGGGGTTAAGTGCCTTGCCCAAGGACACAACGTGGGAGTCCGAATCGATCGCTCAAACGGTCACCCATCCGAGGACTAACCGGACTCGACGTTGCTTATCTTCGGTGATCTGACGAGAACCGGTTACCGCAACGCCACCGCGCCCCTTGTCGCTTGAGATATTGCGAAGGCGGAAGGGTATGAGGTGATGGAAGTTGGTTGTGTCATTAAAACACCTGCCTCTTTCATACTTAGACTGTTTAGTAAAAGTCCCGCACACCATTCTTACTGATATGATCAAAACGCATTTGGACTTTATTCTACTATTAAGATTTAGGAATGTCTGCCTCCGGAAATCCGGTTTAAGTGAGTCGGCAAGATCAGTAAAGTGTTGACTGTCTTTGTTCTAAGGTTATACTGTTAATGGTTTTGGAAAATGCGGCGAAAATCGTGAGAATAGGCCTGGTAAAGACTGGTAGGTACAATATTAACTTCTATAAAACGTGCATCGTACACATAAAAAGAAACCCTGTTTGTGTTATGGGGTCAACCAAAAAGTACTAGGCAGAAAGAAGTTATCGAGTTATTACACATGTCGCGGCCACCCTTTTGCTGATAGCAATTAAATGAAAAATAAATCATCAGCTCAACGAAATGAATTATTAGACTGGATCATTTTTTGCAATGATGATATTTTTATGTAGATCTACCATGCGTTAAGCATGAGAAATAAAACAAAGAAACACTCAGCTAAAACACTACTACAGACTTCAGCGGTTATTGAAAAAGTAGAGCCGTGAATGGGGATTACGTCATGCATAGCGCAAGAACGCAATACGATGACGTCATGATCTTCATTCTTCAAAAATCGATTCATAGACGCCGAATGATTGACAAAACAGACGTCGTTACAAACTGTTCATAATCCCTTCTTTATTTGATGAAGTCAAGAAAAGGAGGAATATCGCTAGATAAATTAGTTAGTAGTACACTGCCGGTTTCCGAGATGAAGCATTGACTCTTGACCTCTTAGCTGGGTCATATATCGATTCGTCCGCATGGACTCGTCGTCGATATATGCCCGGAGATAATGTCTCCATCAGTGTTCAACCGATGATCGGAATCAGCCACCCCAATCGGCCGATTGTTGGCTATCGGATGACAACAGCAACGGCTCCTGGAACATCGGCTCAACCAATTGTTGCCAAGCATTTTTTTGTGATGATTCATTAAACCACATCTTATTATCTTCTGCAATTGTTCAACTGTTAATGTAAAATGATGTCAATGATACAATTCAATAAAGTTAAAAAAAAACACCACAATGTGTATTCTTAATTTCTATAGACGCCCCTTTACGGGATATACAATTTAAACGACATGTGAAGTGTAAAATTGAGCGTACTTGCGGCAACCGCGAGTTCATACCTACCGGAAAATTGAAGATTGCGCTCCATTGACTCAGGTCGCAGTAAACATTACCAGTTGTGCGCACTCTGAGAGCCACGTTTTCCGCCTAAGTGTGCGCGACTGGTAATTTTTCTGGACCTGAGTAACGGAGTTTAACTCTGTGAAATATGTTCAATATAATGTAGTTCTTTCGAGCCTCGACTTGTCTTGTAGTGCACGGCATTACAATCGGACTCGGCATCGGAATCGGCCGATTGCGAGTTTAAATAGCTTGTAATCGATCAGCGGCTATTTTTGGTAATCGGTTGAACACTAGTCTCGATTTTTGTAGCACCATTTCAGAAACCGGCAGGGTGGTAATAAACTATATGCATCGTATTAATTTTCATATAACAGGATTGATTATTTTTGTGTCCCGGTTGAAAGGGGATTATAACCTAAGCCAAAGAGTGTATGGTGCACGGGTGAAAGTGACGTCGCCTTATTTAATCATAATTTTCAAATCACAAATGAGTGATAGTCCCTCAAGTAAAACTCCAATTTTGTGAGGGAGGGGCGTTTGTACCCTTCACACCTCCACTGGCGGCTACGCGCCTGAAAATGGGGTGATTATTTCCAGAGTGAATGTGAGTATGACAGCGTGAGATGAGTTGGACTGAGTGAATGTGAGTATGACAGCGTGAGATGAATTGGACTAGGCCTGCAAGTGAAATAGCTGAACGGGGGAGTCATTTAACTGGTTGGGTGCAGGCAGCCCATAGTCTGCTGTTGTATTTGGGCGCAGATGTATTTGTGGCACAACAGAGTATTGGAGTAACAAATAACTAAATATATGTGACTTTACAGTGGTATCAGAATAACAAATAATGACTGAATTCTATGTGACCTTCTTTACACGAGTATCAGAAAACAAAATTATGAATACCTATGTGACCTTACGAGGGTATCAGAATAACAAATTATGAATTCTCTGTGACTTTGCAGTGGTATCAGAATAACAAATAATGAATTCTATGTGACTTTACACGAGTAGCAGAATAACTAATTTATGAATTCTCTGAGACCTTACGTGGGTATCAGAATAACAAATAATGAATTCTATGTGACTTTACTCCAGTATCAGAACAACAAAATTATGAATTCTTTGTGACCTTACAAGGGTATCAGAATAACAAATAATGAATTATATGTGACTTTACGCAAATATCACAATAATAAAATTATGAATTCTATGTGATCTTACACGGGTATCAGAATAACAAATAATGAATTCCATGTGACTTTAAACTAGTTTCAGAATACTAAAATATAAATTCTCTTGGACTTTACATAGATATCAGAATAAAAAATAATGAATTCTATGTGACCCAACACGGATATCTGATTTACAAATAATGAATTCGTTCACGTGAGAATAAACCAATGGAAGTTCATATTTACATTTACACACCAATTTGACCATTTAACGACTAGAAGACTAAGGTCGACTTAACTCTTTTCCTGTTTTTTTAGAACTACACCAGGTTGACGGTGACTAGCAGTTCGGGTAATGGTGAAGAGAAAAGTGTTCTGCCTCCACTTTACTTGAACTGAATTATAGCAACAAGCCATGGTGCTATGTGTTCTATGAATACGTGTTGTTTTCAGTCTATGTGGGTTAATACTATGGCGTAGCAACGCTAATGAAAGTGGGGTAATATTTCGTTATATTTCATAAGGTCTGCAGGTTCACATGCTATCAAAATATACTACCGCACGCTTCACTTTTTCTACGTACCGTATGATGGTTTGTTTGTTTATTGGAGTTTAACGGCACTTTCAACGGCCAAAGTTACATCTTGTTGGACAGTTGTACTTGTGGAGGAGCCGCAATATCCAGAAGGAACCACCGAGCAGTGGTGCGCAATTATTAGACTCTCCAGCTTACTAACTTGCACAAGCAGAGTTAGGAGCAGTTGAAGGCAAGTGTACCTTTGATATGCAGTACTCCTTAGTGCACAGCACCACTATGTTCCCACATGGACAATCGGAATTAACCATTCACCCAAAGCAGACGATTGTTACGACCCGTAATGTAATAAATGCCCATAATGTAATACCTACCCATAATGTAATACAAAAACGACCCATAATGTAATACGAACCCATAATGTAATAAAAAACGACCCATAATGTAATAAATGTAATAACGTGTAATAAATGTTAGGTACCCATAATGTAATAAAATTTTTAAAAAATTAGATACAAATTACACTTTTCCAAGCCCGTAATGTAATAAAATTCTAAGCTTGATTTTTGTTTTTTCTTTTTACTCCAGCAGTGCGTTCGGCTACTTATGACACATCCTGCGCCTTCATCAATGCTGCCAATGGCCCCTATGCCGTACACAGCCAACATGTGTGGGTGTGTTGGGATTACGATAGAGAGTATTCCGGGACCTGGGGCGGGTATACTATGCTATGAGTGACAGGCATTATCCCTCTTCCATTTGTACCACCCACGCAAACGACTTCCTCGATAGCCTCTACTGCCCTGCCACAATCATATAGGTCTACCTTACAAGACATTCAATAACTTTGATTCCAGGATGGTCATTTATAACTGCAGTCATCATATTCGACCGGCTGTTCACTTGCATAAAAGCAATGCGGGTAGCAGGTTCCTATACTGTTAATAAGTGCAAGCAATTCTGGCCAAAGTTGCTGAGGCAGAGGGTGTAGTGGGGTGCAGTGGGGTTTGGGTGCACAATAACCGGATAGTGGGGGGAGGGGCGTATGGTGTGGAATACAAGGAAAAGATAGAACAGAAGCAAGACGTTGAGTCAACCGGCGCAGAGGAATATCGGGAGGCGATATTGTGAGTGTACTGGTATTGGAATGGGGGATATCCTATAGCTCGATGGGATTTGGATTAGGCTACTTTGCTCCAAATTAAGCGTACAATCTATCCTCTGTCTCTCCAATTTTCACTACCTAAACAAATTAGTAATTTCCCTGTACTGTACTACTATAAGTTCATGTCGCACCCTCCGCACCTTGAAACCAATGAGCCCGAGCCCAGGACCACACTTAATAACGACCACATCATATTCCCGGTCCTGTGATCACATGTGTCAAGTAATATTATCAAATGCTTTCCAGTCAAATAGTTTGCACTTCGCACATGCAAGAAAGACCTTACATTTTCAATAAAAATTGTATCAGTTTCAATAGTGACAGCCCTGAGTGAAATGGTTTCAACTCCTCTCAGTGTTATTTTTCTAAAACCTCAACACACCACAGATTGAACACCCTCAATTGATATGAACCGAAGCAAGTTAAACGCCTTGTAGACTGCTATCATCCACGCAGGCCACCTTTGCGAGAAGATTGGTTAAGAGTATGTCATGTTCACCTATGGCTGTGACCAGCAACTGAGTCGAGTTAATGTGCACATCACTTGGTTGTACAAAGCAGCCTCTTTGTATTGAGCTCAGGGGATTGCATTCTCAAATAAATTTCACCAGTGGTGTGGCATCACTCATAGTATGCACAGGACGAATGCAGATCTATAATAGAAAGTAGTTTTGGTGGTTCTTGAGATTATGTTGATTGGAAAAGCATTCCACAGCATTTTCTGAGCTGTGGGGACTACCACTTAAACCACCTACATTTCCTGACAGTTCCTGGCGGTTGGCAGGAAGTTCCTGCCAACCGCATACTCTATCACATCGACTATTCGCGTGTTCATCCCAGCTATTGTGCCATCTTCTCCTAGGCTACACTCAAACAACATACGTAGCTAAACACCAGGTGTAACATGGGCATATCCGTTTGACCGTGAGGTGTGACCTTGACCATCAATCCGGTGACCTTGAACCTGTATATGGGCCCATTTTTATGAAACTTGGTGTGTGGTTCGGGCGCCCAACAATTTTGCCACACCCGATGCCCGTCATGTGTGACCTTGATTGATATTCACACCGTTGACCTTGAACCTATATCTCGGCTCATGTTGGGTCGATTTGCGTGAAACTTGGTATGTGAGGGTAGTTCGGGGCTCTCTCTATCTCTCTCTCTCTCTCTCTCTCTCTCTCTCTCTATATATATATATATATATATATATATATATATATATATATTGAGCGTCCTGAACTACTCCCACATACCAAGTTTCACGAAAATCGGCCCAGCATGAACCGAGATACAGGTTCAAGGTCAACGGTTTGAATATCAAGGTCACACATGACGGGCATCGGGTGTGGCGAAATTGTTGGGCGCCCGAACCACACACCAAGTTTCAGGACAATCGCCCAGCAGGAGCTGATACACAGGTTCAAGGTTTCCGGTTTGATGGTCAAGGTCACACACCCGGTCAAACGGATACGCCCATGTTACTCCTCGTGTCTAGCTATGTATGTTGTTTGAGTGTAACTTAGGAGAAGATGGCACAATAGCGGAGATGAACACGCGAATAGTCGATGTGATAGAGTAGGCGGTTGGCAGGAAGTCCCTGCCAACCGCCAGGAACTGCCATGACTGTAGGTAGTTTAAGTGGAAGGCCGTGTGGTGGACTAATAATATTACTTGACACATGTTATCACAGGATCGGGAATATGATGTGGTCGTTATTAAGTGTCATCCTGGGATCGGGCTCATTGGTTTCCAGGTGCGGTGGGTGTGACATAAACTTATAGTAGTACAGTACAGGGAAATGACTAATTTGTTCAGGTAGTGAAAACTGGAGAGACAGAGGATAGATCGTACGCTTAATTTGGAGGAAAGTAGCCTAATCCAAATCCCATCGAGCTATAGGATATCCCCTATCCCAATACCAGTACACCTACCATATCGCCTCCCGATATTCCTCTGCGCCGCTTGACTCAACGTCTTGCTTCTGTTCCATCTTTTACTTGTATCCCACACTACCCCCCCCCCCCCCCCCCCGCCACTATCCAGTCTTGGTGCACCCAAATCCCACGGCACCCACTCCACCCTTTGCCCCAGCAACTTTGGCCAGAGTTACTTGCATTTATTAACAGTAGGAACCTGCTACCCACATTGCTTTTGTGCAAGTGAACAGCCGGTCGAATATGATGATTGCAGTTATAAATGACCATCCTGGAATCAAAATTACTGAATGTCTGGTAAGGTAGACCTATATGGTTGTGGCAGGGCAGTAGAGGCTATTGAGGAAGACGTTTGTGCGGGTGGTACAAATAGAAGAAGGATAATGCCTGCCACTCAGAGCAGAGTATACCTGCCCCAGGTCCCGGAATACTCTCCATCATAATCCCAACACACCCACACATGTTGGCTGTGTACGGCATAGGGGCTATTGGCAGCATTGATGAAGGCGTAGGATGTGTCATAAGTAGCCGAACGCACTGCTGGAGTAAAGAGAAAAAACAAAAATCAAACTTAGAATTTTATTACATTACGGGCCTGGAAAAGTGTAATTTGTATCTAATTTTTTTTAAATTTTATTACATTATGGGTACCTAACATTTATTACACGTTATTACATTTATTACATTATGGGTCGTTTTTTATTACATTATGGGTTCGTATTACATTATGGGTCGTTTTTGTATTACATTATGGGCAGGTATTACATTATGGGCATTTATTACATTACGGGTCGTAACAGACGATGTCAAAATTTATTATTTTAATTACTATGTTTTTAAATTTTACAAAAAATTTCAACAAAACCATATCATGTGACCCCCTCATTGGAACGAGCTCGATGAGCTCGTTCCAATGAGGGGTCAGATGATATGGTTTTGTTGAAATATTTTTAAAAATTTATTTCTTTCAGCTGCTGAATTTGCAAATTACGCGGGTGGATGCGGGCGATTCGTTAGGTAAAGGGTTACGTGCCTTTCTTCCCAAGGACACAGTCTAGTTACCACTGGTAGGATCGAACCGTCGAACTTTCGGTTTAAAGACCAATCATCTAACCACTGAGCAACCGAACTCCCGTAAGACGCTTTAAAACCGTAGTGAAGCTTTTGCGGTGAAACTTATTGTTAATAAAATATATTTCAGAACAACAAAAAATGATAAGTTGAGTTAGTTCCAATGCGGGGATCAAAATGCTGAGTCAGAAAATTTACCACATTCAGTCCAAGACCTCAATACCTTGTAAATCCTCCTCTGTTCGCGAGACAAGCGCGGATACGACGTGGCACACTCCTCACCAAACGTCCAATATCAGCTTGACTGATGTTATTCCATTCTTCCGGCAGTGCAGCGGCGAGTTTCCTGGACATTGGTAGGGGGCTGTTGGCGTTGTCGTAGGCGCCTGCCAAGCATATTCCAGACGTGCTCAATTGGTGAAAGGTCTGGACTTAGCGCTGGCCAAGACAGGTAGTGATGTTCTGCTCCCGGAGGAACTCTGTGGCGACAGAGGCCCTGTGTGCCCTTGAATTGTCATCTTGGAAAATGAATCGACGGCCGTGACGTCGCACAAATGGCACCACATGAGCTGCTAACATGTTGTCACGGTAGTACTGCCCTGTGACACGCCCTTGGATGACATGTAATGTTGTTCTACTTGTCATGGTTATGCCTCCCCATACCATAACCGATCCACCACCAAAACGATCGTGCTGCCTAACTGTTACATCATGGTGTCGTTCGTTCCGCCACCGCCGCACTCTGTTTCGCCTGTCGTGGAGGTCGAGAGTGAACCTCGATTCATCGGAAAACATGACGTTGCTCCACCGACGATTGTCCCAGCGCTGTCGTGCTCTGCACCAATTATGCCTTGCTGCGATGTGTCTTCAGTCAAACCTGGAATCATTCGAGGTCATCGAGCGTAAAATTCCAGCCGTATAGGCGATTTCGGATAGTCTGGGCCCTGATTCGCACATCTGTCGCTCGGTGCAGCTGCTGTCCAATTTCTCAGGCACTTTGATTGCGGTTACGTAATGCTGTGATTCGGATGATATGATCCTGGTTAGCAGTTGTCGCCAATGGACGACCTGGCCGACGTATGTCATCAACATTGCCTGTCTGACGGTAGCGTGACCACAACCTGCTAATCACCGATTGAATAATGTAGAGAATTTGATCCACTGCAGTCTGTCTGTTGCCAGCTTCCAACATGCCAACGGCACGTAAACGTTCGTCACGTGTCAGTCTTCGCATACCTCAAAAGTTACGTTTCGGCCAGAGACTATTGATGAACGAGTTTATACCAAGAAAAGAATGTTGATATCTCCGAACAAGCCCGTCCAGTACAAATGAAAGTTTCAAAACGTACCCCACAGACATTAACGCGGCGCTCGTGCGAAAAACCTGCACGAAGGTTTCGTGGGCCGGTGACATTCATGATCCACACTAAACTTGGTAACATATTGTTGTATCCAATCACGCGTATCCAATACCAATTTCCAAATATATCAACACGAGTTTGGATATCCCCTACTTTTTTGAATAGTATATATGGTGGCCTCTAGGGGCGGCGGTGACGTCGCGGTAACCGATTCTCGTCAGATCACCGAAGTTAAGCAACGTCGGGCGCGGCTAGTAGTATGTGTGACTATTTCAGTGACTGATTCGCGCTCCCGAGTTGTGTCCTTGGGCAAGGCACTTAACCCCGATTGCCTACGTTGGGACACGATGACGCTGTGAACTAAAGCGTACTGCACGACGAAGATGCGCATGTCTTCAACCAATCTAACCCTGCCTGTGCCCCGGTGCAGATTTCAGAGTTACGACGTTGGAGAGCTGACAGCTTTCGTCTTTGCTCGGTGGTTCTCTCCGGGTACTCCGGCTTCCTCCACCCGTAAAACTGTCACCGACATGATATGACCCTGTCTGTTAATGTGTCGTTAAACCCCAATGAAAAAAAATATGGTGGCCTCTCAATTAAAGGAAAGAAACGACAGGATAAACAGCGCTGGTGTTTTATCAAATCAGTATGCAGTCGTTGATCCGAAGGAGTGCCTTAAGGCTCAAATTTGACGTTGTCTTGTAAACGCTCTTTATTAATTGATAAATGTTGTTCACGGGACACTTGTTTTCAAAGCAAAATAGCAGTTTTGACGAACATGCACTTATTTATGTATTGAATAATGACATTTGTGTCTTCAAGAGAGTAAAACCTCTTATTTTTTTCTAGTAAATGCCTTTTACATATAAGAATTTCAGCACCTTGGCAAACTATGCAAACTGACGTTGGGTACCCCTTTCCTGCAACGAGTATCGCAAATTGTTCAATGCTGTCAGACGTCCAGTAAACATTTTCTAAATCAGGAGATGTCCCTCTATCTGAAACCACCGAGGAAAAAACTTTGGACTCGACTTTGAGGTTGCTCAGAAAATTGGGATTTGGCCGCCGGAATAAATGGCATTTTTGTTTTTATCTCAACTTGACAAAGTCAAGCTGAGCTATTGCCATCACTTCTCGTCCGTCGGCGTACGTACGTACGTACGTACGTCCACAATTTCCTTTGGCACACCTCACAGGTCGCATTTATGATCAGATCGCTTTGAAACTTGGTACGCTTGTTTGGGGTGACCTCCAGATGGGAGATATCGATTTTCTCCAAGTTTTGTCAACAAATGTTGCCGCGGCCAACGTTACGCAGAACTTGCTTTAGTCAGACCTCAATATTTTCCGTTGGCACACCCTGCAGGGCACATTTATGATCGGATTGCTTTGAAATCTGGCATGCTTGTTTGGAGTGACCTCTAGCTGGGAGCTATTTATTTTCTTCCATTTCCACCAAAACATATTGCCGCTGGCAACGACCTTTGAACTTAGTTTAGTCAAGTATCAATATATTCCTTTGCCATGCCCTACAGGGCACTTTTATGATCAGATCGGTTTGAAACTTTGTATGCTTGTTTGGGGTTGCCTCTAGATGGGAGGTATCGATTTTCTTCGATTTCCGTCAAAAAATGTTGCCACTGACAATGCCTTCGATGAGCTCAGTGCAGTTATGCATCAATATTTCGCTTTTGGCACACCTGCAGTGCACAGTTTTGACCAGATCACTTGGTATGCTTGTTTGGGGTGAGCTCTAGATGGGAGCTGTCGATTTTCTTCGATATCTGCCACTAAATGTTGTCGCTGGCAAAGACCTTTGATGAACTTAGTGCAGTTATGCACCAAAATTTCTCTTTGGAATAAATGGCATTTTTTGTTTTTATCTCAACTTGACAAAGTCAAGCTGAGCTATTGCCATCACTTCTCGTCCGTCGGCGTACGTACGTACGTAGGTCCGGGTACGTCCACAATTTCCTTTGGCACACCTCACAGGTCGCATTAATGATCAGATCTCTTTGAAACTTGGTATGCTTGTTTGGGATGACCTCCAGATGGGAGCTATCGATTTTCTCCAATTTCCGTCAAAAAATGTTGCCGCGGCCAACGTTACTTAGAACTTGATTTAGTCAGACCTCAATATTTCCCTTTGGCACACCCTACAGGGCACATTTATGATCGGATTGCTTTGAAATCTGGCATGCTTGTTTGGAGTGACCTCTAGCTGGGAGCTATTTATTTTCTTCCATTTCCACCACAACATGTTGCCGCTAGCAACGACCTTTGAACTTAGTTTAGTCAAGTATCAATATATTCCTTTGGCATGCCCTGCAGGGCACATTTATGATCAGATCGGTTTGAAACTTCGTATGCTTGTTTGGGGTTTCCTCTAGATGGGAGTTGTCGATTTTCGTCGATTTCCGTCAAAAACAGTTGCCACTGGCAATGCTTTCGATGAACTTAGTGCAGTTATGCATCAATATTTCGCTTTTGGCACACCCTGCAGTGCACAGTTTTGACCAGATCACTTTGAAACTTAGTATGCTTGTCTGGGGTGAGCTCTAGATGGGCGCTGTCGATTTTCTTCCATTTTCGTCAAAAAATGCTTCCGCTGGCAACGTTCTTAAAACTTAGTTTAGTCAGACCTGAATATTTCCCTTTGTCACATCCTACAGGGCACATTTATGACCGAATTGTTTTGAAACCTGGCATGCTTGTTTGGAGTGACCTCTACATGCGAGCCATTGATTTTCTTCCATTTTCCGTCAAAAATGTTTCCACTGGCAACGACCTTTGAACTTAGTTTAGTCAGGGAATAACATATTCCTTTGGCACGCCCTACAGGGCACATTTATGATGAGGATGGTTTGAAACTTGGTATGTTTGTTTGGGGTTACCTCTAGATGGGAGCTATCGATTTTCGTCCATTTCCGTCAAACATAGTTGCCATTGGCAATGACCTCTGATGAATTTAGTAAAACCTTAGTGCAGTTAAGCATCAATATTTCCCTTTGACACACCCTGCAGGGCACATTTATGATTGGATTGCTTGCAAACTTGGTGTGCTTGTGTGTGGAGACATCTATATGGGAGCCGTCGATTTTCTTCCATTTCTGTCAAAAAATGTTGCCGCTGACCTTTGAACTTAGTTTAGTCAGACCTCAATATTTCCCTTTAACACACCCTTCAGGGCACATTTATGATCGGGTCACTTTGAAACTTGGTATGTGTGTTCGGGGTGACCTCTAGATGTGAGCTATTGCTTTTTTTCATTTCCATAAAAAATTATTGTCGTTATCACCAGCCTTTGAACTTACTGCATTTGAGCATCAACTTATCCTTTTGCACTCTCTGCAGGGTATATTTATGAATTTCTATAAAAAAAAAAACCCAAAAAACATTGCCACAAGCAATGACCTTCAAACTTAGTTCATTTGTGCATTACCATCTTCCTTTGGCATGCCTCAGAGGGCACATTCATTATCAGGTTGTTTTGAAACTTCATATGCTTTTGCAGGGTGACAAAGATGAGAGCTATTGATTTTCTTTTCATTTCCATAAAAAACTGTTGCTGTTATCAACAATCTTTGAATTTATTGCATTTGTGTATCAACATTCTTCTTTGACATGGCCTGTAGGCCACATTTATCATAGGATTGTTTTTGAACTTGGTGTGCTCATTAGGCAAAACCTTTCGATAAGAGCTATTGATTAGCATTCATTTCTGTGAAAAAAGTTGCCATTTACAATAACCTCTGAATATACTGCAATTGTGTATCAACATTCTTCCTTTAGCCAGTCTTACTGTTTACATTTAAAAATACATGGATTACTCTGACGTTGTGCACACACAATGCTGTTATGTTGAAATTTCACCAAATAACATTGGTACCATGATCTTCAATTTTGCCATTTCATTTATAACTTACAAAGTTCAAGTTTGTCAAGTTGAGCTACAGTGTCATTGACACTTTCATTCTTAATAGCGCTGGTAAATCATAACAGTTGCATTAGGTGGAAAGTTAATGTATTGCCATTTATTTGGTTTTCAAAATGCACGTGTGTGCATTCAAATTTACCTTTTATATACACTCAAGGAAATGCTTTGCCATTCGTTTGCTAAATTAAAATTGCTCTGTAACACAATAATTAACGTGTGTATGCAGTATGTTTAGGGCGTTGTTAATTAATTTCTTCAGTGGCATTCTTTCACTGTGTGTCAACATCCTTGGTTTAAAGTTTTAAAATATAACAAAAATCAATTCTTCCAGTTAAAATGAGGAATACTTAACGCTTCAACAAACAAGAGAGCAAACCTCACACGGTTCTGGATATATACATTACTTTGATGATTTTTAGTTTAGCAGTCTTTCTAGGATTGCCGTGAGTTCGATTCCCGGTCGGGGATCGCCGTGAGTTCTAATCCCGGTCAGGTATCAGAAACCAACATTCTGAATTCCTCAAAAACATGATTGTGTTTTTCAAAATACAAACACGGGCCTGTGGCAATCTTCATCTGAGACCAACCACAGCATTTTCTTCTTATTGTAGCCAGCGCGTTTCACACTTTCATGCAGCTGCCGAAAGGAAAGTGAACAAGTAATTATAAGAACGAGTGTTCTCACTTAATCGGCATCTGGTGTTCCGGGGTTGGGTGTGATAATCCTCTACATCAGAGAAGTGCCGCCTTTAATTTTTTTCACATTTATTGTCAGTTTGGCTGCTGTTTTGTTAGAGAAGGGGTACTGGAAGTGTTTTAACAGGGGTCGCTAATTGTACTTTTTCATTAATTTTATTGGGTATATTCAAACATATATAGATCATTATTGTAAATATAGAGGATGTGGAATGATTGTTTTTCTCCTATAATATTTATGAAACGAGTCTAAGAATTTTCCGCTTGGGCGAGCCTCTGGCGAGCCCAAACGGAAAATTCGGACGAATTTCATAAATATTATAGGAGAAAAACACTCATTTCATATTCTATTTATCATATGACACACATACGCACAAATTAGCCACTTAGTATGACTTTTTAACCCATCACCAAACTTGAGTTGCAGACGGCACTTGGAAAAAAACATCCTCGTATAACTAAAAATTTTCATTTTTTGCTTCCAAAACATTGGTTATGACCCCTCATTGGAACGACCCCTCATTGGAACCTATGTTTTGGAAGCAAAAAGTGAAATTATAAAAAAAAAATGAATTGCGTTTTTCTTGTAGGTAAAAGATTAATACAATATAACCCACCCTAAATAGGACAGATAACGTAATTTCTCCCTACTGAAATTATGAAAATGTGGCCTAGTTGTATTTTGTTCAGCCAATCAAATTGTTTAGTTTTGAAATTGACCAATAAAATTGACGGAAAGCTTTATTTATCACTGATTAATATGAAAACGAAATATCAAATGTTTTAAAGTGAACAAAGCGGACGAGTCATATGATAAAACAATATATTCAACGCCCTTCACATAACTGTCCATATATAAGACGTCACACACCTATATTATATATATACAAAAATCACTACAACATAAATTTAGGACCTCATGCTTTTAGACATTGAATCTGTGTACTCTAGTATGTCGATTGCACCTTCTCAGAAAACTCTTTGGAAATGTCTGATAGTGATGTCGACTTTCCGGTATTTCTTTTTTTCGGGTGCGGAGTTTGCGATCGTTTCTCATCTGGACGTTTGTCGTTTTGTGGTATGCTTGATCGCGTTTTTGAAAATCAACCATTCGAAATATATTCGGGTGTAAGCCGACAGCATGATTTTACACTGAACTTAAAACCACTGAAAAGGGGATAACACCTCCCCTTCTCACCTCTACCATTCGGGATATAACTAACATATATCTGCGCACTTGCCATTGTGATAATGTCCACACAGTACCCTCAGATATTATACAGGAGCGATGAGATGCAACGAATACCATTCAAACGAATAATATCGGCAACACGCCTTTCGAAAAAACAACAACAGCACAACTGTTACTTTGCTGTATTCTCGGGGTCTTAACGAAAGCCACATCAGACCACTTAACGATACATTTATAATATAGACTATAATCACTCTCAGCCGACCAGTTAAACTTGGTCTGCCGCGTAAGTGAGTGCGCACCCTTAAATCAAATAAGATTATTGGCCCTCACTTTCAACTGTCGTGGATTAATAAGTAAATAAAGTCATTCGGGTCACAAGGGATTTCAAATCCCATATCGTCCCTGTGCGCCATCGGCGCGCTCAGACTTTTCATTCATTCATTCAAGAGGGAATAACCCACGAGAACTTCATCCAATCAGCAAGATTCCAGCCATCGTTTAATTGAGCGTGTCCAATGGTCTAGTTGTCTAGGTGTTGGGCTCATGATTGCCAGGCGTGATTGCCGTGAGTTCGTTATCCGTTCAGAGACCAAAAACCAACATTCTGAATTCCTTGAAAACATGATTGTGTCCTTCAAAATACACATGTGCTACACAGATAAATAATTTTAGATTACAGCTTATTGCCAGAAACTCTTTGGTCTCATTTCAGAGTAGCATGCGCCATTAACTGCAAATTTAGGAAAAAAGGAAATATTTCAGTTGTTTAGAATGAAATATGGACTTGTTACGGAAGTGTCTAAGTGACATGTAGAATTTTTTAAAAGTCGAATTTTCGTCCTTTTCTCTCGCAATTCCGACTTTTTATCTCGAAACTTCGAGTTTTTGTCTCGAAATTTTGAGACAAAAAGTCGAAATTTCAAGATGAAAAGTTGACATTTTGAGATAAAAAGTCGAAATTTCGGATTTTAAAAACTTCTCATGTCACATTAACGCTTCCGTAACTTGTAATACAGTCATCAGATTGTTTTCGTGGGATGGTTAACGGACAGAGAATAAATTCTGTTTGGTCGTCAAAACTTATTGACATGTCTTTGCCATGTTACAATTTATGGAAGAATGCCTATCAATTCCATCAAGACAAATTCTCACAGATTAATTAACCCTTTACCAAACAAATCGGCGCCTTCCGTCTGCATAATTTACAAATTAAGCAGTTAAAAAAAAACTTCAACGAAAGCATTTAATGTGATTCCTCATTGGAACGAGCTCAAAATTAAAAACAATAATTAAAATAATTAATTCTGATAACATGCGTGTTGGGTAAAGGGTTTACTTCTCTTCCACGGAATATGAAGCCTTTTATTTGGGGTAACCTGTACTTCATAATGGACACTACACATGGGTTTTCAGCACTCACTCCGTTAATTCGCTAATGTTCTTGCCAGTCGGCGTGTATCGTGTTTCCTTAATAATCATGACGTTTTCCTGTAGTTAGCAATCAAATCCGACGCACTATGCCCACAGGTGCCACTCTCCCGTTTTCAGGATCTTTTATATCGTGTAATCGAATTCGTGATCATACAACAGAAAATCAATAGAATACAAGTTGATTTAAAGCAGGCTCACATTTTTGAAGTTATCAAAGGACAACTGACGTCCTTCTATTCTTGTTATTTATTTCCGCAGAATGTAACTCAAGACGTGCTGTTCTTGCTGTTCAATGGGTTCAGCTGCGCGTTTACTTTGGTGGTAGCCTGGCAAGATGTCCATGGATATACTGGTCATAGACATAATGTCTATGAACGTGTTGACCAACACAGTATTTTAAAACTGAATACATTTCTTCAAATGTCCAGCTAACAAATTAAAAACTGTACATTTGAAGTTAATTTATTATATAAATGTAAAATTGAAACTGTACTACGTGAGTAGTATATCATGTATGATACGTCCCCTATTGGCCGGAGGGAGAGCCGGAGGTTGAAGTGACGTCATAGTGACATGACCTAGTGGCGCCATGTTTGGTTGTCATGGTAACCAGTGTGAGTGGCCATCTTGAGACGCCATCTCCATAGTGATGCGTGGTGTTGGTGCGCATGCGCAGCGCGTGTTTTAGGGCGATACGTGTTTCCGTCGTCCATTTTGTATACTGGAGGCCGCCATCTTGGTTTCTATGGTAGCACGTGGATGCCCAGATATAATTTAGCACTCTACCAGTTAATAACAAAAAGAATATCACGGTACCTTTAAGTACGTTATGAAATCTTCAAAACTTGAGGCAGGGATTTCGCACAATCCCAAATTTCTATCCGACCTGAAGGTCAATATATTCACAATTAATCAACATTAGCATACAAAAAACACAAACAAGCAATATTTCACAAACAAATTGGGAGAAAATCAATTCTTGAAATTGAACAAGGACCGTTTGTTTCAAGAGCATTTTCTGAAAGTTCTCAAACGTTTCGCGAATTTTTAGAAATGCCCATGTTGCACTGTAATTACACATTTTATATGGGGATTTCATGAAGTAACTGCTTTCACAATCTTACTGCTACATATACAGTCATATAACGAACAACACCTGCGAGTGTTGTAGCAAAATTTTACTTATCCCTTTACATGTCACCAGTTTCAGACAAAATTGAGTGGCAATACTTTTTTTCGAAACATCTGAAATGTTTCATTTTTTGTTTGTTTCAAAATCATAGCTTATGACCTCCCATCAGAACGAGCTCAACGAGCTCGTTCCAAAAGAAAGATCATAAGCTGTAATTTTGAAATAAGAAAGTACGAATGGTTCAATCTTGACGAAGAGTTCCCTCTGTTGGCAAAATGCTAAGTCGACTAAATGAACTACAGTACGTGGAGAGTGGACTGTAACCAAATCAATCGGGGAGTGAAGTTATCACCCAGAAAAATCTTTTTCAAATTCTGTACATGTTGACAAAAAACATAAGCAATGTTTCAGCCAATGGACATCCGGGTATAACCCGGAGGTCCATTGGCTGGAACCTTGCTTGTGCTTGTTAAGCTTTGCAACAAATTTGCAATTATTTGTTAGGTGGAATCTCCACTCTGCTGTGGTGATTCAGTGACAATACACTCTCCACGTACTGTAAATCGACATTGTAATTCAACAACTAGACAGGTATGAGATTCGTGTCAAAGATGACTAGTCAGGTACCGAGTGAAGGTCCCGAGTCAACAATGGGTGACGTATTTCAGTGATTCGGGGTTTGGGCTGGAAAGGTTTATCTATTAATTTTTCGTTAGGACCACATACCACCAATAACTGGCCCGATGTTACCGAAACGGTGAAATCTCCCTGAAGGAGGGCGGAATCCTTCAACAGAAATCAGAAACTAGGGTATGCAATCAAAGTTGAGAAAACAAGAAAAGTGTTTCTCCAGTCATATATCATCTTTTCTGGACTGGTTCGATGATGAAAATATTTTACAAAAATCATGGTCGGACACATAATCGAACCGTTCGATTTTGTCAACTTCACTTAAAAGAACAATAAAACAGTTAAATATCTTTTTTCAGAACTTTAGTGCGGTTTTGGCTATCCAAACAACAATTTTATATGAATTTAATATTAATTTTATTTTAAGTTAAAATAAGCGAATTTTAGACGACCATACTAAATGTTGTTTTTTTTCATAAATGACTAATCCGTTTTTAGGTTTAGGGGGTGGGGGGTGGGGGAGGGGGTGGGGGTGGTTGTTTCGTTGATCTTTTTTTTCCTTTCCAAAACAAAACTGACACATCGTCATGCACTGTTTTGGAAGTAACAAAATGAAAAACAGGATATGAATTGCGGCGATTTTCCGATTCGTTAGGAAAACTGTTAATAAATGCCACTGAAGGAACGTGTGAGGAACGAAACATTTAAGGTTTTTAGTGTTCAACCAATGATCGGAACCGGCCATCACAATCGGCCGATTGCTGGCAGTCGGATGACAACGGCAACGACTCCTGGAACATCCGATTGTTGCCAAGCATTTTGTGATGATTCATTAACCGCATTTTATATCATCTGCAATTGTTCAATTGTTAATGTAAAATGATGTCAATGATACCATTCAATAAAGTTGAGAAACAACCACAATGTGTATTCTTAATCTTTCTTGAAGCCCCTTTACGGGATATACAAGTTAAAACGACATGTAAAGCTTACAATTGAACGTACTTGCGGCAATCGTCAGTTCGTACCGGAAAAGTGAAGGTTGCACTCTATTGACTCAGTTGGCAGTAAAATTACCAGTCGCACGCACTTGGGCGGTAAACGTTTAAATTTTACTGCCACCACAGTCAACGAAGTTTAACACTGGGAAAAATGTTTAGTTTTCTGTAGATCTTTCAAGTCTCAACTTGTCGAGTAGTGCACGGTATTACAATCGGAATCGGCAACAGAATCGACCAAGTGTGAGCTCAAATAACCGGTAATTGGTCAGCGACCATTTTTGGTAAACGGTTGAACACTAACCGTTTTCAAATTGCAGCTACAAGGATGCAGTCAGAAAATATTAACGGTTTAACTAACTAAAACAGCACCACTTGGAAACAAAATTTATGGAATAACCGAAATGGTTCCTTTATTGACTTAAAAAACAGTTTGTCACCACCGCATTAGAAAGAGCTAGCCGAGATCGTTCTATCGATAGGCTACTAGCCTAATTCTGTCAGAAATCCAACGTTGTTATGGGCTATTTGTTCACCCACTTTTCGTGAACTTTGAGCACAGACTACCGCTGTTGAAATGTGGTGTCCCTTTACTCACAAAGATATACGGATATTCTTTCGAACCAAATGTATGTATATATTTGAATCAGTAAGTACTGAATTCGCCTTGAAAGCATAAATATATTAACACAGGCAGAACAAGATGGCGTAATTATAAGAACTACGGCTGCTGCGAGTCGTCATTTCCAATGGCAATGTCATAAAAAAATTCGGTTAAATGATACCACGATTGAGCAAGACTTCTTGCGTTGATTAAATAAAACTAAATGTTTATACTACGTTTTAGACTCGTTCGTCTAAAACATATTAGTTGTTCGGAAACCGACCGTTGGTTCGCTTTTCCGACCAACTGAACTATTCCAGACGAGAGAATCTAGACAAAGGTGATGGACTATTAAAGTGCTAGACTGGTTCCAGACTATAACAGTGTCGAATGTGTTACAGAATTAGACTGGTGACCCGAGAGCTTGACAAGAACCCTGCAGAGTGAATATAGACAACAGTACACATTACTGAATCGACAAGAACAGGGATACGATTCTGATTATTACAAATGTCAGTATCAACGAACAAAATGTGAGAAATGACAATTCAGACGTCTAAAATCTAATTTTATCTAAGGTCCAGAGAAGAATGTCCACATAGTTTGTACGGTTCATCCCTCTCACTCCTTACCAAGCCCCCCCCCCCCCCCCCCCCGCCCCTACACATGCATATCCCCCCCACCCCTACAAATTCATAGATATATTTTGGAGATGTAAGACAGCGAGTTTTCAAACTCATGTGCGGCATTTCAGTCCCATGGTGAAATATCCATAGGTGTTAAGCAATCGGTATTTGCGAATCAAATATTGATTTAATTCGGAAGTGTATCACGTTCTGAGATTTGCACCTTCAAACGAGAGACAAAAGTGTAAATTCCCTCAGTTATTTATTATTACTCATCTGTTCAAATAACTTTAAGTTGTCGGTTTTTACGATTGTCAAATGAGACGATCAAAACACAAAAAAAGAAAAAAGAGGAAAAAACCCCGAAACACCTTATGTGTTGTGAAAGCAATAATACAGGAGCAGGTATGTTTTCCTCCAAACCGTAACCTCACTAAATTATAGAATTGTAGTTGGGAGTAATTAACTTGACATACACACATGTCATTAATGTCTTACTGAGATTATTTTGTGGAAAATCATAAAAGCTGAAGCAACGTTTCTACTGATCGAGCTCCCAACTGATCCCAATTGTCCAGTCCGGTAGCAAACATTTTGCTTGTGTTCGGAATACTGTTTCTTCGTATAAAATGGATTTTTGCTTCTGTCTGAATTTGTATTCCACTTCGAGAGTGTCTTTTAGTACGTTCCTATACAAGCTGATCCACTGATCTAAATGTCATCGATCAAACTGAATATTTCAGCAAATGGTGTACTTGTGGTTGCTCAAGTGTATTGATCGTGGTCCAGAACAATATTGAAAATCAGAGGTAGTTATTATTATTACGTTTTGGTGTTTAAGGTCACATACTTATGCACAATGGCAAATCGTGACCGTGGCAGTTTTACGGGTGGAGGAAGCCGGAGTACCTGGAGAGAACCACCGAGCATCGACGAGCAACTGTCAGCTCCTCAACATTCTAACTCTGTTCAAGCGCCGCTTAAGCTGGGTTACAGTGGTTGAAGACATGTGCACCATCAACGTACAGTACGCCTTAGTGCACGGCGTCATCGTGTCCCCATGTAGGCAGCCGGGATAAAGTGCCTTGCCCAAGACCACAACGCCGGTCGTCCCGAACAGAGGTAGTCAGAACTTTGACTCGAGCATGTCACTAAAGAGTCATGTAAAGATAAGATCGTGTAAGTCAGTAAAGATCAGATTAGGTAAGCAAGATGGAAGCCTATATTCGGACACTGGCTAACACCTGTAAGTGCTGAGAAATGAGACAATCCGCCCTTTGGAAACCGAAACATCAACAACTTTAGTAGGGTAAGATACTTATAGGTTATTACGTGGTTAGTTTCATATCGGCTGAGATACCAGCCCGAGGTAACTTCATATCAGCCCGTGACAAGGGCGGCACGATATTCAAAACTGAATACCGGTATCGGTATTAAAAAAAAATACCGCGGTATACCAGTATATCGAAAACTGTTCAGCTATCTGAACATAAGTACCACATCGAGACTTGGGCTTCACAGTCGGAACGAATCAGTATGCCTTGATGATGCGGTTCGAAGCACCTTTACCCAAGCAGACGATAAGAAAGTTTCTTATTTTAAATAATACTTAATCAAATTTTTCCAAAAATTTCTACAAAACAATATCATGTGACCCCACATCGGAACGAGCTCAGCGACTCGTTCCAATGGAGGGGGGGGGGGGGGGGGGTCACATGATATAGTTTTCTGAATTTGTATATTACGCGGGCACATGCGGACGATTTCGTGGGTACAGGGATAAAATTATTCTTTCGGGGCTGCAGTTAAAACTTAAGACATCTTGAAAATGAAACTGTGGGTAAATAAATAATGACGATAAACCGATATTTTTGTTATTACACCGGTATTCAATCGATATTGGTTTGAATACCGGTATATATCGGTTTATCGATATACCGTGCAGCCCTACCCTACACCGAAATCAAATAGCTACAAAATGTTCTCAGATGTGTTTTATTGTTTCTCATTCTTTTCACAAAGTCAGAAGTTTCCTCTTCTCCGAGTTTAGGTATCAGAACGTCGCAGCTTCCCCACTGGGGACCCAGTCACATTCGGATATCTGAACTAGCTCTTCTATCACTTTGACAAATTTCCGCTTACGACTATGGATCTTAGTTTACGTTGAAATTTGTGTACAGCTCTATCCTTTTTTCTTTTCACCCACCTAATCCTTACTTGTTGCCACCACCTCTCTCCATACAAAAACTACTCCCTTTTTCCTGGTATCGCCAATCTTTCTGAATGATTGCCTTCGACGAAAGATGCACTGTATACAAAATGTCTACGCGAGCCAACTAAACCTGTTTAGGAGGTATTGTTTTTAGGAGGTTAGTCGAAATTAGGGTAGTATTAGGGTTAAGAGAGGGGTGGGTTAGGGTTAGCCCCAGGGCAGGGCTAAAGGTTGGAGGGGGTTAGACCCCAGTGGGGTGGGGGTTTGGGTCAGGGGTTGGGGTCAGGGGTGGGGTTTTAGTTTTTATAGCCCCATAACCAAAAAATAGCCCCTAATCCTTTTGGTCTGGCTAGGGTGGGGTTAGGGTCAGGGGTGGGGTGGGGTTGGGTTAAGGTTAGGGGTAGCCCCAGAGTAGATCTTAAGGTTGGAGAGGGTTACTAAGTTGTTATAACAAGTTAGCTAAGTTGTTATAACAAGTTAAGCTAAGTTGTTATAACAAGTTAAGCTATGTTGTTATAACAAGTTAGCTAAGTTGTTATAACAAGTTACTAAGTTGTTATAACAAGTTAGTTAACTTGTTATAACAACTTAGCACAGGTAAAAAAAATACATCAACTGGCGTCAGAACGCTGCCGTACAATCCCGCACAAATAGCTAAACGGAAAATTGAACTGACATTTTCAATCCGGCCAATAATATAGATTAGAAGAAAAAACGTCAACGTATACATGTTTTATCGGTGTTTTTTTTATTTTCGCTGGAAGATGAATTTACTTGTCTCTCTGTTTGTCTTCGTTTAATTACTGTGCACAAAGCCAGTGGCTTTTGACGGCTTTCGCTTTTTCAAGACTTGTTTAAATTGTTACAGTTTGTGCTGTGCACCTCTCCATACGTTTTCGTTTACTCTTTTGTTCCCATTGTGTACAGCCCTTGGGGTTGTTAACCGAGAAAATTATTTTTAAATTTTCCGTTGAAGATTAGTAACCCTTTATCGTCAAACTATAACTTTAAACGAAATACTTCAATTTCTCTCAATGCGAGACATCGTTTTTGACCCGTCCAGGAAACAAGTGTCACTGGCCCCTTCCATTAAGGTGTCAAAAATGGTTAAATTCACGAAAAAGTGGGGTGGTTTTTCACACATTTTTGTGATTCAGTTTCAAGATAGTCAAATTAATTGTTGGATTAGGGTTCAAAAGAAAACTTTTAATTTACTAAGACAGATCTTGATAAAATAAACCAGGGTACACTCTGAACTCTCACCGGTGTTTAACCTCATATAACTGGTTAATCTAACTCCTGTTCTCCACGTTCCTTGTTTAACTCTTTCAACGCAGCCCGCAAAAATTTGGGGGTAAAAGAGAATTTGTTGTGAAATGATAAGACGACCACTCAAACGCGGAATGGTGTGGAGATTCGAGGGGTCATAACCAGTGTTTTTGAGACAAAAAATTAAAAAATAATGAAAATTAATTGGCGATTTTTGAGAATAGCGCTGTGCGGGTTTTGACCGTTACATTGGGAAAGGGTTAATCGGCGTGGCATGCTGTCCATGACCTTCCGAATTTCTCTCACCGTGATGTTGTCTCATTTCTCTATAAGCACACGGCAGTGAAGAGGTCAATAGCCAGCAAATATTCACCAGTTTTAAGGGCGTATGACCTATCCGATAGAGGAATGCAGAACGTCACAATATGAGCGAATACACACCCACAGGTATTATAGGGGGGGGGGGGGGGGTGCTTAACTTGTTTTGGACAGTATACTTTTTATACTATCGGCCACAAAAAGTACCAAAGTGCCTTGGCGTTTCAAAGAAACTAGTTGCATGGTCCAGGTGTCCTGGTATCGTACATTGACAGCATAACAGTGCCAACTGCAAGGCTAAAACATTTCAGTCGGCACATTTATGCATTCAGTGAAAAATGTACAACTACGGAGACCGATGCGCACTTCTTTCAAAACAAATCTTTTTCGTATGACCACAACACTTAGTTTTTAACAGATTATTCAAATATCTGCACCAACCTTCTGTTCTGTATGCAGACTGTAACTTGTCTCTCAAGTTATGTTTTCAGAATTTCTTTTAACCATTTACCCAACGTAACGACCAAAACCGGCCAGCGCTATTCACAAAATCGCCAATTAATTGTCATTATTTTTTTTCATTTTTTGTCCCCAAAACATAAGTTATGACCCCTCTTTGGAACGAGCTCGTCGAGATCGTTCCAATGATGGGTCATAACCTATGTATTTGAGACAAAAAATGAAAAAAAAATAGTTATTCAAGAATTATTTTTGCAAGTGTCGTCTGCTTTTCACATTAGGTGAAGATTAATAATCTTGCTGAAAACAGAATTCCAAAGCCCTTGACTAGAATGAATAATGTCCCGAGACATCTGAAAATAACAGCAAAGCTATTATGCGAGTCTTAACGGGAGCTAGCTTACTGTTGTCTGAGCAGTGAAGTCACACCGACTTCCATTCAAGTGTCTCATCAGTTTTATTTTTCAATTCGGACGCTATAAACGTATTTTTACTATAAATGCGTCTCCCTCACACCAGAAACATCAATGTTTTTGAGTACATAGGTGATCCGGAACACGGACTTTCTTTCTTTAACTCATGGTGCTAAAATTGCGAACACATCATAGTGTTTGGAAACAGGAAACCGTGTTTGGAGTGTTGTGAGTTAATACCCCATGCAATCGACTTCGTCACCTAAAGTCCTGCAGATAGCGTTCCATTTTTAGTTAAAACAAACTTTCCCGTGTACATCATTAAGTGCAACCCTGGTGCATGGTCTGATCAGAGAAGTTTTCGGGCACCGGAGGTTCGCAAGGAAGTGTTTCTGAAAGGCACCTAACGACTATTGTTGTTTGTTTCCGTATTAGCTGGAACACTGGAGTCGACGAAGTTGGAGCGTAGGCTGGTTGGTTGTTGGAGTGCGATGCAGGCATTCGCGAGTTGTCGAGCTTCTTCATGTGCTGATGGTCTGAGGAAAGGGGCCTTTATTCTCAGCCGTGCTGCCTTTTAATTCGAATGAATTCGTGTGTCGACAAAGACTGGTGAATGATTGTTTTCGCGATCTTAGAGCGAAACATCCCGGATTGAGCAGTATTACCTAAAATATTTCTTCCGTAATTTATCTGATAGTCTTGCCAAGAAAAGGAATTGACAAAACCACTTTCTGCAGTGATACGATCAGTTACCAATAAAGCCCACAGAACAGTTATTATTCAATCAAAGAAAGACATATTCCTGCCTGGAAAATTGCCTTCAAAGTATTTATATACTTGCAATACGAGTAGAGTGGATATCAACCCCCTGCACACTGATGTCGAAATATCTAAAGTTCAAGGTGCAAATTTTTCCCATAATGCAACTAGAAATTTAACCAATTCAATCTTGTTTGACAAAGCTCATTGAGCTCTGTCAAACAAGATTGAATTGGTGAAATTACCAGTTGCATTATGGGAAAAATGGCTACTTGAAATTTGGATATTTTGACATCAGAGTGAATGGAGTTAATAAACATTTGTGGCGTGAGATTTCCATCCGGGAATAACTATCAAATGCTACAAATATCACGAGAAGTACAAATGACATTTCAACTAGTGGATTTCCGGGTTAAACCCTAAAAGTCTTCCAGAGTGTTTTTAAATTTCAACAAAACCATCTCACGTGACTCCCTCATTGGAATGAGCTTAACAAAAATATTTGCGACAAACGTGTTTCATCCGCCCAGTGAAGGATAAATGATAGTGAACACCAGAAATAAAATGAAAGATCTCACTGGCGGAAAGGGGTTTTTCAAGCATAAGTAACATACCAGGCACGTGCAAACCCCGGGTTACAAAGTAAATATTGCCGAAGGAAGTAACATCGTAGTAGAACTGCAAGCTGGAGGTCACTTAGGTTGTAATAATAACGCGTATGGTAGGCCATGCTATGGCGTCATTACAACGCTGGTACCCGATGATAATGCGCATGCGTAACACGTCTTGATAGGCTGACAGGTATTTCATGAAGATTGGCGGAGGCTGTCATTTTGAATTTCTATGCCATCCCATTCTTGCTTAGACGTCAATTCGGTTACTATTGGGTGCGTGTATTTTAAGTGTGTGTTCGGTTGAGACGTATAGACGGCCACGTTACGGGTTCAGGTCCTTCTAGAATTCTGGTTTTCAATCTGATCACAGGCCGGTCTCAGAGTGAGATCCAACAGAGTGAGATCCAACAATCGGAAGTAGCACAGACACTGGAATATTAAGAAACTAGGATTTGTGTGAAATTTCGTGTGCACAAAGTGCTTAACTTTATCAACTAGAACGACAAACCACGTGACCAGGTCTATAGCAGAAGGAGTCACCAACCCAATTCCTTTACGTGTCTCAAATTTCTGGTGAAATGTCCCGTAGTATCTTGGAACATAGGTTTCTAGCCCCCGGTAGTTTTTTTCATTTAACGTCCATTTTGTATAGCAGACCACCGTAATTGAAACAAATCTACCACAAGGACACATTTCTAATTTGCGACAACTCATTTGTGATCATATCAAGTATACGACACCTTAGAGAAATAGTTGGTGGACCATAAGTAGCAAACTGGATGACGGAAACACATGTTGCATTGACAACATGTGTTTGCACATGCACACGTGCAGTAGCATCTTCCATTAACAACATATAATGATGCCACAGTGGGAGCGGTCACATGCGCTACCATAACAGGCCATGTGGCATGTGCCACTCACAACTGTATGACATCACTTCCAAGGTCTACCTAAAACGGGGTCGGGTCAGTCCGAAATACCACCCACATTGTTTGAGGGTCAAATACATTTATTACACACCTGTTCTATAAAATCCCCATCTACAGCAACACTAAACCATGCGGACGATGAAAACCCGTTCCGCACATATGTGCGGAACAGAAATCGTTGAAGGACCATGTTTATAAAGAAGCCATACCTAAAGATCGTCCCCTATAGGCACAAAGAACACGTTGGAACTCAGGGGACGAAATAGTAACACGGGTTCCCTTCACAAATTTGGTTGGTGATAAAATGTGTTCTTGTTTCTGATAGTTGTCACATGAATTGGCAGAATTGCTGGGTGTCCTTCCAATGATTGTTTTTATAGACACGAAAGCGTGTAATAAATACAGAACGACACAATTGTGTATTTTTGTAGGGAATTCCCTGAAAAAAATATGTGCACGTGACCTGTACTTCCCTTCGTGTCAGTTTTTTTCTCTTATTTGTTGCATGACCCCCTTGTTTTCGAGTCAGCAAAAGTTATCTGAAGGGCTATTCTTGCCAAAGATATTTGAAAGCCAAACTTAAAGTGATGCGATCATATTTTTTTTTTTGCCGAACGTTATAATAGTCGCTTATGGGAAAATATTTAGTTCCGTGATACCATATCGCTTAACCAATTCGTACGCGCGTGTCGATCTGTGTACTAAATAGCCCTTCGCCAATGCTTTAGAATCAATGAACTGGAAATATTCTAGACCTGTTCTAAAGGACAATAATGATTCACTTTCTCTGAATCAACTCAATGCTTTTCCAATCGAGATTTGATTTTTACCGACTCTTTTATGACAATACTGCAACCAAGCAAAGAAGGTTTTTGCGCGGCGGAAGCACACAGTGGCGGTGTGAGGTAAACTAACCCTTTACCACCCCTTTAGCAGTACAATGGTACTTTCTACATCTAGCAGCCGCATAGGAAGAGAAGCAAAGGAGCCAGAAAAGCCGCCAGGACCCAGTCCGCCCCCGCCGGTTGTAGTAGGTGGTTCTTGGTCTGTTCTTCAGGCATGTAATGGTGGCACTTGTGTCGTCGCGAAAGGATAAAACTCGAGGCCTGTGGCTTCTATTTCTATCCTTCCGCGCGGGCACTCATGCCATATCGATTAACCCATTCACACACGGGTGTCGTTCTGTGTATTTTCCTCAAAACGTATTTAGAAGACTTTCGGTATATTATTCTTGGTGCGTTGGAACTACTTGATAGGCAAATAAATATTATTGCTGTTTGTTTAATCCTCTCCGCACTAATGTATAAATACTGTATTGTGAAGCCGCAATTTTTTTCCCATAAAGCAACTAGGAATTTAATCAATTCATTCTTGTCTAATAGAGATGAAATTCCTAGCTGCATTTGAGAAAAAAAATGTTGTTTTAAAGTTTGATATCTTCATATCAGTGGGAAGAAGGTAAAGGTGAAACGCTATCTTGACTGGACAATTACCGAATGTAATGGCTATCGATATTCGCAAAACAAAAAAACTGAAATCAAATTTTCAGTTTTGTCTCTAAAACGCACCTTAAAACCTTTCATTGGATCGAACTCGTTCCAGCGAGGAATAATAAGCTATGTTTTGGGGCCAAAAATTAATAATTCTAGCTATAGAGAAATATTTTTGCAACGACGTCTTTCCAATGAGGTACTATAAGCTACATTTTGGGGCAAAAAGTTAAAGTTCTTAGTCATTCAAGGGCATATTGCAAGTGTCATCTGCCAGTCGTGTTGGATGTAGGGTTAAACTTCATAGAACTACGTGTTTCAGCTACAGTGTGACATCATTTCCAACAAATGCTGATTTGAGACTTTTTCAGCTTTTCCTTGTATGTCTGACATTTAAAATATTTCCAATTTCATTTATTGACAGACCTGTCGGTATCTGTTTATATGTACTTATATACCACGATTGCCGTTATCGATTCAACGTTACGCGAAATGTGCTATATGTAACACGCGTGGAATCTGGATAACGCGTAAGAACGTCATGTAAGACCGCACCTGATTGGACGTTACACGTCTGAGTGAGGTTATGACGTGAATGAAATGCTTTGACACAAAACAGTGTCAAGCTAGAGAGTTATCAGACACTGAGGGTGATATTTCCCTTTAAAAATATCAGCTTTAATCGTGGTATAAATACAGAACACAACTTCGGTATAGATGAGGAATAAGAATAAACGACCTTTGGTGGGTTTTTCTGTTGTATTTCACGAGCGCTTTTGGCGCTCGTGAAATAAAAGAAAAAGCTCCATCCCGGTGTGACAGGAATGATAGTCCGTAGGAAAATTAGTCCCTCTGGACTATTATTCCGCGGAATTATAGTCCTAGGTCTAACATTCCTAGGAATAGTAGTCCGGCGGACTACTATTCCTAGGAATGTTAGACCTAGGACTATAATTCCGCGGAATAATAGTCCAGAGGGACTAACGTTCCTACGGACTATCATTCCTGTCACACCGGGCCATTGATTCCAGTCCCCATACTCCACCCCCGTTATGTTCTGTCTCATTACGTTGCATACCGTTCTACATCTTGTCAAACAGAGTGAGATCCAACACTCGGAAGTCACTAATAATCGATTGTACCATTCACAGAGAACAATCAGCAATTGAGTAATTACACATTTATCTTTGTGTATGGGTATCACGTGATAATTCATTTTTCATATACAAATGAGTTCATTATCTACGCATGACCGCAAATATCATGTATTTGTGAACAGACCGTTTGAGTCTTTCTCGAGATAAACAAAAGGAGTAGCTTTTATGCACAGCTACTCTCGACTTCCCAAATGGTCATGTACTGAGCACGCACTCAGTTTGTATTGACATTTTATGACTGATGCATTTTTGCCACGATTAGTCGTGTATGTAGGGCAGAAGGTGGCTGGACAAAAAAAACCTCTATCAAAATAGTTCATTCAGTGCCACACATGTACTATCATAGCACCACACTTGTTGAACTAGTACAAAGAGCCCTGCAAATCTCAATGTCTGGTCGAATCGAATCAAGCTGAGTATTTCAATTCAAATTAAATCGAATAGAAGCGCTTTTCAAGTTGTACATATTGCACTTTCTCTGAAATGTGGAATATAGTCATTTATTATATATATGACTATGTAATTTAACCGCTAAATATCACGACTGTTTGACGATCTTTTCCTGGTTCAGGGAAAATCCAGTGTGGAATCCGATTCCGTATTATTAGAGTATGACGGACTATTTACGGGTGAGTCCGAATTCGCCTAATTTGCTGTTCCGGTCGCAGAGAGTACTTTACTCCGAGCTGGAATGGGTACCCTCGAAGGGCGGTCCGAGTTATTTTTTTATCGTATTCATGATATCTTTTTATCGTATTTCTGCGCATCTGGGGATTCCTCGCAAGTGTGAACTTGTTACAAAAATAAGTGTAAACAAAATAGTTCCTTTTTGCTTCAATCCAATTTACCAAAAGAGGTTGGGGGAAATGTTAATGCTAGCGATGGCATGCGATGTTGAACTATAAGTCATATAATAAACCTTTTATCGCTACAGTGAAGTGATCTGGATCGTCGCATCAGCCTGCGACAGCTCGTTTAATCCGGCGATCTGACCTCCTCAACTCAACTCGACGTGATACTACGACCCAGGTCACTCACTGTGGCGATAATATGTATAAATGGTGACTCGTCTGTTTGGGTAAGGCAATAAAAAAACAGAATATTACAGAGACGGAACCAGAAGTAATTTCGGAGGCGGAACCTTCTTCTACCATCGGATTTCCCGTACATAAGTTATATAGGTAGAATAATTCAAGGAGAGACACCTGGTTAGATTTTGCGGACATTTCGACTGTTCAAAAAAACCGAATCGGCGCCACTAGAATCGAGCCGAATCGAATCATACATATATAGGGATTTTTTCCAATCGAATGTAATTTGGAAGCTTCGAATAGAACATTAAGTTCATGCTTGGGCTCAATGCATCAGTCATTTACTTTGTTCTTGTTTGGTGAATTATAAATTGCTGTTCATGAAAATACTTTTTTAAAATATGTGTCTTCATACTTTCAACCAACTTTTATTTACACGAAAATATCTTTCACGAATAACACATCATTTGAAATTGAGGTGACCAATGTTTTTGCTTGTTATAAATATGGAATGCTATGGCAGTAGTTTGGCTAGGTTTGTCCTCTGCTGTCGAGTTGACGCGACCAGAATGCCGAATCAAACTAGTCAACGGTGGCAGAGAGTTTAATCTGGCGTTCAGACTTCAGAGCTCGTCAAGCAGATGGAATGCGAAAACTTAGATGATTTTACTGTCATAAGGATCTATTTATTGTGTACCTTAACCCCTTACCCAACGTAACGGTCAAAATCGGTCAGCGCTATTGTCAAAAATCGCCAATGAATTTTTATTTTTTCATTTTTTGTCTCAAAAATATACGTTATGACCCCTCGTTGGAACGAGGGGTCATAACGTATATTAAATAGTTATTCAAGAATTTTTTTTGCGAGTGTCGTCAGCTTTTCATGTTAGGTAAAGGGTTAAAGGAAATTCTTTTTTCAGGAGAAGTGAACATAATGAGGCAACTCAAAATGGGACGATATTCATTTTCGATTGCTCTTGTTTTCATAATTTCCCCTTTTACGGACACGGAGAATGCAGCACGAATTGCGAACAAGCGCCATTTACACTGTAAATAGTAGTGTTCAAATTTCGAACTCGTCATACCTTGTGTTCACTCGGGTACACTTGTGAGCAAATTATCTTTTCGGTGTCATGATTTAAACAGAAATGTCTATTGTAGGCGGTAGTGTTACATATGAATATACATGGGAATGTGTACTTATAGAGAACAAATATATTTTATAAAATCTAAACTAACAAAATTATTATAGTATTATTATTCCCCTGCGTAAAAGTAATAAATCCCCGAAGGCTGTTTCAGATCGTCTTGTACAGTCTGCGGATCGACAATTATCGAACAAAATACATTTGATGCTTTACTTTTAGGAAAATAAATTCGCAATTAACTGGTACAATGCTAAAAGCCACTATCAGCGCTTTAAAATGAAGAGCAGGTTCGCCAGCCTAAAGGTGCCACATTCTGTGGATGTGCTTCATATTATCTTAAAAGTGAAATTACTTAATCTATATGGGTTTGTCTTGTTACAATTTATGGGAGAGCGCCTCTCGGCACTCTCGACACTCTCCCATAAATTTAACAAGGCAAAGACACATCTACAAATTTTGATGACCAAAAATAACTTAGCACTCTACCAGTTAAATCAATCTCTTGCGAAAAACCACAACACCATCCTCTTATATTATCCACAGATTAGATTTCCTTCTTTGGAATCCCATTTTCGACACAATGAGCTGTATTCGAAGAAAGGCATTCATTGAAATATCTACAAAATTAATAAAATAACAAAATTGTGTAGCTTAATGTTAACATTTCTGTCGATTTGTTAGGAAGGGGAGAAAGGGTGCAACGTGAGATATAACAAAATGTGAGGACAATACTTGAAGGTAGCGCAGGTAGATTCGTATGAGTAGGATGGTAGAGGATTAAACTGCTTCCTAAGATATTTGGTGGTCGAAAACCATACGACGAAATGGACAGAGGCGCTATTACAGTACACCCGGGGTTATTTGGTGCTTGGTAACCTAATCATTGGGTACTCAACAATATCCGTACCTGTGTGCTCAGTAGTATCTAGAGGATCCATCACGCAAAAACTTAGCGCACTGCGAATCATATAATTTTTATTCGAATCGAGTCGAGTCTGTCATTCGAAATCGAATCGAACCTCGATTCGAATACAGGCATCTTGAAGTCCCGATTGATAAATATATATTTCAACTACATCATCAAGGCATGCCTTCGTCGAAGGCATGCCTTGATGACGTAGTTGGAATATTACCCAGCAAGAATTTTTGTTCAAAAAAGGAAACGGGTGCGAGAATTTTGTACTGGGCACTACACGGGTCAAGCCGCTAGCAACCGTGAGCTCATCGTCGATATTGCTTGATAACATTAAATTTGCTTTCAGCAGTGGTAGTGACTAGTGAAACTGGAATTACCGTGGATGGTGGCATGGGTACATATGTTATTTATGTTAATGTAGCACATCCAGTCTTTATTTTCGGTATTATTTATGTATATTTTTTTATCTCAGCTATACTTTTTGTGAAACGACTAAGATGACTATCACCAAGCGAAATTCCAGTGAAAAGATTCGAAGGAAAACAAATCGGACAGTCGATTTGGACACGAACCGAATACAACTTAAGATTCGAAATCGAATCGAATCTTGAAGCTTCGCAGGTCTCTAGCAAAACTACTCTGTTGTCAACAAACGTTAAATGTACTTGCATTTTGTTGTTAGGGTGATACGTGTTACGCCGTCCATTTTGTATACTGGACGCCGCCATCTTGGTTTCTATGGTAGCACGTGGTTTCTATGTCACCCAAAGGCTTATAATAGGATAAGGGTATGTTCGGAGGCTGTGTTCGATTGAACAGGAGTAATTTCCCGATTCGTAGAATTACCCAAATAAACTCGTCAAGTTTTACTGTTTCGAATTCTTTTAGAATTCCCTGCTTCTGTCTATATATATAATAGTTTCCATCTACCTAGGCATGTTCCTTTATCCTGGAGTATGCCCCAGTAGAGTAGAAGAGCATATCAGCTGGGACAGCTTTGCTTATTATTACTATATTTAGCTGTTCTGGTCTTTTCTTGTTAGTTCTGACCCTATTCCGAGTACTCTTGTTGTTTCATTTATCTGGATCAGATTCAGATTCAGATTCTTTATTCACGATATACATATATGTATGATGTAAACAAAAATAAAGATTATACATGAGTAACAAATAGCATACCGTGGGAAGTGGCATAGCCAGATTGGCTGTCTACCTGCCACCCCCTAAAGGAAACAGAACTCGCGAACAGACTGTGACTAGATGAGTAAACATGGGGCGATTTATCCGATCTATGATAGGGATGCTGGTTTTTCCGTTCCTTGGGTCGAAATTACGTTCAAGTGTGAGAAGCTAGGATAAAAAGCCAGCGGGAGGGTGGTGTTTGGATCATCCAATCAGTTCACTTTCCTGGCACTAACTAACCAATCAGATTGCCCGATTTCCCATAATCTATATGCAGAATTATATTATCTCCCCTCTGTATAACAAAAGCCTATATCATTCCCCAAAATAATGACTGAAAAGTCATTGCTCGAACGACTCGAAGCCCATCGAGCAAATGTGCTATCGAGCAATTGCTCGCTCGAGTGACTTGCACATACGACTCTTAGCCTCATTTCAGAAACAAGGGGTGCCTTAGACCTGGTATTGTATTATTTGAGGATACCTTCTGGAGAATCCCTTTTTTGTCATATGTGCTTATGTGAAAATGCACAATGTGACACATTGTGCACAAGCACATAGGCACATGCTGGATGTGCCGGTATGTGCTTATGTGAAAAGGCATAATGTGACACATTGTGCCCTAGCACATAGGCACATACGGGTATTTGAGGATACCTATAACCTGGTATTGTATTATTTGAGGATACCTATCGGGAATACCTTATGGAGAATCCCCTTTTTGTCGTACGTGCTTCTGTGAAAATGCATAATGTGACACACTGTGCAATAGCACATAGGCACATCCGGGTATTTGAGGATACCTATGGCCTGGTATTGTATTGTTGGGAGATACCTCTTGTAGAAACCTTATATCCGGGTACTTCATGCTACATCCGGGTACTTCTGTTGGGAAAGGTATAAAAAGGGTGTTGGTATGAAAATAAACTCATTTGTAGCCACACAACAGCGTCGGATTACGGAATTAGACTGGTGGCCTAGGAGCTTGTACTTGTTGGTTGTTCAAGGTCTCTCTAGTCTGTTGAGTAGAGTTACTTATGCGTCCATGTGGTGACTGTGTATTGTGCGTATATAGTCATACGTGCTTTCACAGGTGAACAGGAAGAGCTGTTCTAATGAAAATAAATAACAGACATTGGCGAAGTTCAGACATTTGAAAAACGTACTTTCTGTTGGTTTGGTGACAGTCGTCGAGTTTCCTTTCACCCGTCCTCGCACCAAAGTAAAAATTGTTGCTGCACTGTTCCTTTTTCGAAGTTCTGTTACTCTCCCACACAGCGCGACTCATACATTATCAACTTGTAAATGGATTCCCATTGTATTCAATAGATGTCTTTGCTCTAGAGTAGGGCTCGAGTCGCACATATTTCCTTGTTTTCAATCATCAAGATAAGGCAACGTCGAAGCGTAACTTACGTGAAAAACGTAGATGGAAGAATAATTCAAGGTTTCCATCGTTTGCCTCGAAAACAGCATATAACTCGGATTGGAACGAGTTCATAAGCTATTTTTTGAGACAAAGTTTTTTTTTCGTTGGTTTAGTTTTGCATGTCATATGATTTCACATTATCAGTAGTATAGATGGGTTCAAGCGACCCCAATTAGTCAGAGCTTTGCCGAAGCGACATTGGGCGTGTTTTGCCGAAGCAACATTGGGCGTGTTTTCGCCCCAACCAACTACACTCTAATACTATTTGGGTTAAAAATCAACCCAAATGAACTGGGTTGAGTCAATATAATCCCCACACTAGTATGAGTATGCAATAGAAGATTGATGGAGAAGGTGAGTCTATCCAGAAAAAAATATTCCCTGCGAAACGGTTGACGTTCCCAGTGATGGCATCTATTTATAGCTGTTCCTATAAATGGATACATTTCACCAAATGCTGAGCAAAAAACCATTTATTGTGAACGAAATAAACGGAATCATTCCACACCAGCAATCGAAGATACGGTGTCTGAAAGGACCAGTGGCTGCTTTGACGCAGAGCAATTATGTGATTGCTTCTCACAGCATTCAAATGACATATAGAATTCTCTCAGGTCGAACAAAATAATAGAATCAACGTGTATTTTGTATGTTCAATGCAGCGAAAAATGTTGGTTTTTAGCTCTCTTGTCAATACATTATTTTAGCCGTACGCGCTTCGATAAATATTTTCATCTCCATTCTTTTATCTTCGATTTCACTGAATATTGTGTCTGATACCAGTTCAACTATATGTATTCGAAGAGAACACCATTAGTTTACAATGCAATTAGTACTGTCAGCTTACGAATGAACACAGAAAATGTTATCGTTAAAATAGAGTAATCGCTTGACTGGCTTTGTCACGTGAAATAATTCATGAGAGGTGAGGGACGTTGTACAAACACGAGTGCGCGAATGCGTACGGGTGTATTACAATATAGTCCCTCACTTCGAATGAATTATTTCACATAATCAGTCCAGTCAAGCGATTACTCTGTTTATTACTTTTCATTATTAACGATAATTATATTATTTAACCCTTTACCTAACGTAACGGCCAAAACCGGCCAGCTCTATTGTCAAAAATCGCCAATGAATTTTCATTATTTTATCATTTTTTTGTCTCTAAAACATAGGTTATGACCCCTCATTGGAACGAGCTCGTCGAGCTCGTTCCAATGAGGGGTCATAACCTATGTTTTTGAGACAAAAATTGAAAATAATAGTTATTCAAGAATTTTTTTGCAAGTGTCGTCTGCGTTTCATGTTAGGTAAAGGGTTAAAAAAACCCCAAAACAATGAAGTCCCCATTATATCCACGGCAAAGCCTCTTCGTTTGCGCGCAAGGATACATGGCCCAATTGTTGATTGCATAATTCACTTGTGAAGTTATCGTTCATGATCAAACCCGGAAATCCCAGTAAATCACACTTTGAAAGTAATATAATAGACTAAAAGTAATGCAACCAGCTAATGGCAGTAACGTACAATATTAAGATGAGAATTTCGCATTATATTACTGCATAATCACTGTGAAATGGTCACTTTCCACGGGAGAGCAATACTTTCTAATAATTTTAGATTCCAAACACTAATTACAGGAATAATCATCAAAAATTTCATTAATAACGCACCGAGTACAACCCGCAGCTTCATTAATTAAAATTTTGCTGATCATGTTTTTATTACCTGGTAAACGTATGCGAGGACATCAAGGCCAAGGCGTGGACTGCGACCACTCCACGGCAACTGTACTGTACTGGCAATGAGAATCGTATTTGTTCGATCTTGGTGGCAAAACCGTCATGGCTGACAATTCTCGTACTTGGAAGTGATTTATGGGAAGTTAGTTGCCTTAATTTCCTAAAGCTGTCAGTAAATTTAACACTAAGAGTATAGGAATTCCTTGTAAAGATTGAAATTTCGAAATGTTAGCGAGATTGTATAGTTTCCCAATTTAGTTGAATGAATGACTGAATGATTTATTTGCCATATACAGTACATATACAATATAACAGTAGAAAGAAAATACATTTACGGGATTTTTTTATACATATAATTTGTTTATTGTCACGCTTTTGTATATGGAATGTATGGCTGGGAAGAGGCATAGCCGCAACGACTGTGTTCCTGCCAATTCCCACATGGGTAAGCAACATGCGCCAACCTAGGAATTGCGACAAGCATCTTTCAAGATGCGTTCTTAAGTACAGAGCCCATCTCCGTCGGTATTCAAGTGCCTTATTTTAGTAACGGACACCCCAACAGTTTGACTATTACTCTCTGTTGAAACCTTTTTAACCCTTTACCTAACCTGAAAAGCAGACGACACTTGCAAAAATAATTCTTGAATAACTAATTTTTTTCATTTTTTGTCTCAAAAACATAGGTTATGACCCCACATTGGAACGAGCTCGACGAGCTCGTTCCAACGAGGGGTCATAACCTATGTTTTTGAGACAAAAAATGAAAAAAATAATGAAAATTAATTGGCGATTTTTGAGAATCGCGCTGGCCGGTTTTGGCCGTTACGTTAGGTAAATGGTTAAATAAGAAAACGGCGTTTTCACCATCTTTTCGTGTTCAGTAACATTCTTTTTTATCATGATATCAACAGTGAGAGCATCGTGACATATAATACAGACATTGTCCTTTCCATTAATATTAATGTCCAGGAGTTGAAATTTGCGACCTTGTTTTTCCAGGGAAGAATCAAAACATGTAGATTGCAGTAAAAACACATTCGCTGAACAAAGAGCCAAAGTAGGCATAGTGTTGTAATGTATTAAAATTTCTGTGTTAACACTTGCTTTACGCCATGTAAATGGTTAAAAGTGAATAAATGAAATGAAATGAAATGAAATGGTAGGTGTGATACTGATAGATATTTTTATTGCCGGATTGTCTTGAACTAGTTGCTTCTAATTAGCTTATCATAAAATGTCCAGTCTCTGTGTGTTACTTTTAATAAACGAAAATAATACACAGCGCTGAAAGTTAAAAGTAACAAAAGGAAATGGAGTTTATTTCTACTCATGTCATAGGAGTTCTTTCAATAATTACTTGCTTCTTAATTGGACCTTCCTCGCTCGTCTAATAATTCCAAGTGAGATAACTTTATCGAAAGTCGATTTTCACGATGATGTGAGTCAAGTATGTTAAAAAAATTAATTAGTCTGTTAAAAAAATTGACCTTTCTAAATCAAAGGCATCTTTCAATATGGACGATGCCATTTTGCTGAAGAAGGAATTAAATACTTGAGTGCGTTCGCTCTGACAAGATTGCACCACTGTGCATGGGCAATCCTCTCAGGTTTCATGTGATTCATGTACCGTTGGCTGGTTGTAAGTTCCCTTACGTTATTTACAGTGCACATTGCAAATGTCATTTGAGTTTCGAAATGGGGTTAGTAAGGTTTCAAAGTCCATGCTAAATGTGATACTGACAAGGTCTGAATACCTTTCTTGGCGACAGGTGAGTAGTCAGAAAATTAAAGGTGGAGGTGGTGGGGGGGGGGGGGGCAAGAGTAATATCTAGGGTAGATAGTTCAGCGATCTGAATATAACGGCTACGTGGGGGGGGGGGGGGGGGGGTAGCCGCTGCGTTCAGACCGCAGAACTAAAAGAGGACAGAATAGGATACGCAACATCATTCGAGCCACGTAGCGGCGAGTGGGGGAGAGCACAAGATGGGGACACCCCGCTGGAGGGGGCATGTCCGGGGAAAAAATTTGAAATTCGAGACAAAAAACCGCAATTTCCTTGACGCTGAGTCCGTTTGGGTCCATAATTTATTAGTTGTGAATGGCATCAATAATTAGGCCACATCACATCTCCGGGGGAGATGACAAAAATTGGGGGGGGGAGAGGGGGGCATGTGCCCTCCTCAGACCACCCACCCCATGACTAAGCCACTGCTTGACGATGGTTGGGAGTGTCACGAGTATTTTCATTGACCAGATCATCAAAATATGAACATGGACTTTCACCAGTATAGCGCTTCCAGCCATGCCTCAAAACATACGTTAGCGAGCCTGAGCAAAGGACAAAAGGCAAATACCGTTTTCACCCTAAATGAGTAGACGGTTACGAGCCCTGATGGTAAACGCGTGGATAGCGTCAGGATATTTTGAAAACGAACATTTTATCAAAGTTTTTCTTCTTAATAGATTCAGTTGATTGAGGGCTATTTTCCACTTCCTTTGTGTGGTTCCTGTACTTAACGATGACAATTATTTGGAGTCCCCAAGCCCTCTCCGCGGTTTTTCAGTGTTTACTTATTGCGATGCATGCAATCATTGCCAAAAATGATTAGATTTAGAACACAAAAAAACTGTATAACTGGGACATAATGTTTCTGGAGAATCATAGGCTTTTCCAGACGAGATTCTATGATTTTTCATGCCCCCAGAGTATCTGAAGAATAGTTTTTAACTCTGTCACTAAAGTACCTTTATTGATGTCCTGAGAAAAGTGGGTATAGTATTCTCAAATGACTCATTTTGATAAAAAAAAATGTTTAGGTTAAAATCAGCATCATTGGTGGAGCGGGTTAATAGCAATATCGCCATCCGATAAGTCCACGTCCGACAAAAGGAGTTATGTTTGTTTGCCACATGCCAATTGAGTGCTGTGGTTATTTGAAAACAGCCCATTTTATCTAAAATTTATCTACAAGTTTGACGTTTGACAGATTATGGGGGGGGGGGGGGGGAGGGGGGGGGGTTAATGAACAGTTGCTGTAATAATTCTTCTCAAGCGTCTATTTCTTCTTGAAAATCTGCAAGAACCACTTGAAGAAATCCACAGAAAATGTGCATTTTAAGTTCTTAAGGGCTGTCTATATTTAATCTGTTAAAACAGGGTTATGGCTTGATTTTATGAATATCCTAACTACTTACAAAATACCCCCCCCCCCCCCCCCTCCCCATAAATTCTAGGTCCAATAAATGAGGTTATGTTATTCTGTGACACACCTGTTGGGTGCTGTTGATGTCGGGAAACAACCCATTTTGTCAAACTTTTGACGTTTAGCAGCCTGTGGAGGGTTAACAAACGCTTATCGGAATATTTTGTCCCTGCATCTTGTAATGTCACACCAGGACCTGCGAATAGCCATTTTTTCTTGACAATCTACAAGACTCGTTTAGAGAAATCCACGGAAAACATGAATTGTTATGCTTTTGAAGGGTATTCAACCAATCCAAAATGGTTAACGCTTGGTTTTTGAATACCCTAATGACTTACAAAAATGATCTTCGGTGAATTCCACTGCCAGTAAAGAAAATTACTTTCAATTTTCAGGTACCCACTGATTCATGTGAGTGCCCCAAAACAGTACATTTTATCAAAATTTCAATGATTGGTATCCTCTGGAGGGTTAACAAACGGTTAGCCTAAAAATATGTAAGACGCGTTTTGAGAAAGTGACGAGAAACCCTACTTTTGAAAGTTTTTTCCACTTTTGGTGAAAAAAGGGTTAAACCGAAAATTCCGCTTCGATACGTTTTTAGATTTTATTTATTGGGGGGTTTAACGACGCTTTCGACAGCCAGGGTCACTTCGTGTCGGACAGTTTTACGGGTGGAAGATGCAGGAATACCCGGAGAGACCCACCGAGCAGTGGCGTGTAACTCCACACAAGCAGGGTTGCATTGGTTGAAGATAAGCGCACTATTAGCGTGCAGTATGCCTTAGTGCACAGCGAGACTGTGGGAAATCGGGATTAAGTGCCTTGCCCAAGGACACAACGCAGTTGCCCCCCGGCGGGGACCGAACCATGGACCTTTCGGTTTGATGTCCAATGCCGAAGTTTGTTAAATATGTGGGCAAAAAATTGCCATTTTTTTCAGTGTAGAGTTTAGTGAGTCCCAACATAGCTTTGTGTACGACATTCCTATCATGCCACTGAGGCACGTTGGTCGCCACTGTGTGGGTGCCCCTGTAAGTTTGTGGATGCCTATGCATGACCGTGCCCTCCCCCCCCCCCCCCACCCTCAAAACAAAAAGTTTTGACTGCTTTATACGTCCCTGAACTGGTGAAAAAATATGAATGTGTTAGAAAATGGATTATATTTATATTCTGAACACGGTGTATAATCGATTACCGTTTTCTTGATATAGTACAGAAACGTTCCCGCTTGTGTCTACCTGGATAATGCAGTGACAGCATCCGTTTTCATATCTTAGTTAGCAGGAATTGTCTATTGTCTGTTCAAGTTCTTGAAGTCTTGAGGGGGCTTTTATTATCTATTGAATGATTGTATTATATTGTGTGGGCTAGGACGATCAATTTAGATCCAACTAAACAGCCACACGAGTGTTATTACACTTTACATACAAGTTAAACGCTTAATTCTGCGCGCGACGTATGTTTTACCTTGTATTATACAGTGAAGACGCGAAGACTCCGTTAAAGTTTTTGTGATGATTATCTGGGCGTGAAAAAGCGACCGATATCATCAGTAAACCAAGTGAGGCTTTACATTAGAGGTTGGTGGTTTTGATTCTTCATATTCGGTTTCGGTTCGGTTTCAGGAAACAAACTCGGTTTCTGTTGGGTTTTTCTACGTGTGAAAACATATAGTAAACAACTCTTCAGGCTCCGAAATAGTTTATACGACACCACGTACCACAAAAAACCCTATCTGTAAGTATCTCCATTGAGTTCAGCCTAACTGCCCTTTAACCCTTTACCTAACATGAAAAGCAGACGACACTTGCAAAAAAAATTCTTTAACAATTAATTTTTTTCATTGTTTGTCTCAAAAACATAGGTTATGACCCCTCATTGGAACGAGCTCGTTCCAATGAGGGGTCATAACCTATGTTTTTGAGACAAAATCTGAAAGAAACAATGAAAATTAACTGACGATTTTTGAGAACAGCGCTGGCCGATTTTGGCCGTTACGTTGGGTAAAGGGTTAAGCATTCTTACGGGCTCTAGAGGATCATTTGCCATACCAACTTTTAAAGTTCATCTAATATATGTTGAGTTCTCATTGTCACAATGTCTCCCTTATTGGCTCGTCCGGTGAAGGAGTAATAAGGGAAGAAATGTAACAGCGAGAAGAGGACGTATTCGCCTCATTCTCCGATAGACAAAGTGACGAGAGTCAATAGAGGGCCGCTAGACCAGTTCCTTCCTAGGAAGATAGTTTGATCATTTTGTGCAGAAACATAGCAAAATCCTTCCCAGGAAGATAGTTTGATCATTTTGCGCAGAAACACAGCAAAACCATTCGGTCGGTTTTTGCTGGGCCATGCGGTTCAGTTTTCTGGTTTGCCACAAAAACCGGAGCGGAGCCGGAAAACCGAAACGCGTCACAGCACTAGTGTACATCAAGACAAACGGATCTAACACTGTTGTAGCTTGGAACCATTCTAGTCCTTAAATAGTTCATCGCCTACTTTTAGATTCAATCGGCTGGAATCGTTGAACGGTTTGTTCTTTTCGACCAACTGAAATATTCCATCAGATTGATTTTAAAATATACCATAGATACTCAGTTTATTTGAATCAACGAAAGAAACGTTTCTCAAACGGGAAATGATTTGCCACACTCTTTGATGACGTCTTTATAACTATCAGACATGGCTCTTTTGTAAATATCATGAATGATGACTTACCACGGCTATTTATTTATTTATTTATTTATTTATTTATTTATTTATTTATTTATTTATTTATTTATTTGTTTATTTATTTATTTATTTATTTATTTATTCATTCATTGGGTTTAACGACACGTTCGACAGCCAGGGTCATCTCATGTCGGACGGGCAGTTTTACGGGAGGAGGAAGTCGGAGTACACGGAAAGAACCACTGAGCATCGGTGAGTGACGTCAGACTCATCAATGTACCAACTCCGCACAATCAGAGTTAGCATTGCCACCATTTCCCCACCTGGGCAATCGGGATTAAGTGCCTAGCCATCACGGCTGGAGTTTTAGTTCAGTTTTTCCTGAAGCGAAAATATGCTTTATCCCTTCACCTAACACAAAAAGTAGCCGACATATGCAAACAAAATTCTTGAATAAATATTTTTTTATTTAATTTTTTGTGTCTAAAACATAGGTTATGACTTCCTCATTTGAACGAGTCCAACGAGCTCGTTCCAAAGAGGTGCCATAATCTATGTCTTTGAGACAAAAAATGAAAATAAACTGAATGGCGATTTTTGAGAATATACTGGCCGGTTTTGGTCGATATATTGTGTAATGAGTTAAAGCATGAGCGACACTTGAACCCAAAGGCCACCAGTATTTCTGCCAGTTAAAACAAAAGGAAAGGTGCCAGTGAACCTATTCACACTCCACCTGTGTGAGTTTTACACAGTGTGCCAAGTACTGATCTCTATACAACTGGATTGTGCTGGAACGTCAGCGAGAAACTTCGCCCCGCCCCCCCCCCCCCCCCCCCCCATAAAAACTTAGTTGGCGTCAAGTCAAACAACGCTATAACTCTCCCAATCGACGACGTTTGATGAAGTGAAAGCTGTTACACTACTGCACAACAGCTTTCATTTCTAATAACACTATATCAATTTTTTAATCTCTGCATTCGTTTTATATAAAATATGCTGTATATATTCCATTTGTATTGCCACGAGAAAATGTGTACATCATTAACCCTTTGCGTAACATGGAAAGCAGACGACACTTGCAAAATAAATTCTTGAATAACTGATTTTTTTTCATTTTTTGTCTCAAAAACATAGGTTATGACCCCTCGTTGGAACGAGCTCGACGAGCTCGTTCCAACGAGGGGTCATAACCAATGTTTTTGAGACAAAAAATGAAAAAATAATGAAAATTAATTGGCTGTTTTTGAGAATAGCGCTGGCCGGTTTTCGCCGTTACGTTGGGTAAAGGGTTAACATATTCAAATTTCACATACACCAAAATATGTTCATTAACTGGTTGAGTGCTGGATAGACGATATCTAGTGTTTTTGAGTGGATACCGAAAATTAGCTCATGAGTGCCGAGGCAAATGATTATTTTTCGCGAGAATATAAGAATCAGATAATTCCACTCGTTTCAACCTTGAATTGATGCATAGAGATTATTACCATTATGTGGATGTACAAAATATGTATCCGAGTCTCGCTCTGGATTCTAAGGGCAGATCACGACGAGTCGAAGACGAGTCGTGATCTACCCTTAGAACCCAGAGACGAGTCGTGATCTACCCTTAGAAGACGAGTCGTGATCTACCCTTAGAACCCAAAGCGAGACTCGGATACATATTTTCTACATCCACATAATGGTAATAATCATTTTATCTTACAATATATTGGGGATAAGTCAAGAATGTAGATGAATATATAACGAACTATTTATTCGTACGGATGAACAAAAAGAAAAAAAAATGGAACTCACTCGAAAGGAACGTGCTTGTATCCGACCCCCTGATACAAACATCTGTATCGGGTGGTCGGATACACGACAGTTGCAGAGTTAATACAGACAAAATACATGTTGATTGTAAGATAAATGAAAGTAAACAGCTCACTGAATCATTGATACGCGGAAGTTATTTGATGATATTCAGAATAGACAGCGTCTTGCGATCTGATTCAGTTGGTGGGTTTCTAGTCCAAACATGGCCTGAAAGTCCGTAATATAAGTTTTTGGTTTTGTACGTCCTTTGAAAGGACGTACGAAACCACAAACCTATATTCCGGACTTTCAGGACATGTTTGGACTAGCGGGTTTCATGCATTAATTCAAGGTGAATACCTGTTGAATTATTGCTGGAAATGATCAGTATTCACTCGAAAAACACTAGATTTGCTTTTCATTGCACGTTGTTAGAACAAATTGATCATTTCCAGTGATAATTTGACTCGTATTCACCTTGAAGTGATGATTTGAAAGCTGCCATTTTGATTGATACTGTGAAAGTGAAACTTTCTATATATTCACTGTGGGGGATACGATTTCTATTTTTCCGCAATTTCTTCGATAATCTATCGTTTAGCATATAATAAAAGCCACTATCATGGCTCTATTGAAAAGTGTTAGAAGCCACTTTAGTGGCTCTGCACTGGATAAATTAGCCTTTTGTTTGCGAAAGAGATGAAAAAATAGACAGAACGGCATTCGCGTTCGAACGGTCATTTTTTACACGAGATCGATTTGGGCGGAGGGATAATATTGAACGAATCCGTCCAAATCTATCGAGTGCGGTAAAGAATGACAGTTCGAACGCGTGTGCTGTTCTGTATTTATTGCATGCCGACAGTTTACTAAACAAATTATTAATCGATTTTGGCGGAGGGATAATATTGAACTCGAAGCCTTCGATTTCTCAATATTATTCCTCCGCCGAAATCGATCGAGTGTGGCAAAAAATGACAGTTCGAACGAGTATGTTGTTCTTTAATTATTGCACGCCTTCAGTTTACTAAAAAATATTAAAAACACAAATTATTGCTAAAAATAACCCAAACGTAAAAAAAGAAATAGTTAAATAGTCCGCGCACGTGATACGTATTGTTCAGGGACAATATATAACAAAAATTATTGTTAGCTACGGTTTTGCAGAAAAAGCGTGTATTTTAGGAAAATAAAAGCATCGGCGTGCAATAAAAAAAACATAATATAAAAGCGTTTGGTTATAATTTATAACACATATCGGTGAATTTTTCCTTTTTATAACCGATATGGACAATATGGTGGGACTGCTTCCAAACCAGCGACAGTTTTGCTTTCTTCTTTTTTCTAAAACAACCATCAAACAGAGTTTCATGTATTCCTATAAATATGCCTACGTTTCTAAATAAAACTCAGAGGAGAATTCCTGTAGCTATGCACAATTCCTAGTCCCCTTTCAGTTGGATGTTCTAGGGGGTCTGACCCCAGTACCCTTCTGCCAGTGCGCATACTCGAACCAAATAAGATTATTGGCCCTCGCTTCCAACTCTCGTGAATCCATAAGCAAATAAAGTTATTCGGGTTTCAAGGGATCTCAAATCCCACATCGCCCCTGAGTTCCTTCGGCGCGATGAAACTTCATTCATTCATTCTGTTAGAGAGTCCCTACTGGCTCTCTCCAATAAATTATAACAAAACAATTATTTATGATTAAAATCTTGCAAAATTATATAAGTCCAGTCTTGCTGGTCGCTTGGTACCTTTGAAAAAAATACCCATATTTCAAATTACCTTTTAACCCTTTACCCAACGTAACGGCCAAAACCGGCCAGCGCTATTCTCAAAAATCGCCAATTAATTTTCATTATTTTTTCATTTTTTGTCTCAAAACCATAGGTTATGACCTCTCGTTGGAACGAGCTCGTCGAGCTCGTTCCAACGAGGGGTCATAACCTATATTTTTGAGACAAAAAATGAAAAAAATTAGTTATTCAAGAATTTTTTTGGAAGTGTCGTCTGCTTTTCAGGTTAGGTAAAGGGTTAAAAATAACTTAGCTCTCAACCAGTTAAAAAGCTACCGGATTTTACAAGGCGTCGGGAAATTAAACAATTTTTTGTTGGTGATCATTGTTTATGTAAATACAACTTTAGTCCCTCCCCAAGATGTTGGTTGTGGAGACACTTTTCTACATAATAATAATAACACATTGGCCGGCCGCTGATTTGTCGCGGTTCTCGAGCGAGAAGGCCTTGGTTACCCCTGGGCTCCCATCTGCCTCCCTATTCCCACGCTTCTTCTCTCATCCAACACTCGGAGACAAACAGCTTGATGACATCCCTTGCCCCATTCTCTTCCCTATCTCTCTGATTAGCATATTAACCCTTTCCTTTGAGTCACTCACCAACCACACGTCCTTCATTCTCCCATTCCACTTCCCCATTATACTCCCAGTGAATATTATTCTTTTAGACTGGTATTTTGGGCATTCTAGAAGAAAGTGTTCCAGGGTCTCCACCACACCTAAATTACACATCTGACACTCCCTTTCACTGTTTTTCCCAATTTCGCCCACCAGGGACCGCGACCTCAACTTGAACAACAGTGACCCCCAAAGGTGCCATCAAGGTATGCTTCAAAACCAGGCTTCTCTTTCTCACGCAGGCCACCCAAAGACCTCGTTGATTTGATCCCCTCTCCCCAATTAAGGTTACCATCCTCCATGACCCTTTCTCAGACGATTTTGTTACCCTGGGTTGCTCCTACGTTTAGATACGCGCTCTCCAATGAGTAATTATCTATTAGCTCCCTCACTTGGACCATCCACCTTGTCTTGACATTTGAGTTGAAAATACCCTGGAACGTTACTTTGCACCATCGGCTGTCGGGGAGATTTATCAAATAATTAAGACAGCTGCGTTTCAATAAGTCTATCCTGTCGTTGCTCCTCATTCACCCAAGCTCAACCCTGACTGCTTCTAGTGCCGCGGCATTACTCGATCCCGTTATCAATTGGCCTGCATCGTTCTGCAGGATTTCCAAGCTCTTTACAGCAGTTTGGTTTAGGGGTACCACTTCAGTATCATATGTTATACTTGGCAGATCCACCATTTCCCAAATGGTTTTCCCCACGAAAACCTTATTGAAACTGTTTCTTCCTATAAGTTTCATTTGCTTAAGGATTCGCCTCCCCTTCAGAATCAATTTATTTGTGTGGTTTCGGTAGATGCCTCTTCCTGTGATGTTTATATTTACTCCCAGATACGTAGCCACCTGTCTTTCCTACACTAAGAAGCTTGCTGCTGCCTTCCGGAATACAAAACAACTCCCCCAATACATATGACTAATGGGCATTCTACCAATCCAGTTATATACAGATCGGTGGTGCCAAGGTACTGTGGGTTTTGTACTTTATATTGGCACCTTGGTAACTATCATTATCAGTCGTTGTTGTGGACTTGTCTCGGGATCCTGCAATTATTCAAATAGCGAACGTTAGTATCCAGCTGAATCGATTAGAAAAAATAATCGATTTACGAATTTGTTGCCCGATTCTATCCGAGAACCGATACATGCGATCGATTCGAATCGGCCGCGATTTACAACGATTGTGTCAAGTGTTTCAAGTTTGACAGATCGGGAATGTTGGGGAAACCGGCGGAAACTTTGCACACATTACACATGTATAAACTAAGTCATTATACCCCCACTTTCGAAGAAAATGGGGGTATACTGGATTACATGCGTCCGACTGTGCGTCTGAGCGTCCGTGCATCCGTGCGTTCGTGCGTCCGTGTGTGAGTCCGTCCGAGAATATTCATAACTTTCATAACTTAAGTAAATTATTATTTACTATAATATTTGTTGGTCATAGGTATGCCCACACTAGTTATTTTTCTTTTTTATTACTTGTTTTTATTATTTGTTCACTTAGAAATTGTGTCCGTCCGAGCCAAATTTTGTCTGTTCAGCCTGTATCTCGGGTATCGAATGTTCTATTGCAACGAAATTTGCTGTGAACACTGCTTATGGTTTCGGCTTAAAAAAAAAAGGATTCAACGATATTTTTTCACATTCTCCTTTTTTAGAGTTATCTCCCTTTTTGACTTAGAAATTGCAGGAAATAGACATTATTTTACTGTTCAGCCTGTATCTCAGGTATGGGTTATCAGATTTCAGTGAAATATGGCATGCAGTTTGCCTATGACAAAGGCTTCTGCCTCATTGCATAAAACTTCCAAACACCAAACAATTTACCATACCTTTTGACTTAGAAATTGTTGAAAACTTTCGAAGAAAATGGGGGGTGGGGGGGAGGATATACTCGATTACATGCGTGCGTCTGTCCGGGCCAACATTGGGGGTTTAGGGGTTATTGTTATTAGGGGCTACCTCAAAATTAAGGTAGCGTTAAGGTTAGGAGTGGGGTGGGGTTAGGGTTAGGGGTATCCCCAGAGTAGGGCTTAAGGTTGGGGAGGGTTAGGTCCCGGGGGGGTAGGTTTGGGGTCAGGGGTGGGGTTTTAGTTTTAGTAGCCCCTAAACCGAAAAATAGTTCCTAATCCTATTGGCTTGGCTAGGGTGGGGATGGGTCAGGGGTGGGGTGGGGGTTAGGGGTAGCCCCAGAGTAGGGCTTAAGGTTGGGGAGGGTAGGTCCCGGGGGGTTAGGGTTGGGGTCAGGGGTGGGGTTTTAGTTTTAGTAGCCCCTAAACCGAAAAATAACTCCTAATCCTATTGGTTTGGCTAGGGTGGTGTTGGATCTGGTAGAGTATGGCTTAAGGTTGGGGGGTTAGGTCCCGGGGGTGGGTGGGGGTTAGGGTCTGGGGTGGGCTTTCAGGGTTTAGGGTCAGGTTGGGGTAGGGTTAGAGTTAGGGTGTGTTTTTTGGTGGATGGGTGGGGTAAGGGTTAAATACAAGTTCTAGGGTGGAGGGGTGGGGTTCTGGGTAAAATAAGGTTTTGGACATACAAACTGTTTTTTTGGTAGCCCATAAACCCGAAATGTTGGAGCGTCCGTCCGTCCGTCCATCCGTGTGTGAGTCCGTCCGAGAATATTCATAACTTTCATTATTTTCTATAATATTTGTTGGTCATAGGTATGCCCACACTAGGCGGTACACCACGTGGGGGTATGCACCGGACGACAGGCCAGCTCTTGTATTTATTATACGCTAAACGATAGATTAACGAAGAAATTGCGGAAAGATATAAATCGTATCCCCCACTGTGAGGATATAGAGATTTTCACTTTCACGGTATCAATCAAAATAGTGGCTTTCAAAGCATCACTTCAAGGTGAATACGCGTCAAATTATCATTGAAAATGATCAATTTGTTCTAAAAACGTATAATGAAAAGTAAATCTAGTGTTTTTGAGTGGATACCGATCATTTCCAGCAATAATTCAACACTTATTCATCTTGAATTGAAGCATGAAACCCGCTAGTCCAAACATGGCCTGAAAGTCCGTAATATAAGTTTTTGGTACGTCCTTTCAAAGTACGTACCAAACCAAAAACTTATATTACGGACTTTCAGGCCATGTTCAGACTAGAAATCCGCCAGTTGAATCAGATTGCAAGACGCTATCTGTTGGGAGTACCAATCAAATCGCTTTCGCGTTTCAATAATTCAATGCGCTGTTTACTTTCATGCATCAAATCAAGGTTAAAACGAATGGAATTATCAGATTCTTATAAAAAGCGTATAATAAAAAGAAAATCGCGAAAAATAAACATTTGTCTCGGTCACTCATGAGATAATTTTCGGTATTCATTCAAAAACACTAGATATCCTCTATTTATTTATAACTAAGAAGGTGGTAATAACCCCCAACTTAGTGTTTTGGATGAATGGCACTTCTCCATGTCACATGATGCACGACAACGTGACACGACACGACGTGATAACGAACATCCAATGGTCCATTTCTGTCCGTTTTGTAGCATTCCCACTGGAGTTATGACGTCCTTATCTTTGCAGTATATTTCGCATTAATAATGTTGAAAACACGATTTCGCGTGTACAATGTAAGCTTGAATGCGAAACTAGCTATGAAATTCCTGTTTCTCCATGACAAGCACGGGGTCTTCAGATGGAATTCAACACCCAGAGAGAGAGAGAGAGAAGAGAGAGAGAGAGAGAGAGAGAGAGAGAGAGAAAGAGAGAGAGAGAGAGAGAGAGAGAGAGAGAATTATTCTTTGAAGAAACCGATGCAATCGAGACCATTTCTAACTGTCGAACATGCCATCGCATCCGCATTACGTCGTGAAACATTAGTATTCAGTTGAATCGATTAGAAAAAATAATCGATTTGCGAATTTGTTGCCCGATTCTATCCGAAAACCGATTCGAAGTAAAATTTTTGATCTCAGAGCTCTAATTTGTCTATAAGCTGATACAGTAAACGTATCTACATCTGATACAGATATAATTTGTTTTATGTACGTAGTTTATATAATACTGGGTGGAACTCTGTCCTCTTGTCATTGCCGTGTAAAGAATTGAAAAAGGTGATATTTTGTATTTTTTAGGTAGCTTCAGTTGGCCTCGGCACTAAAAAAGTTCCGTTGTACATTTTGGTCCAGAATATATCCGGGGGTGAGTAATACTAATAAATATTTTTTATTAACCCTTCATTATCGCGAAGTCCAAATCAATCCAGAGTTGCATGCAGAATCGATATTTTAAAGATTTGTTGTTTTTATTCCTTCTCCAAACAATGGTTTAGGACGCATCACTCGTACGAACGTGTTGCCTCCTTCCAGTGAGGGTTACATGCCTTGGCTCGGAAGTCCAAAAACGGTTTTGAATAAACCCGATAATGTATTGTTTTTAGCGTGCCTATCTTGTGTCGGCAAAGGAGAAATGCAAGATGCCTCGTTCGAGAAGGTGTGGTGATTTCTTGCAGTGTTAAATGGTAAAGCTAGTTTTGTTTCTTTACCAATCCATCAAACCTCTTAATACACGGCTCCCTCTCCAATGTCAGTTCAATTGTCAACGAAGGAAGAACCTTCAGCTGTGTGTCATTTGATAACATTTTAATGCCATACACCAAGCTCGGCAACGATTAAGATTCTTCTGTCGCCATTCAGGTATCATGATCGTGCTCGGCACAATAATCATGAAACCAGCTTTCATAACAACGGAGTCATGTTTTAACCCTTCACCCAGCGTAACTCTAAAAAACGGCCAGTGTTATACACAATAATCAGCATTCAATTTTCATTATTTTTTCACCTTTTGTCTTAAAGCATAGGTTATGACCCCTCATTGGAACGAACTCATTTATCTCGTTCCATTGAGGGGTAACAACCTATTTTTTTAATGCAAAAATGAAAAAAAATAGTTATCTGCCTTTCGTGGTAGGTAAAGGGTTAAAGCTAGCTTTAATCATTCAATAACGAAATCTAGCCTTTCAGGAGTATACGGCCCATTTTTATTTAAACAAACTGGAAAAAATACATAGATCTTCTGAACCTACTATGTTATGCGGAAAATACAGTGAATATGCGGAAGGATGGAACAGATGCTCCACGTCGGAAACGGCAGATTGATTGCTCCATTATCAAGCATTTTATGCAAAAGAAACTTACTCAGAGTATTTATTGTTGCTTATTGTTTGTTTGTTTATTGGTGTGTATTGACGCTTTTAACAGCCAGGGTCACATTCCATCGGACAGCTTCACGGGTAGAGGAAGACGGAGTACCCGGAAAGGGCCACCGAGCAGCGGCGAGCAACTGTCAGAATCTCCAACTTACGAACTCTACACTCGCAGAGTTAGCAGTGGTTGAAGGCAAGTGCGACACTGGCGCGCAGTCCGCCTTAGTATTCAGCAACACCGTGTCCCCATACGCGCAGTCGGGATTAAATGTCTTGCCCAAGGGCACAACGCAGTTACCGCTGATCAGGATCGAAACGTCGACTTTTCGGTTCAAAGTCCAATACTCTAACCACCGAGCCGCTGCGTTCCCATTTAATGTGTGAGAATTTAGGGATTTTTATTGACTGAACTTGAAGTTTTACAGCAATGTTTCTTACATAATCGTGCACTTATACAAAGACTTTCATCAGCCCTCCCGCAAAGGTGCAATTTATTCGAGACATCTGATTGTTTGAGGTGATATATGGGTTCTTCCCACTTACCCGACAGGCCGAGTTTAACTAGTTCGTTTTTGTCATTTTCCTATTCACCCAGCCTCTCAATTTGCAGTTAAATTCCCAATTAAACAAGCAACTGGTCTGAAGAAAACATAGTCAGCATTTTTTTGATCGAGAAAAGTTTCACACTTCAACCAGAACAATAGCGGCTAGGTAGATAGGAAGACCCAATATAGCAGGGGTCTTCCATTCCACCCTAGTGTTCAACCGATTACCAAAAATGGCCGCTGACCGATCACAGGTTATTTGACCTCACATTCGGCGGATTCCGATGCCGTTTACGATTGTAATGCCGTGGCCTACTAGAAAAGTCGAGGCTCGAAAGAACTACATTCAGTTTAACTTATTTTACGGGTTTACAGTCCGTTCACTACTAGATAAGTTGAGAATCGAAGGAACTATATTAAACTGAACATATGTCAGTGTTAAACTCCGTTTATTCAGGTCCAGTAAAATTACCAGCCGCTCACACTTGGGCGGTAAACGTGGTTCTCAGAGCCACGTTTACCACCCAAGTGCGCGCAACTGGTAATTTTTACGGCGACCTGAGTCAATGGATCGCACTCTTCACTTTACCGGTATGAACTGGCGATTGCCGCATGTACGCTCATTTGTAAACTTTACATGTCGTTTAACTTGTATATCCCGTAAAGGGAGGTCTAGAAAAATTACACATTGTGGTGGTTTTTCAACTTTATTGAATTGTATCATTGACATCATTTTACATTAACAATTGAACAATTGCTGAAGATAATAAGATGTGGTTAATGAATCATCATCAAAAAATGCTTGGCAACAATCGGTTGAAAAGATGTTCCAGGGGCCGTTGCTGTTGTCATCCGATTGCCCACAATCGGCCGTTTGAGGTGGCCGATTCCTTTCATCGGTTGAACACTATTCCACCCAGCCGCTATTGAAGATGAGTATACATAACTGCAATTGCTTCTTGGTTTTTAGATGTTATCGGTTTGGAATCGCACATGACTAGCCCGAGCAAAACTATTCTCCCCCGTGAAGCCATGAAAACACTTTACTCTTCCCTTTTACACAGCCATTTGGCATATGGAATTCAAATTTGGGGCAAATATAGGGATACAAGAAAATTAGCGAGTTTGCAGAAGCGCCCGTTACGAATAATAAATAACACAAGCTATAATGCCCACGCTGTACTCTTCTTTGCTTGGGACAAAATACTTAAAGTTGGTGGCTTGTTTAAGCTCAATGCTACTCCATTCGTCTTTAACTGGAGAAATAATAGTTTGCCCTCATCCTTCAATGATATCTTTAATTTAATTTAGTCAGTATTTTATTTCAGAAAAGCATACTAATTTACATAAAGGTTAAGACAACGTGATGAATTACAAATTTACGAAAAGGGATTCAGCCGCAATCCAAAGCTTTTAAGCTGTCTCCTACAGTCAACATTTACATTAAACTTTCATGGGATTTAATAAACTGTTTTAACCCTTTACCCAACGTAACGGCCAAAACCGGCCAGCGCTATTCTCAAAAATCGCCTATTAATTTCAATTATTTTTTCATTTTTTGTCTCAAAAACATAGGTTATGACCCCTCATTGGAACGAGCTCGTCGAGCTCGTTCCAATGAGGGGTCATGAACTATGTTTTTGAGACAAAAAATGAAAAAAAATAGTTATTCAAGAATTTTTTTTGCAAGTGTCGTCTGCTTTTAATGTTAGGTAAAGTGTTAAAAGAGAAAAAAAGTAACATGGTGTGAAGATGGAAGGAAGAGGGAAAAGGGGCTAAGATGTAGGATTTAGGCAGCTGTTTCCTTGGATGACACGACACAAGGATGGCGAACACTGCAGAAAGAACGACGTCGTATACATGTACACATCTTTATACATGGTAGTATGTTAAGAGTCAAGACCGTTTGGTCAGAGAGATCTGCTTTGTGGTTTAGGCATGGTTCAGTAGAATGTTTTTGTCATTGTACATAATCGTGTAATGTTTCGAATATTTTCCTGTTCGTATCCACATTGTATGTAACATTTCCATTTACAAGTATGTCCGTGGTATTTGTAAAGGGTAAAGTGGTGAACGTGTTCTGTCTAATATCTAGGTAATTTGAACAGCGTAACAGGTAGTGATCGTTTGTTTCACGGGCACCGCATGAACAAACAGGGGAATGCAAAAAGTGGTTTTTAAAAGTGTTTTTTAAACAGATGGTCATTAAGATTACTACAACACAAGGGAAGTCTACAGTGGTGTATCTGCGGCTTGCGTTCTTTATTACGTTTGAAGTAACTGGAAACAAGCAGTTTGTTTCTATTTAGGTAAGTTGACAAATTTTGCAACCAGCTATTTTCTCCCACCTGTCATGGTAGAGCATTCCATAGTCGGGTGGTTGAAGGCAAGAGTGCTTCCTGGTGTTGCTGGGTACGAGAGGAGGGAACAACCAGGGCAGCGTTATGACACAGACTATACTCAGAGACACCGACTCTAGCGGAATAATCAACATGGATACGTAAGCAGGGCACCATTCTGTGGTACATCTTGAAATACTGTTTCAGTTTGTGTTTCTCCCTTCTTACTTGAAATTCGCAGGGGTTCCCACCCTGTTTCCGCATAAATAAGTGCTTTACTAGCACTCCGAGTTGCACCTGTTACAATTCTGGCAGTTTCAATTTGGATGCGTTCCAGTTCATCGGATTCAGATTCCGTGTAGTTAACCCTAAACTGTATCTGAGTGCTCTAGAACTGGCCTAATGAAAGTAAAATATATTTTTCTAATGTTTTGCGATCAACTGTGTATTTGTATTTTCTCAATAAACCAATTCTTTTCCAGGCTTTAGCAGCTAAAATTTCAATGTGTTCTTTCCAGGAGCCCCGGTTAAAAGTACGCCCAGGTGTGCATGGCAGTTCACTTCTGTTATACTCTCATTGCACATTTTCAAGGAGGGGTGATTATTTCGAACAATGTTACGGGACATTAGCATAGACTCAGTTTTTGAGCAATTGATTTGACCAGCTTTCAAATTGCGACAAGTCATGGTTTAGAATGTCCACTGCTATGTCGGGGTTTTCTCTTATTAAGGGGCTGCCAAACCGAAACTTTTCAGAATTTCACGTTACACTTTCGTTTGCAAATAAAAATAATAAGCTTGAACCATATCTATCAGGTTATATACCGTTTTCTTCATTGCGAGATTTTCTAGTTTGTGGTTGAGAAATGTTGTAAGTATTGTTCAGTTTTCGATGCATGCTCGGGTTACACAATACTGGCGTGCATTAGCAACAAAGCAATTTAAATAGCACAAGGAAAGAAAATACCTCTCAGGTACATATACTTAAATATATTTGCAACAACATCCGGGATATATTTTTCATATTTTCTGAGGATAAATTATGAATTTGTGAAAAATGTGATGCCGTCTGTATTTCGAGGAACGAATCTTGTTTGTTTACATTCTGCAACAATCCACGTGGCAGGATTATGCGATCAGTAATCAATAAAAATGAGAATTACAGCACTCTGCAAATCTTATCTTGTTAATATTAATTTACTGACTTCTAACATATGCTCTACCAATCAAGTACACTTTTTTTGGAAAGTCATAATTAGTAAGAATTTTGAAGAAAACTTGAAACAGACCACTGTAACAGAATATTATATACATGTGCTCTGTTTGTTTCTTGATTTAGTCGCGTCTGTCACGCTGGAGTAACCGACCAATAGATGTACACAATATCTTGCGTCGCACGATTTGATTGTCTTGATTGGGAAGTTATTCTGCCCATTTTTAATCGCGTCATTCGAAAATGTAAACAATGATTCTGTTCTGGTTCAGAATTTACCACCTTGAAATAATTTGCTCAAAAGTGGATTTATTCAACAAAATAATTTAAAACTATACCCGGATGTTCTGGACATAATACGTAAGTATACATATCTGAGAGGAATTTGCTGAAGTCGCACTATTCAAATCGTTCTGTTGCTAATACACATGAGTATTATGTAACACGAATATGCACCGAACAACGCACAATATTCACAAACCTTTTGAACCATTGCCTAGAAAATCTCCTAACGAATAAAACGATATACAACATAGTACATATGGTTCACGCAAATGATTTTTATGGCAATCGAAAGTTTCTCGTGAAATACTAGAAAGTTTCGGTTTAGCAGCCCCTTAAGTAGAGATTTGTATCACGCGCAAACAAGCGGATGTTACTTGAAATATTGTTATCTATGACATCGATGTATATTATAAACAGCAGTGGTCCAAGGATTGATCCTTGTGGAACGCCAGCTGTAACTGGTTTCCATCTGGAGGCTTCAGAATTAACGACGACAAGCTGTTGGTGATTACTCAAGTAAGATTCGAACCAATGAAGCAAGTTTCTTGTTGTTCCTATGCGTTCCAACTTGAAAAGAAGACCCTTGTTCCAAACTTTATCGAATGCCTTGCTAACATCACAGAAGACAAGACGGATGTAGAGCAGTGCTTATAGTGTTATAAATATCGGTAAGTTGTTGCTTAGTTGAATCTTTAGGTGTAAATCCAGATTGAAATTGAGTGATCGGGGAATTTGATTGAAGGAACGCAAGTACTTGTTTGAATGTACACTTTTCAAAAGCCTTGCCGATACAACTAATCAACGATATGGGCATATAGTTAGTAGCCATGTTGGGGTTATCCTTTTTAAGTATTGGGGTTGCATTAGCTTTCTTCCACTCAACCGGAAAATAACACTGAGAAAGGAGATAGTTAAAGATGAGTGTGAGCGGTTTTATCCGGCTTGAACTACATTTTTTAAGAAGTCTCGGACTTACATTGTCCGGACCACACCCTTTGGAGCTTTTTAGGGGGCTTAAGGAGTCGCTAACTTCACTTGTCAGCATGCTAATATTTTCTAACGTCGGACAAGAAGTATTGTGATTATGGGTTGGTAGAGAAGCGTATGAGTCATCCACTTGGGAGATAGTACAAAAATAATCGTTGAATGCGTTGGCTTTTTCAGTGTCAGTTGACAGGTCACGATTGTTGTATTGTATGACAGAGATGTCTAATTATTGTTTGTTCATTAGTTTATAGAGCGTCCTCCACCAGTTGGCCGACGAGGTTGGTTCATCATTGAGATTATTTTCTTATATAATAAAATATTTGTCCTTAGCTTTCCTAATTGCAGATGTTGTTTGATTTATCTTTTATGGTATTTGCCCGACGTTTGTGGCGTATTAACGTTTTACGCTTGTTGATGGATTCGTTTACGTTGGCGTATTAGTTTTCTTATATCGTTGTGAAACCATGGGGGTTCGTTCTGCCTACATGTAACCAACCTACTCGGGATAAATTTTGAGGAAACAGATATGAGAAAGTTTTGAAATTCATAAATGGCGGAATCGCCCTAGGAAAAGGGGAGGATACTCTTCCAGTTGGCTTCTATTAGCGTACTGTTTAAGCCAGTGTAGTCACCTTGGTTGAAAAACGTTGTGTGCGTTTTACGGAAAACTTTAGCACAGCCACAATGGGACAGTGATAACGTGTACATTCATCACCAAAGGGTCTTTCGACGCCACACTCAACTACAAGGGAAGAATTGTTAGTTATAATAAGGCCAAGAAGGGAAGAGGAAGTTTCAGTGAAATGAGTTGGTTGTTGGGGGAGTGGCGATAGGTTATACTGCCACAGGATGGATTTTAAAGGCCCGTTGTTTGTCATCTGATCATCGTTAACCCTTTACCCAACGTAACGATTAAAACCGACCAGCGCTATTCTTAAAAATCGCCAAATAAATTTCATTATATTTTCATTTTTTTTTGTCTCAAAAACATTGGTTATGACCCCTCTTTGGAAATGAAAAAATTAGTTATTCAAGAATTTTGTTTGCAATTGTCATCTGCTTTTCATGTTAGGTAAAGGGTTAAAGTCACCAGTTATAACAACATTTGGAGGGTGTGAGTCGAGAGCTCGTTCAATATGGGGTAGCAATCAAGTTTCACGACTCAGCGCTGGAATTTGGCGAACGGTAGAAGGAACACAATAGGAAGTGACCTGATTTGTTTGAGATCTGAAGCTACAGGCATTCAATACCAGGAACTTCGAAGTCATTTCGAGCCTTGAATGCGAAGTCGTTCTTTATATAGATATTTATACCACCACCCCTAGAATGTCAATATTTTCTCACCGGGATTTGGTATCCCTGGAGTATGAGGTCGTCATTGTCGTCGTTGGTATTGAACCAAGATTCGGTAATGACAGATATGTCGTTTTCGAAGGCTTCTCAGCGCCATATATCAAGTTTGGGAACAATACTCTCAAAGTTCAAGTGTAGGATAGAAATTCTGTCAGGTCTCTGGGCATAACTATCACAGTCGTAAAAGTAGTCGGAAGAGTGGGATGCCGACTCGTCAGTCTGGCCTGGGTTTGTCTCCACGTCACCTGGTAGAATAATTTTTTAAAATTATACGACAATACGTGAGTATGATCATGAACGACTGGATGGGTATGGACTCGGGTCCATTATTTTGTGTATAAGCATGGGTAGTAAGTTTTGCTAAGTCAGACATTGCGCATTTGCCTGTTAGGATCAGTTCTGAAATGCTGCGACAACAAATAATTGTTACCAAGATAATGGGTAGAATACCATAAAGACCCCAATAACAGTAAATCAACGCAGCAAACACGCTTTCGTTCGGATTTAATACCTTTTTGCAGTGTGCACCATGCTGAGCGACGAAACAAAAGAGACCCCCCTCTCATTCTATATGTCGATCATTATGTGAGCTTACAAGTACATGGTAAGATACATTGTAGGTTCTGAGAGTAAGTCTAAACATGTGAGGGAACAGCTGCCTATGCCCGGAATCTGACTGGGAAGAAGTGAAATGGAGATAAGGTGGATACAATCGGGATCTCGAGAAGGGATATCTACAACACGGATCCTGGTGTATCTGGGAGTTGGTGTGAAAATGGAAAGGGCTGTGTGTGAATAATAGGATAGGAGTGATATTAATTAACCCTTTGAACCCTAGCGGCCCATTTCCCTATCAGGAACACGATACGTCATAACGTCATAATATAGGATGGCTGTTCAGTAAATATGTGGAGTAGACCAATCAATATTTTCAACGTGCAGCCCGAGGCTGCACGTTGAAAATATTGATTGGTCTACCCCAAATAATGAATATGGACTCTTCTAATTACTGCCATTGAACTGGCTTGGAAGATACCACTAGAGTTCAAAGGATTAAGAGAAAAAGTTGGTACCAATGGTTTTATGGTAATATTTTCTCTGGCTTTTATCCAAAAGTAACAATTTTAGACGCGTACTCATTCCTTATCGGTCTAGTGAGGCGAAATAATATTCGACACACCAACAATTGAGTGGTTTTTACAACTTGCCAAAGTGCGTCAGCAGAGACCCTCTAATAAGCTGCAAAAAGATGATTGATGGATAGGTAGGATGAGTCAGCATTAGAGATCAGCTAAGAAATCAACCATTCGACGTACAGATGTATGATTACAACTTTCCGATGGGTACATGAAGTCACACTCCAACGTACTTTAAAAGCATATTTGAACTGTACCAAAGATAGTTGGAAAATGACTGTCGTTAAATTGGTCCAAGTGAGAAGTAAGCAACGGTGTTGGTAATAGTATTGATTAGTTGGCGAATAATTACCATTTAGTCTGTTCAAGCGAGTAATGGTTCACATCCGATTAATTTAGAACTGATAGTTTTCCATCTCTGCTTGCAGAGCACAGCACTTGCCACCATGTCGGCGTGAGCTCATCAAACGCGTTCCAAAAAAAAAAAAAAAATTAATAAAAATTAGGGTACTAGAGCAAAGGCCAAAGTTTTCCTTGCATATGCTTCATATTCAGTCAAACACAAATAGCATTTTGTTTGTTTAAATTCGTTCTATAACAAATTGCTGGAGGATGCCTGTAGGCCCGCTCCAATAATTTGCAATAGAACAAAATTCTGATTAACAAATTCAGACCACCTATTACATCTAGGTTCTCAAGCAGGCAATGGAAGAGAAACAAGATTAGGATGAGATTTTTGTCTACGGCCATTTGCTTTCGAAGGTGAGGGGGTAGATTAACTTGTTGGGTGCTAAAAGCCACTGTCAGTGGTTTCCAAAATAATAATAATATTTTGTTTATATAAATTTATGTAAGTTTTTTTCTAATATAAACTGTAGGCACTCACCAATAACTGTAACAGAACAAGTTTTGAATAACAAATTCAGACCAACTAAAAGGGCGACAAGATTCGGATGGGATTTTTGTCTACGGCCCTTCGCTTCTGTAGGTAAGGGGTTAGAATTTTGGTTGAGTGCTAGAAGCCACTATCGGGGCTATCAAAAGAAATGAGAATACCAGAGCAAAAACCAACGTTTTCCTGGCTCATGTTTCATATTCAGTCAAATCGAAGTAAAATTTTCTTTGTGTAAGATTATTCTGTTACAAACTACCGGGGAGTGCCTGTAACAGAACAAATTTTTAATAACAAATTCAGACCACCTTAAACAATGTACATTCTCAAGCAGGCAATGGAAGAGCTGCAAGATTCTGATGGGATTTTGTCTACGGCCCTTTGCTTCTGTAGGTAAGGGGTTAAATTAACTTGTTTGGTGCTAGAAGCCACTGTCAGGGCTTTCAAAGAAAATTAGGGTACCAGAACAAGAGACAACGCTCTCATTATCCATGCTTCATATTCAGTAAAACCCAAATAATATTTTGTTTATATAAATTTGTTCCAATACGAACTTCCGGAGAGTGTTTGTGGGCAGTCTCTGATAGTTTGCAACAGAACAGATTTTGAATGTTTCAAATCCATTTAATATTTTGCTTAACCCTTTACCTAACATGAAAAGCAGACGACACTTGCAAAAAAAATTCTTGAATAACTAAATTTTTTCATTTTTTGTCTCAAAAACATAGGTTATGACCCCTCGTTGGAACGAGCTCGACGAGCTCGTTCCAACGAGGGGTCATAACCTATGTTTTTGAGACAAAAAATGAAAATATTTTGAAAATTCATTGGTGATTTTTGAGAATAGCGCTGGCCGGTTTTGGCCGTTACGTTGGGTAAAGGGTTAAATAAAACGGTGCTGTTCTTTGCTTCAGTAGGTAAGGGGTCAGAGTAACCCAATTAATATTTGTTTAGATAAATTTGCTCTATTACAAACTACTGGAGAGTTCATGTACGCACACATTTTGAAGAACAAATTTCGACCACGTTAGATTAACTGGCTGGGAGATTGAAGCCACTATCAGAGCTTTCAAAAAAGTGAGGGTCCCAGAGCGAAAAACAACGTTTTCCTTGCTCATATTTTATATTCGGGCAAACTCAACTAACATTTTGTTTATATAAGTTTGTTCTGTACTATTCCAAAAAAGTATGGGATATTTGATAAAAGTGAGATATGAAGAAATATATTTATATTTTCATCAAAAAGAGAGTTGAGGCATTGCACTGTGACATCTGGTGAATGATTTCAGCGATAGTTGGGTGTCTGACAAGCACACCTTCCACGCACTGAGTTGCAGAAGACATGGACGGTCAGTCAGAGAATTTACCACATTCAGTCCAAGACCTCAATATCTTGTAAATCCTCCTCTGTTCGCAAGACAAGCGCGGATCCGACGTGGCATACTCCTCACCAAACGTCCAATATCAGCTTGACTGATGTTATTCCATTCTTCCTGCAGTGCCACTGAAGGTAACGCAGCAGACATTGAGAAGATTCATATTGCTGCTGCCAGGGTTGTTACTGGCGCAACCATGAGCACCAGTAAAGCTAAATTATATTCAGAAACTTGCTGGGAAACTCTTCAGGACAGACGTAGGAAGCATAAGTTAATACAGTTTTTCAAGATGTATCACCATATAACGCCACCATATCTTGCCTGTAAGGTACCCCCCCCCCCCCCCCCCCTGCAATATCAGCAACTACCCTATGGAACACGGCCCGTTCTGATGATAATCTGCATACCCCCTTTTGTCGAACAAATCTATACCAATCCTCGTTCGTTCCAGAAACAACCAACTTATGGAATAATATTCCACTATCCATTCGTGAAAACCCATCCATTAGTAACTTCAAGAGCTTCCTAAGTCGTGGTAACCGACGACCTCCGTCGTTCTTCAGTAATGCCCAATGCCGTCCAGCACAGATATACCACTGCATGTTGCGTTTGGGGTGTAGTAACCTTAACTCCCACCTACATGCTAATCATCTGGCACTGTTGCCTAACTGTCATTGTGGGGAGATCGAGTCAACTGAACATGTTCTGCCGTCATTCCCGCTGCACCTGTGTGCTAGAAATAGGACTATTGCACAAATACCCCTTCCACTGAACTTAAATGCATTACTCTACGGCTCCGAGCACCTATGTAGTGGCGAGAATCGCTTCATTTTTGAAACAGTTCATGTTTTTATCATGGAAACCAAACGCTTTCAGTAAACCCCTTTAAACCTCAGTCAAGGTAATAATGAATGGTTGCATATTTCCGTGATGACCGTTAGCCCTGAATTGATTTGACCTTAGTTAACCTCCGAAGGAAGAGACCAGAGTCTTATAGTAAGTCTGGTTACACCAACACTGACACCTTCATAGTCTGACACCTCAGAAAAATCGCATGTTGAGCCACCCGAGTGCGAGTCGAAATAGGTCGAACAGGCAGTGTCTGACATCATTCTCGGGAATACTCTCGCGAAGCGCTTTCCAGAAGGTGACGTCGGTTCCTGGTGGTTCTACGGGATGCTTGGTCTGTTGCGTTTGCTCTCTGAACTGTTTTGACTCGTGCTGTAATTGACTGTGACCCGCTCTCAGTACTTCAAGTTCTACAATATAGGGATAGAGTGCGTTTGTCTCAAAGTTGGCTTCTCTTTTCTCTGCTTGCCACTTCTTCTCTTCTTCTTCCCTTGTCCTTCTCATTTTTCTTATCTATATTATTATGTTTCCTCTTTTACTTCTTTTTTTTCTTTTCTACTTCCTTTCTATATGCCTTATTTCTCTCAATGTACAGTTTCGAGCAATGTCTAGTATTTGTTTACTAACAGTAATAGCATCTTTCTCTTGTAATTTGGAGACATGAGGGAGAGGACTAAAACAAGCACTATGCTTTCAGTCGAATCCCTTCACTATAGGTCTTATCATATTCACTTTCCTATAATATTTGTAAACATGAAGGGTAAGTGCTCGACGGTGTCCAGACGAAGGTAAGTATGGTTATTAAAGCAGGGGGGCAGGTGTATCTGAGGGAGTTTGGGGATACAAAGGCGTGCAGACAGTGTGATATGAGGTATGGTGGTGGTCGGCCAATGGATAGTAGTGGGGTGTGTGTGAATGCAGAGATATTTTACAGTTGTTAGAGAAGTGAGTTGGATTCGAGCGGTGTATCTGGGGTCACACCATTGAAGGTTACCTATGCTGGTGAAGTGGAAGGAGGATGGAAGGTCGTTGTGGATTCAAGAGGGAAAATGGGAGGCAGGAAACGTGGGGGGGGGGAGAGATTGCTTGATGTGGGGGTGTAACTGAGGAGGGGGATCTATAGTAGGAAAATTCGGAAGGTGGCGTCAGGACAGGGCTGCGTAGAGTCAGGCCAGAGTCGGCGTAAGGCTGCCAAGGTTGCTATGCGGTGTTTAGAGAACAGCTTCAGTATTTCAAATTTCGATACCCCTGGGAATGAGAGTGAGGGGGACATTGGGGGGGAGAGGTGGTTCCCGATGTTGATAGGCCAGATGGGATAAGGAGGTCCAGTGAAGAGAAAGAGGGGACCAGAGGCATGCGAAACGAGGCGAGTTGTAGATGATATAGGAACTGGGGAGGGGATGAAGAAGAAAATTAGTTGTAGCGGGGAGAAGCATCGTACGTAGGATTGATAATGTGGTTTGTGGTCCTGACAGTTCTAATCGAAGAGTCTTGTGCTTTCCGGGGGCGAATGTGGAGGATCTGAGGGACCGGGTAGATGGTATTGTGACAGGGTCAGTGTCGGATCCGGTAGTGGTGGTCCATGTGCGGACCAACACTATCAGGGAGAGAAGGTCAGTACGTTTGTTGGAGTCGTACAGAGGTTTAGTCAGCAAACTGCTAAGTAGAAATGCAAGAGTAGTTGTATCCGGGGTCCTTCCTGTCCTTGGAGGTTGGGACGAACGGAACTCAAGGATTTTGGCGCTGAATGAGGAGTTGGAGGACTACTATGTTGACCTGGGAATACCCTGTATCGATCATTGAGACACGTTTTGGGGCAACGCGAGCATGTACGGGCATGACGGGCAGCGTCTCAGCAGGATGGGGAAACAGGTATTGGGGATAAAATTCTACGGGTAGCGGATCCTTTTTTGGAGGGAAGCGGGATGGGGGGCCAGAGGCAAGTATAGCAAGAGTGGACACAGGTGTGGGGGGGGGGGGGGCAGAAGCGATGGGGACAGAATAAGTTCACCAAGGTTAGCATCAGAAAACAATGGGACCAGTAGGCGGAAGCCAATGAATCTCGGTACTATGAAAGTGGTTATAGCAACATCCGGGGTCTCCACTGGAAAGTAAGTGAAATTGCTACATTGATCGAGGCAGGGGACTTTGATGTCATAGACTTAAGCGAGCCGTGGTTAAGACACGAGGAACGGGTAGACCAAGTAAGGAGGTGCGTGTGGATAGGGAGTTGGATAGTGATCACAACTTGATTACAGTGACGATCAGGGCCAAAAACTTAGTAAAAAGCAAAGGAAGCTTCAAGGAGATTTGGGAACTCAAAAAGGATGCTGAATGGGCGAAGGTCGATGAAAAATTGAAACCAAGGCTTACAACCGTACACAAGGGGACCAGTGTCCAGAAAATGGCTGACGCCATAGTTGCGAGCCTAGTGGAGACGGGGAAGGAAAGTGAGAGTATTAAAGTAGTTGGCAGAGTTACAGACGATTAAGATCAAATCGCATCAGAACTAATCAAGCACTGGGAAAAGGTAAACGATAAGCGATGGGGCATGGGGAATCCAGCGGAGTGTCCGTACGAGGTCGAGGAAAATCTATCGAACTTCGTGTGTAGCGAAATTAAAACAGGGGAGGTGCGAAAGGTAATCTCAAAATTAAGGAATGGGACAGCGGGAGGGGTGGACGAAATTCCTAACGAGTTTATCAAAAAAGGGGGAGAGGAACTCTGGGAAAGCCTAACCTATTCAATTTAGCCTGAGATAAACAAGAGGTCCTAAAAGATTGGAGAGAAAGCAAAGTGACATTTATTCACAAAAAGGGTGAAAAAGACGTTTTGGATAATTATCGAGGGATCTTTGTCAGTAGCAACATTGGAATGGTTTTCTGTAAAGTCCTGTATGGGAGATTAGAGGAGGTGACTGAGGAGAAGGGTCTTTTGGGAGAGATTCAGAATGGTTTCAGGAAGGAAAGGAGAGTCACTGACAATCTTTTCACGCTATCCCAAATGACAGAATCCGCGAAAGCAAAAAAGAAAAAAATGGCCTTTTGGATGTTAAAAAGGTATACGATAGAGTATGGAGGGAGGGTATGTGGCGAAAGCTTGAGGCTCTGGGCTTGGCGAGTTTGTTGGAATTCTGAAAGCATTATATAAAGATGTACAGAGTGAACTTTGCCTGGGTAACATAACAACAACACGTGTGCCTATGGAGATTGGCCTAAAACAGGGGTGTATCCTTTCGCCAATTCATTTTGCATTGTACATCAATGGTTTAGGAGATGAACTCCTGCATAGCGACGAGGGGGTAGCAGTTGGGGACTTGAAGATCCCAGGGCTATTTTTTGCAGACGATATGGTGCTAGTGTCAGAAAGCGAAGAGGGGCTAGCGAAAACGCTGTGAATTGTTGGGAAATGAAACTTATAGGGAGAAACAGTTTCAATAAGGTTTTTGTGGGGAAAATCATTTGGGAAATGGTGGATCTGCCAAGTGTAACATATGGTACGGAAGTGGTACCCCTAAACCAGACGGCTGTAAAGAGCTTGGAAACCCTGCAGAACGATGCTGGCCGATGGATAACGGGGTCGGGTAATGCCGCAGCACTAGAAGCAATCAGGAGTGAGCTTGGGTGGATGAGGATCAAAGACAGGATAGACTTATTGAAAATCGGTTATCTTAATTATTTGGTAAATTACCTCATCAGCCGATTGTGTAAAGTAATATTCCAGAGAATTTTTAACTCAAATATCAAGACAGGGTGAATGGTCCAAGTGAGGGAGCAAATAGAGAACTACTCATTGGAGATCTCGGACCTAGAAATTGGGGAAAACCGCAAAATCGTAAGAGAAATGATCATGGAGGATGGTAACCTTAACTGGCGAGAGGGGGTCAAATCAAAGAGGTCTTTGGGTGGCCTGCGTGATAAAGAGAAGCCCAGTTTTGAAGAGTACTTTGATGGCACCTTTGGAGGGGGGGGGGTCACTGTTGTGCAAGGTGAGGTCGCGGTCCCTGGAGCTGAGGGGAAAAATTGGAAAAAAAACAGTGAAAAGGAGTGCCAGATGTGTAATTTTGGCGTCGTGGAGACCCTGGAACACTTTCTTCTAGCATGCCCAAAATACCAGTCTAAAAGAATAAGATTCACTTGGAGTATAATGAGGGGGTCACTGTTGTTCAAGCTGAGGTCGTCGTCCCTGGAGCTGAGGGGAAAAATTGGAAAAACAGTGAAAAGGAGTGCCAGATGTGTAATTTTGGCGTGGTGGAGACCCTGGAACACTTTCTTCTAGAATGCCCAAAATACCAGTCTAAAAGAATAAGATTCACTGGGAGTATAATGAGGAAGTGGTATGGGAGAATGAAGGACATGTGGTTGGTGAGCGCCTCAAAGGAGAGGGTTAATATGCTAATCGGAGAGATTGGAAAGAATGGGGCAAGGGATGACATCAAGCAGTTCGTCTCCGAGTGTTGGGAGGAGAGAAGAAGCGTGGGAATGGGGAGGCAGGTGGGAGTACAGGGGTAACCAAGGCCTTCTCATCCGAGAACCGCAACAAATTAGCGGTCGGCCAAAGTGTTATTATTACTGCCTACCATGTTCTATGTATCTACAATTATGGGGTTTTTTTTGTTTTGTATAATATGATGTATGTATGTATACAGATATTTTCAATAAATATTATTTAAACTAATATTAGAACTATCCTGAGACTGGCGTTTGTTACCTTGTAGCATTTCAAATGTATACAAATTCTATTCTTGAAGTTTACTCAGTAAACAGTATGGCCCGTCTTGTGACTGGGTACTTTTCCCTTTCTCATTAACAGTGGAATTTTGAATCCCGCTCAATGGACGAATTAGTAGGAACATAACTTCTTTCTTAAAATTATCACTGGATAGAGGTAGTGATTGACTCGAATCACATCGAGCAAATGAGCTATAGGGCAAATGCTCTATCAAGAGACTCAACATACTGCTCTACGACTCATTTCGGAAAAAAAGGATTACATAACCACAGTCATTTTCAAAGGGGGGTTCCGTAAGTGGGATACCTAGAAACAGGGTTGATGATTTCCCATAATAAGCTATTGAGAAGGTACTGAATGTCATTGCTCGAACGACTTTAATCCCATCGAGCAAATGAGCTATATAGCAATTGTCCTATCGAGTGACTCCACATACGACTCTTAAACTCATCTCGGAAAAAAGGGATTCTATAACCATAGACGTTTCCCCAAAAGGCATTCCAAGGGATTCTATAAAAAGGTATTTCATAAGTGGGGTTCCATAAGTGGGATTCCTAGCTCCTATAAAGGTTGTTTTACTATCCGCTAAGTCTTATTATGTTCACAGGACCGTCCATGCCCTACTGCGAAACTAGAAACCAAGCATACACCACACAATCAAATGGCCTAGCATTCCGAACGGGATAGTACAAACCATTAGGTGGTTTTCTAATACTAAGGGTGACAGTAGACCTATGTGGCACAGAGCGTAACTCCCATTTACCGTTCTAACCTTACCTCGCAATACCGCTTAGCCTAGCATTACACACTACCTATACCAACCCCGACGGTAAACTACATTCAGTGGGTTACTAGTACCAAATACTAAAAGTAGCTCAACTGGTGTACGGATCTATACCAGCCATAGGATAATATGAAGCATTAGATGGATTAGTAGTACTATGGGCTAACAGGGACATACAGGGGTCGGAGCGTACATCCTATATACTTATCTCTGCAATTCTGTTAACTCTTTACCCAACGTAACGGACAAAGCCGGCCAGCGCTATTCACAAAATGACGCCAATTAATTTTCATTATGTTTTCATTTTTTGTCTCAAATACATAGGTAGATCTCGTTTCAATGAGGGTCATAACCTATCTTTTTGAGACAAAAAATTATAAAAATTAGTTATTCAAGAATTTAGTTTGCAAGTATCGTCTGCTTTTCATTATAGGTAAAGGGTTAAAATTTGTTATATGAATTGATGTAATTTATATTTTGTATACTGTGAATAAAAATTCAATCAATCAATCAATCATGACTTTTTTTCTATTCTGCCAGGAACATATCAACTGAGCCGGTGATGAACAATCAGCTCTCTGTTTTGAAACATCAACTCAAACCAGTGATGAAACATCAGCTTTCTGTTTTGATACGGAATATAATCTTCGTCCAGGTGTTAATTAAAACTAGTGGGTTGGGTGAACATGAATAACCCGATATATTTTTGTCCATTCGGTTGAATGCCACTTTATATTTTAATAACAATAACTGTATTATTGCAAGGCACGTGTCACAACGGTGAGGGTATTATTACCAGAACTTCGTATTCAATTAAATTGACAATACAAGTAGCAGATGGAACTGTTTGTATTGTTCTGTACGCCATAAATGTTGCTCGGGTGGCGTCTACGGTTACAATTATGAGTATTGGAAGGAAAGATATTTTTCCAGGGAGTGTGATCATTAACCATTTAAAAAGGAGAGGCTTTTTTGTGCACAGAAACAGGATACGTCAGAATTTCATTAAATAGGATGGCATCTAAGCGAATATGTGGGATAGATCAATCTGACATGCTAGCTATCTCAGATTGTTCTAACGACTCGAATCCCATCGAGCAAATAAACTGTATAGTAGTGACTGAAACAGGCATTACTCAAACGACTCGAATCACATCGAGCAAATGAGCTATAGGGCAAATGCTCGATCAAGAGACTCAACATACTGCTTTACGACTCATTTCGGAAAAAAAGGATTACATAACAATAGTCGTTTTCAAAAAGGGATTCCGTAAGTGGGATATCTAGAAACAGGGTTGTTGATTTCCCATATCGAGCAGTTACTGAAAAGTCTTTGCTCGAACGACTTCCCATCGAGAAAATTCTCTTATCCTCATCTCGGAAAAAAGTGATTCTATAACCACAGACGTTTCCCAAAAAGGGATTCCGTAGGGATTCCATAAAAGGGATTCCATAAGTGGGATTCCATAAGTGGGATTCCAAGCTCCTATAAAGGTGGTATTACTATCCGCTAAGTCTTATAATGTTCACACGACCGTCCATGCTCTACTGCGAAACTAGAAACCAAGCAGACACCACACAATCAAATGGCCTAGCATTCCGAACGGGACAGTACAAACCATTAGGTGGTTTTTCTAGTACTAAGGAGTAACGATAGACCTGTGCGGTACAGACCGTAACTCCCATACTACCGCTCTAACCTTACCTTGCAATGCCACTTAGCCTAGCATTACACAGTACCTTTTGAAATCCCAATGGTAAACTACATTCAGTGGGTTGCTAGTACCAAATACTAACAGCAGGTGTACAGACCGTATAGCCTATACCACCGCACTAGACAACCATACATTACCCCCACCCACAATACAGCTTGACGTACTATACCAGTAATAGGATAGTACAAAGCATTCAGTAGGTTAATACTACCAAGGGTTAAGATGAGGCCTACGAGGTTATATACCGACCATACCGTACTACCGTTCTAAACTGCCAGTTATTACCCCCACCACACAATACTGCTTGACCTAGCATTACGTACTACCTATACTAGTCATAGGATAATATGTAGCATTAGGTGGATTAGTAGTTCCGAGGGCTAACAAGAGACTCACACTATACTACCGTTCTAATCTACCATGCACTACCCCTACCCACAATACCGCTTGGCCTAGCACGTACTATCTACACCAACCATAGGATAATATGAAGCATTAGATGAATTAATAGTACTACAGGGGTACAGAGCACACATCCTATACTAGCACACTAGGCGATCATGCATTGCACCCACCTCCACAATACCGCCTGGCCCAGAATTACATACTACTTATACTTGGCAAAGGATAGTACAATGCATTCGGTAGGTTATTACAACACTGATTAAGATGGGACTTACAGGTGCATATAACACCCGTACTATACTATCACACTAGACGACCATGCACACCCACCCCACAATAATGTCAGGCCAAGCATTACGTACTACCTACTCCAGTTTTAGGATAGTACAAAGCATTAGGTCGATTAGTCGTACCAAGGGCTAATAGTATACCTACATGGGTATAGACCACCCATACTATACTACGAAACAACCCCCCCCCCCCCCTCCCCCGCGTACAAAAATCCCGAGACCCCCTGACCCGGACAACGTTATGTCGGAATGTACAGGGGACAACAACAGCGGTCAACGTCTCTATAAAATTTCGTGCGCAACCGTTTCGCGGAGAAAACTTTCAAGAAAACTCACTTTCCCCATCAGTATTCCATCACATATCCATACTATATACCCATAGCCTGTGTGCACATATAGCACTTTACATACCATAGCATACTATATATGCAGTACGCGTACCACTTTCCGGAACTAGCTGGATGACGCAGAAGTTTTACACAGAAAAAAGTTGCTCCCCCCAAAGTCCGGTTCCCTTGGGAATTTAACACTAGCTGTTCCCCTAAAAGTCAGGATAATGAGGGTCGAAAACATCCTACTATACTACTAACTACTGACCGACACTTTTGGCTTTTGCATGAAGCTAGAACCAAACCATTTATTATTTCGCCTTATAGGGCTGTAGGATTATATTTTTAATGAACCTCTATACAAATGTAAAAGAAATAGATTCGCCCATTTTCTGTAAAGTACATACGATACAATTCAAGAGGCCAGTGTGAGAAAGAGTTAACCCTTTACCTAACATGAAAAGCAGACGACACTTGCAAAAAAAAATTCTTGAATAACTAATTTTTTTTCATTTTTTGTCTCAAAAACATAGTTTATGACCCCTCGTTGGAACGAGCTCGACGAGCTCGTTCCAACGAGGGGTCATACCCTATGTTTTTGAGACAAAAAATGAAAATATTTTGAAAAATAATTGGCGATTTTTGAGAATAGCGCTGGCCGGTTTTGGCCGTTACGTTGGGTAAAGGGTTAAATATCAGTGATGAATATTTGTTTCTATATAAACTCCCTCTCTGTCTCTCTCTGTCTCTGTCTCTCTCTGTCTCTCTCTGTCTCTCTCTCTCTCTCTCTCTCTTTCACTCTCTCTCTCCCTCTTTCTCTCTCGTTATTTTTTTTTTTAAAAATTTGTTTGTTTTTGCTTCTGACGTCACCTAGACGAGCTTGGGTCAGTGAGTTATATGCAATGTTTTGAAAAAAAGAAATTCAAATATTTTATAAGTTTGTTTTTTTTAAATACGTTGCTGGTCTGGCAGATTGACCCGTCAGGTAAATGACATTTAAGTTAAAACGCGGAATGACGGTGTGTACATAATAAAACATGAAATTGAAGAAATGTAAAAAATTAAATCAATGTTTTGTTTTAAAGTGATTGTCGATTTTGGAATACTGGAAATGCTGGATCAGAAGTCATGAATTCAGTGACTGGAGAATTGATATATTTTGCAGCGAAATATTTTGTAAAAACAATCTCCCACAGAACACCTTTATTATGCGCAGAGGTTTGCTAAAATTGCCATGCACAGTTGTAGTGAATGGCGCAGAAGAATAGTTTCGGCGCGCCGAAGGCGCGCGGATACGTTATAGAGTGTTTCCACCCCTTTTGACCCTGTTGGCGATGTTCTTTGATTGTCTGACGCAGCGTATGGAGCTAGTAACTTCAGACAAGTATAGAATGCCACTTATCTTTAGTTGCGGAGGCCGTCGCTAGCAATTGGAGTCTGCTTCTGGCCGTTTGTTTCGCGTTTGAGGAGATAAGACAGCTGAGTCCAGATAAGGATGGTGGTTATCACGATGATGAAGGTGGTCATGACGGTGGTGTTCAGTTAGGCAAATGGCACAGCCATTGTGTTAACCCTGTGAAAAACAGCCGCTTCCGGGGTTCCAACAACCCGAACTTCCCTAGTTCGGGGACAGGTCTGCTATTTATCCTATTGAACTTTGTACGTTCTGAGAACGTTTACAAATAAAGGGCACGTGCATGAGGGGCGCAGGACCAACACTCGCCTCCCCAGGGGTGCATGATCACCTCCTGGGATGGATTGAAGGATGAATGGCGCCAAGAACCTAATCTTGCTTTACTATCAGGTTCATTTTCCCCCTTCCGTTTTGAATGCACTCAATGTCACATTATTAGGTTGAGTAAAAATAGAAATGGTTCAGGTTTCCTGATCGATCCTAGTTTTCATACCCGATCCTAATCATTTTATAAGCGCTTGGGAAACAAAGTTTTGGAGTCATTCAACGAAGATGTGATGACTTTTTGGGATTGTTAGCCTTTTTTCTTTTTTATTCGGCACACTACAGCCACATTTATGAAGCTATTGTGGCTAAACCTTCTAGTTGTACAAATGGGCCTAAAAAAGTTAAAAATCAGTTCCTCCGGCTCTCACAGTCCCTTTGGCTGCCGCGTGCTCTCTTTTTAAAACCAAAGCAAACTTAAAAAAATAATAATTAAATGGTTTATGTCTGATATTTTACCCAAGTTAATAAAACTGATAAATTTGTCCCTTGAGTGCAACAAGGCTTTGCAATGCTTTAGCACTGCAAAGTCTTCTTGCACTCAAGGGACAAAATACACCACCCCTCCACCTCCTCTCCGATGCTATTCTGTAGATTACGAGGCCTAAAACAAACCAAGAACATGAACTTTTGATGGCGAAGAAATAATTACAAAAAGTAAACAATAAAATAAAAAAACGCCCGCCCACATGTAATTTTACCAAAAAATGGCCCGCGAAACAGAACATCTACTTTGTGGGGGCCTTAGGCATTCGTTTTCTAAAATCAGACCTTTATCCAAAGCAACGCCACTTTTAACGTTCTTCTCTATCGTTTAATATTAGCTTCTGTATCAGACCTCTCTGTTTCATATTATGGATACCATCTCCACCAAGAAGCATATCTAAAAATGTGGTACCGACCTTGCACATTATCAACGGTTGGTTATACCCGAACTTTCGTCTGACGTAATTCCCATCAACGTCAAAGAGTGAAATGTCGGCGGATTTCCCTGAAATTTTAGTATGTTGTAGAGTTCATAAAAGTAGGAGATAGATGTTCTTTTTGTGGGAGGGGGTGTCATTTTATCACAATTTTGACGTTTTCATGTCACTTCAAGTTTCATTAAAAACGCTACTTTTGTGATTCCATCATCTCTCCATTTATAGATTACACAGTTATATAACTTCAAATGCAGTATTCCTCCTACTGTTCTCGTACAGGAATGAGCATTGCTTACCCTGTTTAAATTTTCATTTAGTTGTAACTGGTATCGACCCCGCGTTGTGTCCTTGGGCAAGGCACTTTATCCGGGTTGCCTACATGGGGGCACGATGACGCCGTGTACTAAGGCGTACTGCACGTCGATGGTGCACATGTCTTCAATCAATGTAACCCTGCTTTAACGGAGCTTGAACAGAGTTAGAATGTTGAGAAGCTGACAGTTGCTCGTCGATGCTCGGTGGTTCTCTCTGGGTACTCCGGCTTCCCCCACCCGTAAAACTGTCACGATTAGTCCTTGTGCATGCGTATGTGACCTTAAATAACAATAAATAAATAAACTGGTATCGACAAAAGGAAATATAATAATTAGGTTGCGCAGCCTTCAGTTATGAGATTGAGGTTAATAAAGCGAAAACAAAAACAATGTTATATCCGACTGCATCACACCTAGAATTCTCCATTTTCATCTGGCAGGATATTGAGTTTGTCTAATGAATGTTCTCAGATTCAGATTCTTATTTCTCGTATAAGCCACACTACAATGGTGCATAAAGTGAAAAAAGATATACGAAAATAAAAATATAAAATTGTGTTGGAATCAATTTTTAAATTGATAAATTGAGGTTTTCGATTTGTTTCAATTTAGGACGTCAAGTTGTGATGGGTACTAATCGACCTAGAACAGTGCAAGTCAGTCATGTATACCATGGTAGGGGGGTTCAGTGACAGCTCAATCCTACGCCCCGGTGGGGCTGTACGATTGGTCTGTCACGGATACTCCTGCCCAATTTGATATTCACTCTTGGTTCTGTAACTTGTATTTTTGGTAACAAATTTGTTCCTGTCCCGGGTAAGGATATCCGCCAATACTTTTCAAGGGGGTGCTTTGAAAACATCCCTCCTACTTCTGTCCCCATCTTGGATACATTTATTCGAAGAGCCTGCGAACCTTCGAAATTCGATTGGATTCGAAATCGTTCTGATGATTCAGTTCGAGTTACCATAATTCGGAAAATGTCAAATTGCAGATATTGTACCTTCCTATAACCCTTTACCTAACACAAAAAGCAGACGACATTTGCAAATAAAATTCTTAAATAACTAATTTGTTTGACTTATTGCGTCAAAAGCATAGCTTATGACCCCACATTGGAACGAGCTCAACGAGCTCGTTCCAATGAGGGGTCATAAGCTATGGTTATGAGACCAAAAATGAAAAAATAATGAAAATTGAATGGTGAGTTTTGTGTATAGCACTGGTCGGTTTTGGCCGTTACGTTGGGTAAAGGGATAAACGTGGAATATTGAAAATATTGACAGTTTCCACTCGAGTATTATATTAAACGGTAAACGGTCTCTTTGGGCAAGTCAGTATAAAAAATAAGGAAAAATTGAGACGAAGGCAAAGCAGTTACGGAAAAGAAACATACCTGAACTCTTTTTCTGTCATCAGATCTCCTGCACAGGAGACCTGATGACAGAAGAAGAGTTCAAGAGCGGACTGTTGGTAAGATTTTGAGAACATCTCTTTGGTTCGAAAGTTTCCAACTCAGCGCGACTCGAAGCATCTCGACGAAATTGACAATTTTGAGGGACTATATATATAATATTTTAAAGTGACACAACATGGTTAACAGAAATATCTCATTTTTTATCATTCCAATTATGGAATAGGATATGGATATGGGTTGGATCACAAAAAAGTATATGCATGTGCTACATGACGCTGGCAGGATAAAAATGATTTTTCCTGAGTCTCCGCCAGTTGCCCATAGAAGAGACAGTAATCTGTGTGACATTTAGTACATAGGAAAACACCGAAGAGAGTGAATGCGCCAATCAAATTTTGTCAGGATGGATGCGACGTGTGTTCTATAATCAATACGGATAAGTTTGAAAATGTGCAAAAGTCGGCAGGTTTTACTGTTAAGAAGGGCGTAAATTGTAAAACTTTTAATTTTATATATTTTATTTCATGTAAGGACTGTGGGTCTGCAGTGTATGTAGGAGAGATCGAGCGCCGTGTGAAAGATCGTGTGATTAAACACATGAGAGACGTGAGATTGCACCGAGAGAAACCTGCGTTTGGTCATTTTAATAAGAGCGGTCACCATGTTGTGGATGGCATGGAAGTTGCGGTGTTAGAAACAGTTAGTGGAGGCAAGCAAGAAAGACTGGTGCGAACGGATTTCTGGATACGCAAGTTGGGGACGTGAGATTGAGTGGGATTCAATTGCCGTAAGAGTGCTGTGAGAGCGAGGCGTTGAGGTGTGACGTTACGTTTTGTACGAACGATATCTTTTTTTATTATATGACTACCACAAATAGCCCATCAATACCACTGTAGTTTGCCCATCAAATCCAGCTCTCCACAAAACAAGAGTTCAAGTTTTCTAGATCGTTATCATGCCTGTCTCAAACGAGGCACACGTGAACGGACTATTTCTACCAGTGACCGATAAATAAATATATTATATCTCACGTGACTTTCTTGCATTCTGATTGGCTGAAAGATGATACCCTATTTCGTGTAGTTTGCATCCACAGAACTGACCAGGCACTACACCCAGGCACTACACGTTTTCTATTTTAGCACACTACTACATCAGTTTCCTTTTCATACTGGGCGAATAAAACTAATCAGGCTAGATTTAAATATCGATTCACAGAGGCACAACATCCACAAAACGATCCGGAAAGAAATCATTGTGGAAAAATGTATCGCTTTTCCATTGTTGAAGTCACATTTTCCGAGGCGTTCATTTTATTCCTTGAGAAGATGATCCATATCTCGTTTCGAAGAGAATGATCCATACCTGGGTACAATTTTCATGAGAACGCGTCCGGATATGAAAAATCGTTTGTTTCGCTGCTCATATTATTTCGCTATTCAGCTGTATGTTTTGGGCAGTAAACGAATAAATAATGGAATTCATTTAAATCTTCGGCGTTTGGTATCCCGTACTGACTAAATCGGTAATGTATATGTGTGACAAATGCGTGGAAATTATCAAACTGCGTTGTGAAATTTCGAAAATATTAGCTTTCATTCGCAAGTTGCGCGATTCTAGAATACACAGTTCCGTTTGGGGGAAATGTTGTGTTTACCCTTGCCGACCGATTCAAAATCTGTCTTCTGCTCATATCAATAATCCAAGTTAGCTGTGTTTTGGAAGAAGAAAATGTTTTTTAAAAACTACATGGTATTTGTTTCTATATAACGCTGGTTGGTAGGGCTGCTACCTTGGTAATAGATTAACAAATCGGACAGATGATTTTCTTGCTGGGTGTTCGATAAAATATAAGGATTAGTGCATGTCTTGTCGTTGACTACGCCCATATAGTGCCCAGTGAGGTGGTGTAGTTCCCTCCGCTTCGCGGCGGGAACTACACCACCTCACTGGTCACTATATGGGCGTAGTCAACTCCAAGCCACGCACTATTCCTTAACTAGAACATAAGCACAGAACATAAACACGAGTGTCTCCTCATTAAAGTCCGTTGACGAACATTCCAGTCGACGTCTGTTTGAAAATGTCGTGCTGAACAACTGCAAAATAACATTTAACAACTATTTTCAAGATGCGAATCCAACAAAGTGTAGGAGAATCTGTGTTATCAAAAGCGATTTCGATTGAAATTCAAGTCTGCCCTCCATTGTTTTAACTTTCAAGTTTCATGTTCGACAGGAACGTTCGATATTACTACGCGTTTGGGATTCCCCAATTCCATAAATTGTTAATGGTTATTTGTCTAATATTATTCTTGTTGTATTTGTTTTTTCAGGTGTTGTGCCCAGTTTAAAATACTTATTGTCATATAATAAACAATTTACTACAACAGTCAATTGATATATGTTGTATTCCGTCTATTTGACCAGGTGAGATCGGCTAGATCGAACTCGATGACGGTGGCATCTCGTTTGATCTGGCCGATCTCATCTCGTCAACTGAACGCAATACAACAACACAGATCAATTGACTGCTGTAGTAATCTGTATATTCTGTGAATTGTTTCTGTACTGTGAAGATGTAATCTAACCCTCTGATTGTTCTGCATTGATAAAGGCCTGTGGACGAAAACTCTGCACATGGGCATTAATGTTTTGAATATACAACTTGTGTCCCTCTTTTGGACAATGGTTGACAGTGAATTCAATTAAAGAATGTTTTCAGTTTTTTTTGTGACTCCGTTATCCTCGTATGTTCTTAGGCAAGCTGCACCATACTTTTTGGGAACATTTGGAGATTTATTAACTCTGTGCTAAGAAAGTTCGATGTAAATCCAAAACATTTTTTGTGAATTTTCATTTTTCTTTTAACATTTATCATTATTTCTTACATAATATCATTCTATCACAATTATAGATGCCACACGACTCATTACTTGAAAATAAAATAGATCTAGTGCCTTAGAAAGTCCCCATCTATTTGTGAACACAAACAAAATTTTCGGCCGTTTTTGGTCATTTTACCATCACCTTAAAATCAGCGAGGACCTTTTTTTCTATGCGTCGTTTTATTCTCGTTTGAATGAGCATATAGGAAGAAACGTACAAAACATTCCAATGTTATTGAACATAACTTTTTGTGTTATGACTACACCAAAACAAAACGTGCAGGGACGTCGCAGAGCAAGCCCATTTCAGCCTTACTTTGACGGTTAAGATTTTAGAATTTTCTCGGAAAGTGCGAGGGATAATGGTTCTGGTGATGTTCTTTTTACGCAAGTATAGTTCCGCTTACGTCAGTTCCTGATAGTTAAAGCCGTCCTTGGCAAGTATAGTCTAACTCGGCCTGATCTGTGTGTTCAAGGAAGAGCATATGCGTATTCGGTTGACCACTTGTACACAAAACTGCCCCTTTCAGGGTATCACCAAAAGACCCGAATTTCCCTTTTTCGGGGGGCAGGCTTATTGCTTAACCTACTTGGCGGGGACCATAGTGCGTTCTGAGAACGTTTACAAAAAAGGGCAAGGGACACGCAGCACCAATTAACGCTCGCCTTCCCAGAGTTGGACGACCACCTCCGGGAATGGAGTGAAGGAATGACTACAGCACTAGTCAGGTGCAGCTTATAAAGAAGTGCGTAAAGAATAGAAAGTGACGTACGGGACATTCTGCAGTGAATATATCTCCAGACAGCTGGACACATCGATTGAATAGTAACTTTAACAGTGATGTTTAAATATCAGAAATATTCATTTAACAGCAATTTATTATAGTCATGTATTCTAGTGATAAACAGGGCATTTATTACTTTATATCTTGTTTGACAGAGCTCAGTGAACTCTGTCAAACAAGATATAATTGATTAAATGCCTATTTTGTATACGAATACGAATAGGTCTATAAATATAGATGTAGGAGTTTGTTGTCCAAATAATTCTTAGAAAGTCCATAAGATTTTTTATTCAATTAACCCTTTACCTAACCTGAAAAGCAGACGACACTTGCAAAAATAATTCTTGAATAACTAATTTTTTTATTTTTTGTCTCAAAAACATAGGTTATGACCCCTCGTTGGAACGAGCTCGACGAGCTCGTTCCAACGAGGGGTCATAACCTATGTTTTTGAGACAAAAAATGAAAAAAAATAATGAAAATTAATTGGCTACTTTTGAGAATAGCCATGGCCGGTTTTGGCCGTTGCGTTAGGTAAAGGGTTAACAGAAGCTTACTCTATAACGTATATGTAATTATAAGGCCATACATGTATTGATGATGGCAGTTATATGCAATGAACATGGTTATTCAATTGAAAGATTTCCAATTAAGTGGGTTTCACTATATTTTGAATCAATAAAACCAGTGAATGTTCAGAACACCAGCTTTTTATATGGTGGCCCACCACTTCCCGGTAACTTTAAAATGTTTTTTGCCAGCGCTGTAATGGGTCGTTAATAGGATTTTGTAAAATAGTTCTGTTGCAGCAGGGGCGGCGGAACGATTTTCAAAGTGTGTGTGTGTGTGTGTGGGGGGGGGGGGGGGGGGGGGGCTGCATCGGGCGATGTATGGTCGTCGGTATGACGGGCCGACCATGGTTGTGCCCGCTGTACGAAAATTTTAAATTCCAGGGTCCCCAAACCCCTATTTCCATGCATCTGAGTGGATATTTTGAGATTTTTCAGGAGATGTATTTGAAAGATTTCACTCTTTGAGAGCCGTTAAAAAACGTCGGTAAAGCATACAGGTGAGGTCTATTTATCAGCTTTGGTCGTAACGACCAAAGCTGATAAATAGACCTCACCTGTATGCTTTACCAGACGTTAACAGCAATTATACTGTCTGTAGATTATCTTGTCTAGGGTGGATTTGGTACTTGTCTGTCTGTAAGATTACGATCTATTTCAGTTAACCGATTTTTTAACAGACTGTATACATTTTAGCGTTTGCTGCCACTTACTGCAAGAAATGATCCGAAATCCATCGAAACTGAACCAGTACGAGAGAAACATAGCTGGCGAAAATATGGGGGAGGCTCTGGATCCGCCCCTTGTTTCACCAGTCATTGGTTGTGTTAAAATATATGCATACAAAAAAAAACATGGTTCGGCAAAAAAGTTGGGAGGGGGGCTGAAGCCCCCCCCCCTCCTCCCAGCCCCCCAGTTTCGCGGCCCATGTGTTGAGAAGGTTAACTGAGGAGACACGAACCACCAACTATCAAATAGCGTTCAACCATAGAACATCAAAACAACATAAATCCCAGAGGTCGCAATGTTTTACCAACCTTATCAAAACAATCGATAACATTGTTTCATTAGGGATATTTTTCATTCATCGTTTTATTTCGAAACAATGCCCTGGGGCCAAGTGTGCACGAAATGTATCGATAACATCATCTGATCATTTCTTTATGCCATCGATGCGGAAAGATCTTGACAGAAAAGAACTCCGATAGCAAAGTTGTAACCCCTGTGCCCACACATTGAATAGGTTCAATAAACAGTCCTTTGCTATTGAGTGATAGAAAACGATTTTTCGAAAAAGATGGTTAGATTATAAAATGTTCCAATGAGACTAAAGTCCTCGCTCTCTGATTGGACGAGGGTTCGCTTAGCTTTTCATTTGTTTACGACTCCAGGTGCATATTTTGCCGTTTGACGTCACCACGCGAAACACTTGAAAAGAGGATAACAATGGGAGGAGATTGAAAGTGTATACTGCCTATGAAATCGTTACATCGACCTTTATCTAAGTTATTGATTTTGTGGCGGTCGAGGTATAAAGGCCATTTACCAACCAGCCTGGTTGGTCCGGATCTCTTAGTCTCGTGATAAATCGTCGCTTTGTGTGCTAGAGGTCGACGGTTCGACATCCGGCTCCCGCACTTATCTCTCCTCCAGTTACAATTTTTTATTGTCCAGTGACTTCGTGGGGTACACAAGAGGTTTATTTACTAAATTTATTATCGTTAACGCTGCTGTGTGCATTCAAGTTGCCTTGCTCATTTCACGATGTGAGTTTTGGGCTATGGGTGGAGTCTTATTGGAATATATACGTTATGTTAAGGCCATGTTCCCGTCAATTAATCAGAGTAAATTATAATATTTCTGATCACGTGCACCAGCAATAGAGACTAAGAATTCGGACTTGGCGAGCAAGCCACTTTTTTGGTTTTAAGGAGTCACCCAAACTGAGTTTGGTCAAATTTCAGCAGGAAATTTTCTTCAAAGTCAAAAATGGCTAGAAAGAATTAACCCTAGAAAATTATGAGTGATCCATTTCCAAAAATGGCATCCCTGGATAAGGAAACTGAAAAGTGGTCCTGCAATTTCAACTTTATCGCGCATGTATGGCATTGTCAATGCAACCTTTCCCCGTGATGTAGTGAGCGTTTTCAACTCCATCGTCTTGCATAGTTGAGAAGAGAGTGGCCGTTTCTGAAGTTCTCAGATCTTTGAAAACAATATTTTGTCCAAGTTCACGATTTGACTTATATGGCTACAAGCCGTCATGTGACCATTTTCCCCGCATGGTTTTCAAATGGACGCTTATTTATTACTTTCCAAAGTGTGATTTACTGGGATTTCCTGGTTTGATTATAAACGATAATTTCACAAGTGAATTATGCAATCAACAATTGTGTCATGTATTCGTGCGCACAAACGAAGGCGCTTTGCCGAGGATGTAATGGGGACTTCATTGTTTTTGGGGCTTCTTTTTAACTCTTTACCTAATATGAAAAGCAGACGACGCTTGCAAAAAAAAATCCTTGAATAGCTTTTATTTTCATTTTTGTCTCAAAAACATAGGTTATGACCCCTCATTTGGAACGAGCTCGACGAGCTCGTTCCAATGAAGGGTCATAACCTATGTTTTAGAGACAAAAAATGAAAAAATAATGAAAATTAATTGGCGATTTTTGAGAATAGCTCTTGCCGTCACGTTAGGTAAAGGGTTAAATGATATAATTATCGTTAATAATGAAAAGTAATAAACAGAGTAATCGCTTGACTGGTCCGGTTACGTGAAATAATTCATTCGAGGCGAGGGACTTAATTGTAAAACACTCGGGCGCATTCGCGCACTCGTGTTTGTACAACGTCCCTCACCTCTCATGAATTATTTCACGTAACAAGTCCAGTCAAACGATTACTCTCTATTTCTTTTTCGTGCATATTATTTGGGGCGTTTGTAACACATCGGAGACGAAATGGAAAAAGTGCTTTCTCCGAGTCTGGTGTTCGAAGTCATTTATTTGAAACCTTGTCAATGGAATTACCGATCTGTTAGTGATTTTTGCAGTTCGTTACTTATGTCACTGGGAGCTTGTCAGTCGTCAGACTCGTAAAAATATTTTTTCCCTGAAAAAGTGAATATATTCCATTTCCTTGTATTCTAGTCATTGTTTGATAGACAATATGCCTCTGTTTAATTCTTTTATCAATATTTTGGGCACTGGTGAAAATTTCAAGAAAATTCCCAAAGTCTTGTTGGACAACCCCTTAACCCTTTACCCAACGTAACGGCCAAAACTGGCCAGCACTATTCACAAAAATCACTGTTGAGCTCTTTCCAATGAGGGGTCATAAGCCATGCTTTTGACGCACAAAATAAAAAAATAATTATTCAAGAAGTTTGTTTTCAGGTGTCGTCTGTCTTTCGTGTCAGGTAAAGGGTTAGGCTTATTCGTTTTACATGGATCGGCGAACAAGTTACGCAACTTATATTAACATCTCTCCTTGGCGACAACTTGGTGTCTCGCTCTTCTCGAATACTACAACGTGACCTTTAGCATGCACGGAGTGTGTCGCTCTCTGCACTGAGGAAAGCCATTTTATAACCCCAACCCGATAGTACGGTGTGCTGTTACGGCATCAACCCCATAATTTGATAACGCAACACTCTAAAATCAGTTGGGTTAATATTCATATTCACTCAACCCAGTTGATTTGGGTTGATTTTTAACCCAACTGATGAAGTTGCCGCTAAAAAGGTCATTTTACATGTACCCGCTCCATTTGGCCAAGGAGAGGTGGTAATTGTATAACTTGGTCGCTAACCCTTGTAAAATGAAGAACCTTATTACAAAACAATTTTGTTAGCACTTGTACATTTTGATGATAAATGGTTATGACATGTGGCGTGAAATGAAAGAACGCTGTCAGTCATTTCGAAGTTGTAATAAGTTTATCAAATTCAAATTCAAATTCAGTTTATTGTACTTCTACACCATGTCGGTCAAATGTACAGTATAACATTATATTAAAATACAAACATAGAATTACAAAACCAAATGAACACACGACATAACACTGCATAAGAGATGAATTGATTGCATGATCTATATACAGGGATGAGAGTGAAATGCAACTAAATTAGTTGAAAATCTCATATTTCAACACAAAAAAAAAATAAAAAATAAAAAAAAAAATAAATATTATGGTTTTTTTCCCCATAAATCAAAGGGCATATAGCTGAGTTATCAAATGACCGACATTTTACCTCCATATATTTACATGAAAATGATCTAAAGACCACCCACTTTAATGAGAATATATAGAAGATAAAATGTTATCTTCTTGATCAGCAGTTAGTTGAAATCATCTGAGCTCTTTCGTGCCTGTAGATATGTATAATACCGGACTCCATTTTGTTGGGTGCCGTAATTCGATCTTATAATATTAATTTTGTTTGGTGCTAATGTTTTGATGCTTGGGTGGGCATTAACAACTTTATCGCTATCGTTGGATAATTATTGATTCATGTTTTGTGGAGAGCCATAAGGATCACGTTGATCTGGTGGTAGCCAAGTTCCTTTCTTGTTTAGGCTATGGTATGTGTAGTGGGCGAGATTATTTAGGAACTCTTTATCCGTAGAGTGCATTATATGTCTAATTTCATTTGCTTCGTCAAAACTGTCGAAGCTGCTTTCGGCAATATACTTATGTCCCAAAAGATATTTTCTTTCGTCAGACACACTCTAAAATCAGTTGGGTTAAAAATCAACCCAAATCGACAGGGTTGAGTGAATATGAACCCAATTGGGTTCATATTCACTCAACCCAGTCGATTTTGGGTTGATTTTTAACCCAACTGATTTTAGAGTGCAGGCGATGGCAGTCCAGGATAAAGTGAGCTTCATTATCTACGATATTGCAACTCTCACAGGTTCTACGGTCCTCTGCTATCCCAACGTACCTCCCCCTTTCAATGCCAAGATTATGACAGCTTATCCTTAGCTTTGTCAAAGCGTTGCGGTGCTTTGTGATGTTGCATTCTTCTAGATAAGGTTTCAGAAGAAAGTTCTCTTTGGATATTCAATATGTCCTCAGTTTGTTCCTAACGTTTCGTCTTTCGTCGTTATTCAACTCAGTGTGGATAGCGCTGTCGAAAAACGAGACGATAGTTTTTGTTTCCAAAGGATGTTGTTCGGGACATGTTGGTGAAATGAGCTGCCTACACCCCTTGAGAGAATCCAACCAGGAGTTTTCCTTCCGTCTGTTCTGGTCATCACATGTTTCCATTGCTTTTTCTTTGACGAGACTCTCAGGTGGTAATTGGTCCACATGTTGTTTTTATTTTACTAACTTTGATATAATAGAGGCAGCAAGGGGTAGAACACCGAGTTCTAGTTTGCTGGCCAAATTGCTTGCTTGTTTCGGTAAGTTTAACAGCTGTTTACAAAATATTTCCTGCATCCGTTCATACTCAAATTTCTGTAGGTAAGTAATTATTTTAAAATTTATGCCCCTATTATGACATCGCGTTTTTGAGGAAAGAATCTTCCTAGCAATTTCTGGAAACCATATTTCGGAATTGTATGTGATTACTGGGTGAGGAGGCTATTCATTAAGTTTTTCCCTGTTTTGGGGGGGTATATGCTTTAATGCGAGTGATTTAAGTAGGCCAAACGACGCTTTCGTTGCTTTTTTGGAGAGTTCGTCTCGTGCCAATCTAAAAGTACCCTTTCTATCGATTGTTAACCCCAAATATGTAAAAGAATCAACAGGCGATATAGTGGTACTTTCATACTGGAAGGCCGTGGCTGATGTGTGGTGGGCCTTTCGAGTGAACTCCATTGTTTTTGTTTTATTAATGTCCACTGTAAACCGCCATGTGTTATTGTAGTTTTCCAGGATGTTCAGTTTCTCTTGTAACCCATCTTTAGTTTCGGATAGGAGAATGAGATCGTCCGCAAATAAAAGGCAAGGTACTTAGCTTTGGTTAAGACGCATATTGTCATCGAGGCCAATTAACTGGTCTGGTAGATCATTAATGAAGATATTAAATAAAGTTGGGCTTAAATTATCGCCCTGTTTTACGCCCATTGTGGTGTTAAAAAATTCTGTATGCCTATTAGCAAATTTTAAGGAACAAAGACTTAATGACGTTGTAGCATTTTTCCCCGATCCCCATGCTCGCTAATTTGTGAAGCAGACCTGGTCTCCATACCGAATCGAACGCTTTTTTGTAGTCAACGAAGCAAGCAAAAACATTTTTTTTCTTTTTATTTATGTATTTATTAATTAACGTTTTCAGTACAAAAATACAATCGGTGGTCCTATGGTTTTTCCTAAAACCGTGTTGAAATTTTGTGATTTTGATATTGCAGTGCTCCAGCAGCCTGTTGTGATTGAGCTGAAAGGTTTTGCCAGACAGCTCTGTTCAGATATTCCTCGATAGTTAGATGCTTCTGACTTGTCCCCTGATTTGTGGATTGTAGTGATATATGGTTTACTCCATAAAGTTGGGTAAACACAACTACTGAAAACACAGTTAAATAATTTAGTTATCGGTGGGGCTAGTACTTCCCTGCCATGTTTGAGGGTTTCGTTTGTCAGTCCGTCAGGTCTTTGGGCTTTATTATTTGGTAGCTTAGAAAGGACGTCTTTCACTTCGCTTATGGTAATAGGTTTGTCGGTCGTGGAATTATACATAGGTGTATTTGCAGGACTCCGAACGTTTCTATGCACCCTTTCCCTTTCTCATCCACACTTTTAAACACCTTTTCCTTTCATCACATTCGTCTAGACCGGGAATCAAGGAAATACATATTCTGCTCACAATGTCTTCAAACTTTCAAAAACCGGGATGAACAGCTTTGGTCGGCTAGTGCATCTTTTGTACATTTGTGTTCTTCATTTTCATCGAGCTTCCGACGACTATGGTTTCGAATGGAGTATTTGATGAACGATAGGTGATGGATGTGTCGGAGATAACTCGTAAGGGTATTTGCGGAGCAATGTTTGAAGTATTGCGACTGTTTCAACTATCGGTGACGAAATCTCCATAGACTGGCACAGTGGAGCATGTTTCATTTGCAATAACGTTAGTACATTTCTCAGAGGCACGCCACCAAAAGCACTTTGCAGTTTACGACGGTGTGTGCGCCCTGCCATTTCGGATATAGGTGATAAATCGATGTCATTCGTTCCAGCGAAAAGGTAACATTTGTCATTGTTCACACTTCGAGGCTGCCAATTAATATTTATGTGCTTAGCAAATCTGTTGTTGTCGACATTCACAACGCGTAGACACTCATAATTGGATGTATGTCAACTCCACGCAAAGCAGCACATGACTAAGATGAAAGTAAACTAGCAATTCCCCCATGCCTCTCATAATACGCCACGAGAGAGTGTAAGAAGTGATATCTCCCTCTCGCCAAGACGTTTTTTGGAATGGAATTATACTTTTGCTCATGGAGTGTCGTCGTCAAACACTTTAGGACAAGATTCGCTTATAGACGTTTGATGAGGGAGTAGATGGCGGCGCTTGCCGATGTTTTGTTCGCCAACAGTAATTAACTTAGGATACCAGTCTTTATTATTTCACCTACATGCTGTTATAGCGTCTATCGGAAAGTGGTTTGTTCTTGGACTAATTCCTGACGGTTAGTATTTGTGGAATTGCTAGCATCATGACTCCAGTTGAATGCACATTTTAAAATTTTTTCCTCTTAGTGGAGAAAACCCCGGAACTCTCCTCCATCAGCCCTCCCTAGTCGGGGTGGATTGGTGGACGGGGGGTGAGAGAGAGAGAGAGAGAGAGAAAGAGAGAGAGAGAAGTTATAAATATAGTTCGGGAGACATATTTCAAAATATTATCTGTCACATATGTTTAATTTTGTGGACTTCGTGCGGGCACGAATTTTAGAAAAGGTAAAATAGATAATTAGTCAAAGACTAAAGCACCAGCATGAGATGTATGCATGTGTATCTTGGGGATTAAAGTCAGTGAACGAGTACGAAGTGTGGGTGCCTGAATATGAAAGGGAATTGCAGTGTGTGCGGGGCGGGGTCTGTAAGTGCGAAAACTGTTTACAGCAGATGCGCGTTATGTAAATATTTAAAAAAAAATATAATATTTTATGTTAAAGTGTCTCATACGCCATCGTGGCTTAGCTCCATGCTATTTTTCATGTCTAAATTTTATGTATTATTTGTAATGAAGTATTGAAATGTTATACGATAATAAACATTTTTTATTACAACTACTTTACTACTAATGTGGATTCAGCAATAATTTAAAGTTTTATATTGGTCTGTCTCTAGAATATTTTTAAATGCTACAAAAGATTACGGATGGCGTAGTATTTTTCTCCTCGAGTAATTGCCTAACTGTATTTATAATAAAAAGGAAATGTAAAAAGAAGACCGGTACACGTTTGATACAAAATTTGGATCTGCACCAGGGACGGAAGTGATAAAAGTTACTTATTGCCAGTTCGTTTTTCGTCATTTGGTATCAACCGATTTTATCGGATGATAACGAACGTCGAATAAGGAACTGGAATAATTAACGGTTTCCACGTTCCCGCAGCAGGGAAGGTGTGCAAAATAATGTTAAACATGTGTGAGATGGATCTGAATTCGATGAATTGCATTGCACCCGACGCAATGCAATTTGGATTATTAAATATTGATTCCGTTTAAACTAATTCAAATTTGAAAGCGATACAGCATTTGTGTTCTGCCAACGTGCGCTGAAGCCTATGGAACTGTTAGCTGAAAATAATGAATCATCGTTAATAAGATTCAATTTATTGAGATCATTCACAGGTACGTTTTATACAGATATATATGTATGATATTTTGGTTTGCTTGTTTATTAGTGTTTAGCGACTCCTTCAGCAGTCAGGGTCACATCATGTCGGATGAGTGGATGATGCAGTAGTATTCGGGGAGAACCACCGCAGCAGCGAACAACTGTCAGACTTCCCAACTTACTGACTCTGCGTAAGCAGTGTTACCAGTGGTTAAAAGCAAATGCACTATCGACGTGCAGTACGCCTAGAACACCGCGCCACCCTTCCCCCACGAGGTCAATTGATATTAGGTGTCCTGCCCAAGGACACAACGCAGTTACGGTTGGTCAGAATCGAACCGCTGACATTTCCATTTAACGTGCATTGCTCTAACAACTGAGCCACCACACCCCATGCTATTTGGATATTGTTTATTAATTTATATGATGGGTTCGTTTCTAAATCATGTCCTTCTCTTTTTATAAGCACTTAACAGAAATGTTATCTCCATTTAAAATGACATTGGAAGATACACATGGAACGGACTTCAAATACATACGCTCCGCAAAAATAGACCGTACACTTCAACCCTTCACCTAACACAAAGAGTAGAGAACACTTACAAAAATTTCAACAATATAGCGTATGATCCCCTCATTGGAACGAGCTCCGTGAGCTCGTTCCAATGAGGGTTCATAAGCTATGTTCCCAAGACTATATTTTACTACTGCAAGAAAGCTGAACCAAGCCATTTGTTTTTATTTTTTGCCAAAGAAACGTCGTGTTGGAGCTGGTTGATTGAATGTGATCTGATCTTCAACTTTTCAAGCCGGGGCGTTTGACAAAAGAAACACGTGACAGCCAAGGAAGTGTGTCAAGGAGCTGATATCGTTGTGTAAATATCTTGGGATTCGTTTTAGTATATTCTCATATCTTAAACGAAAAAGGGTATAAAATAGCCAATATTGTGAAGTTTATAAATGGCAGGATACGCGAAGGCTTAATCGGATTATGTCAATTTATTTTTTGGAAGTGTGCAAAACAGTTAGCAACAGTTCAGTTGCGTATAATTTCCACATGCGTTTAAGTGGATAATTAGTACACACCAGTTAAGTAAGATTTCATTTTATAACGAGATAAGTTCGTCTGTGAAACCATATGCGTTTTGAAACAACCAGAAAAGAATCGTATTCAGTTGAGAGGGACGGTCATTTTCTTTCCGCCGGAAATTATATCGATAGGCACCGAAACATGTCATATGTTATGTTCAGGGAATGTCTGAAACTAAAAGCTTTGAACGATGTTTGTTTAAAGTGCACCAATCTAGCTGGGTATCTCCGATTTAAAAGAAGGCAATTACTACTAAAGCGAATTCCTTCCCAAACATTGTATATTTGACGGATAGATCCAGGAGAGGCACTCTCCCTCTCCCTGGGAAGTCGGTAGCCCACCAAGTCATGTCAATGGACAGGCGGAATCATGGACGCTCGCCATAAGTGGCAAATAGCCAAGAGTTGTGAAGAACTGTTTGAGCTCGTGAGATAGAGACTTGGTGTTAGAACTGTTTCGTTGGAGAGAACTGTTGGTAATATCTTGCGAGAACTTAAAATGCTAATTGTGGATAAGCTAATAGGTGAAGGTCAAATCAACCCAGTGAGTGCAAGTCCAGTGAACTTATAACTGGACTGTGTAAGACGCAACCGCGGTGGTAGCTGAAGCGAAACTAGCAAGTGTGTGGAGACGCCGAGGCTGGCGTGCAAGTAGCAAAACTTTAAGCAAAGTGAGTTTCGATGACTGCAAGTTTAAACCTGTGAAAGAAGTATCGACGAAATCGAGCATAAACACTATCGTATTTATTTATTTATTTATTTATTTATTTATTTATTTATTTATTTATTTATTTATTGGGGTTTAAGGTTACATACTTATACACAATGGCTAATTGTGACCGTGACAGTTTAACGGGTGGAGGAAGCCGGAGTACCCGGAGAGAACTACCGAGCAGCGACGAGCAACTGTCAGCTCCTCAACATTCTAACTCTGTCCAAACTCCGCTCAAGCAGGCTTACAGCATGAAGACATGTGCACCATCGATGTGCACTACACCTTAGTACACGGCGTCATCGTGCCCCCATGTAGGCAACCGGGATAATGTGCCTTTCCAAAGGACACAACGCGGGTCTTCCCGGACGGGGATCGAACTCGGGACATTTAGCATAGACATCCAACAGTCTACCACTGACCCACTGCGGTCCCAAACACTATCGTAATTACTAGGATCAAAACCGAATAGATACCCAGGGCTTGACCCAGAGGACACAGCTAATTAGCTGTGTAATATGACGTGGGCCCTTATAGTGCGAACAGCAATTGTGTGTAAGCTGTACATATTCCCGAACTGATGACTTTGTAAGTAAGCGTACCGTATATACACAGAACGACAGGCGTGTGTGAATGGGTTAATCGAGTGCCAGCGCGGAAGGATAAAACGAGAGGCCGCAGGCCTCGAGTTTTATCCTTCCGCGATGGTGCAAATGCCATATCGATTAACCCATTCACACACGCGTGTCATTCTGTGTTTATTACAGGCCTTCATGTCTATAAAAGCAAATAAAAAAGGGAAACTCAGCAATTCATTTGACGACTACCAACAAAAAGAACACATTTTATCACCAACCAAATTTGCGAGGGGAACCTGTGCTACTATTTCGTCCCCTGAGTTCTAATGTGCCCTATGTGCCTACTGACGCAAAGAACACATTGGAACTCCGGGGACGATTTTTAGCTATCGCTAGAGATGCAACTTGTAATTGCGGTGCACGATTTGTTGAAAATTCCAGTGAAATTTCGCTTCTTTACAAAAATAGCCCGTCAACGATTTCCGTTCCGCAGATATGTGCGGAACAGATTTTCATTTTCCGCATAGTTTAGTGTTGCTGTAGTGGGTATTTCGTAGGATAGACGTGAAATAAATTCCTCTATGCATGTAATCAAATTATTTTTTTGGTGCCCTAACGTTGATCACCTTTAAATATTTAAAATCAACGACTCCCTCAGGAGCACGAACAGTCCCAAACAGTCAGGGCGTTGATAAGGTGGCGAGACATACGTTCGTTGCGGGATTCAAACGACAGCCTCTGGGTATCGGCTGTGCCACTAGCGTAAATGTTCATCTCCTACCCTTCGAAAAGTATATTGACTCCTTATTCTACGACAAAGAAGCGACACAATAGACAGCGAATCTGATAGAGTTGGTAATAGTTTCATTCAAGAGCGCCAAATGTCTCTGGGATAAAATAACTGCCCATCCTCTCCACATATTTGCAAGGGAAACGAACATCCACACCAGGACGTATTTTTGAAACAGTACCATTTACGAAAATGTGTTTGATTAAGGTCAAGCGAACAAAATCATATGGTTTCTCTGTTATTTTGTTATTTGAGTGTCAAGTTGAGAGCAATTATATGCTGACTCAACAAATTGGACAATTAAAACAGTAGAATTGTTTTCGAAATTAAGGTGGTGTGAAATTACTTAGCTGGTACTACGGCACGCTCTACTGGGCACACCATTAATTATTCCTTCCTGTCTCTCCCGAACAAAAAGTTTAAGAAAAAAAAAGATAAAGTTGACCCCTTCACCACGTTACGTATAACTTTTTGCGTAAAGACATGATATTTGGTGACACAAAACACAACAAATCACTAGGAAAGATCGGCAAAAATGTAATCCTACAGCCCTACGACGCTGTAGGATTTCATCATTACTAAATATCCCCATGCATACAAAACAGCTATTTTCTTCAAGATGATACCCCTTTTTTCAACACAAATTCCGTAAGGAAATCGACGCTATTATGGCCTGGAGACCGTCTAGCAATTTAATAATACATAACTTATGTTTAGTACCACCCGTCTGGAATATTTCAGTTGGTCGGAAAAGCGAACCGACCGTTCGCTTTTCCTACCAACTGAAACATTCCAGACGACTAAATCGAAAAAAACCCATAAACATTCATTTTCTTTGAATGAATGCAAGAATGTTGCTCAATCGATACTTTATTTGACCAAATCTTTAATAACATTACCATAAGGAGTGGAAACTTACGGCAGTCGTAAGTTTTATGATTACGCCGCGTAATTCCTGGAGGGTTTGCGGTGAATTATTAGTTACCCCGTGTCTGATCACGTGGTACGGGTTTTTACCTACCCGAAGCCAGCCGTATTCCACGAGGCCGAAGGCCGAATGGGATACAGCTGGCTTCGGGTAGGTAAAACCCCGTACCACGTGATCAGACACGGGGTAACGAATTTATCTATTGACTCTCCGTTTTAGAAGTACAATCTATTTCATGTGTGAACACACACAGCATGAGATCTTTTATCTTCCATTGTTGAGCCATACAGGTTTCTGTGGAATTTTTGTGCAAAAGAGTTTTTGTGAAAATATGCCGATATGACTAGTATAAAAAAATTATTGAATTTCTTTTTTGTCTCAAAAACATAGCTTATGAACCCCACATTGGAGGGTACTCGACAAGCTCATTCCAATAAGGGGTCATGAACTATATTTTGGAGATAAAAAATTAACATATAATACATGTACACTGTAAAACTGGAATGACGCGTCTTCTCCGGGGTATGGACAATTTGTAGATTTTGGAACGAGGCTTCCACTGGGTATGGGAAATTTGTCAGTGGCTGGGCGGACGTATCGTGGGTTTCAATGAATATGGTCTCATACCACGTATCTATCAACCATTCAAATCAAAAAATTCACTTTAGTCAATAGGTAATAAATACTATTGATTGGATTATCTAAAACAAGAGCACGAAAGAATATCTGTATATCTCTGTGAGTGAAAGAACATCACGTCTGAACTGTACAAATAACGAAAACACTATAGAATAAATTTCCAGTCTGGCTTGTTGCAGGCTTTTATTGCAATATACATTTCCTAATTTACAACATGATCCTCTATAATATTACATGAAAAACACACTACCCATGTTAAATGATCGTGACCGCCCAGGAAAAACTAGAGATACAGCATTGTTTTAAAAAACTCTAGAAACCTGTGTCCGAAAGCCGAACTAACAAAATTAGCTCTGTGGAGGTCATTTTGGGAGTGATCACTCGGACTTGAGATCCTTGACTTGATACAATCATGAAAACAAAATACAATACAGCTCAAAGATAACGCAAAGTGTAGCGATGAATACACTGAGAGTGAAAGAATAGGTACGTTGCGACACTGAATATAATGACTTGAAATGTTTGTGTGTGCTGTCACCAGCGAAGTCAGACTAGAATTGACACTACAACTCACCCGAACTAACTCGCCAAAAGCATGAACAACGTTTCAGTAATTTCATTGGCCCACACTGACCAAGCCCCCCTTCTTATGGTAAAATGTACCGTTAAGACAAAACTTTCCCGCTTTTTCTACGAACCGCGGGAAAGTACAAATTACATCATTACACCAACAGTAGTCTGTGCGTAAACTCCACGAAAACGGGTAAACAAACAGCCCCAAGCAGCGTCGGATTTCCAACGGAATTAGACTGGGTACCCGAGAGCTTGGACGATACCATCCGGAACCCACAGTTGAAAGGGTTAAGAACTTAAGAGAGCGACTTCCACGCAGCAGATAATCTGGTTTAACTGGTAAAGTGCTGAGTTTTTTCTGACAACAAATCAAAGCTCATCATATACTGCTCTATTACATTTAATTGGATAGTGCCTTATAGGCACTATCCAATCAAATGTCAGAGAGCAAGGTATTGTATAAAAAATCTGATTCATATCAGGGACAATAAAGGCTTACTCGGGCAGTATGTAGCTACAGACAGTTATTGCCTGTCACTTTTAGTAAAGCCCAAAACAGGGCTTCCAGCACTCGACCAGTTAAGTATCAAGCTTATCTTGAATTCGCCTCACGGGTTTTAATACCATTCTGATGTGAAAACCTTTGAATCGTCAGCATTTGAGCCCCAGTTCTGTGAATGTACAGAAACCGTTTACAGGAGCTTGGCGGCTCAGTGGTTAGATCATTAGGCATCGATGATTTCATCCTGATCAGGATGGGTGTTAAAACGGTTACCAGAAAAGGTTAATTTGGACGTTTTCTTCAATAATAGCTAAGTTTCCTATCATAAAACAGACTATAAGATATAAGATATGCACACCCGGTGTGGTTTCTTGTGAATTATAGGTAGTTTTTTTTTCTCGAAAGCCATCGCCATCATGTTTGTTAACGATAGATCGGCAGCGCGGTGGGCAGTTGACGAACAGGTCGACGATTCGATCCTGTCCCGCACCACCTGCGTTGTGTCCTTGGGCAAAACACGTAATCCCGATTGTCTACGAGGGAAGGGAGGGGGTGTCACTGATACTGCACATGCAGGGTTACCAGCGGTTGAATGTAACTGCACTATCGGCGTGCAATATGCCTTTTTATTGCACGTCCTTAGTGTAGTTACGTTCAATCGCTCCTAACTCTGTTTGTGAGGTGTTAGTATGTTGGGGAGCCCGACAGTTGCTTGACGCGGCCCAGTGGTTCTCTCCAGGTAGTCCGTCTACCTCCACCCATAATGCTGCCTGACACGATGTGACCCTGTCTGTTGAAAATATCGTTGAACCCAATCAAACAATTTACTCTTCTCAGAAGGGAGAATATGAAATCATTGATTAAAGGTAAAAGATATCGATAACTCACTGTTGCAAACTCTAAGGTAAAGAAAATTAAACTTTTGATTCTCAGGCACCGCGCATTCGTTTTTTCGGCCCGCGTTCGTCATGGGTCATTCCCACTAGACCAATTCCCTTTAGACCAACTCCCACGAAGCCAATTCCCAAAAGACCAATTCCCCTTAGACCAACTGGTGTGTTCTACTTTAAAATTAATTCTATATCAATAATTTGAAATATTTATAAATATTTATAAATATTTATAAATGTATTTAAAGTTATTGATATTCAAGCCTGAATATAAGCAGTCTGTCATTTGCAGAATGGGGTCCCCAGAGGGTGAATTTGCTGATGCTATCCCATACAGTGGGCCAGTTTATTCCATGGGTACCTCTTTCTGTTCATGTTTGAGACCTTGATGCAGGTTGAGCTTCACAGAGGGTAAATTTAGTGATGCTACCCTGCTCTGCGGGGTAGCATCACCAAATTCACCCTCTGGGGACCTCATTTTTCAGATGATAGTCTGCTCATTTTCTGGCTTGTCGATATTTTATTGATGTTGGGCAGATTTTTATAAATAAATATTTTCCTAATTATCTTTAATCAACCCTTAATCAATAACAGTATGTAGTTGGTCTAAGGGGAATTGGTCTTTTGGGAATTGGTCTAAAGGGAATTGGTCTAAAGAGAATTGGTCTGGTGGGAAGACACCTTCGTCATATTTATTTTGGAGGCAAAATTCAAAATGTATAAAACTATCATACGGTGTGATTTTAGCGGTGTCACATCGAGATTTGCCATTCAACATGTCGTCTACATTGATACCGTATTGTTATTCTCTTCGCGAAATGCGACACGACTCTCATGTGTATATACACAATAAATATTTATTCAACTGGTTGAGAGCTAGATTAGTTTTAATGGTCTAAATTTGTTCAGCAAATATTGTTTTATTACAAATTATTGGAGAGTGCCAACAGTCCCTCTCCGATAATTTGTCATAGAACAAATTTGTATAAACAAACTATTATTAACGTTTGACAGAATACGAAACATGGGTGAGGAAATTGTTGGCTTTTGCACTCGTACTATAATTCTTTTGAAAGGTCTGATTCTGGCTTCTAGCACTCAACCAGTTAAAAAAATCCTTATTGTTTTTAATCTCCATTTTTGTTGTTCTATATTGATTTTGTGCTGTATGATCACTGTTACAAAACACTCTCAGTGAAATTAACAAGTAAGCTCTAGTATTTAATATTAAATATTTAATTTAAGGCTCTCACAACTGGATTTTAGACACCGACGACCATTCCATCAGGAATAAAAAATAAAAATAAAACCTGCCCTTTTTCATTCGTTTAAAAAAATTTAGCCTGAGAATCAATTATTTAATTTTGTTTGGTCTAAGGCAATATAGTTGCCGGAGTCGCTAATGAAATACAAACGCTAAGGTTATAAAATTATTGCATTAGAGGTTGTAAATGACTTCTCAACTCAATCTCTTATACAATAAAATTATTACATAGGAGGTTTTGAAAATCGCTCGTCATCTCATCATTTTATAATGTTCCGAAAAGACTAAAATTCTCGCTCTCTGATCGAGCGAGAGCCAGTGGCGGCGCTACGGGGGGCATGGGGGGGGGGGCATTTGCCCCCCCCCCCCCAAACGAAGGCTTTGCCCCCCCCCCCCCAGTTGCCCCCCCCCAACCATCTCGCATGCATTTCCATCCACCCTCACACACAAACACATTCCGTCACTCTCTCTCTCTCACACACACACCCCTCTCTTTTTTTATTCCCATACACACTTAGCCCAAAGCCTCAGGCTAGCTGATGAACACATCCAGGCAGTAGAGATTTAAAGACTCGGATGCAGATACTTATAAGTTATAATTAAGTTATGAGCCAACAAAGGCATGTCTATCCATATCCCTTGTCTAAAAAAATTCATGGATTTCGCATTATGACAGACGGGCATTATCTCCCTTGCACACGCGGATCCAGGATTTTTTGAAAGGAGGACCGCTAATTACCATTACATTTAGTCGAAACTTGGACCCAAAGTCCGTAATATAATTTTTTGGAACCAAAAAAGTATATTACGGACTTTGGGTCCAAGTTTGGACTACCTCATAACAAAGTAATGATAAGATCCTTTACGTATTTGCTCCCCTTCATGGGAGTCTGCCCCCCTAGTTGCCCCCCCCCCCCCCCCCACAAAAAAATTTCTGGCGCCGCCACTGGCGAGAGCTCGCTTAGTTTTACCTATGTTTACGGTTCCAGTGGAATATGTTACCGCCTGGCGGCACAACACAAAGTATTTGAAAAGAAGCAGAAGCAGTGTGTGTGTGTGGGGGGGGGGGGGGGGGGGGGGGGGGGGGCAGACCTGTATTTGTCCGGAATTAGCATCCGAAAAGTGGAACCAAGGTTTCAGCTATTCGGCTTCATCAAACCAGCAAATACAGAGATCTGTTGTATTTCAGTGGTAATGTAACTATATCGGATTCAGGTCGGTAGAAGTCTTTATGGCTGTCCGATTGTATTCCTGTTGCTCACGATTTATGGTGACAGCGATTGTGGTAAGACAGTCGCGAGTGTGAGAGTCGGAATGTGTCAAGACTTTATATGGCGGTATTATTGTTGACTGAAACCTGTTGAAAAACAGTAAACAGTTGCAGCTTTGGTAGCTAGTTGTGCTGAGAGAACCGGTACTCTATTGGTAGTTATCGTGGGATACCGGTCCGAGCGCTAAGACGTGATGGCTGTAAGCTCAATAATTCTTTCCGGATGGTATCCTTTGCCTTCGTTGGTCGACTGTGGAACACTAATGCAAGTCTATTCTACCGTGGTAAGTGGTGGGTAGAATATATCATGTTAGAAGTATAGTGTGACCGCGTCAGATAAAGACACAGGTGGAGGCACACAGGTCCGGACCTGGCAAGGTAGCTCGACCGAATTCGGTCGGATGGCTGGAATAAAGAGTAAAAATTAAGAGATTGGCCAGCAGTGTGTATACCAAAATGGCTGTTGTGCAGAAATATGTGACCTTAAACACCAATAAATAAATAATAAAAAGAACATACCACCCCATACCCGTTTCACTCCTTCTTTCATTCACCATGGTATCCCTCGATTTGTCTCGGTGTTTAGTTTGCCCGCCAGAATTTGGAGTGATTTTTTTTTTCTCAAATAGCAAAACAAGAAACAGTAATTTTTAACAGGTAGTAACAAAATAATTTTCATGAAGCGCAGAATTTTATGTTCGTTAATAACTGAAAAAAACGCAGGGTGATATTTGCAAATCTTATTTTATAACTGGTACCAGGTACTGGTAATGACAATCAGCACTTAATCAAGTTTCTGACAAACCACATTATACTATCCTAATGTTAGCTACTGGACATAAGCACACAATTTGATGTTAGTTTTCCATGATACAGGTGCTTTGCCAGTATATCAAAGTTAGGGGCAAGAGTAATATCTAGTGGGGGGTGGGGGGGGGGGCATAAAGAATATGATGCACAGCATCACCTGGGCCATACAGCAGAGATGGGGGTGAGGACAAGAGGGAGTGTGCCCCTCTCATCAGTGGAGGGGTCAGGTGCCCCCCCCCCCCCCCCCCACAAAAAAATAATTTAAAATTCAAGACAGAAAAACACAATTCCCTTGACTATGTGTCTATTTGTGTCCATAATATATAAGTTGCGAACAAGCACAAATATCTAGATATTAAAGTGTCTTGTTGGATGTTCATTTTATGGGTTAACAGGGGAGAGGGGGGGGGGGGGCATGACTGGAATTGGGGAGGGTATGTGCCCCCAGCCCCCGTGCCTACAGTACGGCCGCCGTAGACGGGTCACTTTCCACGGGTGGGCACTATTTCCACGGACGCAATGATATTAGATTTCAAACCCTGTTTACATCAATAATTATCGAAAATTTAATTAATGAAGCACAGGGTACAATCCGGTGCTTCATTAATTAAATTTTATTGAAGATGATTTTCTATTTTAATGTTGATATACATCAGTGTTATGAGGGTCAGATTCAAGATTGTTCAAACCAAGTCCTTCGGTTAATATTTGGGCTTCCTTTGGTAGCCCAAAATTTTAACTTAGGGCAATATGAGGAAGTTTCTTTTAAAATGTTCTTCTTCAGATCCACCAGTCAGAATCCTTTCATATTTGGTATACATCATCTCGGGGGGGGGGGGGGGGGGGAAGTTTGTTCAAATCGCATCTGTAGGTTAAAATTTGGCCTCACTATGGTAGCCCAAATTTTAACATAGTGCAATATGAGGAAATTTCTTCTTCAGATCCACCAGTCAGAATGCTTTCATATTTGGTATACAACATCTCTAAGGAGGTCAGATTTAACTTTGTTCAAATCGAGTGCTTGAGTTAATATTTTGGCTCCCTATTCGGGGATATAGGGAGCATGTTGACAGACGACAGACGGATGGACAATGGCCGGAGAGCGATTCGATAAGCCTAGCTTGACTTGTCAAGGTGAGCTAAAAAACAATTAAATGGTTCATGTCCGATATTTTACCCATGTAAAATTGCCTGAGAAACAGATCTATTTTTTTGAGGGGCTCAAGAATTGACATTGTATCCTATGGAGATGGATTGCTTAATGTAGATTCATTCTTGGACTCTGTATATATTGTGTTCTGTTCGTTCAAGGTGAGCGCTTCAGGCCCATGGTGCCTCTTGTTTATTTATTTATTGGGTTTTAACAACACTTTCGACAACAAAAGCAACAAGTTTCCCCCTTGAACCAAGTCTCTCGCCCAACTGCAGCACTCAAGGTCCACTGAGTTTTTAGCTCACATGACTTTCAGTCAGAGTGAGCTGTAGTGATCACTCGCCTTCCGTAGTCATGTTGTTTCTTTCTTTTCCTCCAAAACCGCTGAAACGATTTTAGTGAAATTTGAGATGGTTGTTTGTTATGACATTGCATTTTCATTTTGTTCAAATCAAGTTGCCCTGCCCCTCAGTAGGGCCACGCTCAAAAAGTATGCCAAAATCTTAAAAAATCTTCTTCTCATGAACCAGCAGTAGCAGAGACTTAATATTTGATGTACGGCTTCCTTGCGAGATGTAGACTCAGATTTGTTCAAGAGAAGTTTGTGGGGCTATATTTGCCTTCGTTATGGGAGGGGTAAGAATTTTCACCCCGCCCAAAATTTCTATTCTCCAAACCAAGTGGCTGATCTGAACCAAATTTAATATGAGGGCTTATTCGGTCATAAGTACTTAATTTATGCCAAAAAAATTCCATTCGCCCCATGGGAACCGCAGGAGCTAAAAAAACAGAACAAAATTTAAAACGCCCATATCTCCACAACTACACGGCATTGGGAATTCTTATTCGGTGTGAGGCTTCCTTAGGACCAACAGAATGGAATGGTAAAAAATTGCTATCGGTTCTATCATTGGGTACTTTTTCGGAAGTTTGGAAAAATGCTAAGCCTGAATCAACATTTTTTAACACTGTGGGTAATGGGAAAAGCATTTAAGACTCTTCTTCTCGCAAACCACTGCCCCAAAAGCTTTCAAATTTCACATATAGCATCTTTGGAAGATTTTTTCACATGTTTATTGAAACCAAATCACTCTGACTCCAAATGTTGAAATTAGTGCTGTATGAGGAATATTTTTTAAAAATCTTCTTCAGGTCCACCCATCAGAATCTTTTGATATTTGGTATGCAGCATCCTCAGGCGGGTGAGATTTAAGTTTGTTCAAGCCAAGTCCCTGGGTTCATATTTGGGCTCACCAGGGTTTCGTAAATTGTGAGAACGGTCGTATCGTTCGCGTAACGTTCTCGCAAATGCTTGTTAAGGAGACCTATTTACCGTTCCCGCAAAAATATAAGCATTTTTTAATCAGATAAAGTTTAATAAAATTAGATTAATTTTAGAGCTGAAACGATTAAAGGGTATTCTTGATCGAATAATCGCATGGATTAACCTTAGTTAACCGATTAATCACTTGGCCTAATAGGTAGTTGAATAATTGCTGATGATTTATATAATTAAAATTTTACTCAACGTAATGGACAAAACCGGCCAGGACCATATACAAAAAAATTTCCATTCAAATTTTCAATTATTGTCTCAAAACATAGCTTACGACCCCTCAATGGAACGAGCTCATTGAGCTCGTTCCAATGAGGGATCATAAGCTATGTTTTTGAGACAAACATTGAAAATCTTTAGTAATTCAAGAATTCCTTGTGCAAGTATCGTCTGCTATCCGCATTTGGTGAAGGGCTGAGAATGACCTTTTCCAGCTACTGATACAGTACAATGATCATGTAAGTGAACAAGTATGTCAGCACGTAACTGGCATGCGTTACTCTGTCTCATATAATTGATTTGAGCCAGTGTGACAATGTTTGCCTGTTTTGGGGCAAGTTTGTTCCTTAGTTAACCCATATAATACCGTAGTTCAAAAGTAACGGCTAACCTATCAATCAATTTTTTTTATCGATTAGTCGATTAATCGGTTAACCGTATCAGCTCCAATTAATTTTTATAAACATGATTCCTGCCATAGCCCTTGATGTGGTGGTCGAACAATCTAACGATCTATGTATTTGAAGATAAATAAGCATAATTCATGTGATTAAGACACATGTTGGAAATGGGTCCCACAAAAAATAAATGGGTCCCGCAAAACATATATTTGCGAAATCCTGGCTCACTGTGGGAACCCGAATTATAACTTTTCTTTAAAAATCTTCTTCAGATCCAGCAGTCGGAATGTTTTGATATCTGGTATGCAGCATCCTTAGGGGGTGAGATTCAAGTTTGTTCACGACAAGTCCCTGGGTTCATATTTGGGCTCACTGTGGGAGCCTGAATTATAACTTAGTTCAAAATGAGGAATTTTCTTCAAAAATCTTCTTCAGATCCAGCCGTCGGAATGTTTTGATATTTGGTATGCAGCATCCTTAGGGAGGTAAGATTCAAGTTTGTTCACGCCAAGTCCCTGGGTTCATATTTAGGCTCACCGTGGGAGCCTGAATTATAACTTAGTTCAAAATGAGGATTTTTCTTTTAAAATCTTCTTCAGATCCACAGTCGGAATGCTTTGATATTTGGTATGCAGCATCCTTAGGGGGTGAGAGTCAAGTTTGTTCAAGCGAAGTCCCCGGGTTCATATTTGGGCTCATATTTGGGCTCACTGTGGGAGCCTGAATTATAACTTAGTTCAATATGAGGAATATTCTTTAAAAATCATTTTTTTCAGATCCACATGTCAGAATATTTGGATTTTTGGTATAAGCTTTTCTTGGGAGGGGCAGATGCAAAATAAATTCCATGGGTTGATATTCAGGCTACCATGTCAGGTGAGCGCCCTCAGGCCACGTGGGGCTTCTTGTTTTCTGTTTGACAACATTGCCCTGGCTCTTCTCTCTATATTTTTCATTGTAAGTCAGCCACTACTTTTATGTACGCTTCCAAAATGTGTTACTACATATCTGTCTGTTTGTCCTTCAGATGAAATGTTTCACCCTCCAACCTCCCCCACACACATACACAAATCAGGGCTGGGGCGAGTATTGAGTACGTTGTCAAAAAAGTGGTACTCGAGTACTACGATTACTGAGTACTTTGGACCCAGCCCTGTCACAAATATATCAAACATCAAAGAGTATTATATACTTGAAACAAATACCGTACAGCTGCTGTGTACTGCTCACTTTCCATGGATGGGCAATATCTCCACGGGTACAATAATATTTGATGCCAAACACTAACTAGGAATAATCATCAAAAATTTAAATAATGAAGCACCAGGTACAAGCCGGTGCTTCATTAATTAAAATTTTGCTAATGATGATTTTTATTGCCTGGTAAACGCATGAGTGGACATCACTGCCCACGCGTGTATTACAATCAGTCCACGGCAACTGTACTGTAACTGATTTGTCCTCTTTGGGAACATATTTTCTACATTTTCTCTCCTTTTGACAGAATGTGTGAGGATTAAAACCAAAGTAGTGAAAGTGCACTTGTGGATACTTGCAGCACAATCACAGCACTACAGAATTAATATTTGATGATTTTAGGAATTTTGACAGTGTCACGAGAGACGACAGTAGCAGGTACTGGTCACTCTGCCGGAAAAAATCAATGTTTTATGACTCCAGGTGCCTTAACTGAGAAAACTGAGGCTTTATTTAACAAAGATTGCAAAATATTCATCAAACACAATGTGAAATTTCTTTAGAAGCTGGAATGTGATTAAATAAAATTGGAAAATTCAGTGTGTGTCAACATCAATTAATTTATAAATTAATATAGAGTAGCACCGCTGCTAGGATTCACGTGAAAAGAAACTGAGTCAGTTTAACCCTTTACCTAACACAAAGGCAGCATATTAACCAACACAACACTAACATGACCTGAAATATCGTGACACTGGCAATAAAATTTGCTCATCAACCGGTTCCAGTAACATCTATAATTATTAAGCTTGGTGAATATTGTTCATTTTTAGCTCACCTGACTGTAAGTCGGGGGGGGGGGGGGGTGGCGGGGGGGGGGGGGGGGGCTTAAGTGATCACTTTCTGTCTATCGACCATCCGTACCTCTGTTCGGCGTGAACTTTACATTATCAACCTCTCCTCATAAGAACCTGTTCAAATAAAGTTGCCACGCCCACAGGGGCCCCCAAAAGGGTGATTTCTCTGATAGCACAAATAAATTGTTTTCCAAAATTAAAAACAAATCTTCTCCAGAACCATCTATAAGAATCTTTTGAAACTTGGTTTTCAGCATCTCTAGGGGACAGGACGGGTGGATTCAAGTTTGTCCAAATCAAGTCCCTGAGTTAATATTTGGGCTCCCTATGGGTACCCAAATATCAATAGTGCAATATGAGGCAATTTCTTTGAAAACCTCCTTCAGATCCCCCAGTCAGAATGCTTTCATATCTGGAATACAACATCTCTATTGGGGATTAGGGGGAGAGGGGTGTGGGTTAGATTGAGGTTTGTTTGAATCGGGTCTTTGGGTTAATATTTGGTATATCTATTGAAGCCCAAGTTGACTCAGTTGACTCAGTGCAAAATGAGAAAATTTCTTTAAAAATATTTTTTTCAGACTCACGAGATAGAATGCTTTAATATTTGGTGTACAGCATCTCTGGGGAGGTGAGATCTAAATTTGTTCCAATTGGGTTCCTGGGTTAATATTTGGGGCTTCTATTGGAGCCTAAAGTTTAACTCAGTGCAATGCGAGGGAATTTCTTTAACAATCTTCTTCAAATCCACCAGTCAGAATGCTTTCATATTTGGTATGCAACATCTCGAGGAGCGGGAGGGGGGCAGGGGTGGGTCGCCACATTCAAGTTTGTTCAAATCGAGTCCCTGGGTTATTATTTTAACTTGGTGCAATATGAGGAGGGAATTTCTTTAAAAGTGTTCTCTAGAACAATCAATTAGAATATTTTGATATTTGGTATACAACATCTCTGGAGGGGTCAGATTCAAGTTTGTTCAAATGGAATACCTGGGTTAATATTTGTGCTCCCTATGGGAGCCCGAATTTTAACTTAGTGCAATATGAGGAGATTTATTAAAAAATCTTCTTCAGATCTTCCATTCACGATGCTTTCATACTTGGAAAACAACATCTCAATTTGAAGTTTCTTCAAATCGGGTCCCTGTGTTAATATTTGGGCTCTCTGTTGGAGAGCTGAAATATAACTTAATAAAATAGGGGGAGATTTCTTTAAAAATCTTCGTCTTCAGATCTGCCAGTCAGAATCCTTTCATATTTGGTATCGCGGGAGGGGGGGGGGGCAGATTTGAGTTTGTTCATTTCGAGTCCCTGGCTTAATATCTGGACAGGGGTTGGTTTGGTTCAAGGTTGTTCATTAATGTTCAGATCCATTCCTTAGAGTTTTCAGAAAATTTGCCTTTCAAGCTGCAGTGACACAACAACCCTTGGAAGTTTGTCAGTACTTGTCTACAGCTGACAGAATTGGAAGCAATCAGGAAGACCTATGCTAATAATCATCTGACATGGACACTAGAGTTATGAATAATTTCATAACATCATTCCTATGTAGTGTTGATGAACCATGACTAACTGAATGTGACCCAAAATACTTCTCTGAGCCACTTTGTCAGGTGAGCGATTAAGGCCCCTTGGGGAAGGGGGGGGGGGGGGCTCTTGTTTTTTTAAGTCAGGAGTTGGTGTTTTAAAACTAAAAAGCCGTATTGAGTAAAGGATTAACATGTGTTATCAGTGTACAACAGGGGTTCAGCCATACAGGCCTTATTGGATCCTGGGGCACTCATAGCAGGTCTGAATTCTCGTAACGATTTTCGGAAGAATCCAAATGGATTCTCCCAAATTTAGAGGAATTATAAGCCCTGCACAACCCCAATTTTGAAACAAAATTGACATATTTTTTCATGGGGTGGGGCACTATTTATTTTTCTGTATGGTTAATTAAGACAGATTTTGTCAAAAGGTATTATGTGCTGATGCAGATTTTAGTTTTATTTTGGGATTAGGGCAGTTTTCAATGAAAGCTGTGAATTCTTATCCCTCCCAACATACTCATTAGGTTGCAAAGTAGGAATCCTGTCGGAGGCAATGCCAGTTTTTAAGCCCATTCGGCACAGATTGGACTCTTCTTTTCAAATGAACAAATTTCCCATGCTTTTGACTAGACAGAAGCCAAAAGTTGAATTCAATTGCAGAAATGAGTCTTTCATCACATGAAAGAGGTAAATGTATCTTTGGTAGGGTTGGGTTTGCTCATAGGTATAACTGTTGTAAATATTTTAATTAGATTTACCTGCCTCGTAAAGGAAATTATGTTATCCCCAAAACTAAGCAGTCTTGGGAAAATATATTGCTTCAATAAACATTTGAAGCATTCTACTGATATCTTCCATTACTGTTGAAAGTTCCAGATGAATAAAGAGGGTGATTTGAGGACTTTTTGGACGTAAACATTCATTTGACTATTGGTGTGTTTTGGTTAGGAATTCCCTGAGAAATATGTACATGTGACCAGCACTTCCCTTTCTGTTAGTTTTTCTCTCTTATTTGTTGCATGACCCCCTATTTAAGGATCAGGAATGGGTTGTCTGAAGGGCTATACTTGACAAAAGATACTTAAAATGATGCGACCATATTTGTTTCGTCTGAACGCTCTTATGGTCGCCTTTGGGAAAATATTTAGTACGGTGATACGTATAATGTTTGGTTGAAATTAAACAATTGCAGGAATTCGATTGCATAAAATGTTTTTGGAGTAATGGTTGTGGAATGAAATATTTCAATATGTTGGGTACTTTGGGATTCCTTCTTACGTCTTGCGTATTGTCATTTTATCACTTAGTTTTTGTGCTGGTATAACACGCCGGCCCAGTGCGTGGAACCAGCATTGTATCGCAAGGCTTTTGGGTGATCAGCCATTGTTGACGCTATACGCAGTGTTTGTCACGTTTAACTGTTCGAACGAATAGCTCTCTGGAAACGTAAAAAACAATATTCCATAATACTGCATCCCCCAATTCAAAGAATATTTGTTATATCTGTAAGCTGGAGTGTTAATGCACAATTTGTTTTGGCACTAGGTGCAGATAAAAACTAATTGCTAGTTTGACATGCTTGTAATTGCTTTGAATAGATTATACGGGTTTACTATTAACAACAGGATGTCATGAAATTTAACTTAGCGTATGTTATACGTTCTTGACTTGACGCCATTGTTAAGTTGACAACCCAAGCGCTCTGTGTTTGTGTAATTACTGAGCAATTATTGTTTGTGGTCTATTGCACTGCATACTGTCCAGCATGGGTCACGCTTTCAGCCACAGAATTTTAAGTCAGCATGTGAACAAACTGACGGACGTTTGGTTTCAAGGATGTCTGTTGCAATGTTGTGAAACATTCTAGAAGGTTGTACAAGAGCGAGCGCTCGTATGGAAGCCTGCGGCCGCCTAGGGTAGTGGGTCATCCCCAGCTCTGCTATTGCTCTCATGACGGTTTTCTATTTTTCCGCCAGTTGTTAAGTTTTATGTGCTTCCTGGGCCGCCAGTTGTTAAGTCGCATGTGTTTCCTGGACCGCCAGTTGTTAAGTCCTATGTGTTTCCTAGACCGCCAGTAGTTAAGTCTTATGTGGTTCCTGGACCGCCAGTTGTTAAGCCTTATGTGTATCTAGGACCGCCAGTTGTTAAGCATTATGTCTTTCATGGACCGATAGTTGTTTAGCCTTATGTGCTTTCTGGACCGCCATTTGTTAATCCTTGTGTGTTTTCTTGACCACCAGCTGTTGAGCTTTATGTGTTTCCTGGAAGCAGCATAGGGGGGGGGGAGGGGTGGGGCGTCGGGTCCAAAGACTCAGCCAAGAGCGGGTCTGCCCGTCTCCTCGCTGATAAAAAGGTTAACAATGGAAGGAGATTCCAAGTGCATACTTCCAATCTGATCATCTTCGGCCTTTATCTAAGTTATTTATTTTGTGTTGTTGAGTGACGAGGTGGGGTACACGAGAGGTTTACGTACTAACTCTGTTATAGTTAAAGTTGCCTTGTTCATTCAAGTTGTCTTGTTCATTTCACGATGTTAGCTTTGTGTTATGGGTAGGGTCTTATTCGAACATATATGTTATTTTGATGAATTGACGGTAACACGTTCTGAGGTTTGCGGCTCGGAGAGTATGTTCCACATCGACGCTTCGCGTCTGGGTTGAGCATTAGCTCCGAGCCGAAACCTCAGACCATGTTACCGCCAATTCATCGCAATAGCTTATGATGTTATCGGTTGTATCACATTAGAGGCTGCAACAGTGCGCGGATGTCAAAGTATCTTATTAAAACGCAATATCTCTATTTTAAACACCCATCTATTGGAACGGACACATCCTTCCATCACTATTCACAAAAATCGTCAAGTTTCAGTTTTTCACTGTTTGCCTTCAAAACATAGCTTATGCCCCTTCATTGGAACGAGCTCGCCATGCTCGCTCCAATTGTCGGAAACCGTGGCTTCGTCGTTGCTGGAGGAAATAGATCCATGCCGCGTATTCAGCCAAAACTCATGGAGTGTCGCCTGAACCAGTGCGTGAACGAATGTCTCACCGTGAGGAACCCGCGCGTTTCACTTTTGATGGGGTGGTTCTTATCCTGAAGGGGTTAGTAACTTTTCCTTGAAAAACATAAATCAACAGGACTTAACCAAAAACAACAATTTTAATACATATATATAAAAATAAATAGGATAATATGTGACTTACATGGAATCCAAAAGAATAAGAAAACAAAACGTCAATCACCCCCTACCCACACAATTTTTGAGTCACTTGCGGGCCCGCATTCTCTGTTTTCGCTGGTTTTTTTCTCCTTTTCGCTGGTATTTCTTCCTTGGTCGCCTCTTCACGTCACCCTTTCACTGCCGTCGCACCGCCACTAACGTATTGTCCCTTTATCGGGACGCCTTTTCTCCAGCAAGTGACGGGATGTCACCCTACCACTGCCGTCGCACGGCCACTAGCTTATTGTCACTTTACTTGACGCTGACTCAAGCAGCCGCCATCAATGGGGTTAAATTCTCCCCTACGTCTACTCCAGAATAATGTCCATACAGGCAAAGTCTACTCTACGTATGTATGGCTTGCCTTCTAAAACAGGTAATCCCGTTTACCTAAATGCAAATTAGCTCCCTGAGTTCGTACTTCGTGTTTCTGATCCTATTCTCATATATGGCCACCGACTTGGCCCGCGACTGCTCCTATTCTAAATATCTGCTCTGTGACACCCCTATATCACAACGTGCCTATACTCTCGCACCGATGCGGCACCTCCTCTAACCTATAGCATGGGACATCCCCATCTACTCGCAAGGACCCACAGCCTAACACACCTTCAGACTGGAATGAATTTTTCGAGAAACCCCCCTGATTTTTATTTCCTAGCCAGAACATTAATTCTCAGTTTAATCACTTCTCTTGAACTTGGCCGCTTAGATCTATCTTAATTTAATACTCGCTTTATTAAAGTTCCTTTGAAAGACCCACATTTCGGCATATCCCGACGTTTCGGTGACAAGTTGGATGCATAATATGGATGTGTGTCCAGAATATGTGCGATGTACAGTTCTTACAATAATTACGTATTAACTGGCCATAATTACATAGATAACGCATTGCAGGAGAATACTGGTCTCTCTAGCTCTTTCAATATTTGTTAGATAGCCCATGTGGCGTTCGACAAATGCGCAATAATGGAGATTAAACTTCATGCTTAATTTACCAGCGCTTGAATTATTTCTGGTCTTTTTAAATGACAAATCGGTTTCCGGGATCCGTCATATACCTATCTTTACGCTCTACATTTAGCCAGAATGAGAAAAATCGTCAAAGATATATACACTTTTAAACAAGAAAATCGCAACTTTTAACTATCACTTTGACCCCAATGAAGGTCATAAGATGTGTTTTTTAGGCAAAAATGAAAACAAATACTAATCAAAGAACATGTTTTTTCGGGTGGGTGGGGAGGGTTGGGCTGGGGTTCGAAGAGTCGTCTTCTAAACGCACTGTTTCACAAACAAGATGGAATTAATTTGCTTTTACGGTCGGGTGAGTTGGACAAAATGGGGCTTTGCTGATTGCGAGATATTAATTTTATTATTGTCATCACTGTGATGGTGAGGATGGTGATGATGGTGAGGATCATCAGTTACACCAGTGAGTTTTCTTTTCTATGACTGGAAGAATAGATGTCAGACTTTTCAAAACGGGGTTTCTTCCGGAATTGATGGAGTAATATCTCACTGGACAGACGGTTGTATGAAACGCTAATTACCGAAAAGAGATGCTTAATAGCACATATGCCACCCACGCTATAGTATGTGATGATTATTTAGGGAAAGATTGTAGACAGAAAGCAGAAAGTCAACACTAATTTTGGTGTTGCGGTTTCATTTTGTGCAGTGTCAGAGCCATGCACGGTGTAACATTACGGATAAAATTACAGAAGTACTGGCAATCTGCTAACTCCTGCTTTGCCAATATAGCATCGTTCTTGTAGAAAGTTACCTTGTTGAATTGAATTCCATGTCTCCGTATCTCATTTTAAAGCCATACCTTGATTATCTCGTTACTTTTAAAGTGTTGAATTGTTGTGATGTGGACTTTTCTATTTGCCTTCGTCTAATGCATGATAGAATTCATCGTAAAGGTCCGTGAGCTGGAGAACTGTAGAATCAAGTGGTGTGAATCCCGATTGGAACTGACTCAGTATATTATTTTCCTCTAAGAAGCTCCATAATTTTTTAAAGACACACCTTTCAAATAATTTACCAACACAGCTAAATAGAGATATAGCAACCCAAATGGGTTCATATTCACCCAACCCAGTTGATTGGGTTTGATTTTTAACCGAACTAGTTGTAGAGTGTGAAGTTTCAGGAAAATGGATTCAACAGAAAGCCAAGAGCTTATAAGGAGCCGTCTCTAACGCTAGACAAAATGTCTAAACAACACGGCATGTACACGAAACTAAAGCATATGCGAAACAGATAGTACAAGTTAACATGTTCTGGTAAACTGGAGGAGTGAAAGTATCTTGGGCTGTGAGGCATAAATAACTTATATGGGAAACAAAGAGAAGAAAAGAAAAGAAAATGTAGAAAAAGAAAGAAAAGGAAACTGAGAAATAGAAGTGGAGCGTACAAAAGCTTGATGAACGAACAAATATAGTATGGAAGTATGGAGCCTAAAGGTTGGGGAGATGTGATGAGAGACACGGGCGAGGGAATTCTGACTTGGGAAAACTAAAAAGGCTAGAAGTGAGAGGTAATACTTTAGAATGACCCACGTGGTTCAAATCAACTTTAAGAAATTTCCAGTTCGTGCTTCGATTCGGTCTGTAGAAGGTATATGATATCGTAACGTCCACAAGAAACGACGCGTTAGACATATACATTAGTGAACCTTACAGAAGAAAGTGTTCAGCAGTTTCTGGATCTCCACATCGACATTGGGGTTTCGGAGAGAAAATTATTATGCAGGTCAAAGTTCAAGTTACTACAGTTTAGTCGTAAATGACAGTGGTGTATTTGGTTCACAGGTGATTTATGATGGTAAAAATAGATGGGCGAGGAACAGCTATCTCTTTTCAAATACATTTTGTAATTATTCAAAGAACTTTTGTCCCTAACATTGATTGAAATATCAATTCAAAATTTCTGTAGACGGGAGAATGGATGCATTTGCTGGACGTGGCCGGGTTAGTTTCGAAGTTGGTCATCAATTAAGTCACCCGTTATAATAATATATCGAACTCCGCTATCAGTGGTATTTCGAAACACAGAGATACGAGATCCCAAACATCGCGATCGGAGTTAGGTGAAATCGAGCCATGATGTGAATAGATTTGAGACCACTTACTCCTAGATATTAGTCGGGGTAGCCTGTGTTGATTCTTTAAGGGAATGCCAGTTTTTCAATCTATGCACATGGGGGTTTCCTGCCCAGAAAACATTAAAACTAGGCAATTTTAGACCAACTCTCGAAAAACACACAATCAAAAACTACCCGAGGTGATATAAAAAGTTCAAAAAGTACCATTTTTCGTGATATCTCAGTGACGATGGCAGACACAGATGCAAGTTGGGTATCAATGAAACGTGAGTTACAAAATGTCATATATACACAGTCAAACTTGTTTTTTTTCTGGTTTGTTTTGTTTTGGTTTTTTTTGTCGTGCACATAAAATTTCCAATATCAGTCTCAAGAGTCTAATCCGTAACAATGTGCTCGTTGCAATGGTCTCAACCATACTCCTCTCGAAGTCTCAACCGTTCACAAAAAATCAATACGGACTTTCAAAACGGCTGTATTTTTTATAAACGTTTCTCGACCACAATAGGAACGGAATTCAGACGTTGACATTTTAGCAGATGGTTCGTGTTGATATAGTGTTTTTATGTAAACGTGGGCTGAGGTGACATTTTTCGTGAAAAAAACGACAAATGTTCACTTTGAGTGTGGTGGAAACTAATTTAACCCTTTGACCCTGGTGATATCTTCTGTGTCTGTTCAATGGAGGCAATTGGAAGAGTCTATATTTTTTATCTGGGGTAGAACAATTAATTAATTAAGCCTTGGGGCTGCACGTTGAAAACATTGGTTGATCTACCCCACATTTTATATTAGTAGCTACCCTACTTAATGGAAGTATGGCGTATCATGTTACTGGTCCTTTAATGCAGTCTCACGGGTTCAAAGGGTTAAGCCCTTATTTCTATCATCAGGTTATTTCAGATATTAATAATGCACCCTGTATCTCCAGAACCTAATCCAGTTTATGATTGTTAATGCTTGCCCCTGATATATGCAGTATTTCGACAATGTTCACGACAGAATTTTATTCTCTAGTTAGAAACCGGGAGCGTCTAACCATTTCGGCTGCGAGTGGATAAAATACAGTGAACTTGTTCCTCAGTTTTTCTCTAAGATCTAACAAAAACTCGATCGGTATTGCTAAAAGTAGTTTAATCGGTAATTTCACCGTAGTGTTTTTCGGTAGACGTACCGGCAGTCGGTTGCCAGTACTTTTACTGTATTTTAAAGGCATATTTTACAGTGTGGGATTCCGACATGCAGTATTCTTTCCCAACAATCTAAAAGCAATAGACCACTACTTATTATATTTATGCGAAAGTGTATACGTGTGTGTGAGAGTGGGAGTAGGGCATTTAGTGCGCGCGTGTGTGTGTAGAAGAAGGAGATGGGACTCTCATCTTCGATGGACGTGATATCTATTAGGAGAAGATGAATGCATTTTCATAATTCTCAGTATAGAATCAAACGAATTATTTGTGAAAATGCACTATCTTCGGCACGAAAACCTTTTGAAGCAGCTTTCTTCACATATTTTTTGTGATGTGTTTATGTAGATTAACCCTTTACCCAACGCAGACGATATCAAAATTTATTATTTTAAATATCATTTTTTTAAATTTTTCAAAAAATGTCAACAAAACCATATCATGTGACCCCTCGTTGGAACGAGCTCGACGAGCTCGTTCCAACGAGGGGTCACATGATATGGTTTTGTTGATATTTTTTGAAAAATAATGTTTTTTCAACTGCTGAATTTTCATATTACGCGGGCGGATGGGGCCCGATTCGTTAGGTAAAGGGTTGAGAAGTCTGAGGGTTCGTAACACATCCGACTTTTTAATTCATGTCATCTTGTTTTGTTGAACAGAAATATATAAAAAGTCTTATAACAGTATTTTAATGTTACGGGGGTTTTCAGCAGAATTTCGGATTTTTCTGAAAAAGGGAACAGATACGTTAACAGTAATGTGTCGTTAGCTATGGAAAATAGGTAGCTTGGATTTCCATACAAGCGGCAATTTATTCGTAATTCGAAAATGAAGTGAATTATTATATATCTTTAATAGTAATTGTATTCATTTCCCAGAAGAGTCGGCGAATTTTCTCAGATAAATGGAACGTGGAAAACGTGAGGTCCATATTCAGAGGAAATAAATATCTCGTTTCCATCAGGCATTTTTTGTTCTGCATAAGAATAATGGCTCATAAAATTAACTCTCCATAAAAGGATTTTCAACAAATTGTATAGGCGTACAGAGGACCTAAAAGTAGGCTAGTTTGAACAAACGTTGACTGAGGGGGAGATGGGTAGGGTGCTGCGACACTTGTACAATACAATGATCGCAAAAGTGGACACTTTACCGGTCGAATCGCGATAGGATTTCTATCATTTCTCCACCCGGAAATCACCGGTACTCGACACAAGCTGAGAACTGGAGCACATAATCTGTATTGATTGATTCTCTTCGCCCCTTATTACATATGTGACGTTATATTTATAATTTATTAAGGAGATGGAGGGGATCGATCAAAATAGTTATCAAATATGATATTTCCTGTTCTCAACTTGCGCCGAGTACCAAATCAGTAGAGCGACATTTCGGAGATAATATACTGCAAAATCCAGTCAAACAAACGAATACAACATTTGAGATGCAATGTGTTTCTCGCCTTTTTTTTCTACAGGTGAGATTTTACAGTAAGGTACATGTAGGCAGAAAATCGAACAGAGAATTTCGACCAGATCGCGATCCAATCTCGACCTGGTCGAAATTCACTGTCCGTTTTTTTTTCTTTCGTTATCACAATAATGTTCATTTTCGATGTCAAGTTTTACTATTGTTCAGCGCGGAAATCTTTTGTTAAGTTCTAAACATCTCTAACTTATATCGTCATGAAAATCGACTTTCGATAAAAGTTATCTCCCTTGAAATTATTAGACGCACGAGGAAGGTCCAATTCAAAAGCAATTAATTGTTGAGAAAAAGCCTGTGTCTACATTGGTAGAAAATAAATTTTGTTACTTTTAAAAAACGAAAACAACAGACAGTTCCTGGAGCTGTCTGTTATTTTCGTTTATGAAAAGTAACAGAAGGAAACTCGGCTTTCTTGTGGCAAGCTAATTAGAAGCAGCTAGTTCACAGCTAATCCATCATTGAGAATATCTATCAGAATCACAACTCCCAACAATTATGTCCACTTTAACTCTTTGTTCGGCGAATGTGTGTCAAATCTCACCTACTAGACTTTTACATTAACTCTTTACACTCTAGTGGTATCTTCCATGTCAGTTCAATGGGAGCAATTAGAAGAGTCCATATTCATTTTTGGGGGGAAGACCAATCAATATTTTCAACGTGCAGCTTGAGGTCTACCCCACACATTTACTGAACAGCCATCCTATTTAATGACGTTATGACGTATCATCTGTGTGACCGGAAAATCGGCCGCTAGGGTTCAAAGGGTTAATGGAAAGGATAGTGCCTGTGTTAAATGTTACGATGCGCACACTGTTTATATAATGAACAGAAAAAGTTGCAGAGCATTAAAAGACGATGAAAAGGCGGTTTTCTTATTTTTAAAAGGGTTTCAACAGAGTATAATAGTCAAACGTTGAAGCTGATTGAGAAATAAATTGTTTTAATCCAGTTTTTGTAATTTTATACTGCTACAGGAAAATGATCCGTACATCGATGATATAAATTCGTTATCATGTGGAAATTTCAATTTTTAGATGAATTTCCCATATACCATTAGTTTTAAATTTACTGACAGCTTTATGAAAATAAGGGAAGTTAACCTTTCTGTATTTTACTTCAAATGGTGAAAATTGTCAGCCACATTTTTTACATGGACTGTCTTTGTTTGTCTATATGAGAAAACAGTCTTTTTCCGTTCCAAACCCAATCTATTTTTGATCTCCACTGGTACTAGAGTGGTGACCGAGTTGATAAGAGCACTGGTCTCTCATATCCGATTTCCCGGGTCCGATTCACTGGCTTGTAATATTTCAATTGGTCGGAAAAATCTACGGTTCGCTTTTCAGACCGACGAATATATTCCAGACGACTGAATCTAAAATACCACAAACATTCATTTTCTCTGAATCCACGCATGAAATGTTGCTCAATCGACCCTTGATGAGACCGAATTTATGATGACATTACCATCAGGAATGAAGACTCAACGTAGCAGTTTATGATTACGCTGCGTAATTCCACTAATTGTGCTGATATCGAAATAGTTTCAAAGTGAATGAAATACTTATTCATTTGGGATATCCATAACTGGAGAACGAAAGAATATCTGTATATCTCTCTGAATGAAGAAGCATAACCTTATATGAAAGGTAGTTGGGGCGCAAACTCCACGAAAAGTGTGTAAACAAATTACCCATAACAGCATCGGAGGCCTTGCAGAATTAGACCGGTGTCCCGAGAGCTTGGGTTGGGGTGTGAATACTCAAAAGAGGGCAGCACAAACGGTTGACAGTTCTTACCTTTATACACGTGTGGGGGTCACAATATAGTTACCATAAAGATTCCAAAATAACTTCAACCCATTGGACCCTGGTGGTATCTTCCATGTCAGCTCAATGGAAACAATTGGAGGAGTCTATATTTATTATCTGGGGCAGACCAATTAATATTTTCAATGTGCAGCCTTGGGGCATGTTTATGCTAGGTGTGTGGTTAATCTGCATGCTAAGATGAAGCAGCTGTATAACTTGTACCACAGTGAATGTTTTAAGTGCTTGATATCCCACCTGTTCTGTCAATACTATGCATTATAAAAATACGAGAAACCCATTAGAATTATTGAAAATGTTCAGCCTGAATAAAGCCAAACAAAATGTTCTTCTTCCGACAACTCGCCTGCAAACAATGTGCTGCAGATAGCAGGAATATAATCCTTGCAGGAAACATGAAGCTAAATCGACGAGTTGCATACACCATTGAACACTCACAAAACACATGCACTTTCTGCCCAAACACGCAGACAAACGCACTCCATACACGTAACCTCTCAAACAAAAGAGATGATACACGTACATTTTGCCTATCACACACACAATACTCGCACACTCACGTGCGTTTCCTGGATAAGAGGTCGAGAAGGCAAGGTCGTGGTTCATTGGTAACGTAAAACGAAGTAAGTTATTATTTGCATGATACTACGCATTGCTAACATGAGATCAGGTCACATTCCTACCAGAGAGAACATGGACCTGGGGTAGAGTAATGGCGTCTTCTTGGAAGGCTCGAGAACGCGGTGGCTCAGTGGTTACGGCAGCGAACTTCGCACCGAGAGGTCCACGCCAGGGGTAACTGCGTTATATCCTTGGGCAAGGCACTAAATCCCGATTGCTCACGTGGGAGTGTGCTAAGGCGTACTGCACGTCGATGGTGCACCTGTCTTCACCCAATGCTAACCCTGCTTATGTGGAGTTAGTACGTTCGGGAATCTGACAGTTGCTCGTCTTTGTTCGGTGGTTCTCCACGGCTACTCCAGCTTCCTGCTCCTGTAAAAGTGTCCGACACGAGGGGACCCTGGCTGTCGAAGGTGTTGTTAAATCCCAATAAATAACAATAATTGAAAGGCTCAACGGTAAGCTACGTGACAGCCATGTATTTAATCCTTCAGTGACACAAATAGCAGACAGTTTCAACAAATATCTCGGAAAAACTAAAAGATTTCATTTTCTGACTAAAACATAGCTTATGGCTTCTCATTGGAACGATCTCGTTGAGATCGTTCCAATGAGGGGTCATAAACTATGCTTTCTAGGCAAAACGTGGAAAAATAAAATTTGAATGGCGACTTGTTTTAATAGTACTGGTCGGCTATGTTCTACAGTATATAAAGAGTGAGTGCAATACAGTGGAAATTAATACGCGCTAACATGTTCTATACCTTGCATCCGTCCATCTCATTTTTCCACAACATTTCTATTGATTTTACTTTGCTGGGCTGATACTTTGGACTCGCAAAGAACTTCAGATCTCACAAAGTGATTGATGCAGCGCCAGAACCATAATCTCACCCAAACTAACTTATGGCCAGTTGTAAATCTCTCGATTGGCGATTTGAGTGTGTAATGTACTAAAACCATTTCTCCAGCTTACCATCCTCAAATTCCTCATATACCTCTTACAATTCACATCTATTGCTGGAACAACTGTATCGTGTCCATACTCGCAAGAAACATACATATATGAATGTCAGAAGAACGAGTGCCTACAGCTGGTGTTCTTCACGAGATTTTAACATGCATGTGAACAGTGGGAATACATTAACAATCGGTATAAGCCTAAATACCGGCGTGTGAAAGATTATTACACGCTTTCAATTTAGTCAGGGAGCTTACTGGTAGTGTAGCAGGAATGGATAAACCATCATTGGTATGATATCATTCAAGGTCTCATACATGGCGTCACATCACCCAGTGGCGGCATTTTGGATTATATCTTACCTCCTACAAGTATCTGAGAATTTCGTTGGTTCAAAGACGTCACATGCAGACTGCATATAAAACCATATACTGCCTGTCAACATCAATATACGTTGACAGCTATGGGTAATCTCCCCTTTGTTCATTGATTATTCAAAATGGCGGCAGCCGATAAACGCTTCAAGTTGAAAGATTGAGTGCTGGAAGCCCATATTTGGTCTGAAGTGCAGGTTTGGCAACTTAAAAGGCTTCATATTCTGTGGATGTGTGTCATGTTACCTTCGAAATGAAACTGTTTGGTATGTATAAATTTGCCTTGTTACAATTTATGGGAGAGTGCCTATAGGCACTCTCCCATAAATTGTAACAAGGCAAAGACACTTGAACACATTGTGAGAATTCTCTCATTTAATTTTGATCGCTGTTGTTATTAGTTCTGTGCATCGATGCAGCAGTCGGTAAGATATATTCGTTACACTACACAGTTTGTTTGTGGCCTAATATGGTATATATGGTGTCAGTTAATTCCATATTGAACTCGAGCTTCGCTCTCGTCCAATATTAAATTAACTGACACCATGTATACCATATTGGGCCACCAACAAACTGTGCAACTAATAGTAGTGGTAGCCCGCGTGAGTGTCCGTGCTGTAACGAGATTGACATGGATGTACGTAGTGGCCGTGCGCATGTGCGGTGCGTGTGTGTGTGTGTGTGTGGGGGGGGGGGGGGTGGGGACATATGTTTCAACCGCCCGCTTTGTTAACTAAAACTTGATCTCTATGGTATCTGGTTCATATGGTAGGACGTGTATTTTTTTTTTTTTTTTTTTGGTTAATCATATTTATTTGCCGTTTGATGTTAAATCACAAAAGGATTGGAACACACATGTTATTACAACTTATTTCCGTTCCTCTCCTGTACAGTGCAGTAATAAATATAATCAAACATGTGGAAAACGACATATACAACAATTACAAGTTTGTTATCGGACGAATTTACTAAGAAAACGAATTTTAAGGTAATGGGGATACATAAATAAAGTGAGTAAAGTGGTGTTTATTAAGACGTGATTACTATGTACTCGGAAAGTGTATAGTAGAAGGGGTGTGTTTAAAGGGGATGTTAAATTAAGTATTTGTCCTGAATCCTCGGTTTCTGCCTACCCAGACCGCAATCCGCGACAGTCCTTCGTTACTGTGAGACTCCAGTTCCTGCACTGAGACGGGAAGAGCAATCTGGGGATGCGTTCGACCGCATATGAGTATATCTAATTGTCATATACAACCCGATAGCTGCCGAAAGCACACAAAACGATCAAAAAGCACCTTTCTATTGTTTGAATGTTCAGGCAAGTATAGTCTGCCACTTGAGTTGTTTTGGGTATTGCAGTGGTTGAAGCGCCACAGAAAAAAAAACAGCGCGCATTTATATCGACTTTCTCTACTAGGTGCCCTCCGGTGAATAAGTGTAATGTAGGGCAATTGAGACAAGAAAATAGAAATTGAAGATCTTTGATGAGTCGCGATCCCAACGAAATATCTGAACTGAGTTCTTTAAATTATGTACATATGTACGAAGGCTCGAATCAAATCTACTGAACAGTGTTCAAAAACGTCGTTTATAGTAGCGACGAATTTGATATCATTTTAACCCTTTACCCAAAGCAGACGATATCAGAATTTATTAATTTAATTCTTGTTTTTTTATTAATTTTTCAAAACAAATTCAGCAAAACCATATCATGTCGGTTGATAAAATTGGTTGATAACGAATGTCGAATAAGGAACTGGGAATAAATAACGGTTGTCACGTCCGTCAAACATGAGTGAGTTGGTTAAATTTCTAATTGCACGTGGAAAACAATTATGCTGAATATTTCGGAATCTTGACACTGCTTTGCAGAAGGTTTTTCCTTGGATGACGGGCACCCGTAGATTTTAGCGGACGTCCCCCAAAATAATTTCTGGCTACGCCACTGTTCTTTCTATCTTCCGTTATTAATTGAGCATTAGTATTATGTTCAGATTATTTGCTTCCACGTAAGCATTAACTGATGCTCGTGTACTCGGGGAGATAAGTGATAAGCTCTTGTTCTCCAGTCATCTTTATTTGCTTCCACGTAAGCATTACCTGCTGCATATGTTAACGGGGAGATAAGTGATAAGCTCTTGTTCTCCAATCATCTTTATTTGCTGTCATGTAAGCATTTCCTGCTGCATATGTATACGGAGAGATTAATATGATCCCCGATGAGTCTGGAGGTGGGATGGGGAAATCTCACCCGAGGGGCAAGATATTTGAACCAGACCCGAGGCTTGTCGAGGGTTTGGTTCAAATATTTTGCCCCCTAGGGTGAGATTTCCCCATTCCCACCTTCAGACTCATCGAGGATGATTTTTCTCCCCCCACACGAGGATTACGTCATTATAGATAATTGGCGGTCACGTGCTGACATAACCAATTTATCAAGTCGTAGCCCTTTCGAAAAACGAACAATTTCATCGAAAAGATCGTACAAAAGTTACATATATACCATAGGTATATACTAAAAAATTGATTCGTAACACTGTCAATGGGTTAATGAATTTGCGCGTGTCAAACTCTAATGTAAAGGGCATTGTGAGATTATTGATCGATCTATAAATTCACGCAGTGATATTATTAAATCTGCAGAGAAACCTCGGGTTGAAACAAATCAACATTGTTGATTTTGAATGGCACGTGGATTACATGCGGGAAATCGTGAAGCCATTTTGTTAATTTGCAGTTGTGCAGACGATGATGAAATAGTTCCGGCGACCTAATAAAATATGCAAATGAGTATGTCACGTGGGGTGTGTGGGATAGAAATATCCCACTCTGCTGTCTCACCCGGGACACGCGTGTGTTTCACGTATAGTGAGGGGAGAAAAATGTTAACTCTTGTTCTCCAATCATCTTTGAAGTTTATGAGTAAATAAAATATGGTTGAACAAAACGTATAAACGTGTTGTTGATATCGTGGTTTGAATCCAACTTCCACATTGAAACAACGTCATCGCGCGCTAAAGGGGCAGGAAGAAGTAATTTTGTGGTAAAGGTTTTTAACATATTCCATTTTTACTGGCTTAGTCTTTTCTCAATGCTGATTTGTGTAGAGGGCTGCGAACCTGTGCTGAATGGGACGGCAATCCATAAATCCATCTCTGACAGATGGAAAGAAATTCCACCAAAACATGCCTAATGCAAATTGCTGTGTTTTAAATATTTGTGTTTCTTCAGTTTTAATACTTTTATTTGCATATCAGATAGAGTTTATAATCTACAAGTCCAATGAGAATTTTATCTTTCTCGATGATGAATAAAATTTCAGGAAAAATGTAATTGCATTGGGTTTTATCTTTTCAATGGTGAGAAGCATGGTGAATATATTCTTGCTTCTGACGAATAGTTGAATGTTTAATCGTTTTGTATTGTTTGGAAGTGATTTATAAACAACTCTTCAAACCCCGTTTAATCGAATCACCAACTGTAATAGGCTGTATTATTATTAAAGTACTGAAAGGGTTGCAAGAACAGAAGATGGCGATGCTATGAGGCTGTTTTCCCCCTTTTCATTTATCTTGACGGGAAAAAATCAAAGTTTAGACAGCAAAAGGCAGGGGAATTTTTAACTCAGGCTTCGCGGCAATTCTAGTCGAATTTGATAGCTTGACAGGACTGGTGGTGCAATAGAAGAATAATGAGAAATCACCGATCAGCTGAAAGTATTGGAGGACTTTTATACAAAAAAACAGTCAACAACTAAATGTGTGCGTTTCTGTCCACGAATTCCCCTTAGTTCAAGTTAGGGGTTAAATGTTTTGCTCTTTGGCAGAATGTAAATGATTTGAAACCTCTCGATCAGACGTTCGTCGCGCTAATCAATGACCCACTTCGCTTTTTTTCTCCACACCAATGCTGCAGAGATAGAAGTGTCTAACTTCGAAAAATAACTACCTAATCTGTCGTACACATTTGAAACGCTGCTGAATCTTTTTTCGATCTTACTTTAAAAAAATGCGACAAGCTCATCGGTCATTCATCAGATGAACTTAAACTTCCGGCGACATGCGTCAAATTACCGACATTCTTGGCAGCTGGAAAAGTAGTTCCGGAGATAAGAATGTTTATTTTGTATTATAGTTTTCAGTTGAACGATCGCTTGCAATTATTAACCCCTTCAAACAGGTACGACTAACTTTTAGGCAAATTCTGCAAAACCATTAGTTAAGAAGCATCAGCAATTATATAATCCAACAGTCCCAGAAGGTTTTGGATTAAATTGCTACTGAATCTCCCAACAGATACAAAATGGATTCGCTCAAAAGCTATAACCAGTGAAGCTCCAAGGCGGCCTATCTAACTTTGCGAGGGATTCGGCGCTGTTGTGGCCTGAAACCAGTCTAGCCCTTAAATAGTCCATTGTCTATGTTCAGATTCTTTCGTCTGGAATATTTCATTTGGTCGAAAAAGCGGTTCGCTTTCCGACCAACTGAAGTATTTCAGATGACTGAATCTAAAAAATACCATAAACATTCATTTTGTTTGAATCAAAGCAATTAATATTGCTTAATCGAGACTTGATTTAACCGCATTTCTGATGACATTACCATTAGGATGAATACGGCTCATAGTCGTAGTTTTATTGTCACGCCGCGTTTCATTAACTGTGTTCATATATTGATGGTATAAAGGTGAATTAAATACTCATTGATTGGAATATGTATAAATGGATCACAAAAGAATGTATGTCTTTGTGGGTAAAAAAAACATGTTATATTGACGTTTGTTGGCGTGCACTTTACGCAAAAAGTGGGTAAAGAAATAGACAACTTAACAACGTCTGATTGGTTGCAGAATTAAACTGGTGGCATGAGAGCTTGATGGGCAGTATTGCATCTGCGGCAGCCCTAATCTGTGCCCAATGTTAAAAGGTATAAGGTATTGCAAACTTGCTGAGTTTGCACCGACAATACAAACTCTTGCCCAAATTAAAAATTCTTCATAAAGTACTACTGTTTTTAATTAAACATAATTCTTTCACAGTTTCCACACACAAGTACAGAAGTTGACTTTAGATCTTTAAAAGTGTTAATTCTTTAATTTTTATAAGTTTTGAATTATACCTACGAAACTTCTCAATGGGGGAATTGCACAGAGGGAGCCGAAACATTGATGAAGTTTAACCATGAATAAACAGTGAGCAGAAATCGTACAAAAATGAAATGCGAAATCCAATTGAGCACTTGTTTTATTATCGAAGTCTCACATTTTGTATAAAAAATTGTAGCTCACGTGTCGTAGAGTATTGGACGCTCAAACCCAGTTCTATACTGGTTTTAAATGGGGTGCATTATAGAACAAAATCTGATATGTCTACGCATATTTGGGACTGTTTCGACTTTTTTCTAAAACTGGTGCTACCAAAGAGTTGTGCTTCCGAGAAATCAGACAAACATATTTTTTTTAATTCGTGATTTATTGGAAACTTCGACTTTGTCATTGTCTACCGTCAGACAAGCAGAAAGTAGTTAATTTTCGCATTTTCACCGGCGAAATTTTTTTTTATAATAAATGTAGGAAACAAAACAAAACAAAAAAACACATGACAATGGCATCTGAGATGAAATGTTGTGTCATTTCTTTCCAAGTCTGCACGACCCATTCGCAATCTTGTCGAAATTCCGCTACTGTGATGAATATACTGCAGCTGCTTGCCTCTCCTCGGTTGTTCTCTCTGGTCGCTTCGTCTCCCTCCACCCGTAAAAGAGCCCGACGCGATATGATCAGGGCTGTTAAAAATGCCGTTAAACCCCAATAAACAAACAAACAAAAAACAAGTAGCTGTGGTAGACCAAGAGCGAATCCTATAGAATGTTTACAATTGTAATTTCTATTTGTGAATGTAAAATGTGGCAATTTACCTACCGGTACCAACTAACGAACCAGAAAAATTGCCATATCTTCTAAAACGCCAATGAATTATTTCATTCATTTATAGACATAGACTGAAAATACAATCGTAAAAATATTATAGGACTGATCCTTCTTGTCCGCTGTAGCAGTAATGGTAGTGGTATAGAGTAGAGTTGGTGGTGGTAGCATGACATAATAAGTTATTGTGATGAATTGACGGTAACATGGCCTAAGGTTTGCGGCTCGGGGCTTATGTTCAACCGAGACTCGAAGCGTCGAGGATGAACATATGCTCCGAGCCGCAACCTCAGACCATGTTACCGTCAATTCATCACAATAACGTATATGTTCCAATAAGACACTACCCGTAGCCCACAACCTACATCGTGAAACACGAGAGGTTTATTTACTAAACATGTAATCGTTAACAGTTGCCTTGTTCAAGGCAACTTGTAACGATCACAGGTTTAGTAAATAAACCTCTCGTGTGTCCCACAATAAACCAATAAACCAGATAAACCCATTCCATCTCAATTCAAATCGTAAATCGGTTTGTAATTTAAACAACACTCCATCCGGAATACCGTCTGCTGCACGAGTGAAAAATCCAGAAAAATGAAGCGGCTTGCTCGTCACTTCGTTGGTGAAGCAATTACGAAACGTGCGACGTCATTTGAAATATTTCGCGTTGTGACGTCAGACGGCAACATTTGCCACTTGAGTCGTAAACATAGAAGCTCTCGCCCAATCAGAGGAGGAGGATTTTAGTCTTATTGGAACATTAAATAAACAGTGTTTGCATGTAGGCCCCCCTTTTGAGTTGCTGCAATTGTGACAAAGGACCGCTGCACCGCTTCGGGAACACGGATTTTGGAAATTGTTGGACATGTACATATTATTGGGATCTAATTTCATCTAAATTAATTTTTTGAACTCTGGTGGTATCTTCCATGCCAGTTCAAGGTTAGCAATTAGAAGAGCCCATATTCATTATTTGGGGGAGACCAATCAATATTTTCAAACTGAAGCCTCGGGGCTGCACGTTGAAAATATTGATTGGTCTACCCCACACATTTACTGAACAGCCATTCTATTTAATGATTTTATGGCGTATCATGTTCCTGGCCGGAAAAGCGGCCGCTCGGGTTCAAAGGGTTAAAGCTCGAGCTCTATGGAAGCAGGAGGTGGCAGTCATTATCGTTGGATATACTGTTCCCGCCCGCCCGCCCGCCCGCCCGCCCGCCCGCCCGTATATATATCTTTCTGTTGTTTAACCTTTATTTGTCTGCAAAGTTCTTTTTTTTGTGTCACACATCTTAAACGTTCCGCCATAGTGTAAGCTGTACGTTGTTGAACAATGTACCTGACTGGATGGTCCAAGTTGAAAGTAGTTCTTCAATCGATCAATTTGCACGGTCAAATGGCAAATAAAGATATGTTTAATCTGATCGAAAGAGACAAACTGATAAATACAACAGTTTGCACACAATTTTACTGATCATAACTGATGTCCTTAACCCTTTACCTAACATGAAAAGCAGACGACACTTGCAAAAATAATTCTCGAATAACTAATTTTTTTCATTTTTTGTCTCAAAAACATAGGTTATGACCCCTCGTTGGAACGAGCTCGACGAGCTCGTTCCAACGAGGGGTCATAACCTATGTTTTTGAGACAAAAAATGAAAAAAATAATGAAAATTAATAGGCGATTTTTGAGAATAGCGCTGGCCGGTTTTGGCCGTTACGGTAGGTAAAGGGTTAATAAGGAAGCAGCTTCAAATGACATGCCCTAGTATTGAATTCCTTCCTGTATCGAAATAGTGTAATTGCGTGATGCAGCAGAATTAATTTTTAAATTCCATATTTAGTTCACGAAATGTACCAATTTCCCTTATTACAACGTCGAATTTTATGCATATGACTCACTTTTGCCGGCTAATTAAGATTGATAGAAAGCCGTTTATTGCGTGTGTAGCTATTTAGTCCACAAGTATGCGCTTCTGATTGATTTTGATACAGATTTTCTTTGGTAATGGAGTTGGGTTGTCGCGATCATTTATTCTTGGAAACTATTTTTAAGCCGTCATGCTTCTTTGTCGAATATATTAAAAAATATGTCAGTTTATGTGTCAAAATTAACCCTATTAACACTTTACCATCTGTGGCATATTTTTCAAAATTTCGAAAAACCTTTCCCCAGCAGAAGACTTCTATCTTCGCGATGTGCCCTGAATAAAATGATTGGACCTCGCAAACGATCCATGCCCCCTCCCCCACTCCTTACCCTAAAATAAGTACCGGCAACGCACCTAGTTATGTTATATAAAGAGTTACCCCGTATGTCAGGTAAAAGATAAAAAGCAGTTTTAAAATTCTCCCCCACATTGGCGCTTTCTCGATCTCCCCAACTATAAAATTGAACCTTTTCCTCGTGTTTATCCTCATCCACTTACCCTTCATGTTTTCGTCCCATATACCCATTAGTTTTCCAACAGGTCTTGTGTTACTAGTCAAATATTTGGGTTATTCTAAAATGAAATGTTCCAGAGTCCCCGTTATTCCCAAGTTACACAATTGGCACGCTCTTTCCTCGCCTTTCCCGATTCTCCCCTCAACTCCAGTGCGTAAGATCTCGCTTTGAACAACAATGACTTCCTCCACCCAACGATCCTCCAGGTCCCCCTCAAAAGTTGACGCATCTGTTTTATATCACCCTCTAAAGAGCTCTTCGCCCTAGTTTTAGCTCGCCAGTTTCTATTTAATCCTTGAGCACCATTTCCATGATAAAGCTACTCACCTGCTTCAGTCCCCCTTCTAGTCCGTCGGTCTCTATAGAGGAATTCTTCATTAGCTCCCCTCGTCTAACTTATCCATCCTATCTGAATATTGGAGTTTCATACATGATTAACTCCAGCATGCTGCCGGTGGTTATTCCTGTCAAGGACAGGATTTCTCTTGTCACTGAAATAAATATCAATTGGGCATTTTTAACCAGATTTTCGCCTTTTAAACTGAATGGATTTTTTTGTCACTAAAGTTTTCTAAAGTTAAATTTAGATGAATTTTTCGTCAAATCTAGTCATGGCTGCCTCACAGCAGCCATGACTAGATTTGATTAAAAATGTCTTGAAAATACTCAACTCAATACTCCATCTGCTGTTTCCACTGGGCAAGATATATGGGAGATTTGCCAGGTAATTCAAGTAGCCTATTTCCCCATATCTATTCTATCAATAAACAGTGTATACTTTTGGTATATATGGAATTTTCCGGCGCTCTCTCGGAATTTGCAATTCATTTTTCAATACGATCAATCGGCAGAACAGTAAATTTTCAGTATTTCGAAATTTTTATATTTATTTGATTTCGGTGACGTCATGTAAGGTGTGATAGGAGAAAAATCGCCCCGAAGTGGTATGGGGTTGGATGGGGAAATCTCACACTCATGAAAAGATTCTTCCTCTCGGGGTCAAATATATTTCTCAACGGCTGAGATTTCCCAACACTGATCGAGGAGAATAATAATAGCAGTGTGAAATGAAGTAGGCCACTTTTAACGATAACAAGTTTAGTAAATAAACCTCTCGCGTACCCCATAACGCCACTGGGCAAATATTCAATAAAACAGATAAAGGTCGAGGTCACTCTCGCTTACTTTAAATCATAAAGTGAAGTGATTTGTAATTTAAGCAATACTTCATTCGGAATATCGTCTGCTGCACTTGTGAAAAATCTAGAAAAATGAAGCGCTTTGCAAGTCACTCCGTTGACAGAATAATTGCGAAATGGGCAATGTCATTTCAAATATTTTGCGTGTTGACGTCAGGCGGTAACATATGCTACTGGGGCCGTAAATGAAGAAAAAACTACCCGACATGTGATCCAATCAGAGGGTGGGGATTTTAGTCTTCTTGGAACATAGTGTTTTCAATCTGAATCTGTAAGCACAATCGGTTCATTGACATGTTCAGTACAATATCAAAAGTATTTTCAGTTCAATAACACTCCACTGATAAATAGAGGATATGGAATGAGTGTTTTTCTCATATAACATTTATGAAACGAGTCTAAGAATTTTCAGTTTTTGCGAGCCTCTGGCGAGCCCAAACGGAAAATTCGGACGTGTTTCATAAATATTATATGAGAAAAACACTCATTTCATATTCTATTTATCATATGACACACACACGCACAAATTAGCCACTTAGTAGGACTTTCTAACCCATCACCCGACTTGAGTTGCAGACGGCACTTGGAAAAAAACATCGTATAACTAAAAATTTTAATTTTTTGCTTCCAAAACATAGGTTATGACCCCTCATTGGAACGAGCTCGTTGAGCTCGTTCCAATGAGGGGTCATAACCTATGTTTTGGAAGCAAAAAGTGAAAATATAAAAAAAAATTAAAAGCGTTTTTCTTGAAGGTAAAAGATTAATACAATATAACCCACCCTAAATAGGACAGATAACGTAAATTCTCCCAACTGAAATCATGCAAATGTCACCAGTTGTATTTTGTTTAGCCAATCAAATTGTCCAGTTTTGAAATCGACAAATGAAAGCTCCCAACTCTAATTATGCAAATTATGAAAATGTGGCCCAGTTTTATTTTGTTCAACCAATCAAATTGTCCAGTTTTAAAATTGACCAATGAAATTGACGGAAGGCTTTATTTATCACTGATTAATATGAAAACAAAATATCAAATGTTTTAAAGTGAACAAAACGGACGAGTCATATGATAAAATCTAATATCACAAACTTGTTCAGCTGCATAATTTTTTCTTGAGTGAGTCACATAATTTACAGCATACAATAGCATCTGACCCATGTAAAAAAATTGAATCGCTATTGTTGGGACCTGAGTTGTTTGGAAAGGTTATATATTTATTTCTTTATTAGGGTTTAACGACACTTTCGACAGCCAGGTCATCTCGTGTCGGACAGTTTTACTGGTGCAGGAGGCCGGAGTACCCGAGGAGAACCACTGAGCCACGGCGAGCAACTGTCAGACTCCCCGACGTACTAACTCCACACAAGCAGGATTTGCATTGGTTGAAGACAAGAGCACCATTGGCGTGCAGTACGCCATAGTACACTGATCCACCGTGCTACCATGTGGACAATCGGGATGAAGTGCCTTGCCCAAGGACGGAACGTAGTTACCCCTGGCTTCGCCTTGTGAATGGACGCGTTCTTTTCTTGATTCGCCTTTCTAGAGGTAATATAAGTACCTAACAAGTATATTTGCAGTTCATAAGCTTCTGGTACATGAATTTCAACTTTGCTTGCTAGGTTGTCAGGCTCTGTTGGCATAATATCTAAGGGAATGGGTCAAAATTTACACAACAGATGGACAGGATCAAATCTGTTGTGTTTGTTGTGCACGGTGAATGTTGGGATTGGGACAACGCATGCTCGAGACTCTCACAGAGGGGTTAGCGAATGGTCGGGCGTGCCTCCTATTCACCTGTGTCAGGTCAAAGTCAGTCTAAAAGGGAGGAGGCCCCTTCCCCCTACTTTCAAGTTCAGATATATGTATATATTTCTTCTCTCAGTGTAGTAACACACATGTTTTAATTAGATGATTAGCCTTAGGCGATTCACAGTGGGATACTTCTCTGGAATATTTCTAGTCAGACTAAAATATCCCCATCTTCGTTAATCTCGCAAAGACATGCAGTGATAGATTGACTTTAATCGTCACGGCTTTGAAATATCTTTTTACGATTGATAGCATATGCATTGTCGCGCGGCGATTCTATCTCCAGAAAAGTCGCGTGCCATTTTTAGGCATCTTGAAATGTTGCTAGAATAAGATATAAAAGTGTGGAGAACAAACTAGTTCAGGGAGACTTGGGTTCCGGCTGTTTAGGAGTGAGACTTGGGTTCAGCCGAATAGGAGAAGTCTTATAGGGTACGAGTGGAATGGCTGGGCAATCCACGAAGCTCCGTTGTCCGCCGCTCTTATCAGATTAGGTGGACGTAGGAGGGCTACAAGCCCGAATTTAAAGAGTAGATTACGAACCCAAGTAATGGCTAAGTTTAGATATCATTAGCGAGGATCGACTCGCACCTGTCTCAAAGTGTAGGCTATTGTATTGCGGTATTAACACTTCGGAACGCAGAGGTTGATCGCGCAGTAGCCTCTTTTAGTACCAGAATGCTGTGAATATCGACCCAAGGTTGATAGTGGCAATTCGCGCAAGCTCGAAAGCGCATTTTGAAGTTGTGAGTTCTGCATGAACTGTGTGTATTTCAAAGGACAGGAACATTCAAGGAGAGTTCTATCAAAGAAAACACATGTATAAGATATGTGACGTAGATTTGCTAAACTAGCCGACAGAGTGGATAAACTGAATCCAAATCAGAACTGTGTTGCCACAAGGTAATTAACATTACTGGTCGGGACCCCCCGGCAGTCAGAGCTGCAGACGCGCACAAACGCAAAAGATTTAGACTCGGTGTTTTAGGCTCCTGTGGCGAGCCCGCGACAGTGAAATTTTGAGAGTGTACTATAGCGCCAGTACAGGGCTATAGATAGACTGAATTGGTGAAAAACGATTTAACCCCTGTGATAAGTCTTTGATTTGTGTTGATCAAATTGTTAAATGTGTTGAATACGGAATGAGTTTATTTTAAATGTAAATAAATTAATCGTTGTTACTTTAATCATTGTTTCCTTTCCACAGCCGGAAGTGATTAGGAATCACCCCTAACGAAGAACGAATCTATACTTCGAGTTCACTCGGAGGGGAAAAAATCATAGTGCGGTCCCAACTCAGCTCTGCGAGCTGAGTTTGGCCTGTGCCTGGATTTCTGCCCTCCTTGTTGGCTCGTCCCCCGATAGTTTTAATGGCGAGGCTAAACAACCTCATGTTACCCCTCCCATGTGGATAGAGGTGTTCTGACAACCTGAATTTCTCAAATTGCGAGCGATCGGCCAATCAATGAAATATCCGAGCTTCGTTCCCAACAATCAGCTACGATCTCACCGAGATTTATTTTGCTTCTGGAAATCGCGTTAGGCCTCCGATAATGATGACAGTGTAAAAATCATTCACGTGGTGCCGCAAGGAAAGTCAGCGAGATGTTATCGCAGTGACACTGGCCGCTGAAACACCGGTCAGTACCATTACGATAGCATTCCGCCTTACTTACCTTGAGGCACAAGGTGTATATATTTCCAGAAACACAATAAAACTTGACTGTCATCACGGTGAGTAAAATATAATGTTAAAACCACAACTGGTAACATTTTTGCGTTAACAGTTTTTCCCTGTTTAAGCATAACGAGGAAAAATGAATCCAGAGAGATTGGTAGCTGATTTCAATTGAAAACATGACATACATATTTCAACGTTTGCCGAATTCTTGACCTATGATGCCACACAAATTAAATTTTTAGCTCAACTTTGACGTAGTAAAATTTGAGGTTATGCCATGGCCCGTCGTCCGTCTGTCCGTCTGTCAACAATTCATTACGGCTCGGGCTAGAGGCTGTATTTATCAACCGATCTTTACGAAAATTCTTGAATACCTTTGTTATCACGGTGGGACGAGAACGAGTGTGTTGGGGCGCGGTCCGAAATTCAAGATGGCCACCGGCAGCCATTTTGTACCGAAATTAGTGCAATCAGTTTTTTGTACAGAACTTTTGTATGAAAGTTCTGATTTGAATAAATTTGTGTATGAATGTTTAGTAACATGGAATACATCACACAAAATACAGAGTTTTTTCTCGTGCAGAAATTATGCAAATTAGATTAACTTTGATTTATTCAGTGCTACTTATACACGGTAAGTACACATGTCAATATGGCTCGGGCTAGTGGCTGTATTTATGAACCGATCTTCACGAAACTTCTTGGGTGCCTTTGCTATCACCTTGAGACGAGAACAAGTGTTTTTGGATGCGGTCCGAACGAAATTCAAGATAGCTTCCAGCGGCCATTTTGTACCGAAATCAGGTACAATCAGTTTTTTGTACAGAACTCCTATATGAAGATTCTGATTTGAATAAATTTTTGAATGAATGTTTAGTAACATGAAATACATCACTATAATACAGGTTTTTTCTCGTGTAGAAATTATGCAAATTAGGTGAACTTTAATTTATGCAATACTACTTATACACAGTTAGAGCTCAGGTCAATACGGTTCGGGCTAGAGGCTGTATTTATGGACCGATCTTCACGAAACTTCTAGGGTACCTTTGCTATCACCTTGGGACGAGAATGAGTGTTTTGGGATGCGGTCCGAAATTCAAGATGGCTGCCGGCGGCTATTTTATACCGAAATTAGGTGCAAACAGTTTTTTATACAGAACTTCTATATGAAGGTTCTGATTTGAATAATTTTTTGTATGAATGTTTAGTAACATGGAATACATCACATATGATACGGGTTGTTTTCTCGTGCATAAATTTTGCAAATTAGATGAACTATGAACTTTGATTTGTTCAGTGCCACTTGTACACAGTTAGTACACATGTCAATACGATTCGGGCTAGACGCTGTATTTATTAGCCTATCTTCACGAAACTTCTTGGGTACGTTTGTTATCATCCTGGGACGAGAACGAGTGTTTTGGGGTGCGGTCCGAAATTTCAAGATGGCCGCCGGCGGCCAGTTTGACAAGCTTTGATTTTTTAAGTGCTACTTATATACAGTAAGTGCACATTTCAATACGGCCGGCTCTGGCTAGAGGCTTCTAACCGTCACCCACTTTTACAATACTTTACCTGGTCATTTGTTACAGGCTACGGTCAGTATTTATGTATAGACCTCGTTTGCGTTCCACGATCGTCACACGACCATTATTCAAAAAGTAGATATAGTTGCTTTGTGAATTTGTGTGGTAGAACAATCTAGATTTTCAACGTACATCGCCAAGGCCACATGTTGAAAATATTGCTCAGTCCTCCCCCAAGTAATGAATATAGACTCTTCTAGTTGGTTTCTCTGGACTGACATGGAATATACATGGAGGGTCCAAAGAGTTCATTTTGGAAATAAGGCAATCACAAATCCCTCTCCGAGTTAAAAAGACTCCTTCTCTGATTTCCACATCACATTTCTTGTTTTGAAAATCCCCGAATTCACCAACGATTCTATGCGACCCGTTTTCTCGTCCACTGTTTGTTTTTAGAGTTTGTTTGTACATTCTTTTTGTGCACAACAATGTATTTATTTCACATCCATTAAACTTTAAACCCTTGTATTCAACGGAATCGCCGCTATGATATAAATGATTCTGTATTCAACGGGTGATATACAAGCCGGAACTTTTTTACCGCACCGTTTAGTTACGCTTCGACAAGTTTCCAAATTTCGTAATACAATCATCGACCGTCTGTCGCATAGTGTGAAAATGAAAACGTCGAAAGCAAAATAAAGTAGGTTCACAAAAAATTAGACAAAAAAGAAATAATATTTTTTAAAAACCCGATCATTCCCTTACAGAACATTAACCCAGTCCCGTTGCCGTCTCATTTTGTGGATCCCATTATATCTAAATTGGTCAACTTTATTTCGGTAAATCTTCGTACATCTTGACATGCTTCGAACTTCTTTTAAAAACGTTTCTCCCAGCTGTTTTGCGAATCTGCACATATTTGTACTTATAATTTTACTAACAGTAATAGCCACCAAATGGTTAGGCGTGAATGGGCACCAGCCCATTCACGCCTAACCATTTGGTGGCTGTTACTGATAGTAAACAGCGATACGAATTTTAACAAACACTGGTTCCGAAAAGGTTTTGATTTTTTATCGATCCATATCATCAGTACAGCTTCAGTCAAAACAAACTCTTCACCTTTGGGTTTAATTATCGGAATTCAAATTTGTTTATTTAAATGAATTTTAATGCATGGGTTGTGTAATAAACACAGAACGCGATGTGTGTTTGAATCGGTGGTTGTTTTACATAACTCGTTGGAATAGCGTAATCATATTTCGCTCGAGCCTACGACTCTCGCGAAATATAAATATGATTACGCCATTCCAACTCGTTATGTAAAACACCCATCGATTCAAACACACGTCGCGTTCTGTCTATATCTAGAATGCAGTAACTGTTGAATATCGTCTCTATGGTAAAATATCTTGTTTGTGGAGAAGAAATTCATTCCTTATTTTGGATTTTGAATACGAATGACAAACAGGGCACAAATAGAAGTTCATCTGAAAGGACGTAACTTTATATGATTTCTAATCAAACATCCCTCTGTGGGAGCAAGAAAAAGAAAGAGAGGGGGGTCTGGTGTCAATGTAATTGTGGAAACATGAATACTTCATTTTCCTGAGTTATGGGACTGTGATTGGATTGTGGGAACAAAGTGAAGACACCATAATATTACTCTGCCGTAGATCCATTGGGAATTCCCCACAAAACGTGTAAATGTTTCTGAGTCCCCGGAAAGATACATGGTACATATTTATCTCGTATTGCCATAACTCGATAGAATCATTGTCGCATGTCCCCTGAAGGCTTATCTCTTACTCCACAATTACGGTGGCATCAGAGAAGCAGAGAAGGGCGGGTGAGAGAAAGGGCCGGGGGGGGGGGGTGATGATGACGATGATGATGATGATGATGGTGATGATGATGATGATGATGAATATTGCACATCTGTCATAAAAATAATTAAAATACTTACCTATAACTACATCGAATACTGAAATTAAGGTAAATAAACACACCCTTTCAGCACTCTTTCACTGCGCTACAACTTGTATTTTAGAACAAGCATAATACAGAACAGTCATAATGTATTTCTTCATTGGAAAAATGCAGTGTCAGTTAAGTTACCTTCATTGGATGGAGGCCTTCTTCGTCAAATCCATGAGATAAATGCCGAATGCATCTGTTTCTGACTATAGCCAACCTCTGGTTGATCTTTCTCAGTATCTTCAAGACTAAAATTTAGATGAGATTAGCAATACAGATGTATTATTGTTATTTCTTACTTAATCCTTTACCCAACATAACGGCAAATACCGCCCAGCGCTATTCACAAAAGTCGCCAATTAGTTTTCATATTTTTTTTTCATTTTTTGTCTCAGAAACATAGGTTATGGCCCCTCTTTGGAACGAGCCCATAGAGCTCGTTCCAATGAGGGGTCATACCTATGTTTTTGAGACAAAAATGAAACAAAATTAGTTATTCAAGAATTTTGTTTGCAAGTGACGTCTGCTTTTCATGTTAGATAAATGGTTAAACTGCGTATCATAAACGGCCGAAACCCAAGTCTCACAGAACTAGCTTGCTCTCCACTCTTTATATCTTGTCTTGGGATGTCAAATAACAGTATTTCAAGCTGCCTAAACATGGCACGCGACATTTCGATAAAATCTCCTCGCGCGCCATTGCATTGTTTGTTTTTGTTGTTTTTTTTTGTTTTGTTTTTGGGTGGGGGGAGGGGGGGGGGGTAACAACCCCTGGTACACGCTTAACCTTGTTTATCCAATGTTATTATCTTAACCGTAAGTTAGCCTAGGAATATACTACAACCCAAAGACTATGGTAATCTTAACATTCTTAACTTCACTCCACTATCTGATCATATGTGCACTTCGTCCCCTGAGTTCCAATGTGTTCTATGTGCCAGAAGGCACATAGAACACATTGGAACTCAGGGGACGAATTGTCGTTTCATGTAAATGTTCTATGTATGCTTTGTCATTGTATATCAGGGGAGAGGAACTTCAATAAGTTGGAATAACTTGTGTGTCAATCCTTTTGTCAGTCAAAATCTAACGACAATAAAATATGTTTAATAACCAGTTACGTGTTTGTTCAGAAACGTAAAAATTTTGCTTCTCGGATGTTTTTCTTTGTTTTGTTTTTTCTTTGGTTTTGATTTTGCAGTATTTCGTTTATGAAGTGTAGAACTATGGGCGTAATTGTGTCACTACCAGGTATAATCATATCGCATCCACTCGAGAACAAAACTCCCTTTTAATTACAGTAGTGTCTGCGGATCTGACTGCGGCCTCTTCGCTTAACCCCCTAGAAATAATTGATTAATTTTGATTTTTACCTTACAATAATTTTGTATTGTATATGTATCTCGCAATCTCATAATATAACCGCGTGCTTAGTTACGATTTGTTTACATTACTTTTTGTGGAACAATCCTTCGAAACAGGTTTGCGAGGGACCTTGTACGTTTCTGTATACGAAAAGAGAAAAAAAAACTCTTCTCAAAAGTACAATTATTTAATTACGGAACCACATTGCTTTTATGTTTTTGTGCCTGAATTACTCGAAGCATTCAAGCTGAAACAACCCGCAGTTATACTGTTGAAGTGCGCAGTGCTTTTGGAACATTGAACATGTTCTCGCTCAATAAGTTTATCCGCGGGTCGCAAATTCTCAAGATGGCCGCATACAGTTTCAACCAAAACAACAAACATTTGTATAAGCTTGAAAATGAATTCTGCAATGAAAATGATAGTTAACCCTGTACTCAACGCACAAGTTAGTATTTTAATTGTTTTTTTTTGGTAAAAAATATTTACCAAAACTTTCAACAAAACCAAATCATGTGACTCCTTCATTGGATCGAGCTCGCTGGGCTTGTTCTACTGAGGATTCAAATTATATGATTTTGTTGAAATTTTTGGGAAAATGTTTTAATTCCACTGCTCAGTTTGTAAATTACGCGGGATGATGCGGTCGATTCGTTAGGTAAAGTATTAATCAAGTTGTTTCAGCTGAGAATTGTAAGATAAATATATCGTCGTCATTATGTTTATGAATAAAACGTATCAGAGTCTCGCCCTTATTTCTTTAGCTACATCTCGACTCGCACCTGATCGCCCAGCCATAAATTTTCGGCCACCATACCAACTGAGCTTACTACAACTCTGGAACCAACTTTATAAAACTTTAAGTTTTCAGTTCAGCGTATTAAAAATGTATAAAAAGTATATATCGTTCTCTGAATGCCACAAGGTGCCATCTACAATACTAAAACATTGCAGATGGCGCCTTGCAGCACTAAAGGGGCGATATAGAGGTATACGGCAAAACAATATCGGTTGTCTGTCATAACCAAAACATGTTTTCTTTCCAGAGTTATAAAGGCCCAAAGCTGTAGGATAGCTGCAATAATATCAGACTCTGCCATTATTTCTTTTGAAGCTTCTTAATAGAGCTTTCCACGAAATCATGCCAGAGCCTTTGCAAAGCAATTTAATAACCGCCCTCATTTACTAATATTCATGACTAAAAATGATTTATCTTTTATCATCGTTGTTTCCACAAGGCAAGATATTATGGTTTGTAAACTCAGTAAAAATAGAAAAATGTCAGACTAAGTCTATTTTCCATAAACCGGGTGATAATTGTTATTATTTCCAAATGGAATGAAATAATGCTTTTTCATTGGCTGAAAGGTTTGTTGTAACATTTGATCCACAGTATTTTTTTATTTTTACACCGTGGTTAACTACTGTGTAAAAACACGAATGCTCAATAACTGGTGAAACGGCTGAAAAAGTCCTGTTTGTTTATATTATTAAAAATATGTATTTACAAGATCATTTATAAGTTTGAAGAAATAAAAATATGGTTAACTGAATATTTTGAACTAAATTAGTACACAAAAATTTAATGAAAATAAAAATACATATTTATCATGTAGGAATTATTTATTTACGGTGCTATTTTTGGAAGGGCTGCGATGCGTTTTGGTTTGATGTCTGACAGTGTTTCCATATCAGTCTTGGTGGCCCTCCAGCACTCACTTCCATAGAGACGGATGGCCTTGACACTGCTGTTATAGATGGGGATCTTGGTCTTGCGACTGTATTGCTTGGATTTACATATGAACTTTAGCTGTTGATATGCTCTTCTTGCCTTTGCCAGTCTGTTTCTGATGTCCTTTTTGACAGCGTCTTCTGGGCTAATAACTGATCCCAAGTAGGTGAATTCACTGGCACGTTTGATGCTCAGCGAGGTAGCATCTCTAAAGATACCCTCTGTGAACCTCAATCAGAATCAAGGTCTCAAACCTAAACAGCAAGAGGTACCCAGAGGATAAATTGGCACACTGTTTGTGATGGTATCAGCAAATTCATCCTCTGGGGACCTCATTCTGCAAATGACAGATTGCTTATTTTCGGGCTTGTCTTGGGGTGATCTCGAACAAATACTCTATGCATTGTATCGGAGAGACACAAGAAGGGGGACAGAAGTGTGTGAGTGCATGACAGGGAAGAGGCCTCCTCAAGGGGAGGAATTATCTATGCTAATAAACCAATTCGTTCTCCAAATGGCACAATGATATGTTATCACTCTGTGAGGTATTTTAGTGCGTGTGTTGGGCCTTGAAGATGATATCGTTTTAAAAGGATTTAATTTTATAATATCTTAAGAAAGGAATATTTCTCTAATATCCTGACATTTTAGTTACACAGTTTGTTGGTGGCCTAATATGGTATATATGGTGTCAGTTAATTTTATATTGGACGAGAGCGAAGCTCGAGTCCAATATGGAATTAAATGACACCATATATACCATATTAGGCCACCAACAAACTGTGTAACGAATATATCTTACCGACTGCTGTATAGATGCACAAAACTAATAACAACAGCGATCAAAATTAAATGAGAGAATTCTCACAATGTGTTCACGTGTCTTTGCCTTGTTACAATTTATGGGAGAGTTCCTACAGGGACTCTCAAAGAAATTGTAACAAGTCAAATTCATACATACCAAACAGTCTCATTTCGAAGATGACATGACGCACATTCATAGAATATGAAGCCTTTTAAGTAGCCTAACCTGCACTTCAGACCAAATATGGGTTTCCGACACTCAATCTTTCAACTTGAAGCGTTTATCGGCTGCCGCCATTTTGAATAATCAATTAACAAAGGGGAGATTACCCATAGCTGTCAGCGTATATTGATGTTGACAGGCAGTATATGGTTTTATATGCAGTCTGCATGTGACATCTTTGAACCAATGCAATTCCCTTGTAGGAGGTAAGATATTGACTGATATGCCCATTTAGGAACCGATAAATAGTTGGAGGGCTAGATTTTTTCACCTCATGCAGCTCGATCTTTGGATGTTATCTCACTCGTTGGCATGCAAAGCATGCAAATTTGCTTGGGTGCCTGCGTAAGATTTTAGTGTCTATTTATGTATGAGAGATACAAAATGCATTGAAGATGTACAGTACAGTGACCACAAACGCATTTTTTCAAGATCAGATTGCGATCGGATCGCGACACTCTTATACTCCAGTGGGTCGAGCTTTCAAAATACCCAATTACCAAAAACAACCGGAAACAGCATCTCAGATTCAATGTTCTCGCATGTCTTTTTGAAGGACGAGATTCTGCAGTACTTTGAGAGGAAAATCTAAAACAGATAATAAGCAGACCCCGTCGTGATCCGACCCAAATTTTCTATCCGCATTTTGGTTACAATACTGTTGTACATCAACGGGGATGACAGTCGTAGCAGTTTGTTTATTGGTCTTTAACCCTTCACCCAACGTAACGGCCAAAACCGGCCAGCGCTATTCTCAAAAATCGCCAACATCGGTTATGACCCTCGTTGGAACGAGCTCGCCGAGCTCGTTTCAATGAGGGGGTCATAACTTATGTTTTTAAGACAAAAGATGAAAAAAATCAGTTATTCAAGAATTTTTTTTGCAAGTGTCGTCTGCTTTTCATGTTAGGTAAAGGGTTAACGACACTTTCAACAGGCAGAGTCACATTGCGTCGGACAATTTTACGGGTGTTGGAAGCCGTAGTAATCGGAGGGAACCGCCAGGCTGCGGCGAGAAACTGTCAGACTTTCAAACTTACCAATTCTGCACAAGTAGAGTTAGCATGCAGAACGATTTAGTATACAGCGCCACCGTGCTCCCACATTGGCAGACGGGATTAAGTGTCCTGACCAAAGAAACAACGCAGTTAACGACGGTTAAGATCAAACTGTCGACCTTTCGGTTTAAAGTCCAGTGCACTCGTTGTTATTAAACCAAGAGTAATTTACAAATCCCGACTCCCCCCCCCCCCCCCCCCCCCCCCCCAATATTTTCATATCACTCAAAGTTATGGAGCGTTATTGAATATGAAAGATACCGAATATTTAAATTTATTTAAATATATTCAGCATTAGAATTTAAATTTTACTATCGTATCTATTCAGCATTAAAAAAAATTCAATTTTGATCAAATGTTCAAATTTTATATTATATCTTATCTATATATGCCGTTTTAAGAAGTATTTTATTAAACATAGCTGTGGAACTGTCTGTAATATTTACAGGCATGGTCGCTATTAAATGTTGGAAAACTCACGCAAATGGGCTTTGTACTTCACATTTGCAATAACTACCATCTCCGAATATCTGGTAAAATCAATCCCGATCACAGAGAAAGATCAGAGTGTTATTAGTCTCTATAGATGTCATCACACGGGCGGTCTCATGACCTGTAGCCTTGTTGAAATGTCCGGGCGGTCACGTTGCCGACAGGAGCAAGGCAATAATTTTCGTTGGCAGACGATTTCTGTGGGACCCTCGGGTACTATGCTAACATTCAACATTAGGTTTTTAACTGGACAAGTTTAGTAAGATCAATATAAGTCAATTATATAAGATGGACTTTGCGGGGAAGATTGCCTACAAATCATCTTGATAAATGCCAGGTGCGAGATAATGTGAAGCAGAGTGACATATTTCCAATATTCAACCCTAACACTAATACTGAAATTTCAATGCAAATAAGCATTCAACCAATTTAATCTGATTGACTTGGTTAAATTCCTAGTCGCATTATTGGAAAATATTTGAAAATTTTAATTTTTGGGCTCAAGTGTGCAGTTTGTTGTTATTGATTATTTTATCACAATATCGAGTCATTGCTGGAAATGATTTTTCATGTTTATATTCATTTAACCCTTTATAAAAACATGAAAAGCAGACGACACTTGCAAAAAAAAATTCTTCAATAACTAATTTTTAGCTCAACTTTGACGTAAGTCAAATTTGAGGTTATGCCATGGCTCATCGTCCGTCGTCCGTCTGTCCGTCAACAATTCAATACGGCTCGGGCTAGAGGCCGTATATATGCACCGATCTTTACGAAACTTCTTGAGTACCTTTCCTATCACCGTGGGGCGAGAACGAGTGTTTTGGGGTGCGGTCCGAAATTCAAGATGGCCGCTGGCAGCCATTTTGTACTTAAGTTAGTGCAATCAGTTTTTGTACAGAACTTCAGTATGAAAGTTCTGATTCGAATAAATTTTTGGCTGAATGTTTAGTAACTTGGAATACATGACATATAATACGGGTTTTTATCTCGTGCAGAAATTCTGCAAATTAGATGAACTTTGATGTTTTCAGTGCTACTTACACACAGTAAGTACACATGTCAATACGGCTCGGATAGGGGCTGTATTTAAGAACTGATCTTCACGAAACTTCTTGGGTACCTTTGTTATCACCTTGGACGAGGACGAGTGTTTCTGTGTGCGGTCCAAAATTCAAGATGGCTGTCAGCGGCCATTTTGTACCGAAATTAGGTCCAATCAGTTTTTAGTTCACAACTTCTATACGGCTCCTTCTAGAGGCCGTATTGATGAACCGATCTTTACGAAACCTCTTGGGTACGTTTGAAATCACCGTGGGACGAGAACGAGTGTTCTGGGGTGCGGTCCGAAATTCAAGATGGCCGCCGGCAGCCATTTTGTACCACAATTAGTGCAATCAGTTTTTTGTACAGAACTTCTGTGTGAAAGTTCTGATTTGAATACATGTTTGTGCGCATGTTTAGTAACATCGACTACATCACATATAATACGGGTTTTTTTCTCATGCAGACATTATGCAAATTAGATGAACTTTGATTTATTCAGTGCTACTTATACACAATAAGTACACATGTCAATACGGCTCGGGCTAGGGTCTGTATTTATGAACCGATCTTCACGAAACTTCTTGGGTACCTTTGTTATCACCTTGGGACGAGCACGAGTGTTTTTGGATGCGGTCCAGAATTCAAGATGGCTGCCAGTGGCCATTTTGAAACGAAATTAGGTACAATCAGTTTTTTGTACAGAACTTCTATACGGCTTGGGCTAGAGGCCGTATTTATGAACCGATCTTTACGAAATTGTTTGGGTACCTTTGTTATCACCGTGGGGCGAGAACGAGTGTTTTGGGGTGCAGTCCGAAATTCAAGATGGCCACCGGCAGCTATTTTGTACAGAAATTAGTGCAATCTGTTTTTTGTACACAACTTCTGTACGAAAGTTCTGATTTGAATAAATTTTTGAATGAATGTTTAGTAACATGGAATACATCACATATAACACGGGTTTTTTTCTCGTGCAGAAATTGTGCAAATTAGATGAATTTTGATTTATTCAGTGCTACTTATACACAGTAAGTGCATATGTCAATACGGCTCGGGCTAGAGTCTCTATTTATGAACCGATCTTTACGAAACTCTTGGGTTCGTCGAGCTCGTTCCAATGAGGGGTCATAACCTATATTTTTTAGACAAAAAAATGACATTAAATAATGAAAATTAATTGGCGATTTTTGAGAATAGCGCTGGCCGGTTTTGGCCGTTACGTTGGGTAAAGGGTTAAGGGAAATTATATCGCGAATAAATCTTCTTGTCTTGCTTTTTATCTACATATAATTAACATTTTTTGAACTAGCTCAAATTTGCCACACAAGACGGGAAACTGTTAAGACAGTGCAGTGAGAGTGAGGATAATTCTAAACTCTGCCTCCAAAATGACAGAGCTTCAAATGCACCCTCAGCTGCTTGGTCAGTCGGAACGTGGGGTGTAAGGATGGATTTTGTACTTCAAGACCACCAGGTGGCCTGTGACCTACAAGTTTACTTTTTGGGGTTCCCATACAGACTACACGGTGCACCATGAACAACAAATGTGATTGGTCAGTCCTCATACTTCCACAAAAACTGCAGTTAAAAATTTAAACCTTTACGTTTCAGGGTTGGTAGACGATATTTGAAAAACAGTTTATTTTATTACTAGTAATTTTCATTTCGTACCCCCTAAACATAGCTTATGAAACCTCAATGGGGAAACCTCACTGGAACCAGCTCTACGTGCTGGTTCCAATGAGAGGTTTTAGGCTATGTTTGGGGCAAAAATTAGAACTAATAAAATCTGAATGACGATTTTTATGAATTTTTATGAATGTCGCTGGTCGAATGTGACCGTGATGTAGGTTAAGGATTACATGTACACTTGTACGAGAGAGAGAGAGAGAGAGAGAAAGAGAGAGAGAGAGAGAGAGAATACTGCTACGTGGGAGTGTGGGATTCAGGTACGCTCAAATGCTTCCTCTTCTGAGTAGTGGAGAGAAATTAAGTCTATTTATACACATTATTGTATTTTATGAACTTATGTGGTCTAAATGCAGCGAAAATGACATTTAGAAAGTATTTACAACTTTCTGAAGAGAGAGAGAGGGGGGGGGGAGAGAGAGGGGTTGGTGGGTGGGTGGGTTTTGGGGTTTTTGTTTGGCGATATGTATATATAATTACTCTAACTGTTACATATATGGTTAATAGTGTCCAGATAGCCTTTTAGGCTTGGTTTCATTATATTGTTTTGAACAATTAGTTGAATTTTGTTATGTGTAATGAAATGTGACACTTAACACGTCCGCTGCCGAAAGCGACTATTGTCACCTATTTTATGATGATTATCTGTACGTTCTGGTATGCGCAGATCAAATCTAGCATCTGATTAATTGTTGGAAAGGGCTCAGAGAGCCCTTTCCAACAATTAATCAGATGATAGAGTTTCAGGTATGTCATAATTTTTATTAAACTTCTTCGCATAAAGGCGTGCATAGAGGTCCTCCGTATATGGCTAAAGTGGGCGTGACAGTGAAAGGGTTAAATAAAATATTCACTTACTTACTTTTACTTCTAGTAACATATCACCCTCTGCGTGCGTGTACTATATTTATTTGAATTTCCAATGATTTTTTCCCTCCTGTACTTTGACAAATATTATTGAATAGATCACATTAGAGGATCCTCCGTGGACTGGGTCCATAAGTTAGTTCCAGTGTTGGATCACAAGCTTTATTTTAGGGAGAAATTCGGAACAAGTTCATAATTAATGAATAGGGTTTGATGCGCGTGTCAAGTGTGTGGTTAAGAATTAACGATGACTGATCAGTTGCTGAAGCGAATCCTCTTGAGGGCACAGAATGCTGAGAGTTATGCTGAGAGATACCACAGCAGTATTCTATGTCTGTCGCCTTGTTCGAATAAGTCAATTTCCTTTATCTCTATGATGAGTATCTTTTCATTTCTATTGACAGAAAAGTAAACAGAGAAGAGTGATGCTCTCTGAATAAAATGTGTGATGTTTTACGTTGACGAGAGAAGATAAAGATAAGATTGTGAGGAGAATAAAACAACAATGGCTGGGGAGAAGGAGCCACGAACAGACACGTCATCCCAAGATTTAAATCTCCCAGTGCAGCCATCTTTTCAGAAGGATGTCAATGTGTTTCAGAATGAAAACGATACGAAAACTTCGAACAATCTCGTGCAAGAAAAAGAAAAACATTCTTATTGGATTTTACTTAAACGCAATTGGGTAGCCATTTTCACTTACTGCCTCGTATTCTGGAGTTTTGGATTGGGCGTAGCTTTTCTTGGTCCGACAATATTTGATCTAGGATGTCAAACACAATCCGATTTGAAAGCTATGAACTGGGTGTTCTTTACTCAACTGGTGATGGTCTTGATCGGCTCAGTGTCTGGAGGATTTCTAGCTTCAAAGTAAGTTCTTATTACTCTGCTAACGCTTCTCTATCCACATTCTCTATGGAAATCCCCATGTGTGGAAAATATGAATATATTTTTGTGGTGTTTCAACAAATAGCTATAAAGTCTTCGAAATCTGGAACACAAATCGAATTTATTACACGTCTGTTCCATGTAAACCCCATCTCTACAGCAACATTAAACCATGAGGAAAATGAAAATCTGTTCCGCACATATGTACGGAACGGAAATCGTTAACGGACTATTTTTAAACAGGAGCGAAATTTCATAGGAATTTTCTACAAATCGTGCAACGCAATTACAATTTTAATCGCTAGCGATAGCTGAAAATCGTCCCCTGAGTTCCAATGTGTTCTGTGTGCCAGTAGGCACATAGAACACATTGGAACTCGGGGGACGAAATAGTTACACGGGTTCCCCTCGCAAATTTGGTTGGCGATCAGATGTGTTCTTTTTGTTGATAGCTGCAGAATTGCTGAGTGTCCTTCTGATAACTGTTTTAAAGACGTGAAGGCGTGTTATAAACACAGAACGACACGCGTGTGTGAATGTGGCCTCTCATTTTATCCTTCCGGGATGGCACTCATGCCATATCGATTAACCCGTTCACACGCGTGTCGTTCTGTGTATGTATTGAACATGGATAATTATGAACACTTTTGGCCTATCAATTCAAGTCACATGTCGTCTGCCCAATCATGCAGACGATACTTGATTAGAAATAATTGTTTAAGTGATATGAGGTATATTCTCCCATAAATACAAAAAACGATGTCCAAATGAGCCGTTACAACGTCATAAGTTGGTTGACTCACGGGCATGGGATGTTGGGCCTCAACGTTAGAGGACCGCAACAAATCGCCGGAAGGCCCAAGTTGTATTATTATAGTCCCTTATCGGAAAGAGCTCAACCAGTGGACACCTACCGTCGCCTCTACTTGCTATATACAAACAGAAACGTAAGGGTCCCAACAGGCAGATTGCATCGGATAGAAGCTTTTCAAGCGAAGATTTCTAATGTACATCTACCGAATGGTCGGTCGAAAACTGAATCACCCTGTGTATAAATATTCTTAAAAATTAACATTTTATGTAACAAAACGGACATATTCGTTGACCGTTTCTCACAAAACTCGTCTTTTAATTTTAACTTTTTTTTTTAACTTTCGCGTCCAAGTCATAGATTACGACCCCTCGTTGAAACGTGCTCTTTGAGATCATTCCAGTGAGGGACCATAAGCTATCTTTTTAAAAAAAAATGAAATCTTTTGGTTGTTTAATAATTTATCTTTTGCACGTTATACACTGTAATTCTTTTTGCCTATTCACTGGCTCAACAGGCACTAACACTGGAATACTACAGCACATACAGAATTGTACAGTCAGGGTGGTCACAAGAAACAGACAAAAACATGATTGATTCATAACGCTGGTCCTTCTTTAGATGCATTGGCCTCCAATGTATCAGAGAATCCAATACAAACCAGATGGTTTTGAAACTGCAAAACGAATTTCCAGAAGTCATTCAACGAAGCACGGCCAATGCTGAATCTCCCAACAACGAGAAGGCGTTTGTCGCCTTTTAACCCTTTACCTAACATGAAAAGCAGACGACACTTGCAAAAAAAAATTCTTGAATAACTATGTTTTTTCATTTTTGTCTCAAAAACATAGGTGATGACCCCTCGTTGGAACGAGCTCGTTCCAACGAGGGGTCATCACCTATGTTTTTGAGAAAAAAATGAAAATATAATCAAAATTAATTGGTGATTTCGTGAATAGCGCTGGTTGGTTTTGGCCGTTACGTTGGGTAAAGGGTTAACGTATCAAACAGCCCGATAACGCAGACACCGTCGCTCGTTTTGAATGAAAGTTGACAAAAATAGCGTAGATTTTGAAGTGAAGTAAAAACGTTAAAGATAGGGATGAACAGAAACACAAAAAAAACTGATGTCTCCTTTTCTTTTTAGCTCTACAACATTCTAAAATTTTATAAGAAACGGAAGTCATTTAATTATTTATGACGCTGAAGTCAATAACTTCGCCCTTAAATTGGGCCGTAACTTGGTTGGTCGGAACCTAATTTTTAGATAAGTTTTTTTTTTTTGTTGGAGATAATACATCCCAAATTTGAAAGAGGCGTTGCTATTAAAAGCGTAAGAAAAAACGTTAAAACTGACGCTGTTTTGAATAAAGGTTGCAATTTGAAAATATTAAAATGACACGCACTAGATCTCCCAAGTGTGAATATGGTTCATTGCTGTTGATGTTATAACTAAGGAGTTATGCGTGTCGCCGTTTTGGCGTTTTAGGTTTTAAAAGGTTAAATAGGGCTAAAACGTCAATTGTCATAAAAACGTACAAAATGGAGATAAATCTAAAAACCAAAAACAGCTATCTCCTTATGTTTTAGCTCTAGAATATACTAAAATGTCATGACAGTGGAGCATAAATTAATTTTTATGATGTTGACTCAATAACATCACCCTTAAATTCGACCATAAACCTTGGAAATTCGCCCAGGTGGGTACCTAATTTTTAGATATGTTTTTGTTGGAGATAATAAATCCAAAATTTGAAAGAGGAAGGTTTGATGGGGTATTGATATTAAAACTGACGCTGTTTTGGATAAGGGTTGACATTTGAAAATAATAATATGGTGTGTTCTAGTTCATCCAAGCATAAACATGGTTGCGGATTTTCATAGCAGTAAATGCAGAACTGAGGGAGTTATGCGTGTCGCCGTTTTGGCGTTTTAGGTTTAAAAAGTGCTAAAACTTCAATTGAAGTAAAACGTAAAAAAATGAAATAAATATCACCCTCCCCCCCCCCCCCCAAAAAAAAAAACAAACAAAAAAAAAAAAAGCCCACCAGAACAGCTCTTTTCTATTTGTGTTTAGCTTCTCGACGTACTAAACTTTTGATGAGAATTGGACGTAATTTAATTTTTTTTTACCTTGACGTCAACAGCGTAACCCTTAAATTCGGCTACAACCGTTGGGAATTCACCACGTCGGAACCTAATTTTAGATACAGTTTTGTTGGAGATTACATTTCTAAAATTTGAAAGACGAAGGCTTGATAGAGGAGGTGATATTAAACTAGTAAGAAAAAACTCTAAAACTGACGTTGTTTTGGATAAAGGCTGAAAATTGAAAATATGAAAATGGCATGTATTAGATCGTACAAGCATGAAGAAGGTTATGACGTTTCATAGCTTTAAATGTAGGAATGAGGGAGTTACAGGTGTCGTCGCTTTGGCGTTTTGGACTTTGAAATGCAAAAACTTCTAAAACTTCTATTGAAGTAACAACTTTAAAAATGGAGATAATTGAAAAACCAAAAAAGAACGGTTATCTCCTAATTAGTTGAGCTCTCCAACATACTAAAATTTCTTTTCGGGCGTAATTTAATTTATATGGCGCTGACGTCAATAAAGTCACCCTTAAATGTAGCCATAACCGTTGGGAATGGCCGGCGACGATACCACATTTTAGATATGTTTCTTGTGGAGATTATATTCCAAACATTTCGAACGGCTGAGGCTCAAAATGAGGTCGTATAATAATAAAGGAGCTTTATAGAGTGTGAAAGTCATGAGTGTGCTCTAAAACGCCATACAATCATAGAAAAAATAAAAAAATTAAAAGCTGAGCTTCCAGTCATCGAAACAATTCACAAAAGTGTAACAAGTCACATCTGCAGCAAGACAATTATATACTGCCGGAGTCCTCTCTGAAAAGATTTCAGGCTCTTTTTAAATTGGTTGAGATTTTCGGATGCTTGAACATGAACTGGTAAAGAATTCCAAAATTTAGGTACCGCTAATGTAAAAACGTAAAATTGGCATCGCTTCGGGGTGGAAATTTGGAAAAGTCAAGAAAATACTTAGAATTATTCAGGTTCTGTACAAGTCTGCCAAATTGCACGGACGAAGCTGAAAGGGAAGTGGTCGAAAAACATGTCGGATGAAAAAGAAATAAAAAACGACTAACGGTTGCAATAAGTCAATTCAACTTCGTTGAATGACTCAATTGTGTCTACTGGTTTTCAAATGTTAACATGGCCTTGCATCTTACCTTACCGAATCACAGAGCCCTGAGGTCGAGTAACGAAATTTGTGCTGGCACAGCTGAGGGCAAAACTGAAGACTGCAACCGCAGAGCATTCTCCGTGGTTGCTCCCACTCTGTGGAACTCTATTCCGAAGAATATAAAATCATCCAAGGCCGAATTTATTTAACAAACCATTGAAACACATCTCTTTCAATAGACATTCTTCAGCCGACACTCCCGAATCACCAACTGTTTGAACAGATCATGCTTTTGAAATTGTAAAACCAAGGAGCGATTTTGTGGAGTTTAGGCTTATACATTATAAATAATTTTTGTTATTATTATTATAATCATGTTCAGTTAGGTGGCAATTCAGTACCAGCGTAGATGAATTATAGCTGTACAAAAACATTATAGCACGTTTATTTACTGAAGTCTAAACTACAATTTTGGCGACCTAAGTGCTAAAAATAAACGCTCTTTCTTCCTAGACGCGAGAACACTATTAGACGAGTTTTTAGACGAGCGAAATATTGTTCTCGCTGAACTTCATGTGACAACGTATCTGCCAACTGAACGTCCCATAACGTATTTATTATGCAAGCCTACGAAGTGTTTGCAAGCTGTTTCATGTTCACGTTAAATTTTCCTATCACCATTAATTTGTTTACAAAATCAGAGGAGTAGTGATGCCGTGTAAGGGCAGTAATCCAGCATCTAACTGACGTCCTGGAAATGATTGATTTATTACTTTCGACATACATTTTTGGCGCCTTTAGAATTATGCCTATTACCGACGCTTTGAAAAGAAAACAAACGTTTTAAAATGCAAAGTAGCCGAATTGAGACTGTATTTTTGAGATATACAAAATACAAAAGGGCGGACATTGACAATCAATATATCGCCAGTGTCGGTATACTGAATTAATATGGTGTCACTGTTGACAATTATTGTTGGTGTTTTCGTCAGTCTTCGGCCACTACTTATGACTGTTCGTTGATTAATCTATCCGGCTGGCGTAATAAATTGGTCTCATAGAGCAGCCAATACATGTCTTTGTTTCGAAGCATCAGTCCTTTCATTTTGAGGCGAGGGATCGCCAACGCCCTGAATAGTCCACATGATATGAGAATGAAAAAGCAACAAATGCTCGCCAGGAAAATATTGTTAAACTAAGGGATTTTACCATCCGTGTTCGCACTTCAAATCTAATGTAAACATACTCATTCGACTCTTAATGGACAGGATAATATCTACTAATAATACTGCACACGTTGTCGTTCCATTCATCATTAGTTTTTCAAGGATTCTCTTTCTACTAACCAAGTATTTGGGTGTTTCTAAAAGAAAATGTTCCAGTGTCTACGTTGTTTCTAGGCTTCACATTCGGCATTTTCTTTCATCGCCTTCCCTATCAACTACACTACGCTTTGTGGGTCTATCAGCTATTGGGAAAGCCAAGACTTGACTAGAAACCACTTCTAAAATAAATATTCTATTCTCCACAGAACCTCTTCTTCGTTGCTGAAGTACCTGCTTTTGGATCGCAGATTTTGTCCAAGTCAGATTGAGACCTTTCATGGTTAACAACCCCCAAGGGAAGGTATTAAGTTGAAGCCTTTGCTACCAGGTTTCTCATGGTAGTATAATTACTCTCCTAGCGCTGGGCCAGTCGCCCTTTTGCGCGCTTTCTGGGGGGGGGGGGGGGGGGGGTAGTGGGGGTACAGGTCCACAACACGGTTATGAGGTATCAAACCATGTCGTACATGAAGACTGTGAAGACGGATCGTTAATTTGCTCTTTATGGCATCGCTCGGATCGCATCCAGTGTGTTAACTTAACATGAAAAGCAGACGACACGACAAAAAAAATTCTTGAAAAACTAACTTTTTTCATTTTTTTGCCTCAAAAACATAGGTTATGGCCCCTCATTAGAACGAGCTCGACTTCCAATGAGGGGTCATAACCTATGTTTTTGAGACAAAAAAGGAAAAAATAATGAAAATTAATTGACGATTTTTGAGAATAGCGTTGGCCAGTTTTGGCCGTTACGCTTGGGTAAAGGGTTAAAACTGCAATACTCCTTTCTATCCACCACTGCTAGCACAGAAAATGTAGTGTTCTCATCAGAGAAATGTATTCCGCCACCAAACTGCATCATTCATTCATTTTATTTTATTTAAATCGACACAACTTTGTTTCGTTTATTGACAGTTTCAAGATGGTTAACTTTATATGGAATTCCTTGAAAGCTCTTCAGTGATTAAAGTTGTTTTTTGTGGTATCGACATTGAACTAAAGGGAACAGGAGAAAATTGGCAAATAATAGGTTTATAACCCCGACAAATATGCTTTCCGTACTGATAGTGTTGATGCGCCATTTGGGTATAGTTTTAAAGCAAATAGAGAATTTTACATACCGGACCCAGAAGAAAGTTCGGCCCAGTGAGTGTGGGTGGGGAGGAGGTACATAAAATGGAATCGGGTCGATCTTAGGAGTCCCGAAGCAGGGTATTACTTCCCTCCTCCTGAGAATTTTAAATTGACGGCGACATAAACTTTAAGGTGAGGTGGATGTTACTGTAAATAAACAAGATCCGAGACAGAAGAGTTGATACCGTATTACTTGTCTTCGTGCTGGGTAACACTATAACGTTCGGGGACATGAAAGCTGTAATACCCCCCCCCCCCCCCACCTCCCAGTCACTCATCTTAGCGACGCCCCTGAGTACTGGTACACTCTATCGATTGGTTCTTTTGTTCTCAACTAGTTGCTTTGTCGTCAACTTCCTCATACTGAAGGATCAAGGTGCTGTCATCTACGTGTACATGTAGGATGAGTGTTCTCCCACCCGGAAGGCATTTCTCAGAACTATGCAACTGATATCCGTTCGTAGAACTCACACTGGGAGAGTCCATCTACGAACAACGAGAAATTACGAACGTTATTTGCCGCCAGTTCGTACAAAATAGTTGCGTTTTACTGCTACAGTGCAAGACATATTATGTCTGCACGAACTGGACCAAAGGCGACTGGTACTATAGTTCCATATGTCTATGAGTGATGAAAACTGAAGCTATGTGCATGAGTTCGATACCCCTTGTCCCCTTCAACTTTGGAGTGGGGGTATCGATTTTCTTTGCGACATTGCCATAGTGTACGTCATGTAATGATGTGATATACTGCGGGTCGATTAAGTTAATTTGAGCACTGGCCTGGGTGACTGGGCAATTAATTACGACACTTTACATCCGGTCTCTGATCAGTTCTCTTTTCAGATACTTATCAACGAGTAGCAACGATGTCAAATTGTCTCTAAATCAGGACAACTGCCAAGTTAAGCCGAGATGCAACTACGCATACACTCGCCTCGCGGAAATCCTACACGCATTCGAAGACAAGCAATCTGAACGATAACAAATTCTAAAATCACATAGGAAACACACAGCTTTCAGAGCTTTGTATGCGTGGAGAAAGAGAAGACAACTACCACTTTATTCTTTCTTTCCTCCAATACACTGACGCCCATCGTATTCTCCTGGACAGTATTCCTGACTTTGTTGCCCCGTCTACAACTCTTTTTTTTCGACGATGACGATAACTTAACCTGCGAACAAAATATTAAAATTTTTCATGAGTTTACAGAAATATATATTAAGAACTAAATAGTTTGGATCCGTGTTTTACTCCTCTTCCTATCTGTGCTCAACCCTAGCCACTCCTCCAGCACTGCACACAAATTGTAATGAGTGAACTTATATCCTTGGGCCTCTGAGTGTTAAAATAAAAAATCAGTTCGATTATAAAAAAGTGATAATGAGATGTACGAATTTGTTTTCACCATTTCAGTATCCGTTAATAATTGACAATTCATGTCATTCCCACTGTCTCATTGACGTACAAACACAATAGCCTTTTCATCATCATATGAAGTAAATGGTGTTGTGCTATTTTAAGGAAAACTTGAGTACACGTTTTTTTAATAAAAATCGAATTTTCGCAAATCGCACTATTATCTTCCGGTTGAGTTTCAACACAGGAAACACAGTAAAAAAACATCTTTACAGTATTAGGACCTACATAAAACACGCATGTTTCAAAATAATTTGTTATATTAAGTTCACGCTGTCGACATTTATAACATACTGAAGAGTATATCCCAAGAAGACAGGCGATTTATGTACCCCTTCTTTTCGGTGACTGTGTCAGATTTTCCCATCACCTCACAGACTGTGATCCAGAGGCCGTATGGCCCACCGGGAAAATTCCCGGTGGGCCCCTATTGTGTTGCCCCTGGGGCCTCTAAAATTGATGCAGCCCAACACCTGTTGGTATGTGAAATTTCGTGAAAATCACCAAAAGACGAAATGGATCTGATTGCATAGACTGCCGGTAAATCGAAATGTTCTTTATGTGGACTGCCATTGGCAGTCCACATAGAGGACATTTCGACATACCAGCGGTCAAGACAGCTATTTATCGCTAAGATGAAAGGAAACAGCGTTCCCTCAATTTCCAAAATCAACATTTTTTTCTCCGATTGGACCGAACTATGGTATCCCCGATGTGTACCCCCACCCCCCTCCACCCCCACCCCACTCCTGTGGCATAGTAGAGGGGTTAATAGATCGATATGGCCGCGATCGTTACGCCCAAGTTGTCTAGTGAATTTTAGTTCGGACTCAAGAATGTTTTTCTGGGAAGGAAGTTCGTAATCACCCCCCCCCCCCCCCCCCCCCCCACACGTAAGCTAAAGAAAATGTCTGAAGTAATGGGTCAAAACCAAATTCGTGGTTACTCTTGAAACATTCACCATGGATTCCTCGGGAACACTTCAGCTGGACATGGGTAAAGTTAAACACAGAAGGGTACTTACGATTTCTTTGTAATATATTTTACTTAATTAAATCATAGCGCCCTGCACTTGTAAGAAGACTCTGATGCAAAACAAAATTTCAGATACACGTTCACTGAAGAAAATAAAGTCGACTAAGTGTTACTGAGAAGCAGGAATTCTTTCACCAGTTCGCGTCCGATCTGCATCAGATGAGTCCTCCCAGGAAACTGACTTCCTGCGGCAATCACTTTGCTTATAATATCCAAAATCCAAACTATTCTGTCAGAAGATAGTTTATCGGACCAGATGTTGACCAGGTGTGTGAATTGGATGCCCAACCCTCAGCAGTAATTCTGTATAACCCTGTTGTAAGCGGCCAGACGTCATTGCGTGTGCTGTATTGAGAGATAGCTCTCCCCTTCTTTAAAAGTGAACAGCCAGTATACTGTTAAAATTGCCCAGTCTTAATCATGAGAACCATTACTTTATTATCAGCGGTGAGTAAAAGCAAAAACACCCGTGCTCGACACTAACATCATGCCAAACTCATGACACGATGTAATTAAGACTTAGTAACAAGGAAACAAATATTAAACTGTCGCCGTGACGTATGGTATATGGTCAGATAGGTATTTGTAATCGGCGTAGAGATGAAATTGCTTATTATTTATCTCTTAATGGGAGGTCGTAAATACCAGTGACCTGTACTCGAAACCTGTGTTATTTACGAACAGCTAAAATATTCGTTTTACTTCTTCTGAGAGAGATATATTTCTCAGTGAAAGAATTTCATGAAGGTAAAATCATACTTTACACACAAACTAAATTATGTAGCCCGTCCTTGGGACCCCCTCCCCTCGGGGATGAGGAAAAGCTCTACGTTCATAAATAAGGACCCATGGGAAGGCATTATGTGACACCCCCGGTCGAACCATTTTTGTCGAATGATCGAGGAAGATGATACCAAAGTGTTATCGAAATGTTCTCTATGTCGACTGCTATTGATCGCTCATATGCAAGGAAACCGAATTCATTCAGTTCAAAAATCAAAATTTTCTACAGATCTCGGGTCCCCTTGGTGCATTTCCCCGTAACTTTTCTTGGTCCATTCCGCCCCTGCTGTGATAAGACCTCAGTAGTATGTCATGTTCCCCTACAGGGAAAGGTTGGGGGATCTCATCGGGGGATCTCATGTGACGTCATAGCCACGTGACCCAGTGGCGCCATATTGTGTTGTCATGGTAACCCACGTGAGCGGCCATGTTGTGACGTCATCCCCATAGTGATACGTGGTGTGAGTGCGCATGCGCAGCGCGTGGTGTTAGGGTGATACGTGTTTCCGTCGTCCATTTTGTATATTGGAGGCTGCCATCTTAGTTCTATGGTAGCACGTGATTGCTATGTTACCAATGGCTTCTAACAAGACAGGGGTATGTTTGGGGGTGTGTTCCTTTGTAGAAGAGTAAATCTGATTACTGTCTACTGTCTACGTACAGTAAGATAGCCTGAAATAAAGATAGTCTCAAATACAACAACCCGTTTTGTCAAAAGCGATGGCCTTTTATAAAAAAATGGTAGTAGTTCCAGAATCTCTCATATGAAGACAACATGACGAGGGTGTTAAAAAATCTATGTTTATAATTGAGAGTTGCGAACATATTTTGATAACGCCGCGGATATGATGTTGAATTATGACCTCTCCCTCACTCCTTCTGAACCTTTATTATTTATATTTTAACTCTTTACCCAACGCAGCGGCAAAAACCGGCCAGCGCTATTCACAAAAATTGCAATTCAGTTTTAATTATTTTTTTTATTTTTTGTCTCATAAAAATAGCTTATGACCCCTCATTGGAAAAGGCTCGTTGAACTCGTTCCAATGAGGGTCATAAGCTATGTTTTGTTCCCCAAAATGAAAAAAAAATAGTTATTCAATAATTTTGTTTGCAAGTATCGTCTGCTTTTTCATGTTAGGTAAAGGGTTAATTCGATTCATCGCCACCATGCGGTCACAAGGACACAAGGACTTGAATTACTCCTTTCTTTCAATTTTAATATCAGTGCGGAAATTGTCATCTTGAAGAATTGGTGTGTGCAAAATCTAAAATTGTTAAAATCTAACGTCTTCTCGTGCCAAACTGTTCATATACACGGGATGATTCGATTTTATACAGGCACGCGAGACCATAGAATTAAAACATTTTTGGCCTCCTACACGATATGGTGCTTACTGTGCCGCCATCAGCTGAAACAGTTTCATTCTTGCACCAGTCATGCATTGTCTCAACACGATGGAGCAGATACGTGAGATTTATGATCACTCTAGAGTTCGGCCGTCCTCGGGGAGGACCGTCGGGCTTTTGAGTGAACATACGTCTCTCCTCGCGGAGTTGTGGTTGTGTTGGGGCAGATTCGTCATCTTAAGGAGTCAGTGACTTGATATTTAAAAATATAACTGATGGGTATCATCTGAATATAAATTAATCAAAATAAAACACTATTATGTACTCACATGTACGCATCAAGAACAATCCATGAAAATATATATACAACACTAGAGAAACAGAATTTACTGCACCCAGTAAATTCAAGTCTGTGTGAAAAGGGTTAAAGTATCAGGAATAAACTATACAGAAGGAGAATTTATGGAGGCTTATTTTCAGGAGTAAATTATTTTCAAACAAATCAGAAATGGATTTTCGTTAATAGTATTTACAGATATTCATACAGCAATCAGAACATTTTTTTATAAGAAACCAGAAAAGGCATATATGTGACCAGCATTCAAAGGGTTCGATACACGAATCAGAAGTGGACATTTTTGGCTCTGCCCACCAAGCTGAGTGATGAAATACGTTCATGAACTTTTGAAATGCATTAAGGTGTAATGAAATGCATTCCCCAGTCTTTCTGAATAATATGCACTGGGTGACCTTGGTGACCTCTTTCAGGCGGACCATATATTGAACCTCCAGCAGTTTTTAAATCAGTCGGTATAGTCCCATGTATACACCTACTTTAAAGAAATGGCTCCACCAACTACAGATCTGTCATTTTTGGGCGATGATAGCAAATATTTATTATGATTTAGAAGCCTCTAAGGCAGTCAGCCTACTGTATCACACACAAGGCCTCAAACTAGCTGAAAAACAAAGATGAGTGCAAACTGGTTGTTGGTAACCAGCATGCCAAAACGAATAGAGATAGGACGATTTGTATTTGAGTTACCGAGCCGACAAAGGGTGCATAGACTCTATATTGGGGATAGTGCCATAAAAAACTTAAAAGCCCCAAGAGCTTGTTTAAAGGCCTACCCTTAAGAGCATCTAGTGCCCTAAACAAGGCATACATAAAATAAGATGGTGGAATCTTGAATCATGGCATTTGCGTAAACAATGGCAATATGGCAGTTAGCGTGCAAAAGGTTCTACCGTCATGAGTTAAATGATGTTGTTTGATCTTCGTGGTGAAGTATGAAGAGGGCGGTGAAGTATGAAGAGGGTTAAAGACAGACCATTTAAATATTCCATTTCATTAATTCATAATTGTGATAAGTGTTTCGAGAGAGCCGCTTACCACTCGGCCCGAAACCTGTTGATCTTGAGTTATGATTGAGAATGAAAAAAAAAAATTAAAAAATGCAATGAAAGGTGAAGGGTTATTTATTCAACTACAATTAATCAAGTGTTGTAAGATAGATCTGTATAATAAACAGATTTTCTTGCCACCTAAAGCGTTTTTTTTTCAACTTGGTTTGGGGATGGAATTTAATTCTGATCTGACAGCTGATAAGAGTAAATATGTGTCAGGCTGTCATCTATAGCAACTTCTCTCTAATTTGATTGTTTACATTATTCTCTTGTGTATATAAATATAAACAGCTATTTCTTTATGATGCTTTTCATTTACAAAGAAATTAGGGGGTATAAAAAACTCTGTGGCCCAATGGACCACTCCCAATGGTTCCCTGATAACATAGCTGGGGCCAGTACTTGTGACAGGCTACCAGTACGCCAAACAGCCCCAGGACAGATTATTTATTTATTTATTGGTGTGTAAGGTCACATATTTCTGCATAATGGATAATCATGACCACAACAGTTTTACGGGTGGAGGAAGCCGTAATACCCGCAGAGAACCACCAAGCAACGGCGAGCAACTGTGAGCTCCCCAACATACTAATTCCACACAAGCAGGGTTAGCATTGGTTGAAGACAAGTGCACCATCGACGTGCAGTACGCCTTAATACGCAGCGTCACCGTGCCCCCACGTGGGCAATGGGGGTGAATTGTCTTGCCCAAGGACACAACGCGGTTGCCGCAGGTGGGATTCGAACCGAGGACTTCTCGGCTTGCAGCCTGCACCTCTACCAATTCAGCCACCGCGACCCCAGGACAGATGATTTGTTTTTGAGTTATCGTCAAGACAAAAGGAAGGGAATAGAAAATATTCATACAGGAATCAGAACATTTTTATAAGAAACCAGAAATGGCATATATGTGACCAGCATTCAAAGGGTTTGATACACGAATCAGAAATGGATATTTTTGTCTCTGCCCACTAATTTGAATGATGAAATACATTCATAAACTTTAGAAATGCATTAAGGTGTAATAAAATGCATTTCCCAGTCTTTCTGCCTAATGCCCCCATATTAAGATCTTCAGAGGGTTAAAATATTCCCTTTAAATACTCCATTTTAATCCTTTAAATGGGGGCGCAGTGGCTCAGTTGGCAGAGGTGCAGGCTGCAAGGCGTGAGGTCCTCACTCTGTCCTTGGGCAAGCCACTTCACCCCATTGCCCACGTGGGTGCATGGTGGCGATGTGTTCTAAAGTGTACTGCACATCGATTGTGCACCCGTCTTCAACCAATGCTAACCCTGCTTGTGTGGAGTTAGTATGTGGGGGATCTGACAGTTGCTCGTTGTTGACCGGTGGTTCTTCCCGGGTACTCCGACTTCTTCCACCTAAAAAACTGTCGTGGTCATGATTAGCCACTGTGCAGAAATATGTGACATTAAACGCCAATAAATAAATAATCCTTTAAAAAATGAGCTCAATGTAATAAAGGGTCATAAGCTATGTTTTTTTCAAGCAAAAATGAAAAGGTAATTAAAACTGAATAGACGTTTCTGTGAATAATGTTGACCGGTTTTCGCTGTTATGTTCGCTAAAGGGTTAAGAACCCCTTACTTTGGAAGGCACACTGAAAAAGGAGTCCTATTCCACATAGAATTAAATGTTATGAAAATAAAGCGAAAAACATTAAGTTTCTCAGCTGACAGTACCTGCTTTTGCACTCCGGAGGGATGGAACGGCACAAATCAGAGACATTCTCTTAATGGCACTTTGACACCAAAGGTTTCTGTACTCTCGGTGAGGCCGAGATGAGCGCAGTGAAAGACTATAGAACTCCTCTAACAAATTAGTTTTAAACAGTCATAGCACTAACACAGTTAACAGTACAGTCGACCATGCCAGTATTGCATTGTTACTGGCACCCTGACAGTTTTGTGATAGGTTTCAACAATTATTCAGTGCTGTTTTATGGAAAGGGTTAACTTTATTCTGCCTGAAATAAAATATGTGCAATCCACATTGAAGTCTTGAGAGGGGTTAAAAGCATTGAACTGAATAAGATAGGTTTCAACAATTATTCAGTGCAGTTTTATGGAAAGGGTTAACTTTATTCTGCCTGAAATAAAATATGTGCAATCCACATAGAAGTCTGGAGAGGGTTAAAAGCAGTGAACTGAATAATTTACAATTTATTTCCTTGCAAGGCAAAGGGTTTCTCTCAACTTAGTTTCAGGAACCAACATCCCATTATGATGACAAGGTCAGATTTCATTTTGACAGCTTACTCCACTGGCGTTTACATAGTCTCCAGTGTGAACATAACATCGTATTGCTTGGGGAGAATTTACTGTATCAAGAAATTGGAGGCTGTGAAAACCCTGTGGCCTACTGGGCCATACTAAAAAAATGTGATTTCCAGCAATTCTGAAAAATGCACTCAATGACCCCTAGTTGACCTCCGTGACCTTGACCCATATTTTGAACCTCCATCAAGTATCGACTCATTTGGTGTTGGTCCCAGGTCTGTAGGTCATACCATGCCTGAGATATGGGAGTGACCCACTTTCAAAAATTTTGGCCACGCTCACTATTTTTACGTCAAAATGCATGTGTGTACATCAGGAATGCTTTAGGGGGTCAAAAAATGTGATTTCCAGCAATTATGAAAGATGCACTCAATGACCCCTAGGTGACCTCCGTGACCTTGACCCATATTTTGAATCTCCATCGAGTGTCGACTCATTTGGTGTTGGTCCCATGTCCGTACATCATACCATGCTTGAGATATGAGCGTGACCCACTTTTAAAAATTTTGGCCACGCCCACTTTTTTATGTCAAAATGCATGTGTGTACATCAGGAATGCTTTAGGGGGTAAAAAAATGTGATTTCCAGCAATTATGAAAACTGCACTCAATGACCCCTAGTTGACCTCCGTGACCTTGACCCATATTTTGAACCTCCATCAAGTATCGACTCATTTGGTGTTGGTCCCAGGTCTGCAGGTCATACCATGCCTGAGATATGGGAGTGACCCACTTTCAAAAATTTTGGCCACGCTCACTATTGTTATGTCAAAATGCATGTGTGTACATCAGGAATGCTTTAGGGGGTCAAAAAATGTGATTTCCAGCAATTATGAAAAATGCACTCAATGACCCCTAGGTGACCTCCGTGACCTTGACCCATATTTTGAACCTCCATCGAGTGTCGACTCATTTGGTGTCGGTCCCAGGTCTGTAGGTCATACCACACCTGAGATATGGGCGTGCCCCACTTTCAAAACACCCCTACAGACACCCCTGATACCGCATGCCAAAAATCAACGAGATAGGGCAATTCGTTTTCGAGTTATCTTGCGGACAAAATAGTGATGAGAAGACAGAAGACAGAAGAAGAAGAAGAAGAAGAAGAAGAAGAAGAAGAAAAAAAAAAGAAAAAAAAAGAAAAAGAAACCGTGCAAAAACAATAGTCTGTGTGTTTCACACAGACTAATAAAACAAATCACAGATGAATTTTCCCCATCCCGAAAGTTCGAGCTCTTTCCGGGGTACCCCGCTTTCAATGCTGTCGCCTGGTTGTCTCTTGTTGTTCCTCAGCTCCTGGTGGTCCTCTCACATCCCATGCAATTGTACACATAACATATAGTTTATTTATAGTCGCTTCCACCTTTGAGTATGCTCAGTGTGTCCGTCAACTCCTCTAACCAACTAAATCTATCTCACTTTACAAGAGTGATAAAGTATTGTCACTCCACTTTACAGATTTGTACCGCCTAAACCACTCTCCGCCTACCGTTTAAACCAATAATGTCCATGCATGCGGTTTGCCTGGCTTCCACTAAGCTCACTCCGAGCTCCTAGCTAAAGTCAAATGTTCGAGCTCTCGATAACTCCGATTAAGTCAACTGTTCGAGCTCTCGATACCTCTCTCCAATTGAGCAAAATGTTCGAGCTCTCGATAGCTCCCTGTAACAAGCAGTAGTGTAATATTAACCAATAGTGTAATAAAAATTAACCAGTAGTGTAATAACCAGCAGTGTAATAAACTTAACCAGTTGTGCAATAAATATCCATGAAAACAAACAATTTTTCAACACAATTTGAAAATTTTTTGTGGTGGCTCAAAACATAGTTTGGGTACATCTTATCGATTTTTAATAATTTTATCATACACTTAAAGGCGTTTTGCAGGTCAAACATCATTTCGTGGGTTCAATACGGCGAGGGAAGGTATTTTTATGATTTCTATGTGATGTGCGTATTTTCTGGTGTTTAATGTCACTTTCTGCATTTGTGGCTTTATGTAAATTCAAAGTTGGCCAATTATTTATGATAATGTTGTGCTTTTGAGAGACTTCTTACCCCAGGCATAAGTTGTCAGGTTCCATGATAACAAAATAAATTGTCAAGGTAACTTACTGGTGCTGAATTATGACATTCAAGGACGTGTCCCCTGCGTGTTGTTTTCAATAATTACGGGGGGGGGGATCTTATTGTTGACATTATACGATTTTTAGTTAACTTTAACCCAGTGTAAAGAAACATCGATCTCATTGGCTGTTAAAGAAGTGTCAATTCTATGAGTTCTGAGTGAGACATTGTTTTTAACTTTCTATATGACAAATCGCAATCCAGTGATAGTTATTTACCGCACTGGAACTGGTAGTGGTAGTTGAACTAGTACTAGTAGTGGTGGGTGTACTAAGACCACTAGTAGTAGTGGTAGTTGCAACAGTAGTAGTACTACAACTGCTGGTAGTAGCTGTACTAGTACTGTTAATGATACCTGTATGAGTGGTGCAAGTGGCACTAGTGCTAGCACTGGTAGTCGTAGTGGTACTCGTACTAGTAGTGATAGGTGTACTAGTACTAGTACTACTGTTAGTGGTACTAGTACTACTACTAGCACTGGTAGTGTAGTGTACCTAGTACTACTGCTCCTAGTAGTAGTTGTAATAGAACTACTATGGTAGTGCTACTTGTACTAGTACTAGCTCCAGTAGTAGTAGTAGTTGCACATAGTAGTAATACTAGAAGTGGTAGTTGTACATAGTACTAGTAGATTGTACTAGAGGGTAGTACTAGGGGATAGTACTGGGTGGATAGTACTCGGGAATAGTACTAATGTATAATAATAGTGAATAGTACTTGTAGATAGTACTAGAGGATAGTACTAGTCGACAGTTCTGGTGGCTAGTGGACAGTACTGGTGAATAGTAGTAGACTGTAGTAGCAGTAGTCGAATTTAGTAGTAGTAGTGGTGGTGGTAGTAGTAGTAGTAATAGCAGTATATTTTAGTAGATAGTAGTAGATTGTGGTTGATACTAGATAATAGACAGTTGATAGTGAGTAGCAGTAGTAGTAGTAGAAGATAGTAGTAGTAGTAGTAGTAGTAGTAGTAGTAGTAGTAGTTGTAGTAGTAGTAGTAGTAGTAGTTGTTGTAGTAGTAGTAGTAGTAGAAGAAGTAGTAGATAGTAGTAGCAGGAGATGTAGAAGTAGTAGTAGAAGTAGTGGTTAGTAGTAGTAGTAGTAGTAGTTGTAGTAGTAGTAGGTAGTAGTAGTAGTCGTAGTAGTAGGTAGTAGTAGTAGTAGTAGTAGTAGTAGTAGTAGTTGTTGTTGTTGTTGTTGTAGTAGTAGTAGGTGATAGTAGTATTAGTAGTAGTAGTAGTAGTAGTAGTAGTAGTAGTAGTAGTAGTAGTAGTAGTAGTAGTAGTGGTGGTAGTAGTAGTTAGTAGTACATATTAGTAGTAGGTAGTAGTCCACGAAGACTGGTCTCCACTAGTTCCCAAAGACTTGTCTCCAGTGGACCTTACCAGTCCCAATAGACTGGCTCTGGTGATCCCCAAATATCTGGGTGAGGATATGATGAATAGCAGATTGTACCTTAAGGAATTTCCTCATGGTCATACCTAGCTAGGACTAGAGCTAATGATAAGGACACAGCCAGGTGCCTAAACAGATTAAGAAAGGGCAATAGATAGTCTAAGCAGTTAAAAAGGATGGTTTCTATACAGAATTCAAGCCACATAAAGTCGAGGATTCTGGAAGAATCCGTACCTAATAAAATCCTGTAACAGAATGGAAACGAGGATTTGCCTGCAAGGCCTCTCTTGGTAAAAATACTCCAGTACAATCGAACACCGCATTTTTAGGTCATATAGTACTACGTGGTACTCTGGGCAGGTCCGTGTCCGTTAGAAACGAGGATTCTGGGAGAACCCGGATCAGGAAAAGGCCAAGAACATAGAAAACGAGCTTTCTTCGAGAATCCGAGCCAGATAAATAGTTGTCGGTCTCATTTAGGTATTCATTATACTCCCGTCCAATGGAACTTACCCTCAAAACATATCCTCGTTCTATTAGAGGCCATTGGGTCCATATAACAACCACGTGCTACCATAAAAACCAAGATGGCGGTCTCCAGTATACAGAATAGACAGCAGAAATACGTGTCACCTAATTACACGCGCTGCGCACGCGCACTTACATCACATATCCCCATGGAAATGACGTCACAACATGGCCGCTCACGCGGGCTACCATAACAACACAACATGGTGTCCCTGGGTCCCGTGACTATGACGCCCCTTGCGCCCCCCCCCCCCCCCCCATTCTCTCCCCCAAATGAGGGACATTTACCCACGACACACTTCTAATGTAGTAAAGAATGTGTTAACTCGTCAAGGAATTCTGCTGAAACAATATGTTCTACATGCTGAATGAGTTCAAGCTTTTTACATTAAATGTAAATCATCACAGGATCTGAATAGCTGTCTACCACTGGTAATCGAGAACAATCACTTGACATGGCGGCAGATGGAAATGGCAGTGGACCACTACCAGAAGGAAAACAAATTTTAGAATTCAAAACAGTCAACTAGACTGAAAAAGTCACGCACAATGATACAGCGACTGAAATGGGTGGATGTGAGAGAGACCTCCAGAGATTCGCCGGGGTCGTATTAAATATTATAATTGTAGACAACGCAGGAGATCACACAATTCTAGCTCTTGAATACCACACTTTATCACCCGTTTCCTGGTATGATAGAACCTGACAACTTATGCCTAGGGTAAGAAGTCTCTCAAAAGCACAGCATTACTATAAATAATTGACCAACTTTGACTTTACATAAAGCCACAAATACAGAAAGTGACATTAAACACCAGAAAATACGCACATCACATAGAAATCATAAAAATACCTTCCCTCGCCGTATTGAACCCACGAAATGATGTTTGACCTGCAAAACGCCTTTAAGTGTATGATAAAATTATTAAAAATCGATAAGATGTATGATTTGAGCCACCCCAAAATTTTTTCATATTTTGTGGAAAAATTGTTGATTTTCATGGATGTTTATTACATTACTGGTTAAGTTAATTACACTACTGGTTATTACACTACTGGTTGATTTGTATTACATCACTGGTTGATTATTAGTAGTAATAATACTACTGGTTGATTATTACACTACTGGTTGTTACACTCCCTCCAACTAACTTTACTTCACGTTATACGTTAAACTTCGCTTATGACTCACAAAGCCCTCCCGTGCCATTTGACCTAATAACTTCTCGCCTATTCTAAACTATAGTTTGGACCCGCTAGTCGCACAACTCATTAACACGTCCATAGCCAAAAACAGCCACCGGGCTGGAGTTTGAACCTTACGATCAACATTGGCTTTCTAATTCTTACGACTACTTTTTATATTATCAAGGAATACCCCGGGGAATCTGAGCGGTATCTCCTTGAAGCCCTTGGCATTGATTTATGGGGACCTTTGAATCTACTGAGTTCGCAGGCAGCGAGACAGCGCCATGCTGTGTTACTGTACGTTCTCAGCGAGGTTGTTTATCTTTACCCGGGGTAAAAATAATTACATGTTCACCTGTTTTCATGGATAATGTTGATGTCCAATTAATTAAGAGATTAACAGCTGGCTTCTGCTAACCACGGATCAAAGAATAATTTATTTTACGTAATATACACGCTACCAATTCGAGTCGATCTTGACATGAATGCCAAGAAGAGAAGGACAGCACATGGTCAAGTTGTGTTGTGTTTGGAATATATGTCAATGGGGATTATAATTTAAGAAAAAACAGGAAATTTGTTTGTGGATTAATACATGTAATAGTCGTGATTCATGGCCTTCCAAACTTCTTATTTAACCCTCCACCCAACATGACACTTGCAAACAAAATTCTTGAATAACTAATTTTATTCATTTTTTGTCTCCAAAACATAGATTATGACCCCTCTTTGGAACGAGCTCGACGAGCTCGTTCCAAAGAGGGGTCATAACCTACGTTTCGGAGACAGAAACTGAAAAAAATAATGAAAATTAATTGGCGATTTTTGTGAATAGCGCTGGCCGGTTTTGGCCGTTACGTTAGGTAAAGGGTTATTTAGGAAGTATCGGACTTAAATTGATTAAGCCGATAACTCAACAGTAGTAATTGTGGGCGATTGGGCGAACTGATTCAACACTGAAAACTCCCATAGGCGACCCTTGATGCACTCTGGCGAATTGTACTCTGGCGAACTGTTTTAGCACTGAAAACTCCCATAGACGACCCAGGATAAATTCTGGCGAATGTTCGCCTGACTGCATCCAGGGTCGCCTATGGGAGTTTTCAGTGTTAAATCAATTCGCCCAGTCGCCCTCCCTTACCACTCTCAACATCCCCAATCAGCGACAGACCTCCATTTACATGAAACCGGCTGTGTATGTGACATAGGTCCAAGAAGCAAATCTAATCTCGAAAGAAAGTACATTATTACAAGCAAGAGCAAACTGATATGTACTGTTAAAAAAACGCAAAACGGGTTTTCTGTGATGAGGGAAGTTCCCGCGTTATGGGATAAAAGATAGAGAACGAAATCAATTCTTAATCAAAGTTTTAATGGATGAGTGAAGCACAAATGGGGACGTTTCAGACGTTAACGTCGCCAGTCGACGTCATCCAAACTCAATATTTAGTGTGACCGCCATCTGAGTCCAAAACTGTTTGGCACCTTCTGCTCATTGAAGCAATCAGATTCATGATGGAAGCTTGAAGTATGGTGGCCCACTCTTCCTGCAACGCTTAGGCCAACTGCGGTAACGTATGAGGTTGTGGTTGCTGTTGTGGCACACGTCGATCCTGTTGATCCCATAGATGTTCGATTGGGTTCACATCTGGCGACTTCGAGGGTCAGGACGGGTCTTTGATCTTGTCATCCCGTAGATAAGCAGTCGTGAGCCTTGTTCTGTGTGGTCGGGCCTTGTCATACTGGAAAATGGCGTTGACATTCTGCATAATGGGGGGCACGTGCGGCTGCAAAATTTCATCTCTGTACCTCTGCGCCGTTAAGTTACCCTCAACATGGACGAGGTCCGTTCTACCAGTGTGTGAGATGGCTGCTCAAATCATAACGCTACCACCACCAAATCTGTCCACCTCCCGAACGCAGCTACGCGCAAAACGTTCTCCACGACGTTTGTACACACGGTATCGTCGATCAACTCGCGAAGAAGGAAACGTGACTCGTCTCTGAACCATACAGTTCTCCATCTCTGATGAGGCCATGCCCAGTGCATCTGACACCATTGAAGTCGCTGTCGACGATGATCCATCAAAATGACGCCATGAACTGGCCGCCTTGCACACATGCCTGCCTCGCGTATACGGTTGAGAACGGTCTGATCTGAAATCCTCCGCTGACCTGGTAGCTTTTACGCTGTAGAGGTCGCTGTGACTGTTCTCTCCCGCAAATGACGTAACCGGATGTATCGATCCTGAGCTGGTGTGGTCACACGGGGTTTCCCGGATCTTGGAAGGTCCTGCGTTATCCCCTGGAGTTGGTAGCGGTTCCACTGGCGTGTGATGGTGCTCGGTGAGACATTGATCACTCTCGCTACATTCGAAGCTGATTCGCCTGTTTCCAAGCGGCCAATGGCATTATTTCTCTGAGCTTCGGTCAAACACGTCATTTTGCATGAGCACGATTCCTTTAACGCTGTGCGAATTCCGACGGATTTCCATGTCCATTTATACCCCCACACGCCCTGCTCGCGTGCACGGAGCGTGCAACTTCATGATCAGGTATTCACTCAGTGGAAACTTTGTTTTGTTAATTTCCAATATTTTTGGGGTCACGGTGGCCAAAATTATGGCCCATTGTCCTGAATGTTGCATAATGTTTAGAGCACCACGATATGTCGTTAGCCATATCTACAGCCACACTTCATCACGAAATTCTCCAAACTTTGTCATGTTATCGTGACTATACCCGCTTTGCGTTTCTTTTTTTTTTTTGAGCAGTATAAACTCCACTGGAAAATTATTGGGGGGGGGGGGGATTTCACACTCCTCTCCCCCACCCCATACTTACGTCCCTGAGTCTGTATGCGCAGCCTGCACCGCAAATTGATTTGTTTTTTTAATAATGTCAACGATCTTCGATATATACGCTCTTTTGTTTCTTTTTGTGCCAAATCCAGTTTTGAGGGACTAGAACTTTCCATTGTATTTCACTGAGCTGTGTATATGCTGTTATCTGGCATAATATCACAGAGCCTTTTCCAACACTGTGTCATATAACTGCATTGGAGCTTCAAAATGAAGATACATAAAGTTACTTTTCCTTTGTAGAAAAGACACCAAAACCACTGAAGTCGACGATTTTTATACTCGAACAACTTTCAGCGGCCGCCCTGACGTTGATTAACTCGACCCCGACCCTTACAACCATGAAATGCCGATACTGTCGGTTCAGGGCGATTCTGCCTACATCCCATTTTGCCTAACTATATTTTATGTACTTTTTCTGTGTTGGCAGATTGAAACTTAGGACAGGTTGTATCCTGTTTCCCCATTTGCAATATGGATTATTCCAATTGTTTTATATAGTAGAAAAGAACTAACGTAAATGTTTAATATGTTTATTGAAAACACACTTGATTTGAAGGGTAGGACAATTAAGATTGAGTAACAAATGATAGATTTGTTCATAATATTTACATTAAGTTTGAGTAACAAGAGCATGTAAGAGCTGTCATAATATTTTCAAATAAAATGAAGTTATTTTACATTCAGTTTGAGTAAATGACCCACACCATCGAGCAGCTGGAGCGGTGTTTTGTGGCGTTGTGTTAAACTGTCTTTTAAACGTGCCGATCGGTTATCCAACTCCCTGTTACTTCTTTTTCTTCGGGCGGGTAAAGAACCTTGTTCCAGTTGGATTCTTTTGATTCTGTCAGTTGACACAATGTTTTCAATTTGTATGATGAACTCGAAAATATTTGGATGTTCCTTGTTAAGGGCTGTTTAATTTCGAATGTCAACCTTTTAGGTGGTTGTTTGTGCGCGGTCCATTATTGTCAAATTGTTTCCACATTGGAGTCTTAAAAATTGCATCATCATCTACCCATGCGGTGGTTACATAGTCTGTAAAATCTGTCAAAAATGTGAAAGATGGACTCTTTTCTAATATTTGGAGACAAGCATCTTGCACTTGGTGGGCAGGTAGAAGTGGCAAACATGCAACCCTTCGGACGGTAGTTGCAACTTCATTGTCATTTTTCTATGCCCTGGCAAGGCCAATGCCTTCAACTTTTCTCAAAATACCCTGACTGTTATGGAATAAACAACCATTACTTCGGTTTCAAGAAATAGTTGCTCATTTGCGAGAATTGCTAGTTTTTCAAAATCAGTCTGCATTGTTGATGGTTTCGGATTTGAATTAGTTGTGGTCTATACAGCGTTTGCTAAATGGTTAAACAGTCGGATATATGTCATTCTTTGTCTGTTTGGCATCCGTGCAAAACAGCTTGGGACATTGTGTTCCCCACTAAACAATGAACAGCGGAGAATTGGTTCCATAAGCTAGGACAGGCATAAAATGTACCATCCATGAATAGCACATTTACTTCTTGCATCCGTCACATTTCTGTTGTTGCGAAGACTAATAACTTGTCTTCTTCTCCATCATCTACAAGAAGGAAGTCCTTATTTGTTTTGGTTTGTGTCCATGGTACCTCCAACTGTACCTCAGATAATGTCTTCGGAAGGTGAGGCTGGAGCCTATGTCTGTGTATGTACAGCACTGATTTGATGCTTGTTAAAGATTGGAGGGCTGCTGCTTGCTCTTCATTATATATCTGCTGAATAGAAATGACTTCATCTTTCGCTCGTCTGTGGATTTAACACATCACACGTAGTGTATTGGGATCTTCAACTGGTTCATGGCCATGTGGTGAATTACTGACAACATAATCACCAACAGTACTCAGGCGACCCTTACATTTTGCCATATCGCACTTCCAATGTGTTGCTATCTGACGATGGTTGTTAATTCTGTTTATGTACCCATCATACAAAACCTGCTTGCCTCCAGTCTAAGAAGTAAGGTATTCAGCTGGTTTTATTATGCCTCAAGTTTGTAACATCAGCCGTGATTGGTTAATTTGACACCTTCTAAAAGTCATAGTACTGGAGTTTTGGGGCAAAACACGGGTACTATCAGAACGTTTTTCCCTGGAGACAAGAGAACGAAGAAAATGTAAGCGCCACTTCCATTGATCAGCGTCGATTGGAATTTCTCAACACCAAACGCTGGCTCCGCGTCCGTTTAACTTTTTTCAACAGCGGTAGACACAAACTTACCAACAAAATATATCATCTTCAGTGGGTGTGTTTTCAATTTTAACTGCAAACAATGAATTCAAAAGAATCTGAAATATTAAAAAACTCACTCACGTGTTGTTCACCACTTCAGTGAATCCTGAATATGAGTCTCAGTTATGACTTGTGTTTCACTCCGCTTAATTCTATCAACTGTTGTCCGAGAAACATGAATTTATATTCCATTAATTTAAATCACTTTTCACACAAGCATTAACAATGAATTATAACACGAACAGCATGATGCAGTTGTTAACATTGGCATTTGTTGATAAAGAACTCCCAAAGCGACGGCACTTGTGACAAGTCATTTTCGAAGAGACGTCATTCGTTCGAAATGACGTCATGTTTTTGGATTCGACTACATTGTTGTTACAAGATCGATGGCTTGTTGCAGTTAACGCTTAACAATGAAAGTCATGTTTTGTTCGGCATAATAAAATAATTAGAACGTTTCTTTTCATGTTCTATCGGTCGATAGTACCTGAGTTTGTGTGATTTCTGAAATAAAACCTTCAGCAGCTTCGCTGCTTCAGGTTTTATTTCAGAAATCACACAAACTCAGGTACTATCGACCGATAGAACATGAAAAGGAACGTTCTAATATTATAGTAGACCTGCCATTTTGGAAAATAACTTGAGGAATTTGTGTATCTTTTTTATAATCTAAAATATTGGAGCCATGTTCTTGTTAATAGTGATTTGAAACGAGCATCCCACTTGACATGCAATGCTCAAAGTAAAAAATATATCATACATTTGATATATTACAGCATGTTTTTTAGGAAAGCACAACAGTAGTCAATCAATCGTCAGTTAATTGTATTAAAGAACAGAGTCAGTCCTTTAACAAGCAATTTGTCACACTTATCATGTGCCAATCTGCCTACAGTAAATGAAGAAGATGACTAAAAAATGTTGTTTTATTAATGTAGGCAGAACAGAATGTAGGCACAATGAGATGACACATTCTGTCGTAAAGAATATGCAACTGTTTCCAGGGACATTTATACCTGGAAAGATGTGAAAGTTATTAGGAACTAACAAACAAACCGATGCTCTGCGTGGCGTAAATTATAACAAACAGGATGGCGTGGAGGGCATCATACACCCGTAATATATCACTTAATTGGGGCATGGGATGTGATGGTGAACGAGCCGATTCCATATGTTGGCCTCTATGTGTGGCCTTGGCCTTGGTGAGTCGGCCTGTATCGCCGTCTAGTATACATATATATGTTCTGTAAGTTTCATTGTGACATTCCCTTTCATTGACAAGTGACGAACCAGACGCGAAAGAATTGATGTGCACGTTGATTCCATTTGTTGACATCTACCTGTAATCTTGACCTCGATGGGTCGACGTGAATTTTCTACACAACACACCGTCTAATGGCGGATATATATTGTATAAGTTCCATTGGTATTTCCTTCCACTGAAACTTTAGGGGCGGACAAGAAAACGTTGATGTGCATGTTTATTTCAGTAGTTGATATATATATCTGATCTTGACCTCGGTAGGTCGGTCGTGAATTTTGTACGCAGTACTCCCTTTATTGGTGGTCCATACGTTGAGTAAGTTTCGTTGTGATGTCTATTTTCATTAAAAAGTTAAGGCAGAGAAAAAAATTGATGTGAATGCTGATTCCATTTGTTGACCCGTATCTCTGAGATTAAATTTAATGGATCGGTCTTGAATTTATTTTGTACTCGACACATCGCCTAGTGGTGGTACATTGGGCCTAAAAAAAGTTAAAAATATGTTTCTCAGGTCCTCCCGCATGATCCTTTTGGCTGCCGCATGCTCTCTTTTTATAACCAAACTTAAAAAAATAAAAATTTAATGGTTTATGTCTAATATTTTACCCAAGTTAATAAAATTGATAAATTTGTCCCTTGAGTGCAAGAAGGCTTTGCAATGCTTTAGTATTGCAAAGTCTTCTTGCACTCAAGGGGCGAAATAAACCACCACCCATGCTATTCTGTAGATTATGAGGCCTAAAACATAAAACAAACCAAGAAATGGCAAAGAAATAATTACATAAAAAAAACTAAAATAAAAAACTGCCCGCCCGCATGCAGTTTTACAAAAAGTGGCATGAGAAACGGGATATCTACTTTGTGTGGCCTTATGTTTTCTAAGTTTCATTGTGATAAACTTTTAAATTAAATAGTTATTTGCCCTAACCCGAAAATGTTAACAGGCGGTCCGACGAAAGAACGGCCATATCCGATGGCCCAACGGATGGGCGGAAAGCACCATAACATAAAAAGCATTTTAAAAACTGGCTTTTAAAAAAATTAGTTTATAATTTCTCTAATGGCTACTGGATTCTGATCACCTCCTTTAAATTTAAAGTTATTTGTCATAAACGGTAAATGTCCCAATACTCATAAAAGTAACATTATCTCAGAATATTATGCAAGAGTTGTTTGTGTCAGATGAATCGACAAGGAGCATCCTTACCCCCTTTATCTAACAAATAGGCCGCATCCGCCCGCGTAATAAACAAATTCTGTAGTTGGAATAATTTTATTTTTCCAATAAGTTCAACAAAACCATATCATATGATCCTGGAACGAGCTCGTCGAGTCCGTTCCAATGAGGTGTACCATGATATGGTTTTGTTGAAATTGTTTGAAAAATTTGAAAAAATGGTATTTGAAATAGTACATTTTGCTGTCGTCTGCACTGGTTGAAGAGTTATATAATTTACGTGCGATCGAATTCACAGTTTTTGTCATAAACGGGATCCTATCCAGATATCCTATAATTGTGAAGTCGCATTATACCACGATCTGATGTACAGTTGTTTACTCCTGTTGAATGTGACAAACAGGAGCTTCAGAATAATTTAAAAGCGTCTTACTCGCCTTCTACTATTCGTCCTGGTAGATGGTGAATTTATCAAGACAACAGAAAATAAAAATATATCCAAATTGTTATGGTAAATGTTTTCGTCTATATTCTCATTGATAATATATCAAATAGCCCATCTCTAATAAAAAATTCTACGAAACAAATCCCATGTGTCATGATAAACCATTTCAATTCACAATAGTCTCCTGTGGGATTCGACGTATGAATAATGAAAAAAGTGTAGCGTCCTGGGGATCAATATATTTTACCCCCAAACCTGCCATAGATTAATCTTCAACCCATTGAAACTTAACTTTTTTGGGGGAGACGGCTAGTTTTCATGCAGGCCTTAAACTGTCTAGTGCCAAACTTTTACCCTTTCGGGATTGTTTACTGCCGAACAGGGTGTTTTGGTGTCAAAAAACTAATGGGGAGGGGGTGTTTTTTCGCTTCCTGATCCGTTGTTTCACTTAGATAATAACAGATTACTCAACTACTTACTGTTAATCCGTTGGGCTTAGTAGGTCGCTATTCTTTACGAAACACACCACTTAACCCTTTACCTAACGTAACAGCCAAAAGAGGCCAGCGATACTCGCAAAAATCACCATTCAATTTTCATTATTTTTTCAGTTTTTGTCTCATAAACATAGCTTATGGACCCACATTGGAACAAGCTCGTTCCCATGAGGAGTCATAAGCTATGTTTTTGACGTAAAAATGAACAAAATAGTTATTCAAGAATTTTGTTTGCAAGCGTCGTCTGCCTTTCGTATATGTGAAGGGTTAATTAGATAAATACTTCATATCGTCGCGAGTGATTTTATTTATCCAATTAAATGCTGTATTTTCATAAGTTGATAACCTATACTGTTTCATTGAAGAAAAAACAGTACCCTATTACCACTCACTGACAAGTGGCGCAGAAAGTTTGTCCACACACTGTTTCTAACACATTATCTTCACAATCAATGGCATTGGTTGTGTTTCGTGAAAATCGATTGTTGTTTCCGCCTTTATTGCCAGAGGACAATTTCCATGTACTAGAATTAATGTGCACAGAGCGACACATGTGTATGAATGGGTTAATCGATATGACACGAGTGCCATCGCGGAAGGACAAAACGAGAGGCCGCAATCCTTGGGTGGCACAAATGCGCACAAGTGCGATAGCACAAGTGCCATATCGATTAACCCATTCACACACGTATTGTCGTTCTGTGTTTATTACACGCCTTCACGTCTATAAAAACAATTATTAGAAGGACACTCAGTAATTCATTTGACATCTATCAACAAAGCATTTCGTCCCCTGAGTTCCAATGTGTTCTATGTGCCTACTGGCACACAAAACACATTGGATCCCAGGGTACGATTTTTAGCTATCGCTAGTGATTCAAATTGTAATTGCTGTGCACTATTTGTGGACAATTCCAGTGAAATTTCGCTTCTTTATAAAAAATAGTCCGTCAACGATCTCCGTTCCGCGCATGGTTGCTGAACAGATTTTCATTTTCCTCATGGTTTAGTGTTGCTGTGGATGGAGATGTCATAGAACAAGGCGTGTAATAAAAGATATTTTTGTTTGTTTCCTCATCGATCACGCTCTTCGCGGTTGCAGAAGCTTTCCTTCACAACTGAAAGAAACATTTTTGATGCCAACATTTTAACCAGTGAAGATTGTTTTGGTGCCAAATCAAAATTCTAAGTGCAATTGGCTAAATCGTCACCCGGCAGCGCGAAAAGTGGAGACGGTACAATACATACCCAATCGGATGTGAGGATTTAATAATAATTTAATACGACGGCCCTATCGGGCTGTAAGATTAAGTTATCTATTATCCTCTCTTCAAGTACAACAAAGGCTGACCCACAGTAGAGAGTAATTCATATGACTTGACCCTTATGAAACACAGAATATACAGTAACCGGTTATCGACGATCTTTGAAAGGTTCAAACCTATTTGGAGACGGGTGGGGTGAAGCATTAAGAGTTTTCTATCTGACGAAATTTGCAGAGTAAACTACGACGTATATTCCCGATTTTCCTAATCTATGGTGGGTCAAGGCCGATCCGCGTGGCACAGGGAGCTCTCTCCGTCAACCAACAAATTACTTAACCCTTTCGAGATTTGAATGGTGAGACACTTGGTCTGTTCGTGAGAAGCACCCCTCCCTTTATACTCCAATATATTTAGAAACATGGGTAATAAATAGTTTTCAACGTTATATGTTTCGATGAATTTGATTCGATTTGTCCAAGCCATGTGAGATATTCCCCTCTCAGATTTAATTATTAATTATTAACGACTGTAACCCGTTCAAACGAGTTCCGGCATTGTTGAAAAGAATATGATTTACAACAATATGAGCAATTTTTTTTGCATTCTATGGACGTTTTAGTTAACAGTTAATCAATTCCACAGCCTCGTGGGGCTGTGGGATTAAATTATTACTGAATCTCATAACCAGTTTGTGTTTGTCTTGTCGTCTAATTATTCGAGAACAAATTATCTTTTACTCCAAAATCCATTCGTGCCGTGTTAAAACCCTTTAACAAACGTAACGGCCAAAACCGGCCAGCGCTATTCTCAAAAATCGCCAATTAATTTTCAAAATATTTTCATTTTTTGTCTCAAAAACATAGGTTATGACCCCTCGTTGGAACGAGCTCGTCGAGCTCGTTCCAACGAGAGGTCATAACCTATGTTTTTGAGACAAAAAATGAAAAAAATTATTTATTCAAGAATTTCTTTTGCAAGTGTCGTCTGCTTTTCATGTTAGGTAAAGGGTTAAAAGGGATAATTTTTTTTACCCTGCATTGGACATGACAGTCTACACTGAACTTACAATAATTAAAAAAAAACATGTTTTTAAGTAAACTAGCCCTCAGTCACGAGCCAGGTAGTCACGAGCCAGGTAGTCACGAGCCAGGCTTTGTTACAAAAAAATACGTACATATTCTTTCATTACGATGTCACGACGATTTCAGGCTGCAAAAATTTTTTTTTTTATTTTTTAGTATGCACTCTAGAGATAAGAAAAAAAACAGAGATAAAACTACTCAGGTCAAAACGTTTGAAACCTGCGCCCAGAAGTCAATGCAGATATTACTTACAATGGAATTAGTACTAAATCTGCTTATTCCGGTATGACGTAAAGAAACTTGGACATGCAACCTGCTTGCGCTAAGCTCAGGCTGGAATGACTACCCAATACACCGAAACATTTGGTGAAAGCATGCACTGAATAAAGTGATCGTTGTCTAAAGTCGTCGACCTTTCAAAACAAACGACGGGAAAATATTTCCCGTTATCGCGTAGATAAACATTTTTGGCTATGCTCCGAAACGCCAAAAATCTATAGTCTATACTGAACTTTCAATATTTAAAAACATACGTTTTTAAATAAACTAGCCAATAGAGACGAACCAGCCAGAAAATGTTCAAAAGCACAGGAAAACGTCAAGCAAACTGCATGTAGTTATCAACAAAATATTATAAATGTAACTCTTGTGTTACTTTCAAGCGAGAAGATAAAATATCTTCCACGTAGCCATCCTTCATGGCCTCACCAAACCACCTACCATGACGTTTCCAACACCTTTCGTTCACCGAGGCATTGGCAGCTGCCGTGGCCCCACCCACCCGCAGGGAATGTAATCCGATATTCTTACTGCCAACTACTTCCTTCACCTTCGACACAATGCATTCTCTAGCTCTTGTATAGCTGAGTTTTTTATCCTTATAGATTAACTTAAAAAAAGAAGCTGATCGAAGCATTGGTCGGAATAAATAAACATCACTCATGTTCAAGCCTGCAATCTCAATATATTTTTTTAACATTAAATATGTACAAGCATTCGAGCTCCGCTTATCTGTAATAATTTCATTGTCAAACCGATACTCATCAGTCTTACTTTTTCTAATCCTGATCGACAAATGAGTGCCATAAACAGTAACGTCACTGCAGTTCAAAGAACTCAATTCGTCGAAACGTCAAGAAATCCGGAAAACACGGTAAAACCATTGCTGAGTCCCCAATAACAGCTAATTCTGTAGCAGATGAATTTGCGTCACACAAAGTTATCATGTCATCAACGGAAATTGTCTCTTTCTTCACCATCCGCGAATAATTCATCCGTTTTGAAATTTCCACTAACTTATTTACAAAACTGTTTTCAGTGGGGTCACTGAATCCGTGAATATCATGAAATAAGTTTATGGAATAATTAACAAAAGTAAAAACACTGGATGATGATCCAGTGTCCAACAAATGCGTTAAAACCAAAGCTATGTGAATAGGACTAGCTGGAAGAGTGGAACAGTCAATTTGACGAGACAATAGTTTTAACTTATTATAGTGAATAGTATATTTAAGTAAGTACTGTGCTGTCAGCTTTGGACTTCAAAAGGTAGTCTGCCATTTTTAGCTTAACTTGACAAAGTCAAGATAAGCTATTGCCATCACGCGTGCGGAAGTCTGTTAGTCTGTGAGTCTGTAAGTCTGTTCACATTTTCCTTTAGCACAGGCTACTACACCCCGTAGTTCTTATCCGATCGTCACGAAATTTCATATGCAGGTTTGGGGTCATATCTAGATGAGAACGTCCCTTTTTGGTCGCGATCGGTCAACCGAGATGGCTGCCCGAGCCCAAAACCCGAAAACCTTTAGCACAGTCTACATTTCGTATTTATGAAGGGATTTAATTGTAACTTGGTAGGATTCCTCTGTATAATATCTAGATAAGTACGTTCCCTTTTGGTCATGATCTGTGAACTGTGTCCAAGCCCGAAACCCCAAAACTTCCAGCACAGTCTGTAAATCATATTTAATATGGAAGGATTTCATTGTAACTTGGCAGAATGACTCTGTATGATGTCTAGATGAGAACGTCCCCTTTTGGTCGCAGTCATTCAGCCGTGACGGCTGCCCAAGCCCAAAACCCGAGAAACTTTAGCACAGTGTATAGGTCATATTTATGGAGGGATTTCATTGTAACTTGGTAGGGTGACTCCATATAATGTCTAGATGATAAGGTCCCCTTTTGGTCGTGATTGGTCAACTGTGATGGCTACAGGATTTCGAAGCCCGAAAACCATTAGCACAGTCTACAGGTCATATTTATGTAGGGGTTTCATTGTAACTTGGTAAGATGACTCCAGATAATGCCCAGATGAGAACATCACCTTTCTGTCGCGATCATTCAACCATGACGGCTGCCCGAGTTCAAAACCCGAAAAGCTTTAGCATAAACTACAGGTCATATTTATGAAGGGATTTCATTGTAACATGGTAGGATGACTCAGAATAATGTCTAGATGAGGACATCCCCTTTTGGTTGCGATCGGTCGACCGTGATGGCTACACAGGCCCGAAGCCCCAAAACCTTTAACACAGTCTACAGGCCGTACTTATGAAGGGATTTCATTGTAACTTTATAGGATGACTCATTTTGGAATAATTTCACTGTAACTTGGTAACTTTCGTTGATATTCATTAACTGTGAGGGCCACATGCATTAACTGTGAGGGCCACATGCATTAACTATGAGGGCCACATTAACCCACCCATCATTTCTTTAGTACAGTCTACACCTCATATTGTTTTTATTGAAAACATAGCATACAGGGAACAGAAATTAACATATCCCCAATTATCACAATTCTTGTCGTATTTCATAATCCTTTCATAAACATTGAACATTATCCTTCCTTTTCTTCAAACACAACACATAGACAAGTTAAGCTTCAGTGTCATTGACACATTCATTTTTTTCTCTTGGACTGTTGGTGGACAGGTAAGGTATTAAGCAAACCTTTCCCCAGCCTATCGGCAGTTTATTCATTCCAGCGACAGGTGCGGTCATACAACAGGTGTATGACCCCCCCCCCCCCCCCCCCTCGAAATGAAAATTTGGTGTAGCGACTCATCTATTTTAACAGTGCTGAAAATGTGGGTTTAACCGTCCGTCTTTTCTATGAACCTAAAAGAACGCATTAATCACTATAACGTCCTTCAAAGAGAGACCGCTCAACTGACTCTTGGGACTTTCATCATAGTATTTAGGGATTGTGGAAACATCGCGTAGTCGGTGCCCGCTGAAAAGAAATATTGGAAGACATTGAGAGGCTGTTATGGCAATGAGTGTCAGTATGAGTTGTCGAGCTGAGCGACCCGAAAGTACTTTTACTTATCGGGTGGCTTTTAGTGCACTAGAGGAAGTTATTGGGCTAAGTGAACCAAAACGTAGTTTCATGTTGTGAGAGGCCGCTTAGCACAGTATAATAAGTTGTGAGGCTAAGTGGAAAGAAAGGTGTGGGGTGGGAGGGTGGGGGGAGCCATACATGCAGTTTGATGAGTCCGTATAACGCAGAAGTGAAGGTAGTTGGAGGGGGCTATCGAGGGCTCGTAGATTCGACTCAAACCAGGAGGTTGGAGTGGGTTGAGAGGAAGCCATGCAAATCTCATGCATGAACATTAGACGTTTAAACGGTTTCCGGAGAGTGGTTGATTCGGAACGGGACTCGGTTGTGCACCCGGAGGTGCATGGCAAGGTGACACTGTAGTGTAAAAGCAAGCAAGCATCGGACACGTCAGAGGAGTTGACGAACAGTGGCCGCAAGGGAAAGAGGAGACAAATACCGTGAAGTGGAAGCTGCTGCGCGCAGGGCGTTTAAAAGGAGAAAATTGATAATACGTTTTGGAGTGGCTCGACGACAAGAGACATCTAATAGAGAACCCAGGGGCCCGGAAGACAGTTTGAACATTCGGGCGTGGCTGAATTCGTTGTCATTTGTGTTGTGCATAATTCTATTTTCATGGACTATTCTTGTTGCGGGCTTGTGAATAAATCTTGTTTCATTTTTCATTAAATTATATACGGATGATACCCGCCGGTTATCCTTTTAAATACCAAGTCATAGATATCTCCAGATGACGAATCTACCACCAAAACACAGCGAGGTGGTGTGACGTGTGTTCACTCAAAGGCTGGTTGGTATTCTCTGAGTACGGCTGAGCTCCAGGGTGACCATAAATCCTCCCCAACGTTTTTGACATTGTGTGTGCTACTAAGTTTCGAGTTTTTTTTATAAGATTTCATTAAAGAAAACTAATAAAAAGTTATAAAAATAATCATAATATGGAAGGTGTTCATACTTATTTCAAATGCCAAAACTATTTCTTCCAAAAGATGGAAAAATAAGGGATTATGTTTCGAGGACTTTTGTTCGCCTTTGTCACTGTGTTGAGGGGTTTTTTTGTTGAGGGCTTTTCTCTTGAGAATATTTTGTTTTGAACGCTTTCTTCTCTACCCCTTCCTGTGAGCTTTTCGTGAAACACTTGTTGGGTTCTCGACCACGGATATGATGAAATACAAAATAATTTTTAAAAAAAGCACAAAGTGCTTATGGCTAATACTTTACCGTTATAAATGAAGGATTCCACATATTGTATTTCACCCTTGTTGTATGCATTCAACGTCACACGATACAATACAGACATATTGGGAAATGTTTGAGATACATCACGCGTGAAATCCAGATTACCCGTAAGAACGTCATGTAAGAACATGTATGATTGGACGTTACGCGTCTGAGTGACGTTATGACGTGGATGAAACCTCCGATTTTTCTTTAAAAATAGCTTCATTCATTTAATTTAAGTTGAATCGTGGTATAAATAAAGAAAAAACAACTCGGATAGTGGATGAGAGGACAGGAATCAACGACCCTTCTTGGAGTTTTGCATGTATTTCATGCGTGCCTTCGGCGCACATGAAATACCAAAAGACTCAAACTCAGGTCGCTGATTCTAGTCTCCCGTACTCTACCCTCGCTGTGTTGTGTCTTAGTTCACCACCTCCTAACACAGACGACTCCCTTACACCACAGTCTATCCGCGGGAGAGACTGCTCATCTACCATTTTCGATCAGAGCGCATTGGACCATGTAAACAACCACAGAAAACACCAAAATCAGACCAACCACATCTACCAATAAAGCAGGACGCAACCAGCCCTTAAGTCTACCGAATTGTAACTAACTCGACGATTCTCACCACAACTGAGAATAGATTTCTACATGGTAATACCACAAGAGAGATGGATAAACCGTGCTGACGCGAAATTTCCACCCTGTTCAACCAATCGATCTGGCACAACCTGTTAATATCTCTGCCGTTGGCAAGCTTTGACACCAACCATATCCCGGAGACACAAAAAATGAGTCTGCCCGCACCGCTGATCTCTATACAACTGGGTTCCTTGCTGGAACGTCAGCGAAAAACGTCGCAACTCGATCTGGCCCCTCCCCCTCCCGGCCTGGCATCAGGTCAACCAATATGACAAATCCTCCCATAAATTACGTTTGATGAGGTAGAAGGCCTTACGCTGCCACTGTGGTCACCTAGCACGAAAACTAGTTTCAAGGTATCAAAGTTACACCATGGGCACATGATAGTTGTAAACATTAACCAAAATGTTTTGTAAATATTTAAGTTGTATTGCCGCGAAACTTGCGCACATCATCCACGGATTCATTTTTCACCGACTTCAAAGTATATTCTTTAAAGCGCGTCGGTGATTGTGATGCGTCGAGTTTCTTAAACGTTTTTCAAAATGCGACGTCAAACGTCGGAAAGTACAAATAACAAAATATTTTTCCCATTAGTGATTAACTGGTTGAGGGCTAGATTATTTTTGGTGGTCTGAATTGTTATTCAAAACTTGTTTTATTACAATAATAATTTGTAATAAAACAAATTTATATAAACAAAATATGATTTGTGTTTGACTGAATATGAAATATGAGCAAGGAAAGTGTTGGCTTTTGCTCCAGTATCCTCATTTTTTGAAAGCCCTGATAGTGGCTTCTAGCACTCAACCAGTTAAGAATTCTTGACAGCAGGATTATATTAGTATTTTAAGCTGCGACAGCATTTGGCTCAACGGTTGTCACTGAGCACTATTCGGGAGAAAATAGGAATTGAGGTTAAAACTTTAAAAAATCGAAAAATAATAACAAAACAAATGGCCACAAAGTATCAAGGAGCTGTTTGATTCCGTACGTCACAAGATGAACAAAGGTATCAAAGAGTTAACGGGAAGAATTTCATATTCTATCCGATACCGCGTTTTGCCAGACCTCGTATACCCTGATTAAGGTTTGTACAGTAAATCAGCAGCTGAAGAGATTAGATGTTTTGCCGATCGATTTCATTCGTTTCTGCACTTGCAAGACCAGCACAAACGGAATAATGAGGCAATGCTGGTGAAATTATTCACCATTATCTGCTACTCGAACCGATAATAAACATTTGAAGCAGCAAGCATTTATTAATATTTGTCACCAGAACTTATCCGATAAGTCGTTTGATTCCATAATTGTACAGATAACGCAACAACTGCACATACGTATCGATTCATATAAATAGATCCATGAAGATATTTCCTGTGAGTTGTCAACCAAATGTCATTCAAAGCCTCTTAACACGAAATGCAAGTATTACAGAAACATGTGGCAATCAATGCGCAGACGACACATTAGACATCAAATTGGCGGAACCGCGTTTTGCTACAACGATAATTATGCTAAATATATATATAGAAAAATTCTATCCATTTTACATGTATTAAAGATGATCGTCTGACTTAAAATTCTTCAAAAATGACATGCCAAACACTCTCTTCAAATGCGAATATTCTTTAACTTAGATTTCTAACCCATAACACGTATTACATTTTCCAATTCCATCACAAACATATATCACTATCTGACTAATATACAAATAACATGATTTCAAATCCAAATCAAAATGGTTTCGCGCGCCGAAGGCGCGCAGGGACGATTTGGGGAACAAGCCCCTTTCGACCCTCATTAGCTGTAGAATTTTGAAGTGTCAGACCATGGTAAAGGAGGAGAAGTTGTGGGTTGTTAGCGGCGCTTGTGTCTTTTCTGCTTCTTTTTCAGAAGTGGAGGTTTGGAAGGAGAGACAGTGGTAGTTGGTGTTGTTGATGGGCTGCCTGATGGTGGTTGCTGAGTTTTATAGGGTCTGGTCCTAGCCGAGTCTGGAGTGGTGGTGGGTGATTGCTGAGTCTTTTGTTGTTGTAGGTTTCTGGCGTCTATTAGTTTTTTGGCTTCTTCGATTTGTTGGAGGAGTAGTTGGTGCTTCCTGTCCATCTCTTGCCTGTGAAGGTCCCCTTGTATTTGGTGTTCCCGTAAGATCTTCCCTATCCTGTCGTCCGCGTCCTGGCATTCTGGTTTAGAAGGAAGAGGCGAGTGGGGATCAGGAAGAGGCGAGAGGGCAGCTTCCATTTCCACCTCAGTCTCCACAGACTCTTCCACATCCGACAATACCGACTGGGAAGCCGGCATTTGGATGGGGCTGTCTGTGGGAGGGGAAGTGGTGGCCGCCTCTGGCTCCTTCTTGTCCTCACCTTTCTCTTTCTTCATCTCCAAGAATTCCCCCAAGCGTCGGGAATCCCTCCGCTTAGTGGACGGGCTCTTCTTTCTTCTCTTTCTCTTTTCAGGGCCTCCTTCCGTCTTCAGGTGAGGACCAGTGCGAGAGGATGTCCTCTCAACAAAGGTACTACCTCTCCCCGAGGAGGGCGGTGATATTTTCTCTTCTTCAACTAGGAATTCCATAGACAGGTGGACTCTCGTTCCTATCTCCTGGACAGTCCAGGTGATAGGACGAGAGACCCCTAAGGGTGTAATAGTCTTCAACAATCTATCCGGTATTTCCATGATTGGATGTTCGCTCTCTGAAATCGGAGGTGCGAATGATGATGAAATGTCTCTGGAACATGATTTTGGAGGGCGTTACGGTTTATATTCCGACAGGAATGATTAATAGCCAGAGGGTCCATTAACAGTCCGAGACGAAGTCGAGGGCTGTTAATCATTCCTGGATGGCCATTAATAAACAGGACGCCCAACAAAATCTTGTTATTACTGTTATTACTACTTCTAAAATGGTTAAATCCTAAGATTCTTCATCAAGTTCACTTGATTGTGACATCAATGACATTTCCAAAACACGCGTGTCGCCTGTTTCTAGATAAACAAAACGTCACGTTGTCAATCACATAGCTTAATTCAAATATTTTTGTTTGCACCAAAATATGACACGAAAAATTGGCCTTCTCCCGAAATTGCCTAACAAAAACCTACCGTAATGAATTAATTTCACTCACCTTGACAATTCGAATGCTTCATCACCAAAGTAATTGGAAAATCACACAAATTTTACTTGTTTTTTTTTAACATTCATTGCAGTTAAGCGCGTTTCATCATCTAGGAAACATAGGCGCGTTTGGTATGACGGATTACATAAACTCTAACCGGAGTCGGGCTGTTAACGAAACATTTAGCCGGAAGCGGGCTGTTAACCACGTTAACACACAACTTCCGGTTTGAGTCTGTGCATTATGCACTTTTACCGTAAAGGTAAAATTGTGTTAATATACTAGAGAACGCACGCTAAAGTGGTAATAAGTAGAAATAAACAATCTGAATATGGGTGAAATAATTTATTGTCAAATGCAAGGCTTCAACCTGCAAAATTGCATGAAAAAATGCCGATACAAATCATTTCCAACCACCCAGCAGCCTCAAAAGCAGAATATTCTCACTTCGCCCACTCACTTAACCCTGGAGCATATAACCATCTGTTTCTAAAATGTGGAAAAAAATTATATGTTTCAGTCTCATGTTTTAGTTACATGCCTGGTAACAACTTCGAGTAAAAGTCACATTTTAAAAAGTAGTCAATTTCTCGAAGCCACTATTTTCCCATAATTCCTCTGGTAATTTACCCCAATGCATCAGACCCCAACTCTCAGATTCTCTTGTCCAACAATTAGCCTAATGTAATCATATATCTGATACTAAAATTATATCTTCAATTTACAAGGCATTAGTTTCAACATATGCCCTATGTTTAGAATTTTACCCCTGTGCAATAGTGCGAAACTGTTGAGCGAAACCTAAGGCTTTTCATGTTGCAAATGTTGCACATTTGGGACACCATGAATGAATGTTGCAAGACTCCACGCAAGTATTGTATTGAACGGCGATTTGTCTATTTTGGAAAGTGAATCAAAAATCTGGAACGTTCCAAAGCGGAATCAAATTCGTTTCGGAAGCGGAATCTCCTTGAACTCTTCTTCTATCGATAGAAGAAGAGTTCAAGGGGAGACAGTTGGTGAGATTTGGGAACATCTCTGGGGTTCGACAATTTCCCACTCAAAGCGGCTGAAATCGAATCGAATCGAATGATCGGAATAATTTCGAATCGACTTTCGAAGCTTCCCAGTGCCGTATTTTTTTGAAAATCGGGACCAACTTCTCTTTTCCAAGTCTCCAGAACGACAGAGGCGAAGAGAAGAGGGTGTTTAAGATTACATCCCTCCACCAATAACTTTGCCAGTCGGACCATTTTCAAATGGATTGGAGTCTTGGATATCAATTCGCCCTTGCTAGCAATGACTGCACTTTCTCCTGATACTAGATTTGACATGTGTACTTGTATCACACACACACCGGGTTATACAAATGGATGGCTGTAGTACCCGCGTCGGGCATCTGAGACTCAGTATGACCAATTTGGAGTACGGAAGTGTTCCTATCTTAATTCTTACAACTATAATTAATCCCGAATCACTAATATTTCATACATGCCTTCGATGCAGTTGGAAATTTTGTCAATGGGGATTATAATGAATCCTTTACCTGACATGAAAAGCAGACGACACTTGTAAAAAAAATTCTTGAATAACTAATTTTTTTCATTTTTGTCTCAAAAACATAGGTTATGACCCCTCAGTGGAACGAGCTCAACGAGCTCGTTCCAAAGAGGGGTCATAACCTATGTTTCTGAGACAAAAAATGAAAATATAATTAAAATTAATTGGCGATTTTTATGCATAGCGCTGGCCGGTTTTGGCCGTTACGTTGCGCAAATGGTTAAAGAGTCGGGAGAAGTATAGTTTACGCCCCCCCCCCCCCCTGCCGCCAATCGGTCATCTTCACGACGCCCCTGAATAAAAATCACAAAGCAAAATCAAGCTTCGTTTGAACGACTCTTGGAATTTACGCTTCTGAAAAAATGAACGCAAACAACTCACTGATGCCTTCACTCTGTTTTTCGTAATGGAAATATGTCACAACTTCACTTGTACAAAGCTGCTTTGTTGTTTTGATCTTCTGTACGATATGATGCATATTGTGCCTCCATCAGCTGAAACATTTCCATTTTCGCCAAGATGAGAAGGATTGCACAGGATCGAGTCAGTTCACGCTCAGGGATTTTGTGTTGAGATCGATTCGGAGAATTGATGTTTTTTCGTCTCACAGATGACAAACACAGTAATTGGGTTCTCTGACAAATTTGAAAGAAACGCATGATAACGGCATGTCTCGATGAGAAAGCTGGAACATCACGACCAGGACAAATCAAGTTTATACCTCTTCTCCCCCTGGTTTGGTCATCTTCGCCACGCTCCTGGCTGTAGTGTCACAAATGGCGACGCGGTGTCTCAATGAATCGAGTGGTATAGCTAGTTGGGTTCAAATCCACTCAACCCAGTTGATTTGGGTTGATTTTTACCCAACTGCTTTTAGAGGGTATTTCAAGTCACTTTCAGAATATGGAGATATATCATGTTGGCAACACAAGTATGGAGGCAAGTTTAGCCCATCTGCCATGCCTATGCTGACCATGTCAGAAGACTCGCATCCCATGTATGGTTACTTGGTTTTATTAATCCAATGAAACGGAACCAGTTTACCATAGTAATCAAGCACTACGCCACTTCATAGATTCCCTGTGGAGAAATAGTTTCTTCCAATGAAACGGAACCAGTTTACCATAGTAATCAAGCACTACGCCACTTCATAGATTCCCTGTGTAGTTTTCTCCAACACCAAAGCCTATTAAAATTACTCAACCTCGTAGACTTCGCGGCCGACCGTGCGATCTGCGAGGTTAAGTACTGTTACGTACCCCCCCCCCCCCCCCCTTAAAAAGCCCATTAAATATAGTGCTTTGCAACTAATAGCGAACAGATATTATCTACTCTGGTGGGTCACATGAAAATGCAGCCCAAATTCGGCTTAACCCTTTACCCAACGAATCGCCCGCATCCGCCCGCGTAATATGCAAATTCAGCAGTTGAAAAAATATTATTTTTCAAAAAATTTCAACAAAACCATATCATGTGACCCCTCGTTGGAACGAGCTCGTCGAGCTCGTTCCAACGAGGGGTCACACGATATGGTTTTGTTGAAATTTTTTGAAAAAATTATATTTAAAATAATAAAATTTGATATCGTCTGCGTTGGGTAAAGGGTTAAAACGTAAGCTGCGACTCCAAACCAAGCTTAAATTGCAATTTGTAATTTAGAGGCGAAACGGTGATACCGTTTTCCACTTCCAACTTTGTGAAATTCGACGTTCAAATTCTGTGTGTCTGCTGACTGCATTATCTGTTGTATGTGCAGTGAATATAAATTCCCTCGGAAACCTGAATCGTAACACCTTGCGCATTACCAAATTAAACAAAGTTTCAGAAAGCTAAATTCGTTCTTTTAAGTTCTGATTACAACAAATTCAAATCCAACACAAACCAAGATTGAAGGACAAGGAGCCGAAGGAAAATTTCATAATATAAATTTAGACTAATCCAGACAACAAGCACTAATTCATAAATTGATATCTTTAGATACATACTATCTTTTCTAATATAAATTATTTATTTTTTTAAGAGCGTTTTTATATTTTAAGGAGCATTTTATATTTTAAAATGAGTAGTTAGGGATTTTCCGGCGAACAACTAAATATATCCCTCCTGTGATGCATCCGGGATCAAATGATGGTAATCGGAATTGACCTAGGAGAACAGAATGCGTTTAGTCTTTGCGTCTTAGGAAACCCTATGGACAAGTGCGCGTGCCCCGGCTGTTATATTTTGAGTATTCAGACAATTGTATTTGTAAAATCACAAGGCCAAACAAACGGTCCCCTACAACGAAAATCGGACGGCAAGCGATTGGGAATACACGTTGAGGCAGAGTTCCGCGAAGCGAGGGTTTCGGAAGTTCTTCCTGCGGGGATCCAGTCCCCATCCATTTCATTTGATGCATTCAGGTAATTATACCGTCCATTAAATCGACGTACTTCAACGCATAAAGTATAGGTGTGTGTGTGTGTGTGTGTGTGTGTGTGTGTGTGTGTGTGTGTGTGTGTGTGTGCATCTGTTGTGCATGTGTATATACATATGTTCAAAATATCATTATATATTTATCATTATATTATAAAAGGACTTTATATTGAGGCATGAAAAGATATTCTATTGCTGATGATACTGTACCAAACGTTCTTAGTTATAGTTCATTATCCGTGTGTTATTACATATGCAATCTGCCCCAATGCGGGTGATTTGTTGCAATAAAGTTCTATTCTATTCTAAAGCGCCGATCAGACTGTGGCAATAACGACGTTGACTAGAGAATTGTAATTTGTTGGACAAATTACGGGCTTTCCTAACTTTTTACTGTGAAAAGGCAGACTACATATAGCAAAGCAAGTGTTTGAAATTAACCCTTTCCAAAATGACAGATAAAAGTATCCAATGTTGGCTAATTTTTGGCATTTTTAAACAGTACTCTTATTCCCACCCTCATTATGCTTGAGGGTTAAATATGAGTTTAAAAAGTAAAAGTAACTTTCTTCTGCAATCATAGTTGCATGTATCCATTCCAAAATAATTGCTACAACAACCTTGCAATTAGAGCAAATGATTACAGAAATTTGCAAAGTTCACTGAAAATCAATTTTTATTCGGACAGTACTATTCCTCAAGTGGCCAATGCATATGTTGGGTTAAGCCCCAGAGCATAACTTACAATAGCGGATTTGTTCATTAAGTATCTCTACCTATAGCAAAGCAAAGTGTCTGAAATTAACCCTTTGCAAAATGATAGAAAAAAGCAACTGACGTTAGCTAACTTGGGCATTTCCAAAAGGTACTCTTATGGTCGTCCTCATTGTGCTTGAGGGTTAAAGATGAGATTACAAAGTAAACAATAACTTTCTTCTGCAATCATTGTTGCATCTATACATACCAAAATAATTGTTACAACAACCTTGCAATTAGAGAAATTTGCCTAGAAGTTGGTCAATCTTGAAGATAAAATGCTATATTCATATCATTTGTGGCCAATAGGGGTTAGTTTTGAAAAATGTATGTGGTGATTTTGGTGTATCATATTAACTTCTAAATGTGTGGACCTCAATCACAGATTGAGTTTCTGATAAGAGACATGGAGGAATCTTGAATCTTGGTATTTGAATGAACATATACAATTTGTGGGTACTCCAATTCAAGGCCAGAGAACTGGGTGAGGGTTAGAACTTTGAAAAAGACATGTAACAGCAAAATTGTTCTTAGATGAATGCCTTATCTTCTTACGGAAAACATTTTGAGAAAATATGGCTCCAGTGCTGAGAAATCGCATGTAAAAGCTGGCTAAATAACAATTATTCCAACTGTACCCTCATGGGAAGTCTTAAATCTGCCAAGAGTTAATCTTTTAATAACAATATATAAAACAAAAGTTGTCATACATTGACTGTTGAACGCAGCCATAGAAAACATTCATGACATGATAGAAGAAGCAACGAAAGATGGCTAATTTTGGCATTTTCAAACGTTACTCTTATTCTCACTGTGCTGGTGGGTTAAATCTGAGATTAAAAAGTAAACAATAACTTTCTTCCGCAATCATTGTTTCATCTATCCATACCAAAATAATTGTTACAACAACCTTGAAATTAGAGAAAGTTGCCCTTGCAGTTGGTCAATTTTGAAGAAAAAAGCTATATTCATCTCATTTTGGCCAATGGGGGTTAATTTTGAAATATATTTTGCGGTGATTTTGGTATATCATGTTATGCTCTAAATGTGCGGGAAATTTGAGCTAAGTTACTGTTTTTGAGACATTTGAAAAATGGTGAAATTTTGATGGTTTCGGCAGAATATTTTGAAAATAAGCGTTTTCACAGACATGACGATACCTCATTTCACTAGATTATGACATTACATAAGTATGCCAAATTTGATTGAAATCATACAGCTTTTTTTTGAGCAGTGCAACAGACAAAATTGACGGTGGAAAAAAAAAATTAAAAAATAAAAAATAACAAATAAAAAAAACCAGAGTATTGTAATTTGTTGGACAAATTACGGGCTTTCCAAACTTTCCAATGTGAAAATGCAGACTATATATAGCAAAGCAAAGTGTTTGAAATTAACCATTTCCAAAGTGATAGACAAAAAGCATCCAAAGTTGACTAATTTTGGCATTCTCTCACGGTTCTCTTATTCACGCCCTCATTTTGCTCGGGGGTTAAACCTTGAGATTAATAAGTAAACCGTAACTTTCTTCTACAATCATTGTTGCATCTATCCATACCAAAATAATTGCTACAACAACCTTGCAATTAGAGGAAATGAGTACAGATGTTTGCAAAATTCACTGAAAATCAATTTTTTTCTGACATTACTATTCTTTACATGGCCAAAGCTTATGTTGAGTTAAGCCCCAAAGCATAACTTACAGCAGAGGATTTGTTCATTAGGCATCTCTACCTATAGCAAACCAAAGTGTTTAGAATTAACCCTTTCCAAAATGACAGGAAGATGCAACCACAGTTAGCTAATTTGAGCATTTTTGGATGGTACTCTTACCCTCATTTGCCTGAGGGTTAAAGACGAGATTAAAAACTAAACAATAACTTTCTTCTGCAAGCATTGTTGCATACAAAAATAACTGTTACAACAACCTCGCAATTAAGAGAAATTTGCCCTTGAAGTTAGTAAATCTTGAAGATAAAATGATATATTCATATCATTTGTGGCAATAGGGGTTAATTTTGAAATATTTGTGTGGTGATTTTAGTGTATCATATTATGCTCTTAATGCATGAACATCAATCACAGACTGAGTGTCTGAAAAGAGACATGGACTAATCTTGAATCTTAATATTTGAATGAACATGTACAAGTTGAGGGAACTCCAATTAATGGCCCGACAACTGGGTGAGGTTTAAAACTTGGTATAAAACATACAACAACAAAATTCTTCTTAGGTGAATGCCCTATCTTCTCATGGGAAAGGTTTTGAGACAATATGGCTCCAGTGCTTAGAAATTGCATGTAAATAACAATTATTCCGACAGTACCCTTATGGGAAATCTCAAATCTGCCAACGGTTGAACTTTTAATAATAACATATAAAACAGAATTTGTCATACTTTGACTGCTGCATGCAGCTATAGAAAACATTCAGATCTCAAATCAACTTAAAATGGAGTAAATCGTCACCTAAACTTACCAAATTCTGAAAAAATTGGATTTTTTTTGGACGGTACCTACTTTTATGCAACCAGAATGGGATAGGGTTAAACTTTACAACCAAACTTACAACAGCAAATATGCTTGGTAGTCAATTGTGAATACGTACATGAAAAGTGTTTGAAATTAAGACTTTCCAAAATGATAGAAAATGCAACCAAAGTTGGCCAATTCTGACATTTTCAAACGGTACTCTTATTCTCGCCCTCATTGTGCTTGAGGGTTAAATCTGAGATTAAAAAGTAAACAGTAACCTTCTTCCACAATCATTGTTGCATCTATCCATACCAAAATAATTGTTACAACAACCTTATAATTAGAGAAATTTTCCCTTGAAGTTGGTCAATTTTGAAGAAAAAAGCTATATTTATTTCATTTTTGGCCAATGAGGGTTAATATTGAAAGATTTGAGTGGTGATTGTGGTGTATCATATTATGCTCTAAATGTGTTGAAAACTGGAGCTAAATAACTGTAAACAGTTTTGAGACTTTCGAAAAATGTTAAAATTTTGAGAGTTTTGGCCAAATATTTTGACAGACATGACGATACCGCATTTCTCTAGATGTTATGACATTACATAAGTATACCAAATTTGGTTAAAATCGTACAGCTTGTTTTTAGCAGTTCAACAGACAAAATTCACGGAGGAAAAAAAAAACTGAAAAAAAAAATAGAGAATTGTAATTTGTTGGACAAATTACGGGCTTTCCCAACTTTCCAATGTGAAAATGCAGACTACATATAGCAAAGCAAAGTGCTTGAAGTTATCCATTTCAAAAATGAAAGACAAAAAGCATCCAAAGTTGGCTATTTTTGGCATTTTTTACGGTACTCTTATTCTCACCCTCATTGTGCTTGGGGTTTAAATCTTGAGATTAAAAAGTAAACAGTAACTTTCTTCTGAAATCATTGTTACATCTATCCATACCAAAATAACTGCTACAACAACCTTGCAATTAGAGGAAATGAGAACAGATGTTTGCAAAATTCACTGAAAATCAATTTTTGTCAGCCAATACTATTCTTTACGTGGCCAAAACATATGCTCGGTTAAGCCCCAAAGCATAACTTACAGCAGCGGATTTGTTCATTAAGCATCTCTACCTATAGCAAAACAAAGTATCTAAAATTAACCCTTTCCAAAATGACAGGAAAATGTAACCGTAGTTAGCTAATTTTAGCATTTACGAATGGAAATCTTACTCTCATTGTGCTTGAGGGTTAAAGATGAGATTAAAAACTAAAACTAAACAGTAACTTTCTTCTGCCAGCATTGTTGCATCTATGCATACAAAAATAATTGTTACAACAACATTGCAATTTGAGAAAATAGCGCTTGAAGTTAGTCAATCTCGAAGATATAATGCTATATTCCTATCATTTTTGGCCAATACTGGGTTTGGGAAAGCCTAAAAAAAATAGAAAAGAAAAATTTTGAAAAAGAAGAATAACAAGAGTCTTTCCCAAACTGGGTTGGGGAAAGCTTGATAAAAAGAAAAAAAAATAGAGAAGAAAAATTTTGAAAAGGAAGAATAACAAGAGTCTTTCCCAAACTGGGTTTGGGAAAACCAAATAATTCTCACGACAAACCGAGATGAGCGATTTCTATATATACACCTGGAATTTAATTAAGAACCCCTTGAAATGTTTCATGACAGTGAAGTTGCTGTTACTGATTATTATGTTTTAATGATTGCTATGTCTTGCAGTACATTTCATCTAGTGAAACATTATGTTTCTGATTGACAGCCTACCCCAAACACATCCTCTCGTCCACGTGAAGCATGCTTGCCACGAATGTCACAGAAAACACTATCTGAATATTCACATGCAATATCTGGGTATAAAACAAGAAAATTTGTCACTGCTTTTATCAATAAGAAGAGGAGACTGTCAGAGGCACTAAGATGGCAAATCGTTGGCATGCATGCAACAGGCATGTCATTCAAAGCTATTTGGAGACAACTTGGCTATAGTCATTCTGTCATCAGCAGACTTGTCCGAAAACATCAACAAACCAACGATGTTAAGGACCGACCAAGGCCTGAACAACCCCAAAAGACCACTCCTCAGGAAGATCGGAGTCAGGCATGCCTCGTTTGGCGTGACCCCTTTGCTTCAAGTGGGGCTTGAAACGCCGTTGGCTCCCCAACAGGCGTTTGCGCAACAGAACTGTCCGAAACCGTCTCAAAGGACTAGGTATGAGATCCGGAAGGGCCGACAAGCGTCCAGCTCTGTCCGATCAGCATCAAAGACGACGTTTGGAGTGAAGTATGATACGACCACATTGGAATCTCAGGACATGGAGGCGAGTCTCTTGATCAGACAAGAGCAAGTTCCTGCACACGTCCCAGATAGTCGCATGAGAGTGTGGAGGCATAGAAATATTGCTTACGTGCCCAGGAATATCAGACCTACTGTTCCTTATGGTGGAGGATCAGTAATGATCTGGGGATGCCTCTCTCGTGATTGTAAACTTGATATGGTGACTGTATGTGGGAATCTCAATGATCATCAGTACATCCGGAACATTCTCAATCCGGTTGTCGTGCCTCATTTTGGCAACCACTCGTTTGCAATGCAAGTCCACATCGTCGCCATGCTGTGAGAGCATTCCTTCAGAACAGCGCTATTACAACACTACCTTGGTCTGCAATGAGCCCCGATTTGAATCCTTTAGAACACTTCTGGGACATTCTTGGACGTCGTGTGCAAGCAAGAGAAACGCCTGTACAGAATTTGGCCGATTTGGAAGCTGCATTGCATGAGGACTGGCAGCAGTTGCCTCTGGGCCGTATCAGAAGGCTCACTGATAGCATTAGGAAGAGGGTTCGGGCTGTCGTCCGGGCACGTGGTGGATATACTCGCTACTGACGTTAGACTGATATTGTGTTCAGGAGATCACAGGTTACATTTTTGGTCAGTAATTACAGGCATTGTTTCATCATGGATCGTTCCAGCACCATACTTGTCGAAAGAACAATTTTCCATCACAAACATTAGTGAGAGATATGTGTAATTAGCGCCATTAAAATACTGCATATTTTCATCATTGTGTTGTCTTTCATTTGTCAATAGACCATTCTTTCTGCAAACAATCAATTTTGGCCATCTGAAAGATAGCATGAAAGTAAATGATTGTTTGGAATTTTTTTTCACCACAGCGAAAAAACAGGCGGTACTAAATTAAGTTCCAGGTGTATATTATGAATAGCTCTGAGAGGGATTATCACCACTCCGGCCAAACGTTAAACTTCTGAACGGGTAAAAAAATATTTTCATGATGGCATTGCTGTCAGGCTCTTGATCTTGTTCACACGCGTGGATAGTTAATGTAATTTCACCTACCGAGTTTGAAAAAGAAACGTTTTATTTAGCAAAGGACACCAGTAGCGGAGACAGGCACTGGAGACATTTTTGTTCAGCCACGGAATGGCACCATAAGTATTGGTGTTTCGCAGACTGGCCACTGCTTATAGTGGGGCACCAGTACTTACAGTGACGTAGTGGCACATTGAGTTGATACTGAAACTGAGCACATAAACCAGGTACCTTTAACCCTTTACCCAATGTAACGACCAAAACCGACCAGCGCTATTCTCAAAAATCGCCAATTAATTTTCAAAATATTTTCATTTTTTGTCTCAAAAACATAGGTTATGACCCCTCGTTGGAACGAGCTCGTCGAACTCGTTCCAACGAGGGGTCATAACCTATGTTTTTGAGACAAAAAATGAAAAAAATTAGTTGTTCAAGAATTTTTTTTGCAAGTGTCGTCTGCTTTTCATGTTAGGGAAAGGGTTAATGCAAGCCGGCACTACTAACACATCATGCATAACGATACACTCTGAAATCCGTTTGGTTCAAAATCAACCCACATCACCCGGGTTCAGCGAATATGAACCCAACTGGGTTCATATTTACTGAAACCAGTTGATTTGGGTTAATTAGCTCACCTGACTGAAAGTCAGGGTGAGCTATTCTGATCACTTTTCGTCCGTCGTCCGTCGTCCGGCGTCCGTCGTGAAGGTGGTGTTTGGGCTTTTTCTCCCAAACCACTGGCCGCATATTAATGAAATTTCATGTGAGAAGGGGTTGTGTCTGCGGACACCTATTTTTTGTCAAATTAGGTTTCGGCTCACATTGAGCAGAGGGATGGGGCAAAAATGCTCCAATTCTTAAAAAATCTTCTTCTCAAGAACCAGCAATAGCAGAGACTTGATATTTGGTATGCAGCTTGCTTTTTGGGCCCAAAATCCGAAAAATTTATTTTTTTTTTTCTGTGTTTTGGTCAATTTTAAGACAAAAATTTTTTTTTTTTTTGTTCACCCTGCTTTTCTTGGGAGGGGGCGTATGCAGCTTATTCAAGTCAAGTCCCTGGTTTGATATTTAGACTACCGTGTCAGGTGAGCGCCCTCAGGCCCCCTGGGGCCTCTTGTTTTTAACCTAACTGATTTTAGAGTATAGACAAAAAAATGTGTCTTGAATGTCACAGTGTTTCATCCAGCCATAAGCATCGGTTTTTCTGTACAATCAGTGTTCGGGAATACGCCTCTTCCAGAAACTGACCATGTGACTTTATTGTAGACCTTGCATGTTTTATTTTGTCGTATATTTTTCTTTTAGAATCTCCATCCAAACTCTTTTATTGATAGGAAGCTTTGGAATGGCTTTATCAATGTTTATAATTCCAATTTGCTATGCATTTCCACTGCTCTTAGTTGATATGATGGTTATGGGCTGGTGTATGGGATGTATAGATTGTGTGGCAAACCTTGCGATGGTCCAGCTATTTGGAGCAGATGTGGCGCCTTTCCTCCAGGTGAGACAAGTTTTAGTTTCTGTATGAAAATCTTATTTTACCATTCATTGCGCCATGAATTCTAATAATCCTATGCGATACGGTGTGTGTTTCATTACGTGTTGTGTATTTGAGTTTCCACTACTATTTTCAAAACAAGACATCATTTTTTATTAAATATACAAGCCTGAAAAACGGAATTTGTCGCACCGCGTTCGAAATAAATCCACCGACCAGTGTCGACAGAAACAGAGGAGGAGGGGAGACTTTTTCTCCATCCACCAACCACCCACACATACATTTTTGATGAATAAAAAATTAATCACGGAGGTTTTCAAATCAGAATTTAACCCCTGGTCAATACAGGCGATCCCGTTCCAACAAGGGGTTATTTGATATGGTTTTATGGAAATTATTTTTAAAATATTTTTTTCTACTGCTGAATCAGTATATTATGCCGACGTATGCGGCCGATTCATTGGGTAAAGGGGTTAACTATTCTTATCACTGTTTAACCCTTTGCCTAACATAATACTAGATGACACATGCTCCAAACATTTGGACAACTAACATTTTTTACCTTTTTTAATTATTAGTGCTAGACACACATTTTCATTTTGGTTCCACCTGCACTGCCACCGGTTCGTCGTTTGAATCAATCGGCATGGATGAACACAGTGGAGAAAATCAATAATATGCTGTTAAGTTTTTGTTACCCATACCCGGAATGTCTGGTTTCAAATCGTCACCTGAGTGCTAGAATGTCCCATGTCCCATACGGGACATATGACATTCTAGCACTCAGGCGACGAAATATCAATATCCAAAAGTTACCGGTGAAATGTTCATTTCTTCATGAATTCTTGTCGAATAATGAGTGATCAGGCAACCTATAACAAACAACAAGTCACTTGCATGCAGTTGCAGCATTATGGGTTTTTTTTGTCGAAGCGGAATGCAGTGGCTCTAAGGTCCGTTGTTCGATCCTCGCCACGGATAATTGTGTTGTGTTCTTGGGCAAGACTCTCCATCTCAATTGCCTACGTGGGAAAAGGTACAGCTACGTACTAAGGTGTAATGCACATCAATGGTGCACTTGTCTTCAACCAATGCTAACTTTGCTTATGCTAAGTTAATGCACTGGGGAGTCTGTCAGGTGCTCGCCGCTGCTCGGTAGTACTCTCCGGTTACTCCGGCTTCCCCCACCCGTAAAACTGGGGGGGGGGGGGTGCCACTGGCTATTAATAATTCTGTCGCTAATTGTAAGGAATTTTGTTTTGTTTTGTAAACAGTCAGCTGAGTCGATCACTGAAACACACATAGAATGTATTCATGCGCCTGTTATGACCGCCCGTTGCGTTCCCGAAAACGAGTCGTATATATGTACGGAATCAGAATGAGTCGTCTATATGATACGGAATCGGATACGTACCTTATCTCGTGGTTTTCAAGCCAGTAGGTATATGATTGTTAGATAAAACGCAGTAAACACCTAACTGGACTGGAACATCCATTGAGCTGCATATAGTGGTGTATATGGCGATACCAATCTGGGTATCAGGGGTTATAATTGTATATTTAAGTGATTAGTGGCAAGCACACACATAATCCCGTGGGGGCATGGTGGCGCAGTATACTAAGGCGTACTGCACGTCGATGGTGTACTTGTCTTCAACCAATGCTAACCGTACTTATGTGGAGTTGGGGAGCCTGACAGTTGGTCGCTGCTGCTCTGTGGTTCTCATCGGGTACACCGGCTTCCTCCCCCCCCCCCATAAAACTGTCCAACACGAGGTGACCTTTGCTGTCGATAGTGTCGTTAAATCACAATTAATAAAGAATTAAACGACAAGCACCAATAAATTACAACCGTTATCTTATATTATCGTGTAGATACTGGAGAGGTAGACTGGTGGTAGCTCTTCAACATGAAATTTGTCGGAAATCTGAAGGCCTCTTCGATTTATTTTAATTAGCGCAATGGTACATTCAAGCTAAAACATATAACTGCCAAATAACCTTAAATTACCTTAAATTAGAATCAGAGACGTTACAAGTTTCAGACAATTTTATTACAAATTATGCAAGTTTAGAGCGGCGAATATTCCAACCTATTTTAGAAAGTCGCGAACAAGACCTTTTACTGACAAATGTATGTGTTTTTACTGGTGTTTGCCTAACCTCAGCATATTTGATTTGTTTGTCGCGATACCGTTCACTCGCTAGTCAAAGAAGCTGTCAACATGTTAACGCGCATATCTCTCTCTCTCTCTCTCTCTCTCTCTCTCTCTCTCTCTCTCTCTCCACAAGTTAACATTCAGGATCAATGGGGTTTGGGGGGGGGGGGGGGGTTGTTATCTCACTTGAATAACAGCGTACCTCAATGCGTTTCCGGACATGTCAATCATTCTTTTCCTGTTCGTGGACTGTCGACGACCGTCCGTCCTGACAATCTTCTGAACTTCGTTGAAAATCATCGTAACATTTTGATATAATATCTACCATTTACCTAAAAACACAATCGTAAACCGCAGTATCAGTAGCGATAAAAATTCGGTGATACAAAGATCTTGAATCACTATTGCAGTAGGATAAAAGTCACATGAGGTCTTGAGAAACAAACGCACGCGCGCCTGACGGATTATTTCAGTCGTACTGGCAATCACATATCTTCAAAAACTTATAATGCTGATATGAACGATGCATCCAATTTGCCTCAACCTGTATCCCATGTTGCAAGGAATTGCTCGATCCAGGACAAAAACAATCCACCATGCAAAACACCAAACGAAAAATGATTAAGGTGCATCACAGAAATTGATAGTTACAGCGAGAAGATTCTGCAACATAACGTCAATCTCATTGTGGTTTGCACGTTTCTAAAATTTATGTAAGAATTGACGTCATGTATTACTTGCGCACTACACAAATATAATTCCCTAGTTGTTCTCGCAAACCAACCACCTATCCCTAGGGTGACCTAACGTAACTGAATTGAATTTGGTTTGAAATATTGACCGACGGAAACAGCAAACTTGGGCGGAGTTTGATATATAGAATAAACGTAGAGTGTTTTCATGTAAAAAAAAATATTCTACGAGTAGGATTAAGAATGAAACCGACGATCCTCTGGAGAGTCGGTTTCATTCTTAAGTCTACGAGTAGAATATTTTGTTTACTTGCAAACACTGTACGTTTATTTTGTTTATCCCATAAATCTTTTCCACTGCTGTCGCGGCGAAATCGTGCTGTTACTCGCTATAAAACACAGCGAGAAGTGAGGAGCACATTGGTCCAATTCGATCGACCAGCAAAATTGGCAAAAATAAACAAGGCGCAGTAATACATTTCTGTCTAAAAATAATTCCTCTACAAACTTGAGCTAAACTTGCAAAAATACTTTATTAAATGAACAGTGTGTGGTGTTTTCTACTGGCATTGTGTAATACTTTCAAAAAGGTATAAAGAAAACAACAATTGAACTATTAATTATGCTACACGAATTCGGTAGAGGTCAGAGGTCATTTACTACAGGAATAAATTCTTTCAGTGTTAAAACCTACGAGGAAAATTTATCACCTTTCTAGGTGATTAAAGATAAAATTTATCCAGGGCTTTTAATGTTCGAATAAATGGCCACTTATGGGATGATATTATTTATCAGCATGTACAATTCCATTGATGTTGAAGGAAATTGATGTTGAAGGAATTTCCTCACGTGACGCTGGGTTGAGGGAATTGAAAATGGAGTCCCAGTATTTTGATCAGTTGAGGGTGGCTTTTTGTTTGTTAAATGGTTATTTTTGAGAAGTTATTGTTATGGGGTTTGTTGACTGAAGGGTAGATAAAAGTGTTATGTGCTCATTGTGCTTGTGTACAATCTTTTATCGCGACTCGACTCGTTTCTTGGGAGTTACAGCTGTTCGTCGCACGCGCGACTCCAAGCTATGCGTCCTTAAAACTAGTCTCGTCGCGATAAAAGATGCTGTACAAGCACAATGTGTGCATAACACATATGTATAATTTTATATCCAGGCAATGCACTTCTTTTATGGATTTGGTGCCTTTGCCAGTCCGATGATAGCTTCACAGTACATCGTAAACATTGACTGCTCTCCGTATGTGGATGGATTCACAGTGACAAAGCGCACGATTTTCGATGTGGTTACAGAAGTTTCGCCAGTCAACTCGTCAACAGAAACCATTACAATTGGACCAAATCCGCACATAATCACAACAGTTCAACAACTGAGTAGTGTCAGCACAGCGTTCTATATTCTTGGTTGCATGCAGGTATGACAATAGTTTAACACTTTTGATGGCATTCTTTTATGTGAGCAAACTCTAGCTAAACTGCGCATTCCTCTTGCTACACGCTAAACTTTGTTGGGTTAAAAAACATCAACCCAAATGGACTGGGTTGAGTGAATATGAACCCAATTGGGTTCATATTCACTCTACCCAGTTCACTTGGGTTGATTTGTAACCCAAATGATATTAGAGTGTGGTAGCATTGTATCTATGATAAAACTTCGTATGTTACAAATTATACCTTTGAAAAATATTTTAGGATTTTTTCCATTTTATGCGGCAGTTGGGCTTTCGTCACAACGGAGGCATGTCTTCCCTTTGACATATTTATTTATTTATTTATTTATTTATTTATTTATTTATTTATTTATTATTCATTAAGGTATGTCACTTTCAGTATCTTTGGCTAAGTTGTGACCGCAAGATGGAGATGAAGTCAAGTTTAGCCAATCGTCTATACCTATACTTCCCACATCAGAAAATTTCCACTCTAGGCGTTTGTTCCGGGGCCTAGTTTATCAGTAAATCAGAACTGGTTTACAGCAGGAAACAAGCACTGATCCACTTCCCGGGCTCATGTGAGAAATATTCACATTTGAAGTGGCGTAAAATAAAGGGGCAATAGAATGCGGGCCGGGGTATATTTGTTTTTTTTAAGCAATCGTTTTGGGGTGAATTAAAGCCATATTTACCAAAGGCAATATTTTCCTTAACAAAACTTGCAGAAGGTGACTCAATTCAGAGTCAAGTGCACAGAACTGAGCCAGCAACTTACTGCTTCTTTTTCCAGTTCTGAGAACTCAGATCGGTGTCAATAAGTGACACATAAATGTCACGTGCCGAAAAGATTCGTCGCAAATGTGCACAATACTTTGCTGACAAAATCTTATAAGCAAACTTCTACGACTTCGATAATAGCAAAATGAATTACAAAGTTGTTGTTTTGAACAAACTGAACAAAACCGGGCATATACTGCAATTTTTTTCATATTTGTTGACGGTAAAATCGAAGCATCGTTTCTGTTCCTCTAATGTCTCGATTTCTGAAATTTTAAGATAATATAATCATTAACACATTTGCGGGAATAGCTTACAGTCAGAAAATATTTGCGTTTGTCAAAATACCACCAGGTAATCGAAACATACTTTCGGGCTTCTTTGGATAATTTAGCTTGAAAATAGGTGACATGTTATTTTGGTCTAAAAAGTGTTATAATTTTTATTTTTTATTTATTTGTTTTTGTGGAAGGGGGTTTTCAAAACAGCAAAACATTGTTCATAAATATATATGGACAAAAAAGTGCCAAATTAAAATTTTGCTTAAATTTTTTACGACTTAGAAAATAACCCACTAACTATTTTCACGCTAGCTTTCCATTACTTATATAGCACCTTAACGCACTAACAGTACTCAATCGTGGCTTGAATCCCATGGCAGGTACACAGCCTATAATTATTGGACCCAGTTATTCCTACGCTTTACATAATCCATACTAATGTTCAACTGTAAAGTATAAGTATTTTGTAAGACACTTTCATATAATTGTCTCTCTTTATTCTTTGTAGATGAAACCAGCCTTTAACATAAATTCAGGAAAAGTCCCCCACCCCCACCCCCACCCCCACGCGCCATGAGAGTTTATTAAATCATTGCCAGACACAATTAACATCAAAGAAGAGAAGGTAAAAGGGAAGCTGGATACATACAGTACAGTCGCCGTGGACTGGTCGTGATCCACGTGTAGGCAGTGATGTCTATCCATGCGTTTGCGAGGTAATAAAAATCACCATCAGCAAAGTTTTAATTAATGAAGCACCGGATCGTACCCGGTGCTTCTTTAATTAAATTTTTGATGATTATTCCTATAACTAGTGTTTGAAACCTAATATTATTTCGACAGTGGGAATATTGACGACCCGCAGAAAGTTTCCAGTCAACGGCGGTTGTACTGAATTTATGAGGTAACATCGGAATGTTTGCCATCATGTGCTATACGCCGTACAGTGCACCACCTAACTCATATTAGTGTCAATTGTTTGAAGAACATTGCCCATGGCCGCAAAGCAAAAGATGTGTGAGAGATTCGACAAAGATACTCTAGTTCGATCAAAAACAGTTTATCCTATCAATCAGCCAAATACGCACCCCACCCCCACCAACACCCAGCCCCACCCCCAAAAACAAAAGAAAACAAAAGTCCTGAATTATTCATAGCTGGCTTCTATTCTTGTAATTTTCTCGGTGGCAAATTGGTCTATGCTAAAAGAATATTTACGTTCTGAAGTAAACAATGAACTACGTTGAATAAATGAAATGATACAGCACTGTCATTACAAAAGTGGACACAGAATTTTGACCGGATCGCGAGTCAGTCGCGATCCTTTTGAAATTCTTCATCCACTTTTTTGTCAACGACAATGTATAATCACGCCCTTGAAAACATTGAATATCAAATGACACTAAATATCAGGTGGTATTTCCAATTGTTTTTCTTGAATCTATCGTAACCAAATATCCATCCTATCGCGATCCGATTGAGAAGAACGACCGCTTTTGCAAGAAGAGTACGATAATTTTCACATTTGATATATTGGACGCACTGTACGTTAATTGTTGACTGTTTTGCAGTTACCAATAGCACTCTTAGTGTTGGTGGTTTTTATAAAAGAGTGGAGGTCGGAAGTTAAACATGGAACCAAAAGTGCCTTGCTGTCTCCAATTGTGTCTCCAAGAAACAGCATTGATGATGGTGAGTTGCACACCTTTTTGTTTGCTGAGCACTTATCTTGTTTCTATTTAACAATAACAGCGTCTGGAGCTACATCAATTTTATTTGTCTCGATTCTCTCGTCTATGCGTTCATCTGAACATTGTTGACTGTTGAAGAAGTTGTATTTATTTTTCCCATTAAGCAACCAGAGGCGTCGTGAAGATAATCGAAGATAATGGGGCGTGAACCCTAAATGTACCGACCGTCATCGTCATAACTCAGGTCGAGACTGATAAAATATTTCCGCAACATCATCCAGGCATGCCTTTGTCAAAAAATGCCTTGATGTTGTAGTTGGTATATTTTTTAGTTAGTCGGTATTTCTGTTTAAAAACTCAGGAAATTTGTGGATAAATACTTGTAATAATCATGACGCAACGGATTCCCAAATTCTTATTTAACCTTTTTCCCAACGTAATGGACAAAACCGGCCAGCGCTATTTACAAAAATGTTGGGTCATGAAAGGGAGTGGGGGCATACGTCATCATTTTTAGCTCAACTTTGACATAGTCAAATTTGAGGTTATGCCATGGCCCGTCGTCCGTCTGTCCGGCGTCAACAATTCAATACGGCTCGGGCTAGAGGCCATATTTATGAACTGATCTTTACGAAACTTCTTGGGTACCTTTGTTATCACCTTGGGACCAGAACGAGTGTTTTTGGGTGCGGTCCAAAATTCAAGATGGCTACCAGTGGCCATTTTGTACCGAAATTAGGTACAATCAGTTTTTTGGGGCTAGAGGCCGTATTTATGAACCGATCTTTACGAAACTTCTTGGGTACCTTTGTTATCACCGAGGAGCGAGAGCAAGTGTTTTGGGGTGCAGTCCGAAATTCAAGATGGCCACCGGCAGCTATTTTGTACAGAAATTAGTGCAAACAGTTTTTTATACAGAACTTCTGTGTGAAAGTTCTGATTTGAATAATTTTTTGTATGAATATTTAGTTCCGTGGAATACATTACATATAATACGGGTTTTTGTTTCGTGCAGAAATTATGCAAATTAGATGAACTTTGATTTATTCAGCGATATTTATACACAGTACGTGCACATGTCAATACAGCTCGGTTTGGAGGCTGTATTTATGAATCGATCTTCACGAAACTTCTTGGGTACCCTTGTTATCACCTTTGGGCGAGTTTTTTGGGGTGCGGTCTGAAATTCAAGATGGCTGCTGGCGGCCATTTTATACCAAAATTAAGTGCAATCAGTTTTTTTGTACAGAACTTCTAGGACCACGTTTGTTATCATCATGGGACGGTAACGAGTGCTTTTGGGCTCGTCTGTGTTAATATTTGGTGTTGTTTGGGGAGGGAGGGTAAACATTTTTAGCACAACCCAGGTTTCTGTTTCTAATGAGAAAAATAAAACCTTCTTACTCGTGGGAACCCTATGAGCTAAAGATAAAAAAATCAAATACCTATATTTTAAGAAGGATTGGACAAATATTTATTAATTAGTAGGAATCAACCGTAGAAGGGTTTGGATCAAACAGGCCAAAACGATTGCTAACAGTTGGCTTATGGTGCACCATACAAGGATCCCCATTGTAACATTAACCCCATGGAGATTTCTTTTCTAGTCTAGCATCTAACTGTCACCCACTTTTACAATACTTTACCTGTACATTTACTACAGGCTGTGATCATTATTTATGTACAGACCTTTACAATACTTCGCATGTACCTTTGTTATCAGGTCATTACCCAGATGTGTGTCATTGCTGTGTCACATACTATACAAGTACATGTCTTACACAAATTGAGATACAGTGTCATTGACACTTTCATTTCTAAAACAAATCACACGTAGATCAATTAACAGGCACAATCCTGTCATAAAATGAAGGCCGTGCTTACTCCATGTGAATGCTTAACAAATGTTTCTATGACATACATGTGCATTTTCATATATAACTAATTATACTCATGTAATTATACTACATGTAAACGAGGAATAAGACGATCAGCATACATCACTTGCCAAAATAGTTCCATCCGTTGCTAAAACGTTTCATTTTTTGCTTAAAAAGACAAAAACATAGCTTATAACTCCTCACTGAAAAGAGATTTACGAGCATTTTTACATATAAGCAATTATACTCATGTATGTATATACCATGTAAACGAAGCGAAATATTTTAAAACGAGTTTATGAGACAATATTTGCACATATGAGTATGTTTTGCATTTATGCAAATTTGTACACTTGAGCAAATCTTGTCGTATAAACGTATTTACGTGCATAAGTAAATAAACTCCATAAGCAAATTTACTAAACATTATATGTCAAAGTATCTGGAGTGAGTACCATACATCCTATTTCCTCCAAACTCTCAGAAAAGATTATGCAGGTTCGCCTTGACACATTCCTAGTGAATAATAACATCATTTACCAACACCAATACGGATTTAGAAAAGGACATTCAACAGTGCGTCCGATACTACACATTCTGGATCATATAGGAAAGGAAAATAACAAACCCACCAAGTAATACGATCTCTGTTTTTTTAGACCTGTCAAAAGCCTTTGACACAATAAACCAAGATATTCTCCTCAAAAAGTTAGAGTTTTATGGTTTCAGGGGTGTTGTAAACAAATGTTTTCAGAGTTATCTCAGTGGTAGAAAGCAATATGTAGAGTATCTGAATAAAAAATCATCACACGCCATAATAACCTACGGAGATCCACAGGGTTCAATTTTAGGGCCTGCTTTATTTTTGATTTACATTAATGGCATATCAAATAGTACTAACTTGAATCTCCTATCGTTCGCTGATGACACAACATAATCAAGAAATCTTATATCAGTCTGTCAACACTGAACTCGAAAAATTAAGTATGTGGTGCAGAGCTAATAACCTACTCCTAAACGCCAAATAATCGAAATATGTCATAATCAACTCGTCACATATCAAACTTAAAAATAGAAATAATATAATTATCATCGATAATAATCATATAATCAGGGTGGGTATTAAAGAAACAGAATCCTCTGTCAAAGTTTCAAGAGTTTATCTCGACGATAGTTTGAGTTACGCCACCCACATTTCAACGTTGTGCACAAAGTAGCAAGGGCTGTTTGGGCAATAAATAGAGTTAAAACAACTCCTACTACATAGAGCGTTAGTCACCCTGTATTATGCGTTAATTCATAGTCACTTCCTGTTTGGTATCCAAATATGGGGACACTCCAAACATATAAACAAACTCTATCTCCTACAAAAAAGAGAAATCCGAATAATAAACGACAAAGCTTGTAACTGTCACACAGATCTCCCATTCCTAAAGGATAAAATACTTAAAATTCAAGACCTTTATACACTACATACATTATTATTGGTAAATGACTGGCATAACATTGCACTGCCTGCCACCTTTAATAATTACTTCACCTCTGTTACAAACCCAGATGGAGTTGTGACTAGAATATCGGGATTATTCAAAACAAACACGCCTAGAACCAAATTTATTGAATGGCTGCAAGCGAACAACTTTCCGGCATTATGGAACAACTTAGACAACGAAATGCGGAACATACACGATAGAAATGTTTTTAAATTGACCTTAACCAACTTACTAACAGGCTCCTATCTCACTTCTGACTCCTGCTCAAATCCTTATTTGTAACGTTTGATTAAATACTCGCTTGACTCTGAATCTCATCACTTTGTCGACCAATAGCTGAAGGTAGTTTCTCGTGAAGTATGGGCATTACGCGCGATGTGGTGATGTAACAATTAGCGCTTTTCATTCACTCTTTGAATACTTCAGTTGAGTCAACAAAACCGAGCAAGGAAACATTGGCTCACCCGATACAATTCGGAAGTTACATGATGCTGGGACGGATCTGTGTCTGATGATTTCTCGCCATGCCAGTCTCTGTATTGTCATTCAGTATTTTTGACGAATCTTTGGTTGTCACCCTGCTGCGCCTCCCGCCGAATTCTAGTTGCCTCCTGTGAGATGCGGCCTTCTGGTTTTTTTTCCCTTTAAAGTAACTAATAATAATAATATACACATTTATATAGCGCCAAAATTATAGTTCAGAAGATGTAGAACCATATTCTAAGGCGATGTACATGTTACTGAGCTCGTGCAAATATACAAACGGAATATATACAGCATCTCACAGTCCATAACATCACTTATAGGTTTTTTGAAACAGGTATGTTTTGAGATCTTTCTTGACAAAGTTGGCATTTGACAGTTGTTTTAGGTGTTCTGGTAAATTATTCCACAAGTGAGGGCCAGCAAATGAGAATGACCTATCTCCAAATGTCTTACACCTATGTTTTGGAACATGTAGTAGCATTTTACCATCGGACCTCAGGTTGTATTGACACACATTCTTGGTATTAAGGAGTTCTTCTAAGTAGGCTGGTGACATGTTGTTTTGTGTCTTAAAAACTAATAATAAAGTTTTGAAAATTATTCTGTACTTGACTGGCAGCCAGTGCATATCCCTCAGAACAGGAGTGATGTGTTGAGATCGTGATACCCTGCATACCACTCTGGCTGGTGCTTTTAGTACCATCTGCAGGCGATAGTAATGATATTGTGGAAGGTTGAACGGTAAGGCATTACAATAATCCAAATGTGACGTTACAAAGGCATGAACTAGTTTTTGTGGAGTCTTTCGTGAGGAACTGTCTTATCTGTTTAACTTTGTATAGACCTCTGAAAGCTTTATTGCACATATTTGTAACATGTCTGTCCACAGACATGGTAGAGTCGAAGAAGGCACCAAGATTACGTACACTGTTACTTGTACTGATGGCGGAATCTCCTACCTTCACTGAATTGATGTCAACGTTAGTGAGTTGCTGTCGTGAACCAATTATTAGGAATTCAGTCTTATCATCATTTATCATTAATTTGTTTGAAACCATCCACGTGCGAATGTCCGAAATAGATGATTCAATAATTTTAGAGCTTTAGTTTGATCCTTAATTGATGGTCGAAGAGAGAAATAGACCCGTGTGTCGTCAGCATAACCATGGACGTCAGGCAGGTGAGATTCAATGATGGTGAACATTTTTGAAATATAGAATAGAAACAGAACATGTGGGACTCCACATTCAAGAAGATGGAAGTCTTTTGACAGATTACCATTTATTGATAAACGCTGCTGTCTATTCTTGAGTTATGATGATAGCCAGCTAGCAGCAACACCATTAAGTCCAAAATCAGAATTCATTGTCTCTAGCAGAGTTTTATGACAAACAGTGTCAAAAGCAGCACTAAGGTCTAAAAGAACAGGCAATGTTACCCTTCCAGACTCCATATTAAGGCGGATGTCATTCTGAACCTTGAGCAATGCCGTTTCAGTCGACTGAAATTTTCTGAATCCAGACTTGTTGACCCGTAATGGAGCATGCATATCACTATGTAACATTAGCTGGTCAATTGCGGCTTTTTCACACAGCTTAGAGACGAACGGTAAATTACTCACTGGTCGGAAGTTTTTAACCACAAGTTCCGCACCTTGTTTCTTCAGAAGAGGATTAACAATTACTATTTTCCACGCATCAGGCACATGTCCTTCTAACAGAGACATGTTGATCATTTTTGTGATTACAGGAGCCAAAGAGTCTACACATGATTTGACAATAAATGTTGGCATTGGGTCAAGTTGACATGGGGCATTTGAGGATTCTTTTATTAATTTGGTTACCTCGTGGATTTCTAATGGCCGAAAAGTTGAAAGCTCTTTTTCTGATGGGCTCTGTTTGATGTCAATTTTGTCTACATTTATGTTCTGAACTTTTTCCTGAATTAATTTTATTTTTTTTGATGAAGAATTCGCCAAATTGATCACCTAGCTTCGATGGATGATCGTGTGGTGGAAATGACACACTTTGTTTTTCTGTACACAGATTTTTAACAACTTTAAACAAAACAGATAGCAATGGATACTCAGAACATTATGGATTTTTTTGGCCAATTCCCCATTTTATAGAACAAGAAGTAATATTTACAAAAAGAGACAAATTACTTTTTGTGATCTGCAGATCTCCAAGAGATAAATCTGGCAATGCCCTCTCCTTGTAATTTTTGGACCACATAATCAATACATATTGTTCATAATTTGTATCACTATTTGTAACTCCCACATGCTTTCCAATTTTGTGTATGCTATTAAGGTACATTTATTGCAAAATAAATATTGAATTGAATTGAACTGGAACGAGAATTACGAGAGGCCACGATCTATGTTTTGGAGTCCAATATTTAAAAACACTAAAATTGGAATGCTTACTTTTATGTCCAGTACTTACTGGATATCTCCATTACATTAGGTAAAATGTTAAACGATCCGCCATATTATACATGTTGTCGAAGTCTCTTCTCATTGCCATACTCTCAAAATGGCTAAACGGTGACTCTTTGGTTCCGAATTATATCTTTCTTCCCATCGAACGATGTGAACTGGAGAGAGTCCTTTCTTTATTTGAGGGACGTATAACATAACATTGGTTATTGTGTGGTTTCAATTGCATAAAAATGGATTCGATTGTTTCTCGTCGTGAACCCAAGGTGGAGAGGGTGGGCGTAATATACCAGTATCTATTTATCTGACGCTGAATCGAGTTAAATGTATATTTCTGAGATCATTTGGTAATAAAAGCAGCTTGTCTCCCCAGAACATTCATCCGATCCAGCAATTTTTGCCATGGGCTGTCTTGCCGTTCTGTGCAGAAGAAATAAACGACTGATGACTTATGTTGTGAGTTCCGCATTGGTTTTAAGGCTCTGTCGAAAGAGGAGACCACGGGCAAAAGAAGGATCTTCTTATTGGTGGGACAGAGGTGTTCTAGAAACTTTGACGAAAGTTATGCGATTGCATCACTTTCAGATGTCTTGCTTTGGTAAGATATTTACACATGTGTGTAAATTGGGTTGGTGTTCACATGACGAAATTCAAGCCGAATACTCAAATGTGCATTTTTACATATGAACAAAAATACATTTGCATCTAGTCTGACTAGATGTCAGTTTTACATACCAGGCCCAATATTTGCGTACCGGTACTATGCATTTTATTCACTTTACGAAATCTGCATATGTGTGTAACAATACATAATATGTAATTTTACTCATATGTGCAAATCTTGTCATGTACACCGGGCTTTATTAGGTAAGGGTCAAGTAAAAGAAATATTGGATAAAAGTGAATAATGCGATCATGGTTCAAGTAGGCTTGTTATTCAGTTGGTATGTATTGCCACAGTCTTTCATCAGACAAGTAATCTATTTTAACAGTAGTTTTATCGACCAAATCCAAGCCTACAGGCAAACGACGTATGAAATGATTCCTTACATCGGCAATGTTAAACATACTCACTATTCTCAGAACAATCCCACTTCCTTCTGAAGGTAAGATTGCTGAGAATCTTCAGCCACCGCCTCTGGTGGAAATCAATTTGAAGCATATCGTTCTGTCGGCTTAATGGATTGTGGTGTGCGTTCAGGATTGAAAAAAAAACACCAGTAGCCTCAGCTTTTTAAAAGCGGATAACATCACTTGTATTTCTGTCGTACACTGATTCATTGCTCGAGGCCAGATCTTGGGTTACGCTGAATAAGTGAGAAGTCATTGAAAGATATTCCATAATCTTCAATCAATTACACGATTAAAAACGTAGAGGATATCTTGGAATAAATACTCCATTCGCACAAACATGTTAAGAATGTTTTCTTGGAAGCTTTCTCTGACACGATTTTTACAGGCATTTGCAAAGCGAAATTTTTGAATAACTACCTATTTTCATTTTTGCCTCAAATACATAGCTTATGCCCTCTCATTGGAACGAGCTCGATGAGCTCGTTCCAATGGGGGGTCGCAAGCTATGTCTTTAAGGCAAAATCTAAAAAATAAAAAAAAATGAATGTAGACTTTTGTGAAGAGCATTGGATGGACCTGAACGTTACATTCGGTTAAGAGCTTACGGGTGTCAGTGAAATGTTTGTTCGGTGTTATTCAAAGCAAACATGACAGTCCGCCACCGTTGTGTTTCACGAGTGTCACATAATATACCCGTGCACATGTAGAAGGGGCGGTGTGTGTTTTCGATTTACCTCAATCTTCAATGTCGGTTTGTTGGAGCGGTTTGGCATAATGTGTTGAAGCAACCGCACTGTGAAAAGTGCAGACAATTTCTGCGTTTTTCGAGATTATGATGCATGCAACGCGATGAAACACCATTGAGGAACAGGTGTATCGCATGAAATACCCGTGCACATGTGAAGGAAGCGGAGTGTTTTCTTGATTAACCCCAATATGTAGAGGTTGATTTCAGAGCTCTGTGGTATAATTTCCAGAAGCAAACACGCTGTTAAAACTGCAGACAACTCCTGTGTTTTTCTTGACTATGATGCACGCAACGTGACGAACCACCATTGTGGAACACATGTACCACACGAAATACCCATGCACATGAAGAGGAGTGGAGTGTTTTCTCAATTTTCAAAGTCGGATTTTTACAGCTCTATGGCATAATTTCCAAAACCAAACACACTGTCAAAAGTGCAGACAACTCCTGTGGTTTACTAGACTACGACGCATACAAAGACCAAAGCTGAAAGTTTGCTTGTGCCTCGTTATGGTTTTTTTTTAAAATTTGATTATCTGGGTGAAACTACGCGGATGTTTTTCTACCAAATTGCTCTACCATTTCCCGTTAAAGACTCTTAGCAAGGGTACAGGGAAAATGAGTAGCAGAGCCACAGCGCCCATGTTGGCCACAGGGATTCGATGTCTTGGCAAAGACACAAAGCAATTTTTGTTTAGTTAATTCCTCATTCAGTGGTCCGCGTGATCCCCACTGGTTCCCAGCCAGTGGTCTTCAGATACCCAAATGATGACATGTATGTACAATACAGGGCTTAAGGTGGCTGATGTGTTCTAACAGATGTTACCGGGTTTAAAAATAGATAAAAAAAGGGGTTGTCACAACTGTACTACCAGAGAGGTCCCTTTAAACTGATCACACCTCTAGAACATACTTTCAACTTTGCTGCAGGTAATTCGCTCACTTAGGTTACACTTTACAGTTACGCACTTTTGCACAGGGGGCAAAATAATTAAACTTTTTGGTCACTGAATTGGAACCTGATTCACAGGAATTATGGGAAACAGCGGCTTCGAAATATTGGGTATTTTTGCATCCGTCTGTGCCCAAGCATGTAACTAAAATTGAGACGAAAACATATACTTTTTTTACATTTTAGAAATGCTCCATTATTCTATGCGTCAGGGTGGGTAGGTGAGAGATTTTGCGAAATTATGCTTTTGATGCTACCGAGCTGCGAAAAATAGCAGGTTTCGATCATTTTTCATGCAATTTTCTAGGTTGAAACCTTGCATTTAATAGTGGATTATTTATCATTCCCTTGCCCGATAGTGTTGTCTGTTTATAGGTGATTTTGAAAATGTAATACATGTCATGAATGAGAGAAATAAGTTCGACAATAACCGCATTTGAAGAGAGGGTATGGTATGTAATTTTTGGAAATGCCTGGAAGTGTGGAGCGGAACCTAAAGAGCATTTTGCTTAACCCTTTACCTAACATGAAAAGCAGACGACACTTGCAAAAAAAATTCTTGAATAACTAATTTGTTTCATTTTTTGTCTCAAAAACATAGGTTATGACCCCTCGTTGGAACGAGCTCGTTCCAACGAGGGGTCATAACCTATGTTTTTGGGACAAAAAATGAAAATATTTTTAAAATTAATTGGCGATATTTGGGAATAGCGCTGGCCGGTTTTGGCCGTTACGCTGGGTAAAGGGTTAAGGTACGATCACCAGGAAGTTCTTTATTTGCTGTTCGAGTTACATAATACATATTTTTTCAGAAAACCTGTTATCATTTCTACTTTGTTTAAATTTGTCCATTATAGTTAACAGTCAGTAAATGGTATCTCACCACAACTGTAAAACAATAAGTGGATTTTTCAATAAATTTGTTGGTGTAACCAAATTCCGCAACTTTTTGAATTTACATAAGTTGCGAAACACATAAGGATAAAGTATTGCATTGCAAACAATGAGCTCTGTTTTCATAATAAGTATGTGCTTTTTGAGCAAACTGATTGTTAATGATCACTCTACACAGTTGCATTCATGGTACCGTCGTTGCAGTTTTGGTCATTGGTACCATTTCTGTATGTCATCCGTCTGTAAAGCTGTTCTATCTTACTATCAAAGTACGTTAACCCTACCACCCAGCAACGGTTACTTCTGATTTACCTCTGATTTTTTTATTCCATTTCAAAGTGCTATTGTAAGGCCCCGAGTATTCTCTGAAGCTGGTAGTAACAATCAATATTTTTAGGGGGTTGGGTGGTGTGGAATGGTAAAAAGCAGGAGCAAATGCCCAAGTAAGCTGTCTGACGTAGACTCCAGATTCATTCGCAGAAGTGAAATTCCAGGGGAGATCAGTTTTTAGCTCATCCGACTGCAAGTTAGTGTGAGCTATGGGCATCACTTGACGTCCGTCGTTCGTCGTCTGTCGTCCGTTAACTTTTGAAAACTTGGCTTCTTCTTCACAGTCATTCAGCCAAATTCAAACATATATTGCGCAAACCATCCTTGGAGTATACCCTTTCTATTTTGTTCAAATGAAGCGGCTGCCTTTTTCGGGCTCTGGTCAATGATGCCAAAGCCTAAAAATCTTTAAAAATCTTCTTCTCATGAACCACCAGAGAGATTGCCTTGTTATATGGCATGGAACACTCTTTGATGTTGAGATTAAAGTTTGTTCAAGGGAAGTTGGTAGATCAATATTTGGGCTCTCTGTGGGAAAATACCCATTTTAGGCTCCGCCAAAATTTCTATTTCAAGAACCGATGAGCCGATTTGAACCAAATTTGGCATGTAGTATAAGTGGTGCAAAGTACTCGATTGATGCCCGAATGTTTTTTCGTAGCCCCGTGGGTACCCCAGGGGCTAAAAATAGAAAAAAATACTGTTATTTGGTATGAACTATCCTTTTGACCAGTAGAATAGATTTAAAAAAATGGCCATCGGTTGTGTTAGGGTGTTCTGTAGGGGCGTTTGAAAAAATGCTGAGTCAGCAAATTTGCAAAAATTAAAAAAAAAAATTCCTTCAGAACTGCTGATCAGAATCTTTTGCTATTTGATATACAGCATCCATAGGACAGTCAAATACAAGTGTGTTCACATCGGGCCCCTCGGTTCATATTTCGGCTCAGCACAGGAGCCCAAATAATTAACTTAGGGCGCTATGGGGAATAAGCTTTAAAAATCTTCTTCAGATCAAACAGTCAGATTCCTTTGATGCTTGGTATACAACATCTCTACAGGGGTCAGATTGAAGGATTGTTCAAATTGAGTCCCTGGGTTTATATTTGGTCTTCCTATGGGAGCCCGAATATTAACTTGGTGCAATGTGGGGAATAATCTTTAAAACTCTTCTTCTCCAGATTCACAAGTGAGATTCTTTTGATATTTGGTACGCAGCATCTCTAGGGGGTTAGATTCAAGTTTGTTCAAATGGGATCCCTGGATGAATATTTGGGCTCTTTAATGGAGTCCAAATTTTAACTTAGACCAATATGAGAAAATCTCTTGAAAAAATCTTTTTCAGACCCACTTGTGAGAATCCTTTCATATTTTGTATGTGACATCTCTAGAGGTGTAAAATTTGAATTTGTTCAAATCGAGTCCCTGGGTTAATATTTGTGCTTCCTATGGGAGCCCGATTATTAACTTGGTGCAATATGGGGTATATTTTTAAAAAAATCTTCTTCTTCAAATCCACCAGTTAGATTCTTTTGATATCTGGTATGCAGTATTTTTAGTGGGGGGGGGGGGGGGGGGGGTAGATTCAAGTTTGTTCAAATGGGATCCCTGGATGAATATTTGATATTTGGGCTCTTTATTGGAGCCCAAATTTTAACTTAGTGCAATATGAGAAAATTACTTTATAAATCTTCTTTTTCAGACCTGCTAGTGAGAATCCTTTCATATTTGGAATGTGACATCTCTAGAGGTGTAAGATTCGAATTTGTTCGGGCTTCCTGTGGGAGCCTGAATATTAACTTGGTGTAATATGGGGAATAATCTTGAAAAATCTTCTTCTTCGGATCCACCAGTCAGATTATTTTTATATTTGGTATGCAGCATCTCTAGGGGAGTTAGATGCACGTTTGTTCAAATGGGATCCCTGGATGAATATTTGGGCTCTTTATTGGAACCCAAATTTTATCTTAGTGCAATATGAGAAAATTTCTTTAAAAATCTTTTTCAGACCCACTAGTGAGAATCCTTTCATATTTAGTATGTGAGTTGTAAGGTTCAAATTTGTTCAAATCGAGTTCCTGGGTTAATATTTGGGTTCCCCAAGGGAGCCCAAATATTTACATGGTTCAATATGGGGAATTATCGTTTAAAATCATCTCCTTCAGATCCAGCAGTCAGATTCTTTTGATATTTGGTGTACAACACCTCTGAGAGGGTTAGACTGAAGGTTGTTCAAATAAGGTTCATGGGTTAATATTTGGGCTTTTTATTGAAGCCCAAAGTTTACCTTAGTGCAATATGAAAAAATTTCTTGAAATTTTTCCTCTTCAGGTCCACCAGTGAGAATCCTTTCATATTTGGTAAGTAATATCTCTAGGGGTGTCAGTTCAAGTTTGTTCAAATCGGGTCGCTCGTCGTTTCTTGTTTTTATTTTTTTTATTTTTATTTTTATTTTTTTCTTGGGGGGGGGGGGGGGGTTGCTAGAGAGAACCACCATAGTTGTTTTTTTTATACTTCACACAACTTCACAGAACAGAGCTTGCAAGGAAGCTTTCCTAGGACCAGCCGAACTGAATGGCCAAAAAAGTTGCCTTTGGTTGTATCATAGCAAATCAAAGAATTGCCCTTGCTGCTGACCACTTAATGATACACTCATCCTTTTTGACAATTTGAGCCAGGTGAGCGTTTTTTCATGCCGTTCTCGAGGTTGAGGTCGTGCATTTCACAGTGAATTATTTCCTCCACATTCAGATTCTTATTGTTAATTTCTACTTTGCCAGATAGTGTTGTCTGTATTTAGTGGATCTAAAAAATGTAATGCATGTCAAGGGCTGGGTGTTTTTTTTTTGTTGTTTTTTTTTGGTTTTCGGTTCGGTTCCAGTTTTTTCCGGTATCGCAATATTATTATTTATTATTTATTGGTGGTTAAGGTCACATATTTCTGCACAATGGCTAATCATGACCATGACAGTTTTACGGGTGGAGGAAGTCGGAATACCCGGAGGGAACCACCGAGAAGCGGCGAGCAACTGTCAGCTCCCCAACATACTAACTCCACACAAGCAGGGTTAGCATTGGTTGAAGACAAGTGCACCATTGACGTGCAGTACGTCTTAGTACATAACGCCACCGTGCCCCCATGTGGGCAATGGGGGTGAAGTGTCTTGCCCAAGGACACAACGCGGTTACCGCAGGTGGGATTCGAACCGAGGACCTCTCGGCTTGCAGCCTGTAATTCTACCTACTGATCCTCCCTCCCCCCCCCCCCCCCCCCCCCCCCCGGTATCGCAAGACCCAGCATAAACCAGCCGAAGGGTTTAAGTGTTGTGTGTATAAACTGATCAAGCAATCTTTCTGTAGGGAACTTGTTTAAAGACCACTATGGATTCTCGTCACTTAGTCTGGTCGACAAAGGGGAGAATATGTCTTGTTTTGACTGTCACATTTTCTACCTTTTTGACTCGTTCGGTGGACGAGTCAATAAGGAAGAAAATATGACAATGAGAACACAACATTTGTTATATGGACTTCATTCATGTGTTATTCTGATTTATGTTTTTTCCGATTTAATAGGCTTAGCAACTGGTCCCTTAGAACCCATGAGAATGATCAAAGTAAAGTTAGGCTGAACCCAATGCAGACAGGGCTTTTGTGGTGAGTGATGGCGTACAAACTATTCCGGGGTTGTGGAGGCTGATGTATTATTTACTATCTGTTCTTAACACATAGAAAAATTTACCCGAAACGGAGGTCTTTCCTGAAACCGAACGGAAACTGAAACCGAATCTGAAGATTACCCCCCCCCCCCCCCACCCCCCACCCCTCGTTAGCACTCTTAAGTCGGACAATTTTCGTATTTGAAGAGCGTGTATGGCATGTCATTTTTCGAGATGCCCCGAAAACTGTGGAGTGTGTCTATGGCGTACGTGCCACCACAGAATTCAACATAGCGGCTTCCATCACCCAAAAAGGGCAACGCAGACAAGCATGTGCACTGATACCATGGATCACCATGCCAGTGACATCACATGGCAACTGACACGCTACCGTGGAACCCCACATGATATCACCATGCAGCTTGTATAACCCCAACCCCGACGGGGTAAATAAAATGTGTATCGATTCATACATGATATACTACTGACGGCGTAATACCAAATGACCTTACCATGGGCCTGGTGCATTTTACCGAAAGCATTTACTCTTTTTTGTTGAGTGTGATAACATCTAATGCATAGCATGTGGTTGAAGTCACATCAGTCGCAAGCAAATTATGAGGTTGACCTGACGAACATCACAATGTTCGTCAAGTTTTGCAGAAGGTGAGTTACCAATTTGCACTTATGCATTTTCACATTCTCGGCGACCATTCTGATTTGAAATTCGGCGCTGCCGTCGTCGCAATCAGGTAGCCTCAGAATCTGAAAGCTGAGTTCTTGATGAACATTATCTCACAAGACTAGGTTCAAGACATGCCTTTAGTAAAGAGGCAAGTTAAAAAATCCCTACCCCAAAATTTCGTGATTTCACAAATTTTGTAGCCCAAGTTTATGGGCGTTTTATGGTAAAACAACCGAATCGGCGACTGGATTGTCATAGTGTAATACACATTTTCTATCGGCTTCAGATATGTGTAAACGAATTTTTTTATGATCTATCGTTCCTTCATGGTAAAATAAAACGACTTCTGTCGCGTTGTAGCCTTCTGCAGCTGATGCCAAAAATGCTCTGTTAGCTAGCTGGTAATTAGTTCCACAGCTCGTGTCACCAACATGTGGTATATTTGACGATCGGGCGATCGCATCGCACGCCAAATTAGTTAATGTATACATTCACTGTAACTTTATTTTATATTTGTGATCATTATTGTCATCGCATTTTACGAATCACTAACCGATCATACAGAAAGGAGGGTCCGTAGCAGATGGATGTCTACAGACTGAGGTTTAATACCGCGGACGAGAATTCAAAAACTCTGCGGCTCTAGGTTCTGAAAGTCAAACACGATACACGGAATATTCATAGATCATGGTATCAATGATTGCGTATTAGAGTTTATGAGATTACGGCGAATATCAATTTCTTCCGAGACCAGCATCGCCGTTGGAATTCTGCTTTAATCTCGTGAACCGGAATTTCCCGGTTACCGGTTCTGAAAATGAGTACTAATACCCGGGAAATTCTTAGACTAGAATCGGGAATCAAAGGCTGCGGAACGCAACCTTTGATTCTCTGTTCTGTCCTATGAATTTCCCGGGAATCGGTTTCTCAGTTCTGTCCTATGAATTTCCCGGGCATCGGTACTGATATTAAGAAACGACAACCGACAAACGGAAAAATTCCCGTATCGTGACTGACTTTCGAAAACAGGAACCAGAAAACTCCCATTCCGGCATTAAACCCTACTACTGACAAGGTTTATTTTGCTGTCCAGTGGCAACACCATGCTTCTCTATTTGACATATAAGTAACAAAATATTGCTCGAAGTTGTTAGCCATATGGCAGATTATGGACCGCTCGGTCAACCTGAAATTGGCATATTGACCGAAGCGAAGCAGAGTATTTGATTAGACGGTCCATAAACTACCATATTGCTCGATACCTCGTACAATATTTATTCTATAATGCCGATACTACAGTCATGAACATATTGTCTTTTGAGTGCAACATGGCTAAAGCATTGCAGATAGCGCCTTGTTGCACTCAGGGGTGATAGTGCTTTGTCACACTCGTGTGTATGCATTATACTCTCATTTTCAAGTTGAAAGATATGAAATCGCTCATCAAGGTCTATCCTCAACGGGCTTAATCCTCCAATGAAGTTTAACAAAACCATGAAATGTTTGAAAGTTTTGAGTAACATTAACCCTTTACCTAACATGAAAAGCAGACGACACTTGCAAACAGAATTCTTGAATAACTAATTGTTTTCATTTTTTGTCTCAAGAACATAGGTTATGACCCCCTCATTGAAACGAGCTCCATAACCTATGTTTTTGAGACAAGAAATGAAAATATAATAAAAATTAATTGGCGATTTTTGTGAATAGTGCTGGCCGGTTTTGGACGTTACGTTGTGTAAAGGGTTAATAACTTGTTAAATAAACATCAGAGGTGGAAATATAATGACGGGGCAGGAACAGTTTAGCTCCTCATCTTTTTGTTTATTTCTGGCTGACAATTTTCGTTATTGGGAGAGATTTACGGGAAAGTTGGCTCTTCTTAATTTCCGAAAGATGTCAGTAAATTTACCACAGAGATTATGAGAATTTAATTTAAAAATTTAAATTCCGAGATGCTATCGAATTTGTATCATCGATGTGCGCAGCATTTCGCAAACGTTCCCCTAATCAGTTTGAACATTCATTATTATTCTCCCATGAAGTAGGGATCTGCGAATCGCAAATTTCTTTTCGAATCGAATCTCGAATCGAATCGTGTCTCTGATATCGACATCGAATCGAATCCCGAATCGAGTCTTAAAAGACAAGTTATTTCATATTGCATCAAACGGAAGTTACGGAACACTGTGATGACCCTTACGCGACGGAGTGAACACCTTAAACACCAATAACTAAATATTCTCTGTAGCACCGTCGCTGAAACAGCTAGGCCTGTTGTCTATAGTTTTAGTTTTTGAAGGCCTAACTTGTTACTATTTACGTTCTTAAGAACGTGAATAGTAACAAGTTAAGCCTTCAAAAACCAAAACTATGGATAATGTTCTGGGCCAAATTCACACCTTACCTAACAATTAAACATTGTCAATTACTCAAATAAATAGGAATTGAGCCTACATGAATGAATTTTCCAATGACAGTTTTATCCTATTTTTGTTGGAAATGTAACAAATTGAAGTTAGTACGAGAGATTCGAAAAAATCGAATCCTGAGACTGATTCGGGATCGATCTCGAAGCATGCGTATGGTATCGATATCGAATCGAATCTCGAATATTCGCAGGACCCTACCATGAAGTCCATTTAAACAAGAGAAAACGGCGTTTTCACCATCTTTGGATTTTCTGTATTTTTTTTTCTTTTCATTATATCAACTAATGTTCAACCGATGATCGAAACCGGCCACCACAATCCGCCGATTGTGGGAAATCGGATGACAACGGCAACGACTCCTCAAACATCTGTTCAACCGATTGTTGCCAAGCATTTTGTGATGATTCATTAACCGCATTTTATTATCTTCTGCAATTGTTCAATTGTTAATGTAAAATGATGTCAATGATACCATTCAATAAAGTTGAGAAACAACCACAATGTGTATTCTTAATCTCTCTAGTCGCCCCTTTATGGGATATTCAAATTAAACGTCATGTAAAGCTTACAATTGTGAGCGTACTTGCGGCATTCACCAGTTCGTGTCAGAAAAGTGTAGGTTGAACTCCATTGACTCGGGTCGCAGTAAAATTACCAGTCGCAAGCACTTGGGTGTTAAACGTGGCTCCGAGAGCCATGTTTACCGCCCAAGTGTGCACGGCTGGTAATTTTCAACGACGTTTAACATTGTGAAAAATGTTCAAGTTGATGTAGTTCTTTCGAGCCTCGACTTGTCTGGTAGCGCATGGTATGACAATCGGAATCGGCATCAGAATCGGCCGATTGTGAGCTCACATACCCGGTAATCGGTCAGCGACCATTTTTTTGGTAATCAGTTGAACACTAATATCAATAGTGCGCGCTTGGTGACATATAATACAGACTCTGCCTTTTTCATTAATATAAAAAAGTCTAGGAGGTGGGATTTGCTAATTTTTTTTTCTCGGTGGTTCTGTCCGGCCACTTCGGCTTGCTCCACTCGCAAAACTGTCATGGTCATGGTTAGCCATTCTGCAGAAATATGTGACCTTAAACACCAATAAATAAATAAATAAATAAATAAGTAAATAAATAAATAAATACAACGACGGCTAAACAAGACTGCATGTGTGTGATAGGGAGTGGAAGGTGGGCTCTGTCTTCCCGACTTCGTGAGAACTTTGATAATTGTGGTTGCTCTCCCACAAGGATTTGATGTGTTTTCCCCCATTCCCTCACAAAGAAAACAATGGGTTAGGGTTTGTCTGCCCGGTGTTGTGGAACTTGGTTGTCATTGTTTGTAACCTAGAATAAAAGAAAAAACTACCCACAACAACGGCTAAACAAGACTGGGTGAGTGTGTGCGGGATGGGGGTATTTATGAGTGAGTTTGGGTGCATGTGGTGTGTGTGTGTGAGAGAGAAAGAGAGTGTCAAGGTGATAGCTTGAATTTTCGATTTTGTTGTTTAAAAGTGTATATATTTTCGATAATATTTCTCTCTCGAGCTAAATGTAAAGCGTAAAGATAGGTATCTGGCGAACCTCGAAAACCGATTTGTCACTTAAACAGTCCGGCAATAATTGAAGCGCTACTAATTAAGCATAGAATTTTATGTCCATTACTGCGTTTCTGTTTAACGCCATAATGGGCGATCTGGTAAGAGATTAAAGCGAGGGAAGACAAGTGTTCTCCTGCAGTCATTACCTGCGCAGTTATGGCCAGTTAATAGGTAATTGTTGTAAAAACAGTACATCGCACATGTTCTGGATACACACCCACATCACGCATCTAGCCTGTCACCGAATGTCAGGATATACCAAAATGTGAGCCTTTCAAAGGAACTTAAAACCGAATATTAAATTAAGATAAATTCTAAGCTGCCAAGTTCAAGAGAAACAATTAAACTGAGAATTGATGTTCTGACTACCGAAATAAAAAAGGGGGTTTCTCGAAAAATTCATTCCAGTCTGAAGACGTATTATGCTGTGGATGGCAGATCGTAGGAGCTGGGGATGGCCCATGCTAAAGGTTAGAGGAGGTGCCGCATCGGTGCGAAGGTAAAGGTACGTTGCAATGTAGGGTAGCCACAGAGCTTATATCTAGAATAGGAGCAGTCGCGGGCCACGTCAGTAGCCTTAAATGAGTGTAGGATCAAAAATACGAAGTGCGAGCTCAGGTAGCTATTGGTATCTAGGGCGACGGCATACCAGTTGTAGTTGGTAAGCCATACTTAGTCAGAGAAGGATTTGCCTGTATGAACATTATTCTGATTTAATTGAAGGGGAGCGTTTAATCCTATTGGTGCAACGGCAGCGTTAGAGTGACATTCCGTCACTCGTTAGAGGGAAGTCGATAGAGTAAAGTAACAATACGTTAGTGACCATGCGGTGGCAGTGGTAGCGTGACATTCCGTCACATGTTCGAGCAAAGGCGTCCGATAAAGTGACATTGCGTAATTGCAATCTCCCCAATATACTAACTCCGCACAAGCAGGGTTAACATTGGTTGAAGACAAATGCGCCATCGACGTGCAGTACGCCTTAGTACACAGCGCCATCGTGCCCCCACGTGGGAAATGGGGAGCCGTCGTTGTGGGTACTTGTTGTTTTTTTTCTATTGTTTTCGGTGACAAAGAAGTCCCCACAAAACCACGAAGACTAACCCTAGCCCATTGTTTTCTTTAGGGGGGGGGGGGGTGGAAGAAAACAAAGCAAATCCCTGTGGGGACCACTATTATCAAAGTTCTCACAAAGTCGGGAAGACAGAGCCCCCCCCCCCCCCCCACACACACACACCTTCCCTCCCCTTCAAACACATACAGTCTTGTTGAGCCGTCGTTGTGGGTACTTGTTGTTATTTTTTTTTTTTTTTTGTTGTTGTTTTTTTCGGTGACAAACAAGTCCCCATAAAATCGGGAAGACAAACCCTAACCCATTGTTTTCCTTCTTTATGAGAACATGGAGAAAACAAAGGAAATTCTTGTGGGGCGCAAACGCTATAATTGTCACGACACTCACAAAGTCGGGAAGACCCCCCTCCCCCCCCCCCCACACACACACACACACACACGCGCGCATACGCTCGCGTGGTTGGGAAGGGTCAGCATTCCGACCTATACGTGAGATGTTTTTTTATTCTGTTTCTTACTGTTTTTATATTCCCCCTTGTTATCGATCGCCATGTCTTGCAAAACGTGTCTATCAAAGATCATCATTATACATTTTTGTAAGATGAATTGTTTCAAACTTATTAATCCTTAGATTTGTATCTATCAAGAATGTCATGACTGTGCAGAAAGTACAGAAAGTGATGATGATCGATTTCTCTGTACATGTCCATGTCAGAGAGTTTATTATGTGTGTGTCCCTTCGGAAACAAAGGACTGCAGGAAATTCTTTGACACGTGTCTATAAATACTCGTTGAAGTAATGTGCCTTTATGAACTCACTTTGCAGAAAATCTTAAATCCTATGAGATATTTGCCCTGGAGAAATATTTGCGCCGTACGCTGTTATTTGGCCAGTTATGTTTTGCCATTGAGAAAAAACTGACAAGCTGTCAGCCCTCTTGTTAGGCCCTATATTCAAAAAGGTAATGGCGGCTCTGTGAATTTATGTAGTAGACCTATCAATATTCTCAACATGCAGCACTCAGGCTGCACGTTGAAAATATTATTTGGTCTGCTTCCCAAAAATGAACATTCACTCTTCCAATTAATGGCATTGACTTGACATGGAAAATACAATCATATGACAATGGTTCATGTTGTTTTCATAAGACAAAACCTCGGCAAGTCTGCTCAAGGGTGGACCCAGTATCTACATTAAAGAGAACTGTGTTCGAAATGGAAATTGTGCAGCCGCGAGTTTGGGAAAGTACAGCGAGGGGTGTGTTCCTTCCCAATAGATTTGTGTTGGGATCACGACCTCGGGGGAACTATTCCAGTCGTCTTTTTCCCCATAATCTTAAAAATGAATAGGGACGTGACAACCGTTATTTATCCCCAGTTCCTCATTCGACATTCGTTATCAACTGATTACCGATAAAATCGGTTGATAACAAATGTCAAATAAGGAAATGGGAATAAGTAACGATTGTCACGTCAGTAAAATGAATATGCATGTTGACAGTCAACGGATGAAATATTAGTCCTTAATGTTCATTTTATTTTTCTAAGGCCTAATGTGTGGTTACTGTTTTGGCTCTTGGAAGTGGGGAATTAATGAACTCAGTAGTACCAATCTCTGGGTCCAACCCTCGTGCTGTAAATTATTGCTTGAAGCTAGAACTACCAGGATTCTTGAAATCCTCATATTTTAATTTGATGTCCCATTAGAAGCGTCACAAGAAGCTAAGTTTCTCAATACTAATCCATCTTGTTGTGGTCGTATGGGCATTTCGGAAACCAAGTTAAAGATTTTTCAGGGACGCGGTGGCCCATTTTGTAACCGGTTCTCGCCAGGTCACCGAAGTTAAGCAACGTCGAGCCCGGTTAGTCCTTGGATGGGTGACCGTCTGAGCGATCGATTCGGACTCCCGCGTTGTGTCCTTGGGCAAGGCACTTAACCCCGATTGTCCACATGAGGGCATGATGACGCCGTGTACTAAGGCGTACTGCACGTCGATGGTGCGCATGTCTTCAACCATTCTAACACTGATTGTGCTGCAGTGCGGAGTTACGATGTTGGGGAGCTGGCAGGTGCTCGTCGTTGCTCGGTGGTTCTCTCCGGGTACTCTGGCTTCCTCCACCCATAAAACTGTCACCGACACGATTCGACATTGGCGGTTATAAATAAATAATGATTTTTTAACTTACGAGATTTTTTTTGATTTTTTTTTATTTATTTACTGGTATGTCATTCCAATCAGCTACGTCTGTATAATGAGCTTATACAGCTACATTAACGCTTTACACAACGCACAACATAAAAGCATTTATTATACTCTAAACGATAGATTATCGAAAGAATTGCGGAAAGATAGAAATCGTATCCCCCACTGTGAAGATATAGAAATTTTCACTTTCACGGCATCAATCAAAAATGGCGGCTTTCAAAGCGTCATTTCAAGGTGAATGCGAGTTAAATTGTCACTGGAAATAATCAATTTGTTCTAAAAACGCATAAGGAAAAGAAAATCAAGTGTTTTTGAGTGGATATTGATCTTTTCTAGCAATAATTCAATACGTATTCACCTTGAATTGATGCACGAAACCCGCAAGCTGAATCAGATCGCAAGACTTTACCTGTTCCGAGTATCGATCAAATCACTTCCGCGTATCAATGCGCATCAGCTGTTTACTTTCATGCATCAACTGAAGGTTGAAACGAGTGGAATTATCGATAGGAATGATCAGATTCTCATAGAAGGTGTATAATAAAAAGAAAATCTAGTGCTTCTGAGTGACCGAAACCTAGCGCTAGCGCAAGCGCTCGCGAAAAAAAACCATTTGTCTCCGTCACTCGTGAGATAATTTTCGGTATCCGCTCAAAAACACTGGATGTCCTCTATTTATTGATTAAATTATCGTTTTTTATTTTTTTTCAAAAACTTTCAATAAAACCATATAATGTGACCCCCTCATCGGAACGAGCTCGTTCCAATAAGGGGGTCACATTATATGGTTAAATTGAAAGTTTCTGAAAAGAGTAATTTTTTCGACTGCTCAGTTTGTACATTACGTGGTTGGATGCGGCCGATTCACGAGGTGAAGTGGATGTGGCCGATTCATGAGGTGAAGGGTAAAGATGCCTAACATCACGTCCACTCGTTTTTAATGATTAGATCTTTTATTACTTCTCAGAAGACAGTATGAGCGTATTTTTGATTGGTTCAGTGGCATGCATTAACCGGGCGGTTCGCGGGAGGGGGGGGGGGTAGACCCTGCGAAAGCCCATTCTTTGATAATTTCCTGATACGAACGTACATGTGTGAATCTGATTTTTGTAGGTTTTCTCTTCTATAAAATGCGTATCCACTGAACAGCATTGCCATTTATTATGACAAAAAATATTTACCCTTAATAACCCCCCCCCCCCCCCCCCCCCCCCCCCCCAGTTCCGACACGATGTGAACTTGGTTGTTTCAGACGAGTAGTCAGGGGAGTTGCGACGGGTGCGAACGCACCTCCCCACAAATAACGAGTTCCACTTAAGAAACTATCTCTCATTTCTGAAATGAAATTTCGATAAAATGGGACGACATCACTTACCCCAATACGTCGTACCCTCTATGGCTTAGCTAAAGATAGTACGGTGTATTGGGGTAGGTTGTTTTAAAACATAAATTTTCTCGTTTGCATTTAGTTTCTCTGAAACCACAAGGCAATGCTTTGATCCTTTTCATAGCTTCGGCATAAAAAGGATTATTATTATTATTATTATTTATTGGTGTTTAAGGTCACATATTTATGCACAATGGCTAATCATGACCGTGACAGTTTTACGGGTGGAGGAAGCCGGAGTACCCGGAGAGAACCACCGAGCAACGACGAGCGGCTGCCAGCTCCCCAACATCGTAACTCCTCACTGCAGCACAGGCAGGGTTAGATTGGTTGAAGACAAGCGTACCATCGACGTGCAGTACGCCTTAGTACACGGCGTCATCGTGCCCCCACGCGGGCAATGGGGGTGAAGTGTCTTGCCCAAGGACACAACGCGGTTGCCGCAGGTGGGATTCGAACCGAGCTCGGCTTGCCGCCTGCACCTCTACCTACTGAGCCACCGCGCCCCCCATAAAAAGGATTTCAGAGTGCCTTGGCGTTTTACAAAAACTAGTTAGAAGGTTTTGGTGTTACAGGTCACATATGTTACACCGAGCTTTAATTTCATCCAAAATTACATATGTTGGTCTGGAAAATATAATATATATCTGGAAAATCAAAAATACCTATTAACTTTATCGATGTATTTTTTATGTAATATTTCACGTACAATAGTGCAAAAGAGCTTATAGTTCAGATCGGAAATTTCGCATAATATCTTTTCAGATGCTACCACGGAGCTCCATTGGAAACTCATTTTTCAAAATGTTCTTTTCGTCGCTCTGGTGTAGTGAGTGATCATGGTTCGTCACTTAGCGCACCTTCCCACATCTTTGACTTATCTCTGAATGAAAATCGACTTTTAATAATGTTATTTCCCTGAAATTATTATACGAGCCTATGATATCAGTAGAAAATAAAGTGAGTTTTCCTTTTGTTATTTTTAATAAACGAAAATAACAGACAGCTCTAGGAGCTGTCTGTTGTTTTCGTTTATTAAAAATAACAAAATGAAACTTGGCTTTTTATGGCTTGCTAATTAGAAACAAAAATTTAACCGTCCACTTTGACTCTTTGTTTAGCGAATGTATTTTTTACAGTAATTTGCAAGTTTTTGTTCTTCCCAGGAAAATAATGAGGAAATCTTACCCCCTACAGTTTTTTATTAATAAGGTCTGTATTTTTGACACGATGCGCACAGTGTTGATACAATGAAGAGAAAAACAATTAGGAACATGAAAAGAAGGGGAAAGCGCCGCTTTCTTGTTTTTAAATGGGTTTAACCAGAGAATAATAGCCAAACGTTCAAACACATTAGGAAAAATTTGTGAAAAGGTAGCTTCTATATTTGTATAGTACGCTACAGGAAAATGCCCGAAGTTTGTGAAATGATGCGCACATCGATGATAAGACATCACTAACATTTCGAAATGTCAATTTTTATATGAAATTCACATACCCTGAGTGTTGAATTTACTGAAAACTTCAGAAAATTAAGGGGAGCTAACTTTTCTATAAATCTCTTCCAAGTTTCAATGACGAAAATTGTCAGCCATGCACAAAATCCTAGAGCTACGCGCCTGGCTGTCAAAAGTGGCGTTATACACATTCATAAATAAATAAATAAATAAATAAATAAATAAATAAATAAATAAATAAATAAATAAATAAATAAAATTAACATTTGTTATAATAAAATATCTTTATCCTTAATACCCTTCAATTCCGACGCGATATGGTCCTCTCTGTTGAAAATGTCGTTAAAATAAATAAATAAATAAATAAATAAATAAATAAATAAATAAATAAATAAATAAATAAATAAAATTAACATTGGTTATTATAAAAAATATTTATTTCAATTCCGACACGATATGGTCCTCTCTGTTTAAAATGTCGTTAAAATAAATAAATAAATAAATAAATAAATAAATAAATAAATAAATAAATACTCCTCTGTGCCGATCCATGGTATGCAAGGGAAGGATCGTGAGGGCCCTTTATAAAGGAATACTATCGGTATGTCATGTATTGTTCCAAAATGGTATACCATGGTGCAACACCTGCAAAAATCCGACTATGTTTCATGCAAATCATCAACAAGGGCAGAACAATGCAGCTTGTGAGGCATATTAGCGGCCTTGTGTACCCGTCGATGATTAACGCTGAACTCACACATCCTCCGTTAATCACACTTCCTCGACTCTTTCCGAGTCCATACTTCATTTGTGTGATAGAGTAACCCTCAGCACACTGTCTTCGAAATATAAACAAATATGACATCAATTTTTTTCCCGTAACGCTACTCGAAACTTAACCAATGTAATCTTGTCTGACAGGACCCAATAAACGCTTTTAAACATGATTGCTTGGTTAAAAAGCCTAGTTGAATCGTGGGAATAAATTGAAGAATAAAAGTTTGATATTTTGATGTCAATGTGCAGAGGGTTAATTAATAATTTCAACCTGAAGTGACCAAATGAGAACGAATGTCAAAATAGTAACCCACGGTGGACACGAATGCAGAAGGAGAGCGATGGACCGGGCCTGTTTGGGGAACCTAGTGGGGAAACTAGGAAGTGACCCAATGAGCGCGAGCGGCAATCTTGTGACGTCATCCCCATGGGATACGTGGTGTTAGTGCGCATGCACAGCGCGTGTTGTTAGGTGATACGTATTTCCGTCGGCCATTTTGTATACCGGAGGCCGCCATCTTAGTTTCTATGGTTGCACGTAGTTGTTATGTTACCCAAAGGCTTAGAATAAGACAGGGGTATGTTCGGAGGGTATGATCTATTGAATGGGAGCAAATCTATTTACCACAAACAATCCCTCCAAATCACCAAAACGATTTTATTTGATACGGATTTTTCAAGAATCCTTTTAGGACCGCCATACCGTAGATTTTAATAGTAGCGCGTAGTGCTATAGCTCCGTGGGGCACCGGGGGTAAGTTCTATTGAACTAGAGTAGTTTTTTTTTGGTTCGGATTCCTACAGAATGCTCGTTTACTTCGTAGAATTACCCAAATAGACCCGACAAGTTTTGTTCGTTCGAATTCTTTCAGAATCCTCTGCTTCTGTATATGCTATAGTTTTCGTCTACCCAACCCTGTTCGTTTGTTCTGGAGTATACCCCAGTAGAGGAGAAGAGCCTATCAGTTGGAATAGTTTTGTTACTCTATTTAGATTTTCTGGTCTGTTCTGGTTAGTTCTAACCCTATTCCGAGTACTCTTGTTCTTGTTTCGTTTATCTAGATCATACAATAGTTCATTTAACGGCCACGACCCGTGGCACCTCAATTCCACCACCCCTAAATAACGAACGACGGGCCTTAGGCACCTCATTTTCTGAAATGAGGCCATGAGGGCCATCAGAAATTCCCCAGTGAGGTCTTTTATCCCAAAAATAGCTATTATTCCAACAACAGAAGCCTTGGATAAATTATTGCTTTATTCACCTACTAGGGTGATAAATTTTCCCCATTGGTTTAACACACGAAAATTTTATCACCCTGGTAGGGAATTGGAAACGGACTATACTATGTTGACCTCTGCGTTCCATTTGAAAGGTAGTTAGTTGTATCTTGACCTGATTTACGCGTGTCAGAAATCTGTGGTTCAAAACGAAGCGACGGTCGTCACTTAAAACGTAATTAAATGAGTTGTACCGGCATAAGAATATATGCCGCATGTAAGACGTCCATTGCGAGCAAACAATAAAGAACACTCATAATTAATTAACAAAAGTATTCAAAAATAAAACTCGATTTAATGCCAGTACTGACTGGTGTAATGTTAATTTTGGGATGTATATGCTCAATGGGGCGGTACGATTTTCCAGACAAGGGAAGCGCACGTAAATTCGTAATGAACCGACGTTTTTCAAACGCTGACCGTAGCTTAAATATTTAGTTTTAGAACATATGACACATTTCAACACTGCCTAACAATAAAACGAACAACAATCAACGAAGAAAACACAAATTATATCAATCGAAACCCTGCCTTGAAAAGCATACAAGTTCGATTGTGAAACTTAAAGGCGGGGACATGATGATTGATGTTTCATTTGACATTTCCCCCAAATTTGGAACTGCCAAATTAAGATAGTGTAAGTAAACAAATGCACGTGCTGTCTGCTCTGTTTATAAAAGTGATGTTGAATCGACCACGAAAAAACAAAAAGAAAAAAGAAAAAAAAGAGCGATAAAAATGTATGGAGGTTCAACAGTGACCAGTGACTTTTTGAGGAGGAAATGGAGTCTAATTCCGAAGTTATAACACAAAACGAATTGGATTGCAGTACTGGATATGGCAATAATTTAGACAATGTTAGCAAGCCCACCACCAGTACCGGCACCAGTCATGGCAATATCAATGACCAAAGTGACAGTGGCAACCATAGTGACCTTCTTTTGTTGTCCATCAACCCAGATGATTTTTTGTCTGACTTTGAATGCGAGGTAGAAAATGAAAATACAAATACTGAAACAATTGAAGTTGAAAAGAATTTAATGATGCAGTCTGTTATTGTTAATGCAGAAACTGAAAATGCCCCCACATTAACACCTCACAAGCCTGAAGAAACAAATGACACTGTACTTGTAGTTGAGTCTGATAGAAGTGATGGAATATCCAGATTCTTAAAATTTAACAATGAAACTGTAAATGATTTTATATCAAAACAAGACAATAGAAATACAGTGAGAAAATCAATGAATGATATAAAATTATTCAAGCAATTTCTTCAGATAAATGGGGAAAAGCGTGAAATACATCAAATTCCACCAACTGAACTGGGCCCTTTAATTGCTAACTTCATTGTCAGCGCAAGCAAAAAAGATGGTGGGGATTTGGAGCAAAGCTCCCTTAGAGGGCTAATTTCAAGCACTGATCTGTACTTGAGGCGACACAAGTATGGCACTTCAGTGATGAACAGAAATGACGATTGTTTTGATGCTGCTCGACGTGCACTTGATGCAAAGCAGAAACAACTTAAGAAGTGTGGGAAGGGAAATAAACATTTAAAGCTGAAGCAATAGCTGATAGTCAGCTCGAAATTTTGTACGAAAAGAGAATTCTCGGCTTCGAAATTCCCGAAGCAATTTTGAACACTCTGTGGTATAATAACACTGTACATTTTGGATTGCGTGGCGTTACTGAACATTACGATTTGCAGTAGGTGACATTTCTTTAAAAACAACAGCTGATAATAAAAAAATCCTTGAACTCAATGAACGTCAAACTAAAACAAAGACTGGTAGTGATGTCCGAAATATCCGTGAAATACCTCCCAGGATGTACAGCACTGGAATTGATAATGAAGAGAACCAAATATATATTTATGAGGTGTATAAGGAAAAGAGTCCCAAATCTTTCTGTCTGTCCAATGACCCTTTCTGTGTGGCAACAAGGGCCACAGCAGTTGAAAATGATAGTGATATGTGGTTCAAGAAACAGCGAGTGGGGCGGAATAAACTTTCACAGATAATGCGGTCGATGGCAAAGAAGTCAAATTTAGATAAGAACAAACGTTTAACTAACACAAGTGCCAGAAAACACCTTGTTCAAAAACTGAGGGAAAGCAATGTTGCTCCTATTGATATTGCTAATGTTACTGGCCATAAAAACCTTGCATCGATAAACAATTATTCTGTTTCAGGAGAGAAAGAACGTGAACGATGTTCTTTAATTATGAGTAACCTTACCTCTCCTCCCAGCACAGCAACGCGTCACACCAAGTGCACTCTGCTCAATGGTAATACATGTACAACTGATTCTAAATCCACATATTGTCAAAATAATTTGAATACAGCTGTATCACATGATGTTGAGCCCATGGCTTCCACATACGAATCTCGGGTAACCGTAACAACTATTGGCACAAGTGTTACATTAACGTTAACGACTTATATTTTCAGCAAACTGACCTCTCGAATCCAAGCACGTTATTGAATAGTTTATTTCACGGAAAGAGCATAAACGTTAATACTTTGAATATAACCAAACAAAGATGAGCTGACATTCATGACTTGCCTTGAAACTGAAAGTGGCCCAATTGCTATCACCCACTCAATGCTACATGTACGCATTGTGATGTAGCACAATTAACACTTCAATTGTTTTGTCTTCAAAAGGTTTGAAAGTATTACACAATGCCAGTACAAAAAAATATAGATTGTTCATTTAATAAAGGTTTTTTTGCAAGTTTAGCTGACGTTTGTTGGGGAATTACTTTTAGACAGAAATGTATCACTGCGCCTTGTTTATTTTTTGCAGTATCGTCTTGGACCAATGTTCTCCTCACTTCGAGTTATGTTTTGTAGCGAATAACAGCACTATTTTGCCGCCACTGCTCTGTAAAAGATTTATGGGATAAACAAAATAAAGGTATAGTGTTTTCAAGTAAAAAATTTATTCTACTCGTAGGATTAAGAATAAAACCGACTCACCAGGGACTCGTCGGTTTCATTCTTAATCCTACTCGTAGAATATTTTTTTTACTTTGAAACACTATACCTTTATTATATATATCTACCATCCCTCTTAGCCTCATTTCGGTTGAGGCCATGAGGGCCACGAAAAAATCCCTCAGTGAGGTCTAATTTGCTATCCATCTTTCTAATGTATAAAAATTCTAAGAGGTGACACACACGCTCCCCTAATGTTGATAATATTTCTAATTTATCATTTACTATCCATCTTCGCCTCATCTCGGTATTTAACAGTCTTGTCCCATTGCACTGTTAGACAAAGTCAGTTATCACTGGCTTCTATTTTGAACGATTTCAGTCGATACTAGAGTGGAGAAGAGCCAATTTTGGAAATATTATGGGATGGGTTCCCATTTGAGAGTGGAAAAAAATTGTAAGAGTTGGCTTGATGGGAGGAGTATGAGTGGAGAATATTTTATTCAGACCCAAATTATTTCCTGACCCCCCCCCCCCCCCCACCCGACTCGGTCTATAAATTTTGTACTGAATCGAGAGTCCTCGGAGATCCTCCGCGTAAAATATGTACAACTTAGTCAAAATTGTCGTCATGCTCGGGAGTTGATTCCCTCCATGCAGAAAGGCTTTCATGTTTTACTTCTAGCTATTTCTTTGGAATTCCAACGACCAATGCAATTGATATTAGTACAAAAGGAAAGCCGCTCTGAAGGGAGTAAGAAATTTAAAACAAAAACTCCACCCCTCTCACTGTTAAAAGCTACTGACAGCAGTTACTTCCACATGCTTCAATAAATATATTTACATTGTCTTACAGCCGCTGGGAATGGGGTCTGTCTCCGCACGTGCAGGGGATGTGTCGCTTGCAGCACCACGGAGGTTATGATCATTACAGTTTTGACTTCAGCGGCACTTTTCTTCAGTGATGGTTTACAGGTAAGTTCTTTCCAGCTGCTGACTATTAAACTTTTAGAAAGGTAACACATTAGATGCCATGTGTTCCTCTTAACCCTTTACCCAACGCAGATAATATCAAAATTTATTAATTTAAATATCATTTTTTAATTGTTTTCGAAAACTTTCAACAAAACCATATCATGTGACCCCTCATTGGAACGAGCTCGACGAGCTCGTTCCAAAGAGGGGTCACATGATATGGGTTTGTTGAAATGTTTTGAAAAATAATATTTTTTCACCTGCTGAATCTGCATATTACGCGGGCGGATGCGGGTGATTCGTTGGGTAAAGGGTTAATGTTTTCCATTTTGTTTAATCCTTTGAACCCTGGTGGTATCTTCCAACCCAGTTGAGTGTCATCATTTAGAAGCGTCTATATTCGTTACTTTGGGGAAGACCAATCAATATTTTCAACGGGCAGCCTTGGGGCTGCACGTCGAAAATCTTGATTGGCCCACCACACAAATTCGCCGAGCAACAATCTACTTCATGAAGTCAGGTTGTATCACGATCCCGGGCCGGAAATCGGTCTTTCGGGTTCAAAATGTTAGTTTGTTCACAGACGTGCGACATGTCATAAGAAATAATCGCATGATAGAGTACTGTCGTTTCAATAGCGACAGAGCATTTCGACCTTGACGCGATTCTTTTACCATCTGGTTGAGATCCTCTGTCCATTTGTTCTCACAACGCTAGACAGGCGTATCTGTCGAGAAGGAAGGAGAGACAAAAATGTATCGGGGATACCTTTTTCGATTGTTTCCTATGATTCAGTTTTGATTTTTCTATATTTTATTTATGACATCTGTCGACCCGTGTAAGTGTCTCGCGATCAGATTGCAGTTCTATCCCTAGATGGTACAAATGGGCAACATATACCGAAAAATCGATACAAGGGGGATATCGAAAAACTGAACCAAACCATTAGCTGAATACCGAAGCTGTCTGAATTTTCAAATTTCCCTACATACGCTATTTATAAGGTCCTGTTGAGGCTTGATAACAGCTGAAAGGTTTATTTTCATTAGAGACGTGACTGATGTCCTTTTCAGTTTTGTTAACCCTTAAAGGTCTAGCAACTGTCCTGAATTCCCACTAGACTACATCCTCTACATGTCGAGTTGTTTATCAGTTATTTCTAGTCAACTCTTGGCTGAGTGTGAAGGCAGCCAAGACCTGACTAGAAATCACTGTCCGGGTGATTTATTAATTGTCAGCAGGACTTCCTAAAGGTGGTATTGTAAGGGCACATGCTTCGAGTTCGCAAAAGCCTGAAATATGTCTTCAAACGATGAGATGCGTTCAGAACAAGTCACTTACTGTAGATGTGATTTGTTCTCATAAAATAATGAAACTGTTGAGCTCATTGGCAGTGACATTTATAATGTTGTGGTAAAGTGATACAAGAACAACTTATTCTGTTGTTTCCTGATGTGAATTCCCCTTTGGTACAATCGGCAAATTTCAGTTTAGTCAGATACCGAATACCGAACCGATACCAAGGTACACCACATAAAAATCCGATGCCGGATTTAAAATTCCAATGCCTCCCATCTCTACTAGATACTGGAGGCTTTTGATAACAAGGTACTATATCATGCACTCAGGAGAATTGTTATGCAGATTCGCGGTTGTTTTTTGAAAGAAAAAATTACATCGCAGTAGTTTAGCAAGCAATTGCATACTTTATAGGTTTGTACTTGGTTGCATGTGCATCTCAATAGTGGATATCTCGTCTACAATATGTGGGCTATGGATTTCAACCTAAAACACATACGCAGTGAGGTGTCCTACCCGACAATTAATTCTCAGCCCATTTAAAATCGTAAGAAACGTCGAGCAAAATTCCCACTGTAAGGCGATCGGGTTATATAATTTTTTATTATATTTAAACAATCAGATTCGAGTCAAAAGTTTACAAAATAAAAATAACATTCCGACGGCTTGTTCCTTGACAAATACTTTCCACAACTGGTCATATAATGATGGAGTGTTCTAAACTTATTAGCTATTTAAAAACTTTTTGTTGGGCTATTCACCGCAGTTTCGTCAATATTTGAAGTTCGATCATCGTGACCGTGACACTGATCGGTGTCAATTAGTTTCGACCAATTGAATGCCGTCAAAATTAAAAAGCAAATAAGGGTTGGTACCGGTCAGCTAACAGTGATGCTGCTTGGAAACGCGGCAATTATCCAGTTAAAAAGTGCTTTTAGTTCAATTTTCGTGTAGACTGGTTGTAACATGGGAGGTGTGTGATAAATACAGAACCACACATACGTTTGAATCTCGTGAGATAATTCTTAACCCATTCAAACGTATATTTACTAGCGTGTTCTTGAATAACTAATGTTTCTCATATTTTGTCTCAAAAACATAGGTTATGACCCCTCATTGAAACGATCTCGACCAGCTCGTTCAAAAGAGGGGCCATAACCTATGTTTTTGAGACAAAAAAATGAAAATATAAATAAAATTAATTGGCGATTTTCTAGAATAGCGCTGGCCGGTTTTAGCCATTACTCTGGGTAAAAGTTTAACCTCCATGTTCATTTGATGTTGAATTTTTCAGTCTTCCTATGCTGAATACCTATACTCGTACGCTGAAAAGACACAGGAACTTCCTAATGAAAAAGGAGCTGTCATGACATCATGCTTTTGGGTACGTTTTTTATGATAATGAGAATAACGAAAATAGAGATTAGCGGCTGTCAACACGTTCGTTCCACCCCATCCCCCCCCCCCCCCCAAAAAAAGAGAAAAAGAAAGAGTAATATTCAGATTAGAGCGGGTAATCGTGATAGATAGAAAAAGAGTTCCAGAGAAACAGTAAAGGCGCGTCATTTGTTCTGATATGTGCATATCAGTGGAATTCCATATAGTATAACGGGAATATGTATGCGGATATGAGCGTCTATCGCGGTGGCGTGGGCAGTGTGGTTTGGTTTGGTTTGGTTTGTTCCAAGCATGGTTAAATTTGAATTCTTGGGGAGCTGTTTGGAGGAACAGATGAGAGAAAAAAACGTTAATCAGATCAACAAAAAAGAGATTTTATGAAGGGGTGTAATTAGACGCAGTAACAGAGAGAAGAAAGAAAACTCGTAGCTTAGAAAACGAGGGATGGTCTCGTATAATGAATGGAAGTAATCACTGCACCTACGACAGTGAATAACCTTTTCACTAAAACACAGGGCAACCTGCCTATGACACGTTCTACACAATACGTTGACGCAATCTGTTATATCACCTTATTTATTTTTCTCCGAATCGTGCTCAAACGGGTATGTATCGGTAACAATTTAGGGAAAGGCTAAGGCATATCGTCGATGTTACCGATAATCGATCCGGGCAATGATTTATCAGATGGGTACATCTAGCAGACAGAATCCAGGCGACTGCCTTCTGAAACACGATATATAATGACCATTTCTCTCTCTACCTTGATTGAGTGAACAACACAAACAAGTGACCAAATATCGCCCCTTGAGTAGAACAAGGTGCCATCTGCAATACTTTAGCACTGCAAATAGTGCTTTTTTCATCCAAGGGACAACATGCACTAAAGATGAAAGAGCAATTTCGAACAAGTTCCTTGTTTCAATGAATAAATTTGTTTTACGAGACAACACTCGCATTTTTTTTTTTTTTTTTTTTTTTTTGGGGGGGGGGGGGGTATTGGGGGCTGTTATTTATTCTTTTTTTTCGTTTTGTTTGGTGACACTAGATTTGCCCTACAATCACTTACTCGGTAATACAGATAAAAAAAAGACAACAAAAGCTCAGAAACATCGATATTGCGTCCCATTTGTTCTGATATGTGCATATCAGTGGAATTCCAGATAGTATAACGGGAATATGTATGCGGATATGAGCGTCTATCGCGGTGGCGTGGGCAGTGTGCCTTTCAGCAATGCGACGTTGGCTCAGGCCTCCTTTGTATCTTACCACTGCTCGATATTTCTGTTCACCGAAATGACACATTGTTTTAAAGTAACATGAAGGGATCGCGGTTGCTCAGTGGTTACGGCATTGGACTTCAAATCGAAAGGTCCACGGTCCGATTCCCACCAGGAGTAACCGCGCTGTGTTCTTGGGCAAGGCAGTTAATCCCGATTGCCCACGTGTGGGACGGTGGTGCTGTGTATTAAGACGTACTGCACGTCGATGGTGCACTTGTCTTCAACCAATGCTAACTCTGCTTGTGCGGAGTTGGGAAGTCTGATAGTTGCTTGCTGTTAGTAGTATGTCTCGGGCACATGGTTGCTATGTTACCTAAACCCTTCTTACAGGACAGGGGTATTTTCGGAGGGTATGTTCGATTGAATCGGAGTAAATCAAATTACCACAAACAACCCGACAATCCCTCCAAATCACCAAAAGCCACCCCAAATCACCGAAATTGACTTTATTTAATACGGATTTTCCCATTTTATCGTCTTAGCACGTAGTGCTATAGTACCGAGAGGGTATCGGGGGGGGGGGGTGTTCGATTGAAGCGGAGTAATGTTCTGGTACTGATGTTCCCAGAATCGTATTTTAATGCCTATTGCATATGCTACTCTATCATAACAGTCTATCCAGTCCAAACTATCTCTGGTTCTCTCGTCCAAATCTTATAATCACCAGTGCTTAATTTCCCATAATCTGTATGCAGAGTTATCTCCCCTGTGTACAACGAAACCCTATATCATTCCCAAAGCCAATAAGCTATCGAGCAGTTACTAGTAAGTCATTGCTCGAACGACTCGAAGCTCATCGAGCAAATGAGCTTTAGAGCAATTGCTCGATCGAGTAACTCGACATACTACTCGAACGACTCGAATCCCATCGAGCAAAAGAGCTAACGAGCAATTGCTCGTTCGAGTGACTCGACATACGAATCTTCGACTCATTTCAGAAAAAAAGGATTCCAGCAGTATATCGAGTAACTCGAACGAGCAATTGCTCGTTAGCTCATTTGCTCGATGGGATTCGAGTCGTTCGAGCAATATGTGCGAGTCACTCGACATAAGACGAAATCCCACTTATGGAATCCCTTTTTGGAATCCCATTTGTGGAATCCCTTTTTGAAAGCACCTGTGGCTGTGGAATCCCTTTTTTCTGAAATGAGTCGAAGAGTCGTATGTCGAGTCACTCGAACGAGCAATTGCTCGTTAGCTCTTTTGCTCGATGGGATTCGAGTCGTTCGAGTAGTATGTCGAGTTACTCGATCGAGCTTCGAGTCGTTCGAGCAATTGCTCATGGAGCAATTACTCTCTTGGCTCTTTAGCTTATACGGGATATTTGGGATAGGTATGTCTTGTGGTACAGGTAATAGTATCCTCAGATAAGTATCCTATAAAAGGTATCATCGATAGGTATCCTCAAATAATACAATGCCAGGTTATAGGTATCCTCAAATACTGAAATGAGTTGAAGAGCAATATGGGCGAATCACTCGAACGAGCAATTGCTCTAAGGCTCATTTGCTCGATGAGCTTCAAGTCGTTCGAGCAATTGCTCATGGAGCAATTACTCTCTTGACTCTTTAGCTTATAAGGGATATTTGGGATAGGTATGTCTTGTGGTACAGGTAATAGTATCCTCAGATAAGTATCCTATAAAAGGTATCCTCGATAGGTATCCTCAAATAATACAATACCAGGTTCTCGGTATCCTCAAATACTGAATTGAGTCGTTCGAGCAATATGTGCGAGTCACTCGATCGAGCAATTGCTCTAAAGCTCATTTGCTCGATGAGCTTCGTGTCGTTCGAGCAATGACTTTCTGGTAACTGCTCGATAGCTTATTGGCTTTGGGAATGATATAGGGTTTTGTTTTACACAGGGGAAATAACTCTGCATACAGATTATGGGAAATTAAGCACTGGTGATTATAAGATTTGGACGAGAGAATCAGAGATAGTTTGGACTGGATAGACAGTTGTGATAGAGTAGCATATGTAATAGGCATTAAAAATGGGATTCTGGGAAAATCGGAACCAGAACATTACTCCACTTCAATCGAGCACACCCAGGTACCCTCTCGGTACTATAGCACTACGTGCTAAGCCGATAAAATGGGAAAATCCGTATCAAATAAAGTCAATTTCGGTGATTTGGGGTGGATTTTGGTGATTTGGAGGGATTGTCGGGTTGTTTGTGGTAATTTTATTTACTCCGATTCAATCGAACATACCCTCCGAACATACCCCTGTCCTATAAGAAGGGTTTAGGTAACATAGCAACCATGTGCTACCATAGAAACCAAAATGTCGGCCTCCAGTACACAAAATGGACGACGGAAACACGTATCATCCTAACAACACGCGCTGCGCATGCGCACTATCACCACGTATCACTATGGAGATAACGTCACAAGATGGCCGCTCACACGGGCTACCATGACAACCAAACATGGCGCCACTGGGACACGTGACTATGACGTCACATGAGATTCCCCGATGAGATTCCCCCAACTGAGAGGTGAAAAGCCCGAGACATACTACTGCTGTTGCTCAGTGCTTTTCTCCCGGTACTCCGGCTTCCGCCACTCGTAAAACTGTCCGGCACGAGGTGACCCTGACTGTCGAAAGTGTGGTTACACCTCAATAATAAATAAATAAACAAATTAAATAAATAAATAAACTTGGGGATTTATAGAATCTTTGTTTTGATTTCTCCGTCTATTTAAGAATATTTTATCTTTTATGGGATCAAATGATAAATAGAATATTCACCCCGTCTGAAGTAAATAGTGAAATTTACGAAATCCATCCAGTAAAGTAGGTCTGGACCTAGCCAAAGGCTTGATCCAGACCTAATTTACTGAACCATTTCCATAATTTTGACTTGGTTAATTGATCGATTGATTGCTGAATTATTTATTTATTGGTACTTAACGTTACATCCGTATCTAAGGCTTTGTCGTGGAGATAAAAAATAAGAAATCAAAAAATGTCATTATACCTCCACGAAGAAAAAAGAGTTGATGAAATCTGGAAAGAACATGAGGAATAAGTAATTGATAAATACAGTAATGAGAAAATGATACCAGTGGTATAAAGAATACTGTATAAATCAACCTGTTGAATAGATATGGATAGATGAGAGTGTCAAAGCATAAGGCACTGTAGAAGGCACGGTGGCGCTGTATACCAAGACGTGCCGATTGCCAACGTGGGAGCACGGTGGTGCTGTTTGATAAGACGTACTGCTTGTGGATGATGCACTTGACACCAACCGCTGATAATTCTGCTTTTACAGAATTGGTAAATTGGAGAGTCTGACAGTTGCTGCCCGCCTTTTAGGTGGTTATCTCCGGCTTTCCCGACCCGTAAACTGTTCAACACGATATGACCCTCGCTATTGAAAATGTCGTTAAATCCCAATAAAAGAAAATGAACCCAACACGCAGCAAAAAGTATCTAGACATGGTTAAGCTTTTAGCTAAAACCATCAACTGCAACGCCAGCGCTACAGTTTCACCGAACGGTCTCGAGGAAGCCATAACGTTATGGGTTGACGAAACGCCCGTTTATTTGTTACCACGAAATTAGTTGTAAAACTTAGTTGACAGTGAATGGGTTGATCTAACACGGGCTATAACTTTAGATAACAAAGCAGGTATTCTGTAACAATAATAAAGTTATTTTCATCAATACTTTCAGGGACTATTTGCTCTGGGGAGACTGATGGCGATTCCACTCGCAATAAAATGCACTCAGTCATTTCTTCTACTGTTAAATGTGGTAAGTATCATTAGAATGAGGAGTGCAGTGACAGTGAAACTTGTCACTTTGCTGACCGATAATATTTAACGACCAATCGCCAACTTGTTCTGAACATCTGTTCAATTACCCTTTTAGAAAACCAATCGACCACGTCCATCGGGTGCTGTACTCACTATTTGCTACTCAAATTTCCCAAAGAATTGCTGATGATACATAGAGATTATTAGCATTATGTGGATGTACAAAATATGTATCCGAGTCGAGCTCCGGGTTCTGAGGGCAGATCACGACGAGTCGAAGACGAGTCGTGATCTACCCTCAGAACCCGGAGCGAGACTCGGATACATATTTTGTACATCCACATAATGGTAATAATCATTTTATCTTGCAATATATTGGGGATAAGTCAACAATGTAGACGAATATATAACGAACTATTCGTACGGATGAACAAAAGGAAAAAAACATGGAACTACCGCGAAAGGAACGTGCCTGTATCTGACCCCCTGATACAAACACCTGTTGCGGAGTTAATACAGACAAAATACATGTTGATTGTAAGATAATTTATTGGAACGAACTCGCTGAGACCGTTACAGTTACGAGTTATAAGCTATGTTTTTGAACGGAATTACTTCATTTTCACAAACACATAAATTAACTGGTTGAGGTCTAGGTCATTTTTGATAGGCTGAATTTGTTCACCAAAATTTGTTTTACTACTCACAGGCACGCTCCAATAATTCATAATAAAACTAATTTAGATAAACAAAATATTATTTGTGTTTGACCGACTATGGAACATGAGCCCGGAAAATGTTGGCTTTTGCTCTTTTACCCTCTTTTTTTGAAAACTCTGATAGTGGCTTCTAGCACACAACCAGTTAATTTTCTTTAATGATATCCGATTTGCTCGCATATGATTGGCTGAGTTTTTCATAACCCATTGAATATTTTTTTCTATCGTATTAATGTTTTGCTTTGCCCCACCCATTTGCCAAATAAAAAATCATGTGTGTGTCCAATGGTACTACTAAACAGTAATTGCTGCTGAGGGTTGTTAGTTCGTATTTGCGTGGGTATTCGAGACCACGTGTATTAGCCTATGTTGAAAACAATCAAAGCTACCGTCTGAACAAAAATCGATATGACTGCAGGGTTATAGATGACGGAAATTGGCACCGTGGAATGGTGCATTATAAAACAAGTAAACACTGAATTAAACTATAAGAATTAAAATGAATTATCTATCGCTTTATCGGAGTGTGAATGTGAGATGGGCGTGTTAAGTTTCGTTATGAAGTGCAACGCACTTCATAATACTTAACACATCCCTTCCACACCAATACTCCGATAAAGCGATAGTTAAGTCATTTTAAATATTATATGAAAAAAAATTACATATAATTTCAGACAAAGCGTGAATCGATGACGTTAAGTTTCTCCCTACATTGAAGTCGGTATTATACATATACAAAACCGCACATACGTTTGAATGGGTTATGAAATATCCACTCGATTGCTTTGGCCCAGGACATTACTCGAGCCTTCGGCTCTCGTGATATCCTGGGCCAAAACAATCTCGTGCGATAAATCTTAACTCATTCAAACGTATGTGCGGCTCTGTATTTATCACACACATCCCACGTAGCAACCAGTCTACACGAAAATTGAACTAAAGGCACTTTTTAACTGGATAATCGCTGTGTTTCCTTCGTTGCCATCAAAACATCTCTGTTATTTGGCGAGGTACCAACCCTAACTTGCTTTTTAATTTTTACGGCATTCAGTTGGTCGAAACCAATTGACACCAATCGACGATGATTGAACTTCAAATATTGTCTAAACTGCGTGGAATTACACAACAAAAAGTGTTTAAATAGCTAATGAGTTTAGTACACTCCACAATTATATGGTCAGTTGTGGAAAGTATTTGTCAAGGAACAAGCAGTCAGAATGTTATTTTTATTTTGTAAATATTTCACGTTACTCGAAGCTGATTGCTTAAATATCCCGGGTAAACATAGGAAATGAGGAACTTGGAATTCCCAGGCCATCTTGACACCGGTGCATTCGACGAATAGTTGACGTGATTTATTTAGACGGGTGCCTTCTCTGTTTACCTTGGAAACGAAATCGTACGTGTTTTATATCACCACATGTGAGATACAACTTTATTTTTATCGTGCAGGCAGAACAGTGGAGATCCCGTGGGTGTGTGACAAATGATACTCTGTCACACTTTTGTATTAAACAGTCTGTTCTCTGTTTCATTTACTGACCAATTGCACCCACAACCATATTTTGTTCTTATGCTATCGGACTCAGTTTTTCCAATCACAGCATTTTCGCATGAACTAAGTAATGCATGCCAAAGTCGGAGAGTGGAGCTGGGATCATATATTAGTCACGAATTCTGTTGTTGGCGTCCTTGCGTAAAGGTTTCTTTCGAATTCTTGAGTGTCCAGTTTAACGTTTTGTGTTTGTATTCGATATCACAGTTAGTTCATGCACATGAAGTAAAAATAGCTATTTTGTAATACTAAAGAACACTTTTTATCATATGACTCGTCCGTTTTGTTCACTTTGAAACATTTGATATTTTGTTTTCATATTAATCAGTGATAAATAAAGCCTTCCGTCAATTTCATTGGTCAGTTTCAAAACTAGACAATTTGATTTGCTGAACAAAATAAAACTGGGCCACATTTTCATAATTTGCATAATTAGAGTTGCGCGCTTCCATTGGTCAATTTCAAAACTGGACAATTTCATTGGCTAAACAAAATACAACTGTGTGACATTTGCATAATTTCAGTAGGGAGAATTTACGTTATCTGTCCTATTTGGGGTGGGTTATATTGTATTCATCTTTTACCTCCAAGAAAAACGTCATTCATTTTTTTTTGATATTTTCACTTTTTGCTTCCAAAACATAGGTTATGACCCCTCATTGGAACGAGCTCGACGAGCTCGTTCCAATGAGGTGTCATAACCTATGTTTTGGAAGCAAAAAATGAAAATTTTTAGTTATACGAGGATGTTTTTTCCAACTGACGTCTGCAACTCAAGTTGGGTGATGGGTTAAAAAGTCATACTAAGTGGAAAATTTGTGCGTGTGTGTGTCATATGATAAATAAAATATGAAATGAGTGTTTTTCTCATATAATATTTATGAAACTCGTCCGAATTTTCCGTTTGGGCTCGCCAGAGGCTCGCCAAAACGGAAAATTCTTAGACTCGTTTCATAAATATTATATGAGAAAAACACTCATTCCATATCCTCTATATATGACATACAAATGAAATAGTGAGTAAAAGTGCAATCCACGGAAATGCAGAGCCCAGCGAATCTGTAATATCGTGTCGAATTGAGTGTCGAATTTAATCAGGCAGATGATTTTGAATCGAATCGAAAGTTGAACCGAACCTCAACGCTCTTCAAGTTGAAGATATTGCACCTTTTTACAGCCGTTATAAATATTATCAATCTCCACTCTAGTATTATATACAGTGGTGGAGACTCGTCTGCTTTAGCAAATCAATTTAGTTATTTGTTTATTGGTGTTTAAGGTCACATATTTATGCACAATAGCTAATCGTGACCGTGACGGTTTTACGAGTGGAGAAAGCCAAGGTACCCAGGGAGAACCACCGAGCATCGACGAGCAACTGTCAGCTCCTCAACATTCTAACTCTGTGCAAGCTCCGTTCAATCAGGGTTACAGCGGTTGAAGACATGTGCAACATCGACGTGCAGTACGCCTTAGTACACGGCGTCACCGTGCCCCCATGTAGACAACCAGGATAAATTGACTTGCCCAAGGACACAACGTGGGTCGTCCCGGACGGGGATCGAACTCGGGACCTCTAGCATAGAAGTGCAACAGTCTATCACTGAGCCACCGCGCTCCCCATTCAAATCAATTAAAAAATCGGAATATTTCAGGATGGAATCAAAGTTGTTTCGGAAGCGGAACACTTTGAACTCTTCTTCTATCATCACGTTTCCTGTACAGGAGACCTGGTGATAGATTAAGCTTTCAAGGGTGACACTTGGTAGGATTTTGAGAATGTCTTAGCGATTCGAAAATTTCCGAATCTACCCGACTCAACTCGACTCGACTGTTTTATGCTATTACCGATCAGAATTAAAAGTTATTCTTACTGTCAAAGTCATCTAGTGTTACATTTGAAATTTTGGACCACAAAAAGTAATTCGCAATCCATATATATATATGTACATGTCAGACAACTCTGGCTATATACATGTTATATATTATTCTAGTATATTTGTTCTTTGTCTCTGTAATTTCAGTTTGGGTGTATGACATCGCTTATTTTGGCTATTATCTTCAGATCCAGCTTTGTAGCGCTTTATATTGGAACATGCGTGCTAGGATTGTCACTCAGCAGTCTTTCACCAACATTAATTTCTGTTACAGAATTATTCATTGATATAAATCGTAAGTCATCCAGTAATTTGATGTTATCTTCTAAAATGTCGATCAGCCCATTCACGAACACAAACGACAGCCCATCAAGAGAGATTTACCTGTTATCTGTACAATTGGTCAGTCAAATTGGACGTACGATTGTTGTGTTGGACTAGTGCTGACAGATTGTGCACGACCAGAAGGGATGAGTTGTTCCTCGAGAAATACTTAGCACCACTGAAGTGATTATTTGATTATTTAATAACTTACCAATAAGCAATTCAATTATAACATAATTCCCTCTGAAACGCAGTAACGAAAACTCATAAATTCATGAAATATCTGTCAAAATCGGCTTGCGTTTCTAGCTGTACCATTCTTTTCTTTGAGGGTGGCAGGTAGACAGCCTATCTCTCTATTCCATTTCCCAATAGTATATATTTAAACTGATGTAACAACTTTTAGAATAAGATCTCTGTTGAATTGTATTGATGTGTACTGTTGAGCAAAATATCTGTCTGTGCATCTGTTGCCGCCTGAGAAGAGAAATAGACGGATATTCCATCTTCGTCTGCAGGAGCGTAAATTCTGTGGAGTGGGACACCCATCCTCTCCCTAAAAAAATCTCCCGATCATGGGTTTCGTCGGGCAGAGGTTGGGCAAGAAATTATGCAATATCAAGTTGGACAGACGAAACTGTACTCACGCTTTGGAGAACTCAGTTGGGCAAAATCTCTTGCATGTACGACAAAAATATACACTGATTTGAAAGTGCAATAAATGCCTGACTCAATATATTGGTAAACAAACATGAAAAACTCCTAAATTTCAGTTTTCATTCCAAATTCTCAGGAGAAATCCTATCTTCAAACACAAATGTCATATATCTTGAAAACCTGAATGATAATGTAAATCCTGAAATCAGTTAGATTGAAAATTAACCCAAATCATCTGGGCTGAGAAATTATGAACCCAATTGGGTTCATATTCACTCGACCCAGTTGATTTGGGTTCATTGTTAACCCAACTGATTTTAGAGTGGTGGAGGGTACGGTACTTTGCAAATTAGTTCACCTGTTCTGTGTTCAGAAAACAGTATTTTATCAATTGAAAGTACATTTGTAGCAAAATATTTTTGATAAAAGCTATTAAGTATGTTCCAAATAGCTGAGCGATATGACTGAGCCGACGGGCACCGAAAGCCTACCCCCCCCCCCCCCCCCCCCCCCACACACACACACACACACACACACGAAAAAATGTTAGTTACGGCCCTGGTCCTAGAATACATAACCTCAGAGAATATAGCGCGAGTTGATGAAACTGCCAAGGATGTTTTTTAGTTGTTAGATCTTCCAGAACAGTGGTCCTGTGTATAGCAGCAATACAGCTTTACCTAAGAAGCACTGTGATGTAATGCACGGTTGGAAAGAGCACCTTGAACAAGAAAGCATCTGAAATGATGAAACAAACCCTTGAAATTAGCTTTCGTAATCTAGGTTTCCACCTCAGCCCGTGCAATAACAAAGGTTTGTTTGTTTATTGGGGTATAACTACACTTTCAACGGATATGATCAATTAGTTGCTGATATTTTACGGGTGGGGGAAGTCAGCGTATCTAGGGAAACCACATGACAACGATGAGCAACTGTCTGGCTCTCCAACTTACTTACAATCAGGGGTGGAATTAGTTGAAGGAAAGTGGACTGTCTTCGTTTTGTACACCGCAGAACACAAAGCGCCAACTTGCTTCCGCTGGGTATTTGGAATTAAATGTCTTGCCCAAGGACACAACGCATATGATGCACGCCAGGATCGAACAGTAGACCTTTCGGTCTTCAGGCCACCGCGCTAACCAGTGTGGCTAACTAAGATCAACATATCAGTATTATTTCACCTTGTGTTTTGGTTATAAAACAATCTGGAAAATGGTTGTGTGAATAATAATGGTTTGCCTGAAAAAATAATGGAAACCCTTTTCTTCGTGAATCTCCAGTTTGTATTTTGAAAGGGCGTGGAACAAACTGTGGGAAGCCAGTCAACTGCATCTTGTGAAGAGTATTTGCAAGACTATACTGTATGGTTCGCTGTAAAGAATTATTGTAAATTTTTTTTTTCATGACGCCCAAATTCGTAATTTGAAAAGGCGTGTAACAAACTTCGGAAAACCAATTAGGTGCATGCTGTGAAGAGCATTTGCATGAATGTGACTGTTTTTGAGGACCTATTTTGAAACGCCAAAGCAAATTTCCAGCAAATGGTGCACCCAAAATATTGTATTTGCTAAGAGATGTGATAAAAAACACATCACTGACATTCCTCGGGGATTGCGGTGGCTCAATAGTTAGGGCATTGGACTTTAAATCGAAAGGTTCACGATTCGATCCCCACCATGGGTAACTGTTTTGTGTCCGCGTGGACAAGGCACTTAATCCTGATTGCACTCATGGGGCACGGTGGCGCTGTGTACTGAGGCGTACTGTACGTCGATGATGCACTTGTTTTCAACCAATACTAACCCTGCATGTGCAAAGTTAGTACGTTGAAGAGTCTGACAGTTGTTCGCCGCTGCTCGGTGGTTCTCACGGGGTTGTCTACCCGTAAAACTGTCCGCCACGAGGTGACCTTGGCTACGGAAAGTGACTTTAGTCCCCCCTCCCCCAACAACAAAAAACACCTTGACGTTACACAACCCAATCATTTTCCTTAGTATTGTCGCTTTGGAAAATACTATTTGTGGCAAAAGAGACAACTGTGTAACTCCAGGGATGGTGGTGTCAATAAATACAAAGTGTCTATTCACTTCTCGTTGCTTCCGCCTCGCAGGGTTAACTTCACCGTCAGTCGGGCTTAACACATATAATGTTCTGCTTGTGTGACTCTATCAGCGTTCTCACAGTTCAATCACAATTCAATCGGCGTCTACCACAGTCCACGATCATTTTGCGCCTTGCTTGGCTCTCACGGGGTTAAGTTATTATTCGCCTTCAGATATATACTTAACAAAGCTTACATAATAATATTCTGCAAAGTGTTCTCAACATCACCAGTTCTCGCACCGCCTAAAACTATTTTAACTCGCGAGCTATTCAAGCGCTTACTCAAGCTCTTAATACGGTTTCTAGACCCCAGCGTTACAGCTTTTACTTCTTTGGCTACTATGACACTACGGTTCGCAACCGTTAACAAACTACTATCGGTTCCTTACAACCCTCACAGGGTTACGACAATACGCGGACTTTCAATTTCGGTGCCTATGACCCTCGACGGCCAAGGCTAAACTCGGTCCTTCTCTGAGTGCCCTCAGGCCAACTGCCCCTCAGAATTCTGCTTCACTCTTTATACAGTCGGAACACAAAGTTTAAACACATTAATTCTGATTTAACGAGTGCTTTGTAATTCGGTATGGATAGAGATATTAATACGAATTTTGTTTGAGGTAAACTATTTTGACATTTCGGCGACAGGATAGATGCGTAATATGGGTGTGTGTCCAGAACATGTGTGATGCAGTGGTTTCCAACAATTAGATTTTAACTGGCCTTAATTACCCAGATAACTATTACAGAAGAAAATATCGTCTCTCTTACTATTGATCTGTGACAGCCCATGTGGCGTTCAAAAAGTGCGCCATAATGGACATTAAACTTCATACTTCATTTAGAAGCTCTTGAATTAACGTTAGTTTGACAAATCTGTTTTCGGGGTCCGTCACATACCTATCTTTATGCTTTACATTTAACCCAGGCAGAAATATTATGGAAAATATTTATACTTATAAACAAAAAAAAATCGCAATTTTTAGCTATCACCTTGACAACCCCTACCAAGGAACATACGCTCAGTTGTTCCAAATAAACCAAGGGGATAGCATTCACGTGCATCCACTTTCACACTTCTCTCTCAGGGCTATCTAATAACCTCGCACTGCAATTTCACCAATATACTCATAATTTTTCACATACACAGTCACACGCATCCGCACACTGATGCGCACAACAAATAACTTCAGTATTTCGACTCGGTTTCCCATTGGAATCCCATGAGTGCACCCACATCTCATATAAACTCGCGCGCACTCTTCCACTGGCGCACAATAGGAGGTGGTCCATTGGTACACATCCAGCCAACAGGTCCTCCTATACACTCACTCTCCCTCTCAACATCGCAAAATATAATGCTACTCTATCACAATTCTACACACACCTGTATCTATACACACTCACGCAACACCTGCGTAAAAAATATTAGCAAGGGGTATCCTCGCTGACCCAAGCCTGCCGATGGGCCCTTGCCCCAACTCCCATTATCTCACTAACTTACCCCCATCCTTAGATAGGGAGTCCCGCCCCCTCATGCCCGTCAGCGGTTTACCTGCTCTATTAGGCACCAACTTCAAATCCTCCCATTTATGGTGGGACCCTTACTATTCCCTAGAGAGCCCCACTGTCCCCTCCATCGGGACCTATTCCTTGGACGCGTCCTCCACCAAGGACCTCACTCATCTTCACGCCCAACACCTACATGCCCACAGGCGATGCCTGCGTGCAAGAGCTCGCTGCATCGGATGCAAAGCTCTGTAGATTAATTCCTGCCAATGTCTTCTTGGGTACCCCACTCCAAGCTCCTGCATCCACATCTCTGCTGCCTTTGTGTGTCTACTCCGGTCACCTCTTGTGGCCTTTCCTGGCCCAACGTGCTTCCCCCCGCTGTTCGTGTGGGTTCAGTGTCCTTTATATTTCGGCATCTCTGCAAAAAACCTTGTGCGGTAAAGCACTCCACATCCATCTGTGTCCACTCGATAATGACCGTTACCCATTATCTTTGTTACAGGGTATGGCCCCCTCCCACTGTAGCCGTGGTCTACCTAACCGTGTTGGCCGGAACACGGTCACCTTTTGACCGACCCAAAAGTTCCTAACCTTTGTTCTACTCACGTGCCGACTCACATTATCCCCCCTCTCGTCCACATACATTGGCTGCTTCCGTTCAGCCACTCCCCTGACTTCCGTCGTCAAAGGGTTAACCTTTGGGGCCTCCATTGTGCACTCTACCTGTGCCTCCTTACTCAACTCCACTGGTCTCTCCAGTAATTTTACCGGCCGCTTTGCAACTGCGGTTTGGGCTCGGGTGACCCCCCCCCCCCCCCGATGCCCCTTTGGGTGCCTTCCTCTCCGACCATGTCATGTCGGGTTCTGAACATACACCGGGTATGTTCCCAAGTATGAGGTCATAGATGGCCGCCTCAACACACATTGCCTGTACCTCACCGCTATAGAAAGGGGTATCCACCCTCACCCTTGCAAGGGGGAACCTCCTAATTGTCCCATCTATTAGCATGCACATGTGGTCGCGGCCCAATAGCTGGTCGTCCTTGACTAGTTGCCTACTCACTGCTACGCTACTGCATCCCGTGTCGCGAAGCATCTGCACTTCATGTTTACCCACTTAACCCGGGTACACGGGCATTTTCCCTCCATCTTTTGAGGCTGTGACTTCCTCGCACATTCCACTAATTATAGGGAGAACCTTTCCACCCTCTAACACGAGCTCCCCCTTTTCAATAGCATCCCGGAGTGGACTACTTTTTGGCCCAACAGTCTAGCAGAACGCGGCCGTCTGCCTTTTGTCCCAGGTCGGACCGCCGCTACCTCCGTTTCCCCAATTCGTTGGTGAAGGGTCCCTCCTTCCATTCCTATGGGGTCCGCCATTTGGCTTTGTGGGAGGAGTTTTCTTCCAACAGGCCCTCGCTAGGTGCCCCTTCCGCCCACAAACAAACCAAGACACATCTTTAGGGCTCTGTGGCCGGGTATTACCCCTCTTACCAGCCGGCTCTGGAGGGTTAATCCTAACCGGTGCCTTTGCAACTTGGTTCCCCCAAATCTTCCCGGTCAGGACTGGGTTTTACTACCCCCGTGGCCTTCCAAGTACTGTTCGGCTACCTTAGTAATTTCATCAACACTGTTTGGCCTCCTCTCCTTAACAAAGAGAGCCAACTCTGGGGCGCAAGTTGAAATAAACTACTCTCGGATGAGCAGATCTTTGAGGGACGGAAAATCTTCGTTGATTTCCGACATCTCAACCCAGCGGTCAAAATACCTAGTGGACCGCGCCACAAATTGGAATATACTTTCCCCTCTCTCGGGCTTACATTCCCTGAACTTAGCCCGGAATCCATCTTCGGTGAGCTGGTACCTCTATAAAATAGCTTTCTTTAGCTCACCATAATCATTTGCCAAATCAGGAGGCATACTTGTATATACTTGCAAGGATATCCCCGTTAACAACGGGCTTAAGTTTACTCCCCATGAATCCTCAGACCACTGATGATACGATGCAAACCTTTCAAACCTCTGAAGGTATGCATCGATCAATTCAAGCTCTCTCTCGTGTCTTCTTTCGGCTCTTTCCTTTTCAATCTCGGCCTGCCTCTCACCCCTTTCACGCTCAATCTCAGCCTGCCTCTCACCCCTTTCACGCTCACTCTCAGTCTGTCGTTCAGCCCTTTCCCTTTCCTTTTCACGCTCGGCCGCCCTTATTGCGGCCTCCTCGCGTTTCAAAGTCACCTGCCGTTCCAATTCTTCCCGGGCCCTTGTCCTCTCCCGTTCCGCGCTCTCATTCTCTCGCTCTCTTTCAGCAGCTGACTCTTTCGCTACTCGCTTTTGTTCGTCCCTGACAAACTTTTGCAGCTCACTCCCAGAAAAACCCAGGCGTTCCCTCGCCGAAATTAACTGGTCCAAAGTCATGAGAGCCTCCATTATTTCACTTGTAAATACATAAAATCTACACAGCTACGGTATATAACAATTTCCTCGCGCCTATCGTCGCGCTTAACCCTTCTACGGTGGATAATTATTTAGCTACCGCGTCATTTACTTCTGAACCCACTTAAATTTAAAAATTGCAAAATGTTAACCCTTTACGGCTCTCCTCTATTTCCCCAGAGCATGTTGATAACAATTTGCAAAAAACTCATATGTAAACTTCAAAAAGCATGTTCCATGAAATAAATTATCTTTGAGTGGATCGTTGATCTTTACCTTTAAAAATGTTACCTTTTAGAATATCCTGGTTGCTTCGCCAGTGTCGCAGGATTACAGGGGTTAAATTGATGTTCGAAATGATAGAGGAAAATTTATGTTCTTATCAGTGCTCAGCCGACAGCCAGTGACTGTCGTCTGAACCCCAGTTCGAAAGTAAACCTTGCCACCTTATCAATGCCCTATCCGCTTGGGACTCTTAGGATTCCTGAAGGTGCCTGTGGCTTACAACGCCAAAGGGTGATCAACGATAATTCACTGAAAAGATTATTTATTTACAAGTACGAAGAAACATAATATGACACAAATTACTCACAAAATTATCCATAAGAATACACTAATTACGCGGATAAAAGTTTATTCTTTAGGGCCCTCGACGTCTCTCACAGCTAGCTGTGTCCGCTGGATCAACCTCACATCATCTTCATCTTCTCACGGTTTGTGATAAATACAAAGTGTCTATTCACTTCTCGTTGCTTCCGCCTCGCAGGGTTAACCTTACCGTCAGTCAGGCTTAACACATATAATGTTCTGCTTGTGTGACTCTTTCAGCGTTCTCACAGTTCAATCACAATTCAATCGGCGTCTACCACAGTTCACGATCACTTTGCGCCTTGCCTGGCTCTCACGGGGTTAAGTTATTCTTCGCCTTCAGATATATACTTAACAAAGCTTACATAATAATATTCTGCAAAGTGTTCTCAACATCACCAATTCTCGCACCGCCTAAAACTATTTTAACTCGCGAGCTATTCAAGCGCTTACTCAAGCTCTTAATACGGTTTCTGGACCTCAGCATTACAGCATTTACTTCTTTGGCTACTATGCCACTACGGTTCGCAACCATTAACAAACTACTATCGGCTCCTTACAACCCTCACAGGGTTACGACAATACGAGGACTTTCAATTTTGGTGCCTATGACCCTCGACGGCCAAGGCTAAACTCGGACCTTCTCTGAGTGCCCTCAGGCCAACTGCCCCTCAGAATTCTGCTTCACTCTTTATACAGTCGGAACGCAAAGTTTAAACATATTAATCCTGATTTAACGAGTGCTTTGTAATTCGGTATGGATAGAGATATTAATGCGAATTTTGTTTGAGGTAAACTATTTTGACATTTCGGCGACAAGATAGATGCGTAATATGGGTGTTTGTCCAGAACATGTGTGATGCAGTGGTTTCCAACAATTAGATTTTAACTGGCCTTAATTACCCAGATAACTATTACAGAAGAAAATATTGTCTCTCTTACTATTGATATGTGATATCCCATGTGGCGTTCAACAAGTGCGACATAATGGACATTAAACTTCATACTTCATTTAGAAGTTCTTGTATTAACGTTAGTTTGACAAATCTGTTTTCGGGGTCCGTCACATACCTATCTTTATGCTTTACATTTAACCCAGGCAAAAATATTATCGAAAATATTTATACTTATAAACAAAAAAAAAATCGCAATTTTTAGCTATCACCTTGATAGAGTAGGATCAGGCTTAGAAATTAACCCTTTACCCAACGCAGACGATATCAAAATTTATTATTTTAAATATCATTTTTTCAAATTTTTAAAAAAAATTTTTGAAAAATAATATTTTTTCAACTGCTGAATTTGTATATTACTCGGGCGGATGCGGCCAATTCGTTGGGTAAGGGTTAACCGTGCAACTAGCAATGTCGTGGTAAAAGCTGCAGCTCTTACCAAGACATTTTCGATTGCCTATGTTAACTGCGGTAATTGTGGAGTCATTGTGCGAAATGTGGTATTGGGCAAATCCTCTGAGTCACAGCCCGTGTCAGTTCCCGTGCATGGCTAATTACGGTGATTGTGGAGACCTAGTATGAACTGATCGCAAAGAAAGCATACGTATATGTACATTATAAATCTCGGACATATTTACGCCATGGTCGGGCACTCATGGGTCATATAGTCCACCGATCGCCCCACCCAATATCTGAAGAGTGTTAAGGGAATGAGAGTAGTGTGATGCAATCTGTCTCAAAGAACCAAACTGTCTTCTATGCACAACAATATGTCTTCTATGCAAATGGGTCAAATAAACAGCTGCATCTCGGTATTTCACGAACACAGGCTTGGGTGTTGCTTTCGGTAAGTTTACATTCAGAATCCTCTGTAGGAACCCCTGGAAGTGAAACGATGTTTTTTTTGGTGTGGTAAACAAGCTATGTTTTACTGGTAAAACAGAATCCAGTCACCAATGCTTTGGGTGGAAGTCCTCTAAAATGGGCAATATGGGTATAAACGATTGACTGAACTTAACTTTATCTCCATGTTGCGGCCATGATTAGCCATTATGCAGAAGTGTGACCGTAAACACCAATAAATACATTTATTATATGACTATGATATTTTTACCCTAAATATCACTACTGTTTGGCGATTTTATTAAGACTGTCAGATCACACCAGGTGAGATTTTTCCGGATCAAAAATCCATATCACACTCGTACGGAAATTGCCGAGAATTTCCGTATGAATAACGTCGGACTATTTATCCGATAAAAATAGACTTCGTAACTTGGGAAGCCGTTGCCGTTGTTTACAAAGTTTTGTCTGCTACTTTTATGTTCGGCTTTCAAGGGAATAAGTAAATCGATGTTAGCACATTAAGTTACTGTTATTGTGTCAGTCATATAATACACCTATCATCATAACAGTGTGTTGATCCGTGTCGTAGTATCACGTCTCGTTGAGGTGACCAGATTGTCGGATCACACTCGCTGCTTGCAGATCAACACACTGTTGTGATAATATGTGTATATACATTCAGTATACGTTGGTTTTGCTCGAATTCTCACCACGTGACTTCACAGAACTTTGATTTTTTCGTGACCATGCCTAACCATTCTTCGGAAAAATGGATTTGAGGTACGGTACAGTGATCAATAAACTTGAAGCGCTAGCTCACCGGTTACCGCAGTGGACTTCAAATCGAAACGTCGTTTTCTTCTCCAACGGTTACGAACAATCAACATCGAAACAAAGACCCTTCTCATTGTGGATATTTTGTTTCTTAATTTCAGCCTCGATAGCTTCGTGTCTGGTAGTTTGTGCAGCGCTTGGTGAAACGCTATGCCCACTGGCAGTTGGTAATGTAAGTATCAATTCATTTATATTGATATTGGGGTACAATCAGGGCTCAAAATAAGCGGTGTCGCGTCGCTTTTTGCGATGCAAAACTTGCAAAAAGCTACACAATGTTAAATTATGTATAGCATTTTGCGATACAAGATAATCAACTGCAGCCTATTAGGCTGCAGTTGATTATCTTGTATCGCAAAATGTAAATGAAAATTTGCAAACAAATTTGAAAACTAGTTCACTGATGCTTTACTTCTGATTGTGGAACATTCCAGGCATAACTCAGATTAACGCTCCATCAAGCATCATTAGCAACTTCATATGTAAGATGAGTTCTGTTGGTTTAAATACTTCCTGTTTTTACAACATTTTGCATAAAATGTCCATTAAAAATAACTACAAGCCCATCAAATTAAAAATCCCAACTTCCATTATGAGAACTCTATTAAACAACCAAGACGCCATTTATAACAGTATACTGTCAGGGACACCTGAGGCCCCGTAAGGCCTGGGCTGACGTGGGGTTATTTAGTCCCGCTGATGAAGTTGCGGGAAAATTTGACCAACGTGGAGGGTCGGAATCCAAGTGTCGCGAACTCGGCGCAGGGAGCTGAGTTAGACCGACGCCGTGATTCCTTCTCTGCCAAATTGGCCTGAAATAGGTTCGATTTCCGTTAGGTGTGATTCCTAATCACTTCAGGCTGTATAATGGAAAGAATGATTTAAAGTAACAACGATTCTTTTATTTACACATAAAAATAAATCCGTTTCAATATTTCAACAATCAACAATTCGATTCTTTTCACAGAAAATGGGTCACTAGGGTTAAACAATTCTCAACAATCATATAGTCATTCTATAGCCCTGTACTGGCACTATAGTCTACACACTGGAAATGTTACTACTGTGAGCTCGCCATAAGAGCTTCACAAATCTGAAATGTTATTACTGTGAGCTCGCCATAAGAGCTTCACCCGCTTTGGCTCAAATGTCAACGTCTGCGCGTAACTGTACCTCTGGCTGTCGGAGGGTTCCGACCAGAAATGTTCGTCATCTATAAAGCCACCGTACTTCTGATTTGGGTCAGATATTGTCTACTCATACTTTATGTGCCTTTTAAAAGTTCTCCGTGAAAGTCCTATTGAAATATTCACCGTTCCTGGTTGAATTCCGATTCACAAATGCCCCTTTTTGTGCTAGGGCGAAATTGTCACTCACACCGATCTCCAGTCGGTATTACGATGCTTCGACAGCAAAACAAACTACTCAGAACGCAATCAGTCTGACGCTTCAAAGGGTTAATACGCACAATACAATTAACCTACACTTCTGACTATTGCAGGCTGATACCTACTACTCGACAATCTAAACTTTAACGTTCCAACTTGGGTGTTCCTTCTCACGAATTCGGCCCCGTAGCCGCCTATCAACGTTAAGCTAAATCAATCGTGGAATGCCCTCTCTAGCGATTCCAGCCGTTTCAGGGTCCTGTGATCGAAGGTACCCCTATGCCAGGAAACAGAGTCCGCCTGTCCTGGACTTCACCAACGTGTGTGTGACCCCAAGTGTGTGTCTAATGCTCTGCTCTTCAAGGTATATATACTTTTTATCCTAAACTGTCAGGTGGACCGACGTTCATCTGTCCACCTGTCAAAACGGTGGGGGTGACATATATCGAGACAGAATCAATACAAGTCATCTCGCGCGTGACTTAACGGTGATTTCACTTGTCGAGAAAACCGATTCGTTCTTGCCATTATTGCTACCTAATGATCAGGTGACGATACGATAGACATTTCTATCGTTTTAGAATCTCGTTTCTCAATTGGCCGTGACGATATCTTGCCACCAACTGATTACGTCTCGTAAGACTCGCGACTACTGTATAAATTAAATGAGATTAGACCTTATCTAAAGATACCGTTTCTCCCCTGGGTCCCTGCGCTAAAGCTGGATATACACCACGTGTGTTTTTTCTATGTCCAGCTTTACAGAGAAGTGAAATTCGCCTTGATGCGGAATATATATTTTGAACTTACAATATCTTTAAATATGAGGCCCCTTGCCCCTATATTTAGGCTGGCTTTGCCCTGACAACTCCCTTCCCGAGAGAAACACCCTGTGTATCTCATAAAACACAAGGGGCAAAGCCACGTACGCTCGCCTCTCACACCTTTTTACAATCTACCCATCATGTTCAAGACAACAAAACTGTACCCTAGTGGTCGTGGGGGTCATGACCGGGCTCATGCGTCGGCCATACCGATTCCCACGACACACACGCTACCACATGCTCCCGTCTTGCGGGTTTACATATGGAGAGTAGCCTTATTCTTAGATTTGCAGCACTCTCTCTCTCTCTGTAATACTATATATTTACACCTAAACATACACAGTTTTATACACATTCGCCCATTTTGCAAACAGTTCACTTGGCACTCACTCCGACGAGTAACACCGTCCGCGCCTTTGCGCCAGATGGGTTAATTCCAACGGAGTGTAACTTCACCTCCCGTTCCCCTATGTCTTGTGAAGGGGCAAACGATCCCTGCATTATGTTGAGCCTCACCCTCGCAAAGTTCAACCAGGGGATTAAAATTGTGCCTCACACACTCACACATTCAACACACAGATTTCCCGACCGCGCCTTTGCGACAGACGGGGTTAGTGTATCCCACACTTACAAAACTCGCCACACATGCTCCCCGTCCACGCACATGCGACGAACGGGGCAGTGTATCTCACATTCGCACTCACAAACAACTCTAGTCAGCAGTCAGAGCAATAATAATACTAAAATAAGAAAATTTCTTCCGGGCCTTAATACCGGGTTTACGAAACTCATCACCTCACCCACAAAGAAATATTTGCGACTGGAGCCCCCGTCCCAGACACCAGGCCCACAGCCACCCAAGTATTGCTTCTTTATAACCACCGACCATTGGTAGGGGTCTGGTTCCCAATATCCCCTTGGGTAACCCTTGACACACCCCTACTTCTCGCCCCGTTATTCCTACGGGTATTCCACCAGGGTCCCCATACCCTGTCATTGTCGCATTCCCAAGAGCTTCCCTTGGCGCTATATCCCCCAGGCTCACTCGTCCCGGCGATTACCTTCGTTCGAACGACACCGGCCGCCCTTGGCCCTTGTGCCGTCGACCCCCGGTCCATTGCGACGACTTCTTGCGCACCTTGGGCGCTGCGTGCCCCCGGCACTCACTGCGTGGTCTCCGCCACCTAGGATGCTTCTCCTTTGATTTGTGGACTCTTTCCTCGGCCCCTTGGGCGCCCCTCTTAGCGGTCCCATCCACTTTAACGCCCTCAACTTGTATTGACCCGTGCCCTCTCAACTCTTGGGAAGTTTGCCCAGCCATTTGCGTGGGTCTGGCCTCCCCTCTCCACACGGGTGACACCGACTTCTTGGGGCGCTCAACTCCCCCACATAAATTTGCTTGAGGGTCTTTCCCCAATGATCCCATCGGTTTTCCTCGCTGTTTGCCGTTTAGCCTGGACCGCCTGCGGCCCCTTCTCCCTAATTGGACAGGAGTCGTCCCTCCTGAAACTTCCCGACATTTCGTCGTGTAGGGGCCATCCCCTGCACCATCGGATTGGTTCCCCCTGGGAACCTTCCCTTCCTTACTCGTTGGGCCCTCACTTGGCCCCCTATCCCTGGACCATAACTCATCAGGGCTTGCCCTTACCCCTGGGATATTACCTATGACCAGGGCATACACAGGTGATTCAATGCACATGGCTTCCACTTCGCCACAATAAAATGGGGTATCCACAGTTATCCTCGCGATGGGGAACCTTCTAACGGTCCCATCTATCAAAATACACAAATGGTCGCGCCCCAACAATTGCTTGTCGTCAACCAGATGCTTTCTAACCGCTGCAGAGGAGCACCCAGAATCCCGGAGCAGACGGACCTCCCTTTGTCCCACATACCCTGGGTACACTGGCATATCAACCTTCTCCTGCGAAGTTGTGAGCCTCTCACACATGCCACTTATTATCGGGACAACCTTCCCGCCTTCCAGCCTTAATTCTCCCTCTTGTATACATTCCCGGAGGGGACTGTGTTCTGGACCGATAGTTTGACAGAACGCTGCCGTCTGCCTACTGGGCCCTGGATCTACGGGGTCACCTTGCTTCCAACCCCTTGGCGCTGCGTTCCCGGCCCCCTGCTGAGGTGGTCTAATGTTCCCAGTGGTCCTTACCTGCTTCTGCCAGCAGTCCCTGGCAATATGACCCCGCTTGTTGCAGATAAAACAAGTGGTGTCCTTGGGAGCGCTCCCCTTCCGGCTGGTCTGCGACGCAGGAGGATCGGGGTGGTGTTGCCTTACGGGTGCCATCGCCAACCCGTTTTCCCCACCCCTAGCCGATTTGGGTGCGTTTACACTCCCACCGTGGGCCTCGATGTAGCGTTCTGCCACAGTTGCCATCTCATCATAGGTGGGCGGACCCCTTTCCTTGATGAACAGGCCCAACTCCTTGGAGCATGTAGTTAAAAACTGCTCCCGGAGAAATAGATCTCGCAGGGCTCCGTATGACTCATTCACTTCTGGGAGATCAGTCCAGCGGTCAAAGTACCGCCTAGCTCGGGCAAAATACTGAGGTACTGTTTCTCCCTTCTCCTGCTTAATTTCTCGGAACTTGGTCCGGAATCCTTCTTCAGTGAGCTGGTATCTCCGAAAGATGGCATTCTCCAGCTCACTGTAGTCGTTAAGAAGTGCAGGAGGCATACTGGTATAAGCCTCGAGGGCTTTACCTGACAACAAAGGGCTCAAGCACATATCCCATGTGTCTTCTGGCCACATTTGACTGGAGGCAAAACGCTCGAACCTCTCCAAGTACGAGTCCAAGTCATCTGTGTTTTCATTAAAATGAGCGAGGTGGGGCGTGGGGCATGAATTGCTACCCCTGCACTCCCGTCCCATGAGCGCCGACTTCCATTCTCCACATCGGCCCTTGCTCTGAGGAGCTCTAATTCTCTCTCGTGCCTCTGTTGTTCTAATTGGGCTTCTCTCTCTCTCTCGCCTCATTTGCTAATTGAATCTCGCTCTCTTTCGCCTCTCTTGCGTCTTTCTCACGCTCTCGTTCTAATTGGGCTTCTCTCTCCCTTGCGTCATTACGTAAGGCAATCTCCTTAGCCTCACGTTTCTGCTCATCTTTAACGAACTTCTGAAGTTCGGCTCCCTCAAGGCCCATTTCCTTGCCTAAAGATACCAGTTGGGCGAGGGGTGTAACAACATCCATTTTGATTTTTTCTTTCTATCTTCAACACTCGTCAGAAAGAATGAAGAAGGAAAAGAAAGAAAGAAGAAAAAAAATATGGCAATTGATCCTAATTTACCTCTGTAAATTAACGTAATTAAACGCCCCAAATATTCTGAAACCTACAGCAGTTATAGTGGCTATTAAGTATCCTCTTGGGGACTACTGTATTGCGATATTAAACCCTTGAACGGCATCAGCTGACCGAATGCGTCAAAACATAAACAGAACCGCCGTTAAAATAAAACAAAATTTCCATATAGCCATTCTTTATCTTTTAGAAATATCCTGGTTAGCGCTCGCCAATCAATGTCAGGGACACCTGAGGCCCCGTAAGGCCTGGGCTGAGGTGGGGTTATTTAGTCCCGCTGATGAAGTTGCGGGAAAATTAGACCAACGTGGAGGGTCGGAATCCAAGTGTCGCGAACTCGGCGCAGGGAGCTGAGTTAGACCGACGCCGTGATTCCTTCTCTGCCAAATTGGCCTGAAATAGGTTCGATTTCCGTTAGGTGTGATTCCTAATCACTTCAGGCTGTATAATGGAAAGAATGATTTAAAGTAACAACGATTCTTTTATTTACACATAAAAATAAATCCGCTTCAATATTTCAACAATCAACAATTCGATTCTTTTCACAGAAAATGGGTCGCTAGGGTTAAACAATTCTCAACAATCATATAGTCATTCTATAGCTCTGTACTGGCACTATAGTCTACACACTGGAAATGTTACTACCGTGAGCTCGCCATAAGAGCTTCACAAATCTGAAATGTTATTACGGTGAGCTCGCCATAAGAGCTTCACCCGTTTAGGCTCAAATGTCAACGTCTGCGCGTAACTGTACCTCTGGCTGTCGGAGGGTTCCGACCAGCAATGTTCGTCATCTATAAAGCCACCGTACTTCTGATTTGGGTCAGATATTGTCTACTCATACCTTATGTGCCTTTTGAAAGTCCTCCGTGAAAGTCTTATTGAAATATTCACCGTTCCTGGTTGAATTCCGATTCACAAATGCCCCTAGGGCGAAATTGTCACTCACACCGATCTCCAGTCGGTATTACGATGCTTCGACAGCAAAACAAACTACTCAGAACGCAATCAGTCTGACGCTTCAAAGGGTTAATACGCACAATACAATCAACCTACACTTCTGACTATTGCAGGCTGATACCTGCTACTCGACAATCTAAACTTTAACGTTCCACCTTGGGTGTTCCTTCTCACGAATTCGGCCCCGTAGCCGCCTATCAACGTTAAGCTAAATTAATCGTGGAATGCCCTCTCTGGCGATTCCAGCCGTTTCAGGGTCCTGTGATCGAAGGTACCCCTATGCCCGGAAACAGAGTCCGCCTGTCCTGGACTTCACCAACGTGTGTGTGACCCCAAGTGTGTGTCTAATGCTCTGCTCTTCAAGGTATATATACTTTTTATCCTAAACTGTCAGGTGGACCGACGCTCATCTGTCCACCTGTCAAAATGGTGGGAGATGACATATATCGAGACAGAATCAATACAAGTCATCTCGCGCGTGACTTAACAGTGATTTCACTTGTCGAGAAAAACGATTCGTTCTTGCCATTATTGCTACCTAATGATCAGGTGACGATACGATAGACATTTCTATCGTTTTAGAATCTCGTTTCTCAATTGGCCGTGACGATATCTTGCCACCAACTGATTACGTCTCGTAAGACTCGCGACTACTGTATAAATTAAATGAGATTAGACCTTATCTAACATACCGTTTCTCCCCTGGGTCCCTGTGCTAAAGCTGGATATACACCACGTGTGTTTTTTCTATGTCCAGCTTTACAGAGAAGTGAAATTCGCCTTGATGCGGAATATATATTTTGAACTTACAATATCTTTAAATATGAGGCCCCTTGCCCCTATATTTAGGCTGGCTTTGCCCTGACATATACAAGTCCATGCAACCCTTAAAGGCAGTTCAGTTAAAAAAAACTTAGTAAATCGTCCCCTGAGTTCCAATGTGTTCTATGTGCCTACTGGCACATAGAACACATTGGAACTCGGGGGACGAAATGTTTCATGTGTTGCAGATCATTTGGAAATGCCCAGAAATGGATGAAACTTTTCTATCTACTTTGAAGAATTCAATATAAAACAGCATAACATAACTCTGGTATACAAAAATAGCTATGTAATTTTTACAAAATACTGTTCATTTTTTGGAAATGCGTAGCATTTTGCTACGCAAAGAAAAAAAGTTATTTTGAGCACTGGGTACAACAGATGTAATTTTCCTGAGAAGTCTTGAAGCGTAAGAATAGTTGCCAGGGAGCTCCCAGCAGGGGCGTAACTAAAGAGGGTGGGTGGGTTTCATACTTTACCAGCCGGGATATTTTGTTTTGATTTGATGTCTTAGATTTGCTCCTACTCTTAACCCTTTACCTAACAGGAAAGACAGGCGACACTTGCAAATAAAATTCTTGAATAACCAATTTTTATAATTTTTTGCGTCAAAAACATAGCTTATGACCCCTCATTGGAACGAGCTCGTTGAGCTCGTTCCAATGAGGGGTCATAAGCTATGGTTTTAAGACAAAAAGTGAAAAAAAAAAAAAATATTGGATGGTGATTTTTGTGATAAGCGCTGGCCCATTTTTGTCGTTACGTTGGGCAAAGGTTTAATCGTGTAATTTCTTACAAGACTAAGATAATCCATGACGTGATTTTGAATTGCCCTGTTTGGACCCTCATTCCAATACCTGCTTGAACTTGGGCCCTTCAGGTCAAGATAATTCATGCATTGTTTTCTGTTTTTAACATACTAGTAGAAAATCTCGGCATTGCAGGAGTCATCGGCTGTGAATCATTAGGGAAACTGAGGAACAAAAATGCCGTGTAAACCGGCTTTTGTCGAAGTGCCATAATCGACAGCCGACTAGGGAAAAAAGCCGCTTAGAAATCGATGAACGCTTCACATGATTAAAATAAGAAATCAAGAAAAATATGAGTTGCACAAAATAAGAATTGAGCCACCATATTCTATCCACATATAGTGGTAATATTTAGAGGTTATTACTTGATCAATTTCATATCGGCTGAGATATCAGCCTGAGGTAACTTCATATCAGCCTGAGACCGAAGGTCGAAGGCTGATGTGAAGTTACCGAGGGCTACCAACTTAGCCGATATGAAACTAACCAAGTGATAACCTGTTATTTATTATAACCAAAACCAATAATTACAAATTTTCTGAGATCTGACCTTGGGAAGGGCGGAAAAAATTTGCAGTATGCAATGCCGGGGTGGGTGGGTGGGTGGGTGGTCAAACGGCTCAAAAACACATTTTTTCCAACCCCTTGCAAATTTTTTTCGTCGTGCCATTTTATGCCAAAGTAAACACTTTAACCCTTTACCCAACGTAACGGCCAAAACCGGCCAGCGCTATTCTCAAAAATCGCCAATTAATTTTCATTATATTTTCATTTTTCGTCTCAAAAACATAGGTTATGACCCTTCTTTGGAAAGAGCTCGTCGAGCTCCTTCCAATGAGGAGGTCATAACCTATGTTTTTGAGACGAAAAATGAAAAAACATTAGTTATTCAAGAATTTTGTTTGCAAGTGTCGTCTGCTTTTCAGGTTAGGTAAAGGGTTAAAATGATTTAGACTAATATACACACATTATAGCCTTATTAAGGAGTTGTATTGATGGGTATGTTGAGCTATCTGGCCCATCTGGGCCCAGTGCTGGACCCATGATTTTTTAACCAGCAGTCTGTTCAGCCTTGAGTATCTCGTTTTCTATAATTTCATATCCTACTTGCGTATTTAAATAAATTTAAACATTTCTTATAATCACAGAAAATCAAAGGCCTTTAGGTTCTTCATGGCTCTTAAGAAATAAAGACTTTATGTATATGTAAATTATTTTCAACATACATCAAGGATCAAGATACAACTTACAGTAGAACAAATGGTTCTCATAACAATTGCACCAACAAGTGTTAAAATAAAAAATAAAATTAACGAAAAATTAAAACAAAGCTCTCATGTCCCATTTAGATAAAATAGTCATAACTTATAGAGCCTACACAGGTTCATGTGTCAAAAAATGGTTTCTATAAAACCAATCGCATGACATTCCCTGTGTCAAAATACCTCTGTAAAATCTCGAGGTCACATAAGAAATACCCAGTAACGATGATGCTGAGAGGGGTGGGTGTCCAAAATATGTCGGATTTTTTTTGTGCAAGATATATTTGTTCAAACTGGCCGGAAAATTATGCGGAAAATAAAATCTTGCGGTTTAGGGGTGGGTGGTTGTCCTTGAAGGTCGAATGCAAAAAAACGACATCGTGTACTGCAAATCTTTTTCGACCCGTCGACCTCCCGACCCCCGACCCCCGATCTGACAGTGTTATTGTTTCTCAGGCTTCTGCACAAAGTCCGAAGTTTCTTCTTCTCCAACTCCTTGTTCAGCTATCCGAATGTCCAACCCTCGCCACTAGGGAAGCCGCGACGTTCGAGTCGCCAAACTACCTCTTCTCCCATTTCGATGAATCTCCACGTTCGACTCTGAAGTTTACTTTGCGATGAATTTTCAGTATAACTCATTTCTTTGATATCTTCATCCACCTAATCATTACTTACTGCCATCATTAATTCTATTAGTTATCCTTGTGTTTTCCAGGGTGTATGGGAATTTACAACGGTTTGGGAACTCATACACCCTGAGGCGAAACCGAAGGGTGTATGAGCTCTCAAACCGGTGTAAATTCCCAACCACCCTGGAAAACACAAGGATAACGGATTTATTTCCAAGAATTTTGATGTACTTAATATTTTAACCTGCATTGTGGGCAAAAACTGACAGAACAATTGTACTTTGTAAATTTCTTAACAAAACCAGACAAGTATGGATGTCATTGGAACTGGCTCAATTAGCCAGTTCCAATGACATCCATATCTGTAATATTTTATTGCACATAAATATTAAATTTCCCGTATTTTTATTTTTTTTCTTACATAACTGAGCAGAAGGTATGAATTAAAAATTGGTACTTTTTTAGCCATATAGCCTGCTATTGTATATTCTTGTTTTTACACCGTGGTCAACCACGGTGTAAAAAAAAACCCACTGTGGATTGCAAGTTACACCGTACCTCTCAGCCAATCAAAACGCGGCATTTTGTTTCATTTGGAAATAAATCATCTTATCTCCATGAGGGTCCCGTTTTTCAATCTGTTTTACATTTAGGCTCCCCATTTTGCTTTTGCATCCAAACTATTCCCACCCACCCTGCCATTTTAGCACAACGCAGGGCCTTTTTATTTACAGGTGATATGGTTTTATTAGCCGATGTGAAGAGGACTTGAATAAACTGTTAACCACTTTAGGAAAGTACGGGGATAAATGGCGACTTGGATTAAACGGAAACAAGAGTAATGTGATACCCGTGGGCCTTGGAGTAGATGAGTCCCGAAGTTGGGGGGTGGTAAAGTTTTTTATTGGGGAAGGAAAAGAAAGAATATAACTCTGTGGGAAACAGGGCAATATGACTACTTAGGGGTGAACTTATGTGTCACGGATAGAGGTTTACACAGAAAACACACCAGCAAACTTTAACACAGAAGAGAAAAGAATACTCAATCAGTTAACCCTTTACCCAACGAATCGGCCGCATCCGCCGGCGTAATATGCAAATTCAGCAGTTGAAAACATAGTATTTTTCAGCAAAACCATATCAAGTGACCCCTCGTTGGAACGAGCTCGTCGAGCTCGTTCCAACGAGGGGTCACATGATATGGTTTTGTTGAAATTTTTTGAAAAACCTGAAAAAATGATATTTAAAATAATAAATTTTCATATCGTCTGCGATGGGTAAAGGGTTAAAACGTCTGTGAAGGAACAGCTTTAACAATGTGTTCGTCGGAAAAACTATTTGGGAGAGGGTGGTGTTACCAAATATAACTTACGAAACGGATGTGATCCCTTTGAACCAAACTGCAGTGAAGAACTTGGAGATTCCGTAAAATGATGAGGGTCGGTGGATAATCTGGTCAAGTAACGTAGTCGCACTGGAATCAGTCAAGAGTAAACTTGGTTGGACGTCTGGTAAAAAAAGAATAGAATTGGGAAAATAATGTTACTTGAATTACCTGTAAGCCTTCCAAACAGCAGATGGTGTAAGATGACATTTAACTATGTATGCATGGGATTCCAACATTTAGACAGGATGGACAAGGCAGATATGGAGTTAATGAAGAATTATTCCATTGAGACAGGAAATCTACAAGGAGGAGTGAAGCAGCGGAAGTTTTATCAGGGGAACGGTTCTCGATGATTGCAATAGATACTGGTGAGCTGGTGTTGGGTGGGTTATATAAAAAAAAACGATGCACCAGCCTTTGAGGAATACCTCGAAGGATCGTTTGGGGGTCTCTATTGTTAATGTGAGATCAAAGTCACTCGAGTTGAAGGGAAACATCGGGAAAGGCGAGGAAAGAGGGTGCCAGATGTTCAGCTTAGGAGTTAGGGAGACCCTGGTCATTTCATTTTAGAATGTCCTAAATATTTGTATAGACGAATAAAACTAATGGAAGTATGGGATGTAAGCAAGAGAGATAAGTGGATGTGGGATGAGGGTAAGCGTGAATATCATAGTTGGGGAGATTGAGAGGGATAGAGGGGGAGGAGTGACTAGGCGGGTGACGTGGTTGATGCCAAACGCTAAAAAATACACGGCAGTGTCAACCTAATCATTTTGCGTAATGTGGTTCACTCCCGGAAAGATATTCTCATATATCTACCTGATGAAAGAGATCGAAAAATATTTGTTAGACATTTTCCGCTCTCTATAAGGAAGGTATATAATAAAGGATGTATACATTGGGAGGGTTTAACCCTTTATCTAACGAATCGGCAACATCCGTCCACGTAATTTACAGTTTGAGCAGTTGAATAAAATGTTCAAGCTCGTCGAGCCTGTTGCAGTGAGGGGGTTAAATGATAGGGTTTTGTTCAAGTGTTTTGATAAACTAAAAAAAGAAATTAAAATAACAAAATTTGATATCGTGTGCATTGGGTTGAAGATTTATTTCTACTTTCTGCTTTTTTCAGTTATTTGTAGAGATTGGCGAATCATTTTTCCTTGCGTTCTGTGTTACTGTAGCGGGTCTGAACGGCATTCTTTCTGCATTGTTATATCTGACAGGCCAAAGAACGCAGCGATATAAAGGTAAGGATAAACAAATAGACCTTACTTCAAAGATTCACACACTTCAATGAACAATACTGCCACCTTGCAAATTTATCGACGGAGTTTTCATGGCTCACATGGCCGACATGTGAAAACATGAAGTGATACATCTCTGGATTGGTAAAGGGAGAAAACACCCGTAAAAGTTAGATTGGGCAAGGGCTAGCGCGAAATATGTAATCTGATTTGTTATGTGATCTCGATTGAGCGATCTGATCGGTCGATTAAGGCATCATTCAACGGATATATTCAATATTGTTCCGAGATAGCCAGGGGTAGCACAGGATAGCTTGATTAGGCAAGTGGCAGACAGACTGACAGGATTTGAGACATGGTTAGCCAGAACTAGTTCTAGGCGGTTTTGATTCTTCAGATTCGGTTTCGGTTCGGTTTCCGGGAAAAAAAACTCGATTTCGGTTCTGTTTTTCTACGTGTAAAAACAAAAAATAAACAACTTTTCAGACTCCTCAATTGGTTATTCGACACCACTCGACATAAAAAAAACCTTATCTGTATGTATCTTCATTGGGTTCAGCCTAACTTCCCTTTCATCATTCTTACGGGTTTATGGGATCAGTTGCCAAGCCAATTAACAATCGTAAGATAGTTTGACCAGTTTGTGCACACAAACACAGTAAAACCGTTCGGCCGGTTTTTGCTGGGTCTTGCGGTTCGGTTTTCCGGTGTGCTGCAAAAACCGGAACAGAACCGGAAAACCGAAACCCGCCCTGCCCTACTTCAGTTGAGACTGTTGAGAGTTACCGTGTGGAATAGAAGCTGCATCATTTCATACGTTGTGGCGTGACCGACCCAGGACAAAAAGTAATACCATTCCTTAGTTTGGGTGTCCACAGTGACTCTCAAATTTTGCTTTCAGTCCAGTCCGGTCTGTAAATTAATGGAGCATTATGTGACATGTAAAGAGTCAGAGGTACGAAACTTGAAATCGCAAGCGCATGGTCGCAGGTTTGTGTCAAATTAGAAATGAGCCCCGGGTGTGATCTGAGAACTGAACTGTTATTAGGCACGAGTCGCCTGAAAAGAGGAAAGGAGATGAGTGTATTTGACTTCAACTCCTAGAAACGTTCCTCGAGAAACCAAAACTGGTTCATCGGTTTGTTCTGGTAGGGGGGGGGGGGGCAAATTTGGTTACATGAAACCAAACATACAGATGTTTTGGTTCCTCAGTCTTTCACATTAACTTGACTGTCACGGTCTCCGGACATTTTAAGAATTTTAAAATATAACACCATGCCAAGATGAAGTTTAAAATGGCGACGGAGGAATGTCTGTAACATTCTTCAATTGTTCCACCGCGTATGCTTTAAGCTGTGGTACAACGCCGATTTTTTTGTAAACAATACAGGCAACTCTGTATAAAATTGACTGGTTCTAGACCAAATGAAGACTCATTTGTTTAATGTTTAGGTTCTTCGACGAGTTTTGATTGTACTTGGAACCAAATTTGGAGCGGATTTCTCTGTGTGCTGTTTTGCTCGGATGGCTGCAACAGACCCTGTCGCGCGTGCAAAAAATAATTACATCGATTCAGCGCCGACTTGCAAAATCGATGACCCACAAAATCTCCGACCCGAAAATTGATTTTCATTTACATGACTGATAAGTGTAGTTAAATTTGATACCGACTGAATTATTATTACTTCACGAAACAGCTCAATAAAGAAAATATAAATTTGATGGCTGGTTTTGTTGGGAGTTTTTTTCTGTTTTAAACTTAATAATGTCCTTTGGAAACATTGAACAAATGGCTTTACAAACCCTAAATTCATGTAAATGGTGGTGTGTCTGCCAGACTTGGAGACGATGTAGCGACAGTCGGATCAGAGCGCACAGGCGCGCAGACGGGAATTTTTAGAGAGGGTGGGGGCGATCGTCATCTTAGAAGTGAGAACCAAATAATGCTCCGTGGTAGCATCTGAGAAAATAGAAAATATGTGAAGTTTAGGATCTAAAGTATAAACACTTATGCACTATTGTATGTGAAAAATTACATGCAAAATAAATGATAAAGTTGATAGACATATTATATTTTCCAGATATATATTATGCCTAGATGTGTTCTTATGTTAATACGTGATTCTGGTAGAAATTAAACAGCGAAAGGTTCGGTATAACACCAGGACTATGCAAGTAGTTTCTATGAAACGCTAAGGCACTTTCATGACTTTGATACTTTTTTCATAACCAAGTATCAAAGTAGTGCGCAGGCGTTTTCACAGAACACGCTACATGCAAACGAGGATATTTTCGTTTTAACCCTTTACCTGACACGAAAAAGCAGACGACACTTGCAAAAAAAATCTTGAATAACTATTTTTTTTTCATTTTTGTCACAAAAACATAGTTTATGACCCCTTGTTGGAACGAGCTCGACGAGCTCGTTCCAATGAGGTGTCATAATCTATGTTTTTGAGACAAAAATTGAAAAAATAATGCAAATTAATTTGCCATTTTTGAGAATAGCGCTGGCCGGTTCTGGTTAGCCACAGAGAGTACGAGGTATTGGGATAAGTGAGGTCGACCCTTTTTATCCCAAAATTGTAATCACTCATGGGTGCTAGTCCTTCAAGTGGGACTCCAATTTTGTGGTGAGATGCGTTCGCACCCGTCAGACCTCTCCTTGCTAGGTGCCTGGAGCTTTATCTTGGAATAATTAGAAACAAATATATTTATATTTGTATGTTAAAACCTTGAATAATTTGGTCTAGTCCCCGGAAAAGGATTAAGCCTTTGTCAATCATACGTTGACGGTTATAGTACTAATTTTTCAACCAAACGAATAGATATTTTCATCCAAACCATAGATTGTGACGACCCTTCATTGGTAGGTTAAATTTCAACCTTAGATCGCAGCCTTACAAAGTGTAGCACTCACTATAAATGACCGAAATGCTGCCAAACATAATTAAGTGGCCTATTTGGAGTATCATGAAGACAGTCAAGTGGGCTATGGTACCACCTGCAGTATGCAACTATTGTTTTTGCAGTTTTTAATTTCTTCTGCTGTTCTGTTCATGAAAACTGGGAAATATAGAATTGAAAGACTGGTGAGATCTCATAAGCCTTGCTTTGGAAGACTAGAAAGTGATACAAATTTGACATTTTGATATATAGAAAATTAACCGACCACCATCTAACTTAACTGATTGAACGTACAGTGCTATTTAAAAACTCGTCGTCATTCAAATTATTTTTTCACTCCCCCCCCCCCCCCCCCCAAGACATTGTTTATGGTCCGCTGTTGGAACGAGCTCGACAATATGGTTCCAATGAGGGGCGCATGAACTATGTTTTTTCGGACACAAACGGAACTTCTTTAGTTATTCAAAAAATGTTTTTGAAAGTAGTTTTTTAGTCGTGTTAGGTAAATGTTTCAAATGACAAATACAATCTTTCAAGACATATATTTATAACTAAATAAATAAATAAAGTTTAATTAAATTTCTTGCTTCCTTCCTTGTGTTTACAGGTCTTCAACTTGACTCATTTATCTGGCTCTCCAACAACAGTAACACGAAACGGGCAGGGGAAAGTACTTTCATAAAACCAACAAGTGTTAAATATTATTCGAGAATGACGGACGACGAATTGAGTCCAGACGCTGCACCAACCGCACCTTCAGAAGAAAAATCAGACGGGCGAACAGATTTTGGAGATCAACGATGACGAACACTGGGAGATAAAACTTATAAGTTTTAAAACTGTGTCAGACTGGCAGTTTATGCGGTTGATAAATTTTATTCCAGACAATTTTATTGAAAATATTGATTTTATCGGTCTCGTGAAAACATTTAATTTTTTCTTCGGACAATCTTAAAATGGTGAAGAAGTATATTTTTTCTGTGATAATGTATTTGATGCTGGACAATAGTAATTATCGTATATATTTTCTCTCTCTCTCTCTCTCTCTCTCTCTCTCTCTCTCTCTCTCTCCACCCCCTCTCTCTGGTGGGCCGTGTATGTATGTCAATATGTGCCTATGCGTGTGTGTGTTGATTTAAATGAGTTCTCCGTTTAAGATATTTATTAATTTGTACTTGTTTTTCCTCTGGCTGAGTTTCGAACTTGAGTGTCCTATTCACTATAAAAGCGAGAACAAAATCTTGACTTGACACACAACGACGTAGTTCTTATACATAGTTTACTCTTTTGGTGTGGTTTCTTAATATGAATGCTAGGTGCACCTTTTCAGATTGTCGCCACGGTCGACGTTCCTGTTATTTAAATTCTTTGCCAGAGCTGAAAAGAGTTTCTATTTACCGTAACCACGGACCTCCAAACCTTACACTGATGCTGACATAAATCTCTGGAAGATATTGGTTGCAGCACAGTGTATTTCCACATTCAACATTCACCTTCGCGCTTAAATCATCTACAAGACATATGTATATGTTCTCAGTTGGTGTTTCCAGAAGGCTTCAAGCGGCAAATTATTTCACAGAATTCACATTCAAGAAACTGGTGAAAAATATATTTATGCAACGCGGCCATTTCTCTCTTGGTATCTGAAGTATGTTCTTTGTCTCGATATACGACGCCAATTCCGAGGTGTTGTAAAACGTGGTATGGGAATGAAATTCAAACTAAATTAGTTAATTTCGCCAGATAGTTATCTCAGTAGTATTTTTTAATTCAAGGCGTGCGAAGTGTCGTCTTGCCATACGTCTTAGTACACAGTGCCGACGTTCGGTTCGGTTCCGGTTTTTGCGGCAAGCCGGAAAACCTAGCCGCAAGACCCAGAAAAAACTGGCCGAACGGTTTTACTCTGTTTGTGCCTGAACTGATCAGAATATCTTACTTCGAGGAAACTGGCGTAGCGACCACCATGGACTCTTGTCACTTAGTCTCTCTGGCAAAGGGGCGAATACGTCGTTTTCTGATTGTCGCGTTTTCTCACATATTGACTCGTCCACCGGACGAGTCAATAAGGGAGAAATGTGACAATGATATAACAACATCCATCAGATGAACACCATTCCTTTGTTACCCTAATTTATGGGTTTTTCTGATTGAATAGGCTTAGAAACTGATCCCCTAGAACCCCTAAGTATGATCAAAGGGATGTTAGGCTGAATCCAATACAGACAGGGCTTTTGTGGTGTCATACAAACTATTGCAGATGTTTTCCAAGTTGAGGTGCCTGAAGTTTTATTTATTATCTGCTCTTAACACATAGAAAAACCGAACTAAAACCGACTTTTTTTCCTGAAACCGAACCGAAACCGAATCTGGAAAATCAAAATCTCCCAGATCTAACAACGCTTATTTGTATCATCGAAGTGCGCATCATCTCACAAACGCCGAGCATTTTCCTGAAGAATAATATAAAAATACAGAAGCTGGCTTTTTTACAGGTTTTTTCCCCATCTTGTAATCTCAATCAGTGTGAACGCTTCACGATTATTCTCTGTTGAAACCATTTAAACATAAGAAAACGGCGTGTTCAGTATCTTTTGATGTTCTGAAATTTTTTGTCTGTTCACTGTATCAGGAGTGTGCTCATTGTGTCATGGAATACAGGCACTGTCCTTTCCAGTTATACCCTTTACCCAACGTAACGGTCAAAACCGGCCAGCGCTATTCACAAAAATCGCCAATTAATTTTCATTTTTTGTCTCAAAAACATAGGTTATGACCCCTCTTTGGAACGAGCTCGTCGAGCTCGTTCCAATGAGGGATCATAACCTATGTTTTTGAGACAAAAAATGAAATAAATTAGTTATTCAAGAATTTTTTGGCCAGTGTCGTCTGCTTTTCATGTTAGGTAAAGGGTTAATATAAAAGTCTAGGAGGTGAGATTTGCGAGTGTTTTCGTAAATGGAGGTGGGATTTGCGAATTTTTTCCCCGGGAAGAATATGAACTTGCAAATTACTGTAAAAATCCCATTCGCTAAACAAAGAGCCAAAGTGGACACTAACATAGTGTTGGTAGGTGATACACTGATAGATATACTGAATGACGGATTATCTGTGAAATAATTGTTTCTAATTAGTTTAACATAAAAAGCAAAGTTTTCCCTTTGTTACTTTTAATAAACGAAAACAACAGACCGCCCTGGGAGCTGTCTGTCGTTTTCGTTATTAAAAGTAACAGCAGGAAACTTGATTTTATTTTCTACTGATGTCATAGGTGTTTCTAATAATTACTCGCTTCTTAATTGGATTTTCCTCACTCGCCTTATAATTTCAAGGTGGATAACTTTATGCAAAGTTGATTTTTATGACGATTTAAGTCAGGGATGTGCCACATAATTTTTAATAGGACTCTATTGAAGAATTAACTTGGGCGATGCCATTTCATAATACCAGGCAGTTGGTTTCAGTGATAAATTATGACACCACAAAATGTTTCACATTCTTGAAGCGTTGGGTCCGGATGGGATGTCGCGTCAGGTGGAGCGGTACCGGGGAGGAAAATTGAGACTAGGGGATCACACGATGCTCTATGGTGATGATGCTGCCTGTTATATGACTTTAAATTATGTATATATTTGATTCAGATTTTAACAAGTTGAAGTTGACGTGATAACTGATTTGCAATTCTTTATTAATGAGCAACTACTTTCTTCAGTCAGATATAATAACATTGTAATTAAAATTAGTTGAATCGCAAAAACATAATAGCAATTTGATCAAATAGATCCAATAACATCACCTCTTGTCAATCTTGGAAAATTAACCCTCTGCACATGAATATGAAAATGAACATAACAATAACATGACTTAGGAGGGCATTGTGGTCTATTAACGGCCAGTAGTATGTCATGCACGTTTCGAGGGTAGGTTGCCGGACCTCGGTGCCTGACCTCGAAAGTGACGTCATGTCACGTGACGCAGTGGCGCCATGTTGTGTTGTCATGGTAACCCGCGTGAGCGGCCATGTTGTGACGTCATCTCCATAGTGATACGTGGTGTGAGTGCGCATGCGCAGCGCGTGTTGTTAGGGTGATACGTGTTTCCGTCGGCCATTTTGTATACTAGAGGCCGCCATCTTGGTTTCTATGGTAGCACGTGATTGCTATGTTACCTAAGGCCTACAATAGGATAGGGGTATGTTCGGTGGGTATGTTCGATTGAATCGGAGTAAATCTGATTACCACAAACAACCTGACAATCCCCCAAATCACCAAAATCCACCCAAAAACCTAAATTGACTTCATTTCCCTGATTTATCGGCTTAGCACGTAGTGCTATAGTACTAAGGGGTACAAGGGGGTGCATTCGATTGAACAGGAGTAATGTTCTGGATTAGAATTCTCCCAGAATTCCTTTTTTGATCCCTATCCCATGACGTTTTCCCCTTATTAAGAATAGCACGTAGTGCTATAGGACAAATTTACCCAGAATTCTCTGCTTCTATCTATATATGCAATAGTTATCGTCTATCTGACCCTGTTCGTTTGTTCTAGAGTATACTCCAGTAGCGTAGAAGAGCCTATTAGTTGGAACAGCTTTGCTTATTATTACTATATTTAGCAGTTTCTGGTCTATTCTTGTTAGTTCTGCCCCTATTCTAAGTACTCTTGTTGTTTCCTATATCTAACTAAGCAATCAGATTGCTTGATTTCCCATAATTTCCCTTGTGTATAACAAAAGCCTATATCCAATGGTACCCCCAATTTTAGCACCCCTTTTTTGAAAAACATATGACCTTCGTCACCCCTTTTTTGTCATATGTGCTTATGTGAAAAGGCACAATGTGACACAATATGCCCTATCACATAGGCACATGCATTATGTGCTGATATGTGCTTATGTGAAAAGGCACAATGTGACACAATATGCCCTATCACATAGGCACATACGGGTATTTGAGGATACCTATGGCCTGGTATTGTATTATTTGAGGATACCTATTGAGGATACCTATCGAGGATACCTTTTATAGGATACTTATCTGAGGATACTATATAGGCTGTACATATCCCAATAGGTCTCTTGCTGGCCCTTAGTACTATTAATCCACCTGATGCATTATGTTATCCTATGACTGGTATAGGTAGTATGCAATGCTAGGCATAGGGGTATTGTGGGTAGGGGTACTGCCTGGTAGTTTACAACGTTACTATAGTATGGGCGGTATATACACCTCTAGTCCCCCTGTTAGTGCTTGGTACTATTAACCAACCGATTGCTTTGTTTTATTATATGGCTGGTATATGTAGTACGTTATGGTAGATCTAGTGATTTTGTGGGGGTGGGGGTAATGCCTGGCAGTATAGAACGGTAGTATAGCATAGGCTGTACATATCCCTGTATGTCTTTGCTGGCCCTTGGTACTACTGATCCACCAGGTACTTCATATTATTGAGCGGTATTCTGGGGTAGGGTCAATGCCTGATATTACAGAACGGCAGCAGAGTATGGTTGGTATATTCCCCTGTAGGTTCCATCCTAACTGTTGATAGTATTAACCTACCAAATGCTTTGTATAATCCTGTTACTGGTAAGGTGGTACGTAATACCAGTAGTTCCTATCCTATTCTGAGTGCTCTTGTTGTTTCCTATATCTAACTAAGCAATCAGATTGCTTGATTTCCCATAATGCAGTTATCCCCCTTGTGTATAACAAAAGCCTATATCAATGGCAATTTCCGCGGCACCCCCAATTTCAGCACCCCTTTTTTGAAAAAACATATCGCCTTCGGCACCCCCTTTTTTCTGAAATGAGGATAAGAGTCGTATTAAAAATTGGTATCCTCAAATAATACAATACCAGGCCATAGGTATCCTCAAATACCCGTATGTGCCTATGTGATAGGGCATATTGTGTCACATTGTGCCTTTTCACATAAGCACATATCGGCAAATAAAGCATGTGCCTATGTGATAGGGCATATTGTGTCACATTGTGACTTTTCACATAAACACATATGACAAAAAAAGGGGTGCCGAAGGTCATATGTTTTTCAAAAAAGGGGGTGCTAAAATTGGGGGTACCATTGGATATAGGCTTTTGTTATACACAAGGGAGATAACTGCATTATGGGAAATCAAGCAATCTGATTGCTTAGTTAGATATAGGAAACAACAAGAGTACTTAGAATAGGGGCAGAACTAACAAGAATAGACCAGAAACTGCTAAATATAGTAATAATAAGCAAAGCTGTTCCAACTAATAGGCTCTTCTACGCTACTGGAGTATACTCTAGAACAAACGAGCAGGGTCAGATAGACGATAACTATTGCATATATAGACAGAAGCAGAGAATTCTGGGTAAATTTGTCCTATAGCACTACGTGTTATTCTTAATAAGGGGAAAACGTCATGGGATAGGGATCAAAAAAGGGATTCTGGGAGAATTCTAATCCAGAACATTACTCCTGTTCAATCGAATGCACCCCCTTGTACCTCTTAGTACTATAGCACTACGTGCTAAGCCGATAAATTAGGGAAATAAAGTCAATTTCGGTTTTTAGGTGGATTTTGGAGATTTGGGGGATTGTCGGGTTGTTTGTGGTAATCAGATTTACTCCGATTCAATCGAACATACCCACCGAACATACCCCCTATCCTATTGTAGGCCTTAGGTAACATAGCAATCACGTGCTACCACAGAAACCAAGATGGCGGCCTGTAGTATACAAAATGACCGACGGAAACACGTATCACCCTAACAACACGCGCTGCGCATGCGCACTCACACCACGTATCACTATGGAGATGACGTCACAACATGGCCGCTCACGCGGGTTACCATGACAACACAACATGGCGCCACTACGTCACGTGACATGGCGTCACTTCCGAGGTCCGGCACCGAGGTCCGGCAACCTACCCTTGAAACGTGCATGACATACTACTACGGCCCAACAGGTGTAAATAACAGCCCGACAGCTTATAAAAGACCCGAGACGAAGTCGAGGGCCGCTAATAAGCTGAAGGGCTGTTATTCACACCTGTTGGGCCGTTAACAAACCACAAGGCTCGACAAAGTCATGTTATTACTATTATTACCACTGGGAGTCTGAGAATGTTTTGACCCTGTATCTTACATGAATTTTTTTAAGTTTTCAATATCGACAGATCGTCCCCTGAGTTCCAATGTGGTCTATGTGCGTACTGGCACATAGAACAATTTGGAACTCCGGGGACGAGGTGATAATATCGCCTGTTTTCAAACAAACTGGTGTCACGTGATTATCACATGATCGGCACTGGTACGCTTTCAATAGGTTACAATACAGTGTTTTTTTTTTCCATTGACGAGAGTACGAATCTTTCCTCCTCTCCCCATCTTATCAAGCTGATTTGGACAAAAACAACCATCTATCCATTTAGTTTATCATCTACGGAAGCGTAATGATGCCACGCTAAAAAAAAAAATTGAAGTTTCGTAACTACGAAAACATTTTCGTAAGTACGAAAACTTTTTCGTAACTACGAAAACTTTTTCGTAACTACGAAAACACTTTCGTAAGTACGAAAACACTTTCGTAAGTACGAAAACTTTTTCGTAACTACGAAAACTTTTTCGTAACTACGAAAACACTTTCGTAAGTACGAAAACACTTTCGTAAGTACGAAAACTTTTTCGTAAGTACGAAACCACTTTCGTAAGTACGAAAACTTTTTCGTAAGTACGAAACCACTTTCGTAAGTACGAAACCACTTTCGTAAGTACGAAACCACTTTCGTAAGTACGAAAACTTTTTCGTAAGTACGAAACCACTTTCGTAAGTACGAAACCACTTTCGTAAGTACGAAAACTTTTTCGTAACTACGAAAGCTCTTTCGTAAGTACGAAACCACTTTCGTAAGTACGAAAACTTTTTCGTAAGTACGAAACCACTTTCGTAAGTACGAAACCACTTTCGTAAGTACGAAAACTTTTTCGTAACTACGAAAACACTTTCGTAAGTACGAAACCACTTTCGTAAGTACGAAAACTTTTTCGTAAGTACGAAAACTTTTTCGTAAGTACGAAAACTTTTTCGTAACTACGAAAACACTTTCGTAAGTACGAAACCACTTTCGTAAGTACGAAAACTGTTTCGTAAGTACGAAAACTTTTTCGTAACTACGAAAACACTTTCGTAAGTACGAAAACTGTTTCGTAACTACGAAAACACTTTCGTAAGTACGAAAACTTTTTCGTAAGTACGAAAACTTTTTCGTAACTACGAAAACACTTTCGTAGGTACGAAAACTTTTTCGTAAGTACGAAAACTCTTTCGTATATACGAAAACTCTTTCGTATATTCGAAAACTCTGTTTTTCACTGTCTAAAAGCATCAATCTTGGGGAACATGAGGTGGAGCCGGGGACGGAAGTTACATTCCCGGTCCTTACATCCATAAATTGTTTATAATGTGAAATCTGGATGATGCTTCTCCAATTTGTCTATTTCCATCTCTAAATCTTTAAATCGACAAAATTTTCTCAATATTGTATATAAAAAACCAACAATTGATCATATTTATTAACTCATTTCTCAAATTCTTGTGAGAACCACTGCTTTCCTGTTTTCCCATCCATGATGGAATCTTCGCCGCGATTCAATGGTTAACACGTTGGGCGTCAGAGCAAATTAAAACAGTCGTGACGCAACTAGAACATTTGCCCTTAGGAAACACACGTTTTGCGCACCCATCATACCCCCCCCCCCCCCCTCCCCGCACATTATTCGGTGGTTGTATTAACATTCCCCCTTTACTTGATGGTCACAACTGACCGGCGCTTCGCTATTAAGACAAATCGCGTTTCCAACATATTATTTTTTCCATTCTTTGTTTCAATTTTTTGCCAGCAAAACAAATGAAGCGAATGATCTCTGTGACAAAAATGAAAATTTGTAGTTATTCACGAAGTTACGAAGTTGTATTGTAAGTGTCATTTTGGGTAAATTGTTAAAGTTGAATTTTAACTAGCCCCTTCTCGACACACCCTCCCCCCCCCCCCCCCCCTCCCAAGAACAATGGACAAACTGGCCCTCACATGTCCTTCCCTAAACCGAAAAGAAGCAATTTTAACTAAGCGCCCCTTCCCCGCTGCAATGGACAAACTGGCCATCACCTGTCCTCCCGTAAACCGATAAACCGAAAAGAAGCAATTTTAATTGACCGCTACCACCCTCCCCGCGCACTGCAATGGATAAACTGGCCCTCACCTGCCCTCCCCTAAACCGAAAAGAAGCAATTTTAACTAACCGCTCCACCCCCGCTGCAGTGGAGAAACTGGCCCTCACCTGTCCTCCCACAAACCGAACACCCCGCTACAAAGGAGAAACTAGCCCTCACCTGTCCTCCCGTAAGCCGAAAAGAAGTAATTTAAACCCTTTACCTAACCTCAAAAGCTGTCGACACTTGCCAAAAAGTTATTGAATAACTAATTTTCTTCATTTTTTGTCTCCAAAACATAAATTGTGAGCCCTCATTGGAACGGGCTCGACGAGCTCGTTCCAATGAGGGGTCTAACCTATGTTTTGGAGACAAAAAAAATGAAAAAATAATGAAAATTAATTGGCGATTTTTGAGAGTAGCGTTGGTCGGTTTTGACCGTTACGTTGGGTAAAGGGTTAACAAACTGTCCCCCTCCCCTGCTACAATGGAGAAACTGGCCCTTACCTGTACTGCTATAGGGCGAAAACAATACTAGGCCCTATGGCCTCCAGTATTTTTTTTCTATTTTGTCATCGGCCAGTGATTTAATCCCAACTGCAGGCGGTGGCGCAGTATTCGAAGACTCACATCAAGTTTATGGTACACGTGCCCACAATGAATGCCAGAACTGCTTGTGCGCGTAGTAGATGGTTACTGCGATTAATCTTCACCAATTGACATCTCTCGGACGGCAAAATATATTAATGTCAATAAAGCCATGAAAACCATGAAAAGCAGATGCCCATATGAAACTAACATTCAAACAATGGGATAGGGCGGCACCAATAAGGTTGACTCCGTAGGGACAGTTAATGCTTGCCCGACACTGTTTTTGACCTGTTGAAAAAGTATCATTACACTCGAAAATTACAAATAGATAAACATCTTAATTGATACTCCACGTAGCAACGGTAATCATTTATGAATCAAAAGTAGCTCGGAGAAAGACCTGACATGTAGGGTAGGCTGGTCCCGCTCCTACCACTGAGTAAAACTTCATCATTCCTTGAAAGTAGCATAGCACACGTGTACGAATCGTACTTTATTACCTGGATACCTGGACCATTGGTGGGGCCTTGTCAGACTTTTGGTGGAGCCGATGTGAGACCTGTTTTTTGGTATACGTACTTCACATATAATATGCTATTATGTGTCTGTGTATGGATATGCAGTAGAGGATTGTGGGGGAAGGAGAGTTTTCTTGAAAGTGTTCTCCATGGAACGGTTGGCGTTGCTAATGACTTGGTGACGCCATAGTGCGCACGCGGGGTCATAGAAACGTTGACCTTGTAGATTTCCACTGGACAATCCGATATTACGTTGTTCGGGACACAGTGTATCGGGCTTCTCGATCTGGACCGGTGTGGCAGTGTTGTATTGGGGGTATATAGTACTATGTATGACTGATAGTCTACAGTTAGAAGAACATTTGCTACTTTTAATCTATCAAAATGCTTTATTCCAGCATATGGGTACTAATGGTAGGTCATTTGGTGCATTGCTTGGTGGGCCGTCATGGTAGCATAGAATGAACGGTCTGTACTCCTCTCCTGTTGGTCCATTATCACTCATTTGCTCTACTAACCCGTCGAATGTGTTATATCATCGGATTGTTGCTATTGGCGGTACGAAATATGGACTAGCGGGGACTTTTGGAGACTGATATGACAATGGTGGTTAGGGGACTGATGGGCACTGAAGACAGGGCTGGGCTGGGCTGGGGACGTTTGAGGGCTAAGTATAATTATGGTTTGGGGACGACTGTTGAGAACTGAATATACTGGCAATTTGGGGACTGCTGGGGACTGAAAACAGTTGTGAGTTGGGAATTGAATATAATGGTGGTTTGAGGATAGATGAAGACTGTGCTGGTGTGGTGCAGTTGAAGACTATTGGAGACCAAAGACAGTGATGATTTAAGGACTGTTGTGGACTGAAGACATTGGTGATTTGGGGACTGAAGACCGTATTACTTTGCGGGCTGAAGGCAGTGGTGTTTTGTGGACTGCTGGGACTGAATATAGTGGTTATTCGGAGACTGTTGGCCAGTCTGTTGTGGGTTGTTGTAGTTGTCAGTGTTGTAGTTGGTTTAGTGATTGTATTGGTGGATGTTGTAGTGTGCTTGGTATAGTAATGGTTCCTGCAGTAGTTGTAATGGTCAATCTTGTAGTTGTTAGTCTTGTTATTGTAGCTTGCTTCGTCACTGTGGCGTTGAAGTGGTTCGTATAATAGTGGTCGACGTATTAGTTGTAGTGGTCGTTGTTGTGTTTTTTGTGTTATAGTTGGTTTAGTCATTGTAGTGGTTTTGTTATTCTGATTGGGATAGCAGGGGACGAGGAAGTGGTATCCGAGGTGGCTTTTGTAGTTGTTCGTGCTGTAGACGTTTAGTCGCGTAGTGGGTGGTGTTGTAGTGGTTGGTATAGTAGTGGCTGGTGTAGTATTATTGTAGTTGGTGTAGTAGAGGTTGGGGTAGTGATTGTGGTGGTGGTTGATGTAATGGTTAACAAAGTTGTTAGTGGCTGCGGTGGTTGATGTTGAAGTTGGTTTAGATATTACAGTGGTTGTTGTATTTGGTTATTTTTGTACTCACTTGCGTAATACTTGTGTTGAAGTAGTAGTTGTCGTGATTGTGTCGTAGTGGTTGGTCGTGTTTGTTTAGTTGTTTTTGTTGTGAACTTTGTTGTTGTAGAAGTTGGTGTATTAGTTATTGGTACAGTGGTAGTTGTAGTGCTTGGTGCTGTAGTGGTTGATGGTTTAGTAAAGGTCAGTGCACTAGTTTGGGAGTTGAAGTAGTTGATGTGGTGGTGATTGATATAGTCCTTGTTTGTGTTGTAGCAAAATAGCCAGTGTGAGTGCAGTAGTGAATGATGGTGCCCACATAACCACGTGCTAACAAAGAAACGAAGGTGTCAGGCCCACATGACCACGTGCTAACACAGAAATCAAGGTGTCGGCACCCACTATACAAAACGGACGACGGAAACACATATCCCTGTAACAAAACGCACTGCGCATGTGCACAAACACCGCCCAAGTATCACTATGGGAATGACGTTATAACATGGCCGATCAAGCGGGCAACCATGACAACCAAACAAGACGTAACTGGGTCACGCGATATGACGTCATCTCTGGGGTCCGGGCAGGGACGTGTCGACAGGGTGTGTGTGTGTGGGGGGGGGTATTACCCCCCCCCCCCCCCCCGCCCCCCAATCCTGGCCAATAAATTCCTGTAGTTGGAAATTCGGAGATAAGTCATGAGTAGTGGGGAATTGCATCTTTCTGGACTTTAGAGCTTCTTTGGTGATGCTGATGTCTCCTTTTCTTCCCAAAATTCCAACTCGGGTTCAAATCGGCAAAAATTCCAACTGGTACTATTTACAACTACAGTGTACGCAATATCGAGCTTCATAAGTATGCATGAATCGGATACAGTTGTAAGTTTTTTTGTCGCATCTCCATTCTGTCAGCAATTGGAAATATGAATAGCTTTTGTCATTTAAATTTAGTTTTTATTCAGCCTCAACTGATTTGGTAATTCGTGATTATAGTGCGATAACATTGCCATTATTTGTGAAGCTATAACAAGGGTGTTCAATAAGTTCAACTTAACAAAGTCGAAGTAAGTTATCATATTGCCATTTCACGAGTGAATGTCTGTGAGGCTTAGTCTGTCATTTTTAGCTTAACTTGACAAAGTCAAGATAAGCTATTGCCATCACGCGTGCGGAAGTCTGCGAGTCTGTTCTCATTTACTTTAGCACAGGTTACACCCCGAAAACGTTTAGCACAGTCTATAGATCGTATTTATGAAGGGATTTTATTGTAACCGTGACGGCCGCAGGGGCGCGTAACCTAGATTCCTTTAGTACAGTTGCATTCATAAGGGATTTCATTGCAAATTTGTAGGATCACTCAGTATAATGCCTAGATGAGAACATGCTGTTTTGGTTGTGATCGGTCAACCCTGACGGCCAAACAGGCCTGTGATCTAGACTTGTTTAGCACAGTCTACAGTTCATATTTATGAAACCATTTCATTGTAACTTGGAAGGGTAACTCAGTATGGTGTCTAGATGAGATTGTCCTATTTTGGGCACGGTCGGTCAGCCGTTACCACCACCTGGTCACGTGACCTAGATTCCTTTAGCACTGTGTACGGGTTGTTTTTATGGAGGGATTTCATTGTAACTTAGTAGGACAACTTGGTATGCTATCTAGATGAGTCCCTTCTATTTTGGTCATGATCGGTCAACCGTGACTGCCCCGAGCCGTCATGTGACCTGGATTCCTTTAACAGAGCCTACACGTTATATTTATGAAGGGATTTCATCGTAACTTGGTGGGATGACTCGTTTTGGAATAATTTTACTGTAACTTGGTAACTTTGGTTGATATAAACTGTGAGGGCCACATTAACCCAGGTCTCAATTCTTTAGTACATTCTACACCTCAAATTATTTTTATTGAAAACCCAGCGTACAGGGAACAGAAATTAACGTATTCTCAGTTATCGCAATTCTTGTCGTATTTCATAATTCTGGTAGATTAGAAGTACCAAGGACTAACTGTAGACAAACGGGCGTATATACCTTCAATACTACAGCGCTATATCGGCCCAACACTAGACGCCCGATATACATTGACCCGACCAACGTAATATCGGATTGTACAGTGGACAACACCAGCGGTCAATGTTTCTTTGAAGCCGCGTGCGCATCTTGACGCCACCATGTCACTATCAGCGCCAACCGCTCCATGGAGAAAACTTTTAAGAAAACTCGCAAAACCCCCATTCCTCTACTACATATACATACAAACACACATCATTATACATATCATGACGTATTATATATGAAGTATGTATACCACTTGCGGAACGCAGTTCCAAATGGAGCAAAAACATGTCTCACGTCGGCTCCACCAAAAGTGCGACAAGTCCCCATCAATGGCTCAGGTATTAAGACCCGATCCATACATGGCTCAGGTATTAAGACCCGATCCATACATGTGTGCTATACTACTTTCAAGGAATGGTGGAATGGTGGATTTTTACTCATTGGTTGTAGCGGGGTCAGCCCACCCATATCGCCTCTCATAGAAACTTATCGGGTCTTTCTCCAAGCTATTTTTCACTCCTACACGATTACCGTCGCTACTGTGCAGTATCAGTAGTGTGTAATGAGGTTTTCGTTCCTCATCACCCCGGCCCGGAACCAGAGACGTGGCTAGAGGTTTCCGATTGGGGGCGGGGGTGTGTAGGGTAGTGAATTTGAATTTCGAACTGGGGGGGGGGGGGGGTAGACGGGAGAAAAATGCAGCCATGAAAGGGGGCCTAAAATTGATTCTAGTAACTGAAATGCCAACACATTTTTGATAGAATTATCAGGTTATTATTATTTGGTATTATTCTAGGAACTGAATATTGGCTAAACAAATGCTCAAGCTGAGAACTTTGAGAAATTCACATAGTGGCACTATCAGGTAGTGTTGGAATAATATTGCATAACAATTACTTGTTTGAACTAATTTAGAGTAGTTCAGTCATTGAAGAATACACATGCATTTGTGTAACTGTTACCTGTACTGAGCCTGTGCTAGTTAACAGATTGGTCAACTGATTTATATAGGATTTGAGGTTCTGAGAAAATTGGAGCATTAAACTTGATTGCTACTATGTGTATCACACAAAAATAGAACCAAGAAGATAAAACACAACTCAAAATTTAGATGTTTCAACTAGCTAACTGTTCACTGAGCTGCTTATGGCATTCAAATTGAGCAAAATGTGTGGAATTCATCAACGATCATGTGCGTTGATTGAATTCATTTGCCACTGCTTGAACATAGTCAGATTTTGCTTGATTTGCTTGTAGAATGTAAAGTACTACTTGTACTATACTACCACTAGTTACACTACTACCATGAAATAAATCAACATGAAACTGTCTGGAGAATAAAACTCGAACCTCGCAGCCTTCATGGTCAACCGATCTTGGCCAAAGAAGAATGTTTAACATCTGAACATAGCAAGTCATTTTACTAAGCTGCAATGGATATCCTTCATGTATATACTGGATTGAACAATTTTGGGATTAGAACTCCTGCACCCAAAAACAACTGACCATAGCAACAAAGGAGTTTCTCATTTAGATATGACCCTGAACTTACAAGTTTTGTGGTGACCAGAATTAAAGGTTATAGACAATGTTGAATAAATGAAAGTGTCAGTGATACTGTAACTTAACTTGACTGTGTGTAGTGTTTGGTGAAAAGGATAATGTTCAATGTTTATGAAAGAATTTTGAGATACGACAAGCACTGTGATAATTGAGGATATGTTAATTTCTGTTCCCTGTACGCTGTGTTTTCACTAAGAATAATTTGAGATGTAGACTGTACTAAAGAATTGAGGCCTGGGTTAATGTGGCCCTCACAGTTTAATGTTTGTCAACCAAAGTAACCAAGTTACAGTAAAATTATTCTGAGAGTATGCTCGATTGAATAGGAGTAAAAAAAACAACCCCAAACCACCAAAAGGGACTTGGATTTCCCCATTTTGGTTTTATAAGAATAGTGCTATTAGACGCGTATCTTTGTTTAAGAGTACTGGTTCGGATTCCTGTAGAAACATCGGATAGTATTATATAAATAGACCCGACGTGTTTCGTTCAGAATCCTCTGCTTCTATCTATGCTATAGTTTCTGCCCATCCCGATCTGTTCGACTATTACTGGTAGAAGACTACAGTATTGGGTGACAACAATCGAGGTAAATCATAGAAAAGATAGTTGAAGAAAAGATGGAAGCCAACGGTAAAAGTACCAGGAGCAATATAGGAGCTTGGAATCCCACCTAGGAATCTAACTTATAGAATCCCTTTTATGGACCCCCCCCCCCCCCCCCCCCTTTGGGACTGTTTTTGTGGTTAATGTTGGTATAGTAGCTGTATTGATTGTTGAAGTGGTCGATAAAGTAGTGGATGGTATTGTAGTTGTTGGCGTTGTAAATATTGTTATGACAAAACTCTTGTCGGTGTCGTAGTTGTTTGTTTTGTCAAGGTTAGTGTGGTAGTAGATGATGTGGTAGGTGTTGTAGTTGTTAGTTTTGTCAAGGTTAGTGTGGTAGCGGATAACGTAGTAGGTGTTGTAGTTGTTAGTTTTGTCAAGGTTAGTGTGGTAGTAGATGATGTAGTAGGTGTTGTAGTTGTTGGTTATATCAAGGTTAGTGTGGTAGTAGATGATGTAGTAGGTGTTGTAGTTGTTGGTTATATCAAGGTTAGTGTGGTAGTGGATGATGTAGTAGGTGTTGTAGTTGTTAGTTTTGACAAGGTTAGTGTGGTAGTAGATGCTGTAGTAGGTGTTGTAGTTGTTGGTTATATCAAGGTTAGTGTGGTAGTAGATTATGTAGTAGGTGTTGTAGTTGTTGGTTATATCAAGGTTAGTGTGGTAGTAGATGATGTAGTAGGTGTTGTAGTTGTTAGTTTTGTCAAGGTTAGTGTGGTAGTGGATGATGTAGTAGGTGTTGTAGTTGTTGGTTATATCAAGGTTAGTGTGGTAGTAGATGATGTAGTAGGTGTTGTAGTTGTTGGTTATATCAAGGTTAGTGTGGTAGTAGATGATGTAGTAGGTGTTGTAGTTGTTAGTTTTGTCAAGGTTAGTGTGGTAGTAGATGATGTAGTAGGTGTTGTAGTTGTTGGTTATATCAAGGTTAGTGTGGTAGTAGATGATGTAGTAGGGGTTGTAGTTGTTAGTTATGTCAAGGTTAGTGTGGTAGTAGATGATGTAGTAGGTGTTGTAGTTGTTAGTTTTGTCATGGTTAGTGTGGTAGTAGATGATGTAGTAGGTGTTGTAGTTGTTGGTTATATCAAGGTTAGTGTGGTAGTAGATGATGTAGTAGGTGTTGTAGTTGTTAGTTTTGTCAAGGTTAGTGTGGTAGTAGATGATGTAGTAGGTGTTGTAGTTGTTGGTTATATCAAGGTTAGTGTGGTAGTAGATGATGTAGTAGGTGTTGTAGTTGTTAGTTTTGTCATGGTTAGTGTGGTAGTAGATGATGTAGTAGGCGTTGTAGTTGTTAGTTATATCAAGGTTAGTGTGGTAGTAGATAATGTAGTAGGCGTTGTAGTTGTTAGTTATATCAAGGTTAGTGAGGTAGTAGATGATGTAGTAGGTGTTGTAGTTGTTAGTTATATCAAGGTTAGTGTGGTAGTAGATAATGTAGTAGGCGTTGTAGTTGTTAGTTATATCAAGGTTAGTGTGGTAGTAGATAATGTAGTAGGCGTTGTAGTTGTTAGTTATATCAAGGTTAGTGTGGTAGTAGATGATGTAGTAGGTGTTGTAGTTGTTGGTTATATCAAGGTTAGTGTGGTAGTAGATGATGTAGTAGGTGCTGTAGTTGTTAGTTATGTCAAGGTTAGTGTGGTAGTAGATGATGTAGTAGGTGTTGTAGTTGTTAGTTTTGTCATGGTTAGTGTGGTAGTAGATGATGTAGTAGGCGTTGTAGTTGTTAGTTATATCAAGGTTAGTGTGGTAGTAGATGATGTAGTAGGTGTTGTAGTTGTTGGTTTTATCAATGTTAGTGTGGTAGTAGATGATGTAGTAGGTGTTGTAGTTGCTTTAGATGCTGTGGTAGTTGAAACTGAAGTTGTGGGTGTAGTAGTGGTTGTGCTTGTAGTTTACTTTGATGATATTGTCAAGGGTGGTGTTGTAGTGGACTCTCCAGTAGTTGTAGTGGTTGGTGTAGTGGTGGTTGTTGTGGACGTTGAGGTTATTGGTGGTGTTCTCGTTGTGGTAGTAGATGATGTATTAGGTGTTGTAGTTGTTGCTTTTGTCAAGGTTAGTGTGGTAGTAGATGATGTAGTAGGTGTTGTAGTTGTTAGTTTTGTCAAGGTTAGTGTGGTAGTAGATGATGTAGTAGGTGTTGTAGTTGTTGGTTATATCAAGGTTAGTGTGGTAGTAGATGATGTAGTAGGTGTTGTAGTTGTTAGTTATATCAAGGTTAGTGTGTAGTAGATGATGTAGTAGGTGTTGTAGTTGTTAGTTTTGTCATGGTTAGTGTGGTAGTAGATGATGTAGTAGGCGTTGTAGTTGTTAGTTATATCACGGTTAGTGTGGTAGTAGATGATGTAGTAGGTGTTGCAGTTGTTGGTTTTATCAATGTTAGTGTGGTAGTAGATGATGTAGTAGGTGTTGTAGTTGCTTTAGATGCTGTGGTAGTTGAAATTGAAGTTGTGGGTGTAGTAGTGGTTGTGCTTGTAGTTTAGTTTGATGATATTGTCAGGGGTGGTGTTGTAGTGGACACTTCAGTAGTTGTAGTTGTTGGTGTAGTGGTGGTTGTTGTGGACGTTGAGGTTATTGGTGGTGTTCTCGTTGTGGCTGGTACAGTGGTAGTTATCATTGAGGAAGCCGAAAAACCGCTTGCAATACGTAATTACATATGCAGTTCTTCAGGTCCACCGCTACTACACCAATGTTTACTGCACCATCAATCACTACTGCACCCACACTTGCTATATCAGTGTCTACTACACCAACAAGGACTATATCAAACACCCCCACATCAACTACTTCAACTTCAAAACTAGTACACTGATATTTACTACACCATCAACCACTACAGTACCAAGCACCACAACTACTGCTGTACCAATAAGTAATACACCAACTTCTACAACAACAACGTTCACAAACAAATAAAAACAAAGTGAGCGGGGGCTCAATAGAAATACCCCTACCCCCTTTGCTGTTCAGCCATCTGAATGTGATGTACCCCCCCCCCCCCCACCCCCAGAAAGATGTACATCAAATTTAATTGCAATCAGTTCACCCAAACTCACGTTAAAATTCGGACAATACGGAAAACATGTTTCCTTAGTCCAAAAAAAGACCATAACGCTGGTGAAAATAAACGGACCATGTACATTTTCAAACTTACCTGCATTACCTCCCAAGTAAGCCCTATACCAAATTTGGTTACGATCAATTCAAGTTAAAATTTGGACGCCAAAGTGTTTTGGACGGACGGATGGAGGGAGGGACGGACGGACGGACGAACGGACGGACGGACGGATGTCTCGGCGCACGGACGGGACATCTCGGATAGACGGATGGACGGGAGACAATGAAGTTACAGCTTCCGACACAACGATCGACATCTCAAATGCAACCACAGTATGAAGTTATAGCTTCGTACACAAAAGAAAACTAAACTTATTGCACGGACACCAAAAAATTATTTATAGTAACGGTGACATTGACCTTTGACCTGTTGACCTCAAACGCAGTCCCAATGATCGACATCTTAATTCCAACCACAATATGAAGTTAGAGCTTCGTACACAAAAGAAAACTAAAGTTATTGGACGAAACTTAAAAATTATATTTATAGTAACGGTGACTTGACCTTTGACCTACAGATCCCAAGAGCAATCTCAATCATCATCCCAATACAGGCAGCCTACCTGTGAAGTACGAGTACTGTGCAACCAATGGTACAAAAGTTATTGCCCGGAAACGAGTGTGACTGACGGAAGAAAAACCGGAAGGACGGACGGACGGACGGACGGACGGACGGGCAGATGTCCCAGCGGACGGACGTACGGACGGAACGGTGAACGGACAAAGTGATTACTGTATGCCCCCTCCCTTTTCAAAGGGGGTACAACAACCACATAACCACGATCAACCACTACGACACAATCACCAGAATTACTACATCAACACAAGTATTACACCAGTGAGTACTACAACAACCAATACAACAACCACTGTAATGTCTAAACCAACTTCAACACCAACCACCGCAGCCACTAACAACTTTGTTAACCATTACAACGTCAACTACCACCACAATCGCTACCCCAGCCTCTACTACTACACCAGTTACAATACTACTACACCAGCCACTACTATACGAACTACTACAACACCACCCACTACAACGACTAAACGACTACAGCACTAACAACTACAAAAGCCACCTCGGCTACCACTTCCTCGTTCCCTGCTATCCCAATCAGAATAACAAAACCACTACAATGACCACACCAACTATAACACAAACAATCACAACAACGACCACTAGAACTAATACGTCGACCACTATTATACAAACCACTTCAACACCAACCATCACAGTGACGAAGCAAGCTACAATTACAAGACTAACAACTACAACATTGACCAGTACAACTACTGCAGGAACCATTACTATACCAAATACACTACAACATCCACCAATACAATCACTAAACCAACTACAACACTGACAACTACAACAACCTACAACAGACTGGCCAACAGTTTCCGAATAACCACTATATTCAGTCCCCAGCAGTCCACAAAACACCACTGCCTTCAGCCCGCAAAGTAATACTGTCTTCAGTCCCCAAATCACCAATGTCTTCAGTCCACAATAGTCCTTAAATCATCACTGTCTTTGGTCTCCAATAGTCTTCAACTGTACCACACCAGCACAGTCTTCATCTGTCCACAAACCACCACTATATTCAATTCCCAACTCACAACTATTTTCAGTCCCCAAAAGTCCCAATATTGCCACTGTATTCAGTCCCCGAAAGTCGTCTCCAAACAATAATTATACCTAGTCCTCAAACGTCCTCAGCCCAGCACTCTTCAGTGCCCATCAGTCCCCAAACCACCATTGTCATCAATCTCCAAATCCCCGCTAGTCCATACTTCGTACCCCCAATAGCAACAATCCGATGATACAACACATTCGATGGGTTAGTAGAGCAAATGAGTGATAATGATCAACAGGAGTACAGACCGTTCATCCTATGCTACCATTACGGCCCACCAAGCAATACATCAAATGACCTTCCATTTGTACCCACATGCTGGAATAAAGCATTTTGATAGATTAAAAGTAGCAAATGTTCTTCTAACTGTAGACTAACAGTCATATATAGTACTATATACCATAAAAACAGCACTGCTTTATCGGTCCAGTTCGGGCAGCCCGATACACTTTAACCCGAACAACGTAATATCGGATTGTCCAGTAGATATCCACAGAGGTCAGCGTTTCTATGACGCCGCGTGTGCATCATGACGTCACCAAGTCATTAGCAACTCCAGCCGTTCCATTGAGAACACTTTCAAGAAAACCTCCCTTCCCCCACAACCCTCTACTACATATCCATACACAGACACACTAAACACACCATAGCATATTATATGTGAAGTTCGTATACCAAAAAGCATGCCTCACGTCGGCTTCACTAAAAGCTTGACAAGGCTCCACCAATGGCCCAGGTAATAAAGTACGATTCGTACACGTGTGTTGTGCTACTTTCAAGGAATGGTAGATTTTCTCTCGGTGGTAGTAGTGGGACCAGCCTACCCTACATGTCAGGTCTCTCTTCGAGCCGCTTTTGATTCATAAACGATTACCGTCGCTACGAATAGCATCAATTAAGATGCTTATTTATTTGTAATTTTCGAGTGTAATGATACTTTTTCAACAGGTCAAATACAGTGTCGGACAAGCATTAAATGTCCCTAGGGAGTCAACCTTACTGGTGTCGCCCTATCCCATTTTTTGAATGCTAGTTTGATATGGGCATCTGCTTTTCATGATCTTCATGGCTTTATTGATATTGATATATTTTGCCGGCCGAGAGATGCCAGTTGGTGAAGATTAATCGTAGTAACCATCTACTACGCGCACAAACAGTTCTGGCATTCATTGTGGGCACGTGTACCATAAACTTGATGTGAGTCTTCGAATACTGCGCCACCGCCCTGCCACTTGGCCAGTTGGGATTAAATCACTGGCCGATGCCAAAATAGAAAAAAATACTGGAGGCGATAGGACCTAAGATTGTTTTCGTCTTATAGCAGTAGAGGTGAGGGCCAGTTTCTCCATTGTAGCAGGGGGAGGGGGGGGCGGTTAAAATGGCTTCTTGTCGGTTTACTGGGGGAACAGAGGAGGACCAGTTTCTTCATTGTAGGGGGGGGGGGGAGTAGTTAAAATTGCTTCTTTTCGGTGTACGGGAGGACAGGTGAGGGCCAGTTTCTCCATTGCAGCTTGGGGGGGGGGGGGCGGTTAGTTAAAACTGCTTCTTTTCGGTTTAGAGCGAGGAGGGACGAGGGCCAGTTTATCCACTGTTATGGGGGGGGGGGGAAGAAGGGGCTAGTTAAAATTCAACTTTAACAGTTTACCCAAAATGACACTTACAATATAACTTCGTAAGTTCGTGAATAACTACAAATTTTCATTTTTGTCACAAAGAACATAACTTACGACTCTTCATTACAACGAGCTCGATCAAAGCGTTCGAGAGGAGATCATTCGCTTCATTTGTTTTGCTGGCCAAAATTGAAACAGAGAATGGAAAAATAATATATTATGTTGGAAACACGATTTGTTTTAATAGCGAAGCGCCGGCCAGTTGTGGCCATCAAGTAAATGGGGAAAGTTAATACAATCCCCGTATAATGTGCGGGGGGTGGGAAATGGGATCGCAAAACGTTTTTCCTAAAGGCAAATGTTCCAGTTGCGGCACGACTGTTTTAATTTGCTCTGACGCCCAATGTGCTAACCATTGAATCGCGGCGAAGATTCCATCATGGATGGGAAAACAGGAAAGCAGTGGTTCTCACAAGGATTTGAGAAATGAGTTAATAAATATGATCAATTGTTGGTTTTTTATATACAATATTGAGAAAATTTTGTCGATTTAAAGATTTAGAGATGGAAATAGACAAATTGGAGAAGCATCATCCAGATTTCACATTATAAACAATTTATGGATGTAAGGACCGGGAATGTAACTTCCGTCCCCGGCTCCACCTCATGTTCCCCAAGATTGATGCTTTTAGACAGTGAAAAACAGAGTTTTCGAATATACGAAAGAGTTTTCGTATATACGAAAGAGTTTTCGTACTTACGAAAAAGTTTTCGTACCTACGAAAGTGTTTTCGTAGTTACGAAAAAGTTTTCGTACTTACGAAAAAGTTTTCGTACTTACGAAAGTGTTTTCGTAGTTACGAAACAGTTTTCGTACTTACGAAAGTGTTTTCGTAGTTACGAAAAAGTTTTCGTACTTACGAAACAGTTTTCGTACTTACGAAAGTGGTTTCGTACTTACGAAAGTGTTTTCGTAGTTACGAAAAAGTTTTCGTACTTACGAAAGTGTTTTCGTACCTACGAAAACGTTTTCGTACTTACGAAAGTGTTTTCGTACTTACGAAAGTGTTTTCGTAGTTACGAAACAGTTTTCGTACTTACGAAAGTGTTTTCGTAGTTACGAAACAGTTTTCGTACTTACGAAAAAGTTTTCGTACTTACGAAAGTGGTTTCGTACTTACGAAAGTGGTTTCGTAGTTACGAAAAAGTTTTCGTAGTTACGAAAGTGTTTTCGTACCTACGAAAAAGTTTTCGTACTTACGAAAGTGTTTTCGTACTTACGAAAAAGTTTTCGTACTTACGAACATGTTTTCGTAGTTACGAAACTTCAATTTTATTTTTTTAGCGTGGCAGCAATACGCTTCCGTAATCATCTCTTGAAAACAATATACTGAAAAAAAATATAGGTCGCCTTGTGAATTTTGCCTTTAAATTTGGAGCTTACTGTACTCCCGTCCAGTTTTGCACTGAATGAAATAGTCATATTTTTAACTCCCGCCACCCAATTTTAATCTTCTCTCACACATTTCAGAAGACAATAGTCACCAATATTTTATATCTTTTCCAAAACATGCACTTTAAAACTTTATTCACACTTACAAGCTCAGTTCATTTTCCACCAATCGGATAATTCCAGGAACTTTTATCCTCCATTAAAGGTTGGGTGCAAACCACTAGAGGCGCTGTTTACCACGAAAACACTGTATTGTAACCTAAACTTCCTATAAAGTCGATAAAAATATATGTAATTATGGGTTTAAATTGAAGAAAAAATACTGTCTAATATATTAAATATCTTTTTTTCAATTTCAATGCTCTTTGCCTAATCTATCAGCATTACAATTAACCCACCCCGATTGGTTGAGTGAAAAAAAATCATGTGTCACTTTTTACATTTTGCCCTTTAAACTGATTCCAAACACTAAATTTAATGAATTTGTTGTCCTCAAACTGTCATCATTTTGCATTAGTATACCAACAGAGTAGATGTATAAACTATCAAAGTAAAAAAGTTATTCTCAAAGTAATGAAAGCCCAAAACATTAACCCTTCCATTATTCTCAAAATAAAAATGAAAAAATGTACTTTTGTTTGATAAAGGCGCTTGGATAAAGTACAATTTACAGTAGAAGTACACCATTTGACAGAAGCACACTCTAACATGAGATAATCATATGACCTGAATGAAGAAAGAAACAAATGAACAAGCAGTGCTGGCTATTTGACCCCTACCCCTGCAACCAGTTTAGCAGAAGAGCCTTTATCCAACCCTTTTGAGTCCACACACTTCAATTCTAGTGTCAGAATCCCCAACTGTTTCCCACATATACAGTGCACATAGTTAACAAGATACTTGGAAAATTAATAAATCATACATTTGGGTGATACAGACACTGCCAAAATGAGATGAAGGTGGGAATTTCTCCTGGTTGTGTACTGAGACAAGATTAAGAACTGGTGTGCTCTCTACACTTTGGCTGAGCTTGAATGTTATAATAAAAATGTGTGAGTACTAACCATATGAAGCATCCAGTGGTACTCATTTCCAAATTAAATTGATCAGGATAGATTAAACTTGGGGTGGGGGGGTGGTGAAAAGAGAATAATTTTCCCAAATAAAACCACAATTCAGTTTGGACTCTCTGAATTATGTACAATATCACAACTTTTCTTCATGTTACCTACATTCTCAAGTATCAAGCCAGCATAGTACATTTAGCCACATGCCAAATCCACTCTATCTCCACTTGTTTGACATTATCAAAAAAAAAATAAGTTGCTGAACCTGGATGGGATCAGCATAGAAGCTCATTCCAGCCACGTCCAACAACTCATTTTAACGGAAATCTCCTTAATGCAACAGTCTTTTAAACTACTAGGTATCTCTCTTTATTTGTCTATAACAACGGATAGCATATTACCTTCTATATGAACAGGATGCAAGTTTTTAAGGTGGTTGTAGTAGTACTTGGTAAGAAAAATGACAAATGAAACACCAAAGAGAGAGGAAGCACATAAAATGCCATTTATGAGACAGATATCTACATTCTTGTGAAGGCCTCACTTTGTGAATAACAAAGCACATATAATGGACCAAACTATTACAGATTAACCCCTTAGAGCAGCAAGTTTGATTGTGAGAATAGAAATGTTAAGCCCAGTGAATGCTGTCAATATGAGTGGAGCAGTTGCATACAGTGTAGTGATTTTGTGCATCTACATATTGCCAAAAAGGTAGTTTTTGCACACTTGGGTACAAAAAAACACTTCAAAGCAGAGCTTTTCTCCAAAATAAGACTAGAAAGTTGCCCGGGGTGTCCAGCAATCAAGAGTAATAATGTAGCTACTGTTCTGTTAAAAAATAAGTGAAAATAGTTATTTCAACATAGAAAAATCAAATAGTGCCACACCTAAATTGTTCTCATGGAGTAAAAACCTCCTATGCATCTTATCAAAACAACATTTGAATCAAATCACAGGCTGAAACAGGATATTTCTCATTAATTTGACCATCACACCTGCCAAAATAAAGAAGAAATCCCTGTTCAGTGACTGTTTCTCACAATGCAGAATGTAACAAATCATACTTTCAGCAAGCATATATAGACAGAGGGGGGCTAAATTCTGGAATAGGAAAAAATGATACTTCTACTAACTATATTTGGGATGGGGGTTAGTAAGCAAGTGGAAATCAATAATAAACTTGACTGAATGTTTTTCAGATTGAAAATATGCTCCATTCCAAGTTTGGCCATGGGGGGGGGGGGGGGTTAAAACTTGCTTATTTTGCACAGACAACATTTTGCTCAATTAATACTGCCATTTCATATTGGCCTGTCTCTGATTAACTACAAACACAACAAAATAACCAAATTGTACCATCTTTTCTCAACCTAAGATTCACTCTTCATTTGGCCAGCATTTTATGCATACGGCACTCTAAAATAGGCTTGCTTTCATGAAAAATGGGCATCCAACATCTTCAAAATTACCGTTGCTCAAAAATGTCCATCCAAGTACAAGCCGACTTGGCTTCAGTCATCAAAGTAATAACACCGGTAGACCCAACATCCAAAACTATTTTTTAAACTATCACTCGACAGAAATCACAAGAAATACTGCTTTAGGTTACAATACAGTGGGGTTTTTTTCCCATTGACGACAGTACTAATCTTTCCTCCTCTCCCCATCTTATCAAGCTGATTTGGACAAAAACAACCATCTATCAATTTAGTTTATCATCTCATGAAAACAATATACTGAAAAAAATATAGGTCGCCATGTGAATTTTGCCTTTAAATTTGGAGCTTACTGTACTCCCGTCCAGTTTTGCACTGAATGAAATAGACATATTTTTACCTACCGCCACCCAATTTTAATCTTCTCTCACACATTTCAGAAGACAATAGTCAACAATATTTTATATCTTTTCCAAAACATGCACTTTAAAACTTTATTCACACTTACAAGCTCAGTTTATTTTTCACCAATCGGATAATTCAAGGAACTTTTATCCTGGTGCAAACCACTAGAGGCGCTGTTTACCACGAAAACACTGTATTGTAACCAATAGCAACGAAGTTAGAAAACTTAAAAACAGACCAGATGTTTAGTATTGTTTACCGCTTTTAACTTAGGAACAAAGGATTAAAATGTATACAGGCTTACTTACATATATACAGCTGCTTGTTCTTATGGGGCCAACTTTACTGGACATTTTACATATTTAATAATTTTAATAAAATGATATTGTTTACAAGTTGAAGCCATTTCCATTTCCCAGTGAACGACAGCAAGGAACAAAAATCACGTGACGTGTCGGGCTGTTAATGAGAGTTTTCATTCATTAACGGTCCGACACGTCAGGTGGCTTTTTTAAGTTGAGTGTTACGTTCTTGTTATGCCCTGTTAAACTTTGTTAATGTACTAGAGAACGCCCGCTGAAGTGGTAATAATTTCCAATAAGACAACTAGACCTTTAACCAATTTAATCTTGTTTAACAGACCTCGTTGAGCTCTGCCAAACAAGATTGAATTGGCTAAGTTCCTGTCTGCATTATGTGGACATTTGCAGCTTGAAAGACATTTCGATATCAGCAGTGTATGGAGGGTTAAGGCCGAATGGTAGCACTCTTATGGCGCGTATTTGTTAAGCCGTCAGTGTGGTGGGTCAGTGGTTACGGTATCGGACTTCAAACCGAAAGGTGTAAAGTTCGATCCCGCCAGGGGTAACTGCGCCGTGTCCTTGGGCACGGCACTTTATCCGGATTGCCCACGCGGGTGGGGGTGGCGCTGTGTACTAAGGTGCACTGCACTTCGATGGTGCACTTGTCGTCAAGCAATATTAACCCTTTTTGTGCGGGTTAGCATTTAAATTCTGGAATAGGAAAGAATGATACTTTACTAACTATATTTGGGGATGGGGGTTAGTTAGCAAGTGGAAATCAATAACAAACTTGACTGAATGTTTTTCAGATTGAAAATATGCTCCATTCCAAGTTTGGCCATGTGGGGTTAAAACTTGCTTATTTTGCACGTTGGGGAGTTTGAGAGTTGCTCGCCGTTACTCGGTGATTCTCTCCAGGTACTTCGGTTTCCTCCACCCGTAAAACTGTCAGACACGAGGTGACCCTGGCACTCGAATGTGTCATTAAACCCAATAAATGAATAAACTTGTTAAGCCTTCTACAAAAAATATCTACAAATCTACTCAAAAAGCCATTTATACCAACCGATTTTCATTTGTATATGGTTATATAAAAAGATGCGTCAGCTTTTGAAGAGTACCCAAATGAATCGTTTGGATGGAGGAGGTGGGGGAGGGGGTGCGTGTCAATGCTGTTCAAAGTGAGATCCAAGTCACTGGGGTTCAAGGGGAGAATTCTGAAAGCCGAGGAAAGGGCGTACCAAATGTGTAGCTTAGGAGTAGCGCAGACCATGGAACATTTTATTTTAGAATGCCTCAAATATTTGCGAAGAGGAACAAAACTCTCTGGGAAACTAATGTAAAAATGGTATGAAAACATGAAGAATAAGTGCGTGAGGAATGGCATGAAGGAAAGGCCGAAAGGGTCAGTTTGGCAGCTAGGGGAGATCGAGAAAACGCCAGTGGGGAATTGTATGACTGTATGTTGGGGGATTAGGAGAGAGAGAGTGAGTGAAGACCATCCTAATGGAGAGTAGGTTGATTGTAGGCCTCCTTGTTAGAGAACCTCGACAAATTAAGCAGCGGAAGGCTAAGTAATTATTATTATTATTTTTAACATTAATTTTAATCTCCACCTAGAACGAGCTGGATTGATAGGGTTAGGTATCGTATTTTGGAAGAATGCATGCTCCCCGAATATCAGTAGTTTGGTAAGCAACGAGAGTTATACTTATTTCATGCAAAATAATTTAATTTTTGTTGCCTTCACGTGACTTCTAATCACCAAGATTCTAATCTGGGTACAATTCTATAAAATTTTACAATTGTATTTTCTAGAAATGTATTTTTCATTCATGAATATACATTATTATAACTATTAGCGTGTTAAAAGGCGTGAAAATTTACCTATCGGTAAATTTTTACAATTGTATTTTCTAGAATTGGATTTTCCTGCCATGAATATACATGGCTGATATAAATCACCGTTTTAAAAGGCGTGGCAATTTACCTGTCGGTAAACGTTTACAATTATATTTTCTATAACTGTATTTTCCATCCATGAATATACATGGCTGGTATAAATCATTAGCGTTTTAAAAGGCGTGGCAATTTACCTATTGCCACGCCTTTTAAAAAGCTAGTGATTTATTTCAACCCATTTACAGTCATAAAAAGGACAGTTTTACGGGTGGAGAAAGCCGGAGTACCGGGAGAGAAACAGCGAGCAGCGGCGATCAACTGAGCGACTCCCCGACGCATTTTAAGGGTTAGCATTGGTTGAAGACAAGTGCGCCATCGACATGCAGAACACCTCAGTACATGGCGTCACCGTGACTCACGTGGGCAATCGGGATTAAGTGTTGTGCCCGAGGACACAATGCAGTGTTAGCCCTGTCGGGGATCGAACCGTCGACCTTTCGGTTTGAAGTTCAGTGCCGTAACCACTGGGTCGACGTGCACACGGAATAATTATAAACAATTAGTTGAACCTGATTTTGTACCCCAGTTGTGGTCTCGATTTTGCCATATATGCTGAGAATGACTGAACATCTCAATACATATAAACAGAGAGCTAGATGGTTAATGTTTTTCCGTACACGGCGAAAAAACGACACTCGTGATGTTTGAATTACTGAACAAATTTCACTTTTTCTTCCAAAACATCGCCGATAACCACTCACTGTCACTTTAGGTGAAGGGTTCAGTTTTTACTGCACTTCTCGACACGTAATGGATTTGCTACAACGTTCTATTCGACACTTCTAATCCGGAAAATACGGGAGCGGAGTGGCTCAGTGGTACGGCATTGGGCGTCAAACCGAAAGGTCCATGGTTGGATCACCGCCAGGGGTAACTGCGTTGTGTCCTTGGGCAAGGCACTTCATCTCGATTGCCCACTCGGGGGCACGGAGACGTTGTGTACTAAGGTGTACTGCACGTCGATGGTGTGCTTGTCTTCAACGAATGATAAACCTGCTTGTGCGGAGTTAGTACATTAATTGGGGAGTCTGACAGTTGCTCGTCGCTGTTCGGTGGTTCTCTCCGGGTACTCCGGCTTCCTCCACCAGTAAAACTGTCCGACACGAGATGACCCTGGTTGTCGAAAGTGTTGTTGAAACCCAATAAATAAATCCGGAAGACAGGAATAGATGGGTTAGATAATTTATCATACCATCGAGTTCAATATTTTTGACTTTCGTGAACGAGAAACCAACTCCTAAACCTCTCCTCAGATCCACCTTTGTTTTCAGGGCTGACAATTTCGTCACTGTAAGAGATTTACAGGAAGTTATCTCCCCTTAGTTTTCAAATGTTGTCAGTAAATTTAACACTTAGGGTATGGGAATTTCTTATAAAAAAATGAAATTTTAAAATGTTAGCGAAAATATATCATCGGTGTGGGCATCCTTTCACAAACTTCAGGCAACCTCAGACCTGCTTTTTCAGCAAAAACACTGCAATGAAAATTTTTTGTTATTGAAAAGATTTTTTGCAGGTGCCGCCCTCTAGACGGGTAAGGTATACAGTGCAGCCGCCGTCGGCAGGTTATCATCCACACGTTGGTGGTGATGTCCACGCATGCGTTGACCAGGTAATAAAAATCATCATCGGCAAAATTTTAAAAAATGAATCTGCTGCTTCATTAGTTAAATTTTATATGATTATGCCTCTACTTAGTGTTTGGAAGCTAATATTAATGCGTCTGTGGTAATATTGCCCACCCGTGGGACGTGACCAGTCCACGGCTGTCGTACTTTGAGTTACGCTGGTTTTAGTGGGAATCCACGCTATCAATAAGTTGTGGAAATATGCATCATAAGACATCTATGTTGGTCTTGTTTCTATCAGATAACTGTGATGAAAGTAGTTGTTACGAATACATTATACTATCTGGAATATTTGTTTGTTTTTTAAGCTGCGCTATCGGCCATTTATTGCTTAACAATTACCAGTTGAGGACGGTACAAAATTTGACGAAACAGGATAGTCTTGTTCAAATTGAAGACAATTTCTCAAGCGATACACATATCCACATTGGAATTCTGATTAAAATTTTGTGATAAACTTTAACAGTTGGATGAATAAATTATTATATGTTACTCAGCGTTTGTGATTTTGTCCCAGCCCACGGAGGTGTCTTTATCAACTGAAACACTATGAAATAAACTGACACCTACTTAACCCTTTGAATGAAAATTTATTATTTTAAATGTTATTTTTTCATTTTTTCCACAATACTTCAGCACAACTATATCGTGTGATCCCATCGACTAGCTTGATCCAGTGAGGGAGTCACATGATGTGGATTTGTTGGAATTTTTGGACATTTTTTTGTCAGCTACCAATTTGTATATTTCGAGGGCGGATGCAGCCGATTCGTTATGCAAATGGTTAACGCATATCTAAAACTGGAAAACTTCTGTGTTCCTAGACATGATTACTTTGTTTCATCCTACCCCCCCCCCCCCCCCCCCCCCCCACACACACACACTTAAACTCCTAACACAAGAATACACACGTATTCGTCGACCATGCTTGGAAAAATCGATATCGACCTTCCATTTTCAATACTGTTATATTCACTTTATAAAATCAACACGTTTTTGGAGCTTCAACGAAAATCTATAAGTGTGTTCTTTTGAATTACTGGGGATTGCATTTATACCCTCTTAATGTACATGTATTGCCAAAGTTTGTACATGCATTTCATCACCCACTGTTCAGAAGCCAGAGAAGTGCTGTTGATCATTTAGTAACACTTGAAACGTTTATAAGAAATGCCTTTGCAAGGAAAGAACAAAAAGTCGCCATCTTCATTGACATGGGAAAGGCATAAAATACAACGTGGAAGTATGCGATTTTAAAAGATCGTTTTGACACGGGGTTGAGAGGGAGTATGCGCCTTTTTATAGAATTGTGTTTAAAGGGTTGTCAGTTATTTCAAGTTTGGGTGTTGTGTCTGCATTATCTGATCCACACGAGCAAGAATTCGATTGGGTGTACCTCAGGGTAGTCATTTATCTGTTACCCTATTTTCTGCTAAAACCGGTGGCATCATTGATGTGACTGCGAATATGGTGGATTCTTCGTTGCATGTCGATGAATTTTTAGTTTGCTACTGCAACAAAAATACAAGTGCCATCGAACGCAGACTTCAGATGTGCTTAAACAGAATACAGAAATGTGCTACAAAAAACTGTTTCAAGTTTTCGAAGACCAAAACTAATTGTGCTTATTTCTGTAAGTTCCGGACGCACAACTGTGATCTTGAGTTGAAAAAAGAGGGAAATACCATTAAATTTGATACAGAAGTGAAATTATTGGGTTCATTTCACTTCCCATATAAAACAACCAAGAGTGAGATGTTAAAGGTCAATTAACCCTTTGAACACGAGAGGCCGCTTTTCCGGCTCGGGAACATGATACATCTTAATGTCAGCAAGTAGGACGACTGCCGAGTGAATGTGTGTGGTTGACCAATTAATATTTTCAGCGTGCAGCCCCCACGGCTGCACGTTGAAAATATAAATTGGTTTACCCCCAAATAATGAATATGGATCCTTCCGCTGCTGCTGAACTGACATGGAAGATACCACTATTGTTCAAAGGGTTAACCTCCTCAAGGTAGTTGGTAGTACTGATTGCGATGCTGACCAAAAAACATTACTCCATCTGTATCTATGATCTCTTGTTAGATTCCGGCTGTGTAGTTTACGGTTCTGCAAGAAATTCGTACCTCAAACCACTTGATGCAATTCATAATAGTGGTATTAGAATTAGCCTGGATGCTTTTAGAACATCACCAATAGATTCAATGCTTGTTGAAGCAGAGGAGTCCTCTCTTGAGAAGCACAGAATTAAACTAAGTATAAGGCATACAAAACGGATCTGTACAGGGGGATCAAAAGACGGTAACAAAGTATCATCAGCTGTTGTCTCTGGCGATCACATCACCTCTATTAGAATAAAGTTAGAGTTTTACAACTCGCCCTTGTACACATTGAGAATGAACAGGAAAGAAAGTCGATTATCTTTTCCGACTCTTTTTCCTCTTTGCTAGCTTAACTCAACCCTTAGATCGAAGAACCCTCTTATTTGGAACTTCGTAAGAAGAAGAATACTCTCGCGCCCAGATGATATTGTGTTTTGCCAGTTACCTGGACATACTTGTACCCCCCCCCCCTCCCCCCCCCCCCCCAGTAACACCAGACACTACAGCTTATTGCAGATATTGGTAATCACAGTTTAGACCCTCTAATGCATCCCTAAAGTTCATATGTGAATTTAGATGATTCAAAAAAGGGGTGGGGGCAAAAATTTCGAAAGAGAGCGAAGACAAAATTTTGCATATCAGACACATTGACCTGGGACCAAATCAAGGTTTGAAATATGAAGAACACAAAAAAATTTTTTTTATTTACTCTCTTTGACATTTTCTTGTTTACACACATATATATATAAGAGAGAAAAAAAAATAATAATAAAAAATAATTAAAAACTATTTTTTTAGATAAAGAAAGCAAGTGAATTAATAAACAAAAAAAAAAATAAAAATCCTTTAAAATGACAAATATACTAGATATAGCACAAAGCATAGTGAAAGATGAAAGTATTCAAGAATATGAGGTTCACGAATATGAACCGGTAACCGGAACGAGTTTGAACAATGCGGGAGAGATAAGAATCAACGTCGAAACTCAAGATCTATTCATACATCCTAGCGAGAGTTACATAGTGGTGCAGGGACGTCTCACCAAGGAAGATGGGAGCGACTACGCCGACGACGACACGGTTACTCTTCCCAATAATGGAATCATGCATCTATTCAGTAACATAAAATACATCCGGACAAGAGATAGAATCTGTTTTTCATCCCGGACAGGCCACCACGATGTTCGGACTCTTGACGTATCCTGGTGATTTTTCGAAATCCAGAGGACTTAATCAGTTGTGTGTGAAAGACACCGTCGGCCCTGCTAGCGCCGGCGCCGCCACGATATTCGACTACGTTGTCAAGACGTCCAGACCTAAAGGAACGTTTTCGTTCAGGATACCTTTGAAACACATCTTCGGATTCGCGGATGATTACAACAAGATCATGTACGGATTCGAACACAATCTGACGTTGATTCAAAAAGAGAACGACGACGCAATAGTGAAACTCACCGCGACCGATGCGGGTAAGATAACTCTACACAAGATATCGTGGTTCGTTCCGCACGTGGAGCCTTCGATCGATGAAAAAAGGCATCTCTACAAGATCATAGAATCCAAGAGTAAATTACCCATGGGATTTAGAATGAGACAGTGCGACACGGCTAGCATTCCTCCCTCCACGAATCACTTCGATTGGAGATTGACGGTGAAATCCACTTCCGAGAGACCGCGTTTCATTGTGGTTGCGTTTCAGACCGATAGGGACGGGGCTCAGGAAAAGAATGCATCGCTGTTCGATCACTGCCATTTGAGAAACATGCAAGTGTTTCTGAATGCCACGAGATATCCGGCAATCGATTACAATGCGTCGTTCGACAAGAACGATTTCTCCAGACTGTACGGCGACGCCGCTGATTTTAGAAAGAAGTATCACGGTCTAGACGAATTGATGAGCAATCCCAACATATCTCCCGGCGAATACAAGTCGATGTATCCCATGTTCGTGTTCGACGTCAGTAAACAGAGTGAACGACTCAGGAGTAGCGTGTTAGACATTCAGATCAAGATGCAATTCGATAGGAACGTGCCGAGAAAAACCGAAGCCTTCGCCCTGGTCCTGTCGGATAGAGAATTACAATTCGAATCGGACGGAAATAAGATGTCGATCATTCGATGAGAGACGAGTGTGTGAAAAAAAAATTAATAAACGTTAAAAATGTGGATGTAAGATTAATTAAAAAACTAAAATCTCGAAAACAAAATGGATGTTTTTGACACGAAAACAACAAATCATCTGTTCACTTCAGATTACTACAACGTTAAAATAAAATACTTGGAAAAATGGATTCAAATTGAATATGAAGAACGTAACACAAAAAAAGGATGGAATAGTTGTGATTTTAACGAATATCGTTTAAAAGAAAAAGAAGAGTTTGATCTCATAAGATCTAACGAAGAAATTATAAAAAATACAATTTTAAAATGTGGCAAATGTAAGAAACGTCAAATAAAAATCGAATCTCAACAAACTAGATCTGGTGATGAACCAACAACCATATTCGCAAAGTGTATAAATTGTAATCATAAATGGATAGAAAATTAAAAAAAAAAAAAACTAATGAGATATAGAGAACATCTCTCTATATCTCATTAGTTTTTTTTTTTTTGGTTTTTAATAATCACACATTCATTATTTTCCATGCGTTCACTGTTTGTTCAAAGGATCTAGTTCGATCAGTAGACTCACCACGGAAGTGGCGGCTTAGGGATTATTGGTTTTCGTGACGAAATTAATCCTGTCTCCGGCGTTCACTTTGAGAGGCGTGCCGAACATTCGCATGTTGATTCTCAGTCTTTTCGACGCTGTATCTCTTATCGCTCTCCACACCATTCACCATGAGATTGACGACCGCTCTGTTATTCAAATCCGAGGAAGCCAGACTCATTCGAAGGATTTCACCTCCCAACGGCATGGGATATCCAACCTGACCGTGTTTCGACCCGCTACCTCCATTTCCGAAAGACCACTCGGCTTTTCCCTCATCTAAGGTGCCGGCCTCTTCGGCCCACACGGTGATCAATTGTCTAGCATATTTGACTTTCTCCACCACCGAAATCAGGATGCAGGCGTCCGTCATGTTCACGGGATCCGGTAGATTCGTGAGCGCGTGTCCACCCATGTCTAGTTTACCTTCCATGATGTCGCCCTTTCTCCAGACCGAGTTGTCGTCCACGTACTTTCTGCTGACAGCGCTGTAATCGAATTCGGGATCGTGATCGAGACCGAATAAATTGTGACCGTTCATGTTGATGCCACCCTCCATGGAACTCGACCCCCCTGTCGTTCTTATCGTCCTAATAAGACTGCTATTTCGTACTCTCCGATTATCGTCTTTAATCTTATTTACTTTATTTCGTGCTTGGTGGTATTCTTCCTTAGCAACTGTGGCCTCATTGCTTTCCGCCCCCTTAAGTTTTCTACTTCTCCTGTATGCAGCACATTTAGCTTTTCTTCCCTTTATGGCCCTTTTCAGTTCTTCGTTCACTCTGTACCCAAGTTCCCGTATTGGCACCCTGACCTTTCCTACACTTTCCTTTCCTGCCTCCACCAGGCTCGCAACTATGACGTCGGCCATCTTCTGGACACTGCCCCTTTTGGGTACGGTTGCAAGCTTTGGTTTCAGTTTTTCATTGAACTTCGCCCAGTCAGCATCTTTTTTGAGTTCCCAAATCTTCTTAGAGCTTCCTTTGCTTTTTACTAGAGTTTTGGCCCAGATCGTCACTGTAATCAAGTTGTGATCACTATCCACCTCCATTTTACCCTCATCATCCACTTCTACCCCTGTCACCTCCCTCCATAAATTAATATCTGTGAGGATGTAGTCGATTATTGATTTTCTGTCGTTCCTCTCCCAGGTCCATTTCCCCTTACGCCTCGCGTCCCTGTTCAGAATCTTCAGACCGAGCTCGTTTGTGAAGTTCAACAGCTTCCTTCCATTCCTGTTGACTTTATTGTCCCCACCCTCTATGCCTTCTTCATCATTACCTATGTGGCCATTAAAGTCACCCATCAGAATTATACCGAGCCCCTTGTTTTGTAATTCGGTGATATTGGACCTCAGTGTTGAGTATATCGAATCATTCCATTCGGGTTTGCTTCCCTCCACCGCACAATACACAACCCCAAGGGCAATACTTTTGTTTTTCAGACTGATCTTTACCCATCCAATTTCTTTCGATACCTCAGCCGGGGTGCTGATGTTTTCCAGGTCTGTGATCAGCGATGGTTTTAAATCCTCTTTTATGTGCATGCCTACCCCTCCCCCTTTTTTCTGGCCTTCCGTTCGCCCCACACCTATCCATACGTACCCCCTTACTTGGTCTACCCGCTCCTCGTGTCTTACCCACGTTTCGCTTAAGCCCATGACGTCAAGCTCCTCTGCCTCAATCAATGTAGCAATTTCACTTACTTTCCGGTGGAGACCCTGGATGTTGCTATAACCCACTTTCAGGGTGTCAAGGTTCATTGGCTTCCGCCTACTGGTCCCTTTATTATCTAGTCCCTGTATGTTTGTATATCCCACTTTGTGTACCTGTTCTTTCCTTGGGAAGCTATTCCTATTGATTTGGATTTTTGGTCCCTTTTTCTTATCCCCCTTGTCCCATTCTTTACACCTATGGTTCGTGACACAATTTCTGTGATTATTCCCCCCTTCACTGACCCCCCCCCCCCCTCCCCTCCCTATACCAAAAAAGGCTCCACCACCTGCAACATATTTCTTCCTAAAACCTCTGTACCCCTTGGGCTAAGATGGAGACCATCCCTTCCATATAGGTCATTTCTGCCCCAAAACGGTCCCCAATTGTCTACAAAGGGTATCCCAAGTTCCTTACAATACTCCCCCAGTTCCTCGTTGGTCCCAATGATCCGCGAATTACGCTCGACCCCCACCACCTAGTACTGGGAGAAGCCCCGAAACCACTACCTGTGCATTCTTGGCATTCAGTTGAGTTATTAAGTCCTTGTAAGTCTCAATAAGCTGAACTGATTTTCTCTCCCTGATGTTGTTGGTCCCCACGTGTACAACAACCACTGGATCTGTGCCTGACCCCTTTACTAATCCATCCACTCTGTCCCTTAGGTCCTCCACCCTAGCCCCCGGAAAGCACAAATTGGTCCTGTTGACACTGTCGGGCCCACACACCACCCTATCCAACCCCCGCACTATACTACTCCCTGCAACCACCAACTGCCTCTTCCTGTCCTTTCCTGTCCTCTTTCCCGTCCTACTACCCCTACTTTCCCTGTTACCACCTCTGTCCCCACTGGGCCGGCTCGCAATCTTGCACTTCGCCACACTAACCCCCATGCCTACCGCCACCTCCACCTCTTCGGACCCAAACTGCTCCTCAGAATTCTCGAAATTAAAGTATAAAGAACAACAATAACTATAGGTTAAGCCAGGTGTGTTTATACTAATTTATGATAAAAAATATGCAATACTGTGACACTTCTAATAATGAAGGCAGTATGTTTTGATAAGATTAAAAACTGAGAACAGTTCTACCGTAATTGGCCAAGGTTTATTGTTTTTCCAGTGCTATTTTCAAAGGTTGGTGGTGTTTTGTTACCAATTCACAACTTCTTCACAGCTTCTCTGGCATCGCTGGCCAATGGTTTTGGACTCGGATAGTTGTTAACTGAGAGAGCTTACCAAGAATTAATGTTAATGACGACTGGTATTTTTATGGTAGAAAATAGAGGATACCTTTTCCTTTGAAATGCATCAATTGTGCCTTAATTAACTACATAAGACTTAGACATACAAAAATACTTTTTACCACTGAAAATACCAGTAAGTAACATTAGTTATTGGAAAGCTCTGAGAGAGCTTTCCAAGAATTAATGTTAATGACTGGTATTTTTCTGGTAGAAAATAACTTTTTCCATTGAAATGCATCAATTGTGCCTTAACTAACTACATAAGACTTAGACATACAAAAATACTTTTTACCACTGAAAATACCAGTAAGTAACATTAGTTATTGGAAAGTTCTGAGAGAGCTTTCCAAGAATTAATGTTAATGACTGGTATTTTTATGGTAGAAAATAACTTTATCAAAGACATACAAAAACACTTCTGTCCACTCGTATTGTATAAATGAATAATTATTTACATCTCATGCACAAACTGATTGTACAAATTCCTCGATATTTTTTGTGTTATTTTGGCGATCTTTGCATAAGTTCATCAAACGTTCATTCAAAGTTTTATAATTACGTTTTACTCTCTTTTTTGGCTGCTGACCCAGGCGGTTTTGGCAAATAATGGTATTTACCATGGCATTGTCCTGTTGAAAACCCTCAATTAAACACCAAATACTTGGGTGTGTATGACCAATCAATTCCCTAAAAGAATTGTTCCACCCCTCACAAATATTGTTAGTTCTATGCCCTCCCTCTAATGTTGTTTGGTGGACATTCCATGTTTCTGGGGGAAACAGTGGTTTTCGACGACGGAAACGAATAGGTGGCATTGCAGCATCAGAATTGTTAGAGGGTGGGGGTTGAATAGCCCGATAGCTACCCGTAACGTATGTAGAATCAAAATATGATATGAAGCCCTCCAGTCCGTCTGGAGTATTGTTTTTTAAATGTTCCATGGCTGGTACCACATCAGGAAGTGGCAACAGAGCCAGTCCATCAACATTAGCAGAGAAAACCATCATAACAAAGTTTAAGGCCACCTTTCTGGCTTTTTATCACTTCCATACTGGACTTCAAATCTGATATGATTATTCTGAGAATGAATGAAAGGTTTTAGCGCTCCGAAGGCGCGCAGGGACGATGTAGGATTTACAAATCCCTTGCGACCTGGTTAACCTTATTTTATTTCACTTGGATCACACAGGCCTAGCTTTCCTATTGATTATTCTGTCCAACGGATTTGTGTTATATATCTTCGCTAAAAAAACAAGCGGGTTAACACAAAGCGAGTAGGCGGAATGATGGAAGTTTCAGTGATGAACAGGCGGTTTAAAACAAAGTGAGAAGTTTGAGAACTGGCATGATTGAAGTTTCATTGATGAAAAAATAGGCGGACAGGCGGTTTAAAACAAAGTGAGAAGTTTGAGTAAAACAACAACCAAAACACTGTTTTTGTAAATCAAAAATATTTCCTGGCATTTTGTCCGCTTTTGCCAGAAAAAAAATACTACCTGGGATTTTGTCCGTTTTTTTGTGAAAAAATATTGCCTGGTGTTTTGTCCGCCCATGTCTGGGATTTTGTCCGCTGGGATTTCGTCCGGGTAAAAAATCTGGGATATTGTCCGGATGGGATTTTGTCCGATGGGATTTTGTCCGCGCACCCAGTAGAAGACTTAGGTAAGTTTGTCAGCTTTTATCAATTGCGGTTAGAGATTATCCTCTACTATACTAGTCGACAAATGTTTGCTGGGAGTGTGAAATCCTGACAACAAAAGCCTTCATTGTATTATCAGTATTCTGCCGATCTTCGTATCGCATTGACACGGTCTATGGGTTTTTGTTCATGGTCGGTACAACGAAAAGGATAAATGATTTGAGTCTAACACGTAAACAAACATGCCTGGGCAAAATATAAACTGAAACGGAATGAAGTTGTATCGGCTATTAGGAAGGCTAAAGCGATATACTTGTCCAAAGTCCAGTCCACTCTAAGAAGTACTGAAACACCACCATCTAGGTGGTGGAAGACACTGAAAACATTTATCGGCAGTAATAACGCAGCAGGAATTCCCACTCTCATCCACTCAAACAAAATATATTCCTCATGTGTTGAGAAAGCTGAAGAGTTCAATGAATATTTTAGTTCTATTTCAACAGTTGACGACTCGAATGCTTCCCTGCCAGACGCACCACCCCATGTTTCCGAAAGTATTGATTCTATTACTTTACATTGTAGTGAAGTATATTCTGCAATGAAGTCGATAAAAGTATCAAAGGCGTCCGGTCCCGATCTAATAAGTCCGCGTCTCCTTAAAGAATGTAAATCCTCCTTATGTGAGCCACTCTCAACCTTATTTAATATATTAATGAATAACTCGTACTTTCCGACACTGTGGAAAAAAGCAATCTTGAAAAAACAACCCTCCAATTCTGTTACTAACTATCGCCCAATATCTCTGATCAGTTGCGTTGGTAAAATACTGGAGAAATGTGTTTTCAAACGATTGTGGGAGTTCCTAATCGACAACAATGTTCTCAGTCACTTTCAGTCAGGTTTTCACCCGGTGACTCAACCGTCCTCCAACTGACTGACATATACGATGAATTTTGTCACGCCCTTGATGAAGGCAAAGAAGTTAGGGTGGTCTTCTGTGATGTCAGTAAAGCTTTTGACAAAGTATGGCATGCTGGCCTTATTTACAAGCTGGAGAATATAGGCGTCTCGGGTGAACTTCTGCGTTTCATTAAATCGTATCTTGCCGATAGATTGCAACGAGTCGTGATATCGTCGGAGACCTCTTCGTGGAGAACAATCAATGCCGGTGTACCACAAGGGTCGATCCTCGGGCCCCTGTTGTTCCTTATATACATTAACGACATAACCAAAGACCTACTGAGCGGCATACGCCTCTTTGCAGACGATACTTCCTTATATCTAATTATAGAGAATCCTGATCAAGCCTCGACGTTAATCAACCATGATCTGGCAACAATTGAACACTGGGCTAAAACATGGTTGGTGGAGTTCAATCCAAACAAAACAGAGAGTATGCTAATATCACGCAAAAGCAATCCCATCCATCCACCCTTATTCTTGGGCGGGTCTCAGATATCCGAAGTTTCTAACCATAAACACCTAGGAGTCATACTAAATAGCACCTGTACATGGAACGACCATATCGATCATATTTGTTCTAAAGCCTGGTCCCGCTTGGACTTACTGAGGAGACACAAATTTAATTTAGACCGAAGTGTGCTAGAAAAATATATTTCGCCTTTATTAGGCCTCTTCTCGAATACGCGGATATCGTTTGGGATAACTGCTCTGCAACCAAAGTGGCGGAACTGGAAAAAATACAGATTGCAGAGGCGAGGATCATTACGGGGGCAACCATTAGTGCTAGTAAGTCCTTACTTTATTTTGAAACGCGATGGGGCATATTGCAGGAAAGACGTCGCAAACACAAGTTAATGCAGTTTTTCAAAAATGTATCATCGCATGGTACCTCCTCACATTTCCAATAAAGTTCCCCCACTTGCTTCTTCAACCAATCCATCACTCAATCTCCGATCAAGTCAAAACCACCGCGTACCCTTTTGTCGGACAGAATTGTACAAGTCGTCGTTCATCCCTAGCGTTACTGACGAATAGAATAACCTACCCCTGTCTGTCCGCGAGAACTCGTCATTGACCAGTTTTAGGACTTTCCTGAACGGTGATAATCAACGACCTCCAATGTTCTTTAGTAAGGCGGAATCACGCTCAGCTCAAATATATCATTGCAGGTTACGACTGGAGTGTAGTAACCTCAATTCGCACTTATATGTCAATCATTTATCACCAAACCCCTTGTGCCAGTGTGACGAGCAAGAGACTCCTGAACATTTTCTGTTGCATTGTCCAATTTTCACAGACGCTCGTAATTATACAATTAACCTTCTTCCATTTGGAGCGGACATAACTACACTTCTTTTCGGCTCAGAATTTTTGAACAATGAAGACAACCGCCTCATCTTTGACGTGGTGCACGACTTTATATTATCAAGTAAGCGATTTCAATAATCAATTCCTAATACACTATTAATTCACCTAATATAACGTGATACTACCATAAGTATTACTACCAAATCAACTCGATGGAACGAATATACCCATCCACACCATTCAACTTTCCCTGCAGCTCAACTCCACCTAGACTGTATCCACAGCCTGTGTTCATCATCGTTTACTAAACGAACTGAATAAAATAACCTATATTTACGCTTCACTGGTATGTATTTAATGCATCACGTGTTCAAGCTGACCGAGATTTGCTTTGTTTTTTCAAACCGTTCTTATCTTCTACACCTTGTAGTTTATATATTCGTACATGTCGTCTCCCGGGGGTCCCCGCTTCTGCCTCCGGTGATGGCCAACACTGGTCTGTCCTATGGGCAAAGGCTTTCATTCCATTTTATTATAAATTATAAATTTGGTCCCGGAAATACGGCTAGTGTCGCTGCACTGGAGTGAGCTCGTTGAGCTCGTTGCAGTGGCAGGTCAGGAGCTGCGTTTTTGGAGCTAAAAATAAGAATGTCAAGTTGTTTATGAAGTCTTCTGTGCAACTATAGTGTATTCCACTCGCGTCGGGCACTGAGTTAACATGATGTACGAGAGGCGGGGGCCTTCTGAAGACGACGTGTGGTCTCCACTACCGATTTATATACCTTATGCTTGTGTAATGTATACAAGCACTGTTTAAACTAAGTACTAAAATTTATCATACCTGCCATTGCAAATAGTACATGTAACTCTTTGTAATCTTGTTCTGACTGGAAACGGCCTTGTATAAGCTTATAGCTTACTGCCGAATCCACATTAATGCATGTAACAACTTTTTTATATGTACTCTTGAAATAAATAATGTTTAAACTAAGCAAACATCATCGAGGAGAATCTGTTAGACCAATTGGTCTTCACACAAGATAACACCGATTCACCTTTATAATATGACGGATTGAAATGGAGTGTGAGTGGAGATTTCTAATTGTTACGGCTTGGAATCAATGATTTCACTAAAGCAGGTCATGGCAAGTAGTTTTGTTGGGAACAGTTGAGAAATTCTGTTATTTGCCTACGGGGCCAGAGGCCTCGTATAGTGTGTTTATGTTGCTATTGTAACAGGAGGAGAGATAAGTGCGGGAGCCGGGGTTCGAACCGTCGACCTCAGGCACACAAAGCGACCGATTTACCACGAGACTAAGAGATCCGGACCAACTAGGCTGGTTGGTAAATGGCCTTTATACCTCGACCGCTACACTACTCTCCCCTTCTTTTGAGATTCACCACACGTGAATCTCACCCAGGTTCCTCCCTCAGAGGGGTCGAAACACCCTCAGTGCCACCTACTGCTGGGGATCGGACGAGCCCCCAAATGTAACAGGAGGAGAGACAAGTGCGGGAGCCGGGGTTCGAACTGTCGACTTCTAGCACAGAATGCGACCGATTTCGAGACTAAGAGATCCGGGCCAACGAGGTTGGTTGGTAAATGGCCTTTATACCTCGACCGCTACATTATATACGCTGATAAAGGCAACACAGGGATTATCAGCATGATATTAGAAGCAAATCTTTATAGCCCGGGAATTTATTGCATTGTACTTATGGATGATAAGTACAGGAACGTGTGTCACCACACTCATATCAACGGAGTAGATTGCAAAAATATTCCTTTGTTGGGACGCAGGTTTGACATTCTGATATTCATCTAACTGGGGAGAGTTGTGACTTGTAGACACTGCCCACATACTGTTCAACGCCACTAAGTCAGTGTTACTGAGTCAATGTCACCAAGTGTATTGTGCAGCATAGTAAGTAGGAGATCAATAACATAGGTGTCTTCGGTGGGGGATCAACGGGAAATATGCACATATGCTTAATGCTGGACTACACCTATATAACTTGAGTAGATCGCAACAATATTCCCCTGCAGGTGCACGGGTCTGATATTCTGATATTCACGTAATGGGGGAGGGGAATAGTGCTCAGTGCTGAACCACAACTATATAGCTCGAGTAGATCACAACAGTATTCCCCTGTTGGTACACAGATCTGATATTCACATAATGGAGAGGGGGTGATGCTGAATGCTGAACCACACCTATATAACTTGAGTAGATCACAACTATATTCCCCTGCTGGGACACAGATCTGATATTCTTATATACCCATTATGGGGGATAAGGGGATAACTTGTATCGTGTGCCCACATACTATTCCACACCACACACTGTCATAGTCCTACTACACGCTAAAAACTAAAGTGTTAAAAACTACACTTGAAGTGCTGTATTTAACACTTACTAAGTGCTGAACTAGCACTTTGTTCAAGTGTAGATATCCCAGAACTTGACAGGTGTTGACAATAATACCACTTGGCAAGTGTAATGACACTTAAAAGGAAACAATGCAGATGACGCGGATCAGGCTCGAACTCTCGAGCCTGATCCGCGTCATCTGCGTTGTGTCCTTTTAATTATGTACCCACCAAGAGCAAATCAAATTATGGACGATTCTGGAAGAACCCCCAATGCTAGACAAATGAGAAGTGCCATCCATTCAAGTTTCAGATGTCTGACGATTGTAATGTCTAAGTGCTTAAAGCATTGCACTTTGAGTGTTAAAATCAAACCCCAAGAGTTAGAATGGTTTTAACACCTTGAAAGTGTCAATTTTAACACTTTAGTTTTTAGTATGTAAGTCAGTGTGTAGTGCGGCATAGTAAGTAAGAGATCAACTACATGGTTGTTTTCGTTAGGGGGTTAATAGAAGGTGTACACATAAGAAGTGGCGGCTGTATAATGGATGAGGTTACTTAGGTACTGAGGTTGTATATCTTATCAGCTTAGTATAGAATCAGAAGGATGGGAGTACAGGAACGTGTATCACTTCATTTATATCACTGAAATAGCTCACTGCAATATTCCTGTTTTAGGACACATGTCTGATATTCTGATATTCACATAATTGTGTGGGGGGGGGGGGGCGGGGGGGGTGGTAAACTTATATAATGTTCTTTCCATCTCACACCTCACAGATAATGATCGAACATTTTTTTTCTCTGTCTCTTAACTTTATATTTTGTTGCTATCTTTCTCCCAGTAAAGTCATATCCTATATTGGGCCAGTATCTTGGAAAGATAGTACACCGACACACGTAAGCAGCCGAAATCGAAACATTATTTTGGGCAATCATTTGTGACTAGGAATTGTGAACGGGCGGTAAATCAACCCATCCATGTCAGTGTTTACCAATTATTTCGAATGTTTTATGTTGCGATAAAAACAATTATTTAGTGCTGCCACTTGAGTAAAAAAATGCACTTCTGGATAAAGATTTAGGTCCATACCTTTTGCGAAATATGCCAATACTTTTATTGGTAAATGCCACTGAACAATCTCAACAATGCCTTCTCTTAAATAATGCCCAACATTATGAAGGAAGACTAACACAGAAGCAGTTCTATGATTAAGCCTTGTACTTTCACGAATTGTGTTAATGTTTTGGTGCTTTCAATGTGAATTTTATACTTATTGTTTGGAATATATGTAACTGAGCACGAAAGATTATCCATATGCCTTCCTGAGTAAAGGAACATCACATTACTTCAACGGAAGTTTGTATGCAAATTCTATGGAAAGTTGTTAAACAAACAGCCCATAACAGCCTTGAATTCCTTACAGAATTTGACATGTGATTTGAGAGCTCATGAATAAAATATGTGAGAATATATTTATTCAGTCTGGGAAAAAAAGCAAAAGAAATGGAGTTTATTTCTTTTCTTCTTTTCGCTATTCATGTAGAACGGCATTCTTCACTAAAAATTATTAATAACACAAATTATTGCCCAAAATAACCAAAACGTAAAAAAAGAATTAGTTGAAGTCATCGCATGTGATCCGTACTGTTCAAGGACAATACCAAACAAAATATTGTTTGCTTCGGGTTCTGCAGAAAAAACGTGTATTTTATGAAAATAAAAGCATAGGCGTAAACATAAATACTAGAAAAACCTACTAGTGTGGCACGATTTGTACAGAATATTGTCTCTTCTCTTACTTTAGGCTTTGAAGACTGCTAATTGTAATATTCACCGGTGGAGTTTGAAATATTGGATAAACCTGGTCCAGCACCTGTTCACAATTCTTCTAGAGAACGACTATGTTACATTATGAATTTAATCCCTGCCACACCTGCTCGTCGTCGCTCGGTGGTTCTCTCCAGGTACTCCGGCTTCCTCCACCCGTAAAACTGTTACCGACACTTTTAGTACGTTATAGAGCTGGAAAAATAAAAATATAGCTGTCTTTCGGTTTTAGGTTTTAACCCGTTACACAACGCAGACGATTTCAAAATTTATTGTTTTAAATATCATTTTTTAAACTTTTTCAAAAAATTTCAACAAAACCATATCATGTGACCCCTCTTTGGAACGAGCTCGACGAGCTCGTTCCAAAGTGGGGTCACATGATATGGTTGTGTTGAAATATTTCAAAAAATAATATTTTTTCAGCTGCTGAATTTGCATATTACGCGGGCGGATGCGGGCGATTCGTTGGGTAAAGGGTTAACGTCATTTCTAACATCTTCGCGTAGTTTCAAAATTTGAATTCTACAAATGTACCTTTCACTGAGATTCGCGTAACTCAGAAAATACAAAGCTTTTCTATCCCGCAGACACGTCAACCGATAACTGAAAAGGTGCATCTCTATATTTTTACTCTTATTGACCAAATATGTTTAACGCCACGGCGTCAGAGACGACCGGGTTTTCAAAACATCAACAATTATATTTCACTGGATAATGGTTGAATCAAGAGACCATCTGTTCATGTTAGTTCCAGTCATTACTCCAATTACACAGTTGAAATAATTTTGATAATCAAACTTCAGTTAACCGATATATGACGTAAACAGGCAACAGCTCTCTCATTTTCTTATAACTCTACGTCCAAACTACAAAACATACCACTTAATTAAAATCAAATGAAGCTAGAGGAATGATTAAAATTATGTCTTGCCTGTGTTTTTCAACAATGCCCGAAAATTGTTGATGCTATGACGTAAATGCCTATCGAGAGGAGAAAACGTCAAAATTACATTTCACTGCGCTAAAGCGAAACCTTAGGACTTTTTATTACTCGTAGTCCCAGATACAAATTTTAACCCTTTACTCAATGTAACGCCAAAACCGACCTGCACTATTCACAAAAATCACTATTTAATTTTCATTATTTTTTACCTATTTTGGTCTCAAAAACATAGCTTATGACTAGTCTTTGGAACAAGTTCATTGAGCTCGTTCCAATAAGGGGCCATGACCTATGTTTTTCACGCAAAAAATGAAAAAAATAGTAATTTGAAAAATTTGTTTGCAGGTATCGTCTGCCTTTCGTGTTAGGTAAAGGGTTAAACGTTTTGAAAATCAGACCTCAGATACCGGAAATATGATACAACAACATATATGATATAAAAACAACTGCGATACCTCTCTTACGTTTTTTTTTTTTGTGTTTACATTCTTTTGTCAACCTCTTTTTCAGTATTTGCCTTCCCCTACTATTTGAATAAAATTACAACAGACGCTAGACTTCGCAGTCAAAAACGGTTGTCGTCAAAGCAGCGTTGACTGCACTTTATTCTTGACCATGTTTCGTTGGATGACTTTTGGAAATTCGCTTTGCGATTTCAAAGGCATCTAGTTGTTTCAATTTTTGTCATTTACACCGAAATGTCCGTGGTAGTTCAAAACCATTTCTTGTCCTATATGCTAAACGGGATGTACATTTGTAAGCTGGTTTATTTAAAACCTCAAGAAAAAGCCTGTTTCCATCAATATATATTAGATTCAACAAATTATTATATTAAACACGGATTATAAAAGGATTTTTTACTAAAAATACAAAAACGAAACAAGCGTTATCTACTTGTTTCAGAAAAAGCACCATTCTTAGCACCCCAGAGAAATGTGGTGCAGAAATGTTTTTCATTAAAACTCCCAAAGCCTTCAATTTCTGGTGTGCCAGAAAATGCACGATTGCGGATCATCAACAAATTCCTGGTACCGTCAGCAAATTTAAGGCAACGTATTAGGCTCAAATTATGCTTTATATTAAGTTGTTATCACAAGAGAAGTAAGTTGTTATAACAAGATAGTTAGCTGTTATAACAAGATAGCTATGTTGTTATAAAAGAGAGCTATGTTGTTATAACAAGATAGAAACAAAGGTAGCTAAGCTGTTATGATAAGATAGCTAAGTTGTTATATTTTTGGGGGGATTTAACGACACTTTCGACAGCCAGGGCCACCTCCTGTCAGACAATTTTAATGGTGGGAGAAGCCGGATTACCCGGAGATATCCATCTGGCAGCCGTGAGCAACAGTCGTACTCTCCATCTTACTTACTCAGCATAAGTAGGGTTAGCATTGCTTGAAGACAAGAAGGCCACCGACCCGCAAAACGTCATAGTAAACAGCACCACCACGCCGCCACATTGGGCAATCGGGATTAAGTGCCTTACCCAAGAACACAACACAACTACACCTGGTGTGAATCGAATCGTGGACATTTCGGTTTAAGTCCATTGCCGTAACTGGAGCGCCACCCTAAGTTGTTATAAAAACAAATTAACGTAGATAAGTTCTTATAATAAGGTACCTAAGTTGTTATAACAAGCAAAACGAGATAGTAACACAGATAGTTAGGTTACTTTAACAAGATGGGTAATTTGTTGTAACAAGATAGGTAAGTTGTTATAACAACTTAGCAGGTTTACTGGCAATCAATGTTTCAGACATTAATCACGGACAGTATATTATGTTGTGAGAATTCCTCATGAGAAGATCTGATGTGTACCTTTAGAGGACTTGTGCACGGAGGAAGTAGTGGTTAGAGGTCACGCACACAAAATAACGTCATCGCATTGTTGTCAATGTTCACCGTTTCGCGGGAAATTTAAAAAAAAACCTTTCCTATAAATGTTTTATCACATTTCCCTGGTATATACCCAAAGCCGTGTACACACGTGATGTTGATATTTTTGATATTTTCAGAAAATGGTATTGGATATGCATCATTGGACACATCAATATGTTACCTAGTTAAGTGTGGATCATGAACGTCACCAGCCCATGAAAACTTCGTGCAGGTTTTTCGCAAGAGCGCCGCGTTAATGTCTGTGGGGTACGTTTTGAAAGTTTCATTTGTACTGGACGGACTTTTTCGGAGGTCTTATCGTTCTTTTCTTGGTATAAAGTCGTTTCTGGTCGAAACGTAACTTTTGAGGTATGTGAAGACTGACACGTGACGAACGTTTACGTGCCGTTGGCATGTTTGAAGGAAGCAAGAGACAGACTGCAGTGGCTCAAATTCTCAATGTTACTCAATCGGCGATTAGCAGGTTGTGGTCATGCTACCGTCAGACAGGCAATGTTGAAGACAGACGTCCGTCGGGTCGTAAAAGGGCGGCAACTGCTAACCAGGATCGTTAGCATTATCACAGCATTATGTAACCGCCATCAAAGTGCCTCAGAAATTGGACAGAAGCTGCACCGAGCGACAGATGTGCGAGTTAGTGGTCAGGCTATCCGACATCGCCTACACAGCTGGAATTTGTACGCTCGACGATCTCGAATAATTCCATGTTTGAATGAACGTCACGTCGCAGCAAGGTGTAATTGGTGTGAAGCACGACAGCGCTGGGACAATCGTCGTCAGTGGAGCAATGTCATATTTTCCGATAAATCTAGGTTCACTCTCGACTTCCACGACAGGCGAAACAGAGTGTGATGGCGGCGGCGGAACGAGCGATACCATGACGTAACCGTTAAGAAGAAGGATTGTTTGGTGGTGGATCGGTTATGGTGTGGGGATGCATAACCGTGACAAGCAGAACAGCATTACATGTCATCCAAGGGCGTGTCACGGGACAGTACTACCGTGACAACATGTTAGCAGCTCATGTGGCGCGATTTGCGCGACGTCACGGTCGTCGATACATGTTCCAAGATGATAATACTAAAGCAAAGGACACGTATTGCTACAGAGTTCCTCCAGGAGCAAAACATTACTACACTGCCTTGGCGAGCACTGATTCCAGACCTTTCATCAAACCTGCTCGTCTGGGATAAGCTTGGCAGGCGTTTAGGACAACGCCAACAGCCCACCACCAATGTCCAGGAACTCTCCGCTGCACTGCAGGAAGAACGGAATAACATTAGTAGTATGTCATGTACCCGGACAGGGAACATTGGCCGGACCCCGGTGCCGGGCCCCGGAAGTGACGTCATGTCACGTGACCTAGTGCCGCCATGTTTGGTTGTCATGGTAACCCGCGTAAGCGGCCATCTTGTAACGTCATCTCCATAGTGATACGTGGTGTGAGTGCGCATGCGCAGCGCGTGTTTCTTAGGGTGATACGTGTTTCCGTCGTCCATTTTGTATACTGGAGGCCGCCATCTTGGTTTCTATGGTAACACGTGATTGCTATGTTACCCAATTTTTCTGCAATAAGACGGGGGTATGTTCGGAGGGTATGTTCGATTGTAGAAAGTAAATCTAATGACCACAAACAACCCGACAATCTCTCCAAATCACCAAAATCTATCCCAACTGTTACTATTTCGAATTCTTTCAGAATTCTCTGCTTCTGTCTATATATGGAATAGTTTTCGTCTATCTGGCCATGTTCCTTTGTTCTAGAGTATACTCCAGTAGCGTAGAAGAGCCTATTAGTTGGAACAGTTTACCTTAGTATTACTATATTTAGCCATTTCTGGTCTATTCTTGTTAGTTCTGACCCTATTCCAAGTACTCTTGTTGTTTCATTTAACTAGATCCTTTTTATAGATTATAACCAACCAATCGGATTGCATGATTTCCCATAATATGTATACAGAGTTATCTCCCTTCTGTATAATAAAAGACTATATCCAATGGCAATATCCCCAGGCACCCCAATTTCGGCACCCCTTTTTGAAAAAACATATAGCCTTCGGCACCCCCTTTTTTCTGAAATGAGGCTAAGAGTCGTTCGAGGAGTCACTCGAACGAGCAATTGCTCGTTAGCTCATTTGCTCGATGGCATTCGAGTCATTCGAGCAGTATGTCGAGTCACTCGATCGAGCAATTACTCGATAGCTCATCTGACAAAAAAGGAATTCTCCAGAAGGCACCCCAATTTCGGCACCCCTTTTTGAAAACATATGGCCTTCGGCACCCCTTTTTTCTGAAATGAGGCTAAGAGTCGTTCGAGGAGACACTCGAACAAGCTATTGCTCGTTAGCTCATTTGCTCGATGGGATTCGAGTCATTGGAGCAGTATGTCGAGATAGCATAGGCTGTACATATCCCTGTAGGTCTCTTCCTGGCCCTTGGTACTAGGTACTATTATTGAGCGGTATTCTGGAGTGGGGCCTGGTAATACAGCACGGCAGCAGAGTATGGTTGGTATATTCCCCGAAAGGTCTCATCCTAACCGTTCATAGTATTAACCTACCAAATGCTTTGTATCATCCTGTTACTGGTAAGGTGGTACGTAATACCAGCAGTTCCTACCTTATTCCGAGTACTCTTGTTGTTTCATTTATCTAGATCATTTATATAAATTATAATTAACCAATTACATTGCTTGATTTCCCATAACCTGTACTTAATCGTACAGAGTTATCTCCCTTCTGTATAATAAAAACCTATATCAATGGCAATATCCCCGGCACCCCAATTTCGGCACCCCTTTTTGAAAAGCATATGGCCTTCGACACGCCTTTTTTCTGAGATGAGGATAAGAGTCTCATTGAGGGATTTTTAATACGACTCTTATCCTAATTTCAGAAAAAAGGGGTGCCGAAGGCCATATGTTTTTCAAAAAAGGGGTGCCCAAATTGGGGTGCCTTCTGGAGAATCCCTTTTTTCTGAAATGAGGATAAGAGACGTATTACAAATCCCTCAATGAGGTCTAATTTACTACGACTCTTATCCTCATTTCAGAAAATGCCGATTGTCATTTTGGAATTTAAAAGAGAAACATTTCTCACGTTTAAGTCAGCCCACAAATCTAGTCACCAGCCCAGCCCACTAGGTATTCACCTAGAGGTCTGCTATCAGCTTAAGCCATTTAAAATAAGTGGAATAAGTGTGACTAAGGGGTACAGTTGAGACCATCATGACATCCATGGACCTTATTTTCAGATGCATCATGTGAGGACGTGATACCGCATCTGGAATTTTGAAATAACCATTTGAATATCCTGTTACCTGTATTTGGGAATTAGACCTGGATTGTCAATCATCTGCGTCGATATTAAGTGTTGGAGTGTTGCCTGAATCCGTGCCTGAACGTATGTCTCACCGCGACGAACCCGCCTGTTTCACTTTTGTTGATGTGGTTCTTATCCTGAAGGGGTTAATAACTTTTCCTCGAAAGGCATAAATCAACAGGGGTTCACTGAAAACAACAATTTTAATACATATATACAAAAATGATAAATATGATAATTTCTGACTTACATGGAATCCAAAAGAATAAGAAAACAAAAACGTCAATCACCCCCTACCCACACAGTTTTGGAGTGACTTGCGGGCCCGCATTCTCCGTTGTCGGTGGTTTTTCCTCCTTTTCGCTGGTATTTCTTCCTTGGTCGCCTCTTCACTCCACTCCTTTCACTGCCGTCGCACGGCCACTAACGTATTGTCACTTTATCGGGCACCTCTGCTCTAACATGTGACGGAATGTCACTCTACTACTGCCGTCGCACGGCCACTAGCTTATTGTCACTTTACTTACGCTTTTCACACAAGCAGTCACCACCAATGGAGTTAAATTCTCCCTTACGTTTGTCTCAGAACAATGCTCATACCGGCAAAGCCTACTCTGCCTATATATGGCTTTCCTTCTAAAACAGGTAATGCCTTTTACCCAAATGAAAATTAGCTCCCTGAGCTCGTACTTCGTGTTTCTGATCCTATTCTCATATATGGCCAACGACTTGGCCCGCAACTGCTCCTATTCTAAATATGAGCTCTGGGGTTCCCTTACATAACAACGTGCCTATACTTTCGCACCGATGCGGCACCGCCTCTAACCTATAGCATGGGACATCGCCATCTACTCACAACGACCCACAGCCCTACACACCTTCAGACTGGAATTGGCTGGAATGAATTTTTCGAGAAATCCCCCAATTTTTATTAAGATATCCAGAACATTAATTCTTAGTTTAATCGCTTCTCTTGAACTTGGCCGCTTAGATCTATCTTAATTTAATACTCGCTTTAAAGTTCCTTTGAAAGACTCGAATTTTGGTATCTCTGTGACATTCGGTGACAGGATAGATGCGTAATATGGGTGTGTGTCCAGAACATGTGTGATGCACTGTATCCAACAATTAGCTATTAACTGGCCATAATTGCACAGATAACGATTTGCAGGAGAATATTGTCTCTCTTACTATTGATCTGATATCAGATAGCTCATGTGGCGTTCAACAAATGTTCCATAATGGACGTTAAATTTCATATTTCGTTTAGCAGCTCTTGAAGTATCGCTAGTCTAACAAATCGGTTTTCGGGGTTCGTCATAGTCTCCCCATCAACGAGAAAGCCCCGGTTTACGACATCTGGCGAGGCTAACATCAAGATCTTCCAAAAAGGTAACAATTGAAAAGTTAAAAATCAACAGGCTCACTCAATGACAATTTTAATACATGCTTCAGTTTTAATGTTCATAGAGGTTGCCGCATTGAAATGTTAATAAAATTCACAAGTTGCGAAGGGGTTAATCATTGGTTAAATTAGCTTTTACATTCGATCGGCGAATTTAAAATACCGGTAGAGGAAATTCTCACGTAATAGGAGGACGTAGTGTGGGATAAGCAATATTTAACCCTTGAGGTCAAAAAATATTTTTGTGTGGGATTTTTAGTCATAAATCTCAGTAATGGAAACCCCAAGCTTGGAACGATTGATATACATGGGAGAGCGGCTGGGCTTCGCGGGTAGTGATTTGCAAAAAAATTGTGAGAGATGAACAAAAGCGTGTGGCGAAAGAAATGTCTGCAGAGTTAGAGCGGCAGGTTATGTTGAAGCGCGAGGAGGCTGCCTTGCGGGCAGCCGAACGTGAGAAAGAAATACAGGTAGAGCCAGAAAGAGCTGACAGAAGCTGCACTAGAGCGTGGACGGGGAGAGAGAGAAGCTGCGCTAGAGCATGAAGGGGAAAGAGAGAGGCAGCACTAAGAGCTGCAGAGCGAGAGAAAGAAATTCAGGTTGAGCGCAAAAGAGCTGAAAGGGCGCGCGAGGAAGCTGAAAGGGCGCGCGAGGAGACTGAAAGGGGGCGTGAGGAGGCTGAAGGGCAACATGAGAGAGAAATGGAAATTTTAAGGGCCAGGGCGCAGTTAACCGGAGCTAATAGTAGACGGGCGGAGAAAGTCCCGCGGGAAACGTGAGGGCACCTTATCCCCAGTTGCCAAAGTTCAATGAACAGACTGATGACATTGACGCTTACTTACAGAGGTTCGAAAGGTTTGCTTCGAATCAGGGGTGGACCGATGATGCCTAAGAGTCAGTCTTAGTCCGCTGCTGGCGGGCAAATCGCTACAAGTATGTGTGAGCATGCCCCTCTGACCAAGCTAATGACTACGGTGAGCTGAAAAAGGCTATACTGAAGAGGTACCAGCTCACCGAGGAGGGGTTCAGGATGAAATTCAGAGAATGTAAGGCTGAAAAGGGTGAAAGTGTGTACCAGTTTGTGTCAAGGGCCACAAGATATTTCGACAGATGGGTCGAATTATCTGACATTGAAGAGTCATTTCCCTCCCTGAAAGACTTACTTATCAGGGAGCAGTTTATGTCATCGTGTGCACCGGAGATGGCATTGTTTGTTAGGATAGGAAGCCATGTAGCGTTGAGGAAATGACTAGGGTGGCCGAGCAGTATTTGGAGGCTCACGGGGGAGGTCTGACCCAGGGTAGGTCGGGCAGGAATGGGAGTAACGTGGTTTCAAAGGCACCCGTTGGGAACCCAAGCCCCGAGCCGGAAAGTTCCAGGGGGAATCAGAGAGGGTCAGGGCCCAGGGACACCACATGTTGTGTGTGTAATAAAAAGGGGCACCTGGCAAGAGACTGTTGGCGGAAGGCTATGACGGGGAGATCAAGGAATGGGAGGAGGGACCCGTCTCCGATCAGTAGTGGCAGGAGAAGTAATTTAATACAGCCTGTGGAGAGGAGGTAGACAGCGGCATTCTGCCAAACAATTGGGCAAGAGAGGAGCCCACTGCGTCGAGCATTAGAAGCTGGGCAGCTCAGGCTGGAAGGGGGTCAGATATTGCCCATAATTAGTGGACTGTGCGAGGGATACCCCTCCCCTGGTAAAAATGAGGAGATGCCGGTTTACCCAGCGTATGTGGGTGACCGGGAAGTCCGTATGCTACGGGACACAGGGTGCAGTAGCGCGGCGGTAAAGAGGGAACTCGGTGGCGACAGACAGCTAACGGGGCACGACCACATGTGCGTGTTAATAGATGGGACGATTAGGAGATTTCTCCTTGCGAGGGTGAGGGTGGAAACCCCTTTCTATAGCGGTGAGGTAGGGGTAATGTGTACTGAGGCGCCCATCTATGACCTCTTGCTTGGGAACATACCCGGGGTATGTTCAGAACCCAAGATGACATGACTGGAGAGGAAAGCACCCAAAGGGGCATCGGGGGAGGTTACCCGAGCCCAAGCCGCGGGGGCAGAGCGGCCAGTGAAATCACTGGAGGGACCAATGGAGTCGAGTGAGGATGCACAGGTAGAGTGCACAGTGAAAGACCCAACGGTTAACCCTTCGACGACGGAAGTGTAGGGAGTGGCTGAACAGAAGCAGCCAATGTATGTGAACGAGAGGGGGAATAGTAAGGATCGGCACGGAAGTAGACCAAGCCTCGGGAATTTTTGGGTCGGTCAAAAGGTGACCGTGCTCCGGCCGACACATTTAGGTAGACCGCGGTTACATTGGGAGGGGCCATATGCTGTAACAAAAATAATGGGCAACGGTCATTACCGAGTAGACATAGATGGATGGGAAGTGGTTTACCACGTAAAGTTTCAGAGGAGATGTCAAAATATAAAGGTCACTGAACCCAGGCGAACGGCGGGAGAAGGTACATTAGGCCAGCAGAGGCTGCAAGAGGTGGCCGGAGTAGCCACATAATGGCATCAGAGACGTAGGGTTAGGAGGGGCCCTGGGACTTGGAGTGGGGCACCCAAGGAGGGATTGGCAGGACTTAATCAACGGGGCGTTGTATCTGAGGCAGCGAGCTTTGGTATGGCAAGCATCGCCTGTGGACATGTAGGTGCTGGGCGTGAAGACGAGTGGGGTCCTTGGTGGAACACGCGCTCAAGGAATAGGTTTCGGTGGAGGAGGTCGAGGGACTCTCTAGAGCATAGTGAGGGTACCACCATACATGGGAGTATTTAAAGTTAGTGCCTAATAGGACACGTGACCCGCTGACGGACATGAGCCGGACGGGGCACCCTAGCGAAGGATGAGGGTAAGTTAGTGAGGTGATAGGAGTTGAGCAAGGGCCCATCGGCTGGCTTGAGTCAGGGTGGATACCCCTTGCTAATAATTTTTTACGTAGGTGTTGCGTGAGTGAATATAGATACAGGTGCGTGTATGATAGAGTAGTATTATATTTTGCGACGTAGAGAAGGAGAGAGAGAGTGTATATGGGGACCTGTTGGCTGCATGTGTACCAACGGACCACCTCCTATTGTGCGCCAGTGGAAGTATACGCGCGAGTTTGTATGAGACGAGGATAGACTCATGGGATTCCAGTGGGAAACCGAGTCGAAATACTGGAGTTGTTTGTGGTGCGCGTCAGTGTGCGCATGTGTGTGATTGTGTGTGTGAAAAATATGAGTATATTGGTGAAACTGCAGAGCGAGGTTATTAGATAAGGCTAAGAGAGATAGGCGAGAGATGATGCTCGTGAATGCTATCCCCTTGGTTTATTTGGAACAACTGAGATTATGTTCCTTCGTAGGGGGTTGTCAAGGTGATAGCTAAAAGTTGTGATTTTTTTGTTTATAAGTGTAAATATTTACGATAATATTTCTGCCTGGGTTAAATGTAAATCGTAAAGATAGGTATATGATGGACCCCGAAAACCGATTTGTTAGACCAGCGATAATTCAAGAGCTGCTAAATGAAATATGAAATTTAATGTCCATTATGGAACATTTGTTGAACGCCACATGAGCTATCTGATATCAGATCAATAGTAAGAGAGACAATATTCTCCTGCAAATCGTTATCTGTGCAATTATGGCCAGTTAATAGCTAATTGTTGGAAACAGTGCATCACACATGTTCTGGACACACACCCATATTACGCATCTATCCTGTCACCGAATGCCACAGAGATACCAAAATTCGAGTCTTTCAAAGGAACTTTAAAGCGAGTATTAAATTAAGATAGATCTGAGCGGCCATGTTCAGAAGAGTTACTCGCATCAATGATATCATTATGACTGGTGACTTTAATGATAATTTGTTAAACTCAGGTAACGGGCCAATGAAGAAAATCTTACAACAACTTAGTCTCCAGCAAATAATAAGCCAACCTACTTTCTTCACGGAAACATCATCCACGCTTCTTGACTTAATAATTACAAATAACCCATCACTTATTAAAAGCCAAAGTGTTTGTGATCCATTTTATGGCGACTTAACCCGATACCACTGTCCGGTTTACGCCGAACTTCTCCATACGGTAAAGCGTTCCGTAAGGGTAAAACGTAAGGTATGGCTTTATGATCAAGCGGACTTTACGATCCTTAACAAGTCCATAGTGGATTTCAACTGGGAAGATATGTTTTCAATTGGAACTACTCGACTATTACCGCTCAATTTCAGAGAGTCCTCGGAGAACTTCTCACAAAGTATATACCCCACAAGGAGATAATAATAAGGAAAACCGAACCACCGTGGATGCACAGTGAAATCCGAAATGTAATTCGTCGGCGGAAACGTTTACATCGTCATGCAAAATTAATAAACTCACCACAGGCGTGGGCAAAATATCGTAAAGTTAGAAACCAAACAATTTCTGCTGTTGCAAAATCCCAACAAAATTATATTGAACGCATTCAAAATGTACTAAATGAAACATCCACCTCCTCGGGCTCGTGGTGGAAAACCCTGAAAAAACTTCTTAGTGACAACAAATCAGAAATCCCAACATTGCAGTATAACAACAACACATTGTCATCTGACGTTGAGAAAGCGGCAGCCTTCAACGAATACTTTTGCACAATTTCTACTTTAGACGACTCGCGTGCAATGTTGCCCATGATTAATAACTGTAGGCATCGCCCAACTTTAGAGAATATTAATATAAGCTGCAGTGAAGTCCTTGAAGCAATTAAATCATTGAAAGTATCCAAAGCGTGTGGCCCAGATAACATTAGTCCAAATGTCTTAAAAGAGTGTTCACTGAGTTTAGCGAGACCCCTAACGTCCCTGTTTAATTATTTTCTTGAAAACTGCTATTTCCCGACACAATGGAAACAGGCAAACGTAGTTCCCGTTTTCAAAAAGGACGACCCAAGCTTAGTGTCTAACTACCGTCCAATCTCGCTTCTCAATTGTGTAGGGAAACTTTTTGAGAAGTGTATCTTTAAACAAGTGTTTAGCTTCCTTAAAGAAAATGCCCTGCTAAGTACATTCCAATCAGGTTTCACACCTAAAGATTCAACATGCTACCAATTGACGGAAATATATAATACCATTAGCTGTGCGCTCGATGAAGGAAAAGAAATACGCTTTGTCTTCTGTGACATCAGTAAGGCCTTTGACAAAGTATGGCATACTGGCCTACTGTACAAGCTGGAAAAGATGGGCATCTCTGGAAACCTGCTTAAATGGTTCGTTTCCTATCTGAAAGATCGAGAACAACGAGTGGTAATTAACGCTGAAACGTCACCTTGGAAACGAATCACTGCAGGCGTACCACAGGGATCAATTCTGGGCCCCCTATTGTTTCTTATTTACATAAACGACATTGTCGACGATATTTTCTGTAATATTCGTTTATTTGCTGATGACACCTCGTTATATATTATAGCCGAAAACCCAACACAAGCCGCAAATCACTTAAACGATGACATTGCAAAAATCGAACGTTTGGCACAGCAGTGGTTGGTTGCCTTTAATGCCAAGAAAACGGAGTCGATGATTATAACACGTAAAAGAGATAAACCCCCTCATCCTCCACTCCGAATGTGGAACACAGACATCAGCGAAGTAAACACCCATAAACACTTAGGTGTCACTTTCAGTGACCGGGGATCCTGGGGAGACCACATCCTTGATATATCAATGAAAGCGTGGAAAAGAATTGGTTTATTAAGACGACACAAGTTTACCCTTGATCGGAAAACATTGGAAAAATTCTATTTGGCATTCATTCGCCCTCTCCTTGAATACGCATGCTCAGTTTGGGACAATTGCACTATTGCCGAGGGCGAGGATCTGGAACAAATACAACTTGAGGCCGCAAGAATAGTAACAGGAGCGACACGAAGTGTCAGTAGGTCGCCACTTTACGCTGAGACTGGATGGGGAAACTCTAAAAACCCGGAGAGAAAATTACAAATTAAAACAATATTTTAAAATGTATCACAAATTAACTCCAGGGTATCTAGCTTGCCTAATCCCCCCACCACTGGCTGCAATTCATAGATTCGAGCTCCGTAGGAACGAAGACTTGGTGGTACCTTATTGTCGAACCCAGTCACACTCGATATCATTCTTGCCCAGCACCACACGCCTCTGGAATAATTTGCCCCTAAACATTCGAAATAATAACTCCTTATCGGAGTTTTCAAATTACTTGAACAGGAATAAAATACTAGTTCCTATTTTCTTTTACGGTGACAAATCGCGCCAAGCACAAATAATTCACTGTCGATTACGCCTATCCTGCAGCAATTTAAATGACCACCTTTTCCAAAATCATCTCTGTTTATCTCCGCTGTGTGTATGCGGTGTTCGGGAAACAGTTGGTCACTACTTGTTTCACTGCCCACTTTTTAACCGAGAGAGAATGACAACCCTCGGTCAGTTAACTAAATATATTGATACAGACATACTGCTAAATGGGTGTGTTGAATATATCCAAAGCGATAACAAGCACAATTTCCAAAACCTGCACCAATTCATTATTGCCAGTAAACGTTTTAACAATTGAGAAAAGAAAGCGGTGCTGTCCATTACTTGTGTTGGACAAAGGGATATTAAGTACGTACTGCAAAGAGGCCACATGGGATACGACTTATCAGGCGTTAATACCCTGTGAGCAGATTGTCTCAGCTGAATGGTTAGCTACGTTTTTCGCTAGATCAACTCTCCTGGCTCCCGATCCTGCATATCTATCACAATCTTCCACCTTTTCTTCTCAACAACACAGCTCTTCTGTTCAATCTTTTATTATCCGAACATCCAGATTGAATAATTCGCCTTATATGTCATGTGTAATATGCTTTAAGGAACTAGCTTACATAAGCCACGTGCTTGCTGCTGAATCCCTTTCCACAACTTTGTTAATTATTGTCTAACTTGAAACATTGTACACTTATAGTCTGGAATAAAATATTGTTTAAATTAAGTTCAGAAGAAGCGATTAAACTGAGAATTAATGTTCTGCATATCTAAATAAAAATCGGGGGATTTCTCGAAAAATTCATTTCAGCCAATTCCAGTCTGAAGGTGTGTAGGGCTGTGGGTCGTTGTGTGTAAATTGGGATATCTCATGCTATAGGTTAGAGGAGGTGCCGCATCGGTGCGAAAGTATAGGCACGTTGTTGTGTAGGGGAGCCACAGAGCTCATATTTAGAACAGGAGCAGTCGCGGGTCAAGTCGGTGGCCATATATGAGAATAAGATCAGATACACGAAGTACGAACTCAGGGAGCTAATTTGCATTTGGGTAAAAGGCATTACCTGTTTTAGAAGGCAAGCCATATATAGGCAGAGTAGGCTTTGCCTGTATGAACATTGTTCTGAGACAAACGTAAGGGAGAATTTAACTCCATTGGTGGCGACTGCTTGTGTGAAAAGCGTCAAGTAAAGTGACAATAAGCTAGTGGCCGTGCGACGGCAGTAGTAGAGTGACATTCCGTCAAATGTTAGAGCAGAGGTATCCGATAAAGTGACAATACGTTAGTGGCCGTGCGACGGCAGTGAAAGGAATGAAGTGAAGAGGCGACAGAGGAAGAAACACCAGCGAAAAGGAGGAAAAACCAGCGACAACAGACAATGCGGGCCCGCAAGTGACTCAAAAACTGTGTGGGTAGGGGGTGATTGACGTTTTGTTTTCTTATTCTTTTGGATTCCATGTAAGTCAAAAATTATCATATTTATCTTTTATATATATATGTATTAAAATTGTTGTTTTCAATGAACCCCTGTTGATTCATGCTTTTCGAGGAAAAGTTATTAACCCCTTCAGGATAAGAACCACTCCAACAAAAGTGAATCAGGCGGGTTCGTCACGGTGAGACATACGTTCACGCACGGATTCGGGCAACACTCCTTGAGTTTTGGCTGGATACGCGGCGTGAATTTATTTCCCCATCAACGACAAAGCCCCGGTTTCCGAAAAGTAAAAATCCATTTTTTTTCTGACAGTACTATTCCTTAAGTAGCCAAAGCATATATTTGGTTAAGCCACAGAGCATAACTTACGACAGTGCATTTGTTCACCAAGCATCTCTACATACAGCAAAGTAAAGTGTTTGAAATTTACACTTTTCAAAAGGTCAGAAACTAGCAACCAAAGTTGGATACTTTTGGCATTTTCAAATGGTACTCTTATTCTCGCCCTCATTGTGCTTGAGGGTTAAATCTTAGGTTAAAAGTAAACAGTAACTTTCTTCTGCAATCATTGTTGCATCCATCCATACCAAAATAATTGTTACAACTGCCTTTCAATTAGATAAATTTGCCAATAAAGTTGTCTACTTTGAAATTCATATCAGTTTTGGCCAATAGGGTTTAACCCTTTACCTAAGATGAAAAGCAGACGACACTTGCAAAAAAAATTCTTGAATAACTATTTTTTTTCATTTTTTGTCTCAAAAACATAGGTTATGACCCCTCGTTGGAACGAGCTCGACGAGCTCGTTCCAACGAGGGGTCATAACCTATGTTTTTGAGACAAAAAATGAAAATATTTTGAAAATTAATTGGCAATTTTTGAGAATAGCGCTGGCCGGTTTTGGCCGTTACGTTGGGTAAAGGGTTAATTTTGAAATATTTTTGTGGTGATTTTTGTGTATCATATTATGCACTAAACGTGTGGACATCAATCACAGACTGAGTGCTTGATAAGAGACATGGAGGAATCTGGAATCTTGGTATTCGAATGAACACGTACAAGATGAGGGCACTTCAATTCAAGGCTTGACAACTTGGTGAGGGTTAAAACTTTGAATAAAACATATAACAGCAAGATTGTTCTTGGATGAATGCCCTATCCGCGTTTTGAGAAAATGTGGCTCCAATGCTGAGAAATCGCATGTAAAATTTGTCGAAAATAACAATTATTCTGACAGTGCCCTTATGGGAAGTTTCAAATCTGTCAAGGGTTAAACTTTTAATTATAGCATATAAAACAAACTTTGTGATTCCTTGACTGTTGCATGCAGCCATAGAAAACATTCAGAGCTCAATCAATTAGAAATGGAGTAAATTGTCACTTAAACTTGCCAAATTCTGAAAATGGGAGTTTTTAGACGGTATAGGATTGAAGTTTACAACCAAACTGACAACAGCAAATATGCTCGGTAGTCAATTATGAATGCGGATATGCAAAGTGTTTTAAATTTACCCTCCCCAAAATGATAGAAACAAGCAACCAAAATTGGCTAATTTTGGCATTTTGAGACAACACTCTTATTCTCGCCCTCGTTGTGCTTGGGGTTAAACCCGAGATTAAAAAGTAAACAGTAACTTTCTTCTGCAATCATTGTTGCATCTATCCATACCAAAATAATTGTTACCACAACTTCGCAAGGAGAGAAATTTGCCCTTAAAGTTGGTCAATTTTGAAGACAAAACTGCTAAATTCATTTCATTTTTGGCCAATAGAGGTTAATTTTTATATATTTCTGTGGTAATTTAGGTGTATCATTATGCGCTAAATGTTTGGAAAAGTTGAACTACTTGTTTTTGAGGTATGTTGGAACATGGTGAAATTTTGAAAGTTTTGGCAGAATATTTTGAAAATAAGAGTTTTCACAGACCGGACGATACCTCATATCACTAGATTTTATGGCATTACATAAGTATGCCAAATTTGGTTAAAATCGTACAGCTTGTTTTTTAGCAGTGCAACAGGCAAAACTGACTGTGGAAAAAAAAAATTAAAAGAAAAAAAAAATAGAGAAGAAAAATTTGTAAAAAAGAAGAATAACAAGAGTCTTTCCCAAACTGGGTTTGGGAAAGCCTAAATAAAAATATAAAAAGAAAAAGAAAAAATTTTGAAAAAGAAGAATAAAAAGAGTCTTTCCCAAACTGAGTTTGGGAAAGCCTAAAAAAACGGAATGAAGAAAAATGTTTGAAAAAGAAGAATAACAAGAGTCTTTCCCAAACTGGGTTTGGGAAAGCCTAATGATTGGTGATTAAATCTACTCCTTTCACGGGTTTCACGGGGAGACAATGTGATTAAATATGCACAAATTATTCTTATTTCAGAGACAAGCGAAAGCCTGTGCTGGGCAGGAGAATCCGCTATCAGCATGTAAAGAGTTAAAAACCTCTAATTTGGCGATCCGAGCCACATCATTCTCGTTAAAGATACAGCCTTCCAACCACGCACATCAACTTCTGGTTATCTGAAGTTGATCCATCTTGTTTTACTTTTTGACATTTGGTCCTACATTGGAAGGAGTCGGAAGTTAGGGATTTGTTCAAGGATTTTAATTTCCAGCTCATTTTTAAGTTTATCTTTCTAAAATTTAGAAATATAATCTACATTAAAAACATATCTAAAATGTGGTACTTGTCCTAGGAAATTCCGAAACGTTATGGCCAAACTCGGAGGTGATATCTGAGAGGTCATAGGGTCAACAATTAAAAATGTGTCGGATTCTTTTTTTCAAACGTTAGTATATCGTAGAGCTAAAAAAAAATAAGAGGTAGTTTTTTTCAGTTTTTTGGATTTATCGTCATTTTTAACCCTTCGAACCCTGGTGGTATCTTTCATGTCAGTTCCATGGTAGCAATAGGAAGAGTCCATATTGATTATTTGGGGGTAGGCCAATTAATATTTTCAACGTGCAGCCTTAGGGCTGCACGGTGAAAATATTGACTGGTCTACACCACACATTTACCTTGCAGCCATCCCCATTAATGACATTATGACCCGGCCAGAAAAACAGCCTCTGGAGTTCAAAGGGTTAATGTTTTAACGTCAAGCCTAGCGCCTTCAATTTCTATAAAAATCGATCTCTGCATGGGAGCTCGGTGGCTCAGTGGTTACGGCATTGGACATCAAACCGAGAGATACACAGTTTGACCCCAGCCAGAGGTAACTGCTCGGTGAGCTCGTTCCAATGAAGGTCATGCATGTAAATTATTTTTAGAGGCAAAGGATGAAACTTTTTGTTATTCACGGAATTTGTTTGAAAGTATCGTTGATCAGTTGTGTTTGGTAAAGGGTTAATTAATAGAATACAGAACGGAGAAATATTTTTGTCCAATGTATGGTGTGTGAGATGGACGATAAGCCCATCAAGGATATTGTCGGAGGTGTTCAGTCGGTTTTAAAAAATAGTATACAATGATCCTTCAGCCCTCCCATCCCCCACACACATCCATCCTCAACACTGTCTACAAATGCATGCCACAATACGAAAATCAGCATTTGTGTAGAGAACATCGGAGGAAGGGTATTTTCCCCACTCTGCTACATCGCTGCACTCTTTAACATCAGTTAGAATGCACATAGTATATTTCCGACACATGTCGGAGTTGAAAGAGGACAACAAACAAACTGAAACAGAAAATCCAAATAGTTCCTTCCTTTGTGATCTTTGTGAGAGAAACGCATGACACAACCACATAAAGCTTATGAATCACAATATACAGGAAACATATGTTATTATTTGCGAATTCGTCAAAATTATGCACTGGATGTTTCAGGCATTCTAAAATGGAAAAATTCTGTCGAGTAACAGAGAAGTTGTAACATTTCATTTAGAAAGGTCTCAAATACTTACCCAGTGGAATGATTGAGACTCTTTGTGGAAGGGCGGTGGCTTACTGGTTACCTGAGGCGGCGGAAGGTCAAAAAAGTGGTACGGTAAGGGTGTAGGACGGAAAATATTTTTTCTTCCGGGGGGGGGGGGGGGGAGGTCAATGGTGGTGGGGAGGTGTTAATTTTGAAATATTTTTGTGGTGATTTTGGTGTATCATATTATGCTCTAAATGTGTGGACAACAATCACAGACTGGGTGTCTAATAAGCGACATGGTGGAACCTTGAATCTGGATATTTGAATGAACGTGTACAAGTTGAGGGTACTCCAATTCAAGGCCTGACAACTGGGTGAGGGTTAAAACTTTGAATAAAATATAAAGCAAAGCCGTTTTTGGATGAATGCCTTATCTTCTCATGGAAAACGTTTTGAGAAAATATGGCTCTAGTGTTGAGAAATCACATGTAAAAGTTAGCGAAAATAACAATTATTTCGACAGTACCCTTCTTGGAAGTCTCAAATCTGCTAAGGATTAAACTTTTAATAATAACATATAAAACACAATATGTCATACTTTGACTGCTGCATACAGCCATAGAAAACATTCAGAGCTCAATAAATTAGAAATGGAGAAATTTGTCACTTAAACTTACCACATTCTGAAAAATGGGAGTTTTTTAGATGGTACCTACTTTTATGCAACCAGAATGGGCATAGGCTTAAACTTTACAACCAAATTTACAACAGCAAATAGGCTCGGTATTCAATTGTGAACATGGACATGCAAAGTGTTTGAAATTAACCCTTTCCAAAATGATAGAAAAAAGCAATCAAAGTTGGCTAATTTTGGCATTTTCAAACAGCACTCTTATTCTCGCCCTCATTGTGCTTGGGGGTTAAATCTGAGATTAGAAAGCAAACGGTACAGTAACTTTCTTCTGCAATCATTGTTGCATCTATCCATACCAAAATAATTGTTGCAACAACCTTGTAAGTAGAGAAATGTGTCCTTGAAGTTGGCCAATTTTTAAGACAAAACTGCTATATTCATTTCATTTTTGGCCAATAGGGGCTAATTTTGAAATATTTGTGTGGAGATTTTGGTGTATCATATTATACTTAAATGTTTGGAAAATTTGAGCTAGATAACTGTAAATAATTTTGAGACTTTTGAAAAATGATGAAATTTCGATGGTTTTGGCAGAAAAAAATTGAACCATAGGCGTTTTCACGAATATGACGATACTTCATTTCACTAAATTTTGTGACAGTTGTCTCTTAAACTTAGCACATTCTGAAAAAATGGGAGTTTTTTTTTTTTTTGGGGGGGGGGGGGGGGGGCGGTACCTACATTTATGCAACAAGAATGGGCACATGGTTCAACTTTCCAACCAAACTTACAACAGCAAATATTCTCGGTAGTCAATTGTAAATATGGACATGCAAAGTGTTTGAATTATTTATTTATTTATTTATTTATTTATTTATTTATTTATTTATTTATTTATTTATTTATTTATTTGTGTTTTTGAGGTCACATATTTATGCACAATGGCTAATCGTGACCGTGACAGTTTTACAGGTGGAGGAAGCCGGAGTAGCCGGAGAGAACCACCGAGCATCGACGAGCAACTATCAGCTCCTCAACATTCTAACTCTGTTCAAGCTCCGCTCAAGCAAGGTTACAGAGGTTGAAGACATGTGCACCATCGACGCGCAGTATACCTTAGTACACGTCGTAATCGTGCCCCCATGTAGGCAACCGGGATAAAGTGCCTTGCCCAAGGACACAACGCGGGTCTGTCCAGGATGGGGATCAAACTCGGGACCTCTAGCACAGAAGTCCAACAGTCCACCTCTGAGCCACCGCTCTCCCAAGGTGTTTGAATTAAACCCATTCTAAAATGATAGAAAAACAGCAACCAAAGTTGTTTAATTTTGACATTTTTAACCCTTTACCCAACGTAACGGCCAAAACCGGCCAGCGCTATTCTCAAAAATCGCCAATTAATTTTCAAAATATCTTCATTTTTTGTCTCAAAAACATAGGTTATGACTCCTCGTTGGAACGAGCTCGTCGAGCTCGTTCCAACGAGGGGTCATAACCTATGTTTTTGAGACAAAAAATGAAACAAATTAATTATTCAAGAATTTTTTTTGCAAGTGTCGTCTGCTTTTCATGTTAGGTAAAGGGTTAAACAGTACTCTTATTCTCACCTTCAGTGTGCTTGAGGGTTAAATCTAAGAGTACAAAATAAACAGTAACTTTCTTCTGCCATCATTGTTGCATCTATCCATACCAAAAAATTTGTTACAACAACCTTGCAATTAGAGAAATTTGCCCTTGAAGTTGGTCAATTTTGAAGACAAAACTGCTATATTCATTCCATTTTTGACAAACATGGGTTAATTTTAAAATATTTGTGTGGTGATTGTGATGTATCATATTATGCTCTAAAAGTCTGGAAAATTCGAGCTAAATGACTGTAAATGATTTTTAGATTTTTGTAAAATAGTGAAATTTTGATTGTATTGGCAGAAAATGTTGAAAATAAACTTTTTCACGAATATGTCGATACCTCATGTCAATAGATTTTGTGACAGTACATAAATTTGCCAAATTTGGTTGAAATCGTACAGCTTGTTTTTGAGCTATGTTGAAAATTGGTGAAAGTTTGATGTTTTTGGCAGAATATAAGCGTTTTCACAGACATGACGATACCTCATTTCATTAGATTTTATGACATTACATAAGTTTGCCAATTTTGGTTGAAGTCGTACAGCTTGTTTTTGAGCTGATTAACAGACAAAATTGACGAGGGAAAGAAACAAATAAAAAGAAAAAGAAAACTAGAGAATTGTAATTTGTTGGACAAATTACGGGCTTTCCCAACTTTTCAATGTGAAAATTCAGACTACACATAGCAAAGCAAAGTGTTTGAAATTAACCATTTCCAAAATGATAGACAAAAAGCATCCAAAGTTGGCTAATTTTGGCATTCTCTCACTGTTCTCTTATTAACGCCCTCATTTGCTTGTGGGTTAAATCTTGAGATTAAAAAGTAAACAGTAACTTTCTTCTACAATCATTGTTGCATCTATCCATACCAAAATAATTTCTACAACAACCTTGCAATTAGAGGAAATGAGTACAGATGTTTGCAAAATTCACTGAAAATCAGTTTTTTTCTGACAGTACTATTCTTCACATGACCAAAGGTTATGTTGTGTTAAGCCCCAAAGCATAAATTACAGCAGAGGATTTGTTCATTAGGCATCTCTACCTATAGCAAAACAAAGTGTTTAGAATTAACCCTTTCCAAAATGACTGGAAGATGCTACCACAGTTAGCTAATTTTGTCATTTTCGGATGGTACTCTTACCCTCATTTGCTTGAAGTTTAAAGATGAGATTAAAACCTAAACAGTAACACTCTTCCGCAAGCATTGTTGCATCTATGCGTACAAAAATAATTGTTACAACAACCTCGCAATTATGAGAAATTTGCCCTTGAAGTTAGTAAATCTTAAAGATAAAATGATATATTCATATCATTTGTGGCCCTAGAGGTTAATTTTGGAATATTTGTGTGGTGATTTTAGTGTATCATAATATGCTCTTAATGTGTGGACATCAATCACAGACTGAGTGTCTGAAAAGAGACATGGACTAATCTTGAATCTTGGTATTTGAATGAACATGTACAAGTTGAGGGTACTCCAATTCACGGCCTGACAACTGGGTGAGTGTGAAAACTTGGAATAAAACATATAACAGCAAAATTGTTCTTGGCTGAATGCCCTATCTTCTCATGGAAAAGGTTTTGAGACAATATGGCTCCAGTTCTGAGAAAGTGGATGTAAAAGTTGGCGAAAATAACAATTATTCCGACAGTGCCCTTATGGGAAGTCTCAAATCTGCCAAGGGTTAAACTTTTAATAATAACATATAGAACAAAATTTGTCATACTTTGACTGCTGCAAGCAGCTATAGAAAACATTCAGAGCTCAAGTAATTAAAAATGGAGTAAATTGTCACCTAAACATACCAAATTCTGAAAAAATTGGATTTTTTTTTGGACGGTACCTACTTTTATACAACAAGAATGGGATAGTGTTAAACTTTACAACCAAACTTACAACAGCAAATATGCTCGGTAGTCAATTGTGAATACGTACATGAAAAGTGTTTGAAATTAAGCCGTTCCAAAATGATAGAAAATGCAACCAAATTGGCCAATTTTGGCATTTTCAAACGGTACTCTTATTCTCGCCCTCATTGTGCTTGAGGGTTAAATCCGAGATTAAAACGTAAACTGTAACTTTCTTGCACAATCATTGTTGCATCTATCCCTACCAAAATAATTGTTACAAACAACCTTACAATTAGAGATTTTCCCTTGAAGTTGGTCAATTTTGAAGAAAAAGGCTATATTAATGTCATTTTTGGCCAATGGGGGTTAATATTGAAAGATTTGAGTGGTGATTGTGGTGTATCATATTATGCTCTAAATGTGTGGAAAATTTGAGCTAAATAACTGAAACGGTTTTGAGACTTTCAAAAAATGTTAAAATTTTGAAAGTTTTGGCAGAATATTTTGAAAATACGCGTTTCCACAGACATGACGATACCGCAGTTCACTAGATGTTATGACATTACAGAAGTATGCCAAATTTGGTTAAAATCGTACAGCTTGTTTTTGAGCAGTTCAACAGACAAAATTCACGGAGGAAAAAAAAATAAAAAAGAAAAAATAAAAAGAAAAAAAAAATAGAGAAGAAAAAGTTTGAAAAAGAAGAATAACAATAGTCTTTCCCAAACTGGGTTTGGGAAAGCCTAAAAAAAAGAAAAAGAAATTTTTTTGAAAAAGAAGAATAACAAGAGTCTTTCTCAAACTGGGTTTGGGAAAGCCTAACAAAGCTACGAGGATCGAATGCTTTGTTTACACGCGTTATATTTACAACGAGCGTGTTCAAAAACTGGACTAAAATGACACTTTGTTTGCATCGAATATTTATGTTCCATTGAATGTTACTCTTTGCGGTGATATCAATATCAATTCTTTGCTCATGTTTGAACAAAAACATTTTCGAAACCTTCCACGATAAAGTCTGGGTGTAAAATATGTGCTATGGCAGTATGGCACATCTGTTATGAGTTGTTACTCCGCTCCTAATTATCGGACTGAGCTGGTTTTCGAACTTGACCAGTAGATCCTTGACGTAAATACCAGATATTGGTTCCATCAATAAATATTTTTTTCAAGTTATCGCACTAACGAACGAAACATTTGTTAAAATCGATGGGAATAATAAAATGATGCCATGATTTCTATTTAGTTCCTGTACCTTTTCTAATAATGACACTTATGCACGAAAAGCCTCTTAACCCTTTACCTAACCTGAAAAGCAGAAGACACTTGCAAAAATAATTCTTGAATAACTAATGTTTTGTCTCAAAAACATAGGGTATGACCCCTCGTTGGAACGAGCTCCTCGCGCTCGTTCCAACGAGGGGTCATAACCCATGTTTTTGAGACAAAAAATGAAAAAAATAATGAAAATTAATTGGCGATTTTTGAGAATAGCGCTGGCCGGTTTTGGCCGTTACATTAGGTAAAGGGTTAATATTCACAAGATAATATTTACTTTTGTATTGAATCTGAATATCACGTTATCAAAATAATATTGTAAACAAGGAGACCAAGGGGCCTTAATCACTCACCTGATAAAATAGTTTAAAGTAGAATTTAAAGTTACAGAAAGCATCTACTCTTAATGCAGTTAATCTAATTTAGCGAGAGGATTAGGGGTGGGGAACAAGGGTCTGTAGGGTGCATTTTTTTAGTAAAATTACTTAAACCCCTTCACAACACATTTTGAAGCAAGGAGACAATAAATCACCCAGAGGACCCCCTCCTACCAGCCACCCTAAAAGGGTGAAAGTTAATTTTTAGGCCTAAAATGACTCAAAGTCCTCAAAATCTTCTTTTTCCAGCAAACCACCCACATTTATCCAAAGGTTCCCCCCTCCATGGTACCTCAATTGGCCTGATGGTCCCCATTTGAACAAACATTAATCCTGTGTACTCAAATTTACATCTAACTAAAGTTTACCACAAAAATCAGCTCTGTCACACGTGGGCACAATTCATTTAAACAAATATTAAATTCTCCACAGGGAAATCCTGTTAGAAAAATCCCGCAATAAAACCAAGATGGAGGATTTGTATAGAGTAAATAGGGAAATCCTCTCAAAACATTCCCTCCTCAAAACAAGATACAGAGTTTATATGGAAAAGCTGTCCGTCCGGGTAGCATTACTGACGTATTCGCCCCGTTGCCGGAAAAACTAAGTGACGAGAGACCGTGGTTTCGGTTCCCTCCAAGTTTGATCAGTTTATGCACAAACACTGTAAAACCGTTCGGCCGTTTTTGCTGGGTCTTGCGGTTTGTTTTGCCGGATTGCCGGAAAACGGAAAAAATCGCCCAGCCCTACCGAATTCGTATTATTGATGTGTAAAGAGAATCCTCGTTTTTCATGAGTGTTGGTCACATCTCTCTTTTTCGCCTTGACAGTCCGGGAAGTGTTACACTCAAACGAACCATTTCCATGCACACACAAATCGCCATTATTCATCTGGCTATTAATCGTGCCTAGAATGAAGAAAATTTTTATACGGAATAGATAACCGGAGCGGAAAGTGCCGGACAGGCAAGTTCAGTCTGCGTCCGACCCACTACTGAACCGCGGAGCAGACCAGTCCAAAGCGGTTCGGTCTACGTCCCTTCATTTCCCAGACCAGTACGTTTGAGGAACGGACGTCATTTGACACGTGCCGTGTCGTCGGGACAAAAGTGTCGTTAAACTCCAATAAATAAATGCTACATAATGAGGGAAACGTATTAACCCTTTAACTGTGGAAGATACTACCAGGGTTCAAAGGGTTAAAGCAGTATCATGCATTGTTGATACATGTTTGCTTCTACCAGTTGCCCGCAAGAATTTCGTTGTGTATTGGTAACTTCAGAATACGTGGGCGAAGGACCTACCGTGATAAAAATAAACCTCAAATGCCACTGGACGAATTTGAAATCTCTGGAACAGATGTCAGCGGAGTTAATCAGTGACACCACTCATCAACTATCATAGCCATCCCATCCCTTCACGATAAGTATCCCTTGACACGCAGTCCTTCAAGGGCACCGGAAGTGTGGATGGGGGTAAGGGTAGCTGACCTTCACACTGAGGCTGGGGAAAGGGGGCCAGTGCTTGCCTCTTTTCGCTAGAAGTACACTAGTACAAAATGCTTTATTTTCCGAGGACCGTAACTGAGAAAGTCTCAAGTATTCTTTTCTAGTCTAACAAACTTTACTTGTGCCAGTGCTAATGTGTGTGCGTGTGGGTGTGTGCGTGTGTGTGTGGGGGGGGGGGGGGGGAGGGGGTTAGTATTACGTATAATGACGGTGGCTGGACGATAATGCCAACACAAGGAAGCTATACATTCGGCAAAGTGAGTGCTGAAGCTTTTTATACATATAAAAATTTCAATACTATTGAGTGTCACATTACGATTTAGGATAAGTTGTAAACTCCTGGTCTTAACTTATACCCACAGTTGAGTGCCCCTTTTGATACCACCCCCCCCCCCCCCCCCTTACCCTCGGATGCTTCCAGCGCCCTTGGTGTCTTCAGTGAAATATAAATAGTTTATTAGGTTTTTCCAACTGGACGTTTGGTGACGGTTGGAGTTGATTTACAGCAACAGAAGCATGTATTAAAATGTTTTAATCGTTTATTGGTCTCAATTTCCTTGAGAATCTTAGCATGCCTGTGACATTTTCCGCCAATGATATGACGAAACCCGTCACTGATACTGATTCTGTCTTTGTTTTGCAATCCAGATGTGAAACTGTTTCATTATTTTGTTGCCCCATGTCACAGTAAATAATTTACGGCACTGATGTGATTCGCAAGTCATCAGCGTCCTGTGGCATTCGATAATGTTCGCTGGGAGGATGCTGAAAGCAGCAGTATATTGGTAAGTTCAATAGATCTTTCAAAAAGTTGATACTTGCAAACGAACCACTTGTTATTCTCCTGTTTTTGTCAACAGAGTGTTGTCGTTGCCTTTTTGTTTTAATTCACTAGGAATCATTGAATGTGTTTGTTATTTACTCTTTTACTGTCATGCCTCCTTTAGCCATATATGGAGGACCGTATGTACGCCTGTATGCGATGAAGTTTAATTATACAATAACGTGATTTTCGAGGGCGTTACGCTCCATTATCGGACCGCCATTAGTGATTAGCAACCCGGCAGTCCCTTAGAGGCCCGAGGCGATAGCCGAGGGCCGCTAATGACTGTAGGGCTGCTAATCACTAATGGAGGTCCGATAATGGAGCGTAACATGGAGCGGTACGCCCGAGAAAATCACGTTATTATTATTATTATCAAGTACTGTATGAAAGACGACCCAAATATGTATTCCAAATTGCCAATCACTAATACAGTGATTGACAGACGGGCATATATCAAATAGACAGGCGGGCATATTCAAACTGGAGATAACATTGGAATAATTTTTTTTAAATTAACATTATAAATAACATTTGATTTGACATTCATTTTGTTTTGTTTCTCGGAAGTCATTTTGTGTGGCACCATAAAGTTCACTTCTTGTCCATATCAGCGATGTGGTAATGTATTTGGCAATTGTTGAATGTGGCTCCAGACATGATGTTGTAATAGTTATGCTTTTGTAGCAGATTATTGTTATTATTACTCAAAGAAGTTGGAATATCAATATTGAAAGTAGCATAATCAGTTTGTGGAACTGAAGGAATAGTCACAATCCCCTGAGAATTTGGTGTGTACACTTCAATCCCTTGTGTAGTTGAACTGCTAGAAGCTGATTCACCAATTCTACTGCCAATGTCACTTATATTTATATCAAAATTTCCAGTCTCCAATTCCTCATTTTCACTAAATTCGAACTCTTCATCACCCCCAGTAGCCACACTAGTATTGGGATCGGTGGGAACATCTAAAATATTATTCAGAATGGAGGCACATTCTCTCTTCTGGTTATTAGAAAGGTCACTGACATAATGGTCGAGACTGTTCGCATTTTTATGACCTGTTATTTTTTTTTATGCTCTGTCTAGAAATTCCAGCTTGGTAAAGAATAGTAACAGTAGATGCTCGCACGCTGTGGCACGTATACACTTGAGACAGGCCTGCTTTCTTCGATATAGTTTGCATCATTTGAGGTAACTTGTTTTTGCCAATCGGTTCTTTCTTATACCATTGATTTGCTGAGTAAGAATTCAAAGGTTTTTGAAACAGTCTATCCAGTTCAGGATGCAACTTACTAATATATAATTTTAGAATGTCCACGCCAACGCCACACATTGTTTGGCTGTTGTATTGAATATCTTTTTGGTTATGTCCACCCTGGTGATTTTTTGTTATTTCTGTTTTAGACAGGCGGGCATATTCATGTCCCTCTGAATCACACTTAATTTCAAAAGAATCCTTCATCATGTCAGCCCACCCCTCGCGACCTCTTCGTCCAAAAGAATAACAGAGGAAAAACCAACAGGCTTCAAGTAAAACTTCAGAAGAACTATTCCATCAACGAAAATAATGTCCAAGTTTATGCATGTCTCCTTCACCAATAGAAGGTTTGTGCTGGGGCTTTCTATTTCCAGCTTTAAAATACAGTCTACATCTAGCTGCAAATATGTTATTTGCTGTTGTAAATTCTCTGTCAGAAATTATATTTATGCTTCTGTTGTTCGGTGCAGATGTCAAATGACGATGAATAGCCGCTCTAAGACATGTAAGCGTACTTGGCGATAATGCGGTCCCTGGTTTATCAGATTTTACCTCGGCGTAAAATTTGCGAAGAATTTCGTTGAGTTCATCCGCACTTATCGTAAAAAAGTCACAAACTTTTTCACGCCTCTCGAGCCATTTCGTAAATTTTCGAATGCCATAAGCTGTCGACCTCTTGGTGTTAATCGGCCTAGCATCCGCTTCCATTTGCTCTAAAACGCTCTCATCCATTTCTGATGATTGAGACATTTTATTTTGCTTTTAATTTACTCGATAGAAATCTATTTTTACGTCGTCTGCAATCAAAACAAATCAACCGGATGTTGAGTAAATGACGTCATGTAAGACGCTGGGCGATAATATAACAATAACATGATTTTGGAGGGCATTATGGTTCATTTGCGGCCCTGCAGCAATGATGAACAGCCCGAGGGTTTATTAAAGGCCCGAGACGAAGTCGAGGGCCGTTAATAAGCCCAAGGGCTGTTCATCATTGCTGCAGGGCCGCTAATGAATCATGATGCCTGACAACAATTATGTTATTACTATTATTACCACACCCTGTTATAGCTAACCGCACGAGGGAATTGCTGGAAGAAATAATCAGTAAGTCGGTTCGATATTTCTGTTTCGATCGCGCGTTCGACTTCCGTTCGGAAATACAAAGGACTTCACCCGAATGGGAGTAATTCATTAGACCATGGAATCTAAAAATAGCCGGGCCGCGGGCCGCTAATGGCTATTTATACCATTATCCGCCCGCGGCCCGGCTTCGTCGAATGACGTCACCGAAATTATGGAGTTTTAACAGCCCTCCAAAATCATGTTAATCTACTAGTAACTTATAGATTTAGTGGTAATAATATAAGTTATCTCGGGCAACAACCAGGGTACATGGCGATTTAATACCTGGATGTCGGTTTTCAACCATGAGGCGCAAGCCGAATGGTTGAAAAGGAGACATCCAGGTATTAAATCTCCATGTACCCTGGATGTTGCCCGAGATAACGATTTTGTCCCGCCTCCTAACACGGAAATAGTGCCGAGATGTAAAATATGATCCCACATTAAGACTCAGGCGATGAGGTTTAAACCCCACACTGGGCCTCTGGTTTTGAACCAAACAGCGTAACAAACGTCACAGCAAAACTATAAATAGACGCGCCTATTTCCGAATCGATGTTTATAAACCAGGTCACACATGGCGAAGTTTTTCACTTTGGTGAATTTGAATTCGTTGAAACAGTTTTAAAACCGTGTAAATTCAGCCTTTCAGAGTGTACTGTATTTCCATGGAACAAGCTTCAGCATCTTAGATGTGTTGTGTTGTGTGTTTTATTCATGTCTTTGAGAGAATAGCTTAAATATTCACTTAAAACGACTCTGGACATCATGGAACATGGAAGGTGACATTTTGAATTTCGGGAACGATGTCGCACAATTTCAGACTCCACTTGGGTTTAAACTTGAAGATTTTGAATTGGGCCGCAGTCATTGAATTATGTAAAAGATAGGTGGAATTAATAGCATACATTTCTACGCTGACCATCGGAAACCGCAAAATAAATTATAAGTGCGCCGAGATTTAATGCCCTGGTGTTGTTGACACCAAGTCCAACAGTAGTTACACTGACTGTGCCCGTATATTTGCCCGCCGCGGATTTCCTACTTTTACCTCAGTTTGGCTCCAAAACCCTAACTGAAATTGTGACCCTCATTGAAAAAAAACTTTATGGCCGGGATTTACCCCGTTACAATTTAATTAACAGTTCAAATAGGAGTTTCTGCAATCGATGTGACCCAGGCGGGGTCAAAGGTTATTTTTATCACCCGGATGTTTCTCGAGTGACAAACGGGGAACAACGGCGCGCGCTCTTATCACCCGTATGTTTGAAGATAGCCGATACCATGGCTATTTGTCTCGGTCACGTTGACCGTTCAGAAGACGCGATGCATACTGATACAGGGACAATGGCTTTTAACACTCATCCAGTTAAGAAGTCTTGACAGCAGGATTATATAAGTATTTTAAGCTACAATAACGTTTGGCTCAACGGTTGTCACGGAGCACTATTTTGGGAGAAAATAAGAATTTAGGTTAAAACTTTAAAAAATTGAAAAATAATAACAAAACAAATGACCACAAAGTATCAAAGCGCTGTTGTATCGGCTTCGGTAATTTTAGGGGGGTATACCTCGGTAACGGTTTGGTATTCGGTATCTGAGATTTGCTGATAGTACCAAAGAGGAATTCACATCAGGAAAAATAGAATAAGCTGTGGCAGTATATTATTCTGCCACAATGCCGTAAATAACACTGCCGTTGAGCTCAACAGAGGCATCCTTTTGCGACCGCAAATCATATCTACAGTAATTTTGTGACTTGTTCTAAACTCACCTTAATGTTTAAAGACTTTTTCAGGCTTTTGTGATCTCAGAGCATGTGCTCTGACCATGCCATCTTTAGTAGATCCTGCTGACAATAGACAAAACACCTGGACGGTGATTTCTATTCAGGTCTTGGCTGCCTTAACAGGCAGCCTAGACTTCACCAGAAATCACTGCAAAGCAATCAGACATGTAAAGGTTGTAGTATAGTGAGAATTCGGGACAGTTGCCGAATCCATAGGGGGTTAATAAAACTGAAAAGAAAATCAGTCACTACTTTCATGAAAATGAACCTTTGAACTGTTATCAAGCCTCAACAGGGACTTATACATAGTGAATATAGGAAAATTTTAAAATTTAAACGGTTTCTTTTTATTCAATGATTGGTTCCGTTCGGTTCTTCAGTATCCCCATAATGTCGGCAACGGTTCCCTTTTTCTGTATTTTGCCCATCTCTAATTGTCACATGTATTCTACCAGAAGTAGCAAGGCCAGGGACGTGCGACAGGGAGTTGGGAGTCTCATCCAAATCTCGGCCAAATCTTTAAATAGTAAGACATTTTAAGCTAGGGGTGTCACTATTAATCGATTAAACGATTGTCGATAGCGGTCACGCCGAAATCGATTAGTATTTTTCGTTGTCGAAGAATCGGTAAACTTTACCCCGTTTTAGACGTTTAATAATTAAAAAAAAAATTGTTGAAAAAACTATTGTTTCTAAAGGTAAAAGGTCAAGAACGACAAAGTCAAACCTCAAGAAGCCGCTAGAAGCATTTATCGTTTAGGTACATTCAAAACTTTGATGTTCTGAACTTTTGAACCGTTAGTGTAATAATCAAGACCGGACGTCACTTGCGAAGTTCGCAACTGACGGCCGGTCTTAATTATTACACTGACGGTTCAAAAGTTCAGAACATCAAAGCTTTGAATGTACCTAAAAGAGGATCGTCTTAGTTGTTTACTTGAGGTAGGTCAACTGACTTGAACTTCATTTTTAACGACTTCAAAGAGGGGGAGAGGGGTCGTCTAGGTACGATCAATCGATTATTATCGATTATTTGCGACGATTAATCGATCCCCAAATTCAAAAATCGTGACAGCCGTATTTTAAGCCCCAAACCACCAATAGTTGGAAATTTATTCCCTATGGAAGCAGATTTCGTGGTATTTTATCTTTGCAGTGAGCGTTTCCGACATTCATTTAGTGATTTTTCGAACTACATCTCATGACATTTTAGAACTGGGGTCAGCATTTCGCCCCTTGAGTGCAACTAGCTAAAGCATTGCAGATGGCGTATTGTTGTACTCAAGAGACGACTTTCAACTTTAGAACCCGAAGGTTAGGCCCCACAATGTAGATCTTCTGTTTCTCAGGCCATTTTTGTAAAATTGCATGTGGGCGGTCGGTTTTTTCATTTTTTTATTTAGTTTTGTAATTATTTCTAGTTCATATTCTTGTTCTTTATGTTTTAGGCCTCATAATCTACAGAATAGCATGGGTGGTGCTGTATTTCGTCAGTTGAGTGCAACAAGGCTTTGCAATGCCTTGTCGCACTCAGGGACAAATTTATCAATTTTATTAACTTGGCAAAAATATCAGACATAAACCATTTAATTTTTTTTTTAAGTTTGCATTGGTTATAAAAAGTGAGCATGCGGCAGCAAACAGGACCACGCGAGGATGCCCGGGAAACAGATTTTTAACTTTTTTTAGGCCTTATATATATTTGTCGTATAACCTGCACATATATATTTATATGTACACAAGGGGAGAGAAAAAGGCGCATTCGGATTTATTCTGCATATCTAATATATAAATGCGAATGTCTGTATCTATCTCTCTCCCTCTCTATCTTTGTTCCGGGTGAACTCCTCCGTTTCTCGACCGATCGATCTCAAATTTTCTACACGATGGTAATTCGTCCCTGCGAGTAATATGGGGTGGATGCCATGTCCGTGCGGGGTGAGCTTAACCTTGAAACTGATGACCTTGACCTTGTATTTCGAAAACGGCTAGGCCGATCGGGCTAAAATTTCATATCTGCGGATATATTGACCCATCGATCATTTGACTTTATCGGGGTGCCCGTGCGGGGTGACGTTGGCCTTGAAATTGTGACCTTGACCTTTTATTTCGAAAACGGCTGGGCCGATCGGGATAAAATTTCATATGCGCGGGTATATTGACCCATCGATCATTTTGACCTTATCGGGGTGACCTTGACCTTGAAATTGGTGACTTTGACCTTTTATTCCGGAAACGGTTGGGCCGATCGGGCTAAAATTTCGTATGTGCGGGTATATTGACCCATCGATCATTTTAACTTTATCGGGGTGACCTTGACCTTGAAATTGGTGACCTTGACCCTTTAATTCGAAAACGGCTGGGCCTATTGGGCTGAAATTTCATATGTGCGGGTACATTGACCCATCGGTCATTTTGACTTTATCGGGGTGCCCGTGCGGGGTAACCTTGACCTTCTATTTCAAAAACGGCTGCTACAACCATCTTCTCCCGTGCAACGCCGGGGAACACCCGCTAGTGAATATATATAGGCAACCGTTTGAAAATTCAGTGGGGATAGGGGTGGGGGTGCTACGAATGTTTTTTCACAAAACGTGAATCTTTTGCAACCGGCGGAAGGGGGGAGGGGGTAGAGATGGAAATTCGGAAGAGGCACACACCCGCAAAAAGACCCTCTAGCCACGTCTATGAGCCAAGTATTTTCAAGTTAGATGGTGGAATATTTCAGAACAGTGGTGGGGCACTCTATGAGAGAGATCGTTTAGCTGTTTTATATATTTACTCTGATTGCCCTAAAAGCCGTTTTGTACAATTTATTTAAGGTAGCTGCTAACTGTTTGAGCATTGCAGTTTCCCAGTGCTTATTATTAGCGCCTCTGTAACAACAGTTTTCTGATTCTCGAACGTGTCAACCGTTACTTGTTCCTAGTTCTTTCTTCGACATTCATTATCAACCGGGAATGTCGAATAAGGAACTGGGAATACGTAACAGTTGTCACGCCCCCTATTGATTCTGCGTGCTAGCTTGCCTCATGTCACTTTTAATTTCCTTTCACTATGAGCGAACCAGAATTTCCCAGACATTTGATTTTTTGAACGAAGAAAACGAGAAAATGGTTGAAGGCACATTCCCGGTCAATGGGAGGTAACTCGAAAATCTTGACCTGATGTCGAATTTCAAGATTGGGGAGACGGGTTTTTGTTTGGTTCTTTCATTTTTTGACTCCCATTCTCCAAAACTAAATTTATGGCATTCTGTTGCACGGTGATGACGAGATCCTTCAGCTGGCGGACGTAAGTGATGTTAGAAAAATAAAATACAAAAAACGAACGTTTTCAGAAATTTGGGGAGGAAATATTAACTCTCCAGTATCCACATAGTTGCGCAATGCAAAGGGATATATTTCATGTAATTTCGATAAAAGACGGTTCCGTCCACGTACGATTGGGAAAAGAGTTTTTTGTTTTTCGGAGAAGTATGAAATTGCGTTCTGTTGGGACTATGTACAGTTGGTCTCACGTTTTCAGAAGAGTATTTCCATTCACTCCAACAACCTCTCTCTCTCTCTCTCTCTCTCTCTCTCTCTCTCTCTCTCTCTCTCTCTCTCTCCATTCCGAACACTTCCATTTTCGCTGTTTCAGTGCCAAACCACTATCGAGCAATGGTAAGTTACGGCGGGTGGGGTGCCTTGGGTTGCTTCGGTCTCAAAACCTACTAGTGACCAATGATTAGATAACGGTGGGGTGGTTGAGTTGTTTTAGTTTCAATGTGGGGTAGTTGGGTTGTTTCAGTTTCAAAAGCCACTTGACAATAAATCATTAACTTGCTCGATGTTTTGTAATATATCAAAAGCGTTCGAAAGAGTTTGGCATAAGGGTTTCATTTTTAAACTTAAAGAGAACGGCATTTCTGGAAATCTGTTTTTATAGATATATAGAAGATTACTAAGATAATCTACACCAGCGGGTTTTAATTAACGAAGAATCTTCCCAACATAAAATAATAAAATCGGGCGTTCCACAAGGCCCAGGGTTAGGCCTTTTTTATTCCTAGTTGGCATAAGCGATATAGCTGATCTGCTGGAATCACTCGCCCGGCTGTTTGAAGATGACACGTATCTATCCTTCAGCAAAAATAACCCAGCTGCCGTAACAACTGTTCTAAACAATGACTTGGAAAAAATTAACATTTTATCCAGACAGTGGTTAGTCTCATTCAACTCATCCAAAACAAAGTCAGTTTATTTTTCATTCGTTCCTGCCCAACCTCACCAAACATTTATTTTAATAATAGCATGGTATCAGCTTGTGACCACCACAAAAACTTGTGCATTTACATACAAAGTAACCTCAAATGGGATGTCCAAATCAATGAAATTTGTAAAAAAGTTTCTTCCAGATTATCGCAACTCAGAAAACTGAAAGTTTTACTCTCACGCAAAACATTGGAGAAGATTTACATATCGTACATACTGCCTTTAATGGATTATGGAGATGTACTGTTGGACTCGGCCCCATCTTGTTTCCTCAAAAAACTCGAACGCTCACACCTAGACGCAGGCCTAACTAGATCAGTATCATCAGAAAACATTCTTCTTGAACTTGGTTGGAACTCTCTGTAACGTCGATGTGAAATCCACAAATTAAGTACAATCTACATATTAGTTAACCCTGTATCCAACGCAGACGATTTCAAAATTTATTATTTTAAATATCATTTTTTAAATTTTTTCACAAAATTTCAGCAAAACCATATCATGTGACCCCTCTTAGGAACGAGCTCGTCGAGCTCGTTCCAAAGAGGGGTCACATGATATGGTTTTGTTGAAATTTTTCGAAAAATAATTTTTTTTTCTGCTGCTGAATTTGCATATTACGCGGTCGGGTGAGGGCGATTCGTTGGGTAAAGGGTTAAGCACGAAGTACCAGGATATCTTGTACGTTTATTACCCCTCGAGTTGCTCAATCTAGTACATACAACCTGCGCAGTGCAGAACAACTTTCCACTTACAAAACACGCGCCGAACACTTCAGGAACTCGTTTTTGCCCAGAACAGTGTTGGCTTGGAATGAATTGCCGAATTATGTTTCACAATCAAAGACCCTAACATAATTTAAAAAGAAATTCACTACTTTGAACCCTGTAATGGAATAGCCAGTTTATTTTCCTGGTGGTAAGAGAAAATTAAATACCATACATTGTGGGATAAGAAATAATTGCAGCGATCTAAACGGGGACAAATTTTCAAATTATATCAGCGAAACTCCTATTTGTGGATGTGGACATATGCTCGAAAATGCCCAACACTATTTATCTGAGTGTCCATTGTATGAAACGCAACGCAATTTTCTGCTCAGAATGCTCTCCGATTTTAGTGTTGTTACACATTCATTGACATATTATTCGGCAATCCAAATCTCTCCATTTCCGACAATAAATTCATCTCTAAGTTCGTCCAGTCCTTTGTCTCAAGTACCCAGAGATTCAACAATTAATTTAAGATACTCTTGCGCCAGAGCATATAGGCGTGCTTATATTTGCATATTTACAGATATCAGTAGTCGTTAGGCTTGCAAATGATGGAGTTTGCATCTCCCGAAATTTCGTCCAAGAAAGCAAAAAGCAAGAGGTGGGAGTCTGCAACAAAGAAAACAGTTCCTAAACTGCCTAACCTATATACTATATAATATTAATTTCTTTTTTTCTTTCTTTCTTTTTTTTTTCTTTCTTTTTTTTTTTTTTTTTTTTTGGTTATTATTATCATACAGTCACACCGGCATCAGTTGAGATGGAACGACTGAGATATACATCAACCCTAGCTTTAGAACCCACAGAGTACCTTCGGCTTCTAACAAAATACATTTTTTTTATTATCATAATTATTATTAAAATAATGGTGGTAGTGATGGTAATGATTATCATTATTATTATTATTATTATTATTATTATTATTATTATTATTATTATTATTATTACTGCTTCAGTACTTACCCTCGACATATTATCATATAATTTAGAATGCACCTGTCTCCCGCCACCTCCTGAAGTATACTAGTATATACTTTACAGTGACTAAGAGGCCAGACTTTCTGCACATCACTCCAAGCTTAATCTATTATTGACTGTCCAACCATGAAAATAAACACCATTTAACTCACTTTATTTTTGTGTACCCATTACGTGAAAATTCTTTTTCTTTGTAAATTCGTTCGGTAACAAAATTGTAATTGTTGTTTACATGTATGTATGTCATTTTTCCACATGTTTGATTACATTTATCACTGCACTGTACAGGAGAGGACCGTAAATAAGTTGCAATAACTTGTGTTCCAATCATTTTGTCATTTAACACCAAACGACAAATAAATATACTATTTTTAAAAAAAAGTAGGGGCTATTTGATAAAAGTGAGATATATGAAGAAATATATTTATATTTTAATCAAACAAGACAGTGAGGCATTGCTCTCTGACAGGAATGATTTCAGCGACAGTTGGGTGTCTAACAAGCACACATGCCAGCACTGAGCTGTAGAAGACATGGATGGTTAGTCAGAGAATTTACCACATTCAGTCCACGACCTCAATACCATGTAATTCCCCCTCGCGAGACAAGTGCGGATCCGGAATGGCATACTGCCGACATGCATACTCCTCATCAAACGTCCAATATCAACTTGACTAATGTCATTCCATTCTTCCTGCAGTGCAGCGGCGTGTTCCTGGACATTGGTAGGGGCTGTTGGCGTTGGCGTTGTCGTAGGCGCCTGCCAAGCATATCCCAGGCGTGCTCGATTGGTGAAAGGTCAGGCCTTTGTGCTGGCCAAAGTAGTGTAGTGATGTTCTGCCCCTGGAGGAACTCTGTAGCAACACGGGCCCTGTGTGCTCTTGCATTGTCATCTTGGAAAATGAATCGACGGCCGTGACTTCGCGCAAATGGCACCACGTGAGCTGCTAACACGTTGCCACGGTAGTACTGCTCCATGACACGCCCTTTGATGACATGTTATGCTGTTCTGCTTGCCATGGTTATGCCTCCCCAGACATAACCCATCCACCACCAAAACGATCGTGCTGCCTAACGGTTACGTCATGGCATCGTTCGTTCGTCCGCCGCCACACTCTGTTTCGCCTGTCATGGAAGTCGAGAGTGAACCCAGATTCATCGAAAAACATGACGTTGCTCCACCGACGATTGTCCCAGCGCTGTCGTGCTCCACACCAATTACGCCTTGCTGCGATGTGACGTTCAGTCAAACGTGAAATTATTCGAGGTCGACGAGCGTACAAATTCCAGCTGTGTAGGCGATTTCAGATTGTCTGACCACTGACTCGCACATCTGTCGCTCGGTGCAGCTTCTGTCCAATTTCTGAGGCACTTAGATGGCGGTTACATAATGCTGTGGTTCGAATGAAACGATCCTGGTTAGCAGTTGTCGCCCTTGGACGACCTGATCGACGTCTGTCATCGACATTGCCTGCCTGACGGTAGTGTGACCACAGCCTGCTAATCACCGATTGAGTAACGTTGAGAACTTGAGCCACTGCAGTCTGTCTGTTGCCAGCTTCCAACATGCCAACGGCACGTAAACGTTCGTCACGTGTCAGTCTTCGCATACCTCAAAAGTTACGTTTCGACCAGAAACTACTCATGAACGAGTTTATACCAAGAAAAGAACGATGAGACCTCCGAAAAAGCCCGCCCAGTACAAATGAAAATTTCAAAACGTACCCCACAGACATTAACGCGGCGCTCGTGCGAAAAACCTGCACGAAGTTTTCCTGGGCCGATGACATTCATGATCCACACTAAACTTGGTAACGTACTGATGTGTACAATCACACGAATGCAATACCATTTTCCGAAAATATCAACATCAGTTTGGATATCCCCTACTTTTTTTAATAGTATATGTTTAATCTAATCAGCGGGCAGTGTTTAGATACAGATAGATTCTCGTTGAAAAACAATTCCAAGAGTGAAAGATGTTTCGTCTTTCATTTTCATTCTTCACAATTTGTGAGAGTTAAAAAAAGGAGGGAGGCTCTTTCATTTACTATGGGTCAGAGACACAAAATCTTAGAGAAAAAATCAGTTGCAAGACTAAGGAAAACATCTAACCACACTTCCACTAGAAAAGGGCTCTCTAAGCCAATGCTACCAGCGCCACAGAAGCCCTCGGAATTGGTTAATAAACATTCCAGCCATTGTGTGTATTATTTGTGTCGATAGGGTCCGTTGGGGAGTTGTACAGTTGATTGCCGTTGATCGGTAGTTCTCCAGGTACTGCAGCTTTCTCCACCTGCGATAGATACGTCGAACACAATGTGACGCCGACTGTTGAAAGTGTCATTAAACTCCCATAAAACCAACTAAGAAAATTATACACTGTTATAACCGTTCTAACTCAGGAAGAATAAACTTCCAAACGCATTGCTGTTCACAAAAAGTTCCTCCATCCTTCCGAAAAAAGTAAGATGTCGATGGAACATTTTATATTTGTGGTAAACAGTACATTTCTCCTTTATAATAATAATAATAATAATAATAATAATAATAATAAAAATCACCTATTTAAGTCTGGCGATATTCTTGCCCAGGACACAAAATCTCTTGTCACTGAAATAAGTATAATTTTGGCACATTTAACCAATTTTTCTCTGTAAATTAAATATACTTTTCGACCAATGATTTCTTGAGATAAATTTAAACGATTTTTACATCAAGTCTAGTCATGACTGCTTCATAGCAGCCATGGCTAGATTTGATGAAAAATATTTTGAGAAAACTCACTGAGTTAAGATTTAATCCATAATTTGGAAATGCTGTTTGTGGAATGCCCATTGAATACAGTTGAATGACAAAAATATTATACCACTCCTCTTATGTCGGCAATCCATGACATATATACTCGCCCAAAAAAGAAAGTGTGCATTGCAGAAATTGATCAAACTCCAAAAAAATAATTTCGTTGGTGTAAAGAGTGTTAACCTGTTCATGAATAAGTTACATTGAAAACAAAAACAGCTCTCCCCGTTAAAATTGCATTAACGTTAAATGACGTCCTGCACGTTTGTGAAAAGGCATGTTTTGCACGTGGAGAGTCTGAAAAGTCATGCAGCAGTGTGAATCCTTGGGTATTTAAACACTAAAGTAAGGCCTTCCTATCGTTCACATTCAAACTTGCGCTGCTGTTAAAACGACTCCACATTAGCATGCCAAGATTGACAATGAATCAACGGCTCCTTACCCTGGGTATGATTAGAGCTGGCAGAACACACAGAGAGGTTGCCCAGCATTTGAACTGCCACCGTAACACTGTAGACAGGCTAGTCCATCGACATGCACACATGATGACGTTCGAGACCGACCCCGCTCCGGGAGACCCCGAGTTACCACCCCTGCACAAGATCGGTATATCCGTGTCGTCCATCTCCGGAACCGGCAGCAAACGGCAACGACGACAGCCAGGAATATTCCTAACCTGAGACGGATACATCCTCAAACAGTAATCAACCGGCTGAGAGAATACGGCTTACGTCCTCGAAGACCTGCAATTCGTCCGATTTTGACGTTACGTCATCGTCGTGTTCGACTGCAGTGGTGTAGACAACATCTCAGGCATCCCTTACACTGGTGGCGACGTGTTATATTCACAGATGAATGTCGTTTCCGTCTTTCATCATCAGATGGCCGCCAGAGAGTGTACAGACGTCGAAACGAACGCTACCCAGATCCATGTGTCGTGGTGCGAAACCGTTATGGGGGAGGGTCTCTCATGGTGTGGGGTGGCATCAATGCCCGTAACAGAACTGAGCTGGCCATTATTGATGGCAATCTCAATGCAGCCAGATATCGTGATGAAGTGCTTACACCTGTTGTTGTCCCATTTCTGCAACGTCACGGCCCCGGCATCATTCTACAGCAGGACAACGCCCGACCCCACGCAGCTCGTGTTGTTCAACAGTATCTGCAGCAACAACAAGTGGATGTTCTTCCCTGGCCCGCAAATTCGCCCGATATCTCACCCATTGAGCACGTATGGGACGAAATGAAACGTCAGGTACGCCGGCTTCCCCATGCACCGTCAACGCTTGTGGAACTCCAAAGACAGCTTATCAGAATATGGAACAACATCCCACAGCACTTCCATGCTAACTTGTTCGCTTCCATGAGGCGTAGATGCACAGCAGTAGTCGATGCAGACGGAGGTCATAGCAGATACTGAGTGTGTGACTTTTGTGTTTGACCCTTAGTGTCTTTGACTCTCCATGGCACCAAGATATTCGTCGTAGCGTAATGAAATTTCTCGTGTTGATCACAAATTGATTCATTTGTGATTGAATAAAATTTCCATGAATGAAAATGATATATATCTTTTTTAGTGTTATTTGTTAGCATGCACACTTTCTTTTTTGGGAGAGTATATTTGAAGGTGCAAAATTCCCCCAGGATAAATAACCCAAACACCCCCGCCACTCCATGAAAAAGACACCTACCAGAGAGAGTGGAGGCCGAATGGATAGGTGCGCTAGTTTCTCATGCGAGAGGTCTCGGGGTCGATGATGGTTCGGGGAATGTTCTCGAGGTGTCTGAGCACTCTCGGTCAGCATAAATTGTGGGGTTGATGGAGTCACTGAGTACCGTCTTTTCGTGTGAGACGTAAATTCGTAAAATGGTTGTCCTCTGCGCAGAGAGAGACAAACTCCGTAAATGCTAAAGATCCTTTCGTAGTATTCGAGAAGAGCGAGGCCATTGGGCCAAGGAGAGGCGCTAATATACGTTGCATAACTTGCTCGCCAATCCTTGTAAACCAAATAAGCGTAAAACAAAACAGACACCTACCAAATATGACAGCATGCAAAACCCTGCATATAATGTGTGAACATTTTACCCCCAAAACTATTCTTTAATTTCTGTTTATTTTCTGTTTTGGGGGTTTGTTTTCTCTTTACGATTTTCTATTTATTTTATGGGTTTAGCAAACAACATTGTAATAATATGGTTTGTTACAAGAGTGATAATGCTTAGCGCATTTATATGTCACGAAGGATTTGCCTTTTAGTGCATTTAACTCAATGTGCTCTGTGACAGAAAATCTCGGAAAACACACTTTCTAATAGGGGGATGTGACAACCGTTACTTATTTTCAGTTCCTTATTCAACATTCGCCAACAACCGATAAAATCAGTTGATAACGAATGTCGAATAAGGAACTGGGAATAAGTAACGGTTGTCACGTCCGTTCCTAATAGAACCAGCAGGATGTGTACGGTAATCCACTCAAGATATATCACCGAAGAGATACGATAGAACACTGTTAATTTCACCGTGGGAACCCTGGGAAGTGAAGCCGTACTTGTTTACAGTGGTTAGCAAGTTCTGTTTTATTGGTAAATCAGGTCCCGGTAACCCATACCTGTGGCGGAAGTCCTCGATAACGAGCAACATGGGAATTAATGACTGGCTGGAATTGACTTTTTATCCATGGTGCGGTCACGATGAGCCATTGTGTAGTGACCTTAAACACCAATAAATAAATAATAAGAACCTCGTTGAGTAGGCACTTTCCAATGAAAATTATTCAGTGAACAGGATGTGTTCAGAAATAATAATAATAATTGATTTTCTAGAGCTTAAAACCACAAATAGTGCTCTAAAACGCTTGACAGAAATAAATACACTTTTCTGAAATAAAGAGTCACTTCTATTTCGGTTGCCTCTTAGAGAGGTTCAGGAGAATGCTTCAGTAAATAGGAAAGTTTTAAGATTTCTTTTGAAGATATCGAGAGTTTCTGAAATTCTGATACTAATTGGCAGGGAAGTCCACAATCTGGGACCCACGATGGAGAACACACGATCATTAGCCAGATTAAATCTGCTAAAAGGTACAACTAGTTGAATTTGTTTTTTTAGATCTGAGACTGCGTGATGGTGTATATACAGTGAGGAGCTCTTGCAGGTAAACTGGAGCCAGTTTGTGAATACATTTGAATACTGAGATCAATATTTTTAAATCAATTCTCTGTTTAACTAGAAGCCAATGTAGTTGTATTAAAACAGGTATTATGTGTTCAGAGCGTTTGGTACCAGTGCTGACTGGTTAAGATAAGGTCGCAGTTTTCCAATATTACGAAGCTGCCAGTAGCATTTTTGACATAGTTTATTGATATGGATGTCTAGTTTTAAATTTGAGTCCATAATCAGTCCAATATTCCCGGCCAATTCACTTTTCACAGCGATGTTGTTTAGAATCAGAATTGATGTAACAGAGGATGCAGGCATGCGAACCCCGGCTATCATTAAGAATTCAGTTTTAGAGTCACCCATTTTCAGTTTAAAGTCTACAATCCATTCCCGCACGAGATTTATGCAAGTTTCAATGTTATTGACTGCGGTGAATGAGTCACTTGGGACGGATTGGTTGAATGTGATGTACAGTTGGGTGTCGTCTGCGTACAGATGATATGATATGCCATGTTTTTTAAGAAGGTGACCTACAGAAGAAGTGTACAGAGTAAACAAGCGTGGTCCAAGAACTGAGCCCTGAGGAACACCACACTTTAACATCCTGCTTTCTGAACCGATCTTATTGATATATATTTGTTGATTGCGACCTTCTAGATATGATGTAAACCACGATAAGACAGTTCCACATATGCCATGCTGTGTCAATGTCTGCATGAGAATATCATGGTCGACTGTGTCGAATGCTGCTGACAAATCCAAGAGAACAAGCATTACAGCCTTACCCTCAGACAATGATTTATCAATGTCATTGTTGACTCGCAGTAAGGCTGTTTCTGTACTGTGGTTGGCTTTGTATGCAGACTGGAAACACTAAAAGATCATTTTCATGCAGATGATTTTTGAGTTGTAAAGCAACAACCCTTTCCAACAATTTGGCCCCTTTTCTGTATTATAGAGACAATCTGAGCATTTGTTCTATTATATCTACTTTGGCAAAGTTCAAAGAGCTCTGTCAAACAAGAAATAAGCACATTTAGGGTTAATCCCCTAAAGGAATTTATCGATGGAAGAACACGGAATATAAATGTTAAGAAAAATTTTTGAGTTATTTCCCTTTGATTGCCAGCTGAATTTTTTCGCTTCATGCATATTAATTAGTAGAAGGAGTTCTGGGATTGAAAGTGATCGTGCAATTCTATTGGTCAGGTCAGACAAGAGCGCTTTGTTTACCGAAGAACTGTGTGGCCGCTGATCTTTCTCTGACTCCAGTTTGTAAATCAATTCGTTTAAATCTCATCCACTGCCTCCAAAACGCAAAGCGGCGCGAGATTCAGTTGTGGGAGCCGGTCAGTTACGGAAAAGAGTTTCCCAACCGAGGAAAAGTAAGGGCAATACATGTACGTCGGACAGCTCAAGCAAGGAGAAAGTTTCCGAACCACCGCCATTATCATCACCTGTTATCCCCACTGTGAGTGTCGGTCATTCTGTGAGTGAGACTGTTCGGACCAATGTTCCCACAAACAGTTCAGCAACTGCTGTTTCCAATAATGATGCCACATATACTGACATCCAAGCAGAACCGTCGACACGTTCTGGAGGAGGTGAGTTTCGTCGTCGCGATGTTCAGATAGAACCGGACTCATTTTTGTCATATGGCCATCCACGTTCAACTACAGATTGTGGCCCACAATGTGGTGGAACAGTAGACATTCAATCGCTAGCTGGCGAAGTTTTGAAGATGATCAAACAGAATGAGAGTCCTATACACGGCGGACCCTCTACTCGTGGAGCCTTTATGAATCTCCCTGACATGGCGGGCCACTCGAATTTTCCAGGGTCTTCCGGGGAAGTTGAGTCTGTTTTTCCACCGGTTTTTGTCTGATGTGACCGTGGTCCCACAATTAAGTGATCCAATTAGTGCACATGTACCCATTCTTTTAAAAGAAAGAATTTGGACAGGCGAATTTGTTGACTTGGCCTTGTTATTAAAGTCAAGTCAAGAAATTTAGGCCCAGCTGTCCTGCCCAACCACGTTTCAGGTGTCTATGGAAGGTATTCGCCCTGTATCGGTACCGCAAAAGCATCTCCACAAGGTAGGCAATATAGATAAATGGACGTCAGCCTTTCTGGTTTATATGGATGTTTTTGTCGAGAAGCATCCCTGCAAAACAAGAGAACTGATACAATATCTCCATTGTATTCGATCGGCAGCAATCCGTTTTGGGGCAGAGTGTTGGCGCTCGTATGACGAGCAGTTTCGTCTGCGTATGTCACGGGACCCCACACAGTCCTGGGGGACAATTAACACGGAGCGCTTCCTGTGGTCCATGACCCCAGCAGTCTCTAAACCGACCCCTGTCTTGGAAAACATGTCTTTCCAACCTAGCAATATGGGCCCGCAATCCAAATTGGGTAAAGTTTGCTTCAAATTCAATGAGGCCAGGTGTACCTTCAAAAATTGCAAGTATAAGCATATCTGTTCCGCTTGTGGTAATCCCTCCCATCCAGTGAAATCTTGTAGGGGAAAATTTCGGAAAGGTTCCTTGTGAAGTACCTAGGACTCTCTTTTCATTAGCTCAAACGCCGATTGATCTGGTTAATCTGGAAAGGCGGCTATCGCCTTATCCACTCCCCTTAGACGCCAAGCTGTTATTAGAGGGCTTTACCCATGGCTTTCAAATTCCTTACACCGGTCCATGCATTCCAGAAGAGGCAAGAAACTTGAAATCGGTTCTGTTAAATCCTGACATTGCCTTTGAAAAAATCATGAAGGAACGCATCGCAGGTCGGGTGGCAGGCCCATTTCGACACCGTCCACTAGCCACATTGCGGGTTTCGCCTCTCGGTTTAGTTCCCAAAAAAGAAGGTCATGATTTTCGGCTGATTCATCGCCTATCTTATCCCCCAGGCTCTTCTGTCAATGATTTCCTCAATCCCAATGATTGTTCAGTTCAATATGCTCAGTTTGATCATGCCGTTTCATTAATTCAAATCCTTGGCAGAGATGCATTATTAGCTAAAGCAGATATAAAATCACCCTTCGATTGCTTCCAATCTGGCCCGGTGATTGTGACCTTTTGGGGTTCCAATTCGGCGGATTTTATTATTTCGACAAGTGCCTTCCCATGGGTTGTTCCATATCCTGCTCTTTGTTTGAGAAATTTAGTTCATTTCTCGAATGGTGTGTCCGAAGTGAGTCTTAGCAAGGGGATTTGACTCATTATCTGGATGATTTCCTTTTCCTAGGTTTGGCTGGCTATGGTACATGTGCTGACTTACTTGAGAAATTTTTGGAAATTTGTAACTATTTGGGCGTGCCCATTGCATCAGAAAAAACTGTACAACCAACTACAAAACTTACATATCTTGGTATTGAGATTGATACTGGAGAGTTAGTCATTCGTTTACCTGCAGCCAAATTAAATGAATTGAAAGACAAAATAGCTTACTTTCTGGGTCGCAAAAAAGTTACTCTCCAGGAAATGCAGTCATTAATTGGAAGCCTTAATTTCGCTTGCAGGGCAATAACACCCGGGAGGGCATTTAGTCGGCGACTGATTGACACCACCAAAAACATCACTAATCCAAACCATTTTATTAGGTTAACATTGGAAGTTAAGGCCGACTTGCAAGTTTGGGATTCCTTTTTGCAGCATCACAATGGGGTGTCGGTAATGTTTGATCAGTTTTGGCGAACAAACGCCAGCGTGGAGCTGTTTACTGATGCTGCAGGCAGCAAGGGGTTTGGTGGCTATTTTCGGGGTCATTGGTTTGCTAGTTCTTGGCCGGATACGTGGGTTGCTTCTGGTAGAACAGTGGATATCACACTGCTTGAGTTTGTTCCTATCTATGTGGCAGTTCATGTGTGGGGTCGAGAATTGGCCAACCAAAAAATATTGTTCCGTTGTGACAACCGATCTGTGGTGCATATTATCAATAAACAGTCTTCTCGTTCACCACATGTCATGCCATTGTTACGGAAATTTGTTTTAGCTTGCCTTCACCATAATATTTTATTTCGTGCCAAGCATGTGCCAGGTGTTTCGAATGCAATATGTGATGCCCTTTCTCGTTCTCATTGGCAGGCTTTCCGAGAGCTGGCTCCGCAAGCAGACAAAGACCCTACAACCATACCTCTATCAGCACTCAACAGCTAGACACAGAGATTCATTCACTATTGTCTCAGGCTATTGCCCCATCTACAGCCAAAACATACCAAGTAGGCCTGGCGGCCATGGACAGTATGCGTAAAACCTTGGGCTGGGCACTCTTGTGGCCAGTGCCTTTTCAACATTTGTCGTACTTCATTGCATATTCATCATTGAGGGGATTAGCACATGCTACTATGCAAACATATTGGCTGGGATTAGTTATGTACACAAACTGAATAACTGGACTGATCATACTCAAACGTTTATGATACGTAAACTGTTGCAAGGGTTACATAGACAACCCCCGGCTCAGGACACTAGGCTCCCAATAACTTTTAATATTTTAACTAAACTCATGGCGGGGGCTCAAGCAGTTTGCAGCTCACGATATGAAGTAATACTTTTTCAGACAGCTTTTTCCATGGCCTATTTTGGGTTTTTGAGGGTGAGCGAATTTACTAGTGCTAGTTTATCTAAAGGTAATTGTGAGCCGGTTTTGGCTTTGTCGGATGTTGCCATTGAGCCCTCAGATACCGCACCAGGTGTTTTAAAGGTGCACATCCGATATTCCAAAACTGATCAATTGGGCACTGGCATACGACTCCACATTTCCAGTTTGCCATCCTCACCCTTTAACGTGGCATGCCCTGTTCACTGTGTGCGACGGTATCTGGCGATGCGGGGGGAATCCAACGGTCCATTTTTCGGCATTTCGACAAATTACCTCTCACCAGGTATCAGTTCACAAGCGTCCTTCGCAAAATATTATTGTTTTGTGAGTTAGATACGTCATTGTATAAATCACACTCCTTCCGTATCGGGGCGGTAACCACTGCCGCCCTGAATGGAGTTCCTGGGGAGCAGATTATGTTGATGGGTAGATGGAAGTCGTCTGCATTCCAAACTTACATTCGAATTCCCACAAGCAGTTTACATTGTTAGGACATGATTTACTTAGTCATGTACACGTGGTTTGGGAGTTATATTGGGATATTTGCTCTTCCTAAGGTTTCCTTTGATCTTCATTTTAGGTGCATGCAAAGAAGTTTGGATTTTTGGGTCATCAATAGTTGCCTGGGTCCAACGCAGAGCTTGTATTCGTCCTGTTGGAACACATCTGCGGTTACAACCTTCAGTTTTCATCTCCTGGTTCGGTTTTCCTGGGCTGACTTGGGATAATGTACTAAAGAAGCTGCAATGTATACTAAGTCGTAAGCGGCGTGTGTTGCCGCAAATTTTGGTTATTCATGCTGGAGCAAACAGTTTAGTGAGTAAGAAGTCTGTTGAGTTTAGAAACCATGTTAAGCGTGATCTGCATGCTATTCAAGACATACTTCCTAATACCCAACTCGTGTGGTCGGATATGCTGCTACGGCTATACTGGCATAGTGCTGTACATTATCGTGCCATTGAACTTTCTAGGAAACAGTCGAATAGTAAAATTGGGAAATATGTGTTGGGTGTTCGGGGCTCTGTTATTCATCATCCCGATATCACAAGTGCAGATTTTCCTCTTTTTCGACATGATGGAGTACACCTTTCTGACATTGGGAATGAGATTTTCCTCAATTCCCTGCAGAGAGGTTTGGAGTATATCATTAGCGGTAAAGGGAATATTTTTCCTTGATGGTGAGTATGTGTATAGACACTTCCTGGTGGCAGGATTTTGGGGAGGTCTGATGAGCTAACAATTTTTTGGGGGTCGCTCAAGTTTCCTTAGTCGGCCTGTGTTTGCTTAGTTTCCTAAGCAGACGGATATGGCTCACTCTGGTTTGTTAGTCGCTTAGCTTGTCTTGTTTCCAGGACAGGTCAGGTCGTATCTCTGTTTCCAGAGGTGCATGGTTCAAGCGTGGACTAACAAGTGGTTAAGAAGATTTTGCTCTGTTTCCAGGGCAAGATTGTTGAGTTTCCATTTCTGGAAATTCAGGTTTGTAAACATTAGGGTCAATGTGACTAAAATAGTGGGTGAGTCAGTAGATGTGGTATTGTACTGTTTGTTTATAATTATAATCATAACAGTCTAGTCATATTAGTTTAAATTGATTGCTCATCTGCCTTCCTCAAGATTATGGTTAGGCCATTTTCATCCTTGTAAGCATAGATATTTTACGGTTGTTTTGTGTAATAAACCATGACAAATATTTTTCCACTACAAAACAAAAATTTCAATTTTGTTTTTTATTTGAACTATGTTTTCCTTGGCCAACTTGGAGGTTGCTTGGGGTGGGTGAAGTGTTTTTTCCAGACGATAGTAGATTAAAATGCCTACAATGTATGTACTGGAGCCAAATAAGTCTATAAACAAGGGGAAATTGTTTACTTCCAGGGTAATATCTCTATTTATTTAATGCTCAGGCATCAATTCACGCTGAAAAATTAAGTCATATTCCCCTGTCGGTCGGCAAAACGAAATATCAAAATGATATTTAGAAATCGATATTTCATCGTAGGTTCGGATGACGAATCACATGTACTTTAAATTCTACGTATTTATGCACGTTTAATGGGCCGTTAAACATTTACATGCAATCATCACAGAGTCAGCACATCAGTAATGAATTCCAGAGTCCCAAATACAAACGAATTCGAATAATTGATAGTGACAGTGACTAAATCAATTCATTAAATCAGCGGTTTCAAAGTTTGACTTTCTCATTCACCTTCCAGCGAAAAGCCGAAATCACTTTCAAATTTCTTCAGTTCAACTTCACACGTCTTCAGTGCATTGAGTTCAAAAAAAATAAAATGACGTGTCTTGTTATTGAAAATAAGAAAGTGGTGTTTTTTGTTATTGTTCTATTTCTTCGAAACACATTGCGATTATTTCAATTCGCCAGCCTTGGTAAATCGTAAAGTTAGGGGAGAAATAAGACGGGACTACTTTTTGTGCGGATATTCACACATTCCAATGGTTGGAGTTTGGTTGTTGTAATTTTTGTATGGACGCCGGTTCGGCACATAAATTTTGCGCCTTAATGGCAAATAAAGGCCACAAATTGGAGAGTTTGTAGTCGTAGAGCATTAAATAAAAAGAAAATTCACGAAAATTTGATGAATACCGAAAATATCTCGTTCGTGGCTACAAAGAAATATGAGGATCTTCACGAGCGACGCAGTCGCGAGTGAAGATCCTCATATTTCTTGTAGCCACGAACGAGATATTTTCGGTATTCATCAAATTTTCGTGAATATCCTCTATATATTACATGATATTTTATTCAGTTTGCAAGAGTTTATTCTATATGCACTTAACAGATCAAATTTGTGATGAAGGTACGGGAAATGGTTCTGTGGTTGGATATCAGTAGGGTTATTCAGTTAAGAAATATATATCTTATCTTATCTTATCTGTATATAATATTAAGTGGACGTCACTTTATTAAAAAATAATGAAGGGTTACGAAAGTTAGCAATTCAATACTATTTGTATACCAAAGAATATACCATATATTATATAGAGAATATAATGATGCCAACTCTTTGACTAACGAATTGGCCGCGTCCGCCCACGTTAGATACAAATTGGGTAATTGAAAAAAAAAAAATTTCAAAGCATTTCAACAAAACCATATCATGTGACCCCTTCATTGGAACGAGCTCGTTCCAATGAAGGGGTCACATGATATGGGTTTGCTGAAATAGTGATTTTATTTTGGAAAAATGAGATATATACATTATCATGACCATGTTCATGTCCTGTAATTTGTATCAGATTCGAGGTCGTGTTTACAATCAGATCGCAACGAGCCCGTCAGGGCGAGTTGTGATCCGATTGTAAACACGACCGAGAATCTGATACAAATTACAGGGCATGCATTTGGTCATGATAATACATTTATCTAACAATCCAGTTACATAAAGCCCGTTTTTTCCGTTTTTTCCGTTTAAATTGGGTTGGAATTGGTCAAAATTTTGAATTTCATATTTTAGTGCGTAATAACAATGCATATAATGATATTATTTGTCATAGCGCGGTGTTTACCGGAAGTTGAATCTATATGATACGGAATCAGAATGAATCGCCTATATGATACGGAATCGTAACACATTATGTGATACGTACCGTTTCTCGTGGTTTTCAGGCAAAAATCTATATGACTGTTAGATGAAAATTAATATTTAAAATAATGAATTTTGATATCGTCTGCGTTGGGTAATGGGTTAATCTCTATGTGACGCCACTGATGCTTCATCATTTTTACCGGTTCTAGGTGTTAAAACCAGTAGGCAATGGGTAAAATACAATTGTCTTTGTCTGCTTAGTAATCTAGTGAATTACTTTGACGTTACATATTTATTAGGTGAGTACAGATAAGTGAAGGATGCCAGTACTGCAGGGCAACCAATTGTACGTGTGCGTAGATTTCCTTCTCTTTTTACGGGGACAATCTAGACTCTGAATCTTGCTACATTTGAGGAATAGTGCATGATTTGGGGTTGATTGCGCTCATGGGGTTCTCAGTAGGTCCCGACGCGAGGCGGAGGGATCTACACCGCCTCATTGGACACTATTTGGGGAGGGGAGGGGGGGGGGGGGTAGTCAATCACAAGATTTGCACAAATCCTTATATTGTATCGAATACCCTCCGAGAAAAAATCTGGCTGATTTGTTAAGTAAACCGAACAGTCAAAAAGCAAATCTGTCTTTCAGGTTGCCAATCGGAGAGCCTTTACAGGCCGAAAAGTTGTCAAGCCGCTTCGCAGTTTCATGAGGTTTTTTACGATCAGCAGTATCCATCGATTCACTAGCTTTTTTCGAAAGATTGACTAAATTAATGTTGGCTTTTAAATACATGTCCCATTTATGCTTCAGCCCTTTTTGTGCGCTTAGACGCCGAAGATTCAGGGGGTTTTGTGCTAAAAATAGAAACCTAACAGTGTCCCACCAAGGGACATTCTGTGACGTAATCCCCTCGCCCAGAGAGCGTAGGAAAGTCATGTATGGCGTAATATTAAATAATGTAATGCAAATACATGGAGTGGAGTCATCGTTACCTAAAGGCTATAACTGATAGATTACAGACATTCTTCTGAACGGAAGGTACTATTGACATTCCAACAAGACAGTGCTAATGCTCGTGATAGCCTTCACCAAGACATGACAGAGGAATCACAAAGACAACATGTCCAAAAGACACGCATCGGCTTTGAAGAGAGACCTCAAAATGAATGTGTTTCATGATAGAGATTATTTTGAGAGTGTCGGCCCTGTATATGGTTGTTGGACATCGGAGCAGTTAATTAATCCCCTGAGAAAAACATTTCTTGAACAATCTTATTGTCAAATAGTTGTTAGGTTTGTTTAAAATAAAAGACAATGAAAAATAACTTTTCAAACTCCATCTTGAAGTGAACTAAAATGGGAGACATCCGTAATGGTTTAGGGTCAGGAAAGTAAGGGTAAGGGTTTTGTCAAACACGTTGAGGTAAAATGAGAGATTTATGGTCACCCAAGAGCTCGGCCGTATTCAGAGAGTACCGCCTAGCCTTTGAGTGAACATACGTCTCACCACCTCGCTGTGTTTTTGGGGTACATTTGTCATCGGTGGCGTCTATGGCTTGATATTTAAAAAGATAACTGACGGGTATCCTTTGAATATAATTGAATGAAAAGTAAAACAAGATTTACTCAGATCACAGCAATAAGAATGGTCAACGAAAATATAATTATACACACCACAAATCACAATGATTTAACGTCTGCCCGAATGTTCGAAATCTCTTCGAGGCCCCCGACTTTCTCTTGTCGATGTCTTTCGTCGGCGCTTCGCTCCACGACGTATTGTCTATTTGCTCCTTTCAAACATCTTGCGTGTAGCAGCTTCCACTTTTAACGCTAATTGTCTCATCTTTCATTAGAGGTCACTGTGTGTCATCTCCTCTGGCGTATCTTTTGCTTGCTATAGCACAACCATGCAATCTTACCATGCACATTCAGGTACATTTCAGAGCTTCGTTACGAATCAACCACTCTCCGACAACCGTTTAAACATATAATCTTCGTGCATGAGATGTACCTGGCTTCCATTCCGACTACTCCAAGCTACTAGCTTGAGTCGAATCTATGAGCTCTCTTTCTAGCCCCCCCCCCCCCCCCAACTAACTTTACTTTTGTGTCATACCGACCCGTCGAACTGCATATATGGCCCCACTTAGCCTAATAACTAGGTTCCAGTTAGCCTAATGACTTATTCTACTGTCCTAAACGGTCTCTCGCCAAATAAAACTACTTTTCGGTAACTTCTTCTTATGCTCTAATAGCCTCTCGCCACGTAAAACTACTTTTGTGTCACTCAGCCCAACAACTCATTCCTACACTCATCGCCAACAACAGTCCCTCCTCGCTGAACCTTCTGGCTTTCCTCCAAGCGGATCTTCAAGTGGACACTCCCTACCCTATTTTCCCAGCAACTAAAATACCAAACATAAATTCCCAAAAGACGGTCAAGCGGTTTCTCTTTGATAAACGTAATAGTTCTAAATTGTTCTCTTTAAGCCTTATATAAAATACCGTCACCTAATGTGAGACAGTATCCCGCTGCTTTTACTCGCGTTTTCAACAGTGTTACTGTAGCCGATTCGCTGAGCCCAATGTTGCACCCCCACGGGTTTTTGGGGTTGATCGACTGTTACCTTAACGCACCTGTCGCGTGGCATGGATAAATTGTCGATCGTCCATGGCAAGGTTTGATTAATAGTTTGTCTGGCTATCAACAGACTAAACAAATTGTGGACTTCTTGTCTGAATAACTCGCAGGCATTCATAGGTAGTGAATGTGTGTGTGTGTGAATAGACAGCCAAATTCATATCATGGCCGGAAAACCTGGTTCACACCGCCCAAATATATAAAGAGAGTTAAGGGCCTGTTTGCATGGTTTATTACATTAACCCTTTCACTAATGGATCTGCAATATCCGCCCATTCAAATTTTATTAGTTTGAAAATGTTTGCTTTCAGAAGGTACAGTACCTTGATGACAAAAGCGGGCAGAGAATTTCAATCGCGATCCAGTCAAAATTCTCTTCTACTTTCCTTAACACTTTACCCAACGTAAACAATATAAAAATGTATTATTTTAAATACCATTTTTTTAAATCTTTCAAAAAATGTCAACCAAACCATATCATGTGACCCCTCATTGGAACGAGCTCAACGAGCTCGTTCCAAAGAGGGGCCACATGATATGGTTTTGTTGAACTGTTTAAAAAAAATAATATTTTTTCAGCTGCTGAATTTGCGTATTACGCGCGCGGATGTGGCCGATTCGTTGGGTGAAGGGTTAACTATAGAATCTCACCTGTCGTAATGGAACTACTGTAACATTAAATCAGAAATGCTATTTTCGTTTGGTTTCGTATGATTTCCTGATTTCGCAGTATTTTATTTACGAAATCTCGCCCCGGTGGGATAAGTGCGTCGCGATCAAATCGCGGTATGATCGCGAAAAACACCATTTTTCTGATAATGGTGGTATTGTAGCCCTCCTCCCTCCCTCCCCCCCCCCCCCCCCCCCCCCCATCCATTGGAACGAGCTCGTTAAAATTGTCAATCAGTCTCAGGCAACCGACATAATTTTAACCCATTACCTAGCATGAAAAGCAGACGACACCTGGAAAAAAAATTCTTGAAGAGGTAATTTTTTTCATTTTTTGTCTCAAAAACATTCGTTATGACCCCTCGTTGGAACGAGCTCGTTCCAACGAGGGGTCAAAAAATGTAAAAAATAATGAAAATTAATTGTCGATTTTTTAGTTTTTTAGAATAGCGCTGGCCGGTTTTTGCCGTTACGTTGGGTAAAGGGTTAATGTGTTCTTTTCCTCCACAACAGTCAGTCGTACATGAAACTCAATCCCTATGGTTTCCATTTAAAAGAACCACAATCCGCGGCATAATTGTTCAACTGCAATCTATTTTAAAAGAACACCGTAAACACGCAAGTACACAACCACCGCATAAATATTTCATTCAGCAATCCTTCTACTGGAATATTGCAATCCAGTTGAATGGTTGAACAAACGACAATAATAGAAGAACCCGATGATTCTGTGTGATAATATGTGCGAAAACACATGAGAATTCAAACCTTAGTCACCAACACGCCATAACGTTCCGCATTGCTGGCCACGCGCTATCTTTTGCTCAGTCTGTGATTTTTTATGTTCAGTTCTCTCGGACAATCTTTTTTGGAATCCAAGAATAGAGTTTACTCAAATGAGAATAACTTATAAGAAATATATATTTGTACAAGCATAAACGCGCGAGAAAATACCCGTGAAACACTCTTATTTTGTGCATATATCATGCAATCTCTTCATATTAGAATATAAACAATAGACATTATCTGGACAAACTTGAATCTCTTCCATGAAAAGAAGATTGATACCACATCTCCAAGCACTGTGACTGGTGGTTCGCAAAAAGTTATTTTTGAATAATTTCAAACTTATTGGACAAAATTATACGGGTTAATAGCATCATTCAAAAACACATGAAGGGCATCCCTCCCACCCTACCCCAAAAGATCAGCTTTTTGGACGAATCGTCCCAGTTCGAAACTTGACTTGGGCCACTAAACCGTGTCGAGCTGGTTTTGAGAGGAAATGCTCCGGCACCATCTGCAAGTATTGTCAGCGGACTGTTGTGGTTCTCGAAAATTCCTTCCACAAAAAACAAAGCAAAATGCTTAAACGTAGGCTACAGATATAATGTAAATTGGAGGAAAATATCCAAGCAGACATCTCATCTAATATAATCGATGGTGGATGTATCATAACAAAAATGGCTTTAAAAAGTACTTTCAATGCAGACATACGTAATTTGAAATCTTACGTCATCGCATTCGTTGCCTTGGTCACCGGAATTTGCGTTCAATGTTTGGAGGTGGTATAATACAACACGAATACTGATAACATTGAACACGGCGAATCCCAGATAATTTCTATTCGAACTCGGGCAGTAAAATTTGTAGCATTTTCTAATGGAGTATTTATCAAACTATTATCCACAGAGGTTTAATTTAAGAAATTGTATTTTCATAGTCAAAATTCCTCGGAGGTTATATTTGCTTTTTAATTAATCGGTCGAGTTGAAGATCAGTATACGGAGCCACTTTTTCGATCAGTTGTTCGATAGCTCATTTCCTCGATGGGTTTCAAGTCTTTCGAGCATTTGCTCATGGAGCAACTGCCCAATAGCGCAACTGCTCGATGGGATTCGAGTCGTTCGAGTAATGACTTTTCAGTAACTGCTCGATATCTTATTATGAAAACTTTGAATAGGTATGAGAAAGTTGTTCGAGCAAGCAGTAAAATAAATGATAGTGGTGTGGACTGGGATCCGTAGTGGCATTAATGTACTGAGAGCCGTAGTAGTACCACACCTTAGTAATAATTGAGACACAGGACAGAATAGTGGTAACCAATAGTAATTGTACAAGGCAGTAATGTTACAAGGCTGAAAGGTTGGTAGAGCTATATGGGAGCTAGGAGCCATAAGGAACAAGGAGCTGTATATGAATAATGTTGTAGGTATCATAGCTTATAGTTTCATAGACAGAAACAGAGGATTCTGAAAGAATGTGAACAACAGGTAGAAACCGAGGATTTGGGGAAAATCCGAGCCAATAAAGTTGCTCTTATACAATCGAACGCGCGTGCTACTCTTATAAGCCCCAAAATGGGGGAATCCATACCAAAGAAAGTAATTTTGGTTAGTTTTTTTTTTTGTTGGTGATTTGAAGTGATTGTCGGGTCTATTTGGGTAATTATATTTACTCTCATATAGAAAAATACGTCACGGCAACCCGGCCCGACGGAGAATTTTCGGGCTCGTAGTTAAAGATAAATTAAATGGTGTTCGAATGAGGAACGGGCATATTTTCATGTTGGAATGTTGGAAGAAATCGATTGTGAATCCGCTGGTGCAGATAACTTGAGTTTTTGAAGTGTTATTTAAACAGAAAACACACGGGAAAAATTGAGGTGGACGGAGTACGCTGATTTCCAAATTTCTTTGAACCTTACGTCATTGACGCTGAAAGTTTCCAACTGAAAATCGATGATGGATAACGAGTCTCAAAATTTTGCGTTTTGCTTGGCGCGTCATTGGTGTGGAAAATACCGGATTTGAAGATCGTCAGAAGATATATTTACTATTGTGCTTCACATTCCAAAACCAAAGTTGACTACGCTGTTCAGTAAATTTAAAAGGACTGGAGTGGAATCGGAGAGTCAGAGTGTACTGACGGTGATTCGAGTTCAGCTAACGCGACTATAACACCGGCAATACGAAGACTGTTTAAAATATGTACCGACTGAAATAAAAGCAGTATCGGAGCATCAGTCTATTATCTGCCACGTGAAGACAGTTTAAAATGTGTACCGACCGAAATATATCCGTTACCTGGTTTGTTTAACATGTCTACCGACTAAATTTTTCGAAGTATCGGAGCATCAGTCTAATTTCTTCCATAGCAATTGTGCGACTGGACAAGTTAGCAGAACTTTTCTCATATCTTAAGGAGTCGGCGCAAGACTTGTCGCGCTTCAAGAACACTAACATAAGAGCGAATAAATGGAAACAAAAACCCCTTCGTGATTAATATTAGGGCTGGAAGCGCAATGAATCGTGCATTGCCCGGAACAAAACGGGTATAAGCTTCGAATTGCAGCACCGGCCTACACGTTGAGTTGATGTTTTTGCCTATCATAGCGACACTGTTGGACAAATAAACGACAACCAACAAGCTATCTTGCCATCCACGTCTCCGAATTGGACTTTTATTTAATTTTTACGATATCTTTGAGATATTGGTGCTCCTGATAGAGGAGGAACTTCCAATACAGATGCAGGAACACACCCATGACCCCCCCCCCCCCCACCGTCTTATTAAAGGGTTTTAGGATACATAGCAACCACATGCCACTATAGAAACCAAGATGGCGGCTTCAGTGTACAAAATGGACGACTGAAACACATGTCACCCTAACAACACGTGCTCTACATGCGCACTAACACCACGAATCACTATGGTAATGACGTCACAACATGGCCGCTCACGCGGGCTACGATGACAATCAAGGGTGACGTAACTGTGTCACGCGACATGACATCACTTCCGGGGTAGCCCAAAAAGTGTAGGGTGGCCTCTGGCATACTACTATACTTGGTCACGTGACTGATGTCACATGAGATCATTCCTGAGCTCATCCAGAATGGGGATGAAAACCCCATTATATTCTACTACTCATAGACTACTTATAAAAATACAGAAGCTTGTCTTTTACAGTTTTTTTTCCCAATGAATTTGAAGTTTAACTGTTACTCTCTGTTAAAACCCCTTTTAAAAATAAAAAAGCGACGTTTTTCACAACCTTTCGATAATCGATAACTTTTCATCTGTTAGTTATATTAACAATGTGCGCATCGTGATATATAATACAGATACTATCCTTTCCATTAATACAAAAGTCCAGAAGGTGAGATTCATCTATTTTATCCTGGGAAGAAAAAAACTTACTTCTAACAACATTGTCATAATCTACACTGAAATGAAAACTTCCATCTTATCTTTACCAACAGGACTCCAACTGATCGTGCCCAAGGAGCCTTTGATGATTAAATACCCCATTTTTCTTGAGATGTGTTCTGTGTCCATTGATTACTTGTCACTTACAAATAGAAAGTTAAAGGGCTGTTTGTTTAATGAGAGAACAATGACCAGTGTCATGCGAAAACAGTCCAGTCTGATCCACCTTGTAGTTAGTTTAAACTCATCTGTTGATCAGTTAAAACACTTTTGTTAGTCATATCAAACTGTACAATATTTCCCGGTATCGGAGATTTGTTCTCCAACATTACTCTTAACCAGAAAAAAATTTGTTTTCTTTTTTTGCTGATATAACAACGATCCCTACCATTTCACCTCAACGATTATGAACAAAAGCAACATCAGCCTCACAGACACATTCAATAAACTAGAGAAACAGAATTTACTGTGATCAGTAAATTAGAGTCTGTATGAAAAGGATGAAAGCAACATAACTAATCTAAATGGAAAAAGAATGGCGAGTTATTTCGGGAGTAAAAGATCTTAAAAGAAATCAGAAATAAGTTTCGTAAACGGCGTTTAAAGATTTCCACACAGGAATCAGATAAAATGTTTCATGAAACCGGAAATAACTTCTGTGCTCATCATTCAACGTGTTCTATAAAGGAAACAGAAATGGGTATCTTTTACTCTGTCCACTTTCTTGAGTGAAGAAATACATGTATGAACATCAGAAATGCATTAGGGGTTCTAGCAATCCTGTAAACTGTACTTACCGAGACCTGGCTCCAACCTTTTCACTTCCAGACAGTTTCGACTCATTTAGATCTAAGTTGCTCCCAGGTCCACGGGGCATACCATGCTTGAGGTATGAGTGTGACCAACTTTAAACTTTTTAGCTCCACCCAGTTTTCTGAGTGTATGAAATACATTATGGACTCGAGAGTGCATTACTGGGGCAAAAGTGGTCATGGTTAGCCATTGTGCAGACATATGTGACCTTAAACACCAATAAATAAATACTGGGGCAAAAGATGTGATTTCCAGTATTTCTGAAAAATGCACTCACTGACCCCTGGTGAACTCAGTGACATTGACCCATCTATTGAACCTCCATTGAGTTTCAGCTCATTTGGTGTTGGTCTTAGGTCCATAAGTCATACCATACTTGAGATATGACAGTGTTCCACCTAAATGGCCCATGAGCCCGGTAAACATAGATGGCCGAGTACTAGAGACCTCAGTGACCTTGACCCATATATTGAACCTCCAGTGAGTTTTGACTTGCTCAGTGTTTCATCTAGTGCATTAGGTGTCATAAAATGTCTTTTCCAGCAATTCTTAAAAAATGCACTCACTGACCTCTCGGTGACCTCGGTGACTTTGACATATATTTTGAACCTCCATTGAGTTTCGACTCATTGGCTATTGGCCTCAGGCCTATAGGCCACATCATGCTTAAGACATGAGAGTGACCCACTTTCAAAATGTCTGACCTGTCCCCTTTTTGGGTACAAAACGTACATGTATGAACTTCGGGAGTGCATCAAGCGGTCATAAGATGCGATTTCCAGCAATTCTGAAAGCTGCACTGAATGGCCGGCCCTTGAGTGACATCGGTGACTTTCGCCAATATTTTGAACATCCATTGAGTTTGGCATTGCCCCCAGGTTCATACGTCATACCATGCTTGAAATATAAGTATGGTCCACTTTCAAAATTTAGACCCAGCCCACTTTTTCGAGTCTCAAAATACATGTATAAACTTCAAGAATGCATTATGGGGTCATAAAATGTGATTTTCAGAAATGCTGAAAAACGCACTCAATGGCCCCTGGATGGCCACAATAACCTTGACCCATATTTTGAACCTCCGTTGAGTTTTGACTCATTTGGTGTTAGTTCCAGGTCCATAGGTCATACAATGCTTGAGATATCAGCGCGACCCACTTTCAACATATTTGGCTTCGCCAACTTTTTGACTATAAAAATACATGTATGAAATTCGGCAACGCATTATGGGGTCATAAAATTCGATTTCCAGGAATTCTGAAAAATTTACTCAATGATCCTTTGGTGGCCTCAGAGTCTGGACCCATATTATGAACCTTCATTGAGTCTCTACCCATGTGGTGATGGTCACGGGTCCATACGTTATACCGTACTTGAGATATGAGGGTGAACACTTGCAAAACGGTTTTCCCCACCCACTTTTATGAGTATTAAAATGCGTATGAAGGTCATAAAATACTACATTCAGCAAGTCTGAAAAATGAACTCAGTGACACCTGGGGGACCTCAGTGACGTTGATCCATATTTGAACCGCCATCAAGTTTCAACTCATTTGGTGTTGGTCCCAGGCCCATGCTCCATACCGTGCTTGAGATATCAGCGTGACCCACTTTCAAAATTCATTTATATACCTAGGGAATGCATAATGGGGTCATAAAATGCGAATTTCAGGATTTCTGTAAAATGTCCTCAATGCCTTTTAGCTGAACTTAGTGACCTTGACTCAGGTCCATGGGTCATACCATGCTTGAGATATGAGTGTGACGAACTTTCAAAATGTTTAGCTCCGCCCACTTTTCAGAGTGAAATTTGGGAGTGCATTACGGGGGCAGAAAATGCAATTTCTAGTATTTCTGAAAAATGCACTCAATGACCTCTATGTGAACTCAGTGACCTTGACCACCTTCTGAACCTCGACTCATTTGTTGTTGTCTCCAAGTCCATAGGTTGTACCATGCTTGAATTATGCGTGTGACCCACTCCCCCCCCCCCCCCCCCCCCCCCCCCCCCCCCCACACACACACATCATTAGTGTAAAAATACATGTAGGGACATTGGGAATGCATTAGGTGTCAAAATAAGCGATTTCCAGCAATTCTGAAATATCCACTCAATGACTCCTGGGTGACCTTAGTGACCTTGACCCATGTGTTGAACCTCCCTTGAGTTTCGACTCATTTGGTGTTAGTCCCAGGTCCATACATCATGTCAAGCTTGAGATATGATACCAATTATTTCAATATATTTGGTCCCGCTCACATTTTTGTAGTGTAAAAATACATGTGTGAACTTCTAGAATGCATTTGGGGAGGGGGGTTAAATGCGATTTCCAGAAATTCTGAAAAATGCACTCAATGAACCATATGTGACCTCAGTGACCTTGACTCATATATGAAACCTCCATGGAGTTTCGAAGAAGAAGAAGCCGGAAAAAAAGAAAAAGAAAGAAAAAGAAACCATACAAAAACAATAGTCCAACCAGAGAAACAGAATTTACTGCATCCAGTAAATTTAAGTCTGTGTGAAAAGGGTTAAATTATCAACAAAAAACTAAATAGAAAGAGAATTTATGGAGGTTTATTTTCGGGAGTAAAATATTTTTAAACAAATCAGAAATGGATTTTTGTTAATCGTATTTACAGATTTTCATACGGGAATCAGAACAATTTTTCAAAGAAACCAGAAATGACATGTATGTGTACAGGGTACGATCAAGGAATCAGAAATTGACATTACTGGCTGTGTTATTTATTTGAATGATGAGATTCATGTATAATAGCAATAGTTGTTATAAAAGGGAATTCCTAATAGTTTTTGCAAAATATGCACATGATGACCTCTATTAACCGCATTGAAGTGTGCCATATTTTGAACCTTTAGCGAGTTTCAACCCATTCGGTGTAGGGCCCATGTCTACAGGTCATACCAAGCCTGAAGTATGAGCATAACACACTTTAAAAATATTGGCTCCATCAACTCCAGATCTGCCATATTTTGTAATGATAGCAAATATTCATATTCGCTAGAAAATGTTAAAGTACATAGCTCATCTGAAAAATATATTGTTAGTTAAACAATTTAGTAATGTTTGAATATAGACGTAAGAAGGTCTTAAAGGCTCCAAGATCTCCTCTGAAGGCCTACAGGCACTAGCAAAATACCGAGGTCTCATCGATGCCCATGTGCTTTTAGAGCAAAAATCCCCCCCCCCCCCCCTGCCAAATGTTTTAAGAATAAAAATATATGTATGAACTGCGGCAATACATATGGAAATGAAAAAAAAATGTGATTTCCAGCAATTCTGGAAAATGCACTCTATGACTCATGAGTGACCTCATTGACCTTGACCCGTTTTTGGAATCCCCATTAGTTTCGACTCATTTGCTGTTGGTTCCAGATCCATATGTCAAGCCGTGCTTGAGATATGATCGTGATCCGTTTTCAAAATGTTTGGCCATGCCCACTTTTTTCGTGTAAAAATGAATGTATGAACTTCGGGAATGCATTGGGGGGGGGGGGGGGTGGGGGTGATTACCAGCAATTCTGAAAAATACACTCAATGACTCCTGGGTGATCTCGGTGATTTTGACCTATATGTTGAACCTCCATTGAGTTTCGACTTATTTGGTGTTGGCCCCAGGTCCATATGCCACACATTGCGTGAGATATGAGCGTGACCCACTTTCAAAATTTTTGGCCACGCCCACATTTCCGTGTAAAAAATGCATGTATGAACTTCAGGAATGCATTAGGGGGTCAAAAAAGTGTGATTCCCAGCAATTTTGAGAAATGCACTCAATGACCCCTGCGTGACCTCAGTGACCTTAACACATATTTTGAATCTTCATCGAGTGTCGACTCATTTGGTGGTAGTCCCAGGTCCATAGGTCATGCCATGCCTGAGATATGGGCGTCACTCACTTTCAAAACCCCCACACGGACACCCGAATGCCCCAGGAATCTGAAAAAACATAGGAACCGAGAACTTGTGACGGTCTATCGGTGTGCCAAAAATCAGCGAGAAATTCGTTTTCGAGTTATCATGCAGACAAGGAAGTGAAGAAGAAGAAGAAGAAGAAGAAAGAAAGAAAGATAAAGAAACCGTACAAAAACAATAGTCTGTGTGTTTCACACAGACTAATAATACGACTCCATACCATGCTCGCCAATGTTACTACCTGTGAAAAGCTTGAATGTTAAATTTTAGCTTTTCACCCCACTACCACCAGTACCGTTGTAAAGCGCCTGCTGGGATTTAAAACATTTACACCCATAGTGGGAAGTTCATCCATGACCTGACATGCCGTAACTTGCCAACTTCGATACATTTGCACTTCGCGATGTTTCATTCAAAGAGACGGCATTTTGCGGTACTATCTAGTACGTGCAGTGACTTATTAAGTTTAAAATACTTGCAATTAAATACTTAAAATAAAATTTAAGAATTGTTAATAATAATTTGACTGAAAAAGCAAGGTAAATTCAATCAACTTTTGCGATGTGTCTAGCTGTCAATCAAGCATTCTCATGCAGACGGTAGTACTGCCCACCGGCGCAGATGTAAACAAAACAAACCGTGCATGAGTTTGCGATAGAAAGTGTCGTTTTATCTCCGTTTTAAGTGACAAAGTCGAGTATTGATTGAGAGCATGGTATAAATAAAACAAATAGGTACTAGGGCCGGTAATCAGATTTAAACCACTCGTAGAATAAGCGTTTTAAGCACTCGGAAAGTGGTTATTCTACACGTGGTTTAAGTTTGATTACCGACCCTAGTACCTATTTATTCTATATCTATGCTTCCCACATGTCCATTTAAAACTGTATCGTATCCTCGGTAGTAGTCAGTATGGCAACTCTATCTTTTTACATCATTTAATTATATGATGTTACCCTTCTTACGATTAATCAGCTCAATCATCAAACACGGGACGTGAGGAAATGTAAACATTTGTGGTCTGTGGCACCAGTTGATGTTTATTTGAAAATTATTTCATTAAATTTATAGAGAATGGTGGTTGAGTGGATAAGTACGCTGGTCTCTCATGCCAGAGGTTCCGGAATCGATCCCCGACCGGGGAAAGTTCTCAAGGTGTCCGAACACTCTCTGTCAGCATCAATTGTGGAGTTGATGCTGTCACTGCGTGCCGTCCTATCGGGTGGGGACGTAAAATGGTTGTCGTCTGTGCGGAGAGAGACACACTCCGTACAGGCTAAAGATCCCTTCGTAGTATTCGAGAAGAGCGAGGCCACGAAGTTGCGGCTACGAAGGCCACCCCACACACTTGCGCCATTAGACCAAGGAGAGGCGTTAATATAAGTTGCATAACTTGTTTGCCAATCCTTGTAAAACAAACAAGATTAAATAAATCCATGTACTCGAATACTTTAGAGTTAACCAGGTAGAAGAGGAACGACTTTCTCAGTTACCCAGTCTCGATAGTGTGGCCATGGTAGTAATGAACCACGGGGACTTATCTAAGCTGCCAGCCCTCGGTACCACTTGCCCGTTTTACAGCCTCAATTATGATATGAAAGTAAATGAAGACACGCTCTTCCCTATCTTGTGTTCCGGGGATTGTAATTAGGAAGTTCTTTTTTTCTTATGCCCCAGCGGTGATAGAGAGTATGGTGCCGTGGCATCTTCGAAGTGTTTCTTGTGCCTTTGTGGCCGTTACTCTGGGTTGGTTTCCTCGTAGCCCTGCGGCTAGTCAGGATGAGGTCATTTGACTGCTACGCTTTCACAAAGCAGTTCCATCTATGGCAGTTAGGGTGGTTCTCGGCATCCTTTGGCACTGGGTCCGGTCCGTTTCTAGGCATTGATCTTCTTGAGGCTGCTTTAAAGAGCTCTGCCTGTCGCACTGGGGTTGATCTGAAACTACTTCAAAATAGTTGTGTGACATTTCGCACTTTCTATAGGTGGCGGCTGGCCCAAGTCACCGCAGCATATGACTTACATCGAATTTGCGTCTAGCCAGTCAAGGAAGGGCCCTTGAGTGGACCGTGGCACTGTGCAGACCCCATTTCTGGTAACACATTCACAGGATGAGATATCACCCCAAATGTTAGCACATCCTAGATTAAAAAAAATAACCTTATGTCAATTTAGCAGTCATTTAAACGATTTTATTCAAGGAATTTAGGTAAAAAAAAGTTTTAGAAATACTCCAGCTAGTGGGGTGGTGTACTTGCGAAAAATCCAGGACTAAATTGGAATTTTGCGACCATTTAATGGCATCAAATCGAAAAATATCGGATCTGTGCAATCGCATGTAATTGCAGAGTACTTTTGCAATTTACTCCTGGATAAACATTTTTATTCCTCGATTAAAAATGCACCAGGTTTACTTTTTGTCGTGTGAATTGCCCTAAACCCATCCTTTCCGGTATCCACTTATTCTGGCCACTCTGTTACAAGAAGCTGTGGTAAGTTTATACATTAACACGCCTACTGACTCTGCATTGCATTTCCCATGCCAAGTGGTTGGTTGGTGCAAGAATCAATTGTTCAGTGTTCCCGAAGACCTCGATTGCCATTGTGGACTTCGCGTTGGTAGCTGCGGTAATGTGTTATTAGGGAGTCTTTGGAGGTGCCGTACTTACAAAATCATCCCTGGCCTGTTGCCAGTAATATATTTAAGCAGCATGATCTGGTGGAGTGTAGATACTGTCTTTACTTAATACGAAAGAGGTCAGTGTTCACGCTGGCCCGAAGTTATTTGGTGCAGAATATTTAGCCAACGTGGATTTTTTGGTGCCAACGTTTCTTTGGCGCCAAAACGCCGATAGGACAGAGTAGTCAATGTCTACTCGGATAGTCTCCTCACAGTCAACCTCCACAGCGTGGAAAATATATTTGTGTTGGCGTAGGCGTAGGCGGGCATACTTGCTATGCTTTCAAGTGAGTGTAGAGTTGCCTCCATTTTAGGTTAGTACGTGCCTTAGAGCACCACCCAGGTGCACACACTAGCGTACCAGTTTGGTATGTATCTCTAACCGTTTAATAGTCAAGCCCAGTTGGATCTTGACCAGACAGCGAATGATTTCCGTCGTCCTGTTGCACCCTGGGCACAACTGACAACGATGCAGCTCCGTTGTCTCTCCCCTTGGGAAACCAGACCAGCCTTGATGTCTCAAACGATACGGTGGCATTGGTAACCTCTAAAAATGCATGAGTAGTATTGCATGTACCAGACCGGGCCTCATTGGCAGGACCCCGGGCAGGGCCCCGGAAGTGATGGCATGTCACGTGACCCAGTGGTGCCATGTTGTGTTGTCATGGTAACCCGCGTGAGCAGCCATCTTGTGACGTCATCCCCATAGTGATACGTGGTGTCAGTGAGCTTGCGCAGCGCGTGTTGTTAGGCTGATACGTCATTCCGTCGTCCATTTTGTATACTGGAGGCCGCCATCGTGGTTTTTATGGTAGCACGTGGTTGCTAAGTGACCTAAAACCACCCAAAGCCGACATAAACCTCCTCATATCAAAATTAGGTGAAATAATGGATGTTCTGAATGCCGAAAACAAAAATGTTTATATCATGGGGAATCTCAACCTGGGCCTTTTAAAAGCAACTACACATCCCAAGACAGAAAAAATTGTCGATCTCATGTTTAGTCAAGGATTTTTGCCTCATATAACCAAACCAACGAGAGTAACTAGACATTCAGCTAGTCTGATAGACCACATATTTTCAAATATTGTTTCACAAACAACAAATACCGTGTATAATTATAACTGATGTATCAAATCATTTTGGTGTTTTTTACACTGAAGAATCTATCTAGTCATATGATACACCACGATTTACCATAAAACGAAACATAAACGCAGAAAGAATGTGTGAATTCAAAGAATTACTCTCAGGAAGTAATTTTTACCCTGTTTTGCTTTCGAACTGTCCGAATGAATCATATGAAACATTTTTAAACATCTATATGGAAGCTTACGATAAGGCATTCCCTTTGAAGCGTGCCCGCCAGAACAATAAATTTATTAAAAAACAACCTTGGATGACAAAGGGACTTGTCATATCCTCTATTAATAAAGAAAAATTCTTTAAAAGAAAACTTAAAAACCCTAATGAACATAATTCCCGAAATTACAAAAACTACTGTAAAATGTTAAACAAAGTTAAGAAACAATATAAATCAATTTATTATAGGGATGGTTAGCTAGCGCCAGGAAAGTTAACTGATTTCGGTGATTTAGATAAATGAAACAACAAGAGTACTCGAAATAGGGTCAGAACTAACCAGAACAAACCAGAAATTGTTAAATATAGTAATAATAAGCAAAGCTGTTCCACCTGATAGGCTCTTCTAATCTACTGGAGTATACTCCAGGACAAAGGAACGCACCAACGGGGGTCACTCGGTATCCTATAAAAAGTATCCTCAACTAATACAATACCAGGCCACAGGTGTCCTCAAATACCGAAATGAGTCGACGAGCAGTATGTGCGAGTCACTCGAACGAGCAATTGCTCTATTGCTCATTTGCTCGATGGGATTCGAGTCATTCGAGCAATATGTCGAGTCATTCGATCGAGCAATTACTCTAAAGCTCATTTGCTCGATGGTTTTCGAGTCATTCGAGCAATGACTTTTCAGTAACTGTTCAATAGCTTACTGGGAGAATTTGGGATAGATATGTCTATATGATGATAGGGGTGGCCCAGAAGTCTGGGCCAAACAAGTAATAGTATCCTAAGATAAGTATCCTACAAAAAGTATCCTCAAATAATACAATACCAGGCCATAGGTATGCTCAAATACCGAAATGAGTCGACGAGCAGTATGTGCGAAACATCGGTTTTCTTTCGTGGTTTCGTGATGGATTTTCGAATATAGTACTCAGAATAATTGAGTTCTGCGTTCGGGAATCCGGCAAGAAACTACGAAGGGTAGCTTATTAATGTGTTCGGGAACCAGACACAAAATTACAAAAAAACTATCTGTTCTCATCCCCAATCGCATTGACAGAAGTGTTAGATTTCTTAAGTGATGTTTGATCACCAAATGTTTCCTGCTTTGTTTTATATTTTTGCCAAATGACCCCCCACACCCCCGGTCTTTCGGTCTAAGACTAGCAGTTTAGACGCTGGATTCTCACTATTTCACATCAACTGCCAAAGTCTAAAAGCTCACTGGGATTCCTTTCAACACTTGTTATGCAATTTACAAACAGGAAAAAATTCTTTCGACATAATAGGACTTACCGAAATGTTCCGTATTCCTCCAGACACTTCGTTTAAACTTGAAGGTTATGCCCCTATTATAAAATGTATGAGACCCGATGATGATGATGGCCGGGGAGGAGTTGGGCTATACATTAAAGAAGGGATAACATATAAAGTCAGAAGAGACATCTCAGTCTTCATTCCTCATGTCTTCGAATCCCTATTTATAGAAATAAAAGATAAACATAACTCCAAAATTATTGGTATCATATATCGACCCAACACCCCACCTAAAGCCGACATCAACCTCTTCTTATCAAAATTAGCTGAAATAACAGATGTTTTGAATTCCGAAAATAAAAAAGTTTATATTATGGGAGACCTGAACCTCGACCTTTTAAAGGCATCCACACACTCCAAGACAGAAGAATTTATTGATCTCATGTTTAGCCAAGGATTTTTACCTTATATTAATAAGCCGACGAGAGTAGATAATAAAGGCGGATTCTGTATCACTTGTACACGATTTTGTACATGTACACGTACATCGATGTACACCACCATAGGATTTAGTGTTAAAATCGTGTACAAGTACACGAAATGTCGTTTTTTGGTGGTGATACAGAATCCGCAAAGTGGATTCTATATCACTGGATTCTATATACACGTCGCTCAAGAGTGAAAAAAATGTATGAAATTTTAAGAAAAATGAGGTCGATTGTCTGATACAGAATCCGCAAATGGGTTTCCCCCATAGGATTCAGTGTTAAAATCGTGAGCAAAAAACGTGTTGCGGATTCTGTATCAGCATCAAAAAGTGGTTGCGGATTCTGTATTTGTACACGATTTTAACACTGAATCCTATGGAGGTGTACAGGGAAACCCATTTGCGGATTCTACATCAAAAATCGACTTATGTACGGTACATGGAAAAAAGGTGATACTGAACCCGCTCCCATTTCTGACGTAAGTGGGGGGGGGGGGGGAATACCCATAGTGGATTTTTCCAAACTTAACAGACTACTATTGGGCACTCCCATTTCTGACGTAAGTGGGGGGAATACCCATAGTGGGACTTTCCAAACTCAACAAAAAAAACTAAGTTTTTTGGAAAAATCCCTACTGTATAAGCTTACTGAGAACGTCATTTGTCACGCTCGAAATGTAATACGGGTTTTTATTCAAATGAGCGTCAATTGTCAGTTAAATAGTTTAACTGAAAAACTATTTTATGGATGAAAGCGGAAACAGTTCAAAAGATTAATTGATATGATTTAAACGCGTTTTTTGAAAAGCGTTACACTGCTGATGTGTTTACTTGTGATTTTGATTATCAGATGTAATTATTCTCAAACGCGTTAAATCAGAAACCGGTTTCTTATGTACTAAAACTTTCAAACTTTTCACAGTTCTCCAGTTTGCCATTGAGCGAATAATCTGTGATGCGATTTTAACACGTTCAGAGGCAAAACGCATTTATAGAGGTTTATCATATAAAAATGTTTTTTCCTCAACTGGTTTTTAGTTATTATATTAAAGACAGAAGATTTTTGTTTACTTAAAACATACAAATAATTATACATTTAATTTTAAAAATAATAAATAACTCACATTAGCATACTCAAAGGAAATATTAATAATTTAAAAATGAAAAAAAAAATGTTTTTACAGATGGATGCTAAACACAGAGATCCGCTTTTAAATGAATATGAACATGCCAAAAGGGCATTCAATCAGCTGACAGAAGCAGACGTCTTGAAGAGATCGAACTCATACGCGAGACCACAAAAATATTTAAACCCGTGACGGAGGTTCAAGAGCAAAGCAAGAAGGAGATCGTTGACGAATTGAGGCCCTTAAAAGAAAGTTCTTTGAGAATGGGTTCGTTGCCCGGTAGTTTTACAAACCAGTATTCATTTCAATCTACACCGGACTACGTTCCCATGAGAATCGAAACCGACGTGAGTGAGAGCGATGATAGAGCTTCAACTATCACCACTGATAGCGTCGCGTTGTCCGAGGATGTTGGTAAGAGAGATCTGTTGTATGGATTTTATAAGGATTCGGACGGTAGAACTTTTATGGGCGACACAGAAGTGGAAATAGATGATGATGAATTAACCGTCGGTTTGAATAGGTACGAATTAATTTCCGGATTGTGCAAATTGCTCCTTTACGACAAGCCTAGTGATTACACGGAACAGAATTACAACAATTACGGCGACATTCTGGTTCAGACCACCGCCATGAAGAGAAATAACGATGACAGAGAGACGAGACCTAAAGCCAGCAGAGGTTACAAGTGGACGAAAGTGGTGAAACCTATATGGAATTTACATAAGAAGTTCGTCGAATCGGTGAGTGGTAAAGGGGTGGAAACCACTTTTCTTCTGAGCGATTCTAATGCTCTGTTTCAGAGATTGAGCTTGTTGATGGCAAGTAGACGCGCTGGTAACACAGGATTAGATAATGAGATAGTTAGCATATGTGATGAATTGTTACGACAGAAGGTTTTGAATAAAAACCTTTATAAAAGGCTGATGAACGAATTGAAGGATTGATGTATATAATAAGTAGAGAGAAACAAACAAACAAACAAAAAATATATAAAATAAAAGCATTAAATTTTACACTAGAATAATAAAAAGTATTTAAACAACAAACGATTTACCAGTGAAAACAAAATATATATTATAAAATAAAATATGTTGGTGATAAAGAAGAGGGGATACGTTAGAACTTACGTTCAAGGCGGTTCTGGCATCATCGATTCTATAATGCGAGCGTTCACGAGTGATGCAGGTAGAAAACTCGCATCGACCGCGTTTGAAGTCGGTAAGAAGACGGCTTTGGATGCTGGTAAGAAAGCTGCTTCCGAAGCCAGTGGTAGGATAGTTTCTGTGGCTGGCAAGAGGGCAGCCGACGCATTGATCGACAAGTTGATCAGTCCACCGGCGAAGCGAGCTGTGTTAGAGCGAACGCCGAAAAGTTGGAAAGATTTTAAGGATGCTGTGGTACCCATACAAGATTTAGCCAAAATGACGAGTGGATCTGGATTGAAGAGAATTCGCGACGGTGTGATATAAATAAATAATAATATTAAAAACTGAGTTTGAAAAAACATAAAAAATTGTGTTTGAAAAAAATCTAAAATAACAAATAATAAAAAAAAAAAACAAAAGATGAACATTAAAGATATGTCTTGGAACGCCACCGCGACCAAGAGGTCGAATAATGAGTTCTTTCCCAAAAGCATAAGAGGCTTGATAGTGGGAAAATCGAATTGTGGAAAGACCAATCTGTTGATGAATCTGTTGTCCCGACCCGACTGGTTGGATTACGACAGATTGTTTGTGTTTGGCAAGAGCTTGTTTCAATCCGAATACAGATTGCTTCGAGAGTGCATGGATCGTAGATTGCCCAAGGACGTCATAGCCAGAATCTTTGACAGTAGGGAGGAATTCAACAAAAGTGAAGCTCCTCTCTCAAACGCTAGCGACGTTCCGGATCCTAGAGAATTGAAATCGGAAGATAAGAATCTCATGATTTTCGACGATCTGCTTTTGGAGAGACAGAACCGATGCGAATTGTATTACGTTAGGGGTCGTCACAGCAACGTGGACTGTTTCTACCTGTCGCAGAATTATTTTCGATTGCCCAGACAGACGATAAGGGAGAACACTAATTTTCTATGTCTCTTTCGCCAAGATCTCAAGAATCTCAATCACATCTACAGTGATGACGTCGCAAACGACATGAGCGCGGCGGAATTCAGGAGATTCTGTAAGAGGGTTTGGGATAGAGGACTTTACAATTTTGTCGTGATCGATTTGACTAGCGAATTTAATCGCAGAAAATATCGGTGCGGATTCGACAAGTTTTATGTTTCTGATGATAATAAGATAGAGCGTGAAAATAAAAAAATTAGAAAATAATAAATCTTCAAATAATTAGTTTTTGAAAAAATAAAAATAAAATTAAATATAATGTTCGAACAAGGAGAATTGTTAGAACGGATAGCCAAGAATATGGCTGCAAAACAATCCATTCAAATCGTGGTGAGTGGCGATTCGACTCGATTCGTGACGGAATTCGAACCTTCCATCGAATTGAATAGAGAGAAAAGATACGAGATGGCATTGGTGAATCCGGAGACTTATTATTCCTTTCCCAACGTCACCGAAAAGAATAACTCATTTAAGTATTCCGACAGAGTGGATTGGTTGGAGAGTCGAATTCCCAAAGGAAGTTACGACATAGATGATTTGAACAATTACATTCAGACGCGAATGAAGACGGATGGAAAGGGAAGCAACAAGATCAACTCACTCCCAATCCTAATACCTTACAGGCGATGTTGGATTTGGAAGATAATTTTCGAGTGGATTTCAACACGAACGATTCTATAGGCAAGATGCTGGGCTTCGATCGAAAGATGTATTGAGGACACGCGGCATCTGAAAATACGGTCGACATTCTCGCGGTCAATAGCATTCTGGTGAACGTGGATGTGATTGCTGGAAGCTACGTGAATGGTAGCGCTCAACCGACGATCTATTCCTTCTTTCCAAACGTGTCGCCGGGTTATAAGATCGTGGAACAACCTCAAAATTTAGTTTATCTACCAGTGATTTTAGACACGTTGTATAGTCTCAAAACCACGTTGACAGATCAAAATGGTGAACTGTTAGATCTTCGTGGAGAGAGGGTGACGATATGATTTCACATAAGAGAAATATAAAAGAAAAAAAAAAAATATTGTGTATATATATATAAATAACAAAAATAAAATAAACGTAATATTAATTTTACAAAAATTATTTAATATATAATTATCATTAAAACAAAAAAAAACAATTGAAGAAAATATATTTTAAAAAAAGAATTATGACACAATACGTGGTTAAAAACGTGAACATATCTGCAGGACAGAGGAAGAAACTTAAGAGAGCGTTAACAATTCGAGGCGAGGCGGTGAGATTCAAATTCACTCACGAAGATCTGACGAGTGGCGGTCAGGATTCGATCGCCTGGACCAGAAGTCTAATTAAAAGGATGGAGAAAGCGATTCGTGATGGAAGAGGGTTGATGGTGAGATTGAGTCCCGCTCAATTGAGATACAATTTGAGAATGAAAGGCGGTTTCCTACTGCTATTGGCAGGAATCACCGCAAAAGCATTACCCTTCGCCACAGAGGCATTACCCTTTCTCGGAAAGACTCTCGGTGTGGGAGCTCTCACGGGACTCGCGAGTTCGGCAGTTGAGAAATTAATGGGTGGCAGTGGACTGTTTTTGAAGAAGGGAGGAGCTGTGCATCACGTCCACGTAGACGACAGCGGTAAAGGATTGTATCTAGAACTCGTTAGAGGTGACAACTCTTTGAGACAACGGTTTCTATCTGAAGAGTGGACGGAACGTTGAGCGACTCAGCAAGGGTTTGTTGTTTGGTGAGAATTCGCCATTTAAGAATATACCGATTTTGAATATGTTATTATAATGTAAAAAAATTATATAATTATATAAATATAAAATATAAATCATGGAAAGTATAAAATAATATAAAATGGATAAAAAGGTGGAAAAACAATTAGACGATAATGATGAATATCGCGAGATAGAGTGTGAAAAAGATGTGGAAAAACGATTAGACACTAATGATGGATATCTTAGGAAAGAACTGATAAAAGAGTTAAATAAAGATCGGGATATGCGGTTGAAATTTAAAGAATGAGACATTTTCCACTGTTACCACTATCTTCTGAAGAGAATGGTAATGATGCGAGTGTTACCGAGAGATGCACAACATTTGTTCATAATTATGATTCGGATAAACAAATGTGTTCTTATAAAAACGTAGCATATCACAAAAAAAAAAGAAAAGAAAAGAAGAATCGACTCTGAAATTTGAGAAAAAAGGAAACGTTATTATAATATATGGGCAATAGTGAAAAAGGAAAACAAAAAAAAAACAAAAAAAAGTAATGAGATGATCTCATTACTTTTTTTTCCTTCTTTTTCGCTAAAAATCAATCTCTCTATTGTTTATATTTCCAAGTCCGTTATTAGCATGTTGACACTCGTGTTTTCTCCTTTTTCGAAAATGTGTTGAATGTTTATCTTTACTTTTTTAAGTTTTTTTACATCGGTGAATGCGCTCTCACCACCCGATTTGTCCATGAGTTTGAGTGAGATTTTTGGATATATGTAACTTCCATAGAACAATGACAATTCGTCCTTGTCGAATTCTCTGTCTTCGGCAGCAATGATATTCTGCAGATCGCTTTGGTACTCGTAAAACAAATCGAGCATGGCTTCGTCCAATTTCAAAGGCATGCTATATTTGTCATGTTTATGCTCTAAGCCCTTCGTCTCGACCTCATTCAATTCGATGGAGTCGTGTCGTTGTAATCTATAGATTTTATAACCAAATTTCTTATACGTTTCGACTCATTTCAATTTCAATTCGCATCTTTTAGGTGCTGTTGTCATGATCGATTATTTGGTTTTTTGTTTTATGAATTATTGCAAATAATATATATTTTTAAATTTTGTATTTAAATAATAATTTGTCAAAAAAGTTTGTTTTTTTTTTACTCTTTATATATATATATATATAAAAAAAGAATTTTTTTAATTTTAATTTTCTTTAATGTGAAAATTTTTTTTTTTTGTAAAAGTGTTTTTCTCTTTATATAAATAAAAGTTTAAATTTAACGTCCTTTTTTTTCTCGTATTAATTCATTTTTTTTCATGTTAAGGAACATAAAAAATTGATTAATTTCATCAAAAAAAAATTTTTTTACATTAAAGAAAATTTAAAAAAATTTTTTTTTATATATATAAAAAGTAAAAAAACAAACTTTTTTAACAAATTATTTAAATACAAAATTCGAAAACAAAAAAAAAATATTCTTACAAATGGAGAAAACAAATAAAAAAATGGAAAATTTAAATGAGAAAACCGTACCTCAGCGAAACGAGATTTGTAAACTATTAAAAATTCCTCATTTCAGAAATCACAGAACTAAATCAAAAAAAATTGAAGTCATACAGGAATATTTGCGAAACGATGGACAGGCAAACGAAATGTCGATAGCAACAACGTCAAAACATGCATCGGTTGTGAAAAATGAGAAGAAGAAAAAGATAGTAAAAGGAATCGAAATGCTGACGTTGAAAAAAAACAAAAACGTTTCGGTTGTGAAAAATAAGAAGACGACTAAACGAAAAGCCGTTGAAGAACTTCAAGTTTCAAAAGAAAAGAAAAGAAAAACGAAAACGAAAATGGGTGATGCACTTCCAATTCTAGACAAACGAGATATATCGAGCAAAATTCGACAAGCAATCAACGAAGGGAAAGGAGAAGAAAATGTAGCACGACTCGCTACAGAACTATTCCAATCGAAGCCCGTAGAATGGGAGAGTGCGATTAAAGGCATTTTTAAAACTTTCGACGTGGTTCCCTCGTTCAAGGAAATCGATGCGAAATTTTTCATGGAACGGGCGAAGAAAAAAATATTGGATTTGTTTCGCAAACACATGAATGTGGGATGAAAAATTAAGATGATACTCCATTGCGTGATGAATAAAATCGACGTGAAGTCCGGCGAGAGCATCGTGAAAAATGCATATTTCAGATCTAACGTCGAACCCATATTTCGAGGTTCAGATTTATCAGACATTTTCGAAAAGATGAAAGACAAGATGTTGACATCTCTCGTGAATTATCAACATGAAGGTAGTAATTGGACATTCGATGAGGTGTTGAAACTCGAAATTCATATAACTGAAAATGATTCGTTGAAAGGGTCTTCCTACGTGGAATTACCGTATTTCTTAGCTAAAAAAAATGCAGTGATCAACGTGAGAAATAAAGATGATCAGTGTTTTGAATGGGCAGTCACCTCCGTTTTATACCCTGTCAAAATGAACTCCGATAGAGTTTCTCATTACGAGGAGACTTCTAAAAATCTCGATTGGACTGGAGTGACTTTTCCAACGCAGTTAAAACACACCGAATGTTTCGAGGCTCAAAATCCCACCGTAGCGGTGAACGTCTTGGGATACGACGATGAAAAACGAATGATCTATCCTCTCAGACAGACTTCGTATCTCGAAAGAGAAAAGATGATTATTTTATTATTGATTTCAAGTGGTGACAATCGTCATTATTGTTGGGTTAAAAATCCGAGCCGATTACTGTCGAGACAAAATAATAAACATAAAGGAAAGATATGTTTATGTTATAACTGCATGAACATGTTTCAGAGCAAAAAATCGTTAGCGAAACATCAGGAATATTGCAATGAAAATCAAGGTGTCGCCATCGAAATGCCCAAACCCAACACCATCGTGAAGTTTGAAAATCGCAATAGAAGGTTAAAAGTACCATTCGTCATGTATGCCAATTTCGAATGCTTCACCGTGAAACTGAGTTCTTGCCAACCTAATGCTCTTCAAAGTTACGTCGAAAGATATCAAAAACACATGCCTTCGGGTTATTGCATTTACATGAAATGTGCTTTCGACTCGCAACACGACATGGGTCCCTTCACCTACACGAAACAGTGCAAAGACGACGACATGGCTCAAAGGTTCGTGGAAGAGTTAGAATCGAAAATTCAAATGTTATACGACAAATTCAAAACTCTGGCAAAAATGATCATCATGTGAGAGCAGCAGGACGAAAATAACAGAGCCGACGAATGTCAAATATGCAGGCAATCGTTCGACGAGAATTCGGAGGAAAATAAGAAGGTTAGAGACCACGATCATTACACAGGTCTGTATCGTGGTCCGGCTCACAGCAAGTGTAATTTAAAATATCGAGACGCCATTTTCTATCCGGTGATATTTCACTCTCTCAGGTTATGACAGTCATCTGTTCGTAAAAAATCTCGGCACCTCCCACGAAGAATTAAATTGCATCGTGAACAGCAAAGAAAGATACATTTCATTCATGAAATGGAAGGTCATGGAGAAGAAAAGAGTAATCGATGGAGAGATGTTGGAAGAAAAAACGAAATCCATTCGTAGAAGCATACGTTTCATCGACAGTTCTAAATTCATGTCGACCGCTCTGGAAAAATTAGTCGATAACATGAGCAAGGATAAATTTAAAATCATGAGTGAACATTTCGGAGAATGAGTAGATGTTATGTTGAGGAAAGGAGTCTATCCTTACGATTACATGAACGATCTAAAGAGATTCGACGACAGCGCACTACCTTCGAAAGAAGATTTTTATTCAAAATTATACGAATCCAACATTTCCGATGAGAATTACGAACACGCCAAAAACGTGTGGAAATCATTCGATATGAAAACCATGAGAGATTATCACGATCTCTTCTGAAGACTGACGTTCTGCTCTTGGCAGACGTGTTCGAAAATTTTCGAGATGTCTGTCATCGAAATTACGATCTGGATCGCGCTTGGTATTTCACCGCACCCGGTCTGGCATGGGACGCTCTATTGAAGACCACCGAAGTCCAATTGGAATTATTATCCAACGTGGACATGTTGCTCATGTTCGAAAGAGCTACGAGAGGTGGCGTCTCGATGATCTCCCACAGATATTCTGAAGCTAACAATCCCTACATGAAAGAAGGTTTCGATTCGAAATGATCAAATAAATACATCCTTTACCGATTGGAAATTTTGAATGGGTAACGGAACAGGAAGAGATGCAAAAATGGAGAGACTATCCTTGCATTTTAGAAGTCGATTTGAACTATCCAGAAGAATTACATGATCTACACAACGATTATCCGCTAGCTCCCAAACGAATGGAACTGAACGAAGGAGACGAAGAAAAACTCATTCCCAATTTATCTAACAAACGTAACTACGTCGTCTACAGTGAGAATTTGAAACAATACGTCGATTACGGGATGAAATTAGTCAACATACATAGCGTCATTTGATTCGACGAAGAGCCTTGGATGAAAAAATACATCGATCTCAACACGAATCTCAGAATTCGAGCCAAGAACGATTTCGAAAAATATTTCTTCAAACTCATGAACAACTGCGTGTACAGTAAATTGATGGAAAACATCAGGAAGAGAACCGACGTTCGACTCGTCACGTCTGAGAAAAGAGCTAAAAAATTAGTGGCGAAACTCAATTACAAACACCGAACCATATTCGACGAAAATCTAGTGGCCGTTCACATGCAAAAGACGCACCTGAAGTTTGACAACCTGTATTATCTCGGACCAATCATCTTAGATATCTGCAAGTGATTGATGTACGAGTTTCACTACTATTACGTCAAACGAAAATTTGGTGATAAAGCCAAACTACTGTTCACCGCCACAGACAGTTTAGTTTATGAGATAGAGACGAAAGCTGTCTACCAAGATATATCTCCGGACGTGGCCGCATGGTTCAACATGAGCAATTATCCTGTCGGTCACCCGTCCAACATTCAATCGAACGACAACAAGAAGGTGTTAGGTAAATTTAAGGACGAGAGCAGCGGTAAACAAATCCTCGAATTCGTAGGCTTGAGACTCAAACTGTATCCTTATCGTCTAGAAGATGAAGAGATCAAGAAGTGTAAAGGGGTTAAAGCGTGCATGGTGAAGAAAAACATCTTTTTCCAAGAGTATAAAGATTGTCTGTTAGGAAGTGGTCCGGTGTATAAGACTATGAAATCGATTCGAAGCGAAAATCACGACTTGTATACCAAAATAGTCAACAAGATTTCACTGACGGCCGACGACGATAAGAGATTCATGTTAAACAATAAAATAAGCACTTTGGCACGCGGACATTGGATTTTGGATATAAGTTTAGACGATAGGATTTCAGATATGATTGAGGAAGATAGGATTCCAGATATGATTAAGGATGATAGGATTCCAGAAAATCAAGAGGAATTGGACGGATTCAAGATTATGGAAATCGATAGAGACATCGAGAGAGTTAGTTTAAAAGGAAAAAGAAAAAAAAGAAAAAAAAAAATAACGTCATTTTAGTGAATTATAATAAAATAAAATAAATTAAAAAAAAAATATATGCATTTATGAATAAGAAAATAGAGATATCCGTAGAAGGTGTCGTCTTACCTAACGAACCCCTATCCAACATCGATCTGTCGAATGCGGTGAAGGATTTGAAAATCAAAGATTTTCTAGGCGTGTGTTTTGCAGAGATGCCTAGCCGAAGGGAAGACCTCGACAATCGGAATGCAGAATTTTAAATCTAGACGATTTATCGGGTGAAGGCACTCACTGGGTGGCGTGGTTCAAGAACGGGAATAAGAAGAATTATTATTTCGACAGCTACGGAATCTCACCGCTGAAAGAAATAAAGAACTATTTCAACAAATTGATGGTTCATTACAACACAGAACGAGTGCAATCACCAGATCAAGTGTTTTGCGGTCACTTATGTCTCTACGTTCTCAAGAGATGGTCTGAAGGAGATCGGTTTCAAGACATTCTCAATGATTTACATTAGAGAGAGATTTTTTTTATATATATAAAGGTAAAAAAATTATTTAAAAAAATTTAATCGAATAAAAACGAAAAAAATAAATAAGTGAAATAATTCATTTTTTTAATAAACTGCGTTTGAAATATATTTTTTAAAAACAAAAATCTCAAAACAACATGCCAATCGATAAATTTGATAGAAATGCCAACGAAAGTCGACCCAAAAAGAAGAGGAAGACGCTCGAAGTTGATGATGGTTACGACGTTGCCAACTTGGACGAACGTTACGTTCGGAGATACGAACCTCGAGAGGAACCTTTGAACATGAACGATAAGAAGCTCTACACTTTTCCCGAGCTGATAGATCTCGCAGATGCTGTGACTAAAAAATACGTCGACAGGGGGAACGCGGATTTTGAACAAATCATGCTAGATAATTACATGGATAAAGCCATGACCGATGATCTCAATCTGAAATCTAAATGTTTGGTGAACGTCACAAATCCCATAGATCCCACCGATGCTGCGACCAAGAAATACATGGACGACTCTCACACGAGATTCAGTGAACATCTGAGAAATAGATACGTTCAGAAAACGATGCACTCGGAATTGAACACCAATTCTAACAAGATAACGAATGTGGCCACTCCCACGAATCCCAAGGACGTGGTGACCAAACATTATGTAGATCTGGAACAGAGAAAATCTGATGGACGAGAAATGAAATCGGATCTGAATGCGGGATTCAACAAGATATTGAATCTGTCGAAGGTCGATGACACAGATGCGGACTCAACCGCGGTCAACAAGAGCTATGTAGATTCTGCCATGATATGATCACAAGAATACGTAGAATCGCAAGTGGACGATCTCTACCTGAACAAACAATCTGGTGGAACCATGGAGGGTGGTATCAACATGAACAGTGAGAATTTATTCGGACTCAATCACGATCCCGAATTCGATTCCAGCACGGTCAGCAGGAAGTACGTGGATGACAACTCAGTCTGGAGAAAGGGCGACATCATGGAAGGTAAACTAGACATGAGCGGACACGCGCTCACGAATCTACCAGATCCCGTGAACATGACAGATGCCTGCACCCTGATTTCGGTGGTGGAAAGACTCAAATATGCTAGAAAATTGATCACCGTGTGGGCCGAGGAGGCCAGCACATTAGAGGAGGGAGAAACCAAGTGGTCTTTCGGAAACGGAGGTAGTGGATTGAAACATGGTAAGGTAGGATATCCCATGCCGTTGGGAGGTGAAATCATTCGAATGGCTCTGGCTTCCTCGGATTTGAATAACAGAGCGGTCATCAATCTTGTGGTGAATGGAGTAGAGAGCGATAAGAAAAAGACTGAGAATCAACATGCAAATGTTAGCATGTTCGGCACGCCTCTCAAAGTGAACGCCAGAGACAGGATTAATTTCGTTACGAAAACCAATAATCCCGAAGCCGCCAGTTCCGTGGTGAGTACACTGATCGAACTAGATCCTTTGAACAAACAGTGAATGTGTGGAAATAATTTTAAAAAAGTAATGAGTGATTATTAAAAACAAAAAAAAAAAAAGTAATGAGATTTAGAAAGATGTTCAATCTCTCTAGATCTCATTACTTTATTTTTTTTTGGGGGGGGGGGGTGTTTTAATACGTTATTTCTCATAATGTTACATCTCATGAAATTGGATCACCTATCTTGAAACATGCGTCGACATCTATTTTAGCATTTCGAAGAGCTTTTATAAATTCTCGAAAAGCAGTCGGTCCTCTATACGTCAATGTGTCTAAAAGTTTTCTGGTCTTATCTTCTATCAAGATTTTACTTTCGATTTCACGTCTCATATAATCGGTCAATATCAAAGGTTCTGTTTCGACTAAAGTGTCTAGAATTATTGCTAACGAATCTTGCAAAATATTTTCAATCAAAACACGTGTGTTTCTTCTTAAGTATTCTCTTTCTTTATCATTCATTTTTATAATAATTTTTTAATTTTTATTATTTGTATTTTTTTTTTTTCACACACGTCTCTCATCGAATGATCAACATCTTATTTCCATCCGATTCGAATTGTAATTCTCTGTCTGACAGGACCAGGGTGAAGGCTTCGGTTTTTCTCGGCACGTTCCTATCGAATTGCATCTTGATCTGAATGTCTAAGATGCTACTCTTGAGTCGTTCACTCTGTTTACTGACGTCGAATACGAACATGGGATACATCGACTTGTATTCACCGGGAGATATGTTAGGGTTGCTCATCAATTCATCTAGACCGTGATACTTCTTTCTAAAATCAGCAGCATCACTATACAGTCTGCAGAAATCGTTCTTGTTGAACGAAGCGTTGTAACCAATTGCTGGATATCTCGTGGCGTTCAGAAACACTTGCATGTTTCTCAAATGGCAGTGATCGAACAGCGATGCATTCTTTTCCTGAGACCCATCCTTATCAGTCTGAAACGCCACCACGATGAAACGCAGTCTCTCGGAAGCGGATTTCACCGTCAATCTCCAATCGAAGTGATTCGTGGAGGGTGGAATGCTAGCCGTGTCGCACTATCTCATTCTAAATCCCACAGGTAATTTACTCTTGGATTTTATGATCTTGTAGAGATGCGTTTTTTCCACGACCGAAGGCTCCACGTGCGGAACGAACCATGATATCTTCTGTAGAGTTAACTTACCCGCATCGGTCGCAGGGAGTCTCACTATTGCGTCGTCGTTTCCTTTTCGAATCAACGTCAGATTATGTTTGAATCCGTACATGATCTTGTTGTAATCGTCCGCGAATCTGAAGATGTGTTTCAAAGGTATCCTGAACGAAAACGTTCCTTTAGGTCTGGACATCTTGATGACGTAGTCGAATATCGCAGCGGCGCTGGCGCAAGCAGGGCCGATGGTGTCTTTCATCCACAACTGATTAAGTCCTCTGGATTTCGAAAAATCATCAGGATATGTCAAGAGTCCGAATATCGTGGTGGCCTGACCGGGATGAAACACAGATTCTATCTCTTGTCCGGATAGCATGTATTTTATATTACTGAATAGATGCATGATTCCATTATTGGCTAGTGTAACCGTGTCGTTGTCGGCGTAGTTGCTCCCATCTTCCTTGGTGAGACGTCCCTGCACCACTATGTAACTCTCGCTAGGATGGACGAATAGATCTTGAGTTTCGACGTTGATTCTTTTCTCTCCTGCATTGTTCAAACTCGTTCCGGTTACTGGTTCGTATTCGTGAACCTCATATTCTTGAATACTTTCATCTTTCACTATGCTTTGTGCTATATCTAGTATATTTGCCATTTTTAAAGGGTTTTTGTTTTTTTTTTGTTTATTAATTAGCTTGCTTTTTTTTTATCTAAAAATAGTTTTAATATTTTTTTATTATTATTTTTCTCTCCTATATATATATGTGTAAACAAGAAAATGTTAAAGAGAGTAAATAAAAAGAAATTTGTTTTTCTTTATCAAAATTTTGTCTTCTGTAATTGTTGTTTGTAAAACTTTCCGATGATCTATTCTCCATCCAAAGCTTCGATTTCGTAAGTCACCGGATCGGTGTGAAATATTTTGATTATCACGAAGATTTCCGAGGTCCATCGAGGAGTATAACCCTTTTCGAAGTGCTTCTTACAAGCGTAGATTCTCACTCGATCGCCGACCGCAAATTTCGCCGTTCTAGACTTCTTCATGATCTTAGATCTCTCAGGATATAAATTCGCGTAGACCCGTTTTTCATTTTGAGGATCGCTAGCTTCCATGGGAGTCATCTTGATCGATCTGTGTCATGTGTTGTTGTAATCTTTAACCAGACCGTTCAGAGCGTATATGTATTTCTTGGTAGAATTCGCCGTGAAGTATCTATGCATCTTTTCCTTCATCGTTCGATTCCACCACGCTGGCTTTCTCCTCATTTTCGATTGAACGTGCTTGTTGTAAAATTCCTTTCCCTTGTCCGCCCACAATTTATTCGGTTTTCGAGAAGACGAGTCAAACACGCTCTTCAGAGCCTCGGCGACGCAAGGTCCCGATTTATTCTTCAAAGCTCTGATCCAACCGTATTTGGAAAACATGTCGATGACCGTCAATAGATATTTGACACCCTCGTTCCACCTCGAAAACGATCTCATGTTGACCAAGTCGGCAGACCAAATATCATCCAAACCCTTCATGAACACCCTTCTTTTTCCAAATTTACGCACGATGGGTTTGTGTAACTCCTGGGCCAATTTGCTCGTCAATAATCGTTTCTTCTTCTTTTTAGATGTGCTTTTTTTTTTGAACGCCCCATCCGAATCGATGTTTCGCACCGATCAGATTGCCGACCAGCGAACGTTCTATCTTCTCTCTCCTGGTCGGATTCGATATGCCTCTCAATTTCCCCAACATGTTTTTATTGCAGACATCGTTGTGAGTCTTGGTGTCGGGATGTCCAGCGTAGCACAGATCGTGATCATACACGGCCGCGTCCACCCTATTCACAGGTTTGCTCCAAGATTTAGGAGTCAGATCGGCGTTGAGTCTCTTGTTCAATTTCGTTCCAGGTCCCGTGAAACTGTGACCAGGCAGATGCATTTCGAAAGGTAGATTATTGATCATTTTATTCACGATGCCTTTACCTTTGCTCGTGTTTTTTTTTTTTAGGAATCGAGTCTTGATAGAACCACACACGTCGCAAATTCTGCGAAGCATCTGTCTGTCGTTTTTAGTTCATACTTCTCGAGAATTACTCGTCTCGGTAACTCTCTTACACTTTACGCAATACATTTTTTTGAGAGTTATTTAAATTAATTTCGTTTTTAGTTTATATATAAATTTAATATTTTTTTTTAAAAATTCTGTTCTTATTATATATTTTTTTTTTTCAATCGCTGCTCTTGAGTTCTATCATCCTACTGAATTCCTCCCTAGCCTCTTTCCTCCCTTTTTCCATGAGAGAATCCTTCATCTCTTCCTTCATGATCTGATGTGTCTTGATTCTCATGGCTTCTTTCATGGCTTCGTATTTCGTTTTCTCGTCCAATATCGTGAAGTATTCTCCGTCCGATATCCTACCGTCTTTCAATGCCATCGAGATCATTTCGGATATCGTGTTGATCTTGGAGTCGGCCAAGATGCGAATCTTGTCGTGTTTCCTCACCTTCAGATATAATTTCCTACTCAAAAAGTTTCCGAGCGTGATAAACAAGAGAGCGACTCCTTCTACGGTCAACATGATCGGAATGCCGACTGCGGTCGACAACAATCCGATCCCGGCCACGTGTAAACCCATGGAAATCGTGATGAATGTCGTGTCGACCGCGTTGACGAATTTCAGGAAACACGAATACTTCTTCTTGAGAGAACGGCGAGAATCTCTCTCTCGAGTTAGATACGCTTGGATTCTACTGATTTGATCGACGCGATACCTCTCTCCTCTTTCTTTTTCTTCTAGCGACGGTGCCGCCGGCAAAACGCCGTTCGGCTTCTCGTCCTCGTCGTCATCTAACGTCGGATACAATTTATTTCTGGTTCTCATTTTTGTGGTTTTTTTTCTTTCTAATATTAGATAAAAAAAATTTATGTGTGTATTTATTTTTTATTTTCTATTCTCCCTTATTTTATATCAACGAGAAAACTTAGATGTATGCTTCATTGAACAATAATTTCATGATGCATCCCTTGTCTTCTAAAGTCAGACTTCTACGCGCCAATTTCAGTTCTTCCAAAACTGTGGGCTTGTCTCGATCCTTACAGAAGAGTAATCTCTTCCAAAACGCGATCACTTCGTCGATTTGAATGCATTTGAATGCCGGTTAGAAATACTTGACGACCACATCTTCCCTTTCCATCGTCAGACACGAATGATTCACGTGATCGAAGTCTAGGTGATCCCGACATCCGACGCATCGTTCTAACAAGAGGCGACCTAGTTGTTCATTCACGCAGAATGCGTAGGCTCTCATCAGCATTTTTAAAAGAAACCTTGCTCTAATAGTCTGGGAAGCGCTCATCATTTACGTATTTTTTATTATCTATTCGATTTGATATATTTATTTTTAAATAACTATTTTTTTATATTTTTTTTTCTCCCCTATATATATATCAATCACTTTTTTTATTTCCTCACCTCAAAACCGATTCCAGTGGATAAAAAAAAACATTTACAAAATAAACCTCTCTAAATGAGTTTTACTCTCGAAAGTGTTAAATCGTAACCGCACTTATTCTCACCGTAAAGGAAAACTCGAATAATCAAAAATCACAAATAAACACATCAGTAATGTAATGCTTTCAAAAAAACGTGTTTAAATCATATCAATTAATCTTTTGAACTGTTTCTGCTTTCATCCATAGAATAGTTTTTCAGTTAAACTATTTAACTGACAATTGACACGCATTTGAATAAAAAACCCGTAATACATTTCGAGCATGACAAATGGCGTTCTCAGTAAGGTTTATACAGTAGGGATTTTCCAAAAAACTTATTTTTTTTATTTTTTTTTGTTGAGTTTGGAAAATCCTACTATGGGTATTCCCCCCACTTACGTCAGAAATGGGAGTGTCCAATAGTAGTCTGTTAAGTTTGGAAAAATCCACTATGGGTATCCCCCCTCCCCCCCCCCCCCCCCCCCCCCCCCCCCCACTTACGATCGGGAAACGTGGCAGTTGTTTGCGGGTTCAGTATCACCTTTTTTCCATGTACCGTACATAAGTCAATTTTTGATGTAGAATCCGCAAATGGGTTTCCCTGTACACCTCCATAGGATTCAGTGTTAAAATCGTGTACAGATACAGAATCCGCAACCACTTTTTGATGCTGATACAGAATCCGCAACACGTTTTTTGCTCACGGTTTTAACACTGAATTCTATGGGGGAAACCCATTTGCGGATTCTGTATCAGACAATCGACCTCATTTTTCTTAAAATTTCATACATTTTTTTCACTCTTGAGCGACGTGTATATAGAATCCAGTGATATCGAATCCGCTTTGCGGATTCTGTATCACCACCAAAAAACGACATTTCGTGTACTTGTACACGATTTTAACACTAAATCCTATGGAGGTATACATCGATGTACGTGTACATGTACAAAATCGTGTACAAGTGATACAGAATCCGCCTTTATTACCTACTGACGAGAGTTTTTAGACATTCTGCTAATTTGATAGACCATATCTTTACAAACAATACTTCACAAACAGCACCACCAGGAATAATTTTATCGGATGTATCAGACCATTTTGGGGTTTTTTTACATTGAAGTTACACCCAAAAAATATAATGTGCCACTGTTTACTCTGAAACAAATTATAAACGCAGAAAGAATCGCCGAATTCAAAACACTTCTCTCAGAGAGTGATTTTAACCCGGTAATGGACTCGAATTGTCCCAACGAGTCATACGAAACCATTCTTAGCATCTATATGAAAGCCTACGATAAAGCTTTTTCGTTCAAACGTGTTCGGTAGAATACAAGATTTATTAAGAAGCAGCCTTGGATGACAAGGGGGCTTATCATATCTATCAATAAAGATAAATTCTACAACAAAAAACTTAAGGCCCCCAACGAACAGAACGTATTAAATTACAAAAACTTCAACAAGGTCAAAAAGCAGTGCAAAGCCATTTATTATAGACATCCTAAACGAAAATAGAAACAATATGCGAAGAACATGGCAAATCTTAAACGAAGCTATAAATAAGGGAATACGCGAAAGAGGGTTGCCATCGTTTTTTATACAGGATGATATAGAAATAAAAGAAGCAAATAACATAGCAAACGAATTCAACAATTTTTTTATCAGCATTGGAAAGGCTGTAGCCGACCAGATTCAGAAACCAAACAAGTCCTATTTAGACTACATGAACACTAATATCTCCAACAACTTTTATCTGTTACCCACAGATCTCACAGAAGTCAGCCGAATAGTAAATAAAATGAAGCCCAAATTATCAAAAGACTGCGATGGTATAACTAGCAGTCTTCTTAAACAAACAATAAACGAAGTATTGGATCCCCTCACACATGTTATTAATGATTCTTTTTTTAATGGCAAAGTACCTGATAGGATGAAGATTGCACAAGTGATACCTATATTCAAAACAGGCGATGAGCATAGATTTACCAATTACAGACCTGTTAGTATACTTCCCGCGTTTTCAAAAGTACTGGAAAAGCTAATGGAAACGAGACTTATAAATTTTCTAAATAGATTCAATATTTTATTTACCCAATCCTCCAACTTCTGAAAAGCACCGCAATAGAAAACAATAAACAAGAAAGGAACAGCACTTTAGCACTGTTCTTGGATTTGTCCAAGGCCTTCGACACAATAAATCACGAAATTCTATTATGTAAACTCGAAAAGTATGGTATCCGAGGCCTCGCGAATAATTGGTTCAGAAGTTACCTGTCTGATATGCTTCAGTATGTTGTGTACGGAGAACAGAAATCAGATTCAGCGAAACAAAGCCGTGGTGTCCCACAGGGCTCAATTCTGGGCCCTGTACTCTTCCTTTTATATATCAACGATATTAGTAAATCAACATCACTCGATCTATTGTCGTTTGCGGATGATACCACGGTACACTGCTCCGGTTCAGACGGGAATGCCATAACACACTACTTCAACAACGATGTTCAAAAAATATTTGAATGGTGCTCGGCGAAACAACTGCTGTTGAATGCTAAAAAAACACTTATATTATACTTAACCCAAATAAAAGTAAGAATAACAATTTCTGTCAAGAGATAAAAATAAATAATCAAAAGATAAGCAATGTCGGGGGAAGTGAGACAGAAAAATCTCTGAAATTTCTTGGAATAAGCATTGATGAATACTTAACCTACAAAGCTCATATATCTAGGCTATGCTCGAAAATAGCGCACGCAAATTATAACCTCAACAAAGTAAAACATATTCTCCCACGGAAAGTCATGAAAACGTTGTACTACGTCCTGGTTCATAGTCATCCGGTGTTCGGGATTTTAGCATGGGGCAATTCAAGAGCTATAAAATAAACTAGTTGTCATGCAAAAGCGCTCGTTAAGAATAATAAATAACAAAAAATACAAATACAATTCCCATACAGACCCCTTATTTAAGGAAAATAAAATACCCAAAGTAGATGATTTGTTCAAATTGCATGCATTACTGTTCGCGCATGACTGGCAAAATGGCAGATTACCGGCTTCCTTTAACGATACATTCAAGGTTATTGACAACCCACTCGGTAGGACAACCCGGCAGTCGGGACATTTATACATAGAAAAAACACATACACGAACCCTAGATAAAATTCATCTTTACGCCATCCCGAAACTATGGAACGCTTTAGACGACACAGTTCGAAATATCAGTAACAGGACTACATTTAAAAAAATATTGACCTCAACATTCCTTTCGTCATATTCGACGTATGTCCGTTACGAGAATCTCTACTGCCCAGACTGTACTTAGTAAATATTGATCACAGTGAGACATTAGCAAATTAAACAAATCCGCAATAGAAACATACTAGTCGTGCGATATGTCCTAATCTTGCATCCTCGTCCAATGCAACCTGCAGAGTTTTTCCCTCTAGTTGCCCCACTAACCCCGCGTAGAGCCACACACGGTTAAGAAGCTGCAAACAATACTCTTGAGGAACAAATTTCCGTTCGGGAACACGTATTTAAGCAAGTGCTTGGTTAAGTCGGTCGGCTAATCATGGGAAGTCGCATGCGGTGAACTGGCCGACACCTAAATGCTGTCAGCTAGTTTACCGCATTCGCCCCCCATGGTGCGCCCACCGATATTGACCCCTCGTCCAATTATAAAGATTATGATTCTCTCTAGTTGGAACGATATTATCCACTCGATTTGACTGATTGTGGCTCTTGAACTTTATGCGGAGCAATGGTGGCAATTTAGCAAGCAGGTTGCTCTCTGCGGACTCTGCCTAAACAGAAACACCACCCTCCCGCTGGCTCTTTAGCCTAGCTTCCCACACTTGAACGTAGTTTCGACCCAAGGACCGGAAACCAAGCATCCCTATCATATACCGGAAAAATCGCCCCATGTTTACTCATCCAGTCACAGTCTGTTCGCGAGTTCTGTTTCCTTTAGGGGGTGGCAGGTAGACAGCCAATCTGGCTATTCCACTTCCCACGGTATGCTATCTGATACTCATGTATAATCTTTATTTTTGTTTACATCATGCATATATGTATATCGTGAATAAAGAATCTGAATCTGAATCTGCGAGTCACTCGAACGAGCAATTGCTCTATAGTTCATTTGCTCGATGGGCTTCCAGTCATTCAATCAATATGTCGAGTCACACGATCGAGCAAGTACTCTAAAGCTCATTTGCTCGATGGGCTTCGAGTCATTCAAGCAATGACTTTTCAGTAACTGTTCGATAGCTTATTGGAAGAATTTGGGATAGATATGCCTTGAGGTGGCCCAGAAGGGTGGGCCAAATAGGTAATAGTATCCTTAGATAAGTATCCTATAAAAAGTGTCCTCAAATAATACAATACCAGGCCAGAAGTATCCACAAATACCGAAATGAGTCGACGAGCAGTATGTGCGAGTCACTCGAACGAGCAATTACTCTAAAGCTCATTTGCTCGATGGGCTTCGGGTCATTCGAGCAATATGTCGAGTCACTCGATCGAGCAATTACTCTAAAGCTCACTTGCTCGGTGGGCTTCGAGTCGTTCGAGCAATAACGTCAGTAACAACTCGATATCTTATTGGCTTTGGGAATGATATAGGCTTTCGATATACACAAGGGAGATAACTCTGCATACTGATTATGGAAAATCAAGCAATCTGATTGGTTAGTCAGCGCCAATAAAGCGAACTGCTTGGGTGATCTAGATAAATGAAACAACAAGAGTACTTGGAATAGGGTCAGAACTAAAAAGAACAGACCAGAAAAGCTAAATATAGTAACAATAAGCAAAGCTGCATTTTAGAGGTTACCAAGGCCACTGTATCGTTTGAGACATCAAGGCTGGTCTGGTTTCCCAAGGGGAGAGACAACGGAGCTGCATCGTTGCCAGTTGTGCCCAGGGTGCAACAGGACGACGGAAATCACTCGCTGTCTGGTCAAAGATCCAACTGAGCTTGATTGTTAGACTGTTAGAGATACATACCAAAATGGCACGCTAGTGTGTGCACCTGGGAGGTGCTCTAAGGCACGTATTGACCTAAAATGGAGGCACATCTACACTCACTTGAAAGCATAGCAAGTATGCCCGCCTACGCCTATTCCAACACAAATATATTTTCCACGCTGCGGAGGTTGACTGTGAGGAGATTATCCGAGTAGACATTGACTACGCTGTTCTATCGGCGTTTTGGAGCCAAAAAAACGTTGGCACCAAAAAACCCAGGTTGGCTAAATATTCTGCACCAAATAGCTTCGGGCCAGCGTGAACACTGACCTCTTTCGTATTGAGTAGAGGAAGTATCTACACTCCACAAGATCATGTTGCTTAAATATATTACTGGCAACAGGCCAGGGATGATTTTGTAAGTACTGCACCTCTGAAGACTCCCTAATAACACATTACCGCAGCTACCAACGCGAAGTCCACAACGGCAATCGAGGTTTTCGGGAACACTGAACAATTGATTCTTGCCCCAACCAACCGCGTGGCATGGGAAATGCAATGCAGAGTCAGCAGGCTTGTTAATGTACAAACTTACTACAGCTTCTTGTAACAGAGTGGCCAGAATAAATGGATACCGGAAAGGAGGGGTTAAGGGCAATTCACACGACAAAAAGTAAACCTGGTGCATTTTTTAATCGAGGAATAAATTTCAATCCAGGAGTAAATTGCAAAAGTACTCTGCATTTACATGCGATTATACAAATCCGATGGGGGCGCGGTGGCGTTGCGGTAACCGGTTCTCGTCAGATCACCGAAGTTAAGCTACGTCGAGCCGGGTTAGTCCTCGGATGGGTGACTCCCGCGTTGTGTCCTTGGGCAAGGCACTTAACCCCGATTGTCCACATGGGGGCACGATGACGCCGTGTACTAAGGCGTACTGCACGTCGATGGTGAGCATGTCTTCAACCAATCTAACCCTGCCTGTGCTGTAGTGTGGAGTTACGATGTTGGGGAGCTGGCAGCTGCCTGTCGTTGCTCGGTGGTTCTCTCCGGTTACTCCGGCTTCCTCCACCCGGCGTGTCTTCATTTACCTTCATCTCATAATTGAGGCTGCAAAACGGGCAAGTGGAGCCGATGGCTGGCAGCTTAGATAAGTCCTCGCGGTTCATTACTACCGTGGTCACACTATCGAGACTGTTTTGAGACAAAAAATGAAAAAATAATAAAGATTAATAGGTGATGTTTGTGAATAGCGTTGTCCGGTTTTGGCCGTTACATTGGGTAAAGGGTTAGACAAGGGATTTTGACAGATTAATAGTTAAGAAACTATAACTGTTTTCAATCTGAAATAATGCAAACATTTCATTTCCAACCTATTCTCGTCCTTTCCACACTCACACGAGCGCTCAAGCGCCAATGGCTGATTTAGACGGTAGGAGATGGAGCACGCCGCCACTAAAATTTTCACAGTTCCAGAGTATATCATTCTACACTCAAATAGTCAAAATACTTCCCCCATTATTGATGTTTGCATTCTGCTTTTTAAACGTTTTATTTGTTCATATGGAACCAAATGGTGCTCCCAACCTTCTCGGGCTTCGTTGAACAGATAGAAATTTACAAACGCCTCAATTTATTGTTTTTAAACGTATATTTTGCAAGTAAAACATCGGCCATTCAAGAGAGGTGAAATTCGTTGTTTGATATAGTTGAACGCATATTTTGTTATTTCTCCTTCCTGAATAAAATTCGCTTTGATAAAATGATGTTTTAAACAGATCAGCAGTTCATAGTCGTGCATTTATCATTCGGTTTTTCGTTATCTCATAACACCCTCATCATACAAACTAAAAAAACTAAAACAATTTCGCTCCTAAGCGTCTTGTCCCTAAAGTGATCCCAAATGAGTAGTGGTGAGTAACTTCATCCACAGTTACTGGAAGTTGTGGCTGCAACCACTTTTTTCACCGATAGCAATGAATGCACCACGTCAGTCCTGACCCCGTGTTACACATACAGCAGTCTATATAATATAGACAAGTAATGAAAGCCTACTTTTCCCTGACCGATACCCCCTTCCCAGTTCATTTGTGAATTCGTCCATTGAACAAAGATTCATCAACACAGTTTTCTTGTACAGCTATCCACAAGGTATTTAACTTCATGTTTATCAAATATATAATAATAAATATTTAATAATCAAATCATCATACTACGGCTTCTTTATTTTACAAAAAAAACTCTCCGTTCGACTTTTTTGCCCGAGACCCGACGCCATTGAAACAACAATGATGGCGTGACATTTCGTTGCTCGGTTGCGCAAAAGTTAACCAGGAAAGCGAAAGTAGGCACTTCGTTGTTCTTGTGCTGCAGACGACAGAACAGAAGGATGGATGTGGGCTATAATGCAAGAGCCTTCCCTGCAAAACAATTGTCGACCCCCTGCCCTCGAGTTCTATTTATTGTCAAGGCGCAACCAACTTGTCCGAACTTTAATAAAAAAAACTGGTGCTTAATTTAAGACAGCGCTACCTTGTTGTCAGAAGTTGAAAATGCAGGAAGCTTTGAAAGGAATATGTATTGGTGGGCGGAAAAGGTATTAGATCTAGGCTATAGGCCTATATGACAGACAGGGAGAGCTGAGAGTGATCTCATGGCCTGTATAAAAAAGGAAAATATATTTCATCTCTTTGTTACAATGCCAGCTAGAAATCGTGACATTGACAACATTTAAATTTAATGCTGAACAACATTAATCAGAATAGAGTATTAGACCCACTACATGCTGGTTGAAACGCGGAGCGGGGGGGTGGGGGGGGTGGGGGGTGAAAGGGTTGGGAGCGACGAGGCTTGTTGTAGGCACATATTATTCAGACGAAGCACTTGGCTGATTAAGATATCTCGGGGTCTCAACAAAAATGTTTTTCCGGAGACATTTTTTTGAAAAAAAGAAAAACCTTTCTAGAAAACTCAATGCGGGCATTTGTGCGTGCGTTTGGGAGTCGGTGGGGAGGCAAGACCAGTGATACTTTTGGGGGAACCCTGTTCCCCTTGACCCCTTCTACTTGCTGGTGCAAACGTTCTTCCTCCTCAATTTCCAAACTTGAATTGGCCACATCAAAAATTACCCGTTACTTGCATGATGAGTGAAACGTAAAACTAGAAGCTGATGAATGGGGGGGGGGGGGGGAAGCTTGAAGGCCATGACTTTCAGATGCGGCGCCTGGTGGATGAAGATCAACAGCCCTCTGCCTTATTAACGGCCCTCGACTCTCGGGCCGGTAATAAACCCTCGGGCTTTTATTCATTCCTCTCGGGCCGGTAATAAACCGCAAGGCCCTCCAAACTCATGGTATTGTTATATTATTGGAAGATATCTTCAGAATCTGTAGTTTATGTCAACTTGGCTGCTCGCAGTTACTGGCTTTCTTGCCTCTAGATTCATGGATAAGCCTATTGTGGCTTTTTCCCAATTAAAACAAAAATTATACACATCTGGCCAAAACATGGTCGGCCCGGGGATTTCCAGACCCCTGCCCGCGGGAACCCCGGAAAGTGAAGCAGTGCCTGTTCACTGCGGTAAACAGGCTCTGTTTTACTGGTAAAATTGGACCCAGTCAGCAATGCTTGCGAGGTGCAAACCCTCTCTAAAATGGGCAACATGGCTTATTAACGATCACCCCTGGTGTTGAGTTGATACTCATGCTGTGGGCATGATTAGCCATTGTGCAAAAATATATAAATAAATAAATTGTCTAGACCCCCACCACCCGAGGTAGGGGTCATACGCCTACATCGGGGGAATGTTGGGCGCCACTCCTAGATTGCGGCGCATTTCCAAAGTCAAATAACCTGAGAGAACGAAATAAGCAACACTAATGAGGTGTATAAATGGAGGTAGACTTTATTTATTTATTTAAATTTTTCCTTTGAACTAACCGTAACATCATCAGCTGCACATTTTCTGCACACGCAGATACTGCTGCAGACATGTCCAACTTCTAAGTACTTCCTTTTTCTTATCATAAATAGCATAAAACATACGACTGCAGTCTAAAAATTCACCGACTATCACTGTAAAGCAGATGACAAGAACTTGATCCGTTTCAATATTCCGCAATCATTTTTAGACGGTATTTTTAGACATTGGAAACGTTACGTCATCATTGTTGTTCCAATGGCGTTGAGTCGCGGGCAAAAAAAGTCGAACGGAGAGGGGTTTTTTTTCATCAAATAAAGAAGCCGTAGTATGATGATTTGATTATTAATTTATGATAAACATGAAGTTAAATACCCTGTGGATAGCTGAACAAGAAAACTGTGTTGATGAATCTTGGTTCAATGGACGAATTCACAACTGAACTGGGAAGGGTGTATCGGTCAGGGCAAAATAGGCTTTCATTACTTGTCTATATTATATAGCCTACTGTAAGTGTAATACGGGGTCAGGACTTGCAGCCACATCTTCCAGTAACTGTGGTCAGGACTGACGTGCTGCATTCATTGTTATCGGTGAAAAAGTGGTTGCAGCCACAACTTCCAGTAACTGTGCTTCATCCTATGTCTCGGCGTCCACTTATGTTATTTTTATGAAGTCTCCTGATATCATTTTTGTATTTCTGTAGCCATTTATACATTTATACAGAGAAACGTTATAGCTATATACGTCGTAATGTAATATATACTTACAGTACAAAATACTATATTATATCTGCTTACTGCACAAAAACATATTTCCAACTAGACTTTATCATTCTGGAGAATCATGGCTTTTCCCGATGAGATTCCATGATTTTTCACGACCCAACGGTGTCTAAAGAATTGTTTTTAACTGTCTCACTGAAGTTTCTTCATTGATGTCATGAGAAAGGCGACTATAGTAGTCTCAAATGACTCAGTTTGATAAAAAAATGTTTAGGTAAAATCCATCATTAACGGTGGAGAGGGTTAATATCAATATATTACTTACAAAAATAATTCTTAGTGAATTCTACTTCCACTTATGTTGATTTCTCCTCTTAACTTTGGGTACTGCAGGTACGCAAACACAGCCCATTTTATCAAAATTGTGATGTTTGAGAACCTGCATAGGGTTAACAAATGCTTACTGGAATATTTTGTACATGCAGTTTGTAATGTCACACTAAGATCTGAGAATGGCCAATTTTTCTTGAAAATCTACACAAAGTTTTTTAAGAAATCCTCGGATAACATGAATTTTTAACCTTTTGAGGGGTATCTCTCTGTAACCATTTCTAAACGGGTTAATGCTTGGTTTTATGAATACCTTCATTACTTACAAAAATGATCCTCGGGGAATTCCACTTCAAAGGAATGAGGTTATGTTTATCTCGCAGGTACACATTGAGTGCAATGGGTACCCAAGAACAGCCCATTTTCTCAAAATTTCGATGCTTTGCAGTCTCTGGAGGGTTAACAAAGGCTTACCGGAATATTTTGTCCATACAGCATGTAATGTCACTCCAAGACCTGCAAATGGTAAATTTTTCTTGAATACTTACTAGATTTTTTGGAGAAATCCACAGAAAATGGGAATTTTAAGCTTTTAAGGGGTACATCTCCTTAACCGGGCGAAAATGGGTTAAGACCTCGATTTTTGAATACCCTTACTACTTACTCAAGATTTTCCCTATCAGTTTTGCGTCCGGTAAAAGAAGTTATGTTTCTCTGTGGTATTCCCATTTATTGTTGTTGGTGTCCAAACACAGACTATTTTTTTCAAAATGTTGACATTTAGTAGCCCATGTAGGGTTAACAAATGCTTTCCGGAATATTTGATCCATGCAACCGGTAATGTGACACTAAGACCTATCAATGGTCATTTTCGGTTGAAAACTTACAAGATGTTTGTAAAGAAATCCTGGGAAAACATGATTTTTTAAGCTTTTGATGGGTATCGCTATTAACCACCCCAAAAGGGGTTAACGCTTGGGTTTTTGAACACCCTTATTACTTACAAAAATGGTTCTCAGTAAAATCCACTTGCAACAAAGGAGATTATGTGTATCTCTCGGGTATACATTGCGTGCTGTGCGTGTCCGAAAACAGCCCATTTCAACAAAATTATGATGCTTGGCAGCCTGTAGAGTGTTAATAAACGCTCATCGGAATATTTTGTCCATGCAACTTGTAATGTCATTGGCTGATTTCTGTGCCATCCTGACAGATGAAGTCCGTTTTTGGCTTTTCACTTATCGTCTCCCAAATCGGCAAGAAATGTAGACGGCAGCACCACGAAATCAAAAGACAGGGAGAAAGCTCTAGATAAACTTCTTTTTTCACTTGGAGGCATGTAGCTCCAACAAAGTGGATTTGATGTACCTTTAATCCTAAATACACTGATTGGAGAACAGCCCCATATTATGAGATTTCATAACGATAATAGAAGAAAGAGAGATAAAATCAAACGAGCACTACTCTTGCCCTCGGGGTATAACACTGGAAAAAGAAATGTCCAAAGTGGCCATCTGGTTAAGAAGCAGAAGTTGCAAGTGAAAAAAAAACTATTAGCAGAATTTGAATTTGCAAGTGAAAAAAACTACTAGCAGAATTTGAATTTGAAAAGCTTAGAATATGAGAGATTGAGTCGTGCCCTTGCCCTTGTCCCATCCAGGCACGCTTGTTTCCACCTGCCTTAGGTCCTCATATCTATTTCCGATCAGCAGTATAGAGGTTAATCAATGCACCTTTGTCCCAGTCGGGCAAAGTGGCTTCAATCGTGACCAAAGTTCAGTGGCTGTTTCAGGGGGTTTGTTTCAGTCCCCCGGTTCACACCATCAAGGTCAACCGTGGAGAACTTGCTGGGAGAGATGAGAGAGGTGGAAATGAAAGGAGATGTAAAGCAGAAAAGAAAGTGGATTTTTTTTCCTGTTAACAGGTATGAAAATGGAAGTTATTTTGCACTGAAAAGTGAACAGGGTCGATATGTTATAATTCTTGAGATTCATAAAGAGGTAGAACACACTTTATTTTGTTCCTTTATTGATTTATTTAAAACATTTGATATTGTCCGGAGAGAAAGGCTCTGGTGGAAACTACTTTAATTTAATACCACGTTAATGGAAAAATACTTGATGCATTTTGTACAGTGCAATAAGTCGTACGTAATGGTAAATAATAAATATTATATCCAGACATGTTCTTGGTTAAACATTTGTGTAAGATAGGGCATAAATCTGTCACCTACGGAAACCCGGAAGGGACATTTTTTGTTACTAGTTATTACTTACTTGTTATTTCAAATAACAAATAAGTAATAACAAATAAGTAATAACAAATAAGTAATAAAAATTGCAGCCTGCCCATAGTAGGGAGGGTGATCGGGCACTTATTCCTTATTTGTTATTACAAATAACAAATAAGTGTTAACAAATAAGTATTAACAAATAAGTAATAACAAATAACAGTTAAATAATAACAATTAAGTAAAAACAAATAACAAATAAGTAATAACAAATAACAAGTAAGTAATAAGAAATAACAAATAAGTAATAAGAAATAACAAATAAGTAATAACAAATAAGTAATAATAAATAACAAGTAAGTAATAACAAATAACAAGTAATTAATAACAAATAAGTAATAATATTACTTATTTGTTATTTGTTATTACTTATTGTTATTACTTACTTGTTATATGTTATTACTTATTTGTTATTACTTATTTGTTATTACTTACTTGTTATTTCTTATTTGTTATTACTTACTTGTTATTTGTTATTACTTATTTGTTATTACTTACTTGTTATTACTTATTTGTTATTACATATTTGTTATTTGTTATTTGTTATTACTTATTTGTTATTACTTATTTGTTATTACTTACTTGTTATTACTTATTTGCTATTTGCTATTACTTATTTGTTATTACTTACTTGTTATTACTTATTTGCTATTTGTTATTACTTATTTGTTATTACTTACTTGTTATTACTTATTTGCTATTTGTTATTACTTATTTGTTATTTGTTATTACTTACTTGTTATTACTTATTTGTTATTTGTTATTACTTATTTGTTATTACTTACTTGTTATTTGTTATTACTTATTTGTTATTACTTACTTGTTATTTGTTATTACTTATTTGTTATTACTTATTTGCTATTACTTTTTTGTTATTTGTTACTACTTACTTGTTATTTGTTATTTGTAATAACAAGTAAGTAATAACTAGTAACAAAAAATGTCCCTCCAGGGCTTCTGTAGTCACCTTTGAATTCAATCTCTGGCTGAACGATCTTTTTCTTGAGTACAACTGCTGTGCAGTCAGTTTTGATGCTACTCTGTTCTATAAAACGTGGACGATACGTTTTTTTTTCTCTCACGATCGATGCATGTACAACAGTTAATAATTATCCCCGCTTTCGTCGGGGATATTGTCGTTATCTCCGTCCGTACGTACGTCCGTCCGTCCGTACGTCCGTCCGGTGTTACATTCACTTGCATTAATGTTTAAACTATGCTAATGTGTTCAGGTATCACCAGTACATGTGCATGAAGGTTTCGGGATTTTGATTTGGTTCCATGTGGTTCCAGTGGAACCATTTTTATCCTTAGAAAATCTTTGTCCGCTCAAAGGTTCTTAGGGTATTGAATTCGATACGTTTAAACCATGTTAACATGTTCAGATAGCATCTGTAGATGTGCATGAAGGTTTCGGAATTTTGATTTGGGTCCAAGTGGTTCCAGTGGAACCACTTTTATCCTTAGAAAATCTTTGTCCGCTCAAAGGCTCTAAGGGTATTGAATTCGAAACTTTTAAACCATGTTAACATGTTCAGATAGCATCTGTAGATGTGCATGAAGGTTTCGGAATTTTGATTTGGGTCCAAGTGGTTCCAGTGGAACCACTTTTACCCTCAGAAAATCTTTGTCCGCTCAAAGGCTCTTAGGGTATTGAATTCGAAACATTTAAACCATGTTAACATGTTCAGATAGCATCTGTAGATGTGCATGAAGGTTTCGGAATTTTGATTTTGTTCCAGGTGGTTCCAATGGAACCACTTTTATCCTTAGAAAATCTTTGTCCGCTCAAAGGTTCTTAGGGTATTGAATTCGAAACGTTTAAACCATGTTAACATGTTCAGATAGCATCTGTAGATGTGCATGAAGGTTTCGGAATTTTGATTTGGGTCCAAGTGGTTCCAGTGGAACCACTTTTATCCTTACAAAATCTTTGTCCGCTCAAAGGCTCTTAGGGTATTGAATTCGAAACGTTTAAACCATGTTAACATGTTCAGATAGCATCTGTAGATGTGCATGAAGGTTTTGGAATTTTCATTTGGGTCCAAGTGGTTCCAGTGGAACCACTTTTACCCTCAGAAAATCTTTGTCCGCTCAAAGGCTCTTAGGGTATTGAATTCGAAACGTTTAAACCATGTTAACATGTTCAGATAGCATCTGTAGATGTGCATGAAGGTTTCAGAATTTTTATTTGGTTCCAGGTGGTTCCAGTGGAACCACTTTTATCCTTGGAAAATCTTTGTCCACACAAAGGCTCGTAGGGTATTGAATTTGAAACGTTTAAACCATGTTAACATGTTCAGATAGCATCTGTAGATGTGCATGAAGGTTTTGGAATTTTGATTTGGGTCCAAGTGGTTCCAGTGGAACCACTTTTATCCTTAGAAAGTCTTTGTCCGCTCAAAGGCTCTTAGGGTATTGAATTCGAAACGTTTAAACCATGTTAACATGTTCAGAGAGCATCTGTAGATGCGCATGAAGGTTTCGGAATTTTGATTTGGTTCCAGGTGGTTCCAGTGGAACCACTTTTATCCTTAGAAAATCTCTGTCCGCTCAAAGGTTCTTAGGGTATTGAATTCGAAACGTTTAAACCATGTTAACATGTTCAGATAGCATCTGTAGATGTGCATGAAGGTTTCGGAATTTTGATTTGGGTCCAAGTGGTTCCAGTGGAACCACTTTTATCCTTAGAAAATCTTTGTCCGCTCAAAGGCTCTTAGGGTATTAAATTCGAAACGTTTAAACCATGTTAACATGTTCAGATAGCATCTGTAGATGTGCATGAGGGTTTCACAATTTTGATTTGGGTCCAAGTGGTTCCAGTGGAACCACTTTTACCCTCAGAAAATCTTTGTCCGCTCAAAGGCTCTTAGGGTATTGAATTCGAAACGTTTAAACCATGTTAACATGTTCAGAGAGCATCTGTAGATGTGCATGAAGGTTTCGGAATTTTGATTTGGTTCCAGGTGGTTCCAGTGGAACCACTTTTATCCTTAGAAAATCTCTGTCCGCTCAAAGGTTCTTAGGGTATTGAATTCGAAACGTTTAAACCATGTTAACATGTTCAGATAGCATCTGTAGATGTGCATGAAGGTTTCGGAATTTTGATTTGGGTCCAAGTGGTTCCAGTGGAACCACTTTTATCCTTAGAAAATCTTTGTCCGCTCAAAGGCTCTTAGGGTATTAAATTCGAAACGTTTAAACCATGTTAACATGTTCAGATAGCATCTGTAGATGTGCATGAGGGTTTCACAATTTTGATTTGGGTCCAAGTGGTTCCAGTGGAACCACTTTTACCCTCAGAAAATCTTTGTCCGCTCAAAGGCTCTTAGGGTATTGAATTCGAAACGTTTAAACCATGTTAACATGTTCAGATAGCATCTGTAGATGTGCATGAAGGTTTCAGAATTTTGATTTGGTTCCAGGTGGTTCCAGTGGAACCACTTTTATCCTTAGAAAATCTTTGTCGACTCAAAGGCTCGTAGGGTATTGAATTTGAAACATTTAAACCATGTTAACATGTTCAGATAGCATCTGTAGATGTGCATGAAGGTTTTGGAATTTTGATTTGGGTCCAAGTGGTTCCAGTGGAAACACTTTTACCCTCAGAAAATCTTTGTCCGCTAAAAGGCTCATAGGGTATTCAATTTGAAACATTTAAACCATGTTAACATGTTCAGATAGCATCTTAGGGTATTGTCGGGGATATTGTCGTTATCTCCGTCCGTACGTACGTACGTCCGTCCGTCCGTACGTCCGTCCGGTGTTACATTCACTTGCATTAATGTTTAAACTATGCTAATGTGTTCAGGTATCACCAGTACATGTGCATGAAGGTTTCGGGATTTTGATTTGGTTCCAAGTGGTTCCAGTGGAACCATTTTTATCCTTAGAAAATCTTTGTCCGCTCAAAGGTTCTTAGGGTATTGAATTCGATACGTTTAAACCATGTTAACATGTTCAGATAGCATCTGCAGATGTGCATGAAGGATTCGGAATTTTGATTTGGGTCCAAGTGGTTCCAGTGGAACCACTTTTACCCTCAGAAAATCTTTGTCCGCTCAAAGGCTCTTAGGGTATTGAATTCGAAACATTTAAACCATGTTAACATGTTCAGATAGCATCTGTAGATGTGCATGAAGGTTTCGGAATTTTGATTTTGTTCCAGGTGGTTCCAGTGGAACCACTTTTATCCTTAGAAAGTCTTTGTCCGCTCAAAGGTTCTTAGGGTATTGAATTCGAAACGTTTAAACCATGTTAACATGTTCAGATAGCATCTGTAGATGTGCATGAAGGTTTCGGAATTTTGATTTGGGTCCAAGTGGTTCCAGTGGAACCACTTTTATCCTTACAAAATCTTTGTCCGCTCAAAGGCTCTTAGGGTATTGAATTCGAATTGTTTAAACCATGTTAACATGTTCAGATAGCATCTGTAGATGAGCATGAAGGTTTTGGAATTTTCATTTGGGTCCAAGTGGTTCCAGTGGAACCACTTTTACCCTCAGAAAATCTTTGTCCGCTCAAAGGCTCTTAGGGTATTGCATTCGAAACGTTTAAACCATGTTAACATGTTCAGATAGCATCTGTAGATGTGCATGAAGGTTTCGGAATTTTTATTTGGTTCCAGGTGGTTCTAGTGGAACCACTTTTATCCTTAGAAAATCTTTGTCCACACAAAGGCTCGTAGGTTATTGAATTTGAAACGTTTAAACCATGTTAACATGTTCAGATGGCATCTGTAGATGTGCATGAAGGTTTTGGAATTTTGATTTGGGTCCAAGTGGTTCCAGTGGAACCACTTTTATCCTTAGAAAGTCTTTGTCCGCTCAAAGGCTCTTAGGGTATTGAATTCGAAACGTTTAAACCATGTTAACATGTTCAGAGAGCATCTGTAGATGTGCATGAAGGTTTCAGAATTTTGATTTGGTTCCAGGTGGTTCCAGTGGAACCACTTTTATCCTTAGAAAATCTTTGTCCGCTCAAAGGTTCTTAGGGTATTGAATTCGAAACGTTTAAACCATGTTAACATGTTCAGATAGCATCTGTAGATGTGCATGAAGGTTTCGGAATTTTGATTTGGGTCCAAGTGGTTCCAGAGGAACCACTTTTATCCTTAGAAAATCTTTGTCCGCTCAAAGGCTCTTAGGGTATTAAATTCGAAACGTTTAAACCATGTTAACATGTTCAGATAGCATCTGTAGATGTGCATGAGGGTTTCACAATTTTGATTTGAGTCCAAGTGGTTCCAGTGGAACCACTTTTACCCTCAGAAAATCTTTGTCTGCTCAAAGGCTCTTAGGGTATTGAATTCGAAACGTTTAAACCATGTTAACATGTTCAGATAGCATCTGTAGATGTGCATGAAGGTTTCAGAATTTTGATTTGGTTCCAGGTGGTTCCAGTGGAACCACTTTTATCCTTAGAAAATCTTTGTCGACTCAAAGGCTCGTAGGGTATTGAATTTGAAACATTTAAACCATGTTAACATGTTCAGATAGCATCTGTAGATGTGCATGAAGGTTTTGGAATTTTGATTTGGGTCCAAGTGGTTCCAGTGGAACCACTTTTATCCTTAGAAAATCTTTGTCCGCTCAAAGGCTCTTAGGGTATTGAATTCGAAACATTTAAACCATGTTAACATGTTCAGATAGCATCTGTAGATGTGCATGAAGGTTTCGGAATTTTGATTTGGTTCCAGGTGGTTCCAGTGGAACCACTTTTATCCTTAGAAAATCTTTGTCCGCTCAAAGGTTCTTAGGGTATTGAATTCGAAACGTTTAAACCATGTTAACATGTTCAGATAGCATCTGTAGATGTGCATGAAGGTTTCGGAATTTTGATTTGGGTCCAAGTGGTTCCAGTGGAACCACTTTTATCCTTCGAAAATCTTTGTCCGCTCAAAGGCTCTTAGGGTATTGAATTTGAAACGTTTAAACCATGTTAACATGTTCATATAGCATCTGTAGATGTGCATGAAGGTTTTGGAATTTTGATTTGGGTCCAAGTGGTTCCAGTGGAACCACTGTTATCCTTAGAAAATCTTTGTCCGCTCAAAGGCTCTTAGGGTATTGAATTTGAAACGTTTAAACCATGTTAACATGTTCAGATAGCATCTGTAGATGTGCATGAAGGTTTTGGAATTTTGATTTGGGTCCAAGTGGTTTTTCAATCATGTGACAATGATGTGATCAGAACACTACCCTTTATACATCATGTTGGGTGAAGTATCTTGTTTGAAATATTGAAGTAGTTTCACATGTGAGTCTTCAGAAGGAAATTAAATACTGTTTTATCATTTTAAATCACACACATGCGTGAAGCCTTTTTATCCAAGTCTGTATCCTGCACTAACCAAAAAGGAAAGTGCAAATGCGGGGATATACTATAGTGCGCTTCGCACACAAATGGCACCATCTAGTTAATGTATTTTCGAGATATTGTGCACATGGGTTTGTAAATTCGCAATAAAGAACAGATGCAAACTTTTGTTTTTAAAGGTCAGCCATTAGAGGCATTCAATTCTTATAAATACCTTGGAGTTCATTTGTAGAAAACATGCCAGTTTAACTGGCTAAAAAATAATTGCTTTATAAAAACAAAAAGTTCATGTTTGGTTTAAAAATAAGGTAAGAAAAACTTTATGCACCCAGTTGTGCTATTGATAGCCAAGAGAAGGCTATTGTATCGGTATTAACAAATGAATGCGAAATATGTCGAATTTGAAAACTGCAAGGTAAATTAGATGGTTTGAAATCGCAAAGCGAATGTCCAGAAGTCTTTCAACGACGCACGACCAACGCTGAGAGGGCGACCAATGCTGGTTTGGTAGAAGGCGCCGTTTTGGCTGCCAAGTGTGGTGTCTCTATGAGTATATTTTAAAAATTGCGAAAGGCGAATTGTGAAAAACAAGATTGACAAGAGAATGTAAACACAAAAACGTAACATTGTTTCCCCGACGTTGTGTACGCCATATCTACGGTATCTGACGTTTGATTTTCAAAATATTTTCGACTTTGTATTGGGGACCACGAGCACTAAAATGTCCTAAGATTTGACGTGGTGCACTGACATGTAATTTTGACGTTTTCCGCCCTCGATGGGCCTTTACGTCATAGCGTCGGCAATTTTCGGGCAATGTGGATCAAAATTGGCAACGCTTAACTTTAAATATTCCTCTAGTAGTCTGTGATATAAATGTACTGCTATATTTTGTGGTTTGTGGGAGGGCTGTCTGCAAATGACGTTTTTACGTCGTGTTTCAAGTGTCTGACTCTGATTTTCAATTTGTTTTTCAACTTTGTGTTTGGTGCTATGAAGGCTAAAAGGTCACACGGCCAAACCTTCAGAAAGTGGAATTTAATATTTACTTTTTTGCACCACCGTCACATTGGACGCCATAACGTTAGTTTGTTGCGTCAATGATCACACAATTGAGCCCTGACATTCTTCCAAGTATCCCTTGTGATATGTGTTTAATTTTTATAGGGGTATCATTTGCAGTTGATGTTGTCAAAAAATGGAAGGCGGACGTAAAAACATAAACTGATGTAAAAACGTTAAACATGGCATTAAACTAAAACAAGAGGCCCCAAGGGGCCTTAATCGCTCACCTGCCAAAGTGGTTCAAAGAAGTATTTTGGGGGTCACATTCAGTTATTACAACACAACAAAGGAATGAAGTCATGAGAGGCAAATTTTATGGAAAAACGCTAAAGAATGGATTTGAACACACCTGAACCGAACATGCCCCCCTCCCCCTGTCACCGCACCTCCACCAAACCCCGCACATATAAAGCCCAAATATTAAGCCAGGGACTCAAACTGAACAAACCTGAATCTGATCTCCCTTAAAATGTCATAACCAAATATGAAAGAATTCGGGCTTAAACAGGGAGCCAAATATTAACCCAGAGACCCGATTTGAACAAATTTGAATCTGACCCACCTGGAGATGTTGTATACCAAATATGAAAGGATTCTGACTGGTGGATCTGAAGAAGAAGATTTTTAAAGAAATTTCCTTACATTGCACTAAGTTAAAATTTCGGCTCCCATAGGGAGCCAAAATATCAATCCAGGGACTAGGATTGAACAAACTTGAATCTAACCCTCCTAGGGATGTTGTATACCAAACACGAAAGCATTCGGACTATAGGGTCTAAAGAGGACTTTAAAAAACAAGTCTGAACTGGACCCGAAAATTTTCAGGCTATAATTTTTTTTTTTTTTTGTCTCCAAATTGAAACGCATAAAAAATCCACATGCTATGTTGAACATGAAGGTAGTACTGAAGCCAAATATCTTTCTTTCGTGCCAAAATATTTTGATTAACATTACTGTACTACTATTTGCATTTGTACTTGTATACTGCTAAATAAAATCAATCAATCAATCTACACAAAAAATAAAAAAATTCTGAATTTTGATCCAAAATTTCCGTCGGATCCGGTGTGCCACGATATCTTCGCCCCCTGGATATCTTTCCCCCAGGGGGAAGATAACCTAGGTTATCTTCCCCCGGGGGTGGGGGAATATAACCTAGGTTATCTCCCCCCCCCCACCCACCCTGGATATCTTCCCCCACCTCAAAAATAAAATATTTAAAGAACTGAACAAAAAGATAAATATAAAAACATTTATTTATGAAATTTTCATTGAAATTAACACAAAAAGTGGTTCAACTCTTTAATATATACATGACCAGTGAATGGAAAATAGGCAATCTGAGAAGCAACTATTTCACAAATATCAATAGGTTTTTTTACACCGTGGGGCCAACCATAACAAAGTCCAAACAATTGCTGCAAAAGGTTCTATGAATGTCTATTGGGAGTTTGACATGGGTGGGGGAAGATATCCAGGCCTGGTTATCTTCTCCCCCACCCCCTACCCATGTCAAAAAATATAGAACAAATTAAAAGCAGTTTAAACTTGGCTTATACCATTGAATAATGACCAGTGAATTGAAAATAGGCAACCTTAGAACCTTTCCAGCAATTTTGGGGACTTTTCCGAACACATGGATGGGGTTGGGGTGGGGGAGATGTCCAACCTGCATATCTTCCGCCTCACCCGTCCAAAAAACATAGCTACTATTTCAAAAATATCAATAGGTTTTTTTACACTGTGGGGCCAACCATAACAAAGTCCAAACCATGGCTTCAAAAAGTTCTACGAATGTCTATTGGGAGTTTGACATGGGTGGGGGGGGGGGAGAGATATCCAGGCCTGGTTTACTCCCCCCACTCATGTCAAAAAATATAGAACAAATTAAAAACAGTTTCAACTTGGCTTATACAATTGAATAATGACCAGTGAATTGAAAATAGGCAGTCTCAGAACCTTTCCAGCAATTTTGGGGACTTTAACGAACACGTGGATGGGGTTGGGATGGGGAGATCTCCAGCCTGCATATCTTCCGCCTCACCCGTCCAAAAAACAATGCTACTATTTCAAAAATATCAATAGGTTTTTTTACACTGTCGGGCCAGCCATAACAAAGTCCAAACAATGGCTGCAAAAGGTACTATGAATGTCTATTGGGAGTTTGACATGGGTGGGGGGGGGGGAAGATATCCAGGCCTCGTTATCTGGTTATCTTCCCCCCACCCATTTCAAAAAATATAGAACAAATTAAAAACAGTTTCAACTTGGCTAGTACCATTGAATAATGACCAGTGAATCGAAAATAGGCAATCTTAGAACCTTTTTAGCAATTTTGGGGACTTTTCCGAACAGGTGGAAAGGGTTGGGGTGGGGGAGATGTCCAACCTGCATATCTTCCACCTCACCCGTCCAAAAACATAGCTACTATTTCAAAAATATCAACAGGTTTTTTTACACTGTGGGGCCAACCATAACAAAGTCCAAACAATGGCTGCAAAAGGTTCTATGAATGTCTATTGGGAGTTTGACATGGGTGGGTGGGGGGGGGGGGGGTAGATATCCAGGCCTGGTTATCTTCCCCCTCCCACCCATGTCAAAAAATAGAAAACAAATTAAAAACAGTTTTAACTTGGCCTATACCATTGAATAATGACCAGTGAATTGAAAATAGGCAATCTTAGAACCTTTGCAGCAATTTTGGGGACTTTTCCGAACACGTGGATGGGGTTGGGGTGGGGGAGATGTCCAACCTGCATATCTTCCGCCTCACCCGTCCAAAAGACATAGCTACTATTTCAAAAATATCAATAGGTTTTTTTACAATGTGGGGCCAACCATAACAAAGTCCAAACAATGGCTGCAAAAGGTTCTATGAATGTCTGTTGGGAGTTTGACATGGTGGGGGAAAAGATATCCAGGCCTGGTTATCTTTCCCCCCCCCCCCCCCCCCCCACCCATGTCAAAAAATATAGAACAAATTAAAAACAGTTTCAACTTGGCTTATGTCATTGAATAATGACAAGTGAATTGAAAATAGGCAGTCTCAGAACCTTTCCAGCAATTTGGGGGGCTTTTCCGAACACGTGGATGAGGTGTTGGTGGGGTGTGGAAGATATCATATTCCATATGGCGTGGGGGAAAATATCCAGGCCTGGATATCCCCACCCCCCCCCCCCCCTCCCCAATTCCAATCAACCCTAACTCAGTGTTTATATCTAAAACCAATTTTTTTCTGCAAAATAATGTCAAATATGTGAAATAGAAAATATTGAGATGATTTATTGTCACAGGTTTGGCACTGGATGAACCTGAAGGCAAGATATCCATGTTGGAATTGAGAAAAAAATTTGGCCCAAAATCTTTTTCTCGCCATTTCATCATCAAATAATGTCAAATCAATCAAAAAAATTTTTTATCATGGGTGGGGGGAAGATATCCAGGGTGGGGGGGGGAGATAACCTAGGATATCTTCCCCCACCCCCCGGAGGGCAAGATATCCAGGGGGGAAGATATCCTGCTACATCGGACCCAAAATTTTCAAGCTAAAAAAAATATTTTTTTTCGTCTCAAAATTAAACTAAACGCATAAAAAATCCCCCAAAATTGTTCAAACCAGACCCAAAATTTTCAGGCTAAATTTTTTTTTTCATCTCAAAATTGAACAAAATGCATAAAAAACAAAAAAAAAATATTTTGTGCCAAAATTTCAAAGTCCGAACCAGACCCAACATTTCATCCCCAGGGACACCATTTACACAAACTTGAATCTGGCCCCCCTAGAGATGATTTATACCAAATATGAGAGGATTCTGACTGGTGGATCTGAAGAAGAAGATTTTTAAAGAAATTTCCTCATATTGCACCAAGTTAAAATTCGGGCGCCCATAGGTCCGAACCAGACCTAAAGTTTTCAACCCAGCGACCTGATTTGATCAAAAGTGAATCTGACCTCCCTAGACCAAATATGAGAGGATTCTGACTGGTGGATCTGAAGAAGAGAATTTTTAAAGAAATTTCCTCATATTGCACTAAGTTAAAATTTGGGCTCCTATATATTATTATCCGAGGAACTCGATTTAAACAAACTTGAATCTGCACCACCCCCCCCCCCCCCCCCCACCACCACCACCCCTAGAGATGCTGTATACCAAATATGAGAGGATTCTGACTGGTGGATCTGAAGAAGAAGATTTTTAAAGAAATTTCCTCATATTGCACAAAGCCAAAATATTAACCTGGGAACCCGATTTGAACAAACTTGAATCTGCCCCCCCCCCCCCCCCACCCTAGAGATGATGTATACCAAATATGAGAGGTTTCCGATTGGTGAATCTAAAGAAGAAGATTTTTAAAGAATATTCCATGTATTGCACAAAGTTAAAATATTAACACAGTGACTCGATTTGAACAAACTTGAATCCGATAGAATCCTGTAAATGTTGTATACCAAACATGAAAGGATTCTGACTGGTGGATCTAAGGAAGAAGATTTTTAAAGAATGTTCCACATATTGCACTAAATTAAAATTTGGGCTCCAATAGAGAGCCCAAATCTTAACCCTCCCCCCCCCCCCCTAGAGATATTGTATAACAAATATGAAAAAATTCTAACTGGTGGATCTGAAGAAGAAGATTTTTTGAATTTCTGAAAAAATTTATGGGTGCTATAAGAGTTATGCCCTTGTGGTGTCCCCTGTGGGGTGCGGCAAGTTTATTTAAACAAACTTGAATAGACATATGAAAATGCACACAAAATTTGGTTCAATTTGGTCCAGTAGTTTGTGAGGTGAAGTCGATAATGTAAAGTTCATGACGGACGACGACAACGGATGACAACAGACGGCAAGTGATAAGTTAAGCTTCCTGCGGTGAGGTAAAAACAGCTATTTTATATATATATTATTTTTTTTTTAGATCTACAACATACTAATATGTTGTGTAAATTAGACAAACTTTAATTTTTCCGACGTTAACGTCCTGCCGTAATCCCAATGGCAGCCCAGACGAATTGTTCGTCAGCTGAAAACAATGGCTTTTTCAGGATTTTCCCTCTGGAAAAGACTATTGTTTTTGTACAGATTATTAGGCTTTTCCCTCTGGAAAAGACTCTTGTTATTCTGAGGATTATTATTAGGCTTTTCCTTCTGGAAAAGACTATTTTTTTTCTATGGATTATTAATTTTTTTTTTTTTTTTTTTTTTATTTTATTTTTTCCACACATTTTGTCCGTACGATTCAGAAGCCATTTTCGAACCGATTTTCACACAATTTTGCACACTCATAGACGGTCACAAAATCTAAAAAATGTACGAAAGCGGAATATTCGATTTAACCCTTATTTCTCCAGAATTGGCAAAAAACTGTAAAAATTAGGGTTTATAGGCACTTTCTCGAAACGCGTCGTGCAGATTTTTTTTAAACATTCATCATTGTTAGACCTGTCTCTGACACGACCATTCATACTCAAGAGATATTAGGCAATGCATATGGTAACCCTCCACAGGCCGCCAAACATCGAAATTCTGATGAAATGGGCTGTTTTCGGGCCCCCACAGCACCCAAACGATACATGAGAGATAAACATAACTTCATTTATTGGAAGTGGGATTCACTGTGGATGATTTTTGTAATTAATAAAGGTATTCAGAAAACCAAGCGTTAATCCGTTTTGGGCTGGTTACACTGCAATACCCCTCAAAAGATCAAAAATGCATGTTTTCTGTGGATTTCTCTAAACGAGTCTTGTAGATTTTCAAGAAAAATTGGCCACGCGCAGGCCTTGGTGTGACAATAGAAGTTGCTTGGACAAAATACTCCGATGAGCATTTGTTTAACCCTCCACGGGCTGCTAAAATTCAAAATTGTGATAAAATGGGCTGTTTTTGGACACAAACAGCACCCAATGGGTATGCCAAAAAGAAAAGTACCTCCTTTTATCGAGCGCAAAATGTATACGGAAACATTTTTATAAGTAGTAAGGGTATTCAAAAGTCGAAGTCTTAACCCATTTTTGGCAGGATAAAAAGAGACCCCCCCTTAAAAGCTTAGAATTTCCATTTTCTGTAGATTTCTCTAAAAACATCTCGTAGGTTTTCAAGAAAAAATGTCTATTCGCAGGCCTTTCTGTGACATTACAAGTTGCATGGACGAAATATTCCGATGAGCGTTTATTAACCCTCTACAGGCAGCCAAGCATCATAATTCTGTTGAAATGGGCTGTTTTTGGACACGCACAGCGCCCAATGTATACCCGATAGATAAACATAATCTCCTTTGTTGGAAGTGGAATTCACTGAGGACCATTTTTGTAAGTAATAAGGGTATTAAAAAACCCAAGCGCTAACCCCTTTTGGGGTGGTTAATAGCGATACCCATCAAAAGCTTAAAAAAATCAAGTTTTTCCCTGGATTTCTTTACAAACATCTTGTAAGTTTTCAACAGAAAATGGCCATTGATAGGTGTTGGTGTCACGTTACCTGTTGCATGGATAACATATTCCGGTAAGTATTTGTTAACCCTCCATGGGCTGTTAAATGTCAACATTTTGAAAAAATAGTCTGTTTTTGGACACCATCAACAACAAATGGGAATGCCACAGATAAACATAACTTCATTTCCCGGACGCAAAACTGATTGGGAGAAATTTTAGTAAGTTGTCAGGGTATTCAAAAATCGAGGTCTTAACCCATTTTCGCCTGGTTAAGGAGATGTACCCCTTAAAAGCTTAAAATTCCCATTTTCTGTGGATTTCTCAAAAAAAATCTAGTAAGTATTCAATAAAAAATGACTATTTGTAGGTCTTGGAGTGAGATTACAAGTTGCATGGACAAAATATTCCGGTAGGCGTTTGTTAACCCTCCAGAGGCTACAAAGCATGGAAATTTTGAGAAAATGGGCTGTTCTTGAGCACCCATTGCACCCAATGTGTACCTGCGAGATAAACATAACCTCCTTCCTTGGAAGTGGGATTCCCTGAGAATCATTTTTGTAAGTAATGAAGGTGTTCATAAAACCAAGCAATAACCCTTTTAGAGCTGGTTACAGGGAGATACCCCTCGAAAGGTTAAAAATTCATGTTATCCAAGGATTTCTCTAAGAACTTTACGTAGATTTTCAAGAAAAATTGGCCATTCTCAGATCTTAGTGTGACATTACAAATTGCATGTACAAAATATCCCAGTAAGCATTTGTTAATCCTATGCAGGTTCTTAAACATCAAAATTTTGATAAAATGGGCTGTGTTTGCATACCCGCAGCACCCAAAGTTAAGAGGAGAAATCAACATAAGTGGAAGTAGAATTCACTAAGAATTATTTTTGTAAGTAAAAAGCGTATTAAAAAAAACAAACCTTAACCCATTTTGGGCTGGATAAACAATCATACCCATCAAAAGCTTAAAATTCATGTTCTCCCTGGATTTCTCTGAAAACATCTCGTAAAAATGCCCATTTGCAGTTTTTGGTGTGAAATTACAAGTTGCATGAATAAATATTCCTGTTAGCACTTGTTAACCCTCTACAAACTGCCAGACATCAATATTTTGGATACATTTGAGATAAAATGGACCAGTTTCAAATAGACACAGCACTCAGTGGGTACGTGTCAAACAAACATAACTCATTTTGTCGGTCATTAACTTGTCAGACGACGATATTGATATTAACCCACTCCACCGTTAATGATGGTTTTTACCTAAACAATTTTTTTATCAAACCGAGTCATTTGAGACTACTATATTCACCTTTCTCATAACATCAATGAAGGAACTTCAGTGAAACAGTTAAAAACAATTCATCAGACACTGTGGGGGTCATGAAAAATCATGGAATCTCATCGGGAAAAGCCATGATTCTCCAGAATCATAAAGTCTAGTTTATTTTTTCTTTTTTTTGGGGGGGGGGGGGAGGGGTGGGGGGGGGGGAGGGGGTTCTTTTTTTCCACACATTTTGCCCGTACGATTCAGAAGCCATTTCAGAACCGATTTTCACACAATTTTGCACACTCATTGACGGTCACAAAATCTAAAAATGTACCAAAGCGGAATATTCGATTCAACCCTTATTTCGTCAGAATTGGCAAAAAACTACCAAAATTGGGGTTTATCGACACGTCTTCTAGATTTTTTTAAACATTCATCATTATTAGACCTGTCTGTGACACGACCTTTGATACACTCGACATATCAGGCGATGCATATGGTAACCTTCCACAGGCTGCCAAACATCGAAAGTTTGATGAAATGGGCCGCTTTTAGGCCTGCACAGCACCTAAACGATACATGAGAGATAAACAGAACTTCATTTATTGGAAGTGGGATTCACCGTGGATGATTTTTTGTAATTAATAAGGGTATTCAGAAAACCAAGCGTTAACCCGTTTTGGGCTGGTTAAACTGCAATACCCCTCAAAAGATCAAAAATGCATGTTTTCTGTGGATTTCTTTAAACGAGTCTTGTAGATTTTCAAGAAAAATTGGCCACGCGCAGGCCTTGGTGTGACAATAGAAGTTGCTTGGACAAAATACTCCGATGAGCATTTGTTTAACCCTCCACGGGCTGCTAAAAGTCAAAATTGTGATAAAATGGGCTGTTTTTGGACACAAACAGCACCCAATGGGTACGCCAAAAAGAAAAGTACCTCCTTTTATCGAGCGCAAAATTTATACGGAAACATTTTTATAAGTAGTAAGGGTATTCAAAAGTCGAAGTCTTAACCCATTTTTGGCAAGATAAAAAGAGAAACCCCTTAAAAGCTTAGAATTTCCATTTTCTGTAGATTTCTCTAAAAACATCTCGTAGGTTTTCAAGAAAAAATGTCTATTACAAGTTACATGGACGAAATATTCCGATGAGCGTTTATTAACCCTCTACAGGCAGCCAAGCATCATAATTTTGTTGAAATGGGCTGTTTTTGGACACGCACAGCGCCCAATGTATACCCGATAGATAAATATAATCTCCTTTGTTGGAAGTGGAATTCACTGAGGACCATTTTTGTTAGTAATAAGGGTATTAAAAAAACCAAGCTTTAACCCCTTTTGTGGTTGTTAATAATGATACCCATCAAAAGCTTAAAAAATTGTGCTTTCCCTGGATTTCTTTACAAACATCTGGTAGAGTTTTCAAGAGAAAATGGCCATTGATAGGTCTTGGTGTCACATTACCAGTTGATTGGATAAAGTATTCCGGTAAGCAGTTGTTAACCCTCAATGGGCTGCTAAATGTCAAAATTTTGAAAACAATAGTCTGTTTTTGGACACCAACAACATCAAAAGGAATGCAACAGAGAAACATAACTTCTTTAACCGGACGCAAAACTGACAGGGAGAAATTTTAGTAAGTAGTCAGGGTATTCAAAAATCGAGGTCTTAACCCATTTTTGACTAGTTAAGGAGATATACACTGCAAAAGCTTAAAATTCCAGTTTTCTGTTTATTTCTCAAACAAAAATTTCAAGAAAAATTTACCATTGGCAAGTCTTGGAATGACTTTACAAGTTGCATGGACAAAATATTTTGGTAAGCATTTCTTAACCCTCCAGAGACTGCCAAGCATAGACATTTTGAGAAAATAGGCTGTTCTTGGGCACCCATAACACCCAATATGTACTTGCGAGATAAACATAACCTCCTTCACTGGAAGTGGAATTGACTGAGGATCATTTTTGTAAGCAATGAAGGTATTCACAAAACCAAGCATTAACCCGTTTAGGCACGGTTACAGAGCAATATCCCTCAAAATGTTAAAACTTCATGTAATCCAAGGATTTCTCTAAAAACATCTTGTACATTTTCAAGAAACAGTAGCCATTCTCAGATCTTAGTGTGACATTACAAGTTGCATGTACAAAATATTCCTGTAAGCATTTGTTAACCCTATACAGATTCTCAAACATCAAAATGTTGATAAAATGGGCTGTGTTTGCGTACCCTTAGCACCTGAAGTTGAGAGGAGAGATCAAAATAAGTGGATGTAGAATTCACTGAGAATTATTTTTGGAAGTAATAAGACTATTCAAAAACAACACTTTACCCGTTTTGGGCTGGATAAACAATGATACCCATCAAAAGCAATTCATGTTCTCCCTGGATTTCTTTGAAAACATCTTGTAGATTTTAAAGAAAAAAAATGGCCATTCGCAGTTCTTGGTGTGACATTACAAGTTGCATGAATAAAAAATATTATTGTTAGCACTTGTTAACCCTCTACAAATTGTCAGACATCAATATTTTGGTTACATTTGAGATAAAATGGACCAGTTTCAAATAGACAAGCACTCAGTGGGTATGTGTCAAACAAACATAACTCCTTTTGTCGGTGATTGACTTGCTGGACGACGATATTGACATTAACCCACTCCACCGTTAATGACGGTTTTTACCTAAACAATTGTTTATCAAACTGAGTCATCTGAGACTACTATACTCACCTTTCTCATAACATCAATGAAGGAACTTCAGTGAGAAAGTTAAAAACAATTCATCAGACACCATGGTGTCATGAAAAATCATGGAATCTCATCGGGAAAAGCCCATGATTCTCCAGAATCATAAAGTCTAGTTATTTTTTTATTTTTTATTTTATTTTTTTTTTTTTGGGGGGGGGGGGGGGGGGGCAGGGGGCAGGGGGGTCCACACATTTTGTCCGTACGATTCAGAAACCATTTTCGAACCGATTTTTCATAAAATTTTGCACGTACAATGACAGGCACAAAATCTAAATGTGTACCGAAATCGGAATTTCGATTTAACCCTTGTTTCGCCAGAATTGGCAAAAAACTGCCAAAATTAGGGTTTATAGGCACTTTCTCGAAACGTGTCTGGAGATTTCTTTTAAACATTCATCATTGTTAGACCTGTATGTGACAGGACCATTCATATTCAAGAGATATTAGGCAATGCATATGTTAACCTTCCACAGGCTGCCAAACATCGCAATTTTGATAAAATGGGCTGTTTTCGGGCCCCCACAGCACCCAAACGATGCACGAGAGATAAACCTAACCTTATTTATTGGCAGTGGGATTGAGTGGTGGATCATTTTTTCAAGTAATAAGGGTGTTCAGGAAACCAAGCGTTAACCCCTTTTGGCCTGGTTAAACTGCAATACCCTCAAAAGCAAAAAAATCATGTTTTCTGGGGATTTCTCTAAACCAGTCTCGTAGATTTTCAAGAAAAATTGGGCCACGCGCAGGTCTTGATGTGACAATACAAGTTGCATGGACAAAATACTCCGGTGAGCATTTGTTAACGCTCCACGGGCTGCTAAATGTCAAAATTGTGATAAAATGGGCTGTTTTTGGACACCAACAGCACCCAATGGGCACGCCACAAAGAAAAGTGCCTTCTGTCATCGAGCGCAAAGTTTATACGGAAACATTTTTGTAAGTAGTAAGTCAAAGTCTTAACCCATTTTGGGCAGGCTAAAGAGAGTTACCCCTTAAAAGCTTAAAATTCCCATTTTCTGTGGATTTCTCTACAAGAAACTTGTAGGTTTTCAAGAAAAAATGACTATTCGCAGGTCTTTGTGTGATATTACAAGTTGCATGGACAAATATTTTGGTGAGCGTTTATTTACCCTCTACAAGCTGCCAACCATCGTAATATTGTTGAAATGGGCTGTTTTCGGACACGCACAGCACCCAATGTATACCCGAGAGATAAACAAAATCTCCTTTGTTGGAAGTGGAATTCACGTTATCCCTGGATTTCTTTAACAACATCCTGTAGGTTTTCAAGAGAAAATGTCCATTGATAGGTCTTGGTGTCACATTACCAGCTGCACGGATAAAATATTCCGGTATGCATTTGTTAACCCTCCATGTGCTGCTAAATGTCAAAATTGTTAAAAAAAATAGTCTGTTTTTGGACACCAATGGCATCAAATCGGAATGCCACAGAGAAACGTAACTTCTTTTACCAGACACAAAATTGATAGGGAAAAATTTTGTAAGTGGTAAGAGTATTCAAAAATCGAGTTCTAAAGCCATTTGCGACTGGGTAAGGAGATGTACCCCTTAAAATGCCCGTTTTCTGTGGATTTCTCCAAAATATCTAGTAAGTTTTCAAGAAAAATTTACCATTTGCAGGTCTTGGAGTGATATCACAGGTTGCAGGTACAGGATGGACAAAACATTCCGGTAAGCGTTTGTTAACCCTCCAGAGTCTGCCAAGCGCACACATTTTAGGAAAATGGACTGTTCTTGGGCACCCATAGCACCCAATGTGTACCTGTGAGATAAACATAACCTCCTTCATTGGAGGTGGAATTCAGCGAGGATCATTTCTGTAAGTAATGAAGGTATTCACAAAACCAAGCATTAACCCGTTTAGGGCTGGTTACAGAGCGATACCCATCAAAAGATTAAAAATTCATGTTATCCGAGGATTTCTCTAAAAACACCTCGTAGATTTTCAAGAAAAATTGGCCATTCTCAGATCTTAGTGTGACATTACAAGTTGCATGTACAAAATATTCCAGAAAGCATTTCTTAACCCTATGCAGGCTCTGTTTGTGTACCCACACCACCCAGAGTTAGGAGGCTTGATCAACATAAGTGGAAGTAGAATTCACTGAGAATTATTTTTGTAAGTAATAAGGATATTCAAAAAACAACCCTTAACCCGCTTTGGGCTGGATAAACAATGATAACCATTAAAGCAGAAAATTCATGTTCTCCCTGGATTTCTCTGCAAACATCGAGGATCATTTCTCAAAATCCCTCAAAAGGTTAAAAATTCATGTTATCCGAGGATTTCTCTAAAAACGCCTCGTAGAGTTTTAAAAAAAAAATGGCCATTCGCAGTTCTTGGTGTGAAATTACAAGTTGCATGGAAAAATATTCCTGTTAGCACTTGTTAACCCTCTACAAGCTGCCAGACATCAATATTTTGTTTACATGTGAGATAAAATGGACCATTTTCAAATAGCCATAGCACTCAGTGGGTATGTGTCAAACAAACATAACTCCTTTTGTCGGTCATTAATTTGTCGGTCAACGATATTGATATGAACCCTCTCCACCATTAATGATGGTTTTTACGTAAACATTTTTTTTTATCAAACTGAGTCATTTGAGACAACTATACTCACCTTTCTCATAATATCAATAAGACAGTGAGAAAGTTAACAAGAAGGACGCCAACGCCCTATAGCTAACCAACATTCCTCTTTGATAGTAACTTTGAACTGCATCAAACATGCTGATAACATGCGACAAAGCTGACCTAAACACAACCTCTTAAAAGTAAAACACAGAAACTGACATAAACACTAAGTTAAACATGAAATTCTGAGCTAAACAGAAAACTAATCGTAAGTAAAAAAATAAATAAAAAAGTTAAGAGAACTGTTTAAAACACATTGAGTGAGGGCTAAATATTGGTAGAATGATAATAAGCACCATATAGAAGCAATATAAGGGTCATGGGATGAAAAGGGTGTCGGCAGCTGCCCTGAATAGAAACGTTAACACACTGAAAATGTCTATTTATGAGCTAAACAGAAAACTCAACGTTCAAAAGTTGAAGAGAAATTTGAATTGAAATTCATTGGACGAGTGTGAATCCATGGTACAATGATAATGAAAAACATATATGAGCAATATAAGCACCATGGGAAGAGAAGGAACACAGCAGGTGACCTAAACACTAAGTTAAACATGAAATTCTGAGCTAAACAGAAAAGTAAACATAACTACAAAATGTTAAGAAAAAGGTTTAAAATGCACTGTGTGAGAATGAAATAATGGTAGAATGATAATAAGCACCATATGGATGCATTATAAAGGTCATTGGATGAAAAGGTGTCGGCAGCTGACCTTAACAAAAACTTTAACACACTGGAAATGTCTAAGTGCAACATATATATTTAAATTTAACCTTGTGGTATTTTGTCATCATTGATCTCTCAACAGTGACACTTATCACAATGATAGCTGCGTTCAAACACTTTCAATCAAATTTGTTATAAAACTCTACAATGGAAACTTTGTCATCGGTCGTGCCCTCAGTAAGCGACCAATTTCAGTCGAGTGAATCGTTTCATTTTAAAAAAAATATTTGTTTGTTTTAAAAAAGTCAATAGAAATCCTAGGACGAATATATTTATATGGATTTGTAGAGAAATTATTCATAAATTCATAAAATTTATTAGTTTTTGTATAAATTCGATGATAATATCAGGATATCAGAAAATATTACCTCACCCACAAAAGGTACAAAATCCAAGTTTTATCGAAATCATGATATTTCCCATGGTTTCACTGAAGGATATGCGTTTAGAATAATAAGAATACGTGTATAATATCAGGTTTTTAAAACAAAATGCCAACATCGTCAGGGTAATTTGTCAACTCTTCAGATTTTCATGGATTTAATTAACAGGATAAAGCACACTTTACAGTATCGAAAGACAGTAGTCCACAACTTGTTCGCTAAAGCACTGGATGGTTAGTTTATCTGTGCTTAGTATCAAATTCATTTTAAGCTTTTGTCATAGCGTTTGGAATCATGTGTGGTCCACACGGCTATAGCCTGAACTCCATTTAGCAGTAAAATGTATATAATTTCAAAACCTAATCACAATGATTCTCCCCGTCTTCCATGTCTTCCCTATCTTCGTCGGAAATTTCCACACTCTGTGATGGATGCCTGCCAGAGTCAATACACCTACGCATGTCAGTGCACCTGAGACCACTTGCAAGGCACATACATTTGGAGAGTGAAGACTTGCTTGGACAGTCACAGGTCTGTAAAACGAGGACGGAATCTGGTACTGACTGGCCTTCCATCCAGGGCACGACCAACTGTTCAGCCTCCCTTTCCTCTCTATCTTCCATCCTTTGCGCACAGGGCTTGCCACTCGTGGATCCTTATCAAATATCGTTTTCTTACGCAGAGTCCCTGCATGATGGGAGGTAAGGACATCTCAGCTCACTGACACCGGTGATCGAAGAGTTTCGGGCATACAGGAGACATGTGAAAACCTCTAGCTCATCCATCAATTCTGGGGAGAGATCCCATTCCTGTCCTAACTTTAAAAAATGTGTCCTGGATTTCCCTTTTGCAGGTCAGAAGCTTTACAGCACTTGACTTCCCTTTACCTGCAAAATCACTCACAGTGTTACATCTTTATATGCGTCAATCCAATGAGACTCCTACAAACCCCTTTTCAAACAGTGGCGGCAACTTTCCTGAAGCCTTGTACGAGTTTTAGTGCCATAAAGACATCTGTGTCTTCTGAGTAAATCAATACAGATTGGCATCCTTCTTTAACGGCATGGGCAGCATGGAGAAGTAGGCGGCCATCTGCTTCTTGTTGACGCTGAAGAGCCGACACTTCCTCTCTGTTTTGAGATATGATTTTCTAACATTTGTCATCCACAGTTGCATGTGGAGTCTTCTCCTCCAGCTTTGCTCGGTACTTTGCTTTCCTCCATTCATGCACTATGAAGGTAACGAGACTAGCTTTGTTACTACCTTTATTCAGGAAGCTCCTCCACGGCCTCACTATCTGAGTGCCAATGGTACCTTGCAACTCATGACCAGTCTCTTCACCTCGTAAACATCTTTCACTCTTCTTGATAGAATTCCCCATGTATGTGTCGAAACAAATATATTCTGATACTCTTACTGACTTCTCTCAGAGCCATACCCAAAAATGTTGTTGCAATGTCTCCGAACGTAACATGATCAAGTTGAACTCTTTGGACCAAGTTTATTCCATCAATCACTGTAGCAGAGTTTCTTGGGAGTTGCTCTTCTACTGTTACATTTCTTCTACTGTGGCCAAAGTAGCTTTATTTGTCTTTCTCAACAAGCCATCTGGTGTGGACAGGGCCCAGGGCCGTGGTCCGAGGGGATCAGAAAGAAGAATGCGCCCTTGTGCCATCACTATGATGCGCCCAAACAATGGCCTGTCAGCTTTCAATGTGATGCCCCCACCCTCCACCCCACCCCATTTGATTTTACTTCTTTCTGTCTACACATATCACTGGATGTTTTTAGCTTCTTGGTTTTCATTGGGTCATGGAATTTCTTAATTGGTGAGTCTTCCTCTAGTCTCTCTTTTATGAAGGTTGCATGGCACTGCTCACTAATCTCGTATGCCTGACTCGGGTCGGAGTCAATATGCTTGTGGGCTATCTTTGACGTAGAGATGCTAATGAGGTCTCGCTTCTCCGCAAAAGGATTGATACATTCATGTATGAGTCATAATCACTGCTGAAACTGTTTCCTGATGTTTCTCAATTCTTTGCTGCTGTAGCTCAGTGTAGCAAAGCTGTGATTTATTGTCTTGCACCATTTCCCTTAACTGTCCCACGAATGAACGGCGATGCTTAGTTGTTATGTAATAACGCTTGATGGCTCCAGCCTGAATGCTGAACCGTGATGTTCCTCCAGGAGTCGGTGTGTCTTTGTTAACTGTGACTTCAGTAGTCTGATCCACGGGGATCCACCGAAGGGGCTGTTACTTGACAGCTGCACTGAGAATTGACCTGCCTCGAAGGCTTCATGCACAGAAGGATTCTTCTCTGGAAGGTTCGCCATCTGAGCAAAGTAAGGGAACAGATACCTCTCATAGTTCATCTTACCATAAGCAAAGCACCATGAGATCATGGTTCTTATAGAATGGAGACGCAAATCCCAGTCCTCTTCATGAGGGAGCGCGCGAAAGACCAAGTACTACGTTCTCTACAATGTATGACATCCAGAATGCAGAGAGCACTGCATTGTTGTGACGGAGGTCTTCCAGAAAGTCTGTCCTCAAGGCCATAATCTCAGCAAAGAGATATAGTTCACGTGGTCTAAGAGTGACTGGATAATCCTGCTCCTCTCTGGAACATTGTCTTCAAACCACGATGTGAATTCTGCCCATACGAGCATCATCGGTGCTTCATAGATGTACTTGTGGACTCTGACAACACGATTGTAGTGTTTATCGTCAATGACTCCATTAATGAGCTCTCCGCAGCTATTCCAGCTTTTAAGCATATGTCCTTCAGACCAGCATCCAAAGTGCTTTCCTCGAATGGCTAAGGCATTCAATATGGTATGGAATTCCCCCCATCCTGAGCAGAATGTTGGAGAAGCGCTTTTTGTGCTTCCAGACAATTTTAGTAGCTTTTGCATAGTGTGCCTGATCAATGACTACCACGATTGCTTCTAGACGTAGTTTTTACTTATTAGTTCTGACTGTTCGTGATTACAAACACTGTTTTCAACTCTGTGGCTGGTGAATTGATGGTTGGCAAATACCCAACATTGCTTCTTGGTCCCTCGTGCTGACATTAAAACCATTTCAACTTGGTATTGTCTGATTCTCTGGATATGTTTGCCTTGCAAGTGCCTACATCAGGTTCTTCGAGGCAACAAAAGCAACTTCCTAGGTTCCCTGGACACCACCGTTTCCCCTGGTTTGGAGAGGCTGTGTGCCCACACGTGCCCTTGCTACATGTACTTACAGTTCTTGGTCATCAATGGTTACTGATCTCTGCTTCAGTTTCTCGATATATGGGAGCTCAGTTCTTGGCAGATGTGGCCCATAGACATTGACTTGTACCACTATGCCATTGACTCTATGTGACGTACCTTTTCCAGTGAGAGTTTCCTCATCACTGACAGAAATAGATAACATTCGCAGAGGTGCTAATTTCAACAAATGTTCTGAAAAACATTTAGTTTCAGCTATATCCGCATCAATTTCCAAAAAGAATGCGTCAGAAATGAGAGAGAAGTTGAATGTTTTATTCTGTACTATTCATAGTTTTGACAAGTGTATTTTGATGTGGGGTTATAAATTGCATTCAAAGCAGACAGAAAGCTAGCACTGGTGCGGTGCTATCACATATTTTCTAGCACTAGAGATGGCAAGCTTGTCAAAAATCACTTTGAATCGTATTCCCCTTAGATGGTACCGGTGACCTAAATGTGGGGTCCTGGCTCAAGGACTAAACCCCTAAATTTGAAGTGAAGTAAGAAGGTAAAAATGGCGGCAAATGGAAAAAAGTAAACAGCTAACTCCTATATTTTGAGCTGTACAACATTCTAACATTTCATGAAAATCGGCCAATATTCAATTTTTCGTGACGCTGACGTTAATTACGTCACCCGAAAATTCCGCCATGACCGTTGGGAATTTTCCAGGTTGTTACCAGATTTTTAGATATGGATTTTGTTGGAGATGAGATCTGCGGAAGTTGAAAGGGGGTGGTTTGATACAGGCGTTGAAATTAAAAGATCGTGAAAAATGCGTAAATTGGGAATTGTTTTGGATAACGGCCGGAAATTGAAATCCGACTCGTCATTTTCTAGTCGTGACTATCATTAACATTTGTACCAAATTTCATATGTGAAAATAGGCTAACGATTGCTATACATCCATTCCACCTTCCTTAGATGACTTAACCCTTTGAACACGAGTGGCCTTTTTTCTAGCCAGGAACATGATACGTTATAACATCATTAAATAGAATGGCTGTTCAGTAAATGTGTGGGGTAGACCAATCAATATTTTCAACGTGCAGCCCCGAGGCTGCACGTTGAAAATATTGATTGGTCTACCCCAAATAATGAATATGGACTCTTCTAAATGCTGCCATTGAACTGGCATGGAAGATACCACTAGAGTTCAAAGGGTTAATCAGTCACTTAAATGTAAGTAAATGCAAGCCTTATTATATGGGTTGATTCTTTTAATGATCCCTATTAAAGTCATCAAGACCAAAGTCACCCCAACATCCAGGTTGGAAGAGGTCGAACCGATCTTTATACGTGAATGTGCAGTTCGTGGGTTGGACCTGTCTTACAAACACGTATTCCATCTGTGAGCTTCTTATTCGGCAACGAAGAGACCTTATGTTTGTCGCCACTCCAAGATGTGCCTGATTGTAAATCTGAGGGGACGATGAGCGGGTTGTTCTTGATGATGAATGAATATCACCACTGAATCTGCACCGGTCCACCCTACACTTTTTATTATAAAGAGAAACAATTTAGTCTATCCGTCATAAAACTTTACATGAATTATGTAATTACATCTGGTTATGATCGACTCCCACTTGTATATATTATATTATTGTTAGTAATATCCTTAACAACACGTAGTTAAAAACATCATCAAATAATTAATGTTTTGAAAAGGAAATGCCGAAAATTTAAACATAATTTAAATCTGCGACAATCTGAAAAGTCCATTACTACCGATTGAATATCACTCCAGATAGATTATGTGTCATAAAAGGCGATAGTTAATGATGATTGAATAAACGCCATCTTTGGTTTGAAAACATACTATTTGAAAACAAGTCATCCCTGACTAATATCGTTCTGAAAATCGACTTTCGGTAAAGTTATCTCTCTTGAAATTATCAGACGAGCGAGCAGCGTCCATTTAAGAAGCAAGTAATTGTTTTGAGAAAAACATATAACATCAGTAGAAAATAAAGCCAAGTTTCCGTTTGTGACCTTTAATAAACAAAAATAACAGACAGCTCAGGGACCTCTCTGCTGTTTTCGTTTATTAACCCTTTACCTAACCTGAAAAGCAGACGATACTTGCAAAAAAAATTCTTGAATAACTAATTCCAACGAGGGGTCATAACCTATGTTTTTGAGACAAAAAATGAAAATATTTTGAAAATTAATTGGCGATTTTTGAGAATAGGCGCTGGCCGGTTTTGGCCGTTACGTTAGGTAAAGGGTTAAAAGTTATAAAAAGAGATTTGGCTTTTTATGGCAAGCCAATTAGAGGCAATTACCTCACAGCTAATTCGTCATTAAGAATATCTATCAGTATCACGCCTACCAACATAAGTAAGCGCCTACTTTGGCTCGTTGTTTAGCTAATGTGCTTTTACGGCAATTTACACGTTTGTATGCTTCCCAGGAAAAAAATGATCAAATCTCACCTCCTAGAATTTATATTCATGGAAAGGAAAGTGTCTGTATTATATGTCATGTTGCATACACAGTTGAAAAAAAATGAACAGTAAAAAGGTTACAGAACATCAAAAGATGGTGACAACGCCGTTTTCTTATTTTTAAATGGATTTCAACAGAGAATAATAGCCAAGCGTTGAAGCTGATTGGGAAAATGAAAGTGTCAATGACACTGTAGCTCAACTTTTTAAGACATGTACATGTATAGTATGTGACACAGCAATGACAAACATCTAGGTAATGACCTGATAACAAAGGTACATATAAAGTATTGTAACGGTCTGTACATAAATACTGACCGTAGCCTGTAACAAATGTATAGGTAAAGTATTGTAAAGGTGGGTGACAGCCAGATGCTAGACTAAAAAAGAAATCTTTGAGTCCCAGAGTGGGTCTGACTGAATCCCAAAATATTTATTCTCATAGCGCAGTGATAACAACGGCATCCCAAAACACACTCGTTCCTGTCCCAAGGTGATAACAAAGGTACCCAAAGAAGCTTCGTGAAGATCAGTTCATAAATACGAGCCATATAGAAGTTGTGACAAAAATTGATTGGACCTAATTTCGGTACAAAATGGCCACTGGCAGCCATCTTGAATTTTGGGCCGCACCCAGAAACACTCGTTCTCGTTCCAAGGTGATAACAAAGGTACCCAAGAAGTTTCGTAAAGATCGGTTCATAAATACAGCCTCTAGCCCGAGCCGTATTGACATGTGCACTTACTGTGTACAAGTAGCACTGAATAAATCAAAGTTCTTCTAATTTGCATAATTTCTGCACGAGAAAAAACCTGTACTACATGTGATGTATTCCATGTTACTAAACATTCATACAAAAATTTATTCAAATCAGAACTTTCATACAGAAGTTCTGTACAAAAAACTGATTGCACTAATTGTGGTACAAAATGGCTGCTGGTGGCCATCTTGAATTTCGAACCACACCCAAAAACACTCGTTCTCAGCCCACGGTGATAACAAAGGTACCCAAGAAGTTTCGTAAAGATCGGTTCATAAATACGGCCTCTAGCCTGAGCCGTATAGAAGTTGTGTACAAAAAACTGATTAGACCTAATTTCGGTAGAAAATGGCCATTGGTAGCCATCTTGAATTTTGGACCGCACCCAGAAACACTCGTTCTCGTCTCAAGGTGATAACAAAGGTACCCAAGCTGTTTCGTGAAGATCGGTTCATAAATACAGCTCTAGCTCGAGCCGTATTGACATGTGTACTTACTGTGTGTAAGTGGCACTGAAAAAATCAAAGTTCATCTAATTTGCATAATTTCTGCACGAGAAAAAACCCGTATTATATGAGATGTATCCCATGGTACTAAGCATTCACACAAAAAAATATTCAAATCAGCGCTTTCATATTTTCATATGGAAGTTCTGCGCAAAAATCTGATTGCACCTAATTTTGTACAAAATGGCTGCCATCGGCCATCTTGAATTTCGGTCACCGAAGGTACCCATGAAGTTTCGTAAAGAGCAGTTCATAAATATGGCCTCTAGCCTGAGCCGTATTGGCATTTGCACTTACAGTGCTGAAAGTAACACTAAATACATCAAAGTTAGTCTAATTTGCATAATTTACGCACGAGAAAAAAAACCGTATTATATGTGATATATCCCATGGTACTAAACATTCATACAAAAAAATTATTCAAATCAGAGCTTTCATATGGAAGTTCTGCGCAAAAATCTGATTGCACCTAATTTTGTACAAAATGGCTGCCAGCGGCCAACTTGAATTTCGGATCGGTGCCCTAAAACACTCGTTCTCGTCCCACGGTTATAACAAAGGTACCCAAGAAGTTTCGTAAAGATCGGTTCATAAATACGACCTCTAGCCCAAGCCGTATTGAATTGTTGACGGACAGACGGACGAGTGGCCATGGCATAAGCTCAAATTTGACTTACGTCAAAGCTGAGCTAAAAATGTAAAAGCCAGCTTCTGTTTTTTTAATACTCCTGAAGATAATGCCTAAAGTTTGTAAAATGATGAGCACATTGATGACACAACTTCGCTAACATTTCGAAAATTCAATTTTTATTTGAAATTCCCATACACGCATTATTAAATTTACTGACACCTTTGGGAAATTAAGAGGAGATTACTTTTCAGTAAATCTATTCCAGTGACAAAAATTATCAGCCATGTTTAAAAATAACTATTAGTGTTTTAGTATATGCATTATTAACAATTTACCCAACGAATCGCCCACATCCGCCCGCGTAATATGCAAATTCAGCAGCTGAAAAAAAAATACTTTTCTAAACATTTCAACAAAACCATATCATGTGACCCCTCTTTGGAACGAGGTCGTCGAGTTCGTTCCAAAGAGAGGTCACATCATATGGTTTTGTAGAATTTTTTTTAAAAATGATATTTAAAATAATCAATGTTGATATCGTCTGCGTTGGGTAAAGGGTTATAATATTTTTAAACAAGTTAGAGTGTGGACAAGGAAAGTCTTATTGCGTTGGACTCATACAGAATCGGAACTCATACGTTATTTCCAAGACCTATGCATTAACAGTAAAGTCATTACCTAATCTGACTTGATGACGATACTCCTGAAAAAGAAACAAATTCTTGAATAACTGAAAATTTTCGTTTTGACCTCCAAAACATGGCTCGTTGCTCCAAAGAGAGGTTTGGTTAAAAGGGAGTATGTGTTGGAGGTAAAAAATCCAACAATAATAAAATTTGAATCTCGTGAACAGTACTGACTAGATATGACCATTATGGTTGGTGAATTGTAAAATTATACCCAGGTCGTTCAGTACCTCAAGAGAAAACGACTCATTACGAAACGTTAAAGGAACGAAATGTCACGGGAATAAAAAAAAACTTAAATTTAACCCTCTTTACAGTAATGTTCAGATATCAGACTTTCAAGAAACATTTTTTTCTCATAATACAACTATATATTGTAACCAATTCAACCTTGTCTGACAGAGCTCAATGAACCCTGTCAGACAAGCTTTTGTCGGTTATATTCCTATTTGCATTACAGGAAAATTATGGTTCTAGAAAAATGAGTATTTTGACATCTGTATGAAGAGGATTCAAGTTACTCTTGAGAACTCTGAAAATATCAAAGTGACCAGCCAGTGTGTTCCGTGTAGAAATGGTTCAATCCCGCCCGGTGTATACTCATTTAATGAACACGCTTGCCAATTGAATGCAACTCTAAAACATCTAAAAATTTACACCTCAAATTCAGTTGAATTAAAAATGAACCCCAATCAACTGGGTTGAGTGAATATGAACCCAACTGGGTTCATATTCACTCAACCCAGTTGATTTGGTTTAATTTTTAACTCAACTTATTTTAGAGTGTATATTACATGTAATACAAATTCAGTGGCGTGGATTTTTCCGTATGTATGGGGGTGGGACGACCATATATGTTCCGACAAAAGTTCCGACAAGAGAAACAATGCAGAGCAGATGAATGCGTTACAAGACGACGTAGGCCTAACCCTAAAAAGAGTGTCGCGAAATTGCCGAGAGTCTGGCTGGCAACATGAGGATTTTCGTAAAAACGAAATGTGATCATGCTTGCAGATTTATGCACAATGGTCATAAAAATTATAAGTCGGATTGATGAAAACAAATTCGACATCATCATCACCTTCATATTATTATGACCTCAAAACATCCATATTAACAGTTATTCTATCAACACGCTCCGTCATCCAACATACTACAGAACAAATACTCTCTGTCATATCATTTGTCATCAAAATGCAGGGAAACAAAAAGCAACACCAACAACAAAAGAAAAAGCACCAACTAATTGAAAAACTCTGTCAAATGAATATTTTTCTTTTTTGTTATTATTATTATTATTTTCTGGGGAAGTTGCTATGAATATTCAGCATAACATACATTAAAATAACAAAGTGGTGTCTTGTAAGATGTTACTTACAGAGTGATTCCCATTGAATTCTCTGGAGTAATCCTGTCAACTGGCAGAGTATTAAATTAATTTTGATCGTCAGTATTTGTTCACGTCGATTTTCGGTGTGACAGTTTATTGGAGAGTGCCTACACTCTCCTATGAATTGCAACGCGACACACGACAAACCCACATAAATAAAATGCTTCCACCCCAAGAAAATTTCAGCTAATCCACAATTTATGAACCCTTTTAATTACTGCATCAGAACTTTCGTATGGAGTCCAAGTATTTAACCAGTTAATAGAATATGACTGTAAAACACCAAACTATCCACCGCACCTCTCAGAGAATCCCGATCGACCAACTACACTAATTCCACGGACCCACTTGTCAAGGTGAAAGCTAAAAGTTGCGATTTTCTTGTTTAAAAGTGTAAATATTTTTCGATAATATTTCTGCCTGGGTTAAATAGATAGGTATGTGACGGACCCTGAAAATAGATTTGTCAAACTAACGTTAATTCGAGAGCTTCTTAATTAGGCATGAGATTTAGTGTCCATTATGGCGCACGTGTTGAACGCAACATGGGCTATCTATAACAGATCAATAGTAAGAGAGACAATATTCTCTTCTGTATCATTATCTAGGTAATTAAAACCAGTTAAATTGTAATTGTTGGAACCAGTGCGTCACACATGTTCTGGACACACACCCATATTACGCATCTATCCTGTCTCCGAAATGTCGAAAGTTTTCATCTGAAACGAAATTCACATTTATATCTCTATCCATATCGAATTACAAAGCACTCGTTAAATCAGAATTAATATGTTTAAACTTTGCGTTCCGACTGTATAAAGAGTGAAGCAGAATTCGTAGAGGCAGTTGCCCTAAGGGCACTCAGAGAAGGTCCGAATTTAGCCTTGGCCGTCGAGAGTCATAGGCACCGAAATTGAAAGTCCGCGTATTGTCGTGAGGGTTGTAAGGAACCGATAGTAGTTTGTTAATGGTTGCGAACCGTAGTGGCATAGTAGCCAAAGAAGTAAAAGCTGTAACGTTGAGGTCTAGAAACCGTATTAGGAACTTGAGTAAGCGCTTGAATAGCACGCGAGTTAAAATAGTTTTAGGCGGTGCGAGAATTGGTGATGTTGAGAACACTTTGCAGAATATTTTTATGTAAGCTTCGTTAAGTATATATCTGAAGGCGAAGAATAACTTAACCCCGTGAGAGCCAGACTAGGCGCAATGTCATCGTGAACTGTGGTAGACGCCGATTGATTTGTGGTTGAGCTGTGAGAATGCTAATAGAGTCGCACAAGCAGAACATTATATGTGTTAAGCCCAACTAACGGTGAAGTTAACCCATGCGAGGAGGAAGCAATGAGAATTGAATAGACACTTTGTATTTATCACAAACCGTGAGAAGATGAAGATGCTGTGAGGTTGATCCAGCGGACACAGCTAGCTGTGGGAGACGTCGGGGGCCCTAAAGAATAAACTTTTATCCGCGTAAATAGTGTATTCTTATGGATAATTTTGTGAGTAATTTGTTTCATATTATATTTCTTCATACATGTAAATAAATGATCTTTTCAGTGAATTATCGTTGATCACCCTTTGGCGTTGTAAACCAACGGCACCTTCAGGAATCCTAAGAGTCCCAAGCGGATAGGGCATTGATAAGGTGGCAAGGTTTACGTTCGAACTGGGGTTCAGACGACAGTCACTGGCTGTCGACTGAGCACTGATAAAAACATAAATTTTCCTCCATTAATTCGAACATCAATTTAACCCCGTAATCCTGCGACACCACTCAGCCCCAGTACACCAAATATGAGCATTCGTTTTGTCATATTCTGTCCTACAAAGCTCAGTGGGAATTGGCAAATAAGACACAACAACGAAAATGCTTTTTTGTCACAATAATGCGGCGGAAAGAGGAAATTCGGTATAGCTGTATATTCATATAAACTGAATTTACGAGTATTCTACACAATACCAAAGCCATTAGTTATGCAACAGGGTCCAACTGCAGAATAACGTCATCATTCGTGTAATAATTGGCTTTTTTCCTTGATCTGACCTTTCTTCTGCTTTTTAACCTTTTACCCAACGTAACGACCAAAAACGGCCAGCGCTATTCACAAAAATCGCAAATTAATTTTCATTATTTTTTCATTTTTTGTCTCAAAAACATAGGTTATGACCCCTCTTTGGAACGAGCTCGTTCCAATGAGGGGTCATAACTTATGTTTTTGAGACAAAAAGTGAAAAAATAGTTATTCAAGAATTTTCTTTGCAAGTTTCGTCTGCTTTTCATGTTAGGTAAAGGGTTAAGCCCTTTCATTAAAAATAGTAATACCGGCCCGCCCATCAAGAGCCGGGGAATAATCGTAGATTCAGACTCCGGATACGAAGAATGATAAACATTTGTAGTCTGTGACAGTAGTTGATTTGTACATGAAAATTAATTATTTCCTTACATTTGTGTCATTAGATAATTCGCTATTCTTTACCGGGGGCTATTTACTGACTTAGACACTACGGATAAACAACGCATCTTTAATAAGTTGTAACGTAATCGCAGGCCTTATAGAAGCCGTTGTTTCTCGTTCTATTCAAGAGTATTTTGTGGGATTTTTGGGATTATATAATAACTAGAATCTTCAATTCATTCTCAGTTTATATCGAAATTCACAAAACTTGTCTAGTAGATTAGGTCTGGGCCGAGTTATAGGTCGGTCCAAACCTAGTTCACTGAACTCGCTTTGTGAATTTCGATATAAATTGGCTACTCGTTGGAGATTTTCTAGATAGATAGATATTTTATTCACCAGTATACTAAGTAAATACAAAACTGACAAATGTGTGTAAATCTGCAATATCCAATTTACAATAATAAAGCGCATACACAATCAGAGATAACATTCTATTAAATAAGAATAGTATTTATTAATAAGTCTTTATACTTTTCGAGTTTTGTGATGGTTGTGGGTTTGCTTTACATGGAAGCATTTGCCCAGAAAAAGTCTCAAAGACATTGATAAATGTTCATTATCTGATGAAAGATTAAGTATTTGGTCTGTTGGGTTGATGGAGCTCACTGGTGGACAAATGCTTGTATTGAAAGTACTAGGACTAAATAGGTCTGTCTGCAAAGCGAAAGAATTTGAAGATTTCTGAAGGTTTCTGAAAAGGCAGACTACACATGACCAGGCGACACGTCTTGAAGAGAATGTCATGTTCACTCTTATCCTACTGCTTGTGCTTGTGTGAGTTAATAAGAAGTTACATGTTATCCTACCAACTGGTAGAAGTATTTGGTTTGCAGAGGTTCATTCTTCATCTCTGCACGTATTTCACTGGGGTTGGAGTGGTATGAAATGCCACTCGCATCTAAACCACAACTTGAGCTCAGATGTCAAAATGGTAATTTAACTTTGGGAAAATGTTGGAACTATATTTTCAAAAAAGCCATTTCCAAAAACATAATTACTTTTAATCCAATTGAAAAAAAAAATCTAGTGGGTGGCAATCTTTCGGCTTCGCAAAATCAATGAATAAACTATTATGGTTGACCCGCTTGTTCGGACATCTTCACTTTTCACAGCTCTCCGAATTTTATAACCCAGCATTTTTTAGGTTTTATGATTCGATGACATTTTACCAGATTTTGCATCTTACCTCCCTTTTTATGCGTACCCCATAGTATGGTGGGCCCTATTTTCCAGACCGAGTGATCATGACTGTGTACGTCGTTGGGACCAAAAAACCCCGAAAACAGATGTGGTTTAACCCTATTTGTTGGAAAATGATATCCTGACATGTGAGGAGACAACCAGAAAACTTCAACTTTTATCAAGGGTATTTCATGTTTCATATTGGATGCAAGTAAAGCCCTACCGTGAATATTCAGGCGGTAACTAACCTTCATCCTCTAAACATTTGCTTATTTCAGGTAACCTGAAGCACATATTGCATTTAGCTGAGAAGAAGACATGATCTAACTCAATGAAGTCAACACTAAATTTAGGTGGGAGATTATCGACGATGAATTAGCTTTTAACCCGCTGAGTATTTGCAAGACATTTTTCATCAAATCTAATCATGTCTGCTTCATGACAGCCATGATTAGATTTGATGAAACAATCATCTACATTTAACTCAAGAAATCATTGGTGAAAATATCCATTCAGTATACAGGAGTAAAATTCTATTAAATGTGCCAAAATTATACTTATTTCAGTGGCAAGAGAAATCCTGCCCGGGCAGGAATATCTGCCAGCAGCATGCAAGGAGTTAAGCTTCATTATGGAGGTTTACACTGTCATTTCTGTTTATAGTGTTTCAGATATACAGAACGTGGAGAGTATATTGCCACTGAATCACCCACAGAGTGGAGATTCCACCCAACCAATAATTGCAAATTTGTTGCAAAGCATAACAGGCACAAGCAAAGTTCCAGCTAATGGACCTCCGGGTTATACCCGGAGGTCCATTGGCTGAAACATTGCATATGTTTTTTGTCTACATGTACAGAATTTGAAAGTGATACTTTGGGTGATAACTCCACTCCCAGGGTGATTTGGTTACAGTCCACTCTCCAGGTACTGTAGAGGATCTCCAACAAATCCCCAGGTTATGTTCTGCAAATTAAAACACCTAACATACTGGATAAGGGTATAGCGGGGGTTCGAACCCACGCTGAGAGAGTTTCCTTCGGCACCAATCGCATAGCGAGTTTCACAAGGCGGTTGGTGACGAAGGAAACTCTCTCGACGTGGGTTCGAACCCCCGCTATGCCATTGTAAATGAATCAGCGTCCTTTCTCGATTCTATGGCACGTGGAAAATTTGAAAAAAGACGTCCTCGCTGATTTCCATGTAGAGCAGTATGTGGAATTAAGTGATGCAATTACATGAAAGATTACTGGACAAAGTTTTGTAAGTTTGTAAATTTTAGTGATTCGGAGAGATCGTGAGTTCATGGGAAGTAGAGTTAAAAGTGTATGTTGAGAAGAGGGTGGGTGCACCGTTAAGTATACTAAAATTTGATATAGCTGGCGACGTCATATATATTCTGGCAGTGTATCAGCAATTGTACGAATGCCCGCGAGTTTTTCTCCTTGAGCGTGGATGAAACACGTAGCCTATATGACCCGTCACTGGGACGAGATAGACGAGCTCGCTCCAACGGCTTCAGAAACTATGTTTTGGTGGAAAACTTGAAAAAACTAATGCAAATTTATGTGAAATATTTTGAAATAGGGCTGGTTGGACATTACCATTACGGTAGGTGAGGGTTAACATCAGGCTATTCGTTTTGGATATGATCGAACTTAGCATATCCTCCACCGTCAGTCCGTGACCTCTGTAACTCTTCTGTGAACTCTAAAGCGGAATTTGATGCTCATGACTTATTCAAGTTATCGACAGCTAAAAATACATCTTAAAAGAAATCGTCAACAATCGATTGTTTTGTCCTGGTCACAAAGCCACTGTTTATCGTCGCATATTGTATCTTTTAATGTGCGTATCCATTCATCCTTTGTTTGGCCGATCGATCCATGAGTTAGTTTGGTCGATCGACCCACCCATTTCAATCGTTTCCTGAGAACCAAAGTATCCTTGACGAAGGTCTGATTCCAAATGAGCACACTGTTGTTCCATCAATTGCTCTCTTACGACTCTCTTTATCTTTCGCCATACAATAGCCTCGCGTTTTATAGACGTAATAGACTTTCGGACATAATAGGCCTGGTGGACATTCAGTCAAAACATACGTTTCATTGTATGTTACAATGACATTGCTCTCCCAAAGTGCCGCCACTACGGCGGCGTATATAGAATATCAAGCAGAGCGTCTACTCGCAGCCGACGAATTGTGCCCTTTATGTGTCGGCCAGCATCATATCCGTCTCGTGCAATATGATGAAGTGTTCCATGAAATGTGAGCTCACCACGGAGAGAGATTATAGAATACCGTCTTGTACTCCAACTTAAGAGACTCCACTGACATGACATGCAACTATTCTTATTGCCCTCAAGTTAATGTTTGGGATGTGTCGCATGAGTATATCAACATTATTATATTTCCAAAAGAAATGAGTCGATCATCCCTCACAATCTCAGTATGCCATGTTGACCGATTAATTAACGGGCCCATAACCACACTAAAAATATCAGCACTTTTAACGAGGGGGGGGGGGGGGCACGTTTGAAAGGGACTGAGGGCTTTATCCCTTCTAAACCAAACATAACGTCGCTAAGGAGAACATGGCATAGTTCGCAAGAGATTGATATTTGTGTTAGTTTGATGCAGGACGTCGCGAAAAACGTCTCTTTTAGGGCTCAAAACATAATGTTTTTGTCCAGGGCTACCTCGACCACTAACGCACGGACAAAGGTCAACACTCCGATCGGCATAAATTGCAAAGTGAGCCCCAAAATATGCAATGCGACACGAAGAGTCGTTAGTCTTTTTCTTAGCCGAGAGTAAAGATGGTCTACAAAAATTGTTAACCAAGGTAGGAAAGTACGTGGATAAATGGCGACTTTAACTGAACGGAAGCAAAAGCTTGGTTACCAGTTTTGACGAATTTAAGAACAAATACGTAAATTTAACACCGTGAAGATGAAATGAATCTTATTTTATAATAAATTCAATAATAGCACAATGCAACTGTTAAGTCCTGATATTTATTTCGATTTTGCAATCAACGGGAAGTGCTCGAACGATTGAAAACAAAATCCGTATCGAAATCATAATACTGCGCACTACGTCACCTGTTTCGACGAACTTTCTAAAAATAGTGTAATGGTGACATTATTCTGGGAATCCCTCCCCATATTGTTGTCAAATTTCAGAAAGCGTGTCACTGTCCAAATGCGTGGTCGATTTCGAACGTTGTGGGGCACATCTGATAAATTTACTGAAGATTTAACCATCTTTGCAAAAGTTGACAATACTCACCAGTATTGGGGCACATCTGATAAATTTACTAACGATTTAACCAGCTTTGCAAAAGTTAACAATATTCTACCAATACTCACTAGTAATAAATTCATATGATTATGAAGTCAGGTTTGGAAATTGGACATACCTACAGAATCAATTCAAGAGAATGCAAATTCTATTTTTGTTTCAAATCCTCAGTAATATTTTTTGAAACACGTATCCTTCCTTCATTTGGAGTGGGAAGCCAGAAACTTGTAGAAAAAATAAGTTGCAGGAGAACAACACGAGAAATTCTCCATCAAGGTATTTTAGTAACATTTTGTTCATCCAAATTGGGATTACAAGTTGCTGATATTGATTCTTGGGAAGATCTGACAAAACCATGGGCATATTGGAATGATAAGTAGAACACATTTTTTTTTTTTGGGGGGGGGGGGGCGGACACACAATACCACTGCCTTAAAGCCCGTTTTTTAAAATGCCCCTGCCTAAGACTCGATGTTTGGGTCCCTGAAAGTAGTCTCATGACCCCCACCCCACCCACTCCCACCACCCCATTAAAAAAATTCCACATGTGACACCAGCAAAATTTAATCTCTTTACCTATGTTGGATTCTGGGTCTGAAGAATATTTCACTGTTCCTTATGCCTGTGCAGAAAACTTTCTAAGAACCAATATCAGGAAGTTGATCAGCAATAAAGCAATACTCCAAACAGAGAATTTCTCATGTTATCCAGCCACAGAAAAAATGTTTCCAGTATGAAATAACTTTATTCCTCAGAATTTCCACCACCATGATGAGGACATATATATTCGTCGTTACGCCTTATCACAGTTGTTGGGCAGTAATATTTAAGATTGGTCCAGTGGTCACACTTTGCCCACTTTGTAAAGACAAGGGAAACACAATTTTTCAGCTCCCTTGGCTGAAACAAACCACAAACAGAACATTTGCCATCCTCAGAAGAATCAACTGTTGAGTCGGAATCATACAAATTACTCAAATTTCTGTTTTGCAAGCCTGATGAACCCGACTGCTGTGGAGGAGATGTTTTATCCAACGATTTCTTTGACTTTTTGGCCACATTGTCATTGATTTTATTACCACATGAAGATTTTGCTGCTGTTGACTTTCTCTTATGACTTTCCTGATGTAGGACAATTACATTACAATTTTGGGACTCGGTGATGGCTTTTCCAGATGTCACCTTGCTTAGAGTGTTTTTTACTTTTTGTTGACAGCCTTTTTTTCTGTGACTAACTTAATTTTTTTTTACAAAATATCATGTGTGACCACAAATAAATCAGCACCAGATCCTTGATCAGCTGAAGTTGTGGATTCCTGCAAATTTGTGTCTGAAATGTTCTGCTTTGCAAAAGAGCTGTTGTCCTCTTCACTTTGCTTAAAGGACGAGAGGGTTCAAACAGAATTGGATCCAGCACAGATGCATTGAAAGGAACAATTCCAGTTTTTCTGAATGATGCTCTTAGATTATCTGGAGACAGTGCCTTAGAATAAGCTTTGCAGGCCAGGGAACAAACGTTGTAACGGTTAATCAATGAACTTGGCTCATCACGTATGAATGAATGACATTGTGCATTGAAGATCTTTTCAAATGGACCAAATCAGCCCACATCCATGGGTGTAACACATGACTGGTATGTGCTGGGAGAACAAACAGGATTATATTGTATTCACGTGCCAGTTAATAAGAGATAAGCATACATGTGATGCATGGCCATCATAGAGAACAAGAAGATGTTGAGATGGACCTCTGCATTGAACATGTTTTAAGAAATGATTTTTGAGATAATTTTCAAATATTTATGTATTTGACCAACCACTGTCAGAAACTGTCCCATCTGCACCCAGTGTTGCTCCATCCAGTAATTCTGATCTCATCCTCTTACCTGCAAAAATGAAGAATGGTGGAATGACATTACCAAGGGCATTTCGAGAGCCGATTACTGTCGTTATGCACCCCTTATTGTTGTAATGGCAGGTGGAGCTCGAATAGAACTACATACGACATATGGTGGTGTGTGTTCCTGCTTTATGCCTTTCTCATCAACATTATAAATGCAGTTTGGTTTATCATGAAGATGGTACTTATCTAGGAGTAGGTAATAAAGGCGGATTTACGACCACTTGTACATGTACGTGTACAAACATACGCACACGATGCGTTCACCAACTCACAAAAACTGTACATGGTCTTGAATCCCCCCCCCCCCCCCCCCCCCCCCCATGTACAGTTGTGACTCCTAGATCGCACTTTTAACGTTCAAATACTCGTGGTGAACGCGCGTTTTTTAAAAAAGGGTGAAATCGTACATCTTAACTTGTATCTTGTACGTAATTTTTCGTCGACGTTCCCATCGCAGATCAGACCATCGATCCATCGTCGGCGAACGCGATCAAAAGCAAAAAATTCTGGGTCATCATCAAAAAACAGTTTTGGGGACTCTAGACCAGCGGTCCAGAACCCGCAATTGTGTTGAGACATATGGTCCAGAACCCGCAATTGTTTTGAGGCGGTGGGTTTTTTTTTCTCCCATTTATGACATTATTAGGGGAATTCCCCCACTATGAGAAAAATTCCCAAACTCAGCTGATCGAGCGATCGGATCGCTCGATTCTTGTAAAAACTCGATCCGAACGAAGAGTGTCGTCGTCGGTGTGGTTGGAAATTCGCGAGCCCGCTGTCACGTTTTTGATTGATATATATATAGGAGAGAAAAAAAATATATAAATAAATAGTTATTTAGAAAATTAAATATATCTAATCGAATAGATAATAAAAAAAAAGTACGTAAATCATGAGCGATTCTCAGACTATTAGAGCGAGGTTTCTTTTAAACATGCTGATGAGAGCATACGCAATCTGCGTGAACGAACAACTACGTCCCATCTTGTTAGAACGATGCGTCGGGTGTCGGGATCATCTAGACTTCGATCACGAGAATCATTCGTGTCTGACGATGGAAAGGAAAGATATGGTCGTCATGTATTTCGAACCGGCGTTCGAATGCGTTAAATTCAACGATGTGATCACGTTTTGGAAGAGATTAGTCTTCTGTAAGAATCGAGACAGGCCCACAGATTCGGAAGAACTGAAATTAGCGCGTAGAAGTTTGACTTTAGAAGACAAGGGATGCATCAAGAAAGTATTGCTGAACGAAGCATACGTCTAAGTTTTTTTCGTTGATATAAAAATAAGGGAGAGTAGAAAATAAAAAAAAAATAAATACACACATAAATTTTTTTTATCTAATATTAGAAAGAAAGAAAAAAAAACACAAAATGAGAACCAGAAATAAATTGTATCCGACGTTAGTGGACGACGAGGACGAGAAGCCGAACGGCGTTTTGCCGACGGCGCCGTCGCTAGAAGAAAGAGAAAGAGGAGAAAGGTATCGCATCGATCAAATCAGTAGAATCCAATTGTATCTGACTCGAGAGAGAGATTCTCGTCGTTCCCTCAAGAAGAAGTATTCGCGTTTCGTGAAATTCGTCAACACGATCGACACGACACTCATCACGATTTCCATGGGTTTACACGCGGCCAGCATCAGATTGTTGTCGACCGCGGTCGGCATTCCAATCGTGTTGACCGTAGAAGGAGTGGCCCTCACCGCCAGATTGTTTAGCATGCTCAGAAACTTTTTGAGTAGGAAATTATATCTGAAGGCGAGGAAACACGACAAGATTCGCGTCTTGACCGACTCCAAGATCGACACGATATCCAAAATGATCTCTATGGCATTGAAAGATGGTAGGATATCGGACGGAGAATACTTCGCGATATTGAGCGAGAAAACGAAATACGATGCCATGAAAGAAGCCGTGAGAATCAAGACTCGTCAGATCATCAAGGAAGAGATGAAGGATTCTCTCGTGGAAAAGGGGAGGAAAGAGGCCAGGGAGGAATTCAGTAAGATGATAGAACTCAAGAGCAGCGATTGAAAAAAAAAATTATATATATATATAATAAGAACAGAATTTTAAAAAAAAAAAAATATTAAATTTATATATAAAATAAAAAAAAACGAAATTAATTTAAATAACTCTTAAAAAAAAATGTATTGCGTAAAGTGTAAGAGAGTTACCGAGACGAGTAATTCTAGAGAAGTGCGAACTAAAAACGACAGACGGATGCTTCGCAGAATTTGCAACGTGTGTGGTTCTATCAAGACTCGATTCGTCAAACAAAAGAACGCGAGCAAAGGTAAAGGCATTGTGAATAAAATGATCAACAATCTACCTTTCGAAATGCATCTGCCCGGTCACAGTTTCATGGGACACGGAACGAAATTGAACAAGAGACTCAACGCCGATCTGACACCCAAATCTTGGAGCAAACCCGTGAATAGGGTGGACGCAGCCGCGTATGATCACGATCTGTGCTATGCCGGACATCCCGACACCAAGACTCGCAACTACGTCTGTGACAAAAACATGTTGGGGAGATTGAGAGGCATATCAAATCCGACCAGGAGAGAGAAGATGGAACGTTCGCTGGTCGGCAATCTGATCGGTGCGAAACGTCGATTCGGATGGGGCGTTCAAAAAAAAAGCGCATCTGAAAAGAAGAAGAAACGATTATTGACGAGCGAATTGGCCAAGGAGTTACACAAACCCATAGTGCATAAATTTCGAAAGAGAAGGGTGTTCATGAAGGGTCTGGATGACATTTGGTCTGCCGACATGGTCGACATGAGATCGTTTTCGAGGTGGAACGAGGGCGTCAAATATCTATTGACGGTCATCGACGTGTTTTCCAAATACGGTTGGATCAGAGCTTTGAAGGATAAATTGGGACCTTGCATCGCCGAGGCTCTGAAGAGCGTGTTCAACTTGTCTTCTCGAAAACCGAGTAAATTGTGGGTGGATAAGGGAAAGGAATTCTACAACAAGGACTTTCGTCGATTGGTAGACCTCTACTCGATCGAAAACGAAGAGAAAGCCAGCGTGGTGGTATGTTGGAATCGAACGATGAAGGAGAAGATGTACAGATACTTCACGGCGAATTCGACCAAGAAATACATATACGCTCTGAACGGTCTGGTCAAAGATTACAACAACACGCGACACAGATTGATCAAGATGACTCCCGCGGAAGCTAGCGATCCTCGAAACGAAAAACGCGTCTATGCGAATCTATATCCCGAGAGATCTAAGATCAGGAAGAAGTCTAGAACGCCGAAATTTGCTGTCGGCGATCGAGTGAGAATCTACGCTTATAAGAAGCACTTTGGACCCCGGAAATTTTCGTGATCATCAAAATATTTCACACCAATCTGGTGACTTACGAAATCGAAGCTTTGGATGGAGAAGAGATCATCGGAAAGTTTTACGAACAACAATTACAGAAGACGAAGTTTTGATGAAGAACACAAAAATTTTTTTTTTATTTACTCTCTTTGACATTTTCTTGTTTACACACATATATATATATATAAGAGAGAAAAAAAATAATAATAAAAAATAATTAAAAACTATTTTTTTAGATAAAGAAAGCAAGTGAATTAATAAACAAACAAAAAAACTAAAAATCCTTTAAAATGACAAATATACTAGATATAGCGCAAAGCATAGTGAAAGATGAAAGTATTCAAGAATATGAGGTTCACAAATACGAACCGGTAACCGGGACGAGTTTGAACAATGCGGGAGAGATAAGAATCAACGTCGAAACTCAAGATCTATTCGTACATCCTAGCGAGAGTTACATAGTGGCGCAGGGACGTCTCACCAAGGAAGATGGGAGTGACTACGCTGATTTTAGAAAGAAGTATCACGGTCTAGACGAATTGATGAGCAATCCTAACATATCTCCCGGCGAATACAAGTCGATGTATTCCATGTTCGTGTTCGACGTCAGTAAACAGAGTGAATGACTCAAGAGTAGCGTGTTAGACATTCAGATCAAGATGCAATTTGATAGGAACGTGCCGAGAAAAACTGAAGCCTTCGCCCTGGTCCTGTCGGACAGAGAATTACAATTCGAATCGGATGGAAATAAGATGTCGATCATTCAATGAGAGACGAGTGTGTGAAAAAAATTAATAAACGTTAAAAATGTGAATGTAAGATTAATTAAAAACCAAAATCTCGAAAACAAAATGGATGTTTTTGACACGAAAACAACAAATCATCTGTTCACTTCAGATTACTACGACGTTAAAATAAAATACTTGGAAAAATGGATTCAAATTGAATATGAAGAACGTAACACAAAAAAGGATGGAATAGTTGTGATTTTAACGAATATCGTTTAAAAGAAAAAGAAGAGTTTGATCTCATAAGATCTAATGAAGAAATTATAAAAAATACAATTTTAAAATGTCGCAAATGTAAGAAACATCAAATAAAAATCGAATCTCAACAAACTAGATCTGGTGATGAACCAACAACCGTATTCGCAAAGTGTATAAATTGTAATCATAAATGGATAGAAAATTAAAAAAAGGATGCAATTTTAATCATCGAAATAAATGAAAAATTCTTTTACTAAAGAAAAAAAACATTTCAGATATCGTATAATAATATATAATAAAAAGTTATCAAAAAAAAAATAAAAAAATAAAAGTAATGAGATCTAGAGAGATTGAACATCTTTCTAAATCTCATTACTTTTTTTTTTTTTTTTTTTTATAAATCACACATTATTTTTTTTTTTTAATTCATTATTTTCCACGCGTTCACTGTTTGTTCAAAGGATCTAGTTCGATCAGTAGACTCACCACGGAAGTGGCGGCTTAGGGATTATTGGTTTTCGTGACAAAATTAATCCTGTCTCCGGCGTTCACTTTGAGAGGCGTGCCGAACGTGCTAACATTCGCGTGTTGATTCTCAGTCTTTTCGATGCTGTATCTCTTATCGCTCTCCACACCATTCACCATGAGATTGACGACCGCTCTGTTATTCGATCTGCTACCTCCATTTCCGAAAGACCACTCGGCTTTTCCCTCATCTAAGGCACCAGCCTCTTCGGCCCACACGGTGATCAATTGTCTAGCATATTTGACTTTCTCCACCACCAAAATCAGGGTGCAGGCATCCGTCATGTTCACGGGATCCGGTAGATTCGTGAGCGCGTGTCCACCCATGTCTAGTTTACCTTCCATGATGTCACCCTTTCTCCAGACCGAGTTGTCATCCACGTACTTCCTGCTTACCGCGCTGGAATCGAATTCGGGATCGTGATCGAGACCGAATAAATTGTGACCGTTCATGTTGATGCCACCCTCCATGGTTCCGCCAGATTCTTTGTTCAGGTAGAGATCGTCCACTTGCGATTCTAGGTATTCTTGCGACTGTATCACGGCAGAATCTACGTAGCCCTTGTTGACCGCGGTTGAGTCCGCATCTGTGTCATCGATCTTCGACAGATTCAATATCTTGTTGAATCCCGCATTCAGATCCGATTTCATTTCTCATCTGTCAGACTTTCTCTGTTCCAGATCTACGTAGTGTTTGGTCGCCACGTCCTTGGGATTCGTGGGAGTGGCCACGTTCGTTATCTTGTTAGAATTGGCGTTCAATTCCGAGTGCATCATTTTCTGAATGTATCTATTTCTTAGGTGTTCGCTGAATCTCGCGTGAGTGTCGTCCGTGTATCTCTTGGTCACAGCATCAGTGGGATCTACGGGATTCACGATGTTCACCAAATGTTTGGATTTCAGATCGAGATCGTCGGTCATGGTTTTATCCACGTAATTATCTAGCAGGATTCGTTCGAAATCGGTGTTCCCCCTGTCGACGTATTTTTTAGTCACAGCATCTGCGAGATATATCGGCTCGGGAAGATTGTAGAGCTTCTTATCGTTCATGTTCAAAGGTTCTTCTCGAGGTTCATATCGCCAAACATAACGTTCGTCCAAGTTGGCAACGTCGTAACCATCGTCGACTTCGAACGTCTTCCTCTTCTTTCTCGGGTTGACTTTTTCGTCGTCACTTCTACCAAATTTATCGACTGGCATGTTGTTGTGGGATTTTTTTTGTTGTTTAGAAAAAATATGTTCAAACGCAGTTTATTAAAAATGAACTATGTTATTTTATTTTTCGTTTTTATTCGATTAAAATTTTTTTTAAATAATTTTTTATCTTTATATATATACTATTAAAAAAAAAATCTCTCTCTAATGTAAATCATTGAGAATGTCTTGAAATCGATCTCCTTCAGACCATCTCTTGAGAACGTAGAGACACAGGTGACCGCAAAACACTTGATCTGGTGATTGCACTTGTTCCGTGTTGTAACGAACCATCGATTTGTTGAAATAGTTCTTTATATTTCTTTTGGCGGTGAGATTCCGGAGCTGTCGAAATAATAATTTTTCTTCTTCCCGTTCTTCATCCACGCCACCCAGTGGGTGCCTTCACCCAATGAATCGTCTAGATTTAAAATTCCGCATTCCGATTGTCGAGGTCTTCTCTTCAGCAAGGCATCTCTGGAAAACACTCCTAGAAAATCTTCGATTTTCAAATCTTTTGCCGCATTCAACAGATCGATGTTGGATAGGGGTTCGTTGGGTAAGACGACACCTTCTACGGATGTCTTTATTTTCTTATTCATAAATAAGTATATATATATTTTTTTATTTTATTTTATTATAATTTACTAAAAATGACGTTATTTTTTTTCTATTTTTTTCTTTTTCTTTTTAAACTAACTTTCTCGATGTCACTATCCATTTCTATAATTTTGCATTCATCTAATTCTTCTTGATTTTCTGTAATCCTATCATCCACAATCATATCTGGAATCTTATCATCCACAATCGCCTCTAGAATCCATTCATCCCCATTCATATCGTCTAAAATTAGATCCAAAGTCCAATGTCCGAGTGACAAAGTGCTTATTTTATCGTCTAACACGAATCTCTTGTCGTCGTCGGCCGTCAGCGAAATCTTGTTGACTATTTCGGTATACAGGTCGTGATTTTCCCTTCGAATCGATTTCATAGTCTTATACACCGGACCACTTCCTAACAGACAATCTTTATACTCTTGGAAAGAGATGTTTTTCTTCACCATGCAAGCTTTAACTCCTTTGCACTTCTTGATCTCTTCATCATCTTCTAGACGATAAGCATAGAGTTTGGGTCTCAAGCCCACGAATTCAATGATCTGTTTACCGCTGCTCTCGTCCTTAAATTTACCCAACACCTTCTTGTTGTCATTCGATTGAATGTTGGATGGGTGATCGATGGGATAATTGCTCGTGTCGAACCAATCGGCCATGTCCGGAGATATATCTCGGTAGACGTCTTTCGTCTCTATCTCGTAAACTAAACTGTCCGTGTCGGTGAACAGTAGTTTGGCTTTGTCACCAAATTTTCGTTTGACGTAATCGTAGTGAAACTCGTACATCAATCGCTTGCTGACATCTAAGATGATCGGTCCGAGATAATACGGTTTGTCGAACTTCAGATGCGTCTTTTGCATGTGAACGGCCACTAGATTTTCGCCGAATATGGTTCGGTGTTTGTAATTGGGTTTCGCCACTAATTTTTTAGCTCTTTTCTCAGACGTGACGAGTCGAATGTCAGTTCTCTTCCTGATGTTTTCCATCGATTTGCTGTACACGCAGTTGTTCATGAGTTTGAAGAAATCTTTTTCGAAAGCGTTCTCGGCTCGAGTTCTGAGATTCGTGTTGAGATCAATGTATTTTTTCATCCAAGGCTCTTCGTCGAATCGAATGATGCGATGTATGTCGACTAATTTCATCCCGTAATCGACGTACTGTTTCAAATTCTCACTGTAGACGATGTAGTTACATTTGTTAAATAAATTGGGAATGAGTTTTTCCTCATCTCCTTCGTTCGGTTCCATTCGTTCGGGAGCCAGCGGATAATCGTTGTGTGGACCGTGTAATTCTTCCAGATAGTTCAAATCGACTTGTAAAATGCAAGGATAGTCTCTCCATTTTTGCATCTCTTCCGGTTCCGTTACCCATTCGAAATTTCCAATCGGTAAAGGATGACTCATAGCCCAACCGTACAGATTCTTGGCATCCCAATACTGTATGTATTTAGTCGACCGTTTCGAATCGAAACCTTCTTTCATGTAGGGATTGTTAGCTTCAGAATGTCTGTGAGAGATCATCGAGATGCCACCTCTCGCAGCCCTTTCGAACATGAGCAACATGTCCACGTCGGATAATAATTCCAATTGGACTTCGGTGGTCTTCAACAGAGCGTTCCACGCCAAACCGGGTGCGGTGAAATACCAAGCGGGATCCAGTTCGTAATATCGACAACAGACGTCTCGAAAATTTTCGAACACGTCTGCCAAGAGCAGAACGTCAGTCTTCAGATAGAGATCGTGATAATCTCTCATGGTTTTCATATCGAATAATTTCCACACGTTTTTGGCGTGTTCGTAATTCTCGTCGGAAATGTCGGATTCGTATAATCTTGAATAAAAATCTTCTTTCGAAGGTAGTGCGGTGTCTTCGAATCTCTTTAGATCGTTCATGTAATCGTAAGGATAGACTCCTTTCCTCAACATGACGTCTACTCGTTCTCCGAAATGTTCGCTCGTGATTTTAAATTTATCCTTGCTCATGTTATCAACTAATTTTTCCAGAGCGGTCGACATGAATTTAAAACTGTCGATGAAACGTATGCCTCTACGAATGGATTTCGTTTTTTCTTTCAGCGTATTTCCGTCGTTTACTCTTTTCTTCTCCATGAGCTTCCATTTCATGAAAGAAATGTATCTTTCTTCGCTGTTCGCGATGCAATTTAATTCTTCGTGTGAGGTGCCGAGATTTTTCACGAACAGATGACTGTCGTAACTCGAGAAATTGTGAAACATCACCGGATAGAAAGTGGCGTCTCGATATTTTAAATTACACTTGCTGTGAGCCGGACCATGATACAGACCCGTGTAATGATCGTGGTCTCTGACCTTCTTATTTTCCTCTGAATTCTCCTCGAACGTTTGTCTGCATATGTGACATTCGGTGGCTCTGTTATTTTCATCCTGCTGCTCTCGCGTGATGATCATTTTCGCCGGAGTTTTGAATTTGTCGTATAACATTTGAATTTTCGATTCTAACTCTTCCACGAACCTTTGAGCCACGTCGTCGTCTTCGCGCTGTTTCGTGTAGGTGAAGGGACCCATGTCGTGTTGCGAGTCGAAAGCGCATTTCACGTAAATGCAATAGCCCGAAGGTATGTGTTTTTGATATCTTTTGACATAACTTTGAAGAGCGTTGGGTTGACAGGAACTCATTTTCGTGGTGAAACATTCGAAATCGGCGTACACGACGAATGGTACTTTTAACCTTCTATTGTGATTTTCAAACTTCACGATGGTGTTGGGTTTGGGCATTTCGACGGTGACACCTTGATTTTCGTTGCAATATTCCTGATGTTTCGCTAATGATTTTTCGGTCTTAAATATGTTCATGCAATTGTAACATAAAGATATCTTTCCTTTATGATTATTATTTTGTTTCGACAGTAATCGGGTTGGATGTTTAACCCAACAATAATGACGATTGTCACCATTCAAAATCAATAATAAAATAATCGTCTTTTCTCTTCCGCGATACGAAGTCTGTCTGAGAGGATAGATCTTTCATTTTTCGTCGTCGTATCCCAGGACGTTCACCGCTACGGTGGGATTTTGAACCTCGAAATGTTCAATGTGTTTTAACTCTGTTGGAAAAGTCACTCCGGTCCAATCGAGATTTTTAGAAGTTTCCTTGTAGCGAGAAACTCTATCGGTGTGTATTTCGACAGGGTATAAAGCGGAGGTGACTGCCCATTTAAAACACTGATCATCTTTATTTCTCACGTTGACCACGGCGTGTTTCTTAGTCAAGAAATACGGTAATTCCAAGTAGGAAGATCCTTTCAACGGTTCGTTTTTAGTCACGTGAATTTCGAGTTTCAACACCTCACCGAACGTCCAATTACTACCTTCATGTTGATAATTCGTGAGAGACGTCAAGATCTTGTCTTTCATCTTTTCAAAAACGTCTGATAGATCTGAACCTCGAAATACGGGTTCGACGTTAGATCTGAAATATGCATTTTTCACGATGCTCTTGCTGGACTTCATGTGAATTTTATTCATTATGCAATGGAGTATCATCTTAATTTTTAATCCCACGTTCATGTATTCGCGAAACAAATCCAATACTTCTTTCTTCACCCATTCCATGAACAATTTTGGATCGACTTTCTTCAACGAGGGAATCATGTTGAAAGTTTTAAAAATGTCTTTGAATGCACTCTCCCGTTCTACGGGTTTCGATTGGAATAGTTCCACAACGAGTCGTGTTACATATTCTTCTCCTTTCTCTTCGTTGATTGCTCGTTGAATTTCGCTCGATATATCTCATTTGTCTTGAATCTGAAATGCATCACTCGTTTTCGTTTTAGTTTTTCTTTTCTTTTCTTTGGAAACTTGATGTTCTTCAACGGCTTTTCGTTTAGTCGTCTTCTTATTTTTCACGCATCATGCATCTTTTGACCTCGTTGCTATCGACATTTCGTTTGCCTTTCTAGCATTTCGCAAATATTCTTGTATGACTTCAATTTTTTTTGATTTAGTTCTATGATTTCTGAAATCTAAAATTTGTAATAGTTTACAAATCTCGTTTAACTGAGGTATGGTTTTCTCATTTAAATTTACCATTGTTTTATCTGTTTGCTTCATTTGTAAGAATAGTTTGTTTTTTTTTGGAATTTTGTATTAAATAATTTGTTAAAAAAAGTTTTGCTTTTTTACTCTTTTTATATATATATAACAGAAAAAAAAAAAAAAAAAGTTAAATTTTAAATTCAATTTTTTTTTTTTTCTTTAATGTGTTTTTATTCAAAAACAATTTAAGACCACTTTTATTTCTCGCTCGCAAACCGAACCCGTTTTCTCGTCTTCAGAATGACATTCTCTACAGTAACGCAGGTGTGCACACGGTAGAAACAAGACGTTTGCGACACCTTCGCAGACCAGACACTTGGTGGTGGACGTTTTACTCGGTTTGTGTTCGACGAGTGACGATAACTCATCCGCTTCCACCATGAATTTGATGAGATGTTCTAAAGTTATGAATTGAGACAGGGTCTTGTTCGCGATGTTTAACGCATCGTACAATTGTTCCTCGGTGTATGCGAGTTGTAACATATCCATCAATAATTTTTGGTTTTTATCTCTATCCCTCTCTTCATCTTTGATTTTGATCAATCCCAACGTTAGGATCTTGTTCAAATAATCGCATTCGTCTTTTTCAATATTACTTATGTGTTCTAGTAAAGGTACGTCGTGAGGTTCCCAATTCATCAAATGTATGTCACAACAAAAACATTTGACTTTGTCGCCTCTACCCACGTAAACGAAACCCGCGGCGGCTAAATCTTCGGTTTTTGAACGAGATGCGAAGGCCAATTTTTAAACGTTTGAAGTCTTGCACGTTCTAGACTATAATTCGGATGTTTGGACTTGATCATTGTTTTTTACCTCAAAATTGAGTTTGTAAGAATTTTTTTTCTTTTAACTTTTATTTATATATAAAGAGAAATAAAGAGAAACTTTTTTTTAACAAATTATTATTTAAATACGAAATTTAAAATATACATTATTTGTAAGAATTCATAAAAAAACAAATAATCGATCATGACAACAACACCTAAAAGATGCAAATTGAAATTGAAACGAGACGAAAGGTATGAGAAATCCAGTTTTAATATCTATACATTACAACCACACGATCCCATCGAATTGAATGAGGTCGAGATGGTGGACTTAGAGCACTACTACCACAAATATCGAATGTGTTTGAAAGTGGATGAAGCCGTGCTCGATTTGTTTTACGAGTACCAAAGCGAACTGTTGATTAATATCATCGTCGCCGAAGACAGAGAATTTGACAGGGGTGATTTATTGTTGTCCTATGGAGGTTACATATATCCAATAATCTCACCCGAACTCGTGAAGAAATCGGGTGGTGAGAGCGCATTCGCCTTTGAAAAAAAACTCAAAAGAGTTAAGATAAACATTCACACCATTTTCGTATGTGGAAAAATGATGAATGTCAACTTGCTAATAACGGACTTGGAAATATAAACAACAGAGAGATTGGAATTAAAAATTTAACTTTTTATATATATATATATAAAGAGAAAAAAAACTTTTACTAAAAAAATTTTACATTAAAGAAAATTAAAAATTAAAAAAAAACAACTTTTTTTATATATATAAAGAGTAAAAAAAAAAAAAAACTTTTTAAACAAATTATTATTTAAATACTAAATAATCGATCATGAAGACAACAACACCTAAAAGATGCAAATTGAAATTGAAACGAGTCGAAACGTATAAGAAATTCGGTCATAAAATCTATAGATTACAATGACACGATCCCATCGAATTGAACGAGGTCGAGACGTAGGGCTTAGAGCACAAATATGAGAAATATGAGATGCCTTTGAAATTGGATGAAGCCGCGCTCGATTTGATTTACGAGTACCAAAGCGATCTGCAGAACATCGTCATTGCCGAAGATAGAGAATTCGACAAGGACGATTTGTCGTTGCCCTATGGAAATTACATATTTCCAAACATCTCATTCGAACTCGTGAAGAAATTGGGTGGTGAGAGCGAGTTGACCGATGTAAAAAAACTCAAAAGAGTAAAGATAAACATTCAACACGTTTTCGAAAAAGGAGAAGACACGAGTGTCAACATGCTAATAACGGACTTGGAAATATAAACAATAGAGAGATTGATTTTTAGCGAAGAAAAATGAAAAAAAAAAAATAAGATCATCTTTAGATCTCATTACTTTTTTTTTTTTTTTTTTTTTTGTTTTGTTTTCCTTCTTCTTCACTATCATCATATAATATATTATAATAATGTTTCCTTTTCTCTCAAATTTCAGCATCGATTCTTCTTTTTCTTTTTTTCTTTTTCTTTGTGATGTGATACGTTTATGGTAACATTTTTGTTTATCCGAATCATAATTATGAACAAATGTTGTGCAACTCTTGGTAACACTCGCATCATTACCATTCTCTTCAGAAGGTAGTGGTGACCGTGGAAAGCATCGTCTCATTCTCAACTGTCTATCCCGCGCTTCATCTATCTCTTTCATTAGTTCTTTCCTTAGATATCCCTCATTAGCGTCTAACCATTTTTTTATTTTTTCGCTCTCTGGCTTACGATGTTCGTCATTATCGTCAAATTGTTTCTCCACCTTTTCATCCAGGTGATAAATTTGTTTCTCCACCTTTTTATCCATTTTAAATATATTATTTTATACTTTCTATGATTTTATATTTTATATAATTTTATATTATAATAACATATTCAAAATCGGTATGTTCTTAAATGGCGAATTCTCACCGAGCAACAAACCCTTGCCGAGTCGCTCGACATTCCGTCCTTTCTTCAGATAGAGACCGTTTCCTCTCAGAGAGTTGCCACCTCTAACGGGTTCTAGATACAATCCTTTACCGCTGTCGTCTACGTGGACGCGACACACGGCTCCTCCCTTCTTCAAAACAGTCCGCTGCCACCCATTAATTTCTCAACCGCCAAACTAGCGAGTCCCGTGAGAGCTCCCACGCCGAGAGTCTTTCCAAGAAAGGGTAGCGCCTTTGCGGTGAAGGGTAATGCTTTTGCGGCTATTCCTGCCAATAGCAGTAGGAAACCACCTTTCATTCTCAAATTGTATCTCAATTGAGCGGGACTCATTCTCACCGTCAACGCTCTTCCATCGCGAATCGCTTTCTCCATCCTTTTGATTTGACTTCTGGTCCAGGCGATCGAATCCTGACCGCCTCTCGTCAGATCTTCGTGAGTGAATTTGAATCTCATCGCCTCGCCTCGAGTTGTTAATGCTCTCTTAAGTTTCTTCCTCTGTCCTGCGGATATGTTCACGTTTTTAACCATGTATTCTGTCATAATTCTGTTTTTTTTTTGTTTTTTTTAAAATATATTTTCTTCAATTGTTTCTTGTTTAATAATTATATTAAAATAATTTTGTAAAATTAATATTGCGTTTATTTTATTTTCGTTATCTATATATATAATATTTTTTTTTTTTTTTTGCTTTTATATTTCTCTTATGTGAAATCATATCGTCACTCTCTCTCCGCGAAGATCTAACAGTTCACCATTTTGATCCGTCAACGTGGTTTTGAGACTATACAAAGTGTCTAAAATCACTGGTAGATAAACTAAATTTCGAGGTCGCTCCACGATCTTATAACCCGGCGACACGTTTGGAAAGAAGGAATAGATCGTCGGTTGAGCACTACTATTCACGTAGCTTCCAGCAATCACGTCCACGTTCACCAGAATGCTATTGACTGCGAGAATGTTGACTGTATTTTCAAATGCCGCGTGGCCTCGATAATCTTTCGACTGAATCCCAACATCTTGCCTATAGAATCGTCCGTGTTGAAATCCACTCGAAAATTATCTTCCAAATCCAACATCGTCTGTAAGGTATTAGGATTGGGAGCGAGTCTGATCTTGTTGCTTCCCTTTCCATCCGTCTTCATTCGTGTCTGAATGTAATCGTTCAAATCGTCTATGTCGTAACTCCCTTTGGGAATTCGAATCTCCAACCAATCCGTTCCGTCGGAATACTTGAACGAGTTATTCTTTTTGGTGACGTTGGGAAAGGAATAATAAGTCTCCAGATTCACCAATGCCATCTCGTATCTTTTCTCTCTATTCAATTCGATGGAAGGTTCGAATTTCGTAGTGAATCGAGTCGAATCGCCACTCACCACGATTTGAATGGATTGTTTCGCAGCCGTATTCTCGGCTATCCATTCTAACAATTCTCCACGTTCGAACATTATATTTAATTTTATTTTATTTTTTTATTCAAAACTAATTATTTGAAGATTTATTATTTTTCTAATTTTTTTTTATTTTCACGCTCTATCTTATTATTATCATCGGAAACATAAAACTTGTCAAATCCGCGCCGATATTTTCTGCGATTAAATTTGCTTGTCAAATCGATCATGACGAGTAAAGTCCACCATCCCAAACCCTCTTGCAGAATCTCGTTTGCGACATGATCGCCGTAGATGTGATTGAGATTCTTGAGATCTTGGCGAAAGAGACATAGAAAATTAGCGTTCTCCCTTATCGTCTGTCTGGGCAATCAAAAATAATTCTGCGACAGGTAGAAACAGTCCACGTTGCTGAGTCAACCCCTAACGTAATACGATTCGCATCGGTTCTGTCTCTCCAAAAGCAGATCATCGAAAATCATGAGATTCTTATCTTCCGATTTCAGTTCTCTAGGATCCGGAACGTCGCTAGCATTCTCATAAAATTGACACTCGACGTTCGAAGATGCATTTCTCTTCATCAGCTCCGTCGCCGCGCCGTCCAAAATGGTCGAGAGTGGAGCTCCACTCTTGTCGAATTCCTCCCTACTGTCAAAGATTCTGGCTATGACGTCCTTGGGCAATCTGCGAACCATGCACTCTCGAAGCAATCTGTATTCAGGTTGAAACAAGCTCTTGCCAAACACGAACAATCTGTCGTAATCCAACCAGTCGGGTCGGGACAACAGATTCATCAACAGATTGGTCTTTCCACAATTCGATTTTCCCACTATCAAGCCTCTTATGCTCTTGGGAAAGAACTCGTTATTCGACCTCTTGGTCGCGGCGTCGTTCCAAGACATATCTTTATTGTTCATCTTTGTTTTTATTTTGTTTGTTATTTTAGATTCTTTTCAAACACAAATTTTTTTTATGTTTTTCAAACTCTGTTTTTTAATGTTATTATTATTTATTTATATCGCACCGTCGCGAGTTCTCTTCAATCCGGATCCACTCGTCATTTTGGCTAAATCTTGTATGGGCACCACGGCATCCTCAAAATCTTTCCAACTTTTCGCCGTTCGCTCTAACGCAGCTCGCTTCGCCGGCGGACTGATCATCTTGTCAATCAACGCGTCGGCTGCCCTCTTGCCAGCCACAGAAGCTATCCTACCACTGGCTTCGGAAGCAGCTTTCTTACCAGCATCCAAAGCCGTCTTCTTACCGACCTCAAACGCGGTCGATGCGAGTTTTCTACCCGCATTGCTCGTGAACGCTCGCATTATAGAATCGACGATGCCAGAACCACCTTGAACGCAAGTTCTGACGTATCCCCTGTTCTTTATCACCAACATATTTTATTTTTATGATATATTTTGTGTTTTCTTCACTGGTAAATCGTTTTGTCGTTTTTAAATACTTTTATTATTCTAGTGTAAGAATTTACTGTTTTATTTTTGTTTGTTTGTTTGTTTGTTTGTTTGTTTGTTTGTTTGTTTCTCTCTCTACTTATTATATACATATCAATCCTTCAATTCGTTCATCAGCCTTTTATACTGGTTTTTATTCAAAACCTTCTGTCTTAACAATTCGTCAGATACAGCAACTATCTGATTATCTAATCCCGTGTTACCAGCCCATCTGCTCGCCATCAACAAACTCAATCTCTGAGACAGAGCGTCGGAATCGCTCGGAAGAAAAGTGGTTTTCACCCCTTTGCCAGTCACCGATTCGACGAACTTCTTGTTCATATCCCATATGGGTTTCACCACTTTCGTCCACTTGTAACCTCTGTTGGCTTTGGGTCTCGTCTCTCTGGCATCGTTATTTCTCTTCATGGCGTGGGTCTGGACCAGAATGTCTCCGTAATTGTCGAAATCCTGTTCCGTGTAATCGCCGGGCTTGTCGTAAAGGAGCAATCTCTGCAGACCATCAGTTACTTTATATTTATTCGAACCCACGATCAATTCATCATCATCCATTTCCACTTCCGTATCACCTACAAAAGTTCTACCCTCAGAATCCTTATAAATTCCATACGACTGATCTCTCTTACCGCCATCATCATCGAACAATGCGACGCTACTAGTGGTGATAGTCGAAGCCGTATCGGTGTCGCTCTCACTCATATCTGTTTGAATACCCGTGGGAACGTAATCCGGTGTAGATTGAATGGAATACCGATTTCCAAAACTAGGAGGCAACGAACCCATTCTCAAAGAACTCTCCTTTATGGGTCTCAATTCTTTGACTATCTCCTTCCTGCTTCGCTCTTGACCCTCCGTCACGGGTTTAAATATTTTTGTGGCTTCGCGTCTGAGTTCCATCTCACCGAGACGTCTGCTTCTGTCAGCAGACTGAATGCTCTTCTTAGCATGTTCATACTCGCCGAAAATTAAATCTCGGCGCCTAGGATCCATCTGTAAAAACATCTTTCGTTTTTAATTGTTTTTATTATTTTCAAAATTAAATGTTTAATTATATTTTTTTTTTTATGTTTTTAAGTAATAAAAAAACTCTTTCCGTCTTAATATATAATAATTTGAAAATATTCACATCTCAACTGACTGTGTTAATTGAAGTTTAAAAGAATACGTTTAAACAGTACATGACAAACCAGTTTCTGATTTAACGCATTTTGACAGTAGTTTTTACATTTGTCAAAAGATTTTTCATTCACACATCAATTCACTGAGTGTCGAATTAAGAGAGAATCCTTTTGATGACTGCGATTGCTATCATGAATATATCAAAAATTTTACCACTCAAAACCTAATTGAGCGGAAAATGCGTTTTAAACATTCCGTGGGGAATTCCCCTAATAATGTCATAAATGGGAAAAAACCCACCACCTCAAAAACAAGGGAGAGGTCTGGACCATCTGTCTCAACACAATTGCGGGTTCTGGACCGCTGGTCTAGAGTCCCCAAAACTGTTTTTTGATGATGACCCAGAATTTTTTGCTTTTGCTCGCGTTTGCCAACGATGGATCGATGGTCTGATCTGCGATGGGAAAGTCGACAAAAAATTACGTACAAGATACACGTGAAGATGTACAATTTCACCCTTTTTTTAAAAACGCGCGTTCACCACGCATTCACCACGAGTATTTGAACGTTAAAAGTGTGATCTAGGAGTCACAACTGTACATGGGGGGGATTCAAGACCATGTACAGTTTTTGTGAACAAGCGTGTGATTTAACACTGAATTCCACGTTGGTGAACGCATCGTGTGCGTATGTTTGTACACGTACATGTACAAGTGGTCGTAAATCCACCTTTATTACCTACTTCTAGGATATGCTCCAGTTCTTCAAAGTAGTCTGCTACTGTCTTTGCAGATGTGGCTTTTGCACGATAATGGGAAAGTGAGCGTGGTTTCTGAACACTTAACTCAGGCCACCGACGCATGAAGCCATAAAACCATTTGAGACTGAGCAGTTTTGTTTTCTCACGTCTCCCCAAACCAATAAGCAGTTCAGTTGCAATATTGGTAATTTCTGACCGAGTATAACCATATCCCATATTTGTCATGTACTTCAGGTGTTCAGTCAATAGACTTTCTCTTTCTTGAGTGAGAACTGGATCGGGCCCTGAACTTGTGGTGTCTATACTGACCGCCCCATTCACTCTTTTGTGAAGTGTTGCCTCAGGGACACTGAACTGATGAGCAGCTTTGTTGACAGAAAGACCTCTCTCCCTGACAGCTAAGAAGACGTTGGTCAGTGATGTTGGTGAGTATATTCTATATTTAATAGAGGCTTTCATTGGTTTTATCTGGAAATAAAAATACAAAAGCCCTTAGTATTCTCCGTAACTGTGGAAACGTTTATAAACTGCCGACTATCACTAAACACTTGCTGAGAGTAATTCCACCAAACCCATTACACCAACTACATGTATTCTGTGGAAAGATAAATGAGCACTGATGAGTAGGTATAAAAGGCCGATTCGTTACCACTTGTACATGTACGTGTACAACATACGCACACGATGCGTTCACCAATGTGGAATTCGATGTTAAATCACATGCTTGTTCACAAAAACTGTACATGGTCTTGAATCAGCTCATGTACAGTCAGTGACTCCTAGATCCCGCTTTTAGCATTCAAACACTCATGGTGAACGCATCGTGTGCGTGTGTTATACATCTTCAGTTGTATCGTGTACGTGATTTTTGGTCTACGTTCGCATCGCAGATCAGATCCATCGATCCATCGTCGGCGAACGTGATCGAAAGCAAAAGATTTTGGGTGATCATCAAAAAACAACAATTGTGGTTCAAGACCAGCGGTCCAGAATCGGCAATTGCGTTGGTACAGATGGTCTAGAAACTCTCCCTCGTTTTTGAGGCAGTGGGTTTTTGATTGATATAAATATAGGGGAGAAAAAAAAATATAAATAGTTATTTAGAAAATTAAATATATCAAATCGAATAGATAATAAAAAAAATATGTAAATCATGAGCGATTCTCAGATGATTAGAGCGAGGTTTCTTTTAAACATGCTGATGAGAGCATACACAATCTGCGTGAACGAACAACTATGTGCCATCTTGTTAGAACGATGCATTGGATGTCGGGATCATCTAGACTTCGATCACGAGGATCATTCGTGTCTGACGATGGAAAGGGAAGATATGGTCGTCATGTATTTCGAACTGGCATTCGAACGTGTTAAATTCGATGATCACGTTTTGGAAGAGATTAGTCTACTGTAAGAATCGAGACAAGCCCACAGATTCGGAAGAACTGAAATTGGCGCGTAGAAGTTTGACTTTAGAAGATAAGGGATGCATCAAGAAATTATTGCTGAAAGAAGCATACGTCTAAGTTTTGTTTTTCGTTGATATAAAAAATAAGGGAGAGTAGAAAATAAAAAAAAAATAAATACACACATAAATTTTTTTATCTAATATTAGAAAGAAAAAAAACACCAAAAAAAATGAGAACCAGAAATAAATTGTATCCGACGTTAGTGGACGACGAGGATGAGAAGCCGAACGGCGTTTTGCCGACGGCGCCGTCGCTAGAAGAAAGAGAAAGAGGAGAGAGGTATCGCATCGATCAAATCAGTAGAATCCAATCGTATCTGACTCGAGAGAGAGATTCTCGTCATTCCCTCAAGAAGAAGTATTCGCATTTCGTGAAATTCGTCAACGGCATCGACATGACACTCATCATGATTTCCATGGGTTTACACACAGCCGGCATCGGATTGTTGTCGACCGCGGTCGGCATTCCGATCGGGCTGACTGTGGAAGGAGTGGCTCTCGCCGCCAGATTGTTCAGCACGCTCGGAAATTTTTTGAGTAGGAAATTATATCTCAAGGCGAGGAATCACGACAAGATTCGCGTCTTGGCCGACTCCAAGATCGATACGATATCCGAAATGATCTCTATGGCGTTGAAAGATGGTAGGATATCAGACGGAGAATACTTCGCGATATTGAGCGAGAAAAGAAAACGAAATACGATGCCATGAAAGAAGCCATGAGAATCAAGACTCGTCAGATCATCAAGGAAGAGTTGAAGGATTCTCTAGTGGAAAAGGGTAAGAAAGAGGCCAGGGAGGAATTCAGTAAGATGATAGAACTCAAGGGCAGTGATTGAAAAAAAATATATATATATATAATAAGAACAGAATTTTAAAAAAAAAAATATTAAATTCATATATAAAATAAAAAAAACGAAATTAATTTAAATTAACTCTTCAAAAAAATGTATTGTGTAAAGTGTAAGAGAGTTACCGAGATGAGTAATTCTCGAGAAGTGCGAACTAAAAACGACAGACGGATGCTTCGTGGAATTTGCGACGTGTGTGGTTCTATCAAGACTAGATTTGTCAAACAAAAGAACGCGAGCAAAGGCAAAGGCATCGTGAATAAAATGATCAACAATCTACCTTTCGAAATGCATCTGCCCGGTCACAGTTTCACAGGACCAGGAACGAAATTGAACAAGAGACTCAACGCCGATCTGACTCCCAAATCTTGGAGCAAACCCGTGAATAGGGTGGACGCGGCCGTGCACGATCACGATCTGTGCTACGCCGGACATCCCGACACCAAGACTCGCAACGACGTCTGCGACAAAAACATGTTGGTGAGACTGAAAGGCATATCGAATCCGACCAGGAGAGAGAAGATGGGGCGTTCAAAAAAAAAAAGCGCATCTGAAAAAGAGAAGAAGAAACGATTAATGACGAGCGAATTGGCCGAGGAGTTACACAAACCCATAGTGCGTAAATTTCGAAAGAGAAGGGTGTTCGTGAAGGGTCTGGACAACATCTGGTCCGCTGACTTGGTCGACATGAGATCGTTTTCGAGGTGGAATGAGGGCGTCAAATATCTATTGACGGTCATTGACGTGTTTTCCAAATACGGTTGGATCAGAGCTTTGAAGAATAAATTGGGACCTTGCGTCACCGAGGCTCTGAAGAGCGTGTTCGACTCGTCTTCTCGAAAACCGAGTAAATTGTGGGTGGACAAGGGAAAGGAATTCTACAAGGACGTTCGTCGATTGGTAGAACTCTACTCGATCGAAAACGAAGAGAAAGCCAGCGTGGTGGAACGTTGGAATCGAACGATGAAGGAGAAGATGTACAGATACTTCATGGCGAATTCGACCAAGAAACACATATACGCTCTGAATGGTCTGGTGAAAGATTACAATGACACGCGACACAGATCGATCAAGATGACTCCCGCGGAAGCTAGTGATCCTCGAAACGAAAAACGGGTCTACGCGAATCTATATCCCGAGAGATCTAAGATCGGGAAGAAGAAGTCTAGAACGCCGAAATTTGCGGTCGGCGATCGAGTGAGAATCTACGCTTATAAGAAGCATTTCAAAAAGGGTTATACTCCTCGATGGACCTCGGAAATCTTCGTGATCATCAAAATATTTCACACCGATCCGGTGACTTACGAAATCGAAGCTTTGGATGGAGAAGAGATCATCGGAAAGTTTTACGAACAACAATTACAGAAGACGAAGTTTTGATGAAGAATGCAAAAAAATTTTTTTTTATTTACTCTCTTTGACATTTTCTTGTTTACACACATATATATAAAAGAGAGAAAAAAAAATAAATAATAATAAAAAATAATTAAAAACTATTTTTTTAGATAAAGAAAAGCAAGTGAATTAATAAACAAAAAAACTAAAAATCTTTTAAAATGACAAATATGCTAGATATAGCACAAAGCATAGTGAAAGATGAAAGTATTCAAGAATATGAGGTTCACGAATACGAACCGGTAACCGGCACGAGTTTGAACAATGCGGGAGAGATAAGAATCAACGTCAAAACTCAAGATCTATTTGTACATCCTAGCGAGAGTTACATAGTGGTGCAGGGACGTCTCACCAAGGAAGATGGGAGCGACTACGCCAACGACGACACGGTTACTCTAGCCAATAATGGCATCATGCATCTATTCAGTAACATAAAATACATGCTATCCGGACAAGAGATAGAATCTGTTTTTCATCCCGGTCAGGCCACGATGATGTTCGGACTCTTGACGTATCCTGATGATTTTTCAAAATCCAGAGGACTTAATCAGTTGTGGGTGAAAGACACCGTCGGCCCTGCTAGCGCCGGCGCCACAACGATATTCGACTACGTCGTCAAGCCGTCCAGACCTAAAGGAACGTTTTCGTTCAGGATACCTTTGAAACACATCTTTGGATTCGCGGACGATTACAACAAGATCATGTACGGATTCAAACACAATCTGACGTTGATTCGAAAAGGAAACGACGACGCAATAGTGAAACTCGCCGCGACCGATGCGGGTAAGATAACTCTACACAAGATATCGTGGTTCGTTCCGCACGTGGAGCCTTCGATGGATGAAAAAAGGCATCTCTACAAGATCATAGAATCCAAGAGTAAATTACCCGTGGGATTTAGAATGAGACAGTGCAATACGGCTAGCATTCCTCCCTCCACGAATCACTTCGATTGGAGATTGATGGTGAAATCCGCTTCCGAGAGACCGCGTTTCATCGTGATCGCATTTCAGACCGATAGGAACAGGTCTCAGGAAAAGAATGCGTCGCTGTTCGATCACTGCCATTTGAGAAACATGCAAGTGTTTCTGAACGCCACGAGATATCCGGCAATCGATTACAATGCGTCATTCGACAAGAACGATTTCTCCAGACTGTATGGCGACGCTGCCGATTTTAGAAAGAAGTATCATGGTCTAGACGAATTGATGAGCAATCCCAACATATCTCCCGGCGAATACAAGTCGATGTATCCCATGTTCGTGTTCAACGTCAGTAAACAGAGCGAACGACTCAGGAGTAGCGTGTTAGACATTCAGATCAAGATGCAATTCGATAGGAACGTGCCGAGAAAAAACGAAGCCTTCGCCCTGGTCCTGTCAGACAGAGAATTACAATTCGAATCGGACAGAAATAAGATGTCAATAATTCGATGAGAGACGAGCATGTGAAAACAAAAAAAAATAAAAAACAAAAAAAATGAAAAGTAATGTGTGATTATTAAAAACAAAAAAAAATAAATAAATAAAGTAATGTGATATAGAGAGATTGAACATCTCTCTATATCTCATTACTTTTTTTTTTGTTGTTTTTAATAATCACACATTATTTATTTTTTTTTTAATTCGTTATTTTTCCACGCGTTCACTGTTTGTTCAAAGGATCCAGTTCGATCAGTAGACTCACCACAGAAGTGGCGGCTTTGGGATTATTGGTTTTCGTGACGAAATTAATCCTGTCTCCGGCGTTCACTTTGAGAGTCGTGCCGAACGTGCTGACATTCGCATGTTGATTCTCGGTCTTTTCGACGCTGTATCTCTTATCGCTCTCCACACCATTCACCATGAGATTGACGACCGCTCTGTTATTCAAATCCGAGGAAGCCAGACTCATTTGAAGGATTTCACCTCCCAGCAGCATGGGATATCCCACCTGACCGTGTTTCGATCCGCTACCTCCATTTCCGAAAGACCACTCGGCTTTTCCCTCCCCTAAGGCGTCAGACTCTTTGGCCCACACGGTGATCAATTGTCTGGCATATTTGACTTTTTCCACCACCGAAATCAGGGTGCAGGCGTCCGTCATGTGCATGGGTTCCGGTAGATTCGTGAGCGCGTGTCCGCCCATGTCTAGTTTACCTTCCATGATGTCGCCCTTTCTCCAGACCGAGTTGTCGTCCATGTACTTCCTGCTTACCGTGCTGGAATCGAATTCGGGATTGTGACTGAGACCGAATAAATTCTCACCGTTCATGTTGATTCCACCCTCCATGGTTCCGCCAGATTGTTTGTTCAGGTAGAGATCGTCCACTTGTGATTCTACGTATTCTTGCAATCGTATCACGGCAGAATCTACGTAGCCCTTGTTGACTGCGGTTGAGTCCACATCCGTGTCGTCGATCTTCGACAGATTCAATATCTTGTGGAATCTCGCATTCAGATCCGATTTCATTTCACGTCTGTCAGACTTTCTCTGTTCCAGATCTACGTAGTGTTTGGTCGCCACATCCTTGGGATTCGTGGGAGTGGCCACGTTTGTTATCTTGTAAGAATTGGCGTTCAATTCCGAGTGCATCATTTTCTGAACGTATCTATTTCTCAGGTGTTCGCTGAATCTCGTGTGAGAGTCGTCCACGTATCTCTTGGTGGTGGCATCGGTGGGATCTACGGGATTTGCGACGTTCACCAAACGTTTGGATTTCAGATCGAGATCATCGGTCATGGTTTTATCCACGTAATTATCAAGCAGGTTTCGTTCGAAATCGGAGTTCCCCCTGTCGACGTATTTTTTAGTCGCGGCATCTGCGAGATCTATCGGCTCGGGAAGATTGTAGAGCTTCTTATCATTCATGTTCAGAGGTTCCTCTCGAGGTTCGTATCTCCGAACGTAACGCTCGTCCAAGTTGGCAACGTCGTAACCATCGTCGACTTCGAGCGTCTTCCTCTTCTTTCTCGGGTTGACTTTTTCGTCGTCACTTCTACCAAATTTATCGACTGTCATGTTGTTGTAGGATTTTTTTTTTGTTGTTTAGAAAAAAAATGTGTTCAAAACGCAGTTTATTAAAAAATGAACTATGTTATTTTATTTTTCGTTTTTTATTCGATTAAAATTTTTATAAAATAATTTTTTATCTTTATATATATACTATAAAAAAAAAAATTTTCTCTCTAATGTAAGACACTGAGAATGTCTTGAAATTCATCTCCTTCAGACCATCTCTTGAGAACGTAGGTGACCGCAAAACACTTGATCTGGCGATTGCACTTGATCCGTGTTGTAAAGAACCATCGATTTGTTGAAATAGTTCTTTATTTCTTTCGGCGGCGAGATTCCGTAGCTGTCGAAATAATAATTCTTCTTCTTCTTCCCGTTCTTGAACCACGCCACCCAGTGAGTGCCTTCACCCGATGAATCGTCTAGATTTAAAATTCCGCATTCCGATTGTCGAGGTCTTCTCTTCGGCAAGGCATCTCTGGAAAACACTCCTAGAAAATCTTCGATTTTCAAATGTTTTGCCACATTCAACAGATCGATGTTGGATAGGGGTTCGTTGGGTAAGACGACACCTTCTATGGATATCTTTATTTTCTTATTCATAAATAAGTATATATTTTTTTTTTTATTTATTTTATTATAATTCACTAAAAAATGACGTTATTTTTTTTTGTTTTTTTCTCTTTCTTTTTAAACTAACTCTATCCACTTCCACAATCTTGAATCCGTCGAATTCCTTGACTTCTATAATCTTGGATTCATCTAATTCTTCTTTTAAACTAACTTTCTTGATGTCACTATCGATTTCCATAATTTTATGTTCATCTAATTCCTCTTGATTTTCTGGAATCCTATCATCCAGAATCGTATCTGGAATCTTATCATCTACAATCATATCTGGAATCCAATCATCCACATTCATATCGTCTCTAATTAGATGCAAACTCCAATGTCACAGTGCCAAAGTGCTTATTTTATCGTCTAATACTAATCTCTTATCGTCGTCGGCCGTCAGCAAAATCTTGTTGACTATTTCGGTATACAGGTCGTGATTTTCACTTCGAATCGATTTCATAGTCTTATACACCGGACCACTTCCTAACAGACAATCTTTATACTCTTGGAAAGAGATGTTTTTCTTCACCACGCACGCTTTAACTCCTTTGCACTTCTTGATCTCTTCATCATCTTCTAGACGATAAGCATACAGTTTGGGTCTCAAGCCCACGAATTCGATGATCTGTTTACCGCCGCTCTCATCCTTAAATTTACCCAACACCTTCTTGTTGTCGTTCGATTGAATGTTGGACGGGTGATCGACGGGAAAATTGCTCGTGTCGAACCACTCGGCCACGTTCGGAGATATGTCTCGGTAGACGTCTTTCTCGTAAACTAAACTGTCCGGGTCGGTGAACAGTAGTTTGGCTTTGTCGCCAAATTTTCGTTTGACGTAATCGTAGTGAAACTCGTACATCAATTGCTTGCTGATATCTAAGATGATCGGTCCGAGATAATACGGTTTGTAGAACTTCAGGTGCGTCTTTTGCATGTGAACGGCCACTAGATTTTCGCCAAATATGGTTCGGTGTTTGTAATTGGGTTTCTCCACTAATTTTTTTGCTTTTTTCTCAGACGTGACGAGTCGAACGTTGGTTCTCTTCCTGATGTTTTCCATCGATTTGCCGTACACGCAGTTGTTCATGGGTTTGAAGAAATCTTTTTCGAAATCGTTCTCGGCTCGAGTTCTGAGATTCGTTTTGAGATCGATGTATTTTTTCATCCAAGGCTCTTCGTCGAATCGAATGATGCGATGTATGTCGACTAATTTCATCCCATAATCGACGTACTGTTTCAAATTCTCACTGTATACGACGTAGTTACGTTTGTTAAATAAATTGGGAATGAGTTTTTCCTAGTCTCCTTCGTTCGGTTCCATTCGTTCAGGAGCCAACGGATAATCGTTGTGCGGATCGTGTAATTCTTCCGGATAGTTCAAATCGACTTCTAAAATGCAAGGATAGTCTCTCCATTTTTGCATCTCTTCCGGTTCCTTCACGCATTCGAAATTTCCTATCGGTAAAGGATGACTCATAGCCCAACTGTACAGATTATTGGCGTCCCAATACTGTATGTATTTAGTCGACCGTTTCGAATCGAAACCTTCTTTCATGTAGGGATTGTTAGCCTCAGAATGTCTGTGAGAGATCATCGAGACGCCACCTCTCGCAGCTCTTTCGAACATGAGCAACATGTCCACGTCGGATAATAATTCCAATTGGACTTTGGTGGTCTTCAACAGAGCGTCCCACGCCAGACCGGGTGCGGTGAAATACCAAGTGGGATCCAGATCGTAATTTCGACGACAGACGTCTCGAAAATTTTCGAACACGTCTGCCAAGAGCAGAACGTCGGTCTTCAGATAGAGATCGTGATAATCTCTCATGGTTTTCATATCGAATGATTTCCACACGTTTTTGGCGTGTTCGTAATTCTCATCAGAAATGTCGGATTCGTATAATTTCGAATAAAAATCATCTTTCGAAGGTAGTGCGGTGTCTTCGAATCTCTTTAGATCGTTCATGTAATCGTAAGGATAGACTCCTTTCCTCAACATGACGTCTACTCGTTCTCCGAAATGTTCGCTCGTGATTTTAAATTTATCCTTGCTCATGTTATCGACTAATTTTTCCAGAGCGGTCGACATGAATTTAAAAGTGTCGATGAAACGTATGCATCTACGAATGGATTTCGTTTTTTCTTTCAACGTATTTCCATCGATTACTCTTTCCCTCTCCATGAGCTTCCATTTCGTGAAGGAAATGTATCTTTCTTCGCTGTTCGCGATGCAATTTAATTCTTCGTGCGAGGTGCCGAGATTTTTCACGAACAGATGACTGTCGTAACCCGAGAGATTGTGAAACATCACCGGATAGAAAGTAGCGTCTCGATATTTTAAATTACACTTGCTGTGAGCCGGACCGCGATACAGACCCGTGTAATGATCGTGGTCTCTGACTTTCTTATTTTCCTCTGAATTCTCGTCGAACGATTGTCTGCATATGTGACATTCGGTGGCTCTGTTATTTTCGTCTTGCTGCTCTCGCGTGATGATCATTTTCGCCGGAGTTTTGAATTTGTCGTATAACATTTGAATTTTCGATTCTAACTCTTCCACGAACCTTTGAGCCACGTCGTCGTCTTCGCGCTGTTTCGTGTAGGTGAAGGGACCCATGTCGTGTTGCGAGTCGAAAGCGCATTTCACGTAAATGCAATAGCCTGAAGGTATGTGTTTTTGATATCTTTCAACGTAACTTTGAAGAGCGTTGGGTTGACAGGAACTCATTTTCGCGGTGAAACATTCGAAATCGGCATACATGACGAATGGTACTTTTAACCTTCTGTTGTGATTTTCAAACTTCACGATGGTGTTGGGTTTGGGCATTTCGACGGCGACACCTTGATTTTCGTTGCAATATTCCTGATGTTTCGCTAATGATTTTTTGGTCTTAAACATATTCATGCAGTTGCAACATAAAGATATCTTATGTCCATGATTATTATTTTGTCTCGACAGTAATCTGCTCGGATGTTTAACCCAACAATAATGACGATTGTCACCATTCGAAATCGATAATAAAATAATCGTCTTTTCTCTTCTGCGATGCGAAGTCCGCCTGAGAGGATAGATCTTTTGATTTTCGTCGTCGTATCCCAGGATGTTCACCGCTACAGTGGGATTTTGAACCTCAAAACGTTCGATGTGTTTTAACTTTGTTGGAAAAGTCACTCCGGTCCAATCGAGATTTTTAGAAGTTTCCTCGTAACGAGAAACTCTATCGGCATGTATTTCGACAGGGTATAAAGTGGAGGTGACTGCCCATTTAAAACACTGATCATCTTTATTTCTCACATTGATCACGGTGTGTTTCTTAGTCAAGAAATACGGTAATTCCAAGTAGGAAGATCCTTTCAACGGTTCGTTTTTAGTCATGTGAATTTCGAGTTTCAACACCTCGCCGAACGTCCAATTACTACCTTCATTTTGATAATTCGCGAGAGATGTCAACATCTTGTCTTTCATCTTTTCGAAAACGTCCGATAGATCTGAACCATGAAATACGGGTTCGACGTTAGATCTGAAATATGCATTTTTCACGATGCTCTCGCCAGACTTCACGTCGATTTTATTCATTATGCAATGGAGTATCATCTTAATTTTTAATCCCAAGTTCGTGTATTCGCGAAACAAATCCAATACTTTTTACTTCACCCGTTCCATGAACAATTTCGAATCGACTTTCTCGATGAGGGAAACACGTCGAAAGTTTTAAAAATGTCTTCGATCGCACTCTCCCGTTCTACAGGTTTTGATTGGAATAGTTCCGCAACGAGTCATCTTATATATTCTTCTCCTTTCTCTTCGTCGATTGCTCGTTGAATTTCGCTTGGTATATCTCGTTTGTCTTGAATCTGAAGTGCATCACTCGTTTTCGTTTTAGTTTTTCTTTTCTTTTCTTTGGAAACTTGATGTTTTTCAACGGCTTTTCGTTTAGTCGTCTTCTTATTTTTCACCTGACGCATCTTTTGACGTCGATGCTATCGACATTTCATTTGCCTTTCTAGCGTTTCGCAAATATTCTTGTATGACTTCAATTTTTTTTGCTTTAGTTCTATGCTTTCTGAAATCTGAAATTTGTAATAGACTACAAATCTCGTTTAACTGAGGTACGGTTTTCTCATTTAAATTTACCATTGTTTTATCTGTTTGCTTCATTTGTAAGAATTTTTTTTTTTTTGGAATTTCGTATTAAATAATTTGTTAAAAAAGTTTTGTTTTTTTACTCTATATATATGATAGAAAAAAAAAAAGTTAAATTTTAAAATTCAATTTTTTTTAATACAAAATTTAAAATAAACATTATTTGTAAGAATTCATAAAAACCAAATAATCGATCATGACAACAACAACACCTAAAAGATGCGGATTGAAATTGAAACGAGACAAAGGGTATGAGAATTACAGTTTTAATATCTATACATTACAACCACACGATCCCATCGAATTGAATGAGGTTGAGATGGTGGACTTAGAGCACTACTACCACAAATATTGAATGTGTTTGAAAGTGGATGAAGACGCGCTCGATTTGTTTTACGAGTACCAAAGTAAACTGTTGATTAATATCATTGTTGCCGAAGACAGAGAATTCGACAGGGGTGATTTATTGTTGTCCTATGGAAGGTACATATATCCAATAATCTCACCCGAACTCGTGAAGAAATCGGGTGGTGAGAGCGTATTCGCCTATGAAAAAAAACTCAAAAGAGTAAAGATGAACATTCACACCATTTACGTATGTGGAAAAATGACGAATGTCAACTTGCTAATAACGGACTTGGAAATATAAACAATAGAGAGATTGAAATTAAAAAAAAATTTAAACTTTCTATATATATATAAAGAGAAAAAAAACTTTTACTAAAAAAATTTTACATTTAAGAAAATGAAAAATTAAAAAAAACAACTTTTTTATATATATAAAGAGCAAAAAAAAATAACAAACTTTTTTTTTTCAACAAATTATTATTTAAATACAAAATTTAAAATATACATTATTGCAAGAATTCGTAAAAACAAAAAAACAAATAATCGATCATGAAGACAACAACACTTAAAAGATGCGAATTGAAATTGAAACGAGTCGAAACGTATAAGAAATTCGGTCATAAAATCTATAGATTACAAGGACACGATCCCATCGAATTGAACGATGTCGAGACGAATGGCTTAGAGCACAAATGCGAGAAATATAAGATGCCTCTGAAATTGAACGAAGCCACGCTCGATTTGATTTACGAGTATCAAAGCGATCTACAGAACATCGTCATCACCGAAGATAGAGAATTCGACAAGGATGATTTGTCGTTGCCCTATGGAAATTACATATTTCCAAACATCTCATTCGAACTCATGAAGAAATTGGGTGGTGAGAGCGAGTTGACCGATGTAAAAAAACTCAAAAGAGTAAAGATAAACATTCAACACGTTTTCGAAAAAGGAGTAGACACGAGCGTCAACATGCTAATAACGGACTTGGAAATATAAACAATAGAGCAATTGATTTTTAGTGAAGAAAAAATGAAAAAAAAAAAAGTAAATGAGATCTCATTTACTTTTTTTTTTTTTTTGTTTTCCTTCTTCTTCACTATCATCATAATATATTATAATAACGTTTCCTTTTCTCTCAAATTTCTGCGTCGAGTCTTCTTCTTTTTCTTTTTTTCTTTTTCTCTGTGATGTGATATGTTCATGGTAACATTTTTGTTTATCCGAATCATAATTATGAACGAATGTTGTGCATCTCTTGGTAACACTCACTTCAGAAGATAGTGGTAACCGTGGAAAGCATCGTCTCATTCCCAACCGTATATCCCGTGCTTTATCTATCTCTTTCCTTAGATATCCATCATTAGCGTCTAACCATTTTTTTTATTTCTTCGCTCTCTGGCTCGTGATGTTCGTCATTATCGTCAAATTCATTCAGGTGATGAATTTGTTTCTCCACCTCTTCACCCATTTTAAATATATATTATTTTATACTTTCTATGATTTTATATATTTTATATAATTTTTATATTTATAATAACATACTCAAAATCGGTATCTTCTTAAATGGCGAATTGTCACCGAGCAACAAACCCTTGCCGTATTGCTTGACGTTCCGTCCACTCTTTAGAAAGAGACCGTTTCCTCTCAGAGAGTTGCCACCTCTAACGGGTTCTAGATACAATCCTTTACCGCTGTCATCTACGTGAATGCGACACACGGCTCCTCCTTTCTTCAAAAACAGTCCGTTGCCACCCATTAATTTCTCAACTCCTGAACTAGCGAGTCCTGTGAGAGCTCCCATGCCGAGAGTCTTTCCGAGAAAGGGTAGCACCTTTGCGGCGAAGGGTAATGCTTTTGCGGCGATTCCTGCCAATAGCGGTAGGAAACTGCCTTTCATTCTCAAATTGTATCTCAATTGAGCAGGACTCAATCCCACCGCCAACCCTCTTCCATCGCGAATCGCTTTCTCCATCCTTTTGATTTGACTTCTGGTCCAGGCGATCGAATCCTGTCCGCCTCTCGTCAGATCTTCGTGAGTGAATTTGAATCTCACCGCCTCGCCTCGAGTTGCTAAAGCTCTCTTAAGTTTCTTCTTCTGTCCTGCGGATATGTTCATGTTTTTAACCACGATTGTGTCATAATTCCGTTTTGTTTGTTTTTTTAAATATATTTTACTTCAATTGTTTCTTGTTTAATAATTATATTAAAATAATTTTGTAAAAAAAATTAATATTACCGTTTATTTTATTTTTGTTATCTATATATATATATTTTTTTTTTTTTTTGCTTTTTATATTTCTCTTATGTGAAATCGTATCGTCACTCTCTCTCCACGAAGATCTAACAGTTCACCATTTTGATCCGTCAACGTGGTTTTGAGACTATACAACGTGTCTAAAATCACTGGTAGATAAACTAAATTTCGAGGTTGCTCCACGATCTTATAACCCGGCGACACGTTTGGAAAGAAGGAATAGATCATCGGCTGAGCACTACCATTCACGTAGCTTCCAGCAATCACGTCCATGTTCACCAGAAGGCTATTGACAGCGAGAATGTCGACCGTATTTTCAGATGCCACGTGGCCTTGATACATCTTTTGATCGAATCCCAACATCTTGCCTATAGAATCGTCCGTGTTGAAATCCACACGAAAATTATCTTCCAAATCCAACATCGTCTGTAATGTATTAGGATTGGGAGCGAGTCTGATCTTGTTGCTTCCCTTTCCATCCATCTTCATTCACATCTGAATGTAATGGTTCAAATCGTCTATGTCGTAACTTCCTTTGGGAATTCGAATCTCCAACCAATCCACTCCGTCGGAATACTTGAACGAGTTATTCTTTTCGGTGACGTTGGGAAAGGAATAATAAGTCTCCAGATTCACCAACGCCATCTCGGAACTTTTCTCTCTGTTCAATTCGATGGAAGGTTCGAATTTCGTAGCGAATCGAGTCGAATCGCCACTCACCACGATTTGAATGGATTGTTTCGCAGCCATATTCTCGGCTATCCGTTCTAACAATTCTCCATGTTGGAACATTATATCTTAATTTTATTTTTTTGTTTTATTCAAAACTAATTATTTGAAGATTTATTTATTTTTCTGATTTTTTTTATTTTTTCACGCTCTATCTTATTATTATCATCACCATCGGAAACATAAAACTTATCGAATCCGCACCGATATTTTCCGCAATTAAATTCGCTCGTCAAATCGATCACAACGAAATTGTAAAGTCCACCATCCCAAACCCTCTTGCAGAATCTCCTGAATTCGACAGCGCTCATGTCGTTCTCGACGTGATCGCCATAGATGTGATTGAGATTCTTGAGATCTTGGCGAGGGTAGAAACAGTCCACATTGCTGTGTCGACCCGTAACATAATACGATTCGCATCGGTTCTGTCTCTCCAAAAGCAGATCGTCGAAAATCATGAGATTCTCATCTTCCGATTTCAGATCCCTAGGATCCGGAACGTCGCTAGCGTTCTCGTAAAATCGACACTCGACGTTCGAAGATGCATTTCTCTTCGCCAGCTCCATCGCCGCGCCGTCCAAAATGGTCGAGAGCGGAGCTCCACACTTGTCGAATTCCTCCCTGCTGTCAAAGATTCTGGCTATGACGTCCTTAGGCAATCTGCGATCCATGCACTCTCGAAGCAATCTGTATTCGGGTTGAAACAAGCTCTTGCCAAACACGAACAATCTGTCGTAATCCAACCAGTCAGGGAGGACAACAGATTCATCAACAGATTGGTCTTTCCACAATTCGATTTTCCCACTATCAAACCTCTTATGCTCTTGGGAAAGTACTCGTTATTCGACCTCTTGGTCGCGGCGTCGTTCCAAGACATATCTTTAATGTTCATCTTCTTGTTTTATTTTTTTTTTGTCTGTTATTTTAGATTCTTTTCAAACACAAATTTTTTTTTATGTTTTTCAAACTCTGTTTTTAATGTTTTTCAAATTCTGTTTTTAATGTTGTTATTATTATTATTTTGTTTATATCGCACCGTCGCGAGTTCTCTTCAATCCGGATCCACTCGTCATTTTGGCTAAATCTTGTATGGGCACCACGGCATCCCTAAAATCTTTCCAACTTTTCGACGTTCGCTCTAACGCAGCTCGCTTCGCCGGTGGACTGATCAACTTGTCGATCAACGCGTCGGCTGCCCTCTTGCCAGCCACAGAAGCTATCCTGCCACTGGCTTCGGAAGCGGCTTTCTTACCAGCATCCAAAGCCGTATTCTTACCGACCTCAAACGCGGTCGATGCGAGTTTTCTACCCGCATTGCTCGTGAACGCTCGCATTATAGAATCGACGATGCCAGAACCGCCTTGAACGTAAGTCCTGACGTATCCCCTGTTCTTTATTACCAACATATTTTATTTTTTATGATATATTTTGTGGGTTTTTTTTCACTGGTAAATCGTTTTGTCGTTTTTAAATACTTTTATTATTCTAGTGTAAGAATTTACTGTTTTATTTTTTTTTTGTTTGTTTGTTTGTTTGTTTCTCTCTCTCTACTTATTATTATATTCACATCAATCCTTCAATTCGTTCATCAGCCTTTTATACTGGTTTTTATTCAAAACCTTCTGTCTCAACAATTCGTCAGATATGGCAACTATCTGATTATCTAATCCCGTGTTACCAGCCCGTCTGCTCCCCATCAACAAACTCAATCTCTGAGACAGAGCGTCGGGATCACTCGGAAGAAAAGTAGTGGTTTTCACCCCTTTACCGGTCATCGATTCAACGAACTTCTTGTTCGCATTCCATATAGGCTTCACTATTTTCGTCCACTTGTAACCTCTGTTGGCTTTGGGTCTCGTCTCTCTAGCATCGTTATTTCTATTCATGGCGGGAGTTTGAACTAGAATGTCTCCGTAATTGTGGAAATCCTGTTCCGTATAATCTCCGGGCTTATCGAAAAGGAGCAATCTCTGCAGACCATCGGTTACTTTATACTTATTCGAACCCACGATCAATTCATCATCGTCCATTTCCACTTCAGTGTCGCCCACGAATTTCTTACCACTCGAATCCTCGCGAATTCCATACAACAGATCTCTCTTACCGCCACCATCATCATCGGACGATGCGATGCTATCAGTGGTGATAGTTGAAGCCGTATCATCGCTCTCACTCACATCGGTTTCGATTCTTGTGGGAACGTAATCCGGTGTAGATTGAACGGAATACCGATTTCCAAAACTAGAAGGCAACGAACCCATTCTCAAAGAACTCTCCTTTATGGGTCTCAATTCTTCAACTATCTCCTTCCTGCTTCGCTCTTGACCCTCCGTCACGGGTTTCAATATTTTTGTGGCTTCGCGTGTGAGTTCCATCTCACCGAGCCGTCTGCTCCTATCAGCAGCCTGAATCGCCTTCTTAGAACGTAAATATTCGTCTAAAATTCGATCTCGGCGTCTAGGATCCATCCTCCAAAACATCATCTTTCGTTTTAATTGTTTTTATTTATTTTTCAAAATTAAATGTTTAATTATATCTTTTATATTTTATGTTTTAAGTATTAAAATCTCTTTCCATCTTAATATAATATCTGAAAAAATATTCACATCTCAAACTCGCTGTGTTAATTGAAGTTAAAAAAAATACGTTTTAAACAGTACATGACAAACCGACTTCTGATGTAACGCATTTTGATAGCGGTGTTTACATTTTGTCAAAAGATTTCTTTCATTCACACATCAATTCATCGAGTGTCGAATTAAGAGAAAATCCTTTTTTGATGACTGTTAGACAGTTTTAACACACAATGGAAAACTGATTTTAACAAATCTTTCTCTACGATTGCTATCGTGAATATATTAAAAATTTTACCACTCGAAACCTACCTAACTGAGCGGAAAATGCGTTTTAAACATTCTGATAAGTATTTCTTTACTTTTATTCAAGGAACGCTTAACAGTCAACCTCATTTCTCATAGTGGAGGAAATTCACCAAAAAAGCCCAAAACTCAATTTTTATCCATCCCATCACCGGAAAACATCAATGTCTATAATACAGACTATATATTCACAATCGACTCTGTTTGAACAAAACACCTCAATTACGATAACGTGTGTTAGTTTGCTTACTTCAGGAAAGACGTGACTGGGTTTGCAAATTTCCAAACACACAGACACTCTTCGTTCAGATCGAGTTTTTATTACGAGATTCGATCGCTCGATCAGCTGAGTGGTTTTTTTTTTTGAGAATTTTCTCATAGTGGAGGAATTCACCAAAAAAACCCAAAACTCAATTTTTATCCATCCCATCACCGGAAAACATCAATGTCTATAATACAGGCTATATATTCACAATCGACTCTTTTTGAACAAAACACCTCAATTACGATAACGTGTGTTAGTTGCTTACTTTCAGGAAAGACGTGACTGGGTTTGCAAATTTCCAAACACACAGACACTCTTCGTTCAGATCGAGTTTTTATTACGAGATTCGATCGCTCGATCAGCTGAGTGGTTTTTTTTTTGAGAATTTTCTCATAGTGGAGGAATTCACCAAAAAAGCCCAAAACTCAATTTTTATCCATCCCATCACCGGAAAACATCAATGTCTATAATACAGACTATATATTCACAATCGACTCTGTTTGAACAAAACACCTCAATTACGATAACGTGTGTTAGTTGCTTACTTTCAGGAAAGACGTGACTGGGTTTGCAAATTTCCAAACACACAGACACTCTTCGTTCAGATCGAGTTTTTATTACGAGATTCGATCGCTCGATCAGCTGAGTGGTTTTTTTTTTTTTTTTTGAGAATTTTCTCATAGTGGAGGAATTCACCAAAAAACCTCAAAACTCAATTTTTATCCATCCCATCACCGGAAAACATCAATGTCTATAATACAGGCTATATATTCACAATCGACTCTGTTTGAACAAAAAAAACCCACCACTACCTCAAAAACGAGGGAGAGTTTCTAGACCATCTGTACCAACGCAATTGCCGATTCTGGACCGCTGGTCTTGAACCACAATTGTTGTTTTTTGATGATCACCCAAAATCTTTTGCTTTCGATCGCGTTCGCCGACGATGGATCGATGGATCTGATCTGCGATGCGAACGTAGACCAAAAATCACGTACACGATACAACTGAAGATGTACAACACACGCACACGATGCGTTCACCACGAGTGTTTGAACGCTAAAAGCGCGATCTAGGAGTCACTGACTGTACATGAGCTGATTCAAGACCATGTACAGTTTTTGTGAACAAGCGTGTGATTTAACATCGAATTCCACGTTGGTGAACGCATCGTGTGCGTATGTTGTACACGTACATGTACAATTGGTAACGAATCGGCCTTTTATACCTACTCTGATGAGATTTAAAGTTCATGAAAGTATTTTTTTATATTTGAATTTTGTGTTTTTTCAAGGGTGGAATTCCACCGTGCTAGTATTTCGGTGATTCCCTGCTTTTCACATACTTAGCCTATTGTTCCATGATTTGTATGCTGTGGGGGTGGAGGGTCTGGGTTTTTTTTAATGAATATAGCTTTTCTCTCAATTATTATCAGTGGCTCTAACACCAAAGCTCAGTTTCTAGGATGTCAAAATTATTGTTTATTGATATATCCACCACCTCACACCAAATAACCAAATCTAGATGAGGTGTGTCAGTGTCTCAGGAACATTTGAACTGACCATTTAGCATAAGAAATAGAATGCACTGCAATGCTTCCGTACGAAACATTTTATAATATTGGCACATGACTGTCACGTGACTTTTACTGTCAGACCATAGAAATCGGATATAAAAAGACTATGTGTCAGACGATAAGGATTTGGCCAACACCGAAATTATTCTGAATTGTCGTCATTAATTCCCGAAATAGACCTTTTAAGGGGAGGGGTTCATGTAAAATGCAATATTTAGCGATATTAAGAAAAGTACAAATTTTTACTTACTTATTTTTGTCACATTTCGATGAAAAAACTTCGTAGATATTTTTGACAGCAGGAATGTCAATAAACACGATTGAGTGACGTCAGAGGTTTCCGCGTTAGCCGCACGCGCATGAAAAATGCCGATTCGTCGAAACAGGTGACTCGTTGAAACAGGTAACGCGAATACTAGAGGGCCGTAGGGTGGATGCGTCGCGAAAGAGAAGGGTGGGTAAATTCTCTATTGGTGAAGAGGAAAGCAAAGATATAACAGTGGTGGAAATGAAAGAATAAGAATATTTGGGGGGGGGGGGGGGGGGGGGTGAATTCATGTGTCAAAGCCTACAGGTAGAGGCTTGTACAGAAACCACTCACATAAATTTAAGACAAAGGAGAAAAGGATATCCAGTCAGTTAAAACTACTTGGAAGTAAAAGCTTTAACAAGCCAACAAGGTGTTCATTCGTTGGAAAAGCCATTTGGGAGAGGATGGGGTTACCAAGTATAACAAGTGGAACGGATGTGATCTCTCTAAATCAAACAGAAGAGAGGAACTTGGACATTCTATAAAATGATTCGGGTCGGTGGATAACCAGATCAAGTAACGCAGCCAGGAAAAAATTTCCGGGAGGACCCGACCGATAACTGGGGGGGGGGGGGGGGGGGGGGCATAGCCGAAGGCGCGAGCATCTTGAGGGGGTCCTCCCCCCAGGAAAATTTCAAAATCTGAGTCTCAAATGGTGCTTTCTGGTGGGTTTTTGGGGTGAAAATTGTCTTCTTTTTCACGGTAGCAAAACTTGATATTTTTTACCATGATGTTGCGAATTTTTAAAGATGCAGGCAAAGAAAATAAATAATTCAAGCCACTTTTTCAACTTACAGTAAATGAGCCTGTGTGTGTGGGGGGGGGGGGGGGGGGTTCTTCAATTAAATTGTACGGTGTTTACTGTTATGCGTGGGAAGCCTGGGGGGTGCTAGAGCCCCCGGCTCCGCGGCCCCAGTTTAGGCTGCGTTTATGTGATCAAGCGTTACCAGTGAACTTGCTCTCTCTCTCTATCTTTGTCTGTCTCTGCTCTTTTTCTCTATGTGTCTCTGTGTCTCTGTGTCTCTCTTGTTCTTTTCATTGAAACAACTACTGGCGGAAAACATTTGGTGGGCACAGCTAGATTTGGGGGGGGGACGCCCCCCCCCCCCCCCCCCCCCCCCCCGTGGCTACGCCATTGAACGCAGGTGCTCTGGAAACAGTCAGATGGAAACTTGGGTGGATGCCGGTTAAAGATAGAAAAGATATGGGAAAATTATGCTGCCTGAATTATCTGGTAAACCTACCAAACAGCAGGTGGTGTTTAACTATGTATGGATCTCTAACATTCAGACAGAGAGGTTAACCCTTAAAAAAACATGAAAAGAAGACGACACTTGCAAACAAAATTCTTGAATAACGAATTTTTTTCATTTTTTTGTCTCAAAAAGATAGGTTATGACCCCTCATTGGAACGAGCACGACGATTTCGTTCCAACGAGGGGTCATAACCTTTGTTTTTGAGACAAAAAAATGAAAAAATAATTTTAAAAAAAATGAAAATTAACTGCCGATTTTTGAGAATAGCGCTGGTCGGTTTTGGCCGTTACGTTGGGTAAAGGGTTAAGGAAAGTGATGGAGATAATGGAGAATTATACTCTACAGAGACTGAATATTTAGAAGGGGGCTGAAAAGCGGAGTAGCCTTATCGGGGGAAGGGCTCTCGAGGATTGCAATAGAGACTGGCAAGCGGGAATTAGGACCAACAACTCTTTAGACGGGGTGTACAAAAAAAAAGATTCCAGAGCTTTTGAGGAGTATCTAGATGGAGCTTATGGGAGTGGGGAGGGGTTTGTTGTTCAAAATGAGGTCGGTCTCACTGGCGTTGAGGGAGGGAATCGGGAAAGGCAAGGAAAGAGTGTGCCAAATGTGTAATTTAGGAGTATTGAAGACCCTGCAACATTTAGAATGCCCCAAATATTTGCCCAGTAGAGCAAGACTCCTCAGAATACTAATGGAAAAATGGGGTGAAAACCTAAAGGATAAGAAGATGGGGAATGACATGAGGGAAAGGGTCAGTTTTATAGTTAGGGAGATCGAGAAAGCGCCGATGGGAGGAATTATGAAACAATGTTTGACTGAATGCTGGCAGATTAGGAGGGAAAGTTGGGGAGGAATATAGCTCGGTGGGGGATTGGGTTAATGTTGACCTCCCCGTTAGAGGACCGCGACAAATGAGAGGAGGCCGCAGAATTATTATTATTTTTATTGATACTTGAACAAATGTGACTCACACAGACGATCATATAAATGGAAGCCTGTGATCCTCAATCGAGTTGCTTGTTAAGTTTGGTGGGGACGTGATAGGCGTTACTTATTGCCAGTTCCTTATCGACATTCGGTATCAACCGATAAAACCGGTTCATGACGAATGTCGAATAAGGAGCTGACAATAAGTAACGACTGACACGTCGTTAGTTTGGAGTAGGATAAGTTTGGAAGACCATGTGTCACAACTGCTACATGTATTCACACACTCTCAAAAATCAGCTGGGTTAAAAATCAACCCCAATCAACTGGATTTAGTGAATATGAACCCAATTCACTCAACCCAGTTGATTTGGGTTGATTTTCACCCAGCTGATTTTAGAGAGCACACACACACACACACACACAAATCCAATAAATCAGATTTGTAAACTATAATCTCAAATGACATATATGGACTCAAATTACGTGGAGTTTCTCCTCCGTGGGACGAGTTGTGGTCGACTAATTTAAATGCAAACCTGTTTTCCTTCATTTTAATGACCTGCCGCCATCAGGTCTGAACATGAAGCTTTTGTTCAGAATCTAGGAGTCTGGGTAGATGAAAATAGTAAACATAGCAACAATCGATTCAAATTTAATCTCGAGATCGCACGAACGTCGCAACACAAATGATGATCGAATGAGATTATTTTTCAACACAGTTTCTTTATTTTCCCTCTGACACCACAAAAGTTAATTAATCTCACAATTTTCTTCGAAATTTCGTACACTTTACAGGAATAAGAGGGATTTGAATTTCGCCGTGAAACGTTTTTTTCCTTCTCTGTGACCTGTTTAAATTGAGTGCAACAATGTAAATAGCTGTAACGAAAAGCTCTTAATGGCGATCGGGACTCAAAGAATCGTGTTCAGGTCGTGAGATCTTGATTAAGGACGCAGTTAATGTACGGACTGTTTTACACCTTTCCAGCGGAATGTTACTTTTTATGACCTTATATTTTGAATAGTAGAAAAAATGTGCCAGTCTGTTTCATTCACAGGGCGATTGCACCAGTTGTTTCACCTTTGGTTGACGTGAAGGTAAGTATCTATAATTTAAGTTTAACCCCTTCAGCTCTAGTGGTATCTTCCACATTAGTTCAACGACAGCAACTGGAAGAGTCCACGTTCATTATTTAGGGGTAGACCAATTACTATTTTCAACGTTTTTGGGCTGCACGTTGAAAATATTGATTGGTCTACCACAAACATGCACTTAGCATCCATCCCATTTAATGAAATTATGACGTTTCCTATCATGTTCCTGACCGGAAAAGCGGCCGCTCGGTTCAAATGGTTAACCTTTTCAACACTGATGCCCTGGATGGTGTGTTCTTGTGCACAACTGTTGGCAGGGAAGTGGGCGAGTCCATTTTGTATTCGTAGAGAGGTACAGACATAATTTTATTCTATGGTCCCGGCTTGTAGGATGAAATTATTTCTGATCCTCCTTCAGGATTTTGTCAGGTGCATAGCGAGGATTTTCAAAATAGTGGCACATGTGCCACTAAGGGAGTCCTAGATCGACATCCCGTAGGCATGTCCCGAAGTCCGTTGGCCCGAGAAAGGGGAGAATTGGAGACGGGGACTGTTTTGGTCTGGTAGCCCCCCTCCCCCCCCACCCTCCCCGGAAACGTTTTCAATTTTTAAAACCTTGAGCCTCAACCTGAGGCCTTCGGCATACTCAAATTGAGCTAATTTATCATATAGTAAACACAGTTTTTGTAAGGAGCGACGAGTTTTTCCTGGGTATTGCGCTCCATCTAGGAAAGTACCACGTATACGTGACAGAATTCCTGGAGGGCCAAAATATGTTTAAAGCCCTATATTTATGAGATCGAATCAGACAGAAATTCACCGTTTTTGGTAAGATTTTGGTGAACATTTTCTCAAGAAAAATTTTGTTTGTTTTGTTTTGTTTTTGGATTTTATTTTATTTTTTTTTTTTTTTTTGTTGAATCGACCCTGTGAAAACGCCGCAACCCGGTCCAATCACGAAAATTGATTGATTCTTGAACATGCACTCTGCGTGAAAAATACAAAGTACCCGTGCAAAAAACGGCACTTGAAATTCGGTGTGGAATATGACTTTTAGCGAGATCATGATTAGAACCTTTTTTGCTTAACATGCCGAATTTTCCTGCCTCAAGTACTAGCTGAAGAAAGCTATTCCAAGAGTATCCTTTCAGCCTAGTTGTCTCTGTCAATAATAGCAATCCCTAACATCATTTCTTGGTTACCAAGAAAGGATGTCTGTATTTTGGAGTTATGAACAAAGACAACATAAGACAGAAATGGTATTTTGGATATCCTATAACTTATTTCAGCTACTATACTAATGTAACTCGATGACACTTTCTGAAGTGCATTGCAAAATTAGATAAAATATATAAATGCATTGGGTAGCTTCAGATGCTTGCGCGTATAGCTCTAATTGTGCCCATTTACCCCCTAGGTGTTCCAAGGATCACTGTGAATGAAATCCATCCTCTCGAAACAAATGTTTTATACTTTGGGACATGTCAGCCGTATGCCGTGTTGTTAGTCCTCCCCCACCCTGTAAAAGAATTCCACTTCCACGACCCATCATGTCGAAGATGCTAGCTTCCGCCCTTTCGGAAGCACACCTAATGCCCATTATGGTGCGTGGTTAGGAAATTTGTTTGAGATGAGTGACGGTTTACCTACAGAACATTTCAAAATATATTGCTCGATACACTCAAGAATTTGTTTCTTTCTTGTTATTTTCTTCATTTATGACACAAGTCTCTGAAATGGATATCAAGGAAGCTCCCACGAAGAGCTTCTGGCCTTTCCAACTATCAATGTCCATGCCAGAAAAAAAATTAGAAAAACCGCGTCTACTATCCCACTGCCGGATAGACTAAGTCACGAGAGCCCATAGTGGCCACCAATACAGTTCCCTCCCAGCAAGTTAATTTGATCAGTTCATGCATAAACACAGTAAAACCGTTCGACCAGTTTTTGCTGTCTTACGGTTCGGTTTTCGGGTTGCCGCCCAAACTGGAGAACCAAAACCCGCCCAGCTCTAGTTTACTGATCAAGATTAACATGGAAACACTTTGCGCCATTGACAAAATGGTACCCTTAAAGGTAGCTAACTCCTTTGACAAACATCAGTTCTTATGAGGTTTCCATGCCTTTAGTTGTTCAAACTTTTCAACATTCTTAATCAAGGTACGGCCAGAAGAATCGTAATTTTTGCTCGAATCAAATCTTGAATCGAAGTAAACGAAATATTTCACATAGAATCAAACTCGAATCGCATTTCGATTGGTGGCGCCTGTGGCTTAATATGGACGCATGAGGATAAGTTTGGTATATGGGGAGATGCATTATCCTTTTCGATATAAGGAATGATCACTTGTTTCTGTCTATTTCTTGAGTTATGAACCCAAAAACAAAGGCCAAACTGTGTAAATGGGCGATCATTCCTTATAATTAAACTTAGAGGGGTAATAAATTTAAACACTCTCTACTTTGCGGAGTTAAAATAAAAACCAGGTCGCATCATGCCTCCTGGTGACAACTGAATAAAAAAGGCATAGTTTTAGAAACTTCTGTTTGAAATAACGATACATTTCACCGAAACATGTTCTTGTGTCATTAAAAAAATTAAAAGGAACGTCATAGGCCACGCCCACACAAACCTCAAGATGCTTTTCCACTTGACGGGGGGGGGGGGGGGGGGGGGTGCTGTCATTCAAAGCAACACTGAATTTAATTTAATTCTGATTTTGACCATTTCCTGAGAAACTGAAAACAGTTTATGCTATTTGGAAATTGGAAACTTTTGATCGCGTGAGTTTCGTTTGTGGATTATTATGACCGGCCTTTGTTTATGGTTGCTTTGGGTAAAACGATGAACGCAAACGATCATGTATTTATTTTTTTATTGGTGTTTAAGGTCACATACTCATGAACAATTGCTAATCGCGACCGTGGTAGTTTTAGGGGTGGAGGAAGCCGGAGAGAACCATCGAGCATCGAGGAGCAACTGTGTGCTCCTCAACATTCTAACTCTGTTCAAGCTCCGCTCAAGCAGGGTAATAGCGGTTGAAGACATGTGCACCATCGACGGGCAGTACGCCTCAGTACACGGCGTCATCGTGTCCCCATGTAGGCAACCGGGATAAAGTGCCTTTCCCAAGGACACAACGCAGATCGTCCCGGACGGGGATCGAACTCGGGATATATAATTAATAATAGATTTATATTTTCATCAAAAAAACAGTTGAGGCATTGCACTGTGACATTTGGTGAATGATTTCAGCGATAGTTGGGTGTCTGACAAGCACACATTCCACGCACTGAGCTGCAGAAGACATGGACAGTTAGTCAGAGAATTTACCACATTCAGTCCAAGACCTCAGTATCTTGTAAATCCTCCTCTGTTCGCGAGACAAGCGCGGACCCGACTTGGCCTACTCCTCACCAAACGCCCAATACTAGCTTGACTTATGTTATTCCATTCTTCCTGCAGTGCAGCGGCGAGTTCCTGGGGCTGTTGGCGTTGTAGTAGGCGCCTGCCAAGCATATCCCAGACGTGCTCGATTGGTGAAAGATCTGGACGAAGTGCTGGCCAAGGCAGTGCAGTGATGTTCTTCTCCTGGAGAAACTCTGTGTCGACACGGGCCTTGTGTGCTCTTGTATAATGTCAAGGTCATCATGGAAAATGGATCGACAACCGTGACGTCGCACAAATGGCACCACATGAGCTGCTAACATGTTGTCACGGTAGTACTGCCCTATGAAACGCCCTTCGATGACATGTAATGCTGTTCTGCTTGTCATGGTTGTACCTCCCCACACCATAGCCGATCCACCACCAAAACGATCGTGCAGCCTGACGGTTACGTCATGGTATCGTTCGTTTCGCCGCCGCCGTCACCGCCGCCATACTGTTTCGTTTGTCGTGGAAGTCGAGGGTGAACCTCGATTCATCGGAAAACATGACGTTGCTCCACCGACGTTGAATTATTCGAGGTCGTCAAGCGTACAAATTCCAGCTGTGTAGGCGATTTCGAATAGTCTGACCACTGACTAGCACATCTGTCGCTCGGTTCAGCCACTGTCCAATTTATTTCTGAGGCATTTTGATGGCGGTTACGTAATGCTGTGGTTCGGATGAAACGATCCTGGTTAGCAGTTGTCGCCCTTGGAGGACCTGACCGACGTCTGTCATCAACATTGCCTGTCTGACGGTAGCGTGACCATAACCTGCTAATAACCGATTGAGTAAGGTTGAGAATTTGAGCCACTGCAGTCTGTCTGTTGCCAGCTTTCAACATGCCAACGGCACGTAAACGTTCTTCACGTGTCAGTCTTCGCATAAGTCAAAAGTTACGTTTCGACCAGAAACTATTGATGAAAAGTTTATAACAAGAAAAGAACGATGAGACCTCCGAAAAAAAAGCCCGTCCAGTACAAATGAAAATTTCAAAACGTACCCCACAGACACAAACGCGGCGCTCGTGCGAAAAACTTGTACAAAGTTTTCGTGGGCCGGTGACACTGATGATCCACACTAAACTTGGCAACATATTGATGTGTCCAAATCACGCGTATCCAATACCATTTTCCGAAAATATCAGCATCAGTTTGGATATCCCCTACTTTTGTTTTTGAATAGTATTTAACTTTGTTGTGAGGACAGCAATCGATCAGTTTCCTGTTTGCTTTTTTGATCACTGCAATGCGATGTGTGCATTGTGTTGTATATATCGTCATTGACAAAGACATGAGGAAGTGTCACTTCACTTACAACACCATCAGTGGATTATCGTGTACGGTATATATGTTCTGCTTTGTATAATTCATGTGCCAATGACTCAGTGTCCCTTGCTCAATAGTCTTCCACTAAAATGGATTTTCCGACGCGCAGGGTTAATAATTCACCCAACCATTTCTTTAGAAGCACTGCGAGGCGTAAACGCTGTCATGCGCCTTAAATTGTAAGGCCAGTGCGTATGCTGATTATCTGTCGTGACGGCTAAGTGTTTTTTAACCTAATTCGAACTTAAGCAAAGTTTGACACCCCAGAACAGGCGCTCCTTCGTGGTGTGACGTAGAAGGTTTTCTAGACAACCATAAAATTACCGCGGCAGTCATATGGTTACCTAGATAGCCATCCGTGACCTAACTGGAAATCATTGCCAGGCCACTGGAGCTGTAGGTTGTGGTGTTGTAATGTCTCTGAAAAAATGCCATGAACTATAGGAAATTGGCAAATATAGTAGATGATAACTGGCAAAAAGGTCATATTGGGAATGAGTACCGTAACCGAACTCCTTAAATCTCAAGGATAATCCCTGTGCACTCATGGAGCTTAGAATCGGGGTATTTTAAAAACAACATGAATATACTCTGACTTTAGCATTGCAGATGACACCTTGTTCCACTCTTGGCGATATATAATGTCAATACTACATGTACTGAGTGTCACATTACGATTTATGATATGTTGTAAACTCTCCCTCTTAACACATACCCAGAGTCGAGTGTCCTTTTTGATGCCCCTGCCCCCTTGCCCTTAGATGCTTTCGGCGCCTTTGACAAAACTCACGGATCTTTGTTGGTCAAGATATGATGGGTTATAATGTTTTCATGTTTGAGGCTAAATGGGACTGTTTCTTGGAGGGAAGAAAAGTTCTATTCACTATGGAGAGAGTTAAACCCATCGTTAACTGTGTTGATCCCATTGTAGAGAAGCTGAAATTAGTCTAAATGGACAATTTGTTTGTCATTTCCTGGAGTTGTAGTTACTATATATTATTAGAATGGTTATTGGTAAATGCATCCGGAATATCTTAAAATTGTTCTGAGCTTCTACGTCATGCATTTCAGTCTTTCTCAGTAAGTGTGGAAAATATTTTTCCAGGTCACCGACAGGCAAATATTCAGACCTTCCTCCCATTGTTTATTCTGGATGTAAGTAAAGGGCTTGGCAGGTTATCCTATATAGCATGAAGCTAAGTCATAGAAAAAGGAAGTTGTCAGGCTTGTCTGCCTTCTCTGTTTTTATCTTGCCAGTCATGATGTTTTTCGTCTTAACGAGATTTCTGCCTCACTGAACATCAACAGCTACCGCGCGATCTCGCTGTTGTTGCTATTATTTATTTATTTATTTATTGGTGTTCAAGGTCACATATTTCTGCACAATGGCTAATCATGACCACGACAGTTTTACGGGTGGAGGAAGCTGGAGTACTCGGAGAGAACCACCTAGCAACGGCTAGTAATTGTCAGCTCCCCAACATACTAACTCCACACAAGCAGGGTTAGCATTGGTTGAAGACAGGTGCACCATCGACGTGCAGTACGCCTGAGTACAAAGCGCCACCGTGCCCCCACGTGAGCAATGGGGAGTTGTTGCTATTGATTTTGTCAGAATTTGTTTAAAGATAGAAACAGTATGCCTTTTTACTCATATATGGATGTGATACTTCACCTTTGAGTCGAGATAGTCCATTATTTTGTCAAGTCTTTCTGTTAACCCTTTACCTAACGTGAAAAGCAGACGACACTTGCAAAAAAAATTCTTGAGTAACTAATTTTTTTCATTTTTTGTCTCAAAAACATAGGTTATGACCCCTCATTGGAACGAGCTCGACGAGCTCGTTCCAATGAGGGGTCATAACCTATGTTTTTGAGACAATAAAAATGAAAAAAATAATGAAAATTAATTGGCGATTTTTGAGAATAGCGCTGGCCGGTTTTGGCCGTTACTCAGGGTAAAGGGTTAAAACATGGGAGATTAGTAATTTAATAAAGTTATGTTGTATTACATTATTTTGTCTTAACCTGTAGTTCGTTTGCGTATTTTACAATTGACGTAACTGTCGCAGGATTACGGGGTTAAATTGATAGAGGAAAATTTATGTTCTCATCAGCACTCAGCCGACAGCCAGTGACTGTCGTCTGAACCCCAGTTCGAACGTAAACCTTGCCACCTTATCAATGCCCTATCCGCTTGGGACACTTAGGATTCCTGAGGGTGCCAGTGGCTTACAACGCCAAAGGGTGATCAACGATAATTCACTGAAAGATTATTTATTTACATGTACGAAGAAATATAATATGAAACAAATTACTCACAAAATTGTCCATAAGGATACACTAATTACACGAATAAAAGTTTATTCTTTAGGGCCCTCGACGTCTCTCACAGCTAGCCGTGTCCGCTGGATCAACCTCACATCATTTTCATCCTCTCACGGTTTGTGACAAATACAAAGTGTCTATTCACTTCTCGTTGCTTCCTCCTCGCAGGGTTAACTGCACCGTCAGTCGGGCTTAACACATATAATGTTCTGCTTGTGTGACTCTATCAGCGTTCTCACAGTTCAATCAGCATTCAGTCGGCGTTTACCACAGTTCACATTCACTTTGCGCCTTGCCTGGCTCTCAGGGGGTTAAGTTATTCTTCGCCTTCAGATATATACTTAACAAAGCTTACATAAAAATATTCTGCAAAATGTTCTCAACATCACCAATTCTCGCACCGCCTAAAGCTATCTTATCTCGCGAGCTATTCCAGCGCTTACTCAAGCTCTTAATACGGTCTCTAAACCTCAACGCTACAGCTTTTACTTCTTTGGCTACTATGCCACTACGGTTCGCAACGGTTAACAAACTACAATCGGTTCCTTACAACCCTCACAGGGTTACGACAATACGCGGACTTTCAGTGTCGGTGCCTATGACCCTCGACGGCCAAGGCTAAATTTGGACCTTCTCTGAGTGACCTCATGCTTACTGCCTCGTAACGACCCACAGCCTTATACACCTTCCGACTGGAATTGGCTGGAATGAATTTTTCGAGAAATCCCTCGATTTTTATTTGGATAGCCAGTACATTTATTCTCAGTTAATCGCTTCTCTTGAACTTGGCCGCTTAGATCTATCTTAATTTAATACTCGCTTTAAAGTTCCTTTAAAAGACTCGCATTTTGGTATCTTTTGACATTTCGGAGACAGGATAGATGCGTAATGTGGGTGTGTGTCCAGAACATATGTGATGCACTGTATTCTACAATTAGATTTTAACTGGCTTTAATTACCCAGATAACGATTCAGAACATAATATTGTCTCTCTTGCTATTGATCTGTTATCAGAAGCCCATATGGCGTTGAACACGTGCGCCATAATGGACATTAAATTTTATACTTCATTTGGAATCTCTTGAATTAACGTCAGTTCGGGGTCCGTCACATATCTATCTTGCTTTACATTTAACCCAGGCAGAAATATTATCGAAAATATTTACACTTTTATACAACAAAATCGCAACTTTTAGCTATCACCTTGACAGTAACCCACACGTAACCTAAACGACCGTTCACGGGTTATTTCCAGGCCTGTTTATGTAAAATCTATCTTTCTGCGGATGTCTGTAACTATGACCAGCATATAGTACTTGAAAAATGTATTAGCGTAAGTCTTAGAGAGTGGAACTACTCCCCCCTTCTTTTGATATTCACCACATGTGAATCTTACCCAGGTTCCTCCCTCAGAGCGGTCGAAACACCAGCAGTGCCACCTACTGCTGAGGATCGGACTAGCCCCCAATTGTAAGAGGAGCATAAATGCGGGAGCCGAGGTTCGAACCGTCGACCTCTAGCTCACAAATCGACCGATTTACCACGAGACTAAGAGATCTGGTTGGGAAATGGCCTTTATATCTCGGCCGCTACATACTTACTCTGACGTGCCGACGACATTATCAAAACAATCTCAAAACAATCTCCCGGATAACTATATGTTTTAAATTTCTGTTTCTAAAATATACATGTATATGTAATTAATGATCCCGCTTCGAAATGAGCTCGTTCCAATGAGGGGCCAAACCTATCCAAACTTGGCATAATTATGTCTGGGGATAAACTTCCATGTTTGCACAATAGAAGTAGCGAAGCCCAAAAGGCTAGGGGCTGTATCCTGAAAACCCGATTTTAAAAAAAAAATCTTCTTCTCATAAACCACCAATCACAATGCATTGAAATTTGGTATGTAGCATCCTTATATGCTCAAAATTCAAGTTTTCTTCAAAGATAGTTTGTTGGGCAATATTTGGGGTTGTGTTGGGAGGGGCAATATTTTTCGCCCTGTCAATTTTTTTTATTTTTCGAACGTAGGGTGTGTGCTTGGAGTAGGGATTGAAAAATAGACAGCATTTCTTCACGGACTTTTCGGTGACAAACATTGTCGTATGTATAAGTTGACACTTCCTTCTTGCCCCTATGTTTCTGATCCCTCAATAGCAGTGTCTATATTCCCTATAGATAACTTAATCCAGGTAAACGATTTGGGCTCTGTTTTTTTCTAATGGCTTACAAAATTATTTTTTATTCTGAAACCTCAACAGGCTCATTCGAATTGTGAGTCGTACATAAGCTATGTTTAGGATACAAAATTACAAAAAAAAAAATGAAAATGAAAAAAAATATATCAAGATTACAATGGCGGTTGTGGCGTAATACACTGGGGGAATAAGTCGATAATACATCTGCAGAGAAAGAGTTAAGCCTTCTTCATGAATTCAAGCTTGACAGGTGTTTAGTGGGAATCCACACTTCACACATTATACAGGATAGGATGAGGTCCTTGAAAGTCTCTGAATTCACAAAGTATTTTCAATGCCTTGGAAGCGCTTAAAATGATCATGAAATCCTAGTCCTTGAAGGTACCTGAAAGCTTTGCAGTTAGCCATTGATCCAAAAGTCTTTCCAGGAACAACTTTAGCAGTGCTAACAAAGAACGGACCTTCACTTCAGTGGGACGAGGCACCATCTGCAATAAAAAGCATTGCAGATGGCGCCTTCTTCAATTCAAGGGACGAATGTGAGAAAAATAGTCTTGTGGTTTTTCGGCTAATTATTTCAGCAGGTACTGTACATATATCCTACTTTTGGAATTGGGACTTGCGAAACTTCGGGATTCGATTCGATTTCGAATCTTAAGTTGCTATTCGGTTCGATTCAAATTGGTTGCACGATTCGTTTCCATTCGAATATTTTCACTGGAATATAGCTCGGCATCAGTCATTTCTGTCTTAGTGTCATAAAGCGTTTTTCAACCGGGATGTTACTTGCCGAATAAATATAGTAAGAACTTTTACGATCAACATTTATTTACACAATAACAAGATTCCAGTGTAGAACAAAACATGGCTCGCGCCGAAGTCGGATATTCCATACTACGGGCGTACTGGCTACTAATTCGTACAGAGCTGGAAACCAAACTGCCGTCGTGTCTTTTCACAAACATTATATACATACACATATTACATAATTGTGTTATGGGCAATCTAGTCTAATATTACTTATTATTTGTGATAGGATTGTTGAATTGATAAATGGAATTAGCCCAAGGCTATTACATGGAAGGCTGATTAGAAGGACATGATGTAACGTTATCTACATATAGCACGTCACACATGTGGTCAAGTTTGTAGTTGTCAGTTACTGATAAGTTTCACAGATATTAACCCTGTGATAATCTCCTCCGGCCTGAAAAAATTGTGCCTCCTGGCACAAAGATACTGATGTGACAGTTTTTTGGAAACGACTTATATTTAAGGAAAGTGTTACTAGGTTACGTCTATACCACAGGACTGCATGAACTCTCGATGTAATCTTTGTAAAATGCCTAGTGGCAAAGTCTCAGCGGCTATTGTTTGTTCTTCCTTGTTGTTGTACTGGATCCTGTAGAATAAAACTCCATCTGTCAGCGAAGGTTGAACTATGTGGCTTATTTCTTCCGCGCATAAAGAATCTTCTCTATTGGAAGCTTTATTACTAGGCTCTGCTTCCTGCAGAATGGCACTAGCATTGTGGCTCACGTCGCACAGAACGATTTGACTTTTATTGTCTTTCATGCTGTCTTCTTTCAAATTTGCATTTTGTGTGAAAGAGAGCATTCCGCGAACCATATGAGGGTTGTCACGGATGTACTGTACCGCCGCCTCATCTAAATCATCTTCATGAACCCAAGTGTTCTTATTTGGAGGTAGTTTTTCCCATTTTATTAAATAGTGGTGGCCATGAAATGTCTCTTTATATTTTAGAACCTTTTCTGTAATTCTTTTGGATTTCACTTTAGATGACACTTCACACATTTGGACTTTTGAATCAACAAGATTGTCATTGTCAGATGTTTGAATTTCAGCATCTACAGAAGCAGTGTTGCACTGAATAGATTTACTGGAAGTTTGGGGCCGCACGTTAACATAACAGTCTTTTTTTCTATTGCAAAATGTTTGTGTACTTACAGTTGTACTCCCGCTCAAATCCTTAACTGAAGCTGAGTTTATACTTCCAACTTTCCGATGTTCTGGAATAACGTCACGTGTTTTGCTGTTTTCCGTTGTTACAGTCTGTTTCCGTTTGTTTTCAATGAATTCCTCCATCCTTCTCTTGTCTCTTGCAAGTTTCGCACAGGATTTCTTCTTCAGATGATTCTTCTTCCATGTCAGGAGCAAGCTGGTTTCTTTGTCTTCTACCTTCATGCTCCATGACAACTTCAAGCCTTCCAGTTCAAGGCTTTTCAGCATCTGTAGGACGTTACATGGTATAATACAGTACATGGTGACAGAAAGTCTCTTCTTGTTTTCTAGGCCGAGCTAAAAAGTCGGCCTGCCCGGATTCTCCACCAATTGTCATAAAGCGTTTTTCAACCGGGATGTTACTTGCCGAATAAATATAGTAAGAACTTTTACGATCAACATTTATTTACACAATAACAAGATTCCAGTGTAGAACAAAACATGGCTCGCGCCGAAGTCGGATATTCCATACTACGGGCGTACTGGCTACTAATTCGTACAGAGCTGGAAACCAAACTGCCGTCGTGTCTTTTCACAAACATTATATACATACACAGATTACATAATTGTGTTATGGGCAATCTAGTCTAATATTACTTATTATTTGTGATAGGATTGTTGAATTGATAAATGGAATTAGCCCAAGGCTATTACATGGAAGGCTGATTAGAAGGACATGATGTAACGTTATCTACATATAGCACGTCACACATGTGGTCAAGTTTGTAGTTGTCAGTTACTGATAAGTTTCACAGATATTAACCCTGTGATATTAGTACCTATTATTCTCGCATACGTTTCTGTTTTTGAATTATAATCCTCACTAGGTAATATTCCTACTATATCACCAAGGCGTACCTTCGCCCTTCGACGAAGGCATGCATTGGTGAAGAAGTTGGAATATTTTATCAGTCGGGATTTCAGCCATCACTATCGAAAGAAATCAGGTTTACAACACTCCCCTTCCCACAGTCGGTCATCTTCAAGACTCCCTTCATTCGATTCGAATAATAGACCCGATTCGATTCGAGATCTGATTCGAAGCGAAAATGGGTGAAAATGGGTGATTCGCAGAGCCCTATCTTGAAAGTCCTTGAATTTGGTGGAATGTAGTCCTTGAAAATCCTTGATCTGAACCCCAAAAGGTCATTGAAAATCCTTGAATTTTAGTGTTCAACCGATGAGCGAAACCGGCCACCACAATCGGAAGTTGTGGGAAGTCGGATGACAACGGCAACGGCTCCTGGAACATCGGTTCAACCGATTGTTGCCAAGCATTTTGTGATGATTCATTAACCGCATTTTATTATCTCCTGCAGTTGTTCAATTGTTGATGTAAAATGTCGTCAATGATACCATTCAATAAAGTTGTGAAAGAACCACAATGTATATTCTTAATCTCTCTGGACGCGGATATAAACGTTAAACGACATGTAAAGCTTGCAATTGAGCGTACTTGCGGCAATCGCCAGTTCATACCGGAAAAGTGAAGTTGACTCCATTGACTCAGGTCGCAGTAAAATTACCATTTGCACGCACTTGGGCGGTAAAGAGCCACGTTTACCGCCCAAGTGCGTGCGACTGGTAATTTTACTGCGACCCCAGTCAATGAAGTTTAACACTGTGAAAAATGTTCAGTTTAATGCAGTTCTTTCGAGCCTCGACTTGTCTAGTAGTGTACGGGATTACAATCGGAATCGGCATCGGAATCGGCATCAGAAACGGCAGATTTTGAGCTCAAATAACCGGTAATCGGTCAGCGACCATTTTTAGCTCACCAACTTTAGTTGTGTGAGCTTATGGCATGGCTCGATCGGTCGGCGTCGGCGTTGGCGTTGGCGTCAGCGTCGGCGTCGGCGTCAGCGTACGTGTCCAATAATGTTAAAGTTTCTGTTTAGGTCACTTATTCGCCCTATTTCCATATCATGGCTTTTATAATGCTTCTATATGATGATTATTATCATTTTACCATGATTTAACCCCTCATACCTAACATTTTAGCCATTTTTCTTGACATTTTTAGTTGCGTTTAGTTTTCTGTTTAGCTCAGAAATTGTAACTAAGTGTTTAGGTCAGCTGCTGTGCTCTTTCTCTTCCAATGGCAATTATATTCATCATACATGTTCCTCAGTATCATTGTTTCATGATGAACCCCTCATACCCTGCATTTTAAACATTTTTCTTGACATTTTTAGTTGCGTTTAGTTTTCTGTTTAGCTCGGAATTTCATGTTTAACTTAGTGTTTAGGTCAGCTGCTGTGCTCCTTCTCTTCCCATGGCACTTATATTCATTATACATGTTCCTCAGTATCATTGTCCCATGATTAACCCCTCATACCCTGCATTTTAAACATTTTTCTTGACATTTTTAGTTGCGTTTAGTTTTCTGTTTAGCTCAGAATTTCATGTTTAACTAAGTGTTTAGGTCAGCTGCTGTGCTCCTTCTCTTCCAATGGCACTTATATTCAATACATGTTCCTCAGTATCATTGTTCCATGATTAACCCCTCATACCCTGCATTTTAAACATTTTTCTTCACATTTTTAGTTGCGTTTAGTTATCTGTTTAGCTCGGAATTTCATGTTTAACTTAGTGTTTAGGTCAGCTGCTGTGCTCCTTCTCTTCCCATGGCACTTATATTCATTATACATGTTCCTCAGTATCATTGTTCCATGATTAACCCCTCAAACCCTGCATTTTATACATTTTTCCTGACATTTTTAGTTGCGTTTAGTTTTCTGTTTAGCTCAGAATTTCATGTTTAACTAAGTGTTTAGGTCAGCTGCTGTGCTCCTTCTCTTCCCAAGGCACTTATATTCATCATACATGTTCCTCAGTATCATTGTTCCATGATTAACCCCTCATACCCTGCATTTTAAACATTTTTCTTGACATTTTTAATTGCGTTTAGTTTTCTGTTTAGCTCAGAATTTCATGTTTAACTTAGTGTTTAGGTCAGCTGCTGTGCTCCTTCTCTTCCCATGGCACTTATATTCATCATACATGTTCCTCAGTATCATTGTTCCATGATTAACCCCTCATACCGTGCATTTTAAACATTTTTCTTGACATTTTTAGTTGCGTTTAGTTTTCTGTTTAGCTCAGAATTTCATGTTTAACTAAGTGTTTAGGTCAGCTGCTGTGCTCGTTCTCTTCCAATGGCACTTATATTCATCATACATGTTCCTCAGTATCATTGTTCCATGATTAACCCCTCATACCCTGCATTTTAAACATTTTTCTTGACATTTTTAGTTGCGTTTAGTTTTCTGTTTAGCTCAGAATTTCATGTTTAACTTAGTGTTTAGGTCAGCTGCTGTGCTCCTTCTCTTCCCATGGCACTTATATTCATCATACATGTTCCTCAGTATCATTGTTCCATGATTAACCCCTCATACCCTGCATTTTAAACATTTTTCTTGACATTTTTAGTTGCATTTAGTTTTCTGTTTAGCTCGGAATTTCATGTTTAACTTAGTGTTTAGGTCAGCTGCTGTGCTCCTTCTCTTCCCATTGCACTTATATTCATTACACGTGTTCCTCAGTATCATTGTTCCATGATTAACCCCTCATACCCTGCATTTTGAACGTTTTTCTTCACATTTTTAGTTGCGTTTAGTTTTCTGTTTAGCTCAGAATTTCATGTTTAACTAAGTGTTTAGGTCAGCTGCTGTGTTCCTTCTCTTCCCATGGCACTTATATTCATCATACATGTTCCTCAGTATCATTGTTCCATGATTAACCCCTCATACCCTGCATTTTAAACATTTTTCTTGACATTTTTAGTTGCGTTTAGTTTTCTGTTTAGCTCAGAATTTCATGTTTAACTTAGTGTTTAGGTCAGCTGCTGTGTTCCTTCTCTTCCCATGGCACTTATATTCATCATACATGTTCCTCAGTATCATTGTTCCATGATTAACCCCTCATACTCTGCATTTTAAACATTTTTCTTGACATTTTTATTTGCGTTTAGTTTTCTGTTTCGGTCAGAATTTCATGTTTCACTTAGTGTTTATGTCAGTTTCTGTGTTTTACTTTTATGAGGTTGTGTTTAGGTAAGCTTTGTCGCATGTTATGAGCCTGTTTGATACAGTTCTTGTGTTTGCCAAAGTTACTATCAAAGAGGAATGTTGGTGAGCTATAGGGCGTTGGAGTCCTTCTTGTTGGTAATCGGTTGAACACGATTGAATTTGGTTCCTGAAACTGTCAGGGTATTCTGATTATAGAGTACTGTGAATACAAACGTAGACAGAGAAATTTTACCGGTTCACGACTGGGTAACAATCTGGTTGAAATTCGCTGCACGCTTTTTTCCACAATACTATGGATCTCATTTCTCAAAAAATGTTTAGCGCTAGGAGCTTTTGATTTGTCAGAAACTTTTTCCGTTCCATTTTGGTATCAGGAATTAAATTCGGTTTCGGCTCGTTTTTAGCTCACCAACTTTAGTTGTGTGAGCTTATGGCATGGCTCGATCGGTCGGCGTCGGCGTCGGCGTCAGCGTACGTGTCCAATAATGTTAAAGTTTCTGTTTAGGTCACTTATTCGCCCTATTTCCATATCATGGCTTTTATAATGCTTCTATATGATGATTATTATCATTTTACCATGATTTAACCCCTCATACCCAACATTTTAGGCATTTTTCTTGACATTTTTAGTTGCGTTTAGTTTTCTGTTTAGCTCAGAATTTCATGTTTAACTAAGTGTTTAGGTCAGCTGCTGTGCTCTTTCTCTTCCAATGGCACTTATATTCACCATACATGTTCCTCAGTATCATTGTTCCATGATTAACCCCTCATACCCTGCATTTTAAACATTTTTCTTGACATTTTTAGTTGCGTTTAGTTTTCTGTTTAGCTCGGAATTTCATGTTTAACTAAGTGTTTAGGTCAGCTTCTGTGATCCTTCTCTTCCAATGGCACTTATATTCATCATACATGTTCCTCAGTATCATTGTTCCATGATTAACCCCTCATACCCTGCATTTTAAACATTTTTCTTGACATTTTTAGTTGCGTTTAGTTTTCTGTTTAGCTCAGAATTTCATGTTTAACTAAGTGTTTAGGTCAGCTTCTGTGCTCTTTCTCTTCCAATGGCACTTATATTCATCATACATGTTCCTCAGTATCATTGTTCCATGATTAACCCCTCATACCCTGCATTTTAAACATTTTTCTTGACATTTTTAGTTGCGTTTAGTTTTCTGTTCAGCTCGGAATTTCATGTTTAACTTAGTGTTTAGGTCAGCTGCTGTGCTCCTTCTCTCCCCATGGCACTTATATTCATTATACATGTTCCTCAGTATCATTGTTCCATGATTAACCCCTCATACCCTGCATTTTAAACATTTTTCTTGACATTTTTAGTTGCGTTTAGTTTTCTGTTCAGCTCAGAATTTCATGTTTAACTAAGTGTTTAGGTCAGCTGCTGTGCTCCTTCTCTTCCAATGGCACTTATATTCATCATACATGTTCCTCAGTATCATTGTTCCATGATTAACCCCTCATACCCTGCATTTTAAACATTTTTCTTGACATTTTTAGTTGCGTTTAGTTTTCTGTTTAGCTCGGAATTTCATGTTTAACTTAGTGTTTAGGTCAGCTGCTGTGCTCCTTCTCTTCCCATGGCACTTATATTCATTATACATGTTCCTCAGTATCATTGTTCCATGATTAACCCCTCATACCCTGCATTTTAAACATTTTTCTTGGCATTTTTAGTTGCGTTTAGTTTTCTGTTTAGCTCAGAATTTCATGTTTAACTAAGTGTTTAGGTCAGCTGCTGTGCTCCTTCTCTTCCCATGGCACTTATATTCATCATACATGTTCCTCAGTATCATTGTTCCATGATTAACCCCTCATACACTGCATTTTAAACATTTTTCTTGACATTTTTAGTTGCGTTTAGTTTTCTGTTTAGCTCAGAATTTCATGTTTAACTTAGTGTTTAGGTCAGCTGCTGTGCTCCTTCTCTTCCCGTGGCACTTATATTCATCATACATGTTCCTCAGTATCATTGTTCCATGATTAACCCCTCATACCCTGCATTTTAAACATTTTTCTTGACATTTTTAGTTGCGTTTAGTTTTCTGTTTAGCTCGGAATTTCATGTTTAACTTAGTGTTTAGGTCAGCTGCTGTGCTCCTTCTCTTCCCATTGCACTTATATTCATTATACATGTTCCTCAGTATCATTGTTCCATGATTACCCCCTCATACCCTGCATTTTAAACGTTTTTCTTCACATTTTTAGTTGCGTTTAGTTTTCTGTTTAGCTCATAATTTCATGTTTAACTAAGTGTTTAGGTCAGCTGCTGTGCTCCTTCTCTTCCCATGGCACTTATATTCATCATACATGTTCCTCAGTATCATTGTCCCATGATTAACCCCTCATACCGTGCATTTTAAACATTTTTCTTGACATTTTGACATTTTTAGTTGCGTTTAGTTTTCTGTTTAGCTCAGAATTTCATGTTTAACTTAGTGTTTAGGTCAGCTGCTGTGTTCTTTCTCTTCCCATGGCACTTATATTCATCATACATGTTCCTCAGTATCATTGTTCCATGATTAACCCCTCATACCCTGCATTTTAAACATTTTTCTTGACATTTTTATTTGCGTTTAGTTTTCTGTTTCGCTCAGAATTTCATGTTTCACTTAGTGTTTATGTCAGTTTCTGTGTTTTACTTTTACGAGGTTGTGTTTAGGTAAGCTTTGTCGCATGTTATGAGCCTGTTTGATACAGTTCTTGTGTTTGCCAAAGTTACTATCAAAGAGGAATGTTGGTGAGCTATAGGGCGTTGGCGTCCTTCTTGTTTCTATTATGTTAATAACATATAATGAATAACATTCTATGCGTCTTTACTTGCCAAAAAATCTGCAATAATTTGAACGATACGGCTCACCACAAAAGCCCTGTCTGTATGTATTACAGTGGCGTAGGAACCGGGGGGTGGGGATGGGGGAGGGGGTAAGGGGGTATATCCCCCCTCCAAAAAAAAAATGTTTTTTTTCCTAAACTTTGAAAATCATATCTAGTATCTACACGAAAATAACCACATACATCTGCATATTCTGCATCATACTGGCGCACATAGAAACTGTTTGATCGGCACCATTTGCAGTGCATAGAAACGTTGGTAGCCGATGTCACTGACTGATTTGACGCTCAACAGGTTAACATCTTCCTCTCTGACATGCATCCTCCTTTAACCCTTTACCCAACGTAACGACCAAAACCGGCCAGCGCTATTCTCAAAAATCGCCAATTAATTTTCATGATTTTTTCATTTTTGTCTCCAAAACATAGGTTATGACCCCTCATTGGAACGAGCTCATCGAAAAAAAATTAGTTATTCAGGAATTTTTTTTGCAAATGTCGTCTGCTTTTCATGTTAACGGCCAAAACCGGCCAGCGCTATTCTCAAAAATCGCCTATTAATTTTCATGATTTTTTCATTTTTGTCTCCAAAACATAGGTTGTGACCCCTCATTGGAACGAGCTCGTTCCAATGAGGGGTCATAACCTATGTTTTGGAGACAAAAAATGAAAAAAAAATTAGTTATTCAAGATTTTTTTTTTGCAAATGTCGTCTGCTTTTCATGTTAGTTAAACGGATAAACACCAAAAATTAACAGCAACGATACCTTGAATTTTTCTCTTGAGAAGCAAGGAAATGAGCTCTCAGTAGTTCATATTTCACAAAATTTCCTGGTATCTCCCTCCCGGACTCTCCCTGGGTTTGGCTACGACCGTGCTGTCCCCTACAAGCTCCCGTTTACAATACCCCCCCCCCCCCCCCCCCCCCCCCCCCCCCATATTATAAGCTTCCTACGTCCCTGGTGTATTACCATGTGGTTGGGCTCAACTTCCTTTTGGTCACTTTTAGGCGTTATAAAGGATCAGTTACTGAACCTATTGATCCAGAAAGAAACATAAATTAGGGTAACAAATAAAATAAACTACATCTTAGCTATGTTGTGTTCTCATTGGCACGTTTTCTCCCTTATTCAGGCTTATTGACTCGTTCGTTCGACGTGTCATGAAGGGGGAAAACGTGACAATGAGAATACGACGTATTCGCCCCTTTGCCGCATAGACATATGGCCGATAGGGGCTCCTAGTCCATTTCCTACCAGTAAGATAGTTTTGTCATTTTATACACAGACACAGTAAAACGGTTCGTCCAGTGTTTACTGGGTCTCGTGGTTCGGTTTTCAGGTTTGCTGCAAAAAAAAAAAACGGAACCTAATCGGAAAAAAACACCCAGCTCTGAAAATGATATCCGAAAATACAAAATCTCAGATTATTGTTTACTTCATTTTTAGCTCACCTGGCCTAAAAGGCCATGCGAGCTTTTCTCATCACTTGGCGTCCGTCGTCGTCCGTCGGTCGTTGTCCGTCGTCCGTAAACTTTTCACATTTTTATCTTCTTCTCTGTAACCGCTGAGCCGGTGTGAACCAAACTTGGCAGGAATGATCTAAGGGAGGTCCTCTACAAACGATCCTCATTTTGTTCCCGTCGGATGAAAAACATGGCATCCAGAGGCATTCTTTGATTCTGGTTGGTGGATTTTCAAACATCTTCTCCTCTGAAACTGCCAGGCCAAATGTTTCGAAACATAAATGGTGACTGGGACCCCCTCTACCAACGATCCTCATTTAATATGGATCGGGTTACAAACATGGCCGCAGTTGTGGCTTATAGTTACTCTAGAAACCCTATGGGAAATCACATTTCCCTCTTCTTCTGTGGAAAAACAGAGGCGACGTGAAAACAAACCTGGCAGGGATAATCTATGGGAGGTCCTCTACAAACGATCCTCATTTTGTTCCCGAGGGTTGAAAAACATGGCCGCCAGAGGCATTCTTTGATTCTGAAAGGTGGATTTTCAAAACTTTTCTTCTCTGAAACTGCCAAATGTTTTGATACTTCACATAAGTAATGACTGGGACCCCCCCCCCCCCTACCAACGATCCTCATTTAATGTTGATCGGGTTGTAAACATGGCCACAATTCTGGCTTATAGTTACTATAGAAACCCTATGGGAAATCACAATTTCATCTTCTTCTCTGAATCTACTGAGCCGATGTGAACCACACTTCGTAGGAATGGTCTATGAGAGGATGGGAATATGTGGCCACCAGAGGCTATATTCTAATGCTTAACCCAATGCCTCTCTTGTCTGCACGAAAGAGCGGTACTGTCAGCAAAAATACTTGTTTTTTGAGAATCTGGTAAGGGTTGGTTCCAGTTTTCTCCACTGAGAACTGGGAAAAAAAACCCAAAATAATGTGTATACCGTACAAGTCAAACTAAGCTGTAGCATAACTGCAATAAACTAAGTAAACTGCTGCTCCTGCCCTGACAAGATCAGAATCTGACATTTTCTGGAAAGCTATCAGTGAGAGCTTTCCAGAAAATGATGTCAGCTTCTGGTCTTATCGGTGTAGGAAGAGAAAAAGATACACAGTTTATAGGATTATCCTACAACTTATTTTGACGTAACTGTATTGGAACTGTACATGGATGCTGATATATGCTCATTACTCATGTTCTTATCAGATAATCTTGGTTGTGGACAGGTGTTTGGAGAAAACAGAAGATTTTGCTAACATTCTTGCAATCATGTCAGCTTAGATGACAGTAATTATTGTATATCTTTTAAGATTTGACAAAAATTGGAGTAATATGTTTCCTGTAACCCTTTTACCTATCCAAAGCTATTTTGAAAAGAGAATACTGTCTGAAAAAAGTTGTAATTTTTCAAAAATATTTAACCTTCTTTTACTGATTTTTTTGTTGAAAACAGAATTCATAAATGTGTGCATTTTCAAGAAAATCTTCTTTGAAACTACAAGGCCAAATGGTTTGAAAACTTAGTGTGACACATTACTGTAAGCCCCCTCTACCAATGATCCCCATTTTAATCTTCATCGGGTTGCAATTATGGCTGCAATTGTGGCTCATAGTTACTATAGAAACCCTATAGGAAATCACATTTTCATCATCTTCACTGAAACTACTGAGCCAATGTGAACCAGACTTGACAGACATTGTCTATGAGAGGTTCTCTACAACTGTTACTCATTTTATTCCCGCTGGGTGAAAAAACGTGGCTGCCAGAAGCATTCTTTGATTCTGATTGGTCAATTTTGAAAACTCTTCTTCTCAGAAACCACAGGGCCAAATGTTTTAAAACTTTGCATGGTTGATAACTGTGACAACCTCCACCAACGTTCCTCATTTTAATGTTGATCGTATTGCAAACATGGCCACAATTGCGGTTTATAGTTACTGTAGAACAAAACTATAGGAAATCACATTTTCATCTTCTCTCTGGAACTATTGAGCTGACGTGAACCAAAACTTGGCAAGAATGGTCTATAGGAGGCCCTCTACAAACGATCCTCTTTTTGTTCCCGTTGGCTGGAAAATATGGCCACCAGAGACATTCTATGATTCTGTTTTATGGATTCAAATGTTTTGAAACTTCACGTGATTGAAGACTGGGACACCTTCTACCAATGATCCTCATGTAATGTTGATGTAATCTTGCAAAACATGGCCACAATTGCAGCTCATAGTTACCATGGAAAGCCTATGGGAAATCACATTTTTTATATGTATTTCCAGGTGAGCGATTACATGCTCTGTAGAGCATCTAGTTTTGATACAGTTTAGCTTGATTTGGCAATATTTTATTTATGAAATATCGAACAACTGGGGTATGTCACGACCGGATCGCGACCTGATCGACAAAAAAGGTCACTTTTCTGTTTAAAGTAACCGAACTAGAGAATTGTAATTTGTTGGACAAATTGTGGGCTTTCCCAACGTGAAAATGCAGACTACATATAGCAAAGCAAAGTGCTTGAAATTATCCATCCAAAGTTGGCTAATTTTGGCATTCTCTCACGGTTCTCTTATTCACGCCCTCATTTTGCTTGGGGGTTAAATCTTGAAATTAAAAAGTAAACAGTAACTTTCTTCTACAATCATTGTTGCATCTATCTATACCAAAATAATTGCTACAACAACCTTGCAATTAGAGGAAATGAGTACAGATGTTTGCAAAATTCACTGAAAATCAATATTTTTTCTGACAGTACTATTCTTTACATGGCCAACGCTTATATTGTGTTAAGCCCCAAAGCATAACTTACAGCAGAGGATTTGGTCATTAGGAATCTCTACCTATAGTAAAACAAAGTGTTTAGAATTAACCCTTTCCAAAATAACAGGAAGATGCATCCACAGTTAGCTACTTTTGGCATTTTCAGATGGTACTCTTACCCTCATTTGCTTAAGCGTTAAAGACGAGATTAAAAACTAAACAGTAACTTTCTTCTGAAAGCATTGTTGCATCTATGCATACAAAAATAATTGTTACAACAACCTCACAATTAAGAGAAATTTGCCCTTGAAGTTAGTAAATCTTGAAGATAAAATGATATATTCATATCGTTTGTGGCCAATAGGGGTTAATTTTGAAATATTTGTGTGGTGATTTTAGTGTATCATTATGCTCTTAATGTGTGGACATCAATCACAGACTGAGTGTCTGAAAAGAGACATGGACTAATCTTGAATCTTGGTATTCGAATGAACATGTACAAGTTGAGCGTACTCCAATTCAAGGCCTGACAACTGGGTGAGGGTTAAAACTTGGAATAAAACATATAACAGCAAAATTGTTCTTGGATGAATGCCCTATCTTTTCATGGGAAAGATTTTGAGACAATATGGCTTCAGTGCTGAGAAATTGCATGTAAATGTTGGCGAAAATAACAATTATTCCGACAGTACCCTTATGGGAAGTCTCAAATCTGCCAAGGGTTAAACTATTAATAATAACATATAGAACAAAATTTGTCATACTTTGACTGCTGCATGCATATATAGAAAATATTCGGAGCTCAATCAATTAAAAATGGAGTAAATTGTCACCTAAACGTACCAAATTCTGAAAAATTGGAGTTTTTTTGGACGGTACCTACTTTTATGCAACCACAATGGGATAGGGTTAAACTTTACTACCAAACTTACAACAGCAAATATACTCGGTAGTCAATTGTGAATACGTACATGAAAAGTGTTTGAAATTAACCCTTTACACAATGATAGAAAAAGCAACCGAAGGTAACCAATTTTTGTCATTTTCAAACGGTACTCTTATTCTCGCCCTCATTGTGCATGAGGGTTAAATCTGAGATTCAAAAGTAAACAGTAACTATCTTCTACAATCATTGTTGCATCTATCCATACCAAAATAATTGTTACAACAACCTTATAATTAGAGAAATGTGCCCCCTTGAATTTGGTCATATACTCGCCCAAAAAAGAAAGTGTGCATTGCAGAAATTGATCAAACTCCAAAAAAATAATTTCGTAGGTGTAAAGAGTGTTAACCTGTTCATGAATAAGTTATATTGAACACAAAAACAGCTTTCCCCGTTAAAATTGCATTAACGTTAAATGACGTGCTGCACGTTTGTGAAAAGGCATGTTTTGCACGTGGAGAGTCTGAAAATTCATGCAGCAGTGTGAATCCTTGGGTATTTAAACACTAAAGTAAGGCCTTCCTATCATTCACATTCACACTTGCGCTGCTGTTAAAACGACTCCACATTAGCATGCCAAGATTGACAATGAATCAACGTCTCCTTGCACTGGGTATGATTAGAGCTGGCAGAACACACAGAGAGGTTGCCCAGCATTTGAACTGCCACCGTAACACTGTAGACAGGCTAGTCCATCGACATGCACAATATGATGACATTCGAGACCGACCCCGCTCCGGGAGACCCCGAGTTACCACCCCCTGCACAAGATCGGTATATCCGTATCGTCTATCTCCGGAAACGGCAACAAACGTCAACGACGACAGCCAGAACATCCCTAACCTGAGATGGATACATCCTCAAACAGTAATCAACTGCCTGAGAGAATACGGCTAACGTCCTCAAAGACCTGCAATTCATCCGATTTTGACGTTATGTCATCGTCATGCTCGACTGCAGTGGTGTAGAGTAGGGTTAGGGTTAGCCTAACCTAACCCTAAACCTAACCCTACCCTAACCCTAACCTTAAACTAACCCTAACCCTAACCCTACCTAATCTAACCCTAATCCTACTCTAACCCACGTCCATGCTAACTTGTTCACTTCCATGAGGCGTAGATGCACAGCAGTACTCGATGCAGACGGAGGTCATACCAGATATTGAGTGTGTAACTTTTGTGTTGGACCCTTAGTGTCTTTGACTCTGCATGGCACCAAGAGTATTCGTCGTAGCGTAATGAAATTTCTCGTGTTGATCATAAATTGATTCATCTGTGATTGAATAAAATTTCCATGAATGAAAATGATATATATCTTTTTTTAGTGTCATTTTTTAGCATGCACACTTTCTTTTTTGGGAGAGTATATTTTGAAGAAAAAAGCTATATTAATGTAATTTTTGGTCAATGGGGGTTAATATTGAAAGATTTGAGTGGTGATTGTGGTGTATCATATTATGCTCTAAATGTGTGGAAATTTTGAGCTAAATAACTGTAAACAATTTTGAGACTTTAGAAAAATGGTGAAATTCTGAAGATTTTGGCAGAATATTTTGAAAATAAGTGTTTTCACAGACATGACGATACCGCATTTCACTGGATTTTATGACATTACATAAGTATGCCAAATTTGGTTAAAATCGTACAGCTTGGTTTTGAGCAGTTCAACAGACAAAATTCAAGGAGGAAAAAAAAAAATTTAAAAAAAAAAAAAAAAAAAAATAGAGAAGAAAAATTTTGAAAAAGAAGAATAACAAGTGTCTTTCCCAAACTGGGTTTGGGAAAGCCTAATGATAAATGCCAGAATTTGAGCACGAGTCAGTTGCAATTGTCATCTTTGTTCCAGAAACCTGGATACTGTGAATTAGGGCTGATGTGGCTAGAAATTGGCCTGATTTATTTTAGCCATAATAAATATCGTCCCCTATGTTCCAATGTGTTCTGTTTGCCTACTGCCACATAGAACACATTGGAACTCAATGGACGCACTGCTCCCACTCCCCATGGCTCCTGAAAAACTAAATTAAGAGGGGCCATAATTGCTCTCTTAAATCTTTGAAAATTGCTTATAACTTGCCGTAATTTGGCATACAAATCAACTTGCCCATTAAAACCAATGAATATTGCTCCCCACTGAGTGATTTTAGGAGGGCTGGTGTAGCTCTCTTGTGATTTTCTAACAATTAGACCTGCTGAGTGAACTGCAACAATAATTTTTTTACGTAACACTGTTTTATCCTCTAGTTAGCTGCACGATGAACGTTCTTTACAGCTGGTGCTGCAAAGTTGCATTTCGCAATTGTCTCAAACTCAGCTAGTATTGTCTAAAGAGCACAAGCAAAACACATTAGGAGATTACTATGAGTCTAAAGAGGTCACACACCTATAAAAATTCATCGTCCATTGGCATTCACCAGGAAGGGGAGGTGGGGTGATTGAGGATTTTGGCAGAAATGTACCGGAGAACAGGGGTCAGGCCAAAAACATATTCGGGCAGGCTGAGTGATAACTAAACAGAAGCCATTTTGGGAGAATACACAGATGGCTCAGTTCGGTGGGTTGCAAGGGGATACTGCGATTCTAATTAGTCGTCTTCTTTTTTCTTCTATCTAGCTTTTACCCACTTCCTTGTCCACACGATAACCCGGAATACGAATCTTCCTATCTCGCTGTTTTTTTTCATACCGAGTGACAGACTGTCACTAGTACAGTAGAATCCTCTTAATTGAATATCCATTTTGCCAGTGAAAATTATTCAATTAACAGGAGTATACAATTTATAGGGATTTGGTCAGTTTCCTTTGTTCTGGAGGTAAACTGAGCATTTATTCTATTATATCTTGTTTGACAGAGCTCATAGAGCTCTGTCAAACAAGATATAATAGAATAAATGCCTGTATTCGATGTAGTGAGGTCAAAAAGGTTGATAAATAAGGGGAATTTGGTGCGTGTCACAGTAATTTTTTCGACAATTACAAAACTTTATATACAATTAACAGGAGTTTACTCTACAACCCATATGCAATTAACAGATCAAATTTGTACTGAAGGTATGGTAAATGGTTTTGTGTTTGAAAATGATATTCAATTAACAGGAATATACAATTAAGAGATATCCAACTAAGTGAGCTCCACTGTACTCATCCACGTATGTTTTTCGGGCTCATAGGGGCATTGGGTGTAGGTGTGGGGGGGGGGGGGGGGGTAAAAGTGGTAAACCCTAATATCTCATGTATGGCATGATCTATGGACTTAAGACCAACACCAAATGAGTCGAAACTCAATGGAGGTATCAAAATGTAGGTCAAAGTCACTAAGACCACGAAGGTGTCACCGTGCTTTTTTCAGAATTGCTGGAAATCGTATGTTATAACCCTCCTCCCCCCCCCCCCCCCCCCTGTATTCTCTAAGTTCGTATCGTACATATATGTCTACTCTCAAAAAGTGACGGGCTGTGTTTCATCACTCCAAAAACTATGGGGAGCGAACATGTTTGAAAGTGGGTCACACTCATATCTAAAACATCGTATAACCTATGGATCAGGTGCCAACACCAAATGAGTCGAAATTCAACGGAGGTTTAAATTGGGGATTAAGGCCACCCAGGGGTCATTGGTTGTATTTTATGAGAATTGCTGGAAATCGCATTTCATGGCTCTCTAATGCATTCCCTAAGTTTATACATTTTTTTCTACATTCAAAAAAAAAATGAACGGGTTTAATTCATCACTCCAAAAAGTGCATGGATCACCGCCCTATCTTAAGCATGGTATAACCGATGGACCTAGGTCCAATACTTATTGAGTTGAAATTCAATGGAGGTTCAAAATACGCGTCGAGGTCACTGAGATCACCCAGTGGTCATTGAGTGGATTGTTAAGACTTTCTTGAAGTTGCACTTTGCGACCCTTTAGTGCATTCCTGAAGTTCATACGTGCATTTTACATTCAAAAAAGTGTGCGAGGCCAAACATTTTGAAAGTGGGTCATGCTCATATCTCAAGAATGGTATAACTTTTGCCCCTGGGATCAACACCAAATGAGTGGAAACCCAATGGGGCTTCAAAATATGAGCCACTGAGGTTAACCAGGGATTAATGAGTGCAATTTTCAGAATTGTTGGAAATCGCATTTTATCCCCCCCCCTCCCCCCCCCCCCCCCCCCCCCCCCCGCAATGCATTCCCGAAGTTCATACATGTATTTTTTACACTTAAAAAACTGAACGGAGCCAATTATTTTGAAAGTGGTTCACGTTTGATATTTCAAGCATGGTAGAACCCATGGACCTTTGACCAACATTAAATGAGATGACACTCAGTGAAGGTTCAAAATATGGGTTGAGGCCACTGAGGTCACCCATGACTCATTGAGGGCATTTTCATGATTTTTAGTTCAACTTTGACGTAAGTCAAATTTGAGCTCATGCCATGGCCAGTCGTCCGTCTGTCCGTCAACAATTCAATACGGCTCGGGCTAGAAGCCGTATATATGTACCGATCTTTACGAAACTTCTTCTTGGGTACCTTTGTTATCACCGTGGGACGAGAACGAGTGTTTTGGGTTCGGTCAGAAATTCAAGACTGCTGCTGGCAGCCATTTTGCACAAAATTAGGTGCAATCAGATTTTTGCGCAGAACTTCCATATGAAAGCTCTGATTCGAATAATTTCTTGTATGAATGTTTAGTACCATGGGATACATCACATATAATACGGATTTTTTCTTGTGCGTAAATTATGCAAATTACACTAACTTTGATTCATTTTGTGTTACTTTCAGCACTGTAAGTGCAAATACCAATACGGCTCGGGCTAGAGGCTGTATTTATGAACCGATCTTTACGAAATTTCTTGAGCCCCTTTGTTATCACCGTGGGATGAGAACGAGTGTTTTGGGGTCCGGTCTGAAATTCAAGATGGCCGCTGGCAGCCATTTTGTACAAAATTAGGTGCAATCAGATTTTTGCCCAGAACTTCCATATGAAAGCTCTGATTTGAATAATTTTTTGTATGAATGTTTAGTACCATGGGATACATCATATATAATACGGGTTTTTTTCTTATGCATAAATTATGCCAATTAGACTAACTTTGATCTATTTAGTGTTACTTTCAGCACTGTAACTGCAAATGCCAATACGGCTCTGGATAGAGGCCGTATTTATGAACTGATCTTTACGAAACTTCTTGAGTACCTTTGCTATCACCGTGGGACGAGAACGAGTGGTTTTGGGTGCGGTCCGAAATTCAAGATGGCCACCAGCAGCCATTTTGTAACTTAGTACAATCAGTGTTTTGTACAGAACTTCTGTATGAAAGTTCTGATTTGAATAATTTTTTGTATGAATGTTTAGTAACATGGAATACATCACATATAATACGGGTTTTTTTCTCGTGCAGAAATTATGTAAATTAGATGAACTTTGATTTATTCAGTGCTACTTATACACTGTAAGTGCACATTTCAAATCGTCTAGGGCTGGAGGCTGTATTCTTGAACTGATCTTCACGAAACTTCTTGGGTACCTTTGTTATCACCTTAGGACGGGAACGAGTGTTTCTGGGTGCGATCCAAAATTCAAGATGGCTGCCAGTGGACATTTTGTACCGAAATTAGGTCCAATCAGTTTTTTGTTCACAACTTCTATACAGCTCAGGCTAGAGGCCGTATTCACGAACCGATCTTTACGAAACTTCTTGGGTACCTTTGTTATCACCGTGGGACGAGAACAAGTGTTTTTGGGTGTGGTCCTGAATTCAAGATGGCCGCCAGCAGCCATTTTGTACCAAAATTAGTGCAATCAGTTTTTTGTACAGAACATCTGTATGAAAGTTCTGATTTGAATAACTTTTTGTAGGAATGTTTAGTAACATGGAATGCATCACATATAATACGGGTTTTTTCTCGTGCAGAAATTATGCAAATTAGATGAACTTTAATTTATTCAGTGCTACTTATACACAGAAAGTGCACATGTTAATACAGCTCAGGTTAGCGTCTGTATTTATGAACCAATCTTCACGAAACTTCTTGGGGTACCTTTGTTATCGCCTTGTGACAGGAACAAGTGTTTTGGGGTGCCTTTGTTGTCACTGTGCTATATTTTTGGGTTCAATCAGACCCACTCTGGGACTCAAAGATTTCTTTTCTGGTTTAGCATCTAACTGTCACCCCACTTTTACAATACTTTACCTATATATTTGTTACAGGCTACGGTCAGCATCTATGTACAGACCGTTACAATGCTTTACATGTACCTTTGTTATCAGGTCATTACCTAGATGTTTGTCATTGCTGTGTCATATACTATACATGTACATGTCTTAAACAAGTTGAGCTACAGTGTCATTGACACTTTCATTTGGAAATCGTATTTATGACCCCCTCCCTCCCCAATGCTTACTCGAAGTTCGTTCGTGTATTTTTACACTCTAAAAAAGGGGAGGGGCGGGGTTGAAAGTGATTCACGCTTATATCTCAAGCATGGTATGACCTACATGTATGAACGGGCGAACAGCACCAAATGAGAGGATATACCATGGAGGTTCAAAATATGTGTCTAGGTCACTTGGGTAACCCAGGGATCACTGTGCGCATTTTTTAGAATTGCTGGACATTTTAGCGTTAGCCAAACTCATGTCTCAAGCACGGTATGGGCCTATGGACCTAGAGCCAACATCAAATCAGTGGAAACTCACTGGAGGTTCAAAATATTGGTCAAAGTCACTAAGGCTACCCATCGGTCATTGAATGCGCTTTTCATAATTGCTGGAAAATGCATTTTTTTGCACAATGAAACTGCCGATAGCTTACGATGATATTACCATATAATTTATTTATTAATTGCTCCAGGTTACCAACTATCAGTTTACTTTCCTTGATAAGTACAAATCAGCTGATATGTTTGGCTTCTTCTGGCAATAATTCCAAATTATTGACACTTTCTGCCAACCATCGGGATGTTAGTCTGCTCCACGCACCATCTTGTGTTTGTCCTTTCGTCTCATCATTCAAGAACACATTTTATTTAGCGCAAACATTCATGTGCGCCGCTTTTAAAGGGTTACCTGTACACATAGACCTACCACAGAAGAAAAAAAACACACCGGTCCTGGGACCGGTGTGTTCTATTTGTTCTTTTGTGGCAGGTCCGTGCATACAGGTAAGGGGTATATTCCCCAGATTTGTGCAAGTGTGTCACTGCGTGCATGTCATTTGAAATCAACAAGTGCTTCCAGGCATAACTCGTGCCCATCTCCAATCTCTCTTGAAGGTATGAAGGCTCGTATGTCTTATCGCTGTGCATCATGCTTTGGTCAATTTATTGACGAAATGATGGCAGTGGTAATAATACTTGGTGATTTCGCTGATTTTTCGAGGCCCTCTATAATGAGAAGGCCTTCATCACCCCCCTCCACCCGGGTACTTCCTTCCCACTCTCCCCCTAATTTCACAGCGTTCAGACACATACTGTTTTATAATTCACTCACTGGCGATTTCTCAATCTCACCAAGTGTATATTGACCCTTTCACTCAATCTGTCACCCACTTATCCCTCATGATTTCATCTCATTGTCGCATTAGTGTTATTCTACTAGGCACGCATTTGTGGTATTCTGAAATGAAATGTTCCAGAGTCTAAGTTACTCCTAAGCCGCAGGTTTTCCACACTCTTTCCGCACGCCCCCCCCCCCCCCCCCCCCCCCAGTTCAGTGACTTTGATCTCACATCGAACAACAAATACAATCACCCGCCAACCCACCCACCCACCCGTCCAAAAGATCTATCTTCGCACTTCTCAACAGCCCGCGCGTCTTTTTGCATAACTCATCCAAAAAAGCTTTAACTTAACTCCGGCTCGCCAGTTTCTATGGTGAAACTAAAAAAGCCATTATTTGTTCATGTGCGTGTGAGAACGGGCATACTTATAGCTTGATAGCTCGATAGCTTAAAACTAATCTTACCGTCTTGGGAACGACTGCCCTCAACACCAGTGGCGATCAATTTTTATTTCAAGGAATATTGACCAATTGACAAAGGATAATGAGGGGCATTGAATTGAAATTGATTTTGTGAAGCGTTGTATGGAATGAAATGTAAATGTATTGTATAAAACAAGTTTTGTTGCAATGATGGCGACATGGAAGTGCATTTGTGTATCGAATTTATCAAATCATTCCATGCCATCGATCTGTAGATTAGAATTACAAGTGAAATAATTATATTGATATTCAGACATTAGTATGCAGAGGATTAAACAAGAGAAAGGCAAAGTAGTGGCAGCAGGGCCATGAGGATGGGGGTAACAAGAACCTGTAAGGGGCCCTGGGACACTTAACGCACCGGGCCGACCATGGTTCGGTCCAGTGTGAGAATATTTTGAAAATCGGAGCCAAAAAAGTAAAATCCTTCTCTCTCTAGGTGTTCAGCGAGGAGAGGGAGTGGGGGGGGGGGGGGGGGTATTACTGAACCAAATATCACACATTTTCCATGGGGTAATTGGCGTTGAATCAGCTGACTCTGAATTGGTGACAACCAAGGGGAAACAAACCGTCAGAGAACAGGTCATGGAGGATTGTTTCCTAAATTGACGAGATAGGGCAAAACCAAAGAGGTGTTTGTGTGGCCTGCGTGATAAAGAGAAGCTAGGTTTTGAAGAGTACCACCTTGATGGCACCTTTGGGAGGCCACAACTGTTATGCTGAGGTCGCCGGAACTTTGGGGGAAAATTGGAAAAGACAATGAAAAGGAGTGCCAAATGTGTAATTTAGGAGTAGTGGAAACCCTATAATACTTTCTATTGGAATATCCAAAATATCAGTCTAACAGAATAAGACTCACTGGGAGTATTATGGAGAAGTAGAATGGGAGCATGAAGGATATGTGGGCATTGGATGACAAAAATGAGAGAGCTAGTATGCTTATCGGAGAGATTGGGAAGGATGGGGTATGGGATGTCAAACAGTTCATTCCCGGGTATTGGGAGGAAAGGCGCGGCACAGGGATAGGGATGCATCTGGAAGCACAGGAGTTACTCCAGGCCTTCCAGTCGGAGAACCTTGACGAATCAGCGGCCGACCAAAGTGTTAGTATTATTACATTTGCTGGCAACTGGGTAGTTAACTAGCGGACGGTGTGATAATTGAATTGAATACCCAAACAATTCATAATTATTGCTTAAGGGACAGAAAACTCGCAGCATGTCTATGGAATAGCGATCGTAAAAAACATTGAGTCAATGGACCCCCATTACCAATGAACCCCTCACCCCCAGGGGCAGAGTCCCTGGCTGCCGCCCACCCTGGCCCATAAGACAAGCCGTCACTCGAAAGGCAACATAATACCGAATGTGATGTGTTTACCAGGGTTACGTGCAAAAGCTGAGATGGAAAGCCAAGCATACAACAGCTTAATGTTTGAGGTTATTTCATTGGGCTGGTGATATTCTGTGATGTAACACACAGTTAGAAAGGGTTTGCAGAGTACTTTCCAACAGTGTGATAAATAGAGAGTAATCGCTTGGCTGGACTGGTTACGTGAAATAATTCATGAGAGGTGAGGGACGTGTACAAACACGAGTGCGCGAATGCGCACGAGTGTTTTACAATATATATAGTCCCTCGCCTCGAATGTTTATTACTTTTCATTATTAACGATAATTATATTATTTAACCCTTTACCTAACGTAACTGCCAAAACGGCCAGCGCTATTCTCAAAAATCGCCAATTAATTTTCATTATTTTTCATTTTTTGTCTCTAAAACATAGATTATGACCCTCATTGGAACGAGCTCGTCGCGCTCGTTCCAATGAGGGGTCATAACCTATGTTTTTGAGACAAAAAATGTTCATAATAGTCTGCTTTTCATGTTAGGTAAAGGGTTTAAAAAAAAACAATGAAGTCCCCATTACACCCACGGCAAAGCGTCTTCGTTTGCGCGCACGGATACATGACCCAATTGTTGATTGCATAATTCACTTGTAAAGTTACCGTTTAAAATCAAACCGGAAAATTCCAGTAAATCACACTTTGGAAAGTAATAATAGAGGATATCCATTCCCAAAGTCGATGTTGTTCTACCATCATTCTGAAGCAGACTTAGGTATTGGAAAAAAAAATACCAAGGGCAATTTGAGTTAGATTTCTTACTATTTGTCTAAGTCTATAAATATAGGGAAACAAAAAAATGGTTTCCATACAATCCCGAATTCTGTGATCTGCATGGAGCGAGAATTACCCCAGGTAATGCAAATTACATGTAACTTTACCCCATTTTCAATAAACACTGATGTTCAATTAAGCCTCAAAATTTCCCCAGATAGTGCCACTTGCGGCACTGGCATTTTTCAAACATTTCTCAGGGACTCTCCCCAGCAGTGGGATGTCGAGACCCATTATAGTTATCTTCTTCACAATAATGTAATTGCTCGTATCTTTGTAAACTATACTACAAATAAATTCATTCATTCATTCATTCATTCATTCATTCATTCATTCATTCATTCATTCCAGTGGCGGCGCCATGGGGAGGGGGGGGTATGGGGGCGGGGTACTTACCCTTCCACTTTTTTCGCCAAGCGTAGCAAAAAAATACTATCATTTTAATTTTTGTATTGAACGTTGCTGTATAATGGTGGGTATGCTTAATTCCATATTCCCAAGTGCACTAAATCAGAGAAGTTTTTAAATTATGTTTGTATGTGCCCCCCCCCCCCCCCCCCCACACACACACACACATACACACACATTAGCTGCAAACAACCAACAAGAGTGTTCAAACGGTCTGAAACATACCGCTTAAGAGTATTCAAGGAATGCTAGAATCGAGAGCGTGCAACGCATCCGTTTGGAATGCAGCCTACTTTCATTTTCGATTTGAGTGTCGTTTGTGCTTTGTGCTCGCACTTTACAACAGCGTTCTTCCGTTAAAATGTTACCATGTACGATGTTTTCTATAACTGAAAGACCTAACCAATAAGTTTCAAAAGGATAAAACTGTTTTAATTTAATTGTCTCAGAATGCTCCAGAGAACACCATTTACAACGTAAGTTTTAAAAATTTTCTCAACTTAAGGGAGGGGACACCCCCTCCCGAAATTGCCATATCTTTAAAAACGTTAATGGCTCATTTCAACCAATTTACAGTCATAATTGGGAAATATAATTGTAAAATGTACATCTGTAAAAAATTTTTTATAGTATTCGCCCCTGGTCTTGTCAGCGAGATGGAATGTGACACCCCAAATTTATTGATAATTGTAATAATTTAATAATTGAAAAGTGTGTGATTCAGTCATTTTGTCATTCCGTCCAGCTAAAAAATTCCATCGTGCGGGTGGGGCTTCACGGCTGGGGCCCGCTAGTTTATTATATGGTAGTGGATATTTATAAATTGAATACAATCCCTGAAATGGAAACAAGGGTGTTTGTCTAGTTTGAGGGCAAAGAGACTTGAGTTTTTATTCTACGTTTGTAAAATTTAGCCTCGAAAATGTGCAGGTGTCCTGTACTACTCAAAGTTTGCTAAGCACCAAATATTTGACACATCACTGTGGAATTTGCTTGTGACATATTTGCGGTATTTTTGGTGGATATGATTGAGGAATGTATTGCGATGGCCCCCAGTGATTACATTAGCTCTCTTGACAGGCAGACTTTTCGTGACAGTCATGGAAAGCATGTACCCCTTGATTTTCATGATGTTTTTGTGTACTGTCTACATGTACATGACATGTGTAGGGTATTAATCTTCATTTCAACACAAACCCTTGTGATTTAATGATTGAATATGACAAATGCAAATGTAAGAAGACATTTGTCTGAAGCAGAAATGTGGCGGGCTGTAGGGATGGTGGAGCAAAGGGCTACCCATCGTCAGGTGGTGAAGCCTTTGGTGTGCACCATACGGTGATCACCAGAGCCTGGGCAAGATTTCAGCAGTATGGCACATCAGTAAGACGGCATGGTGGTGGCTGAGACAGGGCAACATCTGCAGCTGAAGACCGGTTTTTGATCATTCAGTCACGTAGGAATCGCTTTGTCACAGCACCCCAGCTTCGCAGTGACCTTCAGAACGCATCCGGGGTAAATGTTTCGACGCAGACTATCCGGGCAAGGTTGCACGAAGGTGGTCTCCTATCGCGAAGACCATGTATTCGAATTCCACTGTCCCAGAACCACCGCCAGGCACGATATGAATGGGCCATGGGCCACGTTGGGTGGACCAGAGAAGATTGGCGTCCTGTCCTTTTTACAGATGATTCAAGGTACTGTCTAGACCACACAGATAGGCGTTATAGGGTATGGAGAAGACCAGGAGAGCGATTCCATGCAGCCAACATTGCTGAGCATGACCGCTATGGTGGAGGGTCAATCATGGTCTGGGGCGGCATCAGTTGAGATGGACATACAAAGCTCTGTGTCCTTGAACGTGGTACATTGACTGCACAACGGTATATTGATGAGATCCTGGATGTCCACGTCAGATTGTATGCAGGTGCAGTGGGTGATAGATTCATTCTGATAGACGATAATGCCAGTCTTCATGTTGCCCATGCTGTCGGGGAGTACAGGGGGAGGGGATTGCGCGTATGGACTGGCCAACAAGATCCCCTGACCTCAATCCAATCGAACATGTCTGGAATGCGTTGCAGCTTGCAATTTCAGCCCGTCCAGTCCAGCCAAGAAGTGTCCAGGAGCTTGGAGCCATGCTGGTCCATGAATGGAACAGCTTCCCGCAAAGGACCACCAGGAACCTAATTGGGAGCACGAGGAGGAGGCGTCGTCAAGCTGTAATTAACAGTAATGGGTCTCATACTCGATACTGAAGCCATACCAGTTCGCTCCGTCAACTTTTTGGTATATTGAAAAATTTCCTCTTTTACCAAAAATATCCATTTTACCTGGTTATCGTATTCAAAAGCTAAAAAATAATGTCAAACACAAATAAAATCTTAATTTCTGTACTTAAATCATTAAAGATATAATTAAATAAAAAAATATGCACTTTCCATTACAATATTTCAAACAAAACGGAAAAAGGTAGTTGGATGTTCTTGGTGCTTAGCAAACGTTGAGTAGTATATGATCCTCGTCTGAAACAGGTAGGATATGAGTTTGGAAAAGTTTGAGGAGCAAACTCTAACAATACTGACGAGCTATATTTGGTAATCAAAATGTGATAAAAATGACGAGATCCTCACAATATACAAATGCTTAGTAATACAGCAAGGAAAGGGGCCTAAAAAGTAATCACATCGAGTCGCAAAGCTAACTGAAATCAAAATAATTCACTGCCAGCGTTCATTGAGAGCCATTACCAGGAGAGATTAGACGGGGATGGGGATGGGGACGGAGATGAGGACGGGGATACTGGATGTGGGGGCTAATTGCATCTGCAGTCGAAGGCGGCAGTCGAGTCGGACGGTGGCGAAATGAGGTGTGGAAAGCGTTTCGCGTATATCAGGAGGAATTTTGTTATTTAACTGCTTCTTACCAGTTAATGGCTTTTTCTGTCTGTATGAAAATCGGCCCGATCCCTTTTTCTATACCCCCACCCCCCTCCCGGACTGAGAAACTGAAACCACCTCCCCACACCACCCCAATGACGCAACCCTCGATGTTAGGTTACGCGATGTCGCAAGAATTTCTCTTCAGCTTTATTTTTCATTTATTCACTCAGATGTCATGATGCGATATCAAATTCTCAAAGAGAGTCAGTGATGTTTTTCACGTGTCTATCTTAAAAGTGCTCTTTCTGTTCGGTGCTTGGTATTGCCTAATAAATCAATGGACGGGTCAACCGTTACTTGTTTCCAGTTCCTTATTCGACATTCGTTATCAACCAGTTTTATCGATTGACAACAATTGTCGAATAAGGGACTGGGACTGAAGACACCGGAGCAAATGATGGAGGTGTGAAGTCGCGTTTCGGAGTGGGAGAAAATTTCTAGATTTTCCATTGCGTTATATATATGGATCTGGGATGAAAGGTGCAACATATATCACCAGTTTGGAGGTATGTGTTAATATTGCCTTTCGGTTGTCTTGAATGTGTTTTGTGGGAGTTTTTCTGTAGTGTTTCCTGAGTTTCGTGTTACCTGGTGAAGGAAGTCATTCGATCGTGAACACTCATTTAACACCTAACACTTAATAACAAAACTGTTGTCATTGTTGTCATTGGTTTCAGCCTTTGACTGTGGACTGTTGTCAATCGTCGGCAAGCTGAACAAATTCAGACACTTCGGAGTTGTGAATTATGAATTTTGAATGACCTTCTCTGTCACCAGTGCGGATTGTCCGTTATTAAATTGTCACTGTATTCACGGTCTATTCATATAATATTAATATAACATTAATCCATGAGAAACGGAGTTAGCGAATTTTTCTATTTTTAACCCAGTTTGCGAATATTTAATCTGCTCTTTCAAAGTTCTCTTACGGCGTGTTGTCGTTTAAATTAGACAGTCGACATAATATTGACATTATACCTTCACCATGCCCACGTCCAGTCAGCGACAAAGCAAAGGAAATGCAGCGGTAGGGGGAGGAAACGACCGTCACTCCAGGGAGTCCAGTGAGTCCAGGGTCTCTGATAATCCAAATTCAAGACCTAAAACGAAAACGCTTCAGCCCAGTCAATCTATTCAGCCTGTCAAACAACAAAGTAAACGTCCATGTACAGACTTCAGTTTTTCTGATGAATCGATGTAACACGAGGATGTGGTTAGAGAGTTGTCGTCCCAGATTAAAGAGCAGCTGTTGGGGCTCTGCCCACCATTACAGATGTGAGTAGAATTATTGACACGAAAGTGGGAGACCTCCAGAAAAACATCATCGAAAATCTCCGCAAACGAATGGACAGTCTGGAAAAAAAACTAGAGTCGGCGAATTCGGAGAATAGTCTTTTACGCGAAGAAATAGACTGCTACAGGAGTGAAAACGATACACTGAAGAATGACCATACGAAAACTGTTAAAGAATTGCATGATGTTCGAAAATCTCAAAACGAAAGCGAACAGTACTCGAGAAAACACAATATCCGAGTGATAGGTCTCTCAGAAACGCGTGAGGAGAATGTGGCCAACATTTTTGCAGTATTGTAAATAAGAGTCAAGAACATGTAAAATTAGAAATGAGTGATTTAGTTGCCGCTCATCGCCTGCCCTCCAGAGGTTCTCCGAGGCCATGCTTGATAAAGTTTTTGAGAGCTGAAAAGCGCAATGAAGTTTTCCAGCAACGGAAACAGTTTTCATTTAACACTGACTGCAATAAGGGAACGCCAATCAAAATAAAAGACGATTTGACTAAATCTAATCTTGAACTGATTAGCCGGCTGTACAACCACAAAGAAATCACGCCAGCCTATCACCGTAACGGTAAAATATGGGGTGTTACGACAACAGGGGCCAAACTCAAGTTTGACATCTATGACAACATTAACGATGTCATTTCCACTGTTAAACAGGGAAATCAAAAATAAATAAATCCCTAATGCCTTGGCAGGTCGCGTGTACAATTTAAAGATTGGATTGTCTCTTGTTGAACCAAAGCTCATGGTTCCTCATCGGAACGAGTTTACCGATCCCCTTCCGATGGGGGACCATGGGTTGTGGTTTGCCAATCTGTATGTTTGTGTTGAAAAGTGAAAACCGGCCTATAACTGGAAATGTAACCATATACGCAACGAACTGAAAGAAAAAGTGAACCATTGAACTTTTTTCTTTTTTTTTTTTTTGAAACGTATTCTGTCAGAATACTGCGGGTCTGGGTAATACCTGGTTGCCTCTTACCAGGGCAAGCTCATCTAGCCCGAGCCAATGGGGGGTGGGGTGGGGGATAATGTGTTATGGTTTGCTAAACTGAATGTTTCCTGTTGAAATTATTTCTGTTAGGATAAGCCTAAAATTCGGGACATAACCCCTCACCCAACGAATTAGTGGGAAAAACACCTATTGGATATGATCTTGCTATTTTCTTTAAATCCACGACTTTGATGCATAGCTCATGATCCCTCATCTGAGCGAGCTCTTTGAGCCCACTCCGATGGGGGATCATGGGTTATGATATGCCAGACTGAGTGTTTGTTGATGAGAAGGAGCTAGCCTCACCTCCTTTGAAATCTACGAATCTGTGTCGTGGCACATGACCCATCATCGGAGCGGGCTCATTGAGCCCACTCCGATGGGGGATCATAGGTTATGACATGCCAGACTGAGTGTTTGTTGATGAGAAGGAACTAGCCTATTATACGAAGTATAACCCTTTACCCTATTAATCAAAGAGAAAAAAAATCTTGTAATATGAATCCTTGTCACTTTCTCCTCATTTATGATTCGCTTACAAACCGATGATTGCCAAATAGACTACCGAAATTCAAGTTGTCAGATTACGCCGACGTGTTTCGCATTGAAATGAATTTTGTCGGAATGAGTCTGACATAGGACTTAAGACTCCCTACCCAACGAATTTTGGAAAAAAAACATCCCTCGTAGTATGAATCATGTCTTTCACGTCGAATTGGAGGGAAACACCTTGTAACATGAATCCTTGTTACGTTCTCATAATCTTTGATTCTGGGTTATAACTTATGGCCCCTCATCGGAACGGGCTCATTGAGCCCGCATTGATGAGAGTCATGGATTGTGATTTGTCATGGTTGTGGTTGCCAAACTGAGTATCCGCTGTTGAAATTCATTCAATCGGAATAAGCCGATTATATTCAAAATATTGCCGCTTACCCAACAAATTTGGAAATTACCCCCAATGGAATGCATCAATTATTCTATTCCCAGGTTACGAAGTTAGGGGCCCTAACTTATTGTTGAAATTCACCCTGTCTGAATACGCCTAAAAATTCAAAATATGATCCCTTACTGGAAGTCTGAGTCTAAACACGAAACATATCCCTTCACCCCAAATTTAGTAAAAAATATCTTTTGTAACTTTTTTAAACTTATGATTCGGGATCATAGCTAATCACCCCTCATCGGTGTGAGCTCATCGAGCCCATTCCGATGAGGGGTCATGAGATTTGCCGAATCGATTGTTCCCTGTTGGATTTTGGAATTTAGGAAAACATATCCCTTGTAGTATTATATGAATCGTGTGAACTTTATGAATCTGTGTCATAGGTCATGGCCCCTCATCGGAGAGAGGGGGCCTCTGTTGCATCTAACCTAAAATAAGACCCTTCATCCTACGAATTGAGTAATCACTTGTGATATAATTTTGTCACCTCCTTTGAAATCTACGAATCTATGTCATGGCACATGATCCCTCATCGGAGTGGGCTCATTGAGCCCACTCCGATGGGGGATCATGGGTTATGATATGCCAGACTGAGTGTTTGTTGGCGAGAAGGAACTGGCCTCACCTCCTTTGAAATCTACGAATCTGTGTCATGGCACATGACCCCTCATCGGAGCGGGCTCATTGGGCCCACTCCGATGGGGGATCATGGGTTATGATATGCCAGACTGAGTGTTTGTTGATGAGAAGGAACTAGCCTATTATACAAAATATAACCGAAAAAAAATCTTACCCCCAATGGAATGCATCAATTATTCTCCTCCCAAATTAACATTCGGGGCCCTAACTTATTGTTGAAATTCACCCTGTCTGAATACGCCTAAAAATTCAAAATATGATCCCTTACTGGAGGTCTGAGTCTAAACACAAAACATATCCCTTCACCCCAAATTTTGTAAAAAATATCTCTTGTAACTTTTTTTTAAACTTATGATTCGGGATCATAGCTAGTTACCCCTCATCGGGGCGAGCTCATCGAGCCCGTTCCGATGAGGGGTCATGAGGTGTGATTTGCCGAATCGATTGTTCCTTGTTGGATTTTGGAATTTAGGAAAACATATCCCTTGTCGTGTTTCTCAGTTAACGACCTTGAGTTATAGCTTATGTGTGACCCTTCGTTGGAGCGGGCTCACTGAGCCCATTCTCACTGCCCTGCTGTAAACCTATTATTGAATCAGAATATGTTTCAGATAGCCCTGTTGGATTTTGGAATTTAGGAAAACATATCCCTTGTCGTGTCTCTCAGTTAACGACCTTGAGTTATAGCTTATGTATGACCCCTCGTTGGAGCGGGCTCCCCGTGGGAACCCCGGGAAGTAAGCAGCACTTGTTTACTGTGGTAAACCAGTTCCGCTTTACTAGTAAAATAGGACCCAGTCACCAATGCTTGGGGTGAAAGTCCTCTAAAATGGGCAACATGTTGATCAACGATTGACTAAACTTGACTTCATCTCCATGTTGTATCACGATTAGCCATGGTGCATAAATATGTGACGTTAACCACCAACAAACAAACAATCGTCGGAGCGGGCTCACTGAGCCCATTCTCACTGCCCTGCTGTAAACCTATTATTGAATCAGAATATGTTTCAGATAGCCCAACCTTTCACAAACTCCTAAACTCCAAGTTGTAATACATTCGTCTCAGACGAAGGAACATGCCACCACATCAGTGTGGTCCTACTCGTACAGTACACTTTGCAGTCTTCACATCACTATTTATTTGCTCCCTTCAGTTTAAATTGCATACATTGTGTCAGACTGGCCCGCATAAACGTGCTTCTGAATTCTTACTTTCTGAACCCAGATATCTAACAACACGTGTTGATTTACGACAGGTAAACACAATCGATGTATATCTACTTTCACACGGAGGACTTGGCGATTTCCGAATAGATGATGGCGGGTAGTCTAACATTTGACGAGATTCGGACTGGGTCGGACTTTGATTTTTCACACCAATATAATGATTTCTTGGAAAAACAGACAGATGATGAAACTCCTTTGAGTATGGGGCGGAGAGAGGAATGTAGGTTCTATGACCCCAATGAGTTTCGTACCCTTAACCAGAACATAACCAAATCATTCGCATTATTCAGCATTAATTGTCAAAGTCTGTCAGCTCACTGGGATTCTTTTTGCGAATTGATAGCAACCATGCAGGACAAAGATAACCTTTTTGATATCATCGGTCTGACAGAAATTTTTAAAATACCGCTCAACATGACATTTTCCTTAGATGGTTACCATCAACTTATCAAAGCCTCCCGTCCCGCAGACGATCATAGTCGTGGCGGTGTTGGTATGTACATTAGAGATGGTATAGAATTTAGTATTCGCCATGACTTATCAATCTGCATACCTCATGTAATAGAATCGCTTTTTATTGAGATAACAAACAACAAATCAAAACGCATAGTAGGCATAATATACAGACCTAACACACCCCCAAGAGCGGATATTAATCTTTTTCAAACTCATCTAAATCTTATCACAGATATAATAAACCGCGAAAACAAACGAGCGTATATCATGGGTGATTTTAATATAGACCTTTTAAAATTCGAAACGCATAAAGAAACCGAAAACTACTTAAATCTGATATTCAGCCAGGGATTCCAACTTTTTATAACAAAACCAACCAGAATAACAAATCACTCAGCTACTCTTATAGACCATATCATCTCAAACAACATGCTTACCAACTCAAAGTCTGGTATTATCATCACAGATGTCTCCGATCATTTCGGAACCTTTTACATAGAAACGACTTCTGAGAAAAGTAACAGTCCAGTCTTCATAGAGAAGCGTATTTTTAATCAAAACAGTGTAGATCACTTCAGAACAATCCTTACACAGATTGACTTCTCGTCAGTCCTCAATCAAAATTGACCTAATATAGCTTATAATACATTCTTAGCAATCTATATGGAGGCTTATGAGGCAGCATTTCCAATCCAGCGTGTGCGTTTGAAATCAAAATTTGTGAAACGACAGCCATGAATGACAAAAGGCCTCATTACTGCATCCAACAATAAGGCAAAATTCTATAAAAAGAAATTAAAATCCCAAACTCACGAAAGCATTCAAAATTACAAAAATTACTGCAAAATATTCAATAAAGTGAAAAAACAAAGTAAAGCCATGTACTATAAGAAAATACTCACTGAAACTAAAAACAATATTCGTAAAACTTGGCAAATTTTAAATAATGTCATCCACAAAACTAAAGATATACCAACTCCTTCCCCATACTTTATTAGTAACAATACACGAGTGTATGATCAACGTCAAATTTCCGAAGAGTTCAACGATTTTTTTTGTAAACGTAGGTACAAATGCTTGCCAACAGATAGAAAGATCAGCCAAATCCTTCAATGACTTCATGAAAGATTATTTCCCAAATAACTTCTACCTTACTCCGACATCCCCAACAGAAGTTATAAACACAATTAACTCAATGAAATTAAAATCAAGCAAAGACTCCACAGAAATAACGACTTGCCTTCTGAAACAAACTATAGATACCATACTATTACCATTAACCCATATAATCAACTGTTCGTTTTCAACTGGAATAGTGCCCGATAAAATGAAAATCGCAAGAGTAATCCCAATACACAAGTCAGGCGACGAACACACCTATAATAATTATTGACCGATAAGTATCCTCCCAACATTCTCAAAAGTCTTGGAAAAAATTATTTCTAAAAAATTAATCAGTTTTCTTGAGAATTTTCAGATACTGAACTCCAATCAATATGGATTCAGACAAAAACACTACTAAACCAATCACCTCGTAATGCAACTTTTGAGAGAAATAGCCTTTGAAAACAACAATGATTCAAAGAATAATACCCTTGCAATTTTTATAGACTTTTCCAAAGCCTTTGAAAAACCATAAATCATGACATCTTATTGAAAAAACTTGAACACCATGGTGTCAGGGGAATTGGTAATCTCTGGTTCAAGAGCTATCTCTCAAATAGATCACAATCCGTATCTTTTAACACAGAAACATCTAACTTGGCGCAAATAACTTGCGGGGTTCCACAAGGATCAGTCCTCGGTCCCATTCTATTTTTACTATATATCAATGACATATACGATGTGAGTAAACTCCACCTCTTATCGTTTGCTGATGACACAACCGGCTCTTCAACAATGGCAGACAGAAACGGCTTGGTAGATTTTGCAAACCAGGAACTTAAAAAAATTCTAAATTGGTGCGGGGCTAACCAGCTACTTCTGAATTCTAGCAAAACCAAATATATGATCTTTCACCTAAATTCAAAACAAATACACTCTCCCACCAGACGTGTCCAAATAAACGACCACAATATTTCGCAAGTTGGATCAAATGAACACGAGCAATCTTTAAAATTTCTAGGATTGAATATAGATGACCATTTGTCATATAAAACTCATGTATCACAGTTGTGTTCAAAGATAGCCCGTGCTAATTATATTCTAAATAAAGTAAAAACTATACTTCCACACGAAAGTTTAAGAATCCTGTATTTTACATTAATACAGAGCCACCTCACGTATGGCATTCATGCGTGGGGTAATTCCAAGCCAGTAAACAGACTTTTAAAAATGCAAACGCGCTCCTTGCGTATTATATTATAAACAACAAAAGATATAACAGTCATACTGACCCCCTGTTTATTAAGGACAGAATACTAAAAGTCACCGATCTGTTTAAACTTCACGCATTGCTATTCGTGTTTGATTGGAAGAAGGGCACGCTTCCGCGAAACTTTTCCAACTTCTTAAGTCAGAGGGATGACCCATCTAGCAGAAGAACCAGGGCAACCGGTTTGCTACAAATTAATAGAACAAGGACAAAATTGCTGGATAAATACCCAATTTATAACTACCCAAAACTGTGGAACGACCTGGATCTATGTGTAAGATCTATTGATAGTAGGCAGATCTTCAAGAACGAAATTATTTGCCAAATCCTAAATTCTTATTTAAATGACCCATCATGTAATAACCCTTACTGCTCTGATTGTTCCGACTAAAAATGGTATACCTCCGCAGGTCCGATCTCGCCTTTCTCATTTCCTTGGTGGTTACAGCAAACTTCTCGAATGTTTAAAGCATACTAAATTTACTAATATCTACAGAATATATACTTAATATACTATATACTAATTATTTAGCCACCATGAAGGATGAGAAACCATTTTCTTCAGTCGCCGGGTCCACTCAACTCAATCTTTGTAAAATAGTGTTTGTTTGTTGTGCCTTTTTTACCAATCTGAATGCGGTTGCTACTAATGCGGGTCAAGTCTGAACACAATGTCGCAATTCAACTCTCTTGTATTGATTGGGGGGGGGGGGGGGGTGGGGGGGCGGGGGAGGCAGGTAGACAGCCAATCTGGCAATGCCACTCCCGGCGATGCACTTATTATTATATTCATTATTTATATACTTCAGTATTAATTTTTTTGATGTATTTGTTATACTACTATGTATTTTCTATCTTAACGTGCATCGTGAATAAATAAATCAATCAATCAATCAAAATCAATCACGAACGTTCTTAGAAAATTCCAGTCAGGTTTTACGCCAGGTGATTCTACTGTCCTCCAATTAACTGATATATGATGAATTCTGTAAAGAGCTCGATGAAGGGAAAGAAGTCAGGATTCTTTTTTGCGATGTCAGTCAGGCTTTCGACAAGGTATGGCATGTTGGTCTCGCTCATAAGTTGGTGAGTATTGGCGTCTGGGGTGAATTGTTGCTGTTCTTGAACCTCTCGGATAGATCTCAACGCATAGTTGGGGATCATAGGCTTCCTCATGGCGCCCTGTAAATGCTGGAGTCCTTCGAGGTCCTATACTAAGACCCTTATTATCCCTAATCTACATTAACGACATAACCGAAAATTTACTCAGTAGCATACGCTTTTTTGCAGATGATACTTCGTTATATCTAATTGTAGAAAATCCAAACCAAGTCTCGAATTTAATTAACCATGATCTAGCTGTAATTGACACTGGTCAAAAACATGACTAGTCGAATTTATTCCCCAAAAAACTGAGAGTATGGTTATATCACCGAAAACGAACCCAACTGCCCATCCACCCTTATTTTTAGGTGGTGCTCAAATAAGCGAAAGCAATACTCACAAGCACCTAGGAGTTGTACTAAATACAATACAACATGTACTTGGACCAAACACATTGAATTTATCTGTTCCCAAGCCTGGTCTCGACTGGACTTGTTGAGGAAACACAAATTGATAGAAATGTTTTATTTGCTTTGCCTTTATAATGGTCCTTACTTGAATACGGTGATACTGTTTGGGATAATTGTTCGTCGGGCCAAGTCGTCGACTTGGAACAAATCCAGATCGGTGCAGCAAGAATAGTTACAGGGGCAACAATTAGTGTTAGTAAATCCTTATTATACACCGAAACACATGGGGACACTCTACAAGAAGACGTCGAATACATAAGCTCGTGCCGTTCTTCAAAATGCATAACCATTTAACGCCTACTTATATTGCCAAAAAGTTCCACCTCTCATATCCACAACAAACCCATCACTCAATATTCGAACACGCCCAAATCACAGTTCCATTTTGTCGCACACGGCTATACCAGTCCTCTTTCATTCCTAATGTAACTGACCAGTGGAATAACCTGCCTTTATCTGTTCGTGAGAATTCGTCACTGAGTAATTTTTAGACCTTCTTAAATAGGGGCAAACTCCGACCACTATCATTTTACAGTCTCGCACAGCTCAAATTTACCACTGGAGATTGATTGCGGTTACGCAGTAGTAGCCTCACTGCCCATTTATGTGATAATCATCTAGCACGTAGTCCATCCACTTTGTCAGTGTGGTAAACTTGAGACTCCTGAGAACTCCCTTCTTCATGTCTAATGTTTCTTAACGCACGCAATGGAACCATCAATTAATTCCCTTTCACCATGGATATTTCCACAATTCTTTTTGGTTCAGAATTTTTCAGTAACGAGGAGAACAGTCAACTTTTGATGAGTGCATGACTTCATCTTGCAGAGTGGCAGGTTCCACTGACGACAGTTGATTTTCGAACATACTTCTCCTTTCCTAAAAATTGCTCTTTCGGTGTCCGCACGATCAAGGCCATGCTCTACAATTTTATTATCTAGTTATTGATAAAGCTGCTTAATTTCGAGACCTTCTTTTCAATTCAAATCTATCTAAAGACAATGCACAATGTATTCGGGATGGCTACCTCTTCTCACTTCTTCTTGCTCTCTTTCTTCTTTTTATTCATTTATCTTTTTCTATCTATTTCTTCTGATTTCACACGTGTGTGCAGCTTAAACAATCGCGTATATCGCTGGCTAATGGGTTGGTCAACTTGTTCTACGCATGAAATTAGTATAAATTGCCTTTTTCGAATTTTCCTGACGACCTGTCTATGACCTTCAGCTGCGCTTGTTTATGTAAATAAATGTGAGCCATTACGTAGTTGCAGGTAACTGAGCGTACGCATCAAGAATGCTCACCTAGTATGACTCGCGCCGGTGGGGCGTGGGCTTGTCATAGGTCAGAGGTTCAACCAGATTCACTGGCCCGCTAGAGCTCACGCCCTATAGGCTATGATATACATGTTTCGTTCACTACCACTGATCAATGCCATCATCTTCACGAAGAGTGCTAGTAAACGTGGGACACGATTCATATAAGCCTAGGGCTTCCTGTCGCATCCTAGTCAACCTACCAACTTGGTTATCACTGTTGCTGTTATTTCGTGTACTTCTTGTAAAACTTTTTCATTAATCTATTATACTGTTATGTAATGTATACATATAACATTATCTTGAATAAAATATTGTTTAAACTAAGGGACTGGGAATAAGTAACGATTGGCATGTTGCCATCTGTACTAATTACTAGAATTTTTTTTTTAGTTTTTTTAGTTAACCCTTTTTCTTATTTTGAGCAAGAAAAAAAGCTACGTAATGCTGATATGTTTATCAATGTTAGTGCAAAGCTGAGATGAGTAACTCAGAATACTGCAGCTTATGTCTTTCATTCATGATAAATATTTCACTTTGGCCGGCCGCTGATTTGTTGCGGTTCTCGGGTGAGAAGGCCTTGATTAACCATGTGCTCCCAAATGCCTCTATATTCAACCGCCTCTGCTCTCTTCCAAACACCAGAAATGAACTGTTTGATGATATCCTGTATCCTGTATATCGAATCGAATCACGTCTATTATTCGAAATCGAATCGAACTTCGAATCGAATAAGTGGCGTGTTGAAGATTACCGATGGGAGTTGGGGTGCTATAAACCTGATTTGTTCCGTCTGTGATGGCTGAAGTCCCGACTGGTAAAATAATCTAACGACACAATCAAGGCATGCCTTGATGTGATGCAGTTGGAATATTACCATGTAAGGATTATTATTCATTGTTGACGTTGCTTGGAAACCTAAAATTTGCATTTTACAGTGGTAGGGACAAGTGATGCTGGAATTAGCATGGTTGGTGGCTTGAAAGCGATGTCATTTATGTTAACCCTTTACCGAACACGAAAAGCAGAGGACACTCGCAAATAAAATCCTTGAATGACTAATTTTTTCATTTTTAGCACAAAAACATAGCTTATGACCCCTTATTGGAACGAGCCCAGCGAGCTCGTTCCAATGAGGGGTCATAAGCAATGTTTTTGTGATAAAAAATTAAAAAATAATGAAAATTGGATAGTATTTTTGTGAATAGCACTGGCTGGTTTTGGCCGTTATGTTAGGTAAATACACTCAGTCTTTTATTTCAATATTGTTTATGTACGTTTCTTGTCGGAAATAAACCTTTTGTGAGACGATGAAGGTGACTGATGTCAAGTTATATTCCTATGAAAACGATTCGAGAGGAAACGAATCAGCCTGCCGATTTCGAATCGAACCGAATATCCACTTAAGATTCGAAATCGAATCGAATCTCGAAGCTTCGAAAGGCCCTACATAAACAATGGATATATTTCGTACATACTGCTATGTTTATACTTCATTTCAGATTGCTGTAGAGATGTAATAAACAGGATATAGACAGACCTGAGAGGATCAAGGCATTGTCTTTTTATTTGCCTAACCTAGTTGTTTCATAGAGTAGATCGGGAAATGGCTACCATATATCCATATCCTTTGGATAAGGCAGACTTGTATCAATATGATCAGGAAGCAGACAAGCACGAGGAGCTTGATCTGTCTCAAAACATTACAGACAATCAGACGGCTGAAGGAGATGATGGTGATGTTACTAAACTCACCGATGATGACTTGAAGAATCTGAAATTGCATCAGGTAAGTGATTTCTGTATAATGTATCACATGAACCATGAGCTGAAGTAGATCGGGGTTAGGCTAGTTTGAGATGGACTGTGAAGCTATACAGTAATTACCAAAGAGGTTGGACGTTGTCGTTTCAGCGGGAGTTATTCATATATTTTTAAGTGTAGGACATTTCCCCAAGGATGTTTCATTTGTAGACATAACTCCCTGCAGAAGTCTCCTTCGGACATTTTAATCGCGGCCCTTTTCCACCGTGTAGATATTTATCCCGAAATGTTTTTTTTTACGTATTTATTTTATTTTAACAAGCAAAAAATAAACATCCAAAACCTATGAAAATTATGCCTTTGAAATCTTGAAGCTTCCCTGGAAATTCTGTCAGAATTTAATCACCAGTATGTCAACTTTCAGCCTTAAGGCTGCATTTTGATAGTACATGAAGTACATGTATTGAATGTCAGACCTTTGACATTATGCAGGTCTAGATTATATCCACTATTTTTTTTCAAATTTAACGTTGTGTTCACTGATAAGCCGTACCGAAAACAATGTCGGGGATGCGTCAGTTAATATTTTAAACCTGCAGCCTAATCTGGCTACAGGTTTAATATATTAATTGATATCTTTTCCCAGCAAAGTTATGCTATTCAGAATTGTCCAATTGTATATGTATTTAACACTTTCACTGCCCAAAGCGACTTTGGTCAGCTATTTTATGATGATTTTCTGTACGTTCTGACATGCGCAGATTAAACCTACCATCTGATTAATTGTTGGAAAGGGCTCAGAGAGCCCTTTCCAACAATTGATCAGATGATAGAGTTTCAAGTATGTCATAAATGTTATTAAATTTCATCGCATTCAGGCGTACATAGAAGTCCACCATATATGGTTAAAGTGGGCATGGCAATAAAAGGGTTAAATGAAATTGAGTGGCTTATGCAATGTAGGCCTAGCGTTTCATTTAATGACCGAGACCCATTATCATATTATGAGATATAGGACGGGAGTGCATTTCATAATGTCCTAACTATTCAGAAATGCACTCGAAAGCAGGTAGAAAAAGATTAAAATTCTCAGCTAAAGTGACAATTCGTTTTGATAACCAACGTCACAATTCACAAAGGTTGTTTTAACGGATTCCTATTCATCGCCAGCAAATAAGCTTTATTGTAATTAAGAGTCGATTCATCGTTTCAAATTAACAAGTATATTATCAAGAGGCTGGATAAATTTCTTTAATTAGTAAACGTTTCAAATCGTCAAGCATATTGCTAGAAGCAGAATGAAGTTGTTTGTTTTGAGTCTCGACGACTAATTGTGTTGCATTGGGGGGGGGGGGGGGGGACTAATTGGTAAGGGGTCATCCAACATAACTTTGGACATGTTTTTGAAAATTGTAACAATGCCCTAAATGCGAATTAAAGCGGTGAATAGCGACATCTTATAAACAAACTGATGACAATAGTTCACAAAACCTGAATTTATCCACTTTTAAATATTTTTTAAAATTATTTTTGCTTTTCATGAGATCAATGAGCCCGTCAGTCAGTGTGAGGGTGTTATTGCTCGGTGCAGACGAGTGGGATTGTGGATCTGTGACCTTGACGTGTGGTGAAGTGTTCCCAAATCAAATCCTTGGTGCAAGTGGTGGACGGGATTTGATTTGATAACACACATTACCAATGGTGATTATATCCCATTTACAACGTGAAACTGACAATATCGCAGGACAGAGAATGGAATATGTGTTGATATCATATCACACACATTATAAAAATGTTAATTTGTATACATATAGCACCATGTAGTTGGTATATATATGATAAAATAAAAGATGACAAAGATATTGCCAGGCGCACATGCAACGATAAGAATCACAAGGAAAAGATCGGTAATTCGAATGTCTGAGTTGTAAATAAAAGACTCCATACTCCATACTCGGAGAAAGCATATTCATCATTTCAACACTGACGTATTGAAAACGCCCAAAGTAAAATGAACGACCACAAAATATAGATTGTGTTGGGACGACAAGCTTGTCATGATCACGTGATTTTTGGGTCACGTTGGGAAACGATTTGATTTCCTAAGATCTGAAATCTTCAAACATTTCCTTGCTATTTTCGAATCTGAGAGGCGATGTAGTGTACAACACAGAATACATTCATTGGAAAATATTCAACTAATGTTAATATTAATGTAATAATTGCGAGATACAGTCCCTAATAGCAATGTTGAATTCGGAAACTGTAGAAAGTTCCGCAAGTTTCAGCAAGGGATTAATATGCCACTGACTCGAACTACTATTATTTAGTTCTTATCGATGAGCAAAACCCAAAAATGGAAAATTATATATAAAAACGAAAATATATTCACATTAAAATACATTTCAGTCCTCACAATCGTAAATTAAAGAATAAATAATTTGACTGCAACCGAACTCTATTTGTGACGTAAAGAAGGCTTGGTGAAGTCTGCTCATCGGAAAAGAAGACCAATGTCAAGGAGAATTTTCAAAGAGTTCCTTTTCTGTTCACCAAATATAGCGAAATTCAGTACCATCGTAAAATTAAATTTCTTCCTCGCTCAACCGCATGTGTAAGTTTGATCAACGTCGATTTTGATCGCTGTTGGTCCAAAAAGTTGCAACAATCTATGTGTATCGGCAATCTGTTTACAGAAATTGCATGAAGCCACATGATGGACAAAATCACACGAATTACCGAAATGAGACCACAACGTCTCAAACATTTTTAGATGGATGAATTTAAAAACTCACATAATAGCGATATTGTTCAGGCCAGGTAATTCACCGCTTATAAAATTAATATTGGTAAGCAGATCAGTTATTAATGTTCTTAAATTTCACGAGTAAGCAATAGTCAAGCCTCCCCCAAACTGCAACTACAGAGAGCCGATAGTTTCAAAACACATGAAGCATACCAAACCATGTACACACATGAATTAGAAGCCACGCTTTCTAACTTAATGAAGCCGAATGATGTAAGTTTTCTGCATGCAGTTCAGGTCATTTTTGTTGTTTGGGCCATACGTGAGCATTTACATGACACCCTTTGCAGCTGTCATTGCTCACGCAACCACAGACATGGTCACAGATAATACCAAATGAGAAAGTTTGAAAGTTTTCTCTTTCTTGGTGTATCAATCTCATAATTTTTTTTACCAATTTGACACAGATCAAATGCAAAAGGGCATAGAAATGTGGGGGTATGAGACACAGCAGACTGACAAAAGTCACATTGGACATTCTTCATTTTACATTGTTGCACTCCATACTTGTTCTTGTGAACTCTGTGGATTTGACCCTTGGTGAACTTCACAAAAGGTGAACAAACACAAAAAAATGGCAGCCCTTCTGAAATTTTGACATCCTAAATTACAATTAATCTTACTGTTCGTTCCTTGCAAGAATGAGAAAAAGATTTCTCCGAGTCTGAATTGGATTGCAGAATTTAACAATTCTGTAAATTTCTGGTATTATATTGTATAAATTCTGGTCTCTTAGTTACCAGTTCCACTGCATATATTAGTTTTCACAAAATCTATGTTTCAATGAAAAAAAAGATAGATAATTTATTGAGGTTCTTTTTTTCTGACCTTTTTGGGACTTTGGAGAAGATTATTTGAAATTTGACCAAAGGTAGGTTGGACGTCCCCTTAAATTAGAGCTTATCACTTTCAAGGTAACCGGAGAAAAAAGTCAGAGGTATATAAGCGAAAGCCCGAAACATTTAAATAATCAGTACAAGAACTCGGGAACCAGTTGACGAGTAAGGTTGCAATGTGAAATATTTTTCATTCCCAGCGTTTGGGATCTACGGTCATATGGATCGAGGAAAGGTATGACGAGATAAATAATTTGTAGTCATTTTTACGCCGGTACGGAGTTACTCTGGTAAATACTCGAATGGTTTATTCATTCGTGGAAGGAAAATGAGTTATATTATTAGTGGTCAATTAGAAATAGTGTGTGCAGTACATTTATTTATATTTCAGGGTAATAATGAGTGAAAGCCGGGAAAATAACCATGAAATAACTAATCGAACGAATGAATTAATGAGGAAATAAAAGAAACAATGGAATAAATAAATGAACGCGGAAATAACAGTAGTGTAGCATTACCCGGACGTCCATATTGGGGGATTTCATGGGGGATCTCATATGTGGCGTCATAGTCACGTGACCTAGTGACGTCATGTTTGGTTGTCATGGTAGCACGCGTGAGCGGCCATCTTGCGACGTCATCCACTTAGTGACACGTGGTCTCAGTGCGCATGCGCAGCGCGTGTTGTTAGGGTGATACGTGTTTCCACCGGCCATTTTGTATACTGGAGACCGCCATCTTGGTTTCTAAGGTAGTACGTGCTGGCTATGAGCCTGGAAGGCCTGCAATAGGATATGGATGTGTTCGGAGGTTGTGTTGGATTGAATAGGAGTAAATCTACTTACCCCAACCAACCCGACAATACCTCCAAATCACCGAAAACGACTTCATTTTGTTCGGATTCCTCCATTTTGGGTTTTCCCCAATAACAGGGGCGTTTCTTTGTATAAGAGTAGCAGGTAGTGCCATCGGACAGTCCCCCTGGGAGTAAGTTCGTTTTGTACAAGTGTGCATCTAATTACCTCAAACAACCCGACAATCCCACCAAGTCAGCAAAAACGACTTTATTTCGTTCGGATTCTTCAAGAATCCTACTTATAAAAGCAGCACGCAATGCTATAGGACCATCACCTGGCGTGTATGTTCTATTGAATAGGAAAACTGGTCCAGATTTTCTCAGAATCCCATTTTTATGCCTATTTCAGATGCTAATCTAACAATAACAGTCTATCTAGTCCAAACTATCTCCGGTTTCCTCGTTTAGGTCTTATAATCACCAGCGCTTGGTTTCCCATAACTTGTATGCATAGCTATCTCCCTTATGTACAACACAAGCCTATATCATTCCAAAAGCCAAGAATCCATAAAGCAGTTACTGATAAGTCATTGCTCGAACGACTCGTATCCCATCGAGCAAATGAACTATAGGACAATTGCTCGAAAGAGTGACTTTTTTTACGACTCTTATGCCCATTTGGGTATTGGAGAATACCTATGACATGGTGATGTAGTAGTGATGGATTCTTATGGAGGATACCTGTAAGAGGATACCTACTGGAGGATATCTGTCTAAAGATAGTTATGGCTCCTAACCCTATTCAGCTCCTGGTTTCTATACCACACGTCGCCTTTATAGCTCCAAGACCACTACTTGTCCATTATCACTATCATCTGGCCTGTGATAGATTTGTATAGTATTCACCTTTAGTATGGTGTGGTCTTATAGTCTTGTGCCATTAAGGCATTGTATCCTTACTATTTGCTACTATTATTCTGTTCTGTGTCTCAAACATTACTAACTTGTGGTACTACTTCTGCCCGTAGTACATTAATACTACTAAGGGGTCCCAATTCATATACTATCATTACATTACAGCTTTCTAGAATAACTTTTTCATACCTATTCCAAATTCCCCTAATAAGCTATCGAGCAGTTAATAAAAAGTCATTGCTCGAACGACTCGAAACCCATCAAGCGAGTAAGCTATCGAGGAATTGCGCCATGAGCAATTGTTCGAACCACTTGAACCCCATCGGGCAAATGAGCTATTGCTCGAAAGAGTTGCCCTTTTTACTTATGCTTATCTGGGTACTGGAGGATACCTATGTAATGGCAATGTATTATTTGAGGATACCTTTGGAGGATACCTTTTGATAATACCCTTTAAAGGATACCTGTTGGAGGATATCTGGTCAACCCATTTCGCAGGGTATAAAAGGGCGGATACTACCACAACACTGTCATTCCACGTTTATCCAGCGATGGATCAACATCACACATGTGAAGAGTACCAGAAAATATTCACAAAAAAATGTAATCTTGATCGATATAAGATGACTACCCACAGATCCGGAATCTACCAATACACTAGATGTCCAAGAACGTTTAGCAGGAAAGACAACCTAAGAAGCCACGAGAAGATCCACTCCAAAATCAGACCAAAGGATTTTCCACATCAGAGAGAATACGTTGAACCAGTCGGAAACCCTTGGGCATAAATTGGTCAAAGAGAAGAACGCCAAAGAATAATCCAATTGGAACCAATGGAACTGTCAAAACTGCGCCAGATGAATAACCATGAACCAACCAGAAACCCGTGTATATCAACGTCTTCAACGGTAATGCCTTGGGCAGTAATGACTGGAACTGGCAATAAACCAGACCCAGAGCATAATTCAACAACTGAAGACAAAAAGTACGTATTGGTCGACCCTAGTTTACTGGGAAGCTTACTAGATTGACAGCATTCGGGGCGCAGAAAATCAAACGAGCTTGCCACGATCGACCCGGATAGACACATGAGAGAAATCATAGAATCGCGGACCGTGAACGAGACCGAGAACATTCTTCAATACAACCAAATTTTAGCGTTATAGAGAATTCTACAAAGATTTACAGCCAATAACGACCAAGATATAGAACCAGTTATGACAACTGAAAGAACCATGCTCAAAGAACACGAAAGAGAACAAAGTGAATGAAGATGAACTGGTTGGAAAAAAGTGAACCAAAATCGAAGTGAACAGAACAAAGATCGATAAGAACGAAATGAATAGGACAAACAGAACAAATGACAAATATTGAACTATATGATGAACTTTAACAGTGAGCAGAAAAGTCAATAAAATTTTACACTACAACAAAAGTTCTTGTTTTGTTTTTTTTTCTTATTAGCGGGGAAGGGGAATAAAGGTGATGTGTGGTCTAGAATCTAGGGCCTGAATAGGGTTAGGAGCCATAACTAACTTTATATAGATATCTTCCAAGAGGAATCCTCTTACAGGTATCATCTAAAGGTATGCTCCGGCACTACGTCAACATATCACAGGTATCCTCCAATACCCAGATGAGCATAAGAGTCGTAAAAAGAGTCAGTCCATCAAGCAATTGCTCTGTAGCTCATTTGCTCGATGGGATTCGAGTCGTTCGAGCAATGAATTATCAGCTCGATGGATTCTTGGCTTTAGGAATGATATAGGTGTGCGTTGTACATAAGGGAAATAACTCTGCATGCAGGTTATGGGAAACCATGAACTGATGATTATAAGACTTTGACGAGGCAACCGGAGATAGTTTGGACTAGATAGACTGTTTGTGTTAGATAATCATCTGTAATAGGCATAAAAATGGGATTCTAAGAAATTTTGGATCAGAAGAACACCCCCCCCCCCCCCCCCCTCCTCAACAGATGGTGGTCACTTTTATAAGTTGGATTGTTTAAGAATCCGAACGAAATAAAGTCGTTTTTGGTGATTTGGTGGGATTGTCAGGTTGTTTATGGTAATTAGATGCACACTTATTACAATCGAACTTACCCCCAGGGGACGGTCCGATAGCACTACGTGCTGCTCTTATACAAAGGAACACCCCTGTTATTTGCAAAAAGCCCAAAATGGAAGAATCCGAACAAAATAAAGTCGTTTTCTGTGATTTGGAGGGATTGTCGGGTTGTTTGTGGTAATTAGTTTACTCTTATTCAATCGAACTCAACCTCCGAGCATACCCCTCTCCTACTGTTGACCTTCCAGGCTCACAGCAACCACGCGCTACCATAGAAACCAAGATGGTGGCCTCTAGTTCACAAAATGGCCAACGGAAACACGTATCACCCTAACAACACGCGCTGCGCATGCGCACTGGGGCAACCTATCACTAAGGGGAGGACGTCAAAAGAGGGTTGCTCACGTGGGCTACCATGTCACCCACATCTCCTACTACTTATATAATGCTTCACTAGCAATAATTACTTCATGAGGTTACGCCTTTATCCAACAGATGCTATTTGACACTAATTTGAGAAGAGGTGTAGTTTTAATATCTAGTATTTATTTATTTCATGCCATTTACTTAGTGTTCAGCCACAATGGTATTAGTTAATTGATCATCATGGATATTGTTTACGTGTAAATAACTGTTGATAAATATAATATCAGGGTTCATACAGCTCTTGAAAAACCCTTGAAAATGAATTTTTTCTTGGAAAAACCCTGGAATTTGAAATTAGCCCTTGAGAAACCCTTGAACTTTCAGAAATCTCTTGAAAAACCCTTGAATACCAAGCTATTTCCTGGGCATTGTAAATATATGTGTACTCTCCTTTCACTTGTTTGTTGCGCTCGTGTCGCTCAGTTAAAAAAAACATAAAAAGTATGGAACGTTTTATCAAGATTACTGTAACACAGATCACACTTTGGGTACCAGTACTTCCTGACTTCCAAAGTCAGATCCGTGTCACATGAATCTTAGATTTTTAGAGCTCATACAACAAGCTGAATAGTATATGTAGCCCTTGAAAAAAAAGAAAGAAGCCCTTGAAAAACCCTTGAAAAACCCTTGAACTTTGTGAGCAAATTTTTGTATGAACCCTGAATATTGTCACTGTTCGATCGGTCTCCATTTTATTATTCCGTCTCGATTGTGACCCATAGGCATAACTGCGCCTTATCCCCATTTATCAGAAGTATTTCCTCCTCTCAGAATTTTTTCTCAGGGCCAAGGGAATATTGGTTCCCTTCAGTTGAAAGTTATTGATTCGGCACGAGGCATCACGAAGTGTCAGCTGTCTGGTCAATCGCTATCAGCTGGACTAGGCTGGTAGTCATTTAGTGATAATTGTACTAGGTATAGGATCAGACCCTCTCCCCCTCCCGCACCCCCACACACACATACGCTCCCCATTGTAATTTACATTGATTAATTAGAGGCATCCCTGTCATATTTATCTCCGAGGAACTGCAGAATGTGATAACCTTTCAATACAAAAGACTAATTAGTCTGTGTGAAACAGACAGACTATTGTTTTTGCACGGTTTCTTTTCTTTCTTTTTTCTTTCTTCTTCTTCTTCTTCTTCTCCTGGTCTTCTGTCTTCTCATCACTTTTTTGTCCGCAAGATAACTCGAAAACGAATTGCCCTATCTCGTTGCTTTTTGGCATGCTGATAGACAACCACAAGTTCTCGGCCACCTATGTTTTTCAGATTCCTGGAGTATCAGGGGTGTCTGTAGGGGTGTTTTGAAAGTGGGTCACGCCCATATCTCAGGCGTGTATGACCTACAGACCTGGGACCAACACCAAATGAGTCAACACTTGATGGAGGTTCAAAATATGGGTCAAGGTCACGGAGGTCATCTAGGGGTCATTGAGTGCATTTTTCAGAATTGCTGGAAATCACATTTTTTGACCCCCTAAAGTATTCCTGACGTACACACATGCATTTTGACGTAAAAAAAGTGGGCGTGGCCAAAATGTTTAAAAGTGTGTCACGCCCATATCTCAGGCGTGGTATGACATGTGGACCTGGGACCAACACGAAATGAGTCGACACTTGATGGAGATTCAAAATATGGGTCAAGGTCACGGAGGTCACCTAGGGGTCATTGAGTGCATTTTTCAGATTTGCTGGAAATCACATTTTTTGACCCCCTAAAGTATTCCTGACATACACACATGCATTTTGACGTAAAAAAAAGTGGGCGTGGTCAAAATATTTGAAAGTGGGTCACACTCAAATCTCAGGCGTGGTATGACGTATGGACCTGGGACCAACACCAAATGAGTCGACACTTGATGGAGATTCAAAATATGGGTCAAGGTCACAGAGGTCACTTAGGGGTCATTGAGTGCATTTTTCATAATTGCTGGAAATCACATTTATTGACCCCCTAAAGTATTCCTGACGTACACACATGCATTTTGACGTAAAAAAGTGGGCGTGGCCAAATTTTTGGAAAGAGGGTCACGCCCATATCTCAAGCGTGGTATGACGTATGGACCTGGGACCAACACCAAATGAGTCGACACTCGATGGAGGTTCAAAATATGGGTCAAGGTCACGGAGGTCAACTAGGGGTCATTGAGTGCATTTTTCAGAATTGCTGGAAATCACATTTTTTGACCCCCCTAAACTATTTCTGATGTACACACATGCATTTTGACGTAAAAAAAAGTGGGCGTGGCCAAAATTTTTGAAAGTGAGTCACGCCCATATCTCAGGCGTGGTATGACGTATGGACCTGGGACCAACGCCAAATGAGTCGACACTTGATGGAGATTCAAAATATGGGGCAAGGTCACAGAGGTCACCCAGGGGTCATTGAGTGCAGTTTTCAGAATTGCTGGAAATCACATTTTTTGACACCCTAAAGTATTTCTGACGTACACACATGCATTTTTACGTAAAAAAAACAGTGGGCATGGCGAAAAGTTTTGAAAGTGGGTCACCCCCATATCTCAAGCATGGTATGACCTACGGACCTGGGACCAACACCAAATGAGTCGACACTCGATGGAGGTTCAAAATATGTGTCAAGATCACGGAGGTCAACTAGGGGTCATTGAGTGCATTTTTCATAATTGCTGGAAATCACATTTTTTGACCCCCTAAAGTATTCCTGATGTACACACATGCACTTTGATGTAAAAAAGAAAGTGGGCGTGGCCAAAATGTTTGAAAGTGGGTCACGCCCATATCTCAAGCGTGGTATGACCTACGGACCTGGGACCAACACCACATGAGTCGACACTCAATGGAGGTTCAAAAGATGGGTCAAGGTCACGGAGGTCACCTAGGGGTCATTGAGTGCATTTTTCATAATTGCTGGAAATCACATTTTTTGCCACCCAAAGCATTCCTGAGATTCATACAGGCATTTTTACGTTAAAAAGTGGGTGTGGCCTAAAAATTTGAAAGTGGGTCACGCTCATATCTCAAGCATGGTATGATGAATGGACCTGGGACTAATACCAAATGAGTCGGCACTTGATGGAGATTCAAAATATGGGTCAGGGTCAAGGAGGTCACCTAGGGGTCATTAAGTGCATTTTTCATAATTGCTGGAAATCACATTTTTTGACCCCCCCCCCCCAAAAAAGCATTCCTGAGGTCCATACATGCATTTTAATGTTCAAAAAGTGGGCGTAGCCAACATTTTTGAAAGTGGGTCATGCTCATATCTCAATCGTGGTATGATGAATGGACCTGGAACTAACACCAAATGAGTCGACACTTGATGGAAATTCAAAATATGGGTCAAGGTCACGGAGGTCACCTGGGGGTCTGCCTGAAAGAGGTCACCAAAGTCATCAAGTGCGTATTATTCAGAAATACTGGGAAATGAATTTTATTACACCTTAATGCATTTCTAAACGTTTATGAACGTATTTCATCACTCAAATTAGTGGGCAGAGCCAAAAATGTCCATTTCTGATTCGAGTATCGAACCCTTTGAATGCTGGTCACATATATGCTTTTTCTGGTTTCTTATAAATAATTGTTCTGATTCCAGTATGAATATCTGTAAATACTGTTAACGAAAACCCATTTCTGATTTGTTTAAAAATATTTTACTCCTGAAAATAAGCCTCCATAAATTCTCTTTCTGTATAGTTTATTCCTGATACTTTAACCCTTTTTACACAGACTTGAATTTACTGGGTGCAGTAAATTCTGTTCCTCTCGTTTACTGTTGTATTGCATTAACTGTCGGTGCTATTCGCATTGTATGAATCTGTAGCCCATTTCATTTCAGTTGTTTCAAACTTAGCATGTTGCTTTATTCGTCGTGTAACAGCAGGTCACCCTCACAGCAGTTGTTAAGTTGCCTCAATTCAGGATTTCCCTCCCTTGTTTTTTGTTTACGCTCTATTAAGTAAGCTAATAAGGCATCTGATTAATATGCGATGGAAGCTTCCTTTAACCTTGGCAAGCTTGTAGTGACATGATTTATTATTTATTGCTTTCTGTATATAACATTGATCACAAATGAGAGTTCAGTTAAAGTTTGGATTTCTAAACGTTATTTTGCTTCATACTGTTTGAAAATCCCACGAGCTATTGCTGTAATATTGTTCGGATATCCAATGTTCAGATATCTAACAAGTCTAGTTGTTAAAATTAATGTTTATTGTTGCTAGACAGTTGGTTAAATGTTTATTGTTGCTAGACATTTGGATTACCCGATTCGGTATTTAATTGTTATCATCTTTAGTTTGTCTCCGAGTCATCAATTAAACAACAGAATTACGCAGCAGATACCAACGGTTATTATCCGCGGTTATAATATTCCCAAAGAGTTGATTAAAATAAAATTATTAATAATAATAATAAGTATACTTCATTTTTTTATAAATAAAAATGAAGTAGTAGTATTCAAATTAAAATGTGGATTCAGTTTCCAACTACAATGACAGGGGAAATGTCTGTGCAGGAGAATTGCCCGAATGGGGAAGCGCAGTTTCATGAAATGTCACTGGGAAAAGATATCTAGATAACGTATTTTAAAGCGTGAAACTTTCTCATTTATAAATGAACTTGGCTAGAAACACTAAATGATTAAGCCGTGCATTACCCACTACCAGTTAATGAGGCGAAGGCTGCAGGCAAAAGTAAGATTTTTAAATGCCACATTTATTCGGACGTACCGATATATCGTTTGTTGTCCCTCAACAGCATTGAATGGGTCTTTTGATTGACTAAAGTGGGCGAACCAAATAGTATACCAAATAGTATTGTCCCTTTATCTGTATTGAACGGTGTCACTAAATGCCGAATTTGACCGAATCTGACTTGAAATACCTAATCTGACCCAAAAGAGATTAATTATAGATACTTTCTACTTACGTTTTTACTATTCTGTGATCTAGTTGCCTGATTGACTGATTTGGCCGAAACGAATGGCAGTGAAGCCGGCGATTCTAAAACATGCACGTAATAAAAGCTTGAGCCTATTTGATACACGTTTGTTGCACGAGACACATCCAGCCTCCAGGTGCTAAAATAACCCTTGACCCCCACTTGCTCTCTTCGGCCGCAGACACCCAGAAAACGTAGAATTATTAAGCAACTGATGTTCGTAATACAGTTAATACAATAAAACTTTCAAATACCTTTTAGTGCTTGCAAATAGCTAGTGCTGAAATTATACGTGACAATGCTATTCCATAAATGAAATACCAGTAATTTTCAGTTCCACCCACACAGCTACATTCAGACATTGTCTGCTTTCGTCAATATAACATGGCTTTAAAGAAGTTACCATCAGCGACTGTTAATTTTTCTGAGCTTCCCGATGGTGTTCACTGTTATTAAATGCACCTTCACCTTCTAAATTCTACAAGAGCCGATCAATCATACGGTTTCAAATCCGAGTCTGAGGTGTAGGATCGCTCGAGTGATGCACAAATTGTCACGATGTCACCTCCGGCTTCGTCCTCCAGAACAGGTTTTGAGTTTGACGACATCGTTTTAAATAATAATCATGATAATCCTCCTTTATACATGACTATGACACACAACATACAGTTCGACACGCGCAACATGCTGCAAAGTTCTGTCCGCGGGAATACGAATTATACGATAGACATTGGAACACTGAATGTACATTGATTCAAATTCGCTTAAGGTGCTATGTAAGTAATGAAATGTTGTTTATTTTGAAATTCCCACCTCTGACATTCCTTAAATTCAAATTCAATATGCACAAATAATACACCAAAATGAAGTTTGGGAGGTATAGAACACAAAAAAATATATGCAATCATTCAAAATCAACTCATAGAGTTGACAGCATGCACCACTGGTTCCTGAAAGTCTGCTGCCGTGTTCGTACCATAACTGATGATACAATGCTATTTCCTGAGAACAACTTGTGGCCAAATGTGCCTCATACATCCAAGAACAATGCTAGGCATTCAAAACACTTGGGGATGCAGCAATAGAACTGCATTTGGGAATAGGACAAAACTGTCTGCATTTTTTATTGAAGATGGATTCCATGTTCCACAGACATGCGCAAATCACTTGATACCACGAATTTCCATCAAAAAACAAAATCGTAATGCTAAGACATTTCACCAGGTGTCATGATATCTTGCATAGAATATGGCAACTGTACAGTCTCTATATAATAACAGTATGCTGTATTTAGGCGATCTTTCTCATTATTTGATTTTAGACGGCGTTGTTTTTCGATGTCTTTTCCGACCGATGACGTTGACCTGAAATCGAAAGTAAGAAATATATATAGACAAAGCAGTCACTTAGGGAATTTACCCCCATGCAGCTCTGTCGCTGTGTTTTGAAGGATTTTGATGCCCAAGCTTTGTTCTTGGATATGTGAAACACATCTGGTCACAAGTTGTTCTCATGAAATATTATTGTATTGTCAGTTCTTGTACGAATACGGTATCAGACTTCCAGGAACCAGTGGTGCTTGCTGTCACTATGAGTTGATTTCATATATTTTACGTGTTTTATACCTCCCAGCTTTCATTTTGATGTATAATTTGTGTATATTTATTTTGAATTTAAGGCATATCAGAGGTGAGAATTTCAAAATAAACAAAATTCCATTACTTATATAGCACCTTAAATAACAAACTTCTCAAAGGGTGTTGCCTAGTTTCATAAACAGAGTCAGTCTATTTTTAGTCCCGTGACAGCGTTTATTTTTGTCCGTCTTTTCATGGAGTAGTTTCAGGGTGTGTTGAAATAAACTGTTTCATGGAGGGTCAATATTAATTCTTGAGAAAAAAATTCATTCCCCAATTTTCTTCACTGAAAATTAAGAAAAGCGACTGTAGTTTATCAGCCTATTTGTCTTCTCGCTTTTGGTCATGTAGGCCTTGTTCGCGTTCGCATTCGCATCGATCGATAGGCTGCAAATTATACTGCATTTCCTTCCGAATTTGAGGCTCAGTGCAGGACTTCGGTTTAATCGTTTGGGGCTTCGTAGTTATTGAAACATGCATACATATCGGCAATATGTCTATGGTAGGAGGCGGGACAAAATCGTTATCTCGGGCAACTGCCAGGGTACATGAAGATTTAATTCCCAGATGTCTTTTTTTCAACCCTTCGGCTTGCGCCTCGGGGTTGAAAATCGACACCCAGCTATTAAATCCCTATGTACCGTGGATGTTGCCTAAGATAACTTATAATGACGTGGGCGACTTTAAAACATTCAGATAATAAGGTCGCATGCTGTTGTTACCCGTTTGTTGCATGGGAAACATCCAGGTGCTAAGAATAACCTTTGACCCCGACTAGCTGGCTTTGACTGCGGAAACCCCCCATGAGAATTGTGTAGCCATCTTCAACTAATATTCGCATTGCAGTTACTAATACCAATAAAAGTTACAAACATCTTGTGAAATATTAATGTTTCACAGGGTACCATGACAAGCACATTCACAACCCGACTCACTTTATCGAAGTCCACGCTTTATTTGATTTATTTTCTCATGCTACATGCCTGACTGGTCACCTGTTCTAATTTAGGGACTATATAAGTAATGGAATTTTATTTATTTTTAAAATTCTCACCTCTGACATTCCTTCAATTCAGATTAAATATACACAAAATGTACATCAAAATGAAGAATGAGATGGGAACACGAAACAAATGTGTAATCAGCTCATAGAGTCGACTGTAGGCACCACTGGTTCCTGGAAGTCTTCTACCATATTCGTGCCAGAACTGATAATTCAATCATATTTCACGAGAACAACTTGTGGCCATATGTGCTTTACATATCCAGGAACATAGCTGGGGTATCACAATTCTTCAAAACACAGCGACAGAGCTGCATGGGGGTAAATTCCAACACCTTTGCTTTTGTTTTCATGTGAATTTACAATCGATTTCCGGTCGACGTCATGGGACGGAAAAAGCATTAAAATACAACGCCGTCTAAAAGCAAATATTAAGAAAGAACGCCTTAATACAGAACATACTGTTAATAGATAGAGACTGCACAGTTGCCATATTCAATGCAAGGTATCATGATACCTGTTGAAATTTCTTAGAATTATGATTTTGTTTTTCGGTGGAAATTCGTGGTATCGAGTGATTTGCGCATTTCTGTCGAGCATGGAAGTCATCTTCAATAAAAATTGTAGACAGTGTTGTCCTTTTCCAAAATGCAGTCCTGTGGCTGCACTCGAAAGTGTTTTGAATGCCTATCTTTGTTATTGAATATCTGAAGCACATTCGGCCACGAGTTGTTCTTGCGAAATATTATTTTATTATCAGTTCTGGTACGAATACGATAGCTGACTTCCAGGAACCAGTGGTGCCTGGCGCAGACTCTACGAGTTGATTACATATGTGTTTCGTGTTTTATACATCCCAACCTCCATTTTGATGTATAATTTGTGTATATTTAATCTGAATTGAAGGAATATCAAAGGTGAGAATTTCAAAATAAACAAAATTCCATTACTTATATAGGCTCGTACGTAAGGCATGTTATTACATGACAATTTGATGGCCAGTTGTGGTGCAGGCAATACCAACTGATAATATATTACACTTTCTCCCTCAATGAATTAGGCTGGAAACCCAATGCTGATATGTGAGCCTATTTGACACCCTTCGTTCCCGTTCTGGACAGCGTCTCTGTTGCGGTACAGGCTGGATACTAAGTTTGGGAACATATGGAGGAGAATGCTCACAACGAACCTGAGCACTGAGGGGTGAAGTTGTACCGGGTTTTTCATTGCACAACGGTCCCGTAACATTTTGAGGGCAGATAAATTTCTAGGCTTATTGTTTTGAACTAGTGGTAAAAATTCGGTTTCAACAAGCTCAGATGGGTTCTGGGCTTTGTTTTTAAGAACAGCTCTGCTGGGGTGCAACCTGTAACAGAATGAGGTGTGTTACGATATGTGAATAGAAAGTTTGATGAGCGGTGTGAGAGTGAAAACTTGTGAGGCCCAAGTTTGCTTTCTAAAACTTGCTTAACTAGTGTTCTTTTCAAGATTTGCACAGATCTCTCTGCCGCGCCATTAGAAGCTGGATGGTAGGGAGGTACTAAGATGTGTTTAATGGTGTTTTCTTGACAAAATTTCGAAAATTCACTTGATGTAAATTGGGAGGGGGTGGGGGCATTATCAAAAACCAGCTCCTCAGGTACGCCATAAGAAGAAAAAAGTTTGCGAAGCAAAGAACTAGTTTTTCTCGCCATAATACTTTACATCTCAAATACCTCAATCCATTTTGAATGGCTATCAATCACAACTAAAATATAAGTGCCATCTTTTTCAGCGAAATCAACATGTAATAATTGCCAGATACGAACAAGCCATGGCCATGGGTATAGGGGAGCAACAGGTGGTTTGTTTTAACAGTCATACAAACTCCACAAACTTTAATGAAGCCTTCTATTTCAGCGTCTAATCCAGGCCACCAAAAATGGCTTCTAGCCAGAGATTTCATCCTGTACATTGCAAATTTCCAATGTGTTCCGAGTGGAGTTCATCTAAGATTCTTGACTGAAACTTTCCAGGAATGACAACACATAAACCCCATAATATGCAATCCTGTTCGACAGGCAACTGATCTCGGCGATTGTAACCTGTCATCGTCACAAACATCTGGCCAACCAGCCAGAGTATACCCCATAACGCGAGCCAAAATGGGATCATTGTGCGTTTTATTTGAGATGTCAGTAGCATCAATGGGAAGGGATCAACAGGATAAATATGAAAAATATCAGACTCACAAGCTGCATTTGATTGTTCCTTTGGTAATCTGGACGGGGCATCATCATTCCCATGACGACCAATAGACAACATCATCCTCATAAGCACTCAAAATTAAGGCCCACCACTGCATGCCTGCAGCTGCAAGACTTGGAACAGCACTACTAGGATTAAAAATACTCGTCAGTGGTGTGAGATCCGTGACCCCAAAAACAAACGAAAGGTTGACGTTGCCCAGTGGCTGATCTGCAGGTTACTTTCTTTTTTGAAGGCACCATTTCCTGAAAAAGAAGGGGAGATTTCTTACGAGAGTATAAAATTTCTGGCGTATATATAAATCCATAGTCATCAGTTATGACTCTGATAAGATAGTAGTCTAAACTTGGACCCCAAAATCCATACTACAATATTTTGGTGTGGTAGGGCCTACGTTCTGTGGGGCCGTACCGCACCAAAATATATTACGGACTTCAGGTCCAAGTTTGGATTAATGGGATGGAATCCAACATAGAAAACAAAAGACTAGGGTTGTGATACGACACGAAGAAATTATGAAAACCGCCCCAAACATTGATTTTCCTGACTCATGGTGGGTACGGGGGCTGCAAGCCACACTGCCAACAATTATAGCGGCATAACGAAAGTTTGTAAGTTGAACAGTCCGGCAGTTACTCGCCGCCGCATGGTGGTTCTATGGGTAGTGCCTAACTGGGTTTCCTCCCTCATTAAAACTGTGCCGTTGAATGTATCGTTAATAAATATGTTTTATATCGCACGCGTGATTTAACCGTTGGGTTGTGCGAGATACAGGCCAAAATATGCCCGTTGCTGTAGCTGCGACTAGAGGGGAAAACATCAAATCATTATCGCATGACAAAGGAATAAAATACGAAATGGGTGTTTTTGGGAGTTCGTCCGTTGTTTTTTCGTGCGTCATTTGTAAAAGAGGAGAAGGGCACAGTAAAAGATTTGATATGTACGGCAACGTAGAACCGCCACCTCCACTTCTGTTTGCAACTTGTTTAAACAACTGACTAACTTGTTTAAACGAGTTACTAACTTGTTTAAACAACTTACGTAACTTGTTTAAACAAGTTAAGTAACTTGTTTAAACAAGTTAGCTAACTTCCCGGAAGATAGGGGCGTCGGGAGTCAATGTGTGGTGAGGTCTCTGAGTAAGACAGGTCGGATTACAGTCTCGCCCTTCGAATGAATGGGGGTTTACAGCCTTGGATCAGATTTCTGAGAGGGCTATCCTGGTTGGGTCTCTGGGGAGAATCATCAGGTACATAGGTGGAGGGATTACTTGGTGTTAAGCTAGAGATCCCCCCCCCCGGAACAGGTGTGGCCGTTTGGACAACACTTGGTATTAGCGATGATACTGGGTCACTAATCGTGTTTCTGGGGATGGTCAGGGGCGTATGCCGAACAGTTGATACTTAGCTTAAACAGAATATAATATAGGGCTTCGGGAAGAGTAACATCTCTTTGCCCTGTCTATGGGTCGGGTCACACTTGGAATGTGTTATTGAGGTTTTCAGCAGGACTAATTGAGGGAGTTTACACTTAGAATGAGTGGCAAGTTAGGCCCTCTAGGCCTAGTCACTGGATCCTGGTATGGAAGTTTGAGACTCTGGATTGGATTATCGAATCCAATACCCATAGAGTCCATTATCGATCAAGTGGGGTGTGGCGTCAAGATACACGTGGAATGGACATGGCGGCATGCCGCAATGCGGTCATGATGTGGTCAGGTCTCTGAGTTGGTTAGGATTACCGAGAGTGGTAACTTCATGTCTGGGGAATGGACAAGGTGGTCACTGAATGCGAATATAGAGGTGTGACTTCACTAGGATGGGTATGTTCCTTTGGGTTACACATGACACTGGTAATCGGGTATGGTTACTGGCGATGGTTACCATGTGACAAATAACAGTTGACATCTAGCTTAATCAGAATATAATATTGACCTTGCTGTAGAGAGGAGCAGCAGTAGTATAGCATGAAATTTGGACCTGGTTGGGGGTCTCGTAGGCGATGTCATCCCACGTCATCAGACATCAGTCGCGTGGCCGGTAGGGGCGTTCTAGTGGTTGTCATAGTAGCCCGTGTGAGTGGCCATCTTGCGATGCTATTACCATAGTGATACGTGGCCTCACTGCGCATGAGCAGCGCGTGTCTCTAAGGTGAAGCACGCTTCCATCATCCATTTTGACCATGGGGGTCGCCGTCTTGGTTGTTAGGGTGGTATACGGGTGATGTGGTACTGGAAGCCTTTTTTGCTGGGCACACGTGTGTTCTGAGGATTGTTCGATTGTACGGGAATATGTTCTTGAACAAAACAATAGCAGACTTGACTCCAGTTGAGCAGAATACCTCAGTTTGAAGGCTCTTCAAGTGCTTCCAGCTTGTTTCCCCGTACTATACGACTATATCCGTATGGGAGTGTAACTGTTTAGTAGATAGGGTGTCCTGGGCTACGGATATAGTCGTCGTATAATACGAGGAAACAAGCTCGAATCCCTCCACGGTCCGTCCTCCAGAGTCCATCCTAAGGGCCACACCGTCGCCCGACCTGTCCCATTCAGAGTCCTCATCAGATCATGGCCGCATTACGGCATGTTGATTACTTGTGTTCCTTGAAGCCACAACCAACTTGATCGCTATAGGACTCTGTGGGTATTCATTCCCGAGTTTCATAATTCACCTTTCATTCCAGGATCCAGAGACCCGACCAAGAGGGCCTATTTTACCACTCATTGTAGTGTAAAATCCCACAATTAGTCATACTGTACACCTCAACTACACATTCCAAGTGTAACCTGGCCCAAAGACCGGATCGAGAGGTGCCACCCTACTCTTCCCGAAGTCCTATATTATATTATGTTTAAGCCAAGTATCAACTGTTGTGCGTACTCCCGTGACCATCCCCAGATACGCGATCAATGACCCTACCCCATCGCTAAGTCATGTGTGGCCCACACGATCACAACCGTCCCACAGAAGCCAAGTCTCCAGATTCACACCCAGTAATCCCTCCGCCCATTCAACCTAGTGATAGACCCACCCAGTATACCTGTCGCGGTAATCCGATCCAAAGGCTGTAATGCAATATTCATTCCTACGGCGATACTGTAACCCGACCTGTCCTAATGAGAGACCTCACCGTGCCATGACGGGATGGCCCAACGCACCTACCTTCCATGCATTCAGCTAACTTATTTAAACAAGTTACATAAGTTGTTTATACAAGTTAGAACGTTGTTTAAACAAGTTAGTAACTCGTTTAAACAAGTTACGTAACTTGTTTAAACAAGTTAGTAAGTTGTTTAAACAAGTTACTTAAGATGTTTAAACAAGTTAGTAACTCGTTTAAAAAAGTTACGTAAGTTGTTTAAATAAGTCAGTAACTTGTTTAAACAAGTTTCTAACAGAAGTGGAGGTGGCGGTTCTACGTTGCCGTAGATATGTACTTACCTATAATTTTTCAGTTTTTTGTTGCAGTAAACTCTGTAGTAAAGTCTGGTAAAATATTTTCCAATTCTCTTTGGCCTGTGTTACGCCTTGTCTCAAACTAAACCGCAATGTCAGCATCACATGTCAGAGTATTGACGTTGTATCTATGATGACGTAAATATCACAGGCACGTGGCGGGGGGGGGGGGGGGGGGCAGCAAGGCGGAGTAGAGGGGTAGGTCGGCTGCGGCTCTGAAAACACGTTTTTCCTTGCCTTGAAAATTTTTTCTCTGAGCTTTTATTTTTCAAATAAGTGGTGAAAATTTACCAGGGAAGCTTGTATGGTCTTTTTGCCATCACTACATCTCCTCTAGGCTGACAGAAGGTCGTTAGTTGTATATGGTAGGGGCTAGCGGCATGGGGATGTGGACAGGCGTTCACCGTTCCCTATCACCCCATCATTGGTTCACGATTGTAAAAAAAAAGTTTAAGCAATTAAAACGAATTCTCATTTATGTAATCTAACATAAATGTAATCAAACCAGATCTGGCAATAAAAGCACTCCTCTCGGCATGAATAGTAGCTATCATACAGTAGCATAACGACATTTCCCAATGCAGTTGACTGCTTTCACTGACTCTCATTATGTATTAGTGTTATTATGAAATTATGAATTTCAGTCATATACATGTAGGGGCAAAATGCAGGGTTGTTATTGATCATTCAAGCCTTAGGCTTAGTGGGTTGCCTTCAAACAAATTCCCCTCAATTTGTGATACACTGTCAGAAAAAGCTGGACCATCAAACAGAGTCAGGACATTATATCTTATTGATAGAGGGTTTATTGACAGTGGAAACTCTCTTTCTTATTTATAGAGAGTTTATCAACAGGGAAACAGATTCACTGTTAGCAAACTGTTTATACAATGGTATAAACAAATTGTTGACATGAAATCAGTTTAGTTAATATGAATTTCACTCATTTACCCCTGGATCATAGTGTGTAGCACATGTTGAGGAAGATACTGGATGTTTGGAGAGAAACCTGGCATATGGGATCTGAAAACTTTGCAAACACATATAAGACACCTGGTTGGGTTATTTTATAATAGAAATAAAATTAACTTCTTTTAAAATAAACTATAGCAATCTGCTGTAACAAAGTATAAAATTAAATCATAGAATAAAGTGTGTTGGGATCATTTGAGTCAGAAAGGATATGCATGTGCATTATGTTTCAGTGAGATCAAGCGGAATGTTTCAGAAAACTACTTGGAAAGTGTCTGTCCTGTCACTGGTCCTGTAACAGATTTTGAGCAAATAGGTTTCAAGCCTCTAAATTGAATGAACAGCCTCCAATATATTGTAGGATAACATTGACATTCATTGCGTAGAATACGAAAATCACAGAGGCGTCACTCGATACATCAGAGCCCTAAAACTTCCATAATGCATCTTGATCAAATTTGGAGAGATATGGTAGACCTTTTCAACTCACATGATAACCAATTCTTTCTCATCAGACAACTTTGTGAAATTATTGATAGTGTGTGAAACACGTTCTTAGACTGAAAAGCCAGAATGACTACGTTTGAGACTCAAGGTGATTCTTTGCAACGTGTGTGACACAAAACAGACAAATCGGAAATCCATCCCCCATAAACTCTGCGTTATGTTACACTGGCCAATATAAGTAGTGCTTCATTTGACTTTGGTCATGCAGTAAGAGAGAATCCCAACCATGTGGTCCATTTACTGTCGATGGGAGAAACACCGGTGACGAAGGTGCCTTAAAATATAATTTTAGACTATGGCACACACCCTACCACCTTGGTAGTAGTAAATGGTCCATATGGTTGGTATTCTCTATTTCTGTCTTACCACAGGAGCTTGTTACAAACAATGATTCAGGAATAAAATAATATAAAATAAGCATAACACCGGATACGTACCACCCATATACCAGTACATAATAAATAACAAAAGGAGGACACACAACTCCTACTTCGATTTTTCAAACTGTTATATAATATTTATTATGTAATGTTACATCTCACGTGACTTCCTTGCATTCTGATTGGATGAAAGATGATACCCTATTTCATGTAGTTTGCATCCACAGAACTGACCAGGCACTACACCCAGGCACTACACGTTTTCTATTTTTAGCACACTACTATATCAGTTTTCTTTTCATACTGGGCGAATAAAACTGATCAGGCTAAATTTAAAGATCGATTCACAGAGGCACAACATCCACAAAATGACCAGGAAAGAAATCGTTGTGGAAAAATGTATCGCTTTTCCATTGTTGAAGTCACATTTTTCGAGGCGTTCATTTTATTCCTTGAGAAGATGATCCATATCTCATTTCGAAGAGAATGATCCATACCTGGGTCCAACTTTCATGAGAACGCGTCCGGATATGAAAAATCGTTTGTTTCGCTGCTCATATTATTTTGCTATTTAATTGTATGTTTTGGGCAGTAAATGAATAAATAATGGAATTCGATTGAATCTTCCGAGTTTGTATCACTGCTGACCCATTCGGTAATGTATATGTGTGACAAATGTGTGGAAATTATCAAACTGCGTTGTCAAATTTCGAAAATTTTAGATTTCATTCGCGAGTTGCGCGATTCTAGAATACACAGTTCCGTTTGGGGGAAATGTTTTGTTTACCCTTGCCGACCGGTTCAAAATCTGTCTTCTGCTCATATCAATAATCCAAGTTAGTCGTGTTTTGGAAGAAGAAAACGTTTTTTAAAAACTACATGGTATTTTTTTTCTATATAACGCTGGTTGGTAGGGCTGCTACCTTGGTAATAGATTAACAAATCGGACAGATGTTTTTCTTGATGGGTGTTCGATATAATATAAGTATTAGTGCATGTCTTGTCGTTGACTACGCCCATATAGTGCCCAGTGAGTTGGTGTAGTTCCCTCCGCTGCGCGGCGGGAACTACACCACCTCACTGGGCACTATATGGGCGTAGTCAACTCCAAGCCATGCACTATTCCTTAACTAGTATATGGGTGGTATCCAGTTTTGCTATCTGTATCTGTATTTATACATAGCAGTAACCTATTCAGGCTTTGATGCTACGGGTTGAAGAGAACGCTTACGGTTTCTTTTGGATGGCCTTCTTGAATAGCTCCAGCGTTGGTGCCGAGACAACATTATCTTCCAGCTGGTTCCAGTCTGTTGTCTTGGGGAAGAAGGAATTTCTGTAGATTATTGTTTTGCAGTATGGGACTTGGAATGTTCTTTGATTTACTCTAGCTTGGTTTAATATGGCATTTTTTGTCTCACAGTCCTTGTATGTTGTTGGTCTTATGCGTCTTTTGTTGGTTGTTGGCTTGAGTAATTTGTCAGGGGGTAGTCCTGGTACTGACCCCTCAACCACTTTGTAGAAGAAGATCAGTCGATTTTGTCGTCTTCTGTCTTCTAGGGCTGTTAATTTCAGGTCTTCCATTGTAGATTTGATGTAGCCTTCTTCTCTGGTTTTGTAGTTTTGGGTGATGTAACGGACTGCCTGTCTCTGTATTTTCTCTATTTTGTTTATGTCCTGTTTTAGATGTGGGTCCCAGATTATTGAGCCGTATTCTAGGGTTGATCTTATTAGCGAGATGTAGGCTAGTTTGCGGCATTCTATAGGGCAGTGCTTTAAGTTTCTCTTCAGGAAGCCAAGTGTTGAGCTCGCTTTTTTAGTGGTGTTGCTGATATGGGTTTGCCACTGTAGGTCTTGTGATATTTGTAGCCCCAAGTATGGATTCGATTGGACTTCTTCTAGAATATGGCCATCAAGTGTATAGAATTTTGAAGTTTTCTTTTTTATGCTTAGGATGTAGCATTTCTTTGCGTTAAATTTCATTCCCCAGTCTTTTGCCCAAATTTCCAAATTTTCCAGATCTTTCTGGAGAGTGCTGTGGTCGTTGTAGTTTTTTATTTCTCTGTAGAGCAAGCAGTCGTCAGCAAATAATCTTACTTGGGATCTTGTTACTTCTGGTAGGTCATTTATGTGGCACAGGAATAAGATGGGGCCGAGAACAGTTCCTTGTGGTACTCCTGAATCCACTGTTACTTCTGTTGAGGCTTCGCCGTCGAGGACTACCTTCATTTTCCTTTTTGTTAGGAAATTTGTTAGCCAGGTATGCGTTGCGCCTTTGATTCCATATCGGTCTAGTTTATGTAAGAGCTTACCATGTGGGACGGTATCGAAGGCTTTTGAGAAGTCGAGGATGGCCATGTCTTATTTTATTTTATTTTATTCCTGAATCATTGTTTGTAACTAGCCCCTTTTGTCTGACCAAAGCTTATACTAACCGTTCTATCAAATGAATCACTACTCATATCGGCCAGGGTGAAACAGCGGCGAGTTTTTGAGAGATGGATTTGGCAAAGAATCACCTCTCATCACATTGACTATCGACAGGTTCAATACAACATTGAGCTAAGTGCCTCTATGAATTCTGCACGTGGTAGTGCTAAATAAATTCAGAATAGACTGATGAAAAAAAAATCAAGTGGGTAGAAACAGAAAGAAATTAGTAAAAATAGAAGCAAATACAGTGGTGAAACCAGATAAAACATCAAAATTTTCAACATACTTCACACCTGTTCCTGCTACACCTTTCTTAATACTGTTCATGTAGAATGTCAGTATATGCTATATACTCTCCTGATTACCCATGTATAAACTGACTGTCAGTGTCTGCGAGAAAGTTGGAATAAATTCATAAACTTGCCACGAAATGGGACCAAATTCAAGTTGCAAATTTGGGAGAATTCTGTTTTGTCTCCATCAGCTGGTTGTGGGTAGATTAAATGTCGGGAATGGTCATTGGAACAATACAGACCATGCTCCAGCAAAAATACCCGTTGAAAATTCAGAAATCCACATATTCCCGATGCGAGGTGACCCTGACTGCCGAAAGTATTGTTAAACCACAAGTAATTAATAGATTAGCCACACAAACCACTGTCCATAAGAACAAAAAAACTCTCAAGGACCAGCAAGGACTGCATTTTCACATTTTGAATGGCTAGATTTCAGTCCCTGCTATGAGAGTTTATTTTCTTCTGCAACAACCACAAACTAATGTCTGTTAGAAATGTATTTAAATAATACATATCAAATGCTTCCAAACTCAGAGGCGGCGGAACCAGGGGACACGTGCCCCTCCACCCTTTTCCACCGAAATGTTGCTGGTAACACAATAATTTAAAATGGTCGCACGCAAACGTGTCAGTCAATATACAGGCATTCCTGGAATATATTATCTGCAAATCCAAGCAATATTTGGCAAAAGAATCCCACCTTCGGTCTGTTTCTTATATACTTCACCCATCTAGTGGGGGAGTTCTCAATCCCCGAAGGGGAAAGCAAACAAATCACTGTAGGAGAAACGGGAGAGTATGAGTATCTAGGGGTAAGCATAAATATAACGGGAAGAGGGGTGTACAGAAATTACTCAGCCAAACTGATTCTGAAGGGGAAAAGAATTCTGAACCAACTAAAACTTTTAGGGAAAAATAGTTTCAACAAGGTCTTTGTGGGGAAAACACTGTGGGAGAGGGTGGGTTTACCAAGTATAACGTATGGCACGGACGTGATTCCATTAAACCAAACCGTTATTAAGAAGTTGGAAAATACTCAAAATGATGCCGGCAGATGGATAACAGGGTCGAGTAATGCTGCAGCTTTGGAAGCAGTAAGGGGGGAGCTTGGGTGGATGAAAATCAAGGACAGGGTAGATTTGGGAAAACTGTGTTACTTTAACTACTTGAGAAACCTGCCTGACAACCGGTGGTGCAAATTGATGCTCGATACCATTTGGAATTCTAATATAGAAACGGGGTGGTCAAAACGTGTGAGGGAACTAATGGACAATTACTCTATAGAGGTCACAAACATAGAAGTAGGAATGAAAGAAGGCAAAAGGTTTGTCAAAGAGAGAGTCATGGAAGATTGCAATCGAAACTGGCGAGCAGGGGTTAGCGTGAAAAGATCACTGCAGGGGTTACAATATAAAGAAAAGCCAGCTTTTGAGAAGTACCTAGATGGCACCTTTGGAGGGTCACTGCTGTTCAAACTGAGATCAAGATCACTGGAGCTTCGGGGAAAAATTGGGAGAGATGGGGAAAAGGGATGCCTAATGTGCCACTCTGGAGTAGTGGAGACCCTGGAACATTTTCTCTTGGAATGCCCACAGTATATACCTCATAGAATAAAATTTACTGGAAGAATAATGCAGAAGTGGGGTGAAGAAACAAAGGATAGATGGCTGAAGGGGGACACGAGGGAGAGGGTAGGAATGCTTATTGAAGAAATTGAAAAAGAGGAAGTGAGGGACACTATTAAGCAGTTTATATCTGAATGCTGGGAGGAGAGGAGGGGAAGAGGGGGTGGGGTGCAGGGGGAATGATGGCCTTCTCTTATGAGGACCGCGACAAATCAGCGGCTGGCCAAAGAGTTATTATTATTATCTTCCAACCCTAGCCTTCGGGTTGGAAGATGATTGGGGTAAAAGAAATGGACAGGACAGTGACCACACCGCGGCATGCTCATCTACACGAGAGACTATAGTACGTCACTGTACATACACTGATATACGATTGTAACTTTTCTCCTACTGGGCCGAACTATGGTGCACTTGAAAATATGTGCCCCTCCATTTTATCGAGCATTTACGACCCCTGTCCAAACTGTTGCGACAACAATCACTCGGTGAAGCTCTACCCATTCGCGCACACCACTGTCTGCAACTAGAAGACCATAAAATGGAATGTAAATTAAGTGACGAGGAACAGGTGTCGGGAGGAATAGTTAAAAAATTACAGGACAAAAACTGAACAAAGGTGCAGTCTAATGACAGTAATGAGTTCACTGTTCAGCTGTCCCAACACAGTGACCTACCCACCAACTAGTAGGAGCAGCCACTACATTCAGACAGCTGAACTTAAGATGTAGTCCACTGCAATTTATTAAATTATATGGCCACTAAGATAAGTGAGCTATATTATGGTACTGGTATGGTTGTGTCTGGCCCGTCCACATGTTCGTCTGTTAATGCTTGCATGTCCAAAACTCCACACCCAACAGAATGAACAGATCCATTTTATGGTGGACTGGATCGTTACTAGCTCCTTAGGAAGGTTCCTTTTGAATTGAATTGAATTGAAATGAGTTTATTTATTGCGCTCATAATAACAATTATTATATTTTACTCTACAAATATAAAACGTACAAATACAACATGAGTTACAATTGATTGATAAGAAATAGTTGATAAAGTAAATGGTTAAATGAAAGTGTGAGCGAAAAGTGAATGTTAAATGTGATATACTTACGAATGGCAATGTCACCGTAATAATATTGACTTGATTCAAAATTCAAAAGATTAATGAAAACCAAAATGATAAAAAATTTGTAATGGTGACACTATAGCATGATATAATTGTATCAACATACCTGCCTACAGATTAAATTGAAATTGTCCCTCAACCCCTACACCTTAAAATTTGTTAGTGTTCTGTTCTTCCTTTGTATATAATAATTATATTTTTAGCTGGGATCACTTGCAGTGTACTGACTTATCATTCCATTACACTCTATTTGAGGGGACCTTTGGAAACTCTCCAATAAATCATCATGAAACAGCCAATCAGCACCCCCCCCCCACAAAAAAAAAAAAAAAAATATCATCTACATTGATTAGCTACACTCAAATTCAAATATTCCCTTTGTCTTTCAGGATGATATCTTCAACTGCCCTGCCTTTGTCAGCATCTGGAAACCCTAATATTATTTTTAGTTTGTCATAATACTGGAGATATCTGAAGCTACATATTGAATTGCTAAGTTTTTCAAACATAGCTTTTCTAGCAGCTCTATATTTGCAGGCCTGGCATTCTTTGGGAGTGCAGGAGTGCTGCATGCTGACTGCACGCCTAGAAAAAAATGAGAAGGGCAATTTTTTCCACCCATTGATTTTCTGGAATGCCAGACCTGTTTGGGACTGCCTTTAAAATCTATTATCATTTCGTCCCCTGAGTTCCAATGTGTTCTCTGTGCCAACTGGCACAGAGAACACATTGGAACTCAGGGGACGATTTGTCAATGTTGCATTGATTCGCAATAATTCATGACCCTTTTTGTGTTGCATGTCGATAGATTTTGAGTGTTGAAGACAGTCATATAAGAATACTATGCAACATTTTAATAATGAGAAGATGTATGCGCCAATTTTTCCACTATGTAGCTGAATGTAATGCAATTTTTAAGTCACAATATTAATACCTTGAAGTGAATATTACCAAAAGAGCATACTAGTTTTTGCATTGAAAATTTCAGGTGCAATTGCACTCCAAAGCAATCTGAGGAGGGCAACTGTTTTGGACTCCTTGATTTTCTAGATTGCCAGGCCTGATATTTGTCACAAATTAAGATAATATGAGCCTCATCTTCAAGAATGTTGCATAAATTGCAGACACATTTTTCTACATCAGTGGCTTTGGGTCTTTTGTGCCTCCCTGCTTCAGTATGGAGAGAATGTGCACTTATTATTTTTGTAACAATTTTTGTGTATATAATGAACAGTTATGAACTGACAACTATTAACTCATTACCCAATGCAGACGATATCTAAATTTATTATTTTAAATATAATTTTTTAAAATTTTTCAAAATATTTCAACAAAACCATACCATGTGACCCCTCTTTGGAATGAGCTTGTCTAGCTCATTCCAAAGAGGGGTCACATGATATGGTTTTGTTGAAATTTTTTGAAAACTAGTATTTTTTCAGATGCCGAATTTGCATATTACTCAGGCGGATATGGTCGATTCGTTGTGGTCATGATTAGCCATTGTGCAAAAATATTTTACCTTAAACACCATTAAAGAAAGATAAAGTCGATTCGTTGAGTAAAGGATTAAGTAGTTTTCAAATTTCTTTTATGTACTTATAAGTTCTTAATTTTTCTGATTTTTGTGTTTGTTTAAGGGCCTATATAAGTAATGGAATTTTGTTTATTTTGAAATTCTCACCTCTCATATTCCTTAAATTCAGATTAAATATACACAAATTATACATCAAAATGGAGGTTGGGATGTATAGAACACGAAACACATATGTAATCAACTCATTGAGTCGACTGTAGGCACCACTGGTTCCTGGAAGTCTGCTACCGTATCCGCTCCAGAACTGATAATAATATAATATTTCATCAGAACAACTTGTCGCCAAATGTGCTTCATATATCCAAGAACAAAGCTAGGCATTCACAACACTTTCGAATATAGCGATAGGTCTGCATTTTGGAAAAGGACAACACTGTGTGCATTTTTTATTGAAGATGGTTTCCATGCTCGACAGACATGTGCAAATCACTCGTTACCACGAATTTCCATCAAAAAACAAAATCGTAATTCTAAGAAATTTCAACAGGTATCATGATACCTTGCATTGAATATGGCAACTGTGCAATCTCTATCTAATAACAGTATACTGTATGAAGGCGATCTTTTTCATTATTTGATTTTAGACGGCGTTGTTTTACATGCTTTTTTCTGTCCGATGACGTCGACCGGAAATCGAAAGTATACTCATACGTAAACAAAAGCAAAGGCTTTGGAATTTTCTCCAATGAAGCTCTGTCGCCGTGTTTTGAAGAATTTTTATCCCCTAGCTTTGTTCTTGGATATGTAAAGAACATTTGGCCACATGTTGTTTTCGTGAAATATTATTAAATTATCAGTTCTGGTGCGAATACGGCAGCAGACTTCCAGGAACCAGTGGTGCCTACAGTCGACTCTATATGAGTTGATTACACATGTGTTTCGTGTTCTATACATCCCAACCTTCATTTTGATGTACATTTTGTGTATATTTAATTTGAATTGAAGGAATATCAGAGGTGAGAATTTTCAAAATAAACAAAATTTCATTACTTATATAGGCCCTTAAACCACTGACATGCAAATTTTTGTTTAAATTCCCCAATTATGTGTTTCTCAACTTTTGGGGGAAACTTCGCAAATTGGTTGTGCCATACATCTTGACAGTTGCAAAGCTGAAAAATGAATTTGACAGCATCTAGTGCCGATTTTTGTCCCATGTACATCGTTTTTTGTCCCATGTACATCGTTTCAAGATTTCAAACATAAGCATCTTTCAGGAGAGAGTCTTTGCACAATTTAGTTAATCAAAAAACATTTCCTCAGTACCTGTTTCAAAACATTAATAATAGCCATGGAAAATGGCCAAGTTCACCACAAACTGCCAAATTTGTTGATTTTGAATTTACGCCAAGAATATTATTATAGAAACTCATGGCTAAAGGTTCAAATGGATCCTTCTCAAAATGGTAGAAAGAAGAATCCCAACATATACGATAATGATTTATTGCATAATTTTGAAACGATGAACAGTGTACATAAAGGACATGCAATTAACAAGCCACATGTGCAGATCACATTTCTCCGTTCACACAAATAACAAATAAATGCACGACTACATATATACAAACAATCAACAGACAGAAGTTGAGTACATAAATATTGATTACTCAGCCTTTTAAGGAGACCCCCCTCCTTCCCGAAACCAATATTGAAAAAAAAACAACCTGTACGTACTCCAAAAAACTGTACCTCGAAATTTCAGAAATAATACAAACAAATTTGAGGAGCTCAAACTTTTGAGGAACAGTCCAAAGGAGCACTTGGATTAAAACCGTATGGACTTATGAAGATAATGAACCAAAAAATTATACAATTGATATGCAGATATCATATAAATAACCCACCAACCTACCACAGCGGAAAAAAATCGAACAATAAGTGGGCTGGATAGGAGTGAAAAACGTCAAGGAGTAACCACGTCTGTTCCACTCAAGATCGTTTCAAAAAAATTGCAAGAGGGGGTTGTTGACGGTTGAAATGCATTAAGATTACCTCCCTTGACAAGAGTAACACTAGGGGAGAGCAAATTGTATGGAACCCTATTCCGGCATTTTCCTAACTGCAATTAAGCCATTTGATGAATCAAATAACCAAAATTTGAAAATCTGGTCTATTCGTCAAATAAGCTCCCCAAACCTCAGAGCCAAAGATTAGAATTGGCACTATTGTTTTGTCAAATAAATCCAGGCCCAATTTTACAGGTAATTCATTATTGAATTTGCATTGTTTGAGTTTGAAAAGGGCTCTGCTTGCTTCATTTTTCAAATTCTGCATATCGGTTTTAAAAGTTCCATTGGAGGAAATAGTTATTTGATATTCAGCATTCTGGTATATCCAACATGGCTGCCATGGCAGTCATCTTGGAATTTTTTTTTGTGCATGTCCACATAAAACTTGAAATCTCTATGCCCAACACATCCCAACTTTTTGGTGGATGGGAATGACTAGAGTAATGTTCTCTTCAATAATCGACATTCTTGGATATCCAGACTGGCCTCCATGGCAGCCATCGTGGATTTTTTGCGATTTTTGATCGTGCAATAACTTGAAAAAGGAGTGACCAAAAGATCTCATTTTCTATGGTGGATCGGACATGACTTGAGGAAGGTTCCTTTTGATATCACAATAACATGAGTTCAGAGGGCATTATGGTTTATTAACGGCCTGACAAGAATGAATAACAACCCGAGGGTTTATTATTACTGGCCCAAGACAAAGTCGAGGGCTTTTAATAAGCCAGAGGGCTGTCAATAAACCGGGCTGGCTAACAAAATCATGTTATTACTATTATTACCATAACTAGAAGCAGGCGGCAGGCTGTTAAGGAATTTTGTTTTCATTAACGCCCAGCACTCACTTCCAGTTGCATCACCTTATGAATTACTTTACCGCCCAGGTAAACTCTGTTCACATACTAAAGAACGCCCACTAAAATGGTAATAATCGGCGTTATTATACTTTAGCCAGCATTCCATATGCCATTATCGCTAATTTTTTGGACATTGATAAGCGATAAATGCTCAGGTCATCATATGACGTGCTGGGTAGCTAATGGTATCACTTTTCCATTCGCGCCTGGCGACACGACACATCACATGACCAAATTACTCTTAATGGTAACACAATAATGGTAATAACTTGACTTTACCAGGCATTACGGTATTATTATTTCCACTTTAGCACGCATTCTCTGGTATATTAACAGAGTTTAACGGGTAGTAAAACTGAGTAAATCATGACATCATGCAACGGAAGCGAGAAGCAGGCGTTAATGAAAACAAAATTCATTAACAGCCTGTCTCCTGCTTTCGGTCATGGTAATAATAGTAATAACAACATGATTTTGTTGGGGTGTACCGTTTTATTAATTGCTCTTGAGGACTGAATAACAGCCCTCTGGCTTATTAATGACCCTCAACTTTTCTTGGGCTGGTAATAAACCCTCAGACTGTTATTCATTCCCATCAGGCCATTAACATAACAATTAAATGAGTTTAGAAGGGGTTAAGGTTTATTAACGGCCCAAGAGGAATAGGAATGAATAACAGCCCAAGGGTTTATTGCCAGTCTGAGACAAAGTCAAGTGCCGTTAATAAAACAGAGGGCTGTTATTCATTCCTCAAGGCCATTAATAAACTGGGATGCTTGACAAAATCATGTTATTACCATTACTGCCATGACCAGCGGGCTATTAATGTTAATAATAACGAATTTAGAGAGCGTTACAGTTTGGAATGTTTTTTTCATTAACGCCATCACTGCCTTCCGGATGCATGAATTACTGAGTTTTACCACCCTGCTAAACTCTGTTGATAACTTAATACACTAGGGAATGCCCGTTAAAGTGGTAATAATAAACCATAACACCCTCCCAACTCATGTTATTGTTATATTAGCGGGGCACCAGAATGGTTAACAGCCCTTTCTCTTATTAGTGGTCCTTGACTTTGTCTCGGGTTGCTTATAAGACCTCAGGCTGTAAATCGTTTCTGTTGGGTCACTGATGATTCATAATTTCCTTGAAAATCATATTAATGTTATATTTTGGTGTATCCAAAATGTCCATCATGTCAGCCATCTTTGATTTTTTGGTTGTTTGTGCTTGTCCGTGCATTAACTTAAAAAGGAATAACCAATGGATTTCATTTTTTTCCAGAGCAATGACGACTATAGGAAGGTTCTTTTCTATAACCAGCATTCTGTTAAATATCCCCATGGAAGCCATCTTGAATTGTTGCTTGTCCACGCAGTAACTGGAAAACTGTATTTCCAGAACAGATCCCATTTTTTAGCTCAACTTGACAAAGTCAATCTGAGCTATTGCCATCACTTCTCGTCCGTCGGCACACCTCACAGGTCGCATTTATGATCAGATCACTTTGAAACTTGGTATGCTTGTTTGGGGCGACCTCTAGATGGGAGCTATCGATTTTCTTCAATTTCCGTCAAAAATTGCTGCCGCAGCCAACGTTCTTAGAACTTTGTTTAGTCAGACCTCAATATTTCCCTTTGGCACACCCTACAGGCCACATTTATAATTGGATTGCTTTGAAACCTAGCATGCTTGTTTGGGGTGACCTCTAGATGGGAGCTATCGATTTTCTTCTATTTCCGTCAAAAAGTGTCGCCGCGGCCAACATTCGTAGAACTTAGTTTAGTCAGACCTCAACATTTCCCTTTGGCACACCCTACAGGGCACATTTATGATCGAATTGCTTTGAAGCATGGCATGCTTGTTTGGGGTGACCTCTAGATGGGAACTATCGATTTTCTTCGATTTCCGTCAAAAAATGTTGCACGGCCAACGTTTTTAGAACTTAGTTTAGTCAGACATCAATATTTCCCTTTGGCACACCCTACAGGGAACATTGGTGATCGGATTGCTTTGAAACATGGCATGCTTGTTTGGAGTGACCTCTAGATGGGAGCTATCGATTTTCTTCCATTTCCGTCCGTCAAAAAATGTTGCTGCTGGCAACGATCTTTGAACTCAGTTTAGTCAGGCATGAATATATTCCTTTGGCATGCCCTACAGGACACATTTATGATCAGATCGGTTTGAAACTTTGTTGCTTGTTTGGGGTTACCTCTAGATGGGTGTTATCGATTTTCTTCAATTTCCGTCAAAAAATGTTTCCACTGGCAATGACCTTCGATGAACTTTGTAAAAACTTAGTGCAGTTAAGCATCAATATTTCCCTTTGACACACCCTGCACGGCACATTTATGATTGGATCCCTTGCAAACTTGGTGTGCTTGTGTGGGGTGACATCTATATGGAAGCTATCGATTTTCTTCCATTTCTGTCAAAAAATGTTGCTGCCGATCTTTGAACTTGGTTTAGTCAGACCTCAATATTTCCCTTTAACACAACCTTCAGGGCACATTTATGATCGGATCACTTTGAAACTTGGTATGTGTGTTCGGGGTGACCTCTAGATGTGCGCTATTGCTTTTTTTCATTTCCATAAAAAATTATTGTTGTTATCACCAGTCTTTGAACTTACTGCATTTGTGCATCAACTTATCCCTTTTGCACTCTCTGCAGGGTATATTTATGAATTTCCATAAAAAACCTCCCCCAAAACCATTGCCACAAGCAATGACCTTCTACTTTTGTGCATTAACATCTTCCTTTGGCATGCCTCAGAGGGCACATTCATTATCAGGTTGTTTTGAAACTTTGTATGCTTATGCTGGGTGACAAAGATAGGAGCTAGTGATTTTCTTTTCATTTCCATCAAAAACTGTTGCTTTTAGCAAGTTATAGCAACAATCTTTGAATTTATTGCATTTGTGCATCAACATTCTTTGACATGGCCTACAGGCCACATTTATCATAGGATTGTTTTTGAACTTGGTGTGCTCATTAGGTAAGACCTTTAGATAAGAGCTATTGATTAGCATTTATTTCTGTGAAAAAAGTTGCCATTTACAATAATCTCTGAACAAACTGCATTTGTGTATCAGCATTCTTCCTTTAGCCAGTCTTACAGTTTACATTTAAAAATGCATGGATTACTCTGACATTGTGCACACACAATGCTGTTATGTTGAAATTTCACCAAATAACATTGGTACCAATGATCTTCAATTTTGCCATTTCATTTATAACTTACCAAGTTCAAGTTTGTCAAGCTGAGCTACAGTGTCATTGACACTTTCATTTTATTATGGATTGGGCATGATTAGAGGAAGGTTCCTTTCAATAATCTTCATTCTGGCACATCTGGCATGCATGGTCTTCATGACAGCCACCTTATTTTTGTGATTTGTGCCCATCTGCACAATAACAGGAAAAAACGGAATGACCATTGAATGGATTTAATTTTTTTCGGAGCATTACTGATAATTTAAGGAAAATTTCTTTCGATAACCAGCATTCTGGCAAATCTGACATGGCTGCCATGTCCGAACAAGAACTTGAAAAAACAAATGACTAATAGATCCCATTTTTCTGGTTCTTGTAGTAAATGGAGATGCATTTTAAATTGAAAAGAAATCTAAATTTGAATGGCTGTTATTTTGTAAAAAGCACTGACCAATTACTTCTATTATGATAGGCAAAGGGTTAACTCAGAATTGTGAAAGTAGAGACAAGAATAATAGCATTGTGTGACATCAGGCAATTTGCATGGAATAATCACATATATCTATTGAGTAGATGGATGTTGAAAATTTTTATTTTCTGCATTACCGTTATCCTTTAAAGCAGCATAATAATACATATTGTAGTACATTGTTTTAATTATCTTTACAGTGCGCAAGGGAGCGTGATGTTGGCACAATGGTGCAGCTGATTAAATTTCTGGAGAAAGCGAAAAGGCTGACAAAATTAATCAATTCTCCAGATAAAGAAAACTTGTGTCCACTTCATTATGCAGCAAAGTCTAACCATTTAGGAATCGTGCAATGTTTAGTGGAAAGCGGTGCAGGTAGATTATTATTGATTATGAATTTTTTTGATTTAGTCGTGCCCAGTTAATTGAATATTTCTTAAAAATTCAGTAATTACATAGTGAGTAATAGCTTGACTGGACTGGTTATGTGAAATAATTCATGTGAGGTGAGGGACATTGTACAAACACGAGTGCGCGAATGCGCACAAGTGTTTTACAGTATAGTCCCTCATCTCGAATGAATTATTTCACATAAATAGTCCAGTCAAGTGATTACTCAGTTTATTACTTTCATTATTAATGATAATTATATTATTTAACCCTTTACCTAACGTAACGATAAAAAACAGCCAGCGCCATTCTCAAAACTTGCCAATTAATTTTCATTATTCATTTTGTGTCTCTAAAACATAGGTTATGACCTCCTCATTGGAACGAGCTCATTCCATTGAGGAGTCATAACCTATGTTTTTGAGACAAAAATGAAAATAATAGTTATTCAAGAATTTTTTTTGCAAGTGTCGTCTGCTTTTCATGTTAGGTAAAGGGTTAAAAAAAGCAAAAAAAAACAATGCAGTCCCCATTACACCCACAGCAAAGCATCTTTGTTTGCATGCATGGATTATTTATTATTTTATTATTTATTGGAGTTTAAGGTCACATACTTATGCACAATGGCTAATCGTGACCGTGACAGTTTTACGGGTGGAGGAAGCCAGAGTACCCGGAGAGAACCACCGAGCAACGACGAGCAGCTGTCAGCTCCCCAACATCGTAACTCTGAACTCTGCACCGCAGCACAGGCAGGGTTAGATTGGTTGAAGACATGCGCACCATCGATGTGCAGTACGCCTCAGTACACAGCATCATCGTGCCCCCATGTAGGCAATCGGGGTGAAGTGTGCATGCATGGATACATGACTCAATTGTTGATTGCATAATTCACTTGTGAAGTTATCATTTATAATGAAACCCAGAAATCCCAGTAAATCACATTTGGAAAGTAATAAATAAAACTTTCAAACACCAAATCATTTACCACACATCTTGATCGCTTATAGTTTATAGTGTAAACTTCTCATAACTGAATAAAAAATCTTGTGATCCATTGAACAATAACTCTGAGAACAACTATATTACCCACAGTTATGGCTTATCTGGCCTTTGAACATCCTCTGGGAGTGCAGTGGCTCTGTGGTTCGAACACTGGAACTTCAAACCAAGTGGTCCATGGTTCAGTCCTGACCAGCAGTTATTGTTTTGTGTCACTGGACACGGCTCTTAATTCTGATTGGTGATGTGGGGGCATAGGGACACTTTGTACTAAGGTGTACTGCACGCCAAGGGTGCACTTGCCATCATCCAGTGCTAACCCTGCTTGTGCGGAGTTAGTACATTGGGGAGTCTGACAGTTGTTCGCCACTGCATGGCAGTTCTTTCTGCGTACTTTGGTTCCCTCCCCCATAAAACTGTCTGACACAAGATGACTCTGCCTGTAGAAAGTGTCATTAAACCCAATAAAAAAGTTCATCCACTACAAGCATTTAATATATTTTTGTTTGACAAGGCTCCATTAAAGGCTCATTTATCACTAGAATTTTAGAGAATGTGCCAGTGCCAGTTATACTCAAGACTGCTTGCAGTTAATTCAATATTTCCCATTGACAGAGTTCCTTTTTAATTAACAGAGTTCCACCTTTCCAAGAGCATAATTATGTGATGAAAATGTATTAAAATTATCTATTGTTACTGGCACTTTTAGAGGGACAAGGGGCAGCACAGTGGTAGACCGTTGGACTTTTATGCTAGAGGTCCTGAGTTCGATCCCCATCCGGGACGAACTGCATTGTGTGTTTGGGCAAGGCACTTTATCTCGGTTGCCTACATGGGGGCACGCTGACGGCGTGTACTAAGGTATACTGCATGTCGATGGTGCACATGTCTTCAATCACCGTAATCCTGCTTGAGCAGAGCATGAACAGAGTTAGAATGTTAAGGAGCTGACAGTTGCTCGTCAATTCTTGGTGGCTCTCTCCAGGTACCCCGGCTTCCTCCACCCGTAAAACTGTCACCGTCACGATTAGCAATTGTGTATAAGTATGTGACCTTAAACACCAATAAATAAATAGAGGGACAAGGCCAAATAAGAAAATATATTTGCATCTCGAGCAGTTCATTTTTAAAATCTGTGCTGGTATTCTGCCCCCTTGGGAAAGGGTGTGGGGCCCATGCATTTGGAAAATTTGCACCATGGATGCTTCATGTGGGAATTTGTTTTGGTGGAGAGAAACACATAGATTAAGAAATAATATTACCTTCAAATTGAACTGAGGATATGCAAAGGTCACATTCCTTGACTTTGCTGCCAAGACTTGCCTAGAAACAACACACATAGGCCACATTCCATGACACTGCAGCCAAGACTTGCCTAGAAACAACAAAGAATGTTCTCAGAATGGAACTTGTAAGTGTATCTACTAGGTTCTACCTGTTGGAGAACCTCCTCTGTTGCAGGAAAAAGTGGTCAAATCAGAATTAGGTTTTAAGGGTTAAAGAGGAACCCACCTGTTGTTTGTCCCTGAATTTAGAGGCTTTTTATTCTTTGTTAGGTATCATTAGGTTGGTAAATATTGGTCTTCTGGGGGCTTATGACTGCTTAGTTCAGTATTCCAATTATTAAATAATTTTTTTGTTTGAATGTGGACAGAGATTGGGAAATTTTTAGTTTGTATTGGGAATTCTTTCCCAAATGCCATTAGGAAAGCATCCCATATTCAGCCTCTGTAGACACCCAAAAAGAATCCCTGCAGTGAGGATTGGAGGCTTTTTAGTGTGTTTTGTCATGTTCTATGGTTCAGTGCTGGAAGCCCATATTTGCGCTCTATTCTAAATACATGTACAGTGGAACCCTGTTAATTGAATAGCCACTTTGCCAAAGAAAATTATTCAATTACCTGGAGTATTCAGTTAACAGGGATTGTGTCACTTTCTTATATTCTAGAGATAAACTTAGCATTTATTCTATTATACCTTGCTTGACAGAACTCCATGAGTTCTGTCAAACAAGATATAATAAATTAAATGTCTGTATTGGATGTACTGAGGCCACATAGGTCTAAACAAAGGAAAACTGGAGAGAGTCAAGGTAATTTCTCTACAGGTAACAAGATTTTTTATTCGATTAACAGGAGTTTTCTCTATAACCTATATTCAATTAACAGGTAAAACTTGTACTGGAAATATGGTAAATGGTTTTGTGTTAGGAAATTATATTCAAGTAACAGGGTTATTCAGTTAAGAGATATCCAATTAAGTGGGCTCCACTGTACCACAACTTAAAGGTTTTATTTTCTGTGGAGTATAGTGCTCAGTTCACGTTATCTTTGAAGTGAATTTATTTCACCCATATGGATTTTCCTCATTGCAGTTTATGGGAAAGTGCCTGTAGGCATTCTCCCAATACTTGTAACAAGGCAAAGACTGTGATTGTTTTAAAATAAGAACTCTGCACACTGATGTCTAAATTTAATAATTTCAACCTGCAAATATTTTCCCATATTAGGCTTAACCCTTTACCCAACGCAGACGATTTCAAAATTTATTATTTTAAATATCATTTTTTCAAAAAATTTCAACAAAACCATGTCATGTGACCCCTCTTTGGAACGAGCTTGACAAGCTCGTTCCAAGGAGGGGGTCACATGATATGGTTTTGTTGAAATTTTTCGAAAAATAATATTTTTTCAGCTGCTGAATTTGCATATTATGCAGGCGGATGCGGGCGATTCGTTGGGTGAAGGGTTAAAATTTGATTTGGTAGGTAGGGATTTTTTATTTTTATTAATTTTTTCTTTTGTTCTACAAGTTTAGAAAAGAAAAATATGTCACTGATGTTTATTGAATAAATATATTTCTTGGTGTAGACTGAAGACTGAAAAGGTACCACGCTACAGTGCAGCCACCGTGGACTGTTCGTAATCCATGCGTGGGCAGTGATGTCCACGCATACATTTACCAGGTAATAAAAATCGCCATCAGCAAAACTTTAATTGATGAAGCATCAGGTTGTACCCAGTGCTTCATTAATTAAATTTTTGATGATTATTCCAATAATTACTGTTTGGAATCTAATATTATTGCGTCCATGGAAATATTGCCCACTTGTGGAAAGTGACCAGTCCATGGCAACCACATTGTAAATATGACTCAGCTTGTTTCTAATGATGAAGATTTTTCAATTTTGCTTTTTGAATTTTCTTTGCCTACATTTGCAAAATTAATGTGCACACTTCGTACATTTCCTGAAATTTTGGTATTTTGACTTCAGTGTACAGATGGTTAAGTGAGAGGGAATACACTGTAAAACAACATTTTTTATTAGAGTTAACAGTTTTTATACGCCCGTCATTTGACGAACGTATTATGTTATGGTGTTGTCCGTCTGTCTGTCTATCCGTAAACAGTTTTTGTGTCGCCTACTCCTCCAAAAGTTTACATGCTACATTGTTCAAACTTTGCACACATGTTGATCAGTAATTGCCGTTGTGCATGTGACAAGTGCAGGAAACTCCATTTTGTATTTCCAGAGTTATGCTCCCTTTTAGTACTTAAAAAATTACAGTATTGTTGCCTACTCCTTCAACATTTTACATGCTATATTGTTCAAACTTTGCACACATGGTGATCACCAATTGCTGTTGTGTGTGTGACAAGGGCAGATAACTCTCATTTTGTATTTCCAGAGTTATGCCCCTTTTTGTACAGTATTGTGTCGCTTTCTCCTTCTACATTTTCCATGCTATATTGTTCAAACTTTACACACATGTTGATCACCAATTGCCGTTGTGCATGTGCCAAGAGCAGGTAACTCTGTTTTGTATTTCCAGAGTTATGCCCCCTTTTAATACTTGAAACATTACACTGTTGTGTCGCCTACCCCTGCAACATTTTACATGCACCATTGTTCAAACTTTGCACACATGTTGATCAGTAATTGCCGTTGTGCATGTGACAAGAGCAGGTAACTCTGTTTTGTATTTCCAGAGTTATGCCCCCTTTTAGTACTGAAAACATTGCAGTATTGTGTCGCCTACTCCTTCAACATTTTACATGCAATATTGTTCAAACTTTTCATACATGGTGATCACCAGTTGCCGTTGAGCATGTGACAAAAGCAGGTAACTACATTTTGTATTTCCAGAGTTATGCCCCTTTTAGTACTTAAAACATTACAGTATTGTGTCGCCTTCTCCTTCAACATTTTACATGCTATATTCTTCAAATTTAGCACATATGTTGATTACCAATTGCCGTTGTACATGTGACAAGAGTAGGTAACTCTGTTTTATATTTCCAGAGTTATGCCCCCTTTTAGTACTTAAAACATTACAGTACTGTTGGTTTGCCTACTCCTTCAACATTTTACATTCGTTACAGTTATTCAGGTGAAAATGTCGGCTTTTCAAGAAATGTTCAGCTTCTGATTAACATGGCCGAGCATATTTCGCATTTAAATTACCTCCCCTATTCACAATACTCACAATGTATATAGTTTCTGGAAGCTCTGAATATGGCCCTTTCTGGAGACAACTGTACACAACAAAAATCTTACAACATCACTCAAATACACTCAGCCGAATGACACAGTTGATGGCTAAAAAAAATGGCTCAAAATGGTCAAAATTTTCTCATTTTGGGGATAAATCTCCAATTTTCGTGCATCGATAGTGATAAAACTGTGTTATAGGAATTCCTCATTCCTCCACTGAGGATTTTACAGCATAACATGATCATTCTGACAAATAAAAAACATATGGGTTTCTTATTCATTTTTTCAGAAGGCTTTCTCAAAGCAAATTTACACAAAAATTGTCCCATTTGTAAACTGCAAATTGTCAGGTCCCAAACAGGTCTGGGTTTGTCATTTAACACTTCCATGTGACCTTGACCCCCAATTGAAATGCACTTGACAATACACAGTTTGAATCAAGACCATCAACAGGTTATTTTGGTCATATCACCATTAATGAGAATTATTTACTAAATCCACACCACCATAAACTAAAACTATAGCTCAAAATAGTCATTTGGCTGAGGATATCCAATAACCTCAGAAATGACCTTTTAATAGGAAATGAGACCTTAAGTGCAAAATAAAAAATTCTTCACTCTCTCAGAAACAGTAAATGTGCATCTGTATTTAATTCTGAGAAAAATGATGTATGGCACATATGAAAAAATTGTTAACTTAGTGCCCTTAAGCCCCATGGATAGCGGCAAACCGAGCACTCTGACAGTCAGTTTCTTTACGTTTCTTTACGCAGTAATGTTCAGTGAGAGAAGGCCTGTTCTTTCACATTTTGGACTCTGATAAAGCTCTGTAGAGTAAATTTTGCATTAGATGAAAGCATGTAACACCAGTGGTTCCCCTATTCTACCAAGGCAGTATGCTTTAACCTGAGAGGAGGAAGTTAGATTTCAATTTAGATGGATGCACAGCTGTAACACCATGGACAATAGCTATCATGGCAGCTTTGTTGGTATATTGGCCAATGATCAGACTAAACCAATGGTGATGGATGATTTATTTTTGATGTGCACAGTCACTTTCAGCACCAAAAGCTACATCAGGATCACACATTAACTGATAAAATTTAAAAAAAAACCCAGAAATTACATTCATTTGTAAACTGCATCCTCCCTCAAAATGCATATTTCAGTCCCCACCCACCCACTCTTTTCCACAGTATTCTCAATTCACTTTCCTCATTTTGCAAGCATTCACTGATTCTATCAATTATAATATAATGTAATCATAAAAGAAAAAATTCTATAAATCTCTTGTAGCCACATTTTCCTGCATAGCATACATTGTGTTTGCTAAAGGGTTAAAAATAGACCCATTTCAGTTCCTGACCTGATCCAAAAGACTGACATTTGAAGTACATGCTATTTGAAAAGAGCTGTGGAAATGTTACGATTAAGAATATTCAGTCCCAAATTATCTCTACTAATCAGACTACACTCTGATAATTCCCTGGAAAGTTCTTAGAAAGAGTTCTCCATATGAACGTACCAGTAAACAGCATTTGCAAATAAAATTGTGTTAAAAAACCTACATAATTCTCTTGATAACACCATTACTGGACTTAAAATACCTCAAGAGAGAGAACTTTCCAGGAAATTATATCTGTAGAGGGTACCACTGAAAAAAGAAAAATATGTTTTAATATTTCTTTTAGTTATCCAACAACATATTCCCACTAATACAGTTGGTTGCTATGGAGATTGGAGGCCAGAAATTGCAATGAAAGCAAACACTGTTTTCTACTTACGGTCTTGTTACAGTTATTCAGGTGAAAATGTCGGCTTTTCAAAAAATGTTCAGCTTCTGATTAACACGGCCAAGGATATTTCACATTTAAATTACCTCCCCTATTCACAATACTCACAATGTATATAGTTTCTGGAAGCTCTGAATATGGCCCTTTCTGGAGACAACTGTACACAACAAAAATCTTACAATATCACTCAAATACACTCAGCCGAATGACATAGTTGATGGCTAAAAAAATGGCTCAAAATGGTCAAAATTTCCTCATTTTGGGGATAAATCTCCAATTTTCGTGCATCGATAGTGATAAAACTGTGTTATAGGAATTCCTCATTCCTCCACTGAGGATTTTACAGCATAACATGATCATTCTGACAAATAAAAAACATATGGGTTTCTTATTCATTTTTTCAGAAGGCTTTCTCAAAGCAAATTTACACAAAAATTGTCCCATTTGTAAACTGCAAATTGTCAGGTCCCAAACAGGTCTGGGTTTGTCATTTAACACTTCCATGTGACCTTGACCCCCAATTGAAATACACTTGACAATACACAGTTTGAATCAAGACCATCAACAGATTATTTTGGCCATATCACCATTAATGAGAATTATGTACTAAATCCACACCACCATAAACTAAAACTATAGCTCAAAATAGTCATTTGGCTGAGGATATCCAATAACCTCAGAAATGACCTTTTAATAGGAAACGAGACCTACAGTACTGTTGGTTCGCCTAGTCCTTCAACATTTTGCATGCTATATAGTTCAAACTTTGCATGGTGATCACCAATTGTCGTTGTGCATGTGACAAGAGCAGGTAACTCCATTTTGTATTTCCAGAGTAATGCCCCTTTTAGTACTTAAAACATTACAGTATTGTGTTGCCTTCTCCTTCAACATTTTACATGCTATATTGTTCAAACTTTGCACACATGTTGATCATCAATTGCTGTTGTGCATGTGACAAGAGCAGTTAACTCTGTTTTGTATTTCCAGAGTTATGCCCCCTTTTAGTACTTGAAACATTACATTATTGTGTCGCCTACTCCATTTTACTTGCTTCATTGTTCAAACTTTGCACCCATGTTGATCATCAATTGTCGTTGTGCATGTGACAGGAGCAGATAACACCATTTTGTTTTTAAACGATGAGAATCCTCACCGTTTATAGCTATTATGATCTTCAAAATGTCCTTTTCCTTGGCGCCACCTATCGTCAATCGATATCAATGAAGTGAACCTGTCAATGAATGGACGCTACCATTGTAAACGGCACGGAGAAACTTCTACAGCAGCCTTGTTTTTATTTATCGATTAATATGAAAATGTGAAAACAGGTGAATTACCCTTTACCCCAGACAGGGCAGGGGAATGGGCAATGATTGGAGGGTGGGGGGGGGGAGGGGGGGGACAGACATAGTCGAGTCAATCAAAATTTCAAACTTGACCCCCGAGAAACTTGTGCATGTTCCAATTTTGACGGGCGTATGTTGCCCCGCTAGGCGGTGCACTTATTAATAATGATCATTGGCTACAGTCTAGAAAACTTCACTGTGTGTCAAAAAGGTACATTTTTACCTTTGTGAAATCGATTTTCTATCTCTAACTCCTTTATATGAGATATGTCTCACATCTTTATTCTTCAACATTTTCTCAATTGATAGTTGAGTCCATTTTTTTTTATCGACATTTACTTACATGCGTTACTTACATGCGTTCAATGATGCTTTTCCATTAATTCAGTCCAAACCCAGTAACAAAAGTCTCAGGTGACATCCCTGGATGACCAATGGCCATATAAATTCATCTAATACTAAAAGAAAATTTCATCTCAAATGCTAAAATGCCCTAATGAGAGAAATAAGCCAAACTATAATAATTATTGTAGTATATATAATAGGGTTAAAAAACAATGTAAATCCATGTATTTTAAAAAGATATTTGATGAAAACAAACACAATATGTCTCAAAAACATAGTTGAGCTCATTCCAATGAGGGGTCATAAGCTATGTTTTTGAGACCAAAATTGAAAATTTTTAGTAATTCATGAATTTATTTTGCAAGTATCGTGTGCTACCCGCAATGACTAAAGGGTTAAGAATGGCCATTTCCAGCTACTGATACAGTATGATGATCATGCAAGTAAACAAATATGCCAGAAAGTAACTTGCATGCTTTACTCTGTCTCAGACAATTGATGTGAGTCAGTGTGACAATGTTTGCCTGTTTTGGAGCAAGTTTGTTCCTTTGTTGACCCATATAATACAGTAGTTCGAAAGTAACAGTTATTAAATCAAACAATTACTTTTTGGATCGATCAAGATGTTGATCATTGATTAATCGATTAAACAGTAAACCCTTTCAGCTCTACTTTTATGGCCCTCTTGAGGCTTGATAGGAGTTGAAGGGCTCATTTTCATTAAAGAAGTGACTGATTTTCTTTTCAGTTTTGTTAAACCTCAATGGCCTGAACAACTGTCCTGAATTCCCACTAGACTATAACCTGTCCAGGATTTAACAGGCAGCCAAGACATGGCTAGAAATAACTGCCCAGGTAATTTGTCTGTTTTCAGCAGGACCTCCTAATGATGGCATGTTAAGGTCACATGCTCTGATATTACAGTAGCCTGAAACCTGAAATAGTCTATCTTTAAATGTTAAGGTGTGTTTGTTGGAACAAGTCACAAATTTACTGTACATAGATATGATTTGTGTTGGCAAAAGAATGCCAGTGTTGAGCTTGGCAGTGGCATTTGTGGTGTTGTGGTAGAATGATACAAGAACAACTTATTCTATATTTTCCTGTTAGATGTGAATTAATCTCAGGTACTATCAGCAAATCTCAGTCAAGTCAAACACTGAATAGTGAAGCAATACCGAAATGTACTCCCACCCCTCCCCCCCCCCCCCCACCCCCTAGAAATATAGAAAGTGATACGAAACTTGAAATTCCAATATTGTCAATCTCTAACATTTAGAATATTTTTGCGATAGATCACATGATTTGTTATTTAACCCTTTACCTAACATGAAAAGCAGACGACACTTGCAAAAAAAATTCTTGAATAACTATTTTTTTTCATTTTTTGTCTCAAAAACATAGGTTATGACCCCTCATTGGAACGAGTTCGACGAGCTCGTTCCAATGAGGGGTCATAACCTATGTTTTTGAGACAAAAAATGAAAAAAAAAATGAAAATTAATTGGCAATTTTTGAGAATAGCACTGGCCGGTTTTGGCCATTACGTTGGGTAAAGGGTTAATTTATAGGAATTTACCCTATAATCTAGATGCAATTATCAGGTAAAATGTGTACCAAAGCAGGCCTGGAAATAACACGCTGACAATCGTTTAGGTTATGTGTGGGTTACAGCAGTCTGAAAATACATGATCACAATGCAAGTTATGATAAAGCAACATCACAGAAGTTCGCTTCCCAATTTTGCAAGTTTTACCAGTCAGATATGACAATCTTTCAGAACAAAACACTAAAAAAAAGATTTAACCCTTTACCTAACATGAAAATCAGACAAATAACTAATTTTTTTCATTTTTTGTCTCAAAAACATAGGTTATGACCCCTCGTTGGAACGAGCTCGACGAGCTCGTTCCAATGAGGGGTCATAACCTATGTTTTTGAGACAAAAAATGAAAATATAATGAAAATTTATTGGTGATTTTTGAGAATAGCGATGGCCGGTTTTGGCCGTTACGTTGGGTAAAGGGTTAAATGTGCATTGCATCCACATATGACTAGAGCTCCTTGCTTTTTACATCTTAATGAAATTTCCGTCAAAATAAATAGCAACAACTTATGTTTTCTCTCGCTGAAGCAAGATTCTAAGATCACACTTTAGTTGTTGCTATTTACTTTGGCAGAAATTCTGTCAAGACAAAAACAGCATGACTTGCGTAGTGAAAACAGAGAAAGCAGAAAAGCATTACACCACATTTTTCCTACCACTATGTTATATAGTGTAACCAGCTAATAGGTTACAACATTAAACTCTTTATTTCCAGGCCTGCCAAAGGTATGCTTGATAGTGGATTGACCTATGATGGTCATTACCATCTATCAAAAGTACAGCATTGTCTGGCTGAGAGAAAATATGAAAACCATCGAGAGATTGAGATCCTTCAAATTTCACCAGTATTAGTCTGAATATTAGAAGACAGACCATGAAAACTGATGTGGTTTTTGTTGAATCTGTCATACTTGGCACCACAGGCCCAGATTGTTAAATAATCAGTGTTGAGTTGGATCCAAGACTTCAAACAGTCCTGGAAATGAGACGGGTGTGAGTGCAATTGCTCCCATCAGCAGTGCTGATTCAGCACCAGTGTTTTCTATTTTCCGAGAGCTAAAAAATGCACTTGCAGAAAAATATTGCGGAGCACTAATATACTGCGAGGGCATATAAATGTGTGCTGTTTTGAGAAAGCAGCACTTTGTGGTCATTAGCAAATTACTGTCATAATTCAGCAATTCCTTATACATTTAACCTCTTGAACCCGGCAGCCATTTTTCTGGCCAGGAACATGAAATGTCATTAAATAGGATGGCTGTTCAGTAAATGTGTGGGGTAGACCAATTAATAATTTCAATGTACAGCCACAAGGCTGCACATGGAAAATATTGATTGGTCTACCCCAAATAATGAATATGGACTCTTCTAATTGCTGCCACTGAACTAGTTTGGAAGATACCACTAGAGTTCAAAGGGTAAGGTTTCTGGTGTTTGGTGACAGTATTCCCTCGAAAATTCATATACTAACATTTTACGGGTGCAATTTACACCCGTCTCTGATTTTACGAGAGCTTGAAACTGCACCCGTCAATTTTGTTCATTTCCAGCACTGTTTAAACTAAATTCAATATTACCCATTACAATACAGACAATGAGAAATGTGCTAGGCACATCAAATGTGGAATCCAGCCTCAGTGCAAGAATGTCCCATAAGAAGAACACATCAGATTGACATTATGATGTGAATGAAATGATTTGAGACAAAAGAGTGTCAAGCAAGAATGTAAACCCATCGCTGAAGAGTAAGAATTTTCTTGAAAAATATCAGCCCCTTTTCTCAGTTTAAGTTGAATCATAAAAAAATCAATTAATATGAATGACCCTTGTTGGAGTTTTTCTTGTATTTCACACGTGCCTTTGGCGCTCATGAAATATAGGAAAAGACTTGTTGATTCCAGTCCCCTGTTCTCCATCCTGATTGTGTTCTGTCTTATTATTCAGGTATTTTGTCAGTGCTATGACAATGATAACTATTGTTAATTGAAGATTTAGAAAAGGCTGAAACTGATTTGGTTGTCTGTGATGTTGCAGATTGTTCACTCACAGTTGTACACACAACGTTAACTATGGGCTTGGATCCACATATTTCTTATTATAAATTTATTGCATGGCTCCATTGTGTCAAGAATGTAATGGCTTTATAATCCTATTCTTTTTCAGATGTCAATATCCTAGGTGTTGATGGTGATACACCTCTGCATTATGCGGCAAGATACATTCGACAGAAGAAGAATACTGAATCCACAGTAAGATATGAATAGCAGTACATGTCAATAATATAGTGAAACCTTATTAATTAATTATAACCACTTTTACTTTGCCAGTTGAAAATAGTCAATAAACAGGGATATACAGTTAATATCAGAATCATTTAACCCTTTACCCAACACACACAATATAAAAACTTGTTATCTTAATTATTTTTATCTCATCTTGACAAAGTCAAGCTGAGCTAATCCCATCACTCTCCATCCGTCGTCTGTCCATCATTCCATCCTTTGTCCGTCAGCACCATGTTTTGGTCTTCTCTTCCAAAGCCACTAGGCCAATTCAAGTGAAAGTTTGTGTGAGTGATGGTCCCGAAGGGCATTGCATTTTGTTCAACTCAGCATGCCCAGCCCCATAGGGAGGGAGTGGGGAAAAAGGCTCCAAAATATTTTTAAAATCTTCTTCTCATGAACGAGTGTGGTCAATGACTTGATATTTGCTATGAACCTCCCTTTTGAGGTGTAGAATCAAGTTTGTTCAAACGAAGTTTGTGAAGCAATATTTGGCTTTATAATGGGAGGGGTAGGATTATTTGCCCCGCCCAAAATTTCTATTTTTTGAGCGCATGGTCTGGTTTGAACCAAATTTTGTATGTAGTATTATTGGGTCTTAAGTACTTGACTCATGCAAAAAAAAAAAAAATTCCCGCATCCCCATGGGAACCCTGGAAGCTAAAAATAGAAATATTTTCAAATGCCCATATTTTCCAAACCACACAGAACAGAGAGCTGTTATTTGGTATGAAGTATTCTTAGGACCAGTAGAACTGAATGGTAAAAAAAAATGCCATAGGTTATGTTATGGTGTTCTGTAATGGGCATCGAAAAAATGCTGAGTCAGCATATTTGCAAAAATTTAAAAAAATCTTTTCTCCAGAATCAATCATCAGAATCTTTTGATATTCGGTATACAGCATTCATAGGGGGGGCAGATACAAGTTTGTTAAAATAAAGCCCATTCGTTCATATTTGAGCTCAATACAGGAGCCCAAATTTTTAACATAGGGTAATATGGGATATGGGGAATATTCTTTAAAAATCTTCTTCTTCAGAACCACCAGTCAGAATCTTTTAATGTTTGGTATACATCACTGTTATGAGGGTCAGATTCAAGACTGTACAAACCAAGTTCCTAGGTTAATATTTGGGCTTCCTACGAAAGCCCAAATTTAACTTTGTTTAATATGGGGGATAATTTTAAAAAATCTTCTTCAGATTCACCAGTCAGAATGCTTTCTTATTTGGTATGCCACATCTCTGGGGCAGGTTCATGTTTGTTCAAATCAGGTTCCTAGTTATCTATTTGGACTCGCTATGATAGCCCAAATTTTTACTTAGTGCGATATGAGGAAATTTCTTTAAAAATCTTCTTCTTCAGATCCACCAGTCGGAATGCTTTCATATTAGGTATACAACATCTCTAGGGGAGTCAGATTCAAGTTTGTTCAATTTGAGGGTCTGGGTTAATATTTGGGCTTCATATGGGAACCTGAAATGTAACTTAATACAATATGAGGAAATTTCTTCAAAAATCTTCTTCTTCAGATCCACAAGTCAGAATGCTTTCATATTTGGTATACAACATCTCTAGGGGGTCAGAATCAAGTTTGTTCAAATTGAATCCATAGGTTAATATTTGGGCTCGTTATGGTCGCCCAAATTTTAACTTGGTGCAATATGAAGAAATTTCTTTGAAATTTCTCTTCTTCAGATCCAACAGTCAGAATGCCTTCGTATTTGGTACACAACATCTCTAGGGAAGTCAAATTTAACTGTGTTCAAATCGAGAGCCTGGGTTAATATTTGGCTCCCTATGGGAGTGGGAATTGGCCATGTTGCTGAAGAATTAGAATTAAACATTTTGTATTCAGTACCCTCTATAGGTGTGTAACTAAGATTCATCCAAATAGGTTGTATCAAGGGGCTTCATAGGGGACCTCTACATTTTACATTATGATCAACTGAAGAAGAGCCATAATGCCCGGATTATTTTTGTCACTCCTGCGGGGTTCAAGTCAAGGATTGACAGTGTATCCTATGGAAATGGATTGCTTAATGTAGACTCATTCTTAAAAATAGTAGGTAAGTGAAATGAATAGGTTTCATACTTCAAAGTTATGGTATTTTTATTCAGGAATCCTGGTAGCTAAACATTTGTGTCTTTTTTTCTTAATTCAGTGAGTTTTTATTTTTCAAATTGAACCTGCAATTGACGTCTGTGAACCATGTAAACTGTAAACTAGGTAATAGCAACTTTGAGATCTCACTCTTGAGTTAATCTTCTTTTTATATTCTTCAGCCAGACCTGTAAGCTTACATAGTCACAGGTTATTTGGAAGATGTATCGAACATTTGAAGATATATGTATGGGTCAAACACTTTTTATTTCAATAATTGACTTAAAAATTCTACTTTTAGTCCATGAACCAAACTGAATTCCTGTATCAATCGGAGATTATTGCTTACTACAGTAGAGCCCACTTAATTGGATATCTCTTAACTGAATAACCCTGTAAACGGAATATAATTTCCTAACAAAACCATTTACCATACCTCCAGTACACAATTGAATAAAAATTCTTGTAACCTGTTTAGAAATTACCTTGACTATATCCCCAGTTTTCCTTTGTTTATAGACCTATTTAGCCTCAGTACATCCAGTGCAGGCATTTAATCTACTACCTCTAGAATAAATGCTACGTTTATCACTAGAATACAGGAAAGTTACACAATCTTTATTAATTGAAAACTACTGTTATTTGAATAATTTTCATTGGCAAAGTAATAGGGTTGCACTGTATTATTTTCAGTAACCTGAATATATGAAGTGTTTAAAAATGTATGATGGACATTTAATGGCCATTTTAGATATCATTTTTAAAAATGACCTCCTATTTTACATTTAGCCTTTAACCCTTTACCTAATGTAACGGCCAAAACCGGCCAGCGCGATTCTCAAAAATCGCCAATTAATTTTCATTATTTTTTTCATTTTTTGTCTCAAAAACATAGGTTATGGCCCCTCGTTGGAACGAGCTCATCGAGCTCGTTTCAACGTGGGGTCATAACCTATGTTTTTGCAACAAAAAATGAAAAAAATCAGTTATTCAAGAATTATTTTTGCAAGTGTCGTCTGCTTTTCAGGTTAGGTAAAGGGTTAAGGTGCAAACTTGTAACCAATATTTTAGCAAAAACAGATGACTGACACTTCAAGTTTTAGCTGAGCAACGTGGACATCAATGTCAGATTTTTTGCCTTGCTGAAGGTCAAGTGCATATTTCTATTTATATCTTTTATACAAATACATTTCAAAGATGTATGAAAAATAACCGCTTCAGTTGTTTACATTTTATGATTGCCTGCAACATTAACAACTGGTTGTTGCACTAAAGATTATCAGCTTACCTGACTGAAAGTGAAATGAAAAAACATTTGTGTCTTTTGTCTTAATTCACTGAGTTTTTTTTCCAACTAAATTGATCTCACATTCAAACAATTGATGTCTGTGAACCAGTAAACCCATCAACGGTGACTCTGAGATTGGTTAATTTGAGTTAAACTTGTTTCATTACTCTTTTGCCAGGCCTGTTAGCTTGCAATGTGATGCACTCCCCCTGGCCCCATTGGGAGTGAGTACTGGATAAAACATTCATATTTTCAAAGTTGCAATGACTTGTTATAGCAGGTTACATTTCTAATTTGTATGCAATATTTGTCATCACAATGGTGTTGGAAAATTGTTTGCCCTGACCCAACTTTTTCATTTCTGACCACCCCCCCCCCCCCCCCACCCTTCCCAGGCTGATTTGATCAATATTTGGCGTACATTATGAGTGTGCTCTATGTCCTAATGCAACTCGGAATATAACCAATTTAATCTTGTTTGACAGAGCTTGCTGAGCTCTGTCAAACAAGATTGAATTAGTTTAACTTGCAGAACATTGCATAACGAGGAGAATTTGCTGCTTGAAATTTTGATAATCAACGTCAGTGAGCAGAGAGTTGAGAAACCTGAAAAGGTTTTCATGAAAGAAAAGGTTGCCTGAAAATAATTAACGAAACCTTTGCTAGAGTTGTCTTATTTCTGATTTGTACAGGCCTACTCATCCAATGTATAACAACCTTAGGGATTGTCTAAATGACCGGAACAAGTTGAAACTGGAAGTGGACAAGTCTGAAGATTCTTGTCTGTTGGGCACTTCACTCACTCCAGTGTAAATACGTAGTGAACAGTTTGTCATGCTTACATTGTTTTTTAAGTTTTTCTGTGACATTATGTTTACAACTTGATGCTGTTATGAAAAACAGTGTTCATGTAAAGGTTGAAATTAGAGCTGGGAGGCTTTGATCTTGGTTTTGGTTCAGTTTCCGTAAAAAATCTGGGTTTTGGTTCCTTTTTCTGTGTGTTAAGAACGGATAGTAAATAACACCTCAGCCTCAACTTGGAAAAAATCTGCAGTAGTTTGAACGACACCATGCACTCACCACAAAAGCCCTAGCTGTATTGGGTTCAGTCTAACTCCTCCCCCCCCCTTGATCATTCTTAGGGATTCTAGGGGATCAGTTGCTATATCTATTCAATCAGGAAAAAACAACATAAATAAGGGTAACAAATGAATAAAGTCCATCTAATCTATGTTGTGTTTTGATTGTCATATTTTCTCCCTTATTGTCTCGTCCATCGGACGAATCAATAAGGGAGAAAATGTGACAATCTGAACATGACATATTTGCCTCTTTGCCAAACAGACTAAATGACGTGAGTCCATAGTGGTCTTTAGTCCAGTTCCCTTCAGTAAGATTGTTTGACCAGTTTATACACAAACAGTAAAACCATTTGGCTGTTCTTTCTGGAACTTGCAGTTCCGTTCATCCTGGTTTCCCACAACAAACAAACCGAATAGGAAAACTGAAAACCTGACCAGCTCTAGTTGAAATGAGTATTATGAAACACTGAAGCTTATTTCATTATTCTGCTGATAAACAGTGATGTAATATACTGCTGGGATGTGCTCCATGAGCATCTCAGCAGTTCAGGGTGGGAGAGAAGGCAGGTAGGAGTGCTGACCAGGGAAGATATCCCAGGGCCACAGCCCACAGGGTCTAGAGGGACCCGGATCTGGTCCACAACTAGCAACACAAGCTTCCCATTGAACTGGAAAAAAGATGCCAGTCATTTAAAGTTGAAATTTGAGGGGTGGAAATGCCATGTGAAAATGTCTGATGACCAAAAATAATTTAGCACTCTACCAGTTAGTGGGAAGGCCTAGTACAGCATCCCCACTGTACTGCAAAATTAATCTCAGTTCATTGTTAATGAAAGATGCATGAATCTTCTTTTTGTAGTTGAAATTGTAATGTAGCTGTTCCCTGTTTCTAGATTAGTTTGATTTGAGCTAATTATAATATTTTTCTTACAGTCCACTGAGGATGCTAACAATTCCACTACTGTTGTTGATTATTTGATTTCAAGAGGAGCTAAACCCATGGAGGTCAATATATATGGTCAAACAGCACTGCATTTTGCAGCTATGCGTGGTAATGATGTTGCTGTTAATTGTTTACTTGCACTGAAGGAAGAAAAGGATGAGAAAGGAGAATGCCTCATTGACATAGAGGTAACTACACTTCAATATGGATTTGTTCAATTTTTTTTAACGTTTAACCCTTTATCTATCATGACTGGTAGACAGCACTGCAAAAACAATTCTTGAATCAAGCATTTTCATTTTTTTTATATAAAAAGATTGCTCATAACCCCTCAATGGAATGAGTTCAACAAGTTCATTAGTCCAATAATATTAGCCTTCGCCTGTGCTCCGAATTTATTATTTTTTGATTTTTAATATGTCGCACCGTCGAAGTCTAATCTGATCTTTCGTTTTTCCGCTCGACTTTCGATTTGTTCGAAACCGCTGAGGTCCGTTCCCAGAAATGGGATACGATTTTTAACAATTTTCCAACCGCTGTAACATTACCGCTTGAAAAAATGTTTTTATTTAATTATTGGTATTTAATAAGTAATTCGACAGGAAGTATAGGAAATTTATACATCTAATATAAATGTGAAGGCATATTATTCTTGTCGAATGTGGGAACATGTATGGAGAATGAGTATTCATCATATTAGTGTTATGTCGCCTAATTTCGTACTTTGCTGCTGGAAAAACGAAAGATCAGATTAGACTTCGACGGTGCGACATATTAAAAATCAAAAAATAATAAATTCGGAGCACAGGCGAAGGCTAATATTATTGGACTACAAGTTCATAACCTATGCTTCGGACTAAAAAAATTCAAATAAAATAAAATCTGAATGGTGTTTTTTCTTTGTAGCACTTACAGCCATTATGCTAATGTGAAACATCAGTATACCATAGCAATGGACATGGTACTTAAACTTATTGCCAATGATTGTAATTAGAACCCATTATCAAATATAAATGTTACATCAGTTATCAAGGTTGTGCTGATGTTACTTTGAAACTCGATAATTAGAGGTACAGCAGAGCTCACTTAATTGGATAACTCTTAACTAAATAACCCTGTTAATTGAATATAATTTCTCAACACAAAACCATTTACCATACCTCCAGTACAAATTTGACCTGTTAATTGAATATAGGTTATAGACTAAACTCCTGTTAATTGAATAAAAAATTGTGCAACCTGCCGAGAAATTTCCCTGACTCTCCCCAGTTTTCCTTTGTTTATAGACCTATGTGGCCTCAATACATCCAGTGCAGGCATTCAATCTATTATATCATGTTTGACAGAGTTCCACGGAGCTCTGTCAAACAAGATATAATAGAATAAATGCTAAGTTTATCTCCAGAGTAGCGGAAAATGACACAATTCCCGTGAATTGAATACTCCTGTTAACTGAATAATTTTCATTTGTCAAGTGGCTATTCAGTTAACAGGGCTCCACTGTAATTACTTGATTTGTTTCAGATTGGAAGAGGTAACTTCATATCAGTCTGAGTCCGATGTAGTAACCTCTTTATTTAGTAAACCAATTACAAAATATTGTCAGATATGTTGCATTTTTCTTACAGTATATGAACAAAAGTGAATGATTTTGATGTAAACAAATTGGTTATGCCTAGTAATGAATCAAGGGAGACAACTCTAGTTTTGTTCATATCAGCCAGGTCATATTTGTGGACCTTGATAATGGGCAATTGGAGGAAAGAAAGTCATATCTTGTAAATAATAGGCTTTATTTTTGTTACATCTCCCACAGGACATAGCACACCTTGTATTGTAGTTTATCAGGGAAAAACATATGCCATCTGTGTATAAAGACAAAGGTTACTTCAACTCTAGTGGTTCCGATGATTGGAACCAGCCACCACAATCGGCCGTTTGTGGGAAATCGGATGACAATGCCAATGGCTCCTGGAACATCGATTCAACCGATTGTTGCCAAGCATTTTGTGATGATTCATTAACTGCATTTTATTATCTTCTGCAATTGTTCAATTGTTAATTTAAAGTGATGTCAATGATACCATTCAATAAAGCTGAGAAAGAACCACAATGTGTATTCTTAATCTCTCTAGATGCCCCATTATGGGATATACAAGTTAAATGACATGTAAAGCTTACAATTGAGCATACTTGCGGCAATCGCCAGTTCATACCAGAAAAGTGAATGTTGCACTCCATTGACTCGGGTTGCAGTTCAATTACCAGTCACATGCGCTTGGGCAGTAAACATGGCTATGAGATCCAAATTTACCGTCCAAGTGTGGGCAACCGATAATTTTGCTGCGACTCCAGTCTACGAAGTTTAACACTGTGAAAAATGTTCAGTTTAATGCAGTTCTTATGAGCCTTGACTTGTCTAGTAATGCATGCTATTACAATCGGAATCGGCATTAGAATCGGCCGAATGAGAGCTCAAATAACCGATAATCGGTCAGCGACCATTTTTTGGTACTCGGTTGAACACTAAACAACTCTTCATACACTGCAGACTGATTTTCATTCCAGAACAAAAATATGTTTTTACTTAACAAGAGTTACATGGCTCTTTATGTAAAAATATACTCCAAAAAACGGAGGATTATTTTTAAACATTTTACCTAAAATTAAGACGACACTTTCAAAACCAAAACATGTTTTTGGATACCTAAAAAAATGTTTACTTCATAGCTTATGTCCCCCACTGGAATGAACAGGACAAGCTGATTCATGTAATGGATCATAAGTTATGTTTTCCTGGCATATTTCAATTCCGTTAACCCTTTACCTAACATGAAAAACAGACGACGCTTGCAGAAAAAATTCTTGAATAACAAATTTTAATTTTTTGTCTCAAAAACATAGGTTATGACCCCTCGTTGGAATGAGCTCGATGAGCTCGTTCCAACGAGGGGTCATAACCTATGTTTTTGAGACAAAAACTGAAAAAAATAATGAAAATTAATTGGCGATTTTTGAGAATATCGCTGACCGGTTTTGGCCGTTACGTTGAGTAAAAGGTTAAAGAATTCGGTATCAACAACACACATGTACTTAGTTTAAACAATATTTATTGAAAAAATCGATATGTATACAATATTCAATAACAGTTAATAGAAGCAAACAAAGTGTGAACAGCAAGCAATACAATTGTATACAAGTAGCAGATAGACAAGGTAATGTGAGAGAGGGGATCCGACAGAAAGCTTACAGCTTATGTACTTGCATCAATACCAATATCAAATGCTATTTTCAATATGCTACCCAACTGCAAGCACCCTGTTTTAAAGCAGACAAAGCCACTAAATTGCCAAAATTTGAATGGTAATATTTTGAAAAGCACTGTGTGGATATCGCTGTTATGTTGGGTAATGAATTATCATCGTTTTTTTTATGTAGACTCTATTGAACATAATCAAGAAAATACTTAGCGGGTTAAGAGTTAATACAAATAATAATTAAGCTCAGAAAATCAGTGTACTTGTGTACTGAATGTCCAAAAGGAATGTCTCTGCAGCCTTGTGACATAACTTTCTGATTGAAATGTCTAACAACTGGTCAATGTTTTATCAGCTGGACACAAACTGTTTGTAGAAATTCACTCTCTTCCTTATTAGCCCAAGGTTCCAGCAGGGCCTTGTATTCAAGGAGCAGTCTGGAATTTGACTATGGGTCATTCAAGGCCTTGAACACTCAGAAAATGTGTCAGGAGGCCTTGAAAATCCTTGAATATTCATGAAATATAAATGCTAATGAAGCCCGTAATCATAACTATATCACTTTTTATTCTGGAGTTTGTGAAAGTATAGCCCTAACTAGGACCTCAGGAAATTATGGCATCCTCCCACTTCCCTAGAGGAAGTGGGAGGATGCCGTAATTTCCTGAGGTCCTGGTTAGGACAAATGAAGACAAGGCCTTTAAAATTCATGAATTTGGCTATTATAGGGCTTTGACATTAAATGCTGATATGTATAGCAAAATGACTTTGAATAGCCTTAAATTTTATCAGTCCTTGTCTGTAGGTACCCTATAGCCAGTTGAACCAAAGTGAAGAAAGTCTGTGAGTGTGCATGCAAATAGTCAGCTTATGATTATGATCAAGGGAATAGTTTAACTTTTTAAACTTGTGTAGCAATTGCTATACACACTGAAAAAGTGTGTAGCATTTTATGAAAATGGCTAAGTCCATGAACTGGATTATATAATGAGATGTTTTTTTCCCAGGAATGCTTTTGGTGGGAATGCTTTACCAGGACGGGAGCGCGTTGGCACAATGGTAGACTGCTGGACTTCTATGCTAGAGGTCCCGAGTTCGATCTCCATCCGGAATGACCCGTGTTGTGTCCCTGGGCAAGGCACTTTATCCCATTTGCCTACATGTGGGCACGATGATGGCACATGTCTTCAACCTCTGTAACCCAGAGTTAGAATGTTGAGCTGACAGCTGCTCGTCGATGCTCGGTAGTTCTCTCCAGGTACTCTGGCTTCATCCACCCATAAAACTGGCATGGTCATGATTAGCCATCGTGCATAAGTATGTGATCTTAAACGCCAATAAATCAGTGATAAATAATACTTTACCAGGACATGTTTTGACCAACACCGTGAGATGTTTTGACCAATATTGGAACTTTGAGGGTATTGTGACCAATGTTGGGACACATTTTGGGTCTTTGGTCAATGGTAAGGGATGTTTAACCACTTTTGTTTGGGTGACATTTTGGTTTGGCATCATTTTGATAGCACCCAAGATTACTCGACTAAAAACAATGGATTCCAAATCACGCTTTCTGCGTTTATTTGTACTGAAAATGTTTTTTATATTCACTTTTTGAGTGAAAATTTTCAATACCAAACTGTGTAAATTTATATTTATCAATAGCATATTCCAAACAAACACCTTTCAATGCATATTTTGTTGGAATCGACACTAATCTTTTGTTTACAAGGGCAGTTCTAGTATTGTATATGAATTTGTGGATAAGAAGTATTATAACATTGAATTGTGAACTTGCATGCATCTCCCAATGTGTTGTTTGACATCCTTTCGGACTCATTATAATTATGTCTCCCCTTCACCGAAGGGAGACATATTGTTTTACCCTAAATTCTTGTTGTTGTTGTTGTTGTTCTTCTTCTTCTTCTTCTTCTTCTTCTTCTTCTTCTTCTTCTTCTCATTCATCCGTGTTCGGGCCAGAACTTTTTTATCTTTTGATCTGATCTAGGATTATGATATTTAGCATGTGAGTGTATTACCATGAGATGATGTGTAGCGAATCATCATGACCCACATATGACCATGACCTTTGACATCGGGGTCAGATTACTTATTTTTTGCCAAGTAAGCTTGTCTGGGCAAGAACTTATTTACCTTTTCACCTTAGCTTATGATATTAGGCATGTGGGTGTATCACCATGAGACGATGTGTCATGTACTATCATGACACACATATGACATTGACCTTTGACCTCAAGGTCAAATTATTGATTTTTTAAAATCTTTTGACCTTGGCTTATGATATTTGGCAATGTACCATCATGACCCGCATGTGACATTGACTTTTGACCTCAACCCACATATGACCTTGACCTTTGAACTCAAGGTCAAATTATTGATTTTTTTTAATCTTTTGACCTAGGCTTATGATATTTAACATGTGGGTGTATCACCATGAGACGTCAAGTTGCATACTATCATGACCCACATATGACCTTGACCTTTGATCTCAAGGTCAAATTATTAATTTTTTTATCTTTTGACCTTGGCTTATGATATTTGGTATGTGGGTGTATCACCATGAGACGATGTGTCATGTACCATCATGATCCACATATGACCTTGAACTTTCTTCTCAAGGTCACATTATTGACTTTTTTTTATCTTTTGACCTAGGCATATGATTTTTGGCATGTGTGTGTATCACCAAAAGATGATGTGTCAGATACCATCATGACATCCTTGACCTTTGACCTCAAGGTCAAATTATTAATTTTTTTTTTTATCTTTATGGCTTATGATATTTGGCATGTGGGTGTATCAACACCCACAACATTGTATCATGTACTATTGTGATAACAGATGACCTTGATATTTGACATCAAGGTCTAATTATTGAATTGTTCAGCTAGGTTTATGCTATTTGGCATATGAATGCAACAGCCAGGCTGATGTGTCACATTCTATCTTGAACTTCCATGATCTTGATATTTGGCCTTTAGTTTGATCATTGTTTGTCATAAGTTGGAAGCATGGAACTAATCGAAGGGGAGACATGTGTTTTAGTTCACTAAAACGTTTCCCTCCAGTGTTTTTATAGGTTGCAAATGCTTCTCCTCCTATCAGTCAGGATTGTAAGTGAAAACACAGGGAAAAGATTTAAATAAAAACAACACTCAACTCAGTGTTTACTATCAATCTTCTATTCTTTTGAATTAGGAAAGACAATTTTTGAACTACATTTTCCCACACATGCTGTCAGCTTCTGGTCTTATCAGTGTAGGAAGAGAAAGATACATAGTTTATAATGGTTATCCTACAACTTATTTTGACTTGTACTGTACCATATCAAGTATTCCTTGTCATGATTGCTGACAAGTTCATCTTGCATATTCAACAAGAACCAGTTCACTTGTGCCTGACATAATGGCCGGTAAAGTTTCTTGAAATTGAATATAAGTCTGTAACTTGGAAATATGTCCACAAAATTGTAGGCTCAGGCAAAACCAAATTCTTTACTTATTATTATCTTTTGGAAAGCTCTTGATGTACTACCCAGCTACAGGTCCCCATTTTACAGCAAACAAGTGAAGCCACTAAATTATCAGAATGTTAGAAGTAACACAGGCAATCATCATCTGTCATTTGTATAATTCTCTCCGCCTTTTTGTTACATTAAATGACAGGTGGTAACTGCCTTTAGAAATACACTACCCATGGGCAGGAATTTTCAATGACGAGGGAGGTACCTGAGAAACAAGTTTTTTTTAACAACCTAACTTACAATTTTGTTTTTAACTTTCTGTTACAGGCACCTGATAAACAAGGGATAACTCCTCTGCATGCAGCATGCATACACAATCAAGTAGTAATAGCTGAACTGATGATTAAAGCTGGCGCTGAAGTACAGTGTAAAACAAATGAACAGTCCACTCCTTTACATTTAGCCTGTGCTGAAGGTCATGATGATGTGGTGAAGTTATTATTTGATTCGGCAGGGCCAGAAATTACCAGACAGGTATGTAGGCTTATAAAAGTTTGACAACTTAATATAGAAAAATTGTTCATTGCATCAGAACAATAAAGAAAAGAGGATTTTTTTCATCTGTTGTTTCAAGAGTTTATCATCATCACAGAGGGTACTTGGCAAGGTTCCCACTCAAAATGAAAAGTCCTTCAATTTTGACCCCCTTCTTTGAAAAGTGCTTGAAATTGTACCTTTGAAAAGTAACTGATTTTCAACCACCCTCTTGAAAAGTGCTTAAATTCACTTTACCTATATCCTCGGAGACAAGAAGTTTTGGGATAATCTGGCCCTCATACATGCAGTGTCTCGAAATTAGTTGGGAACCACATATCTTTGATCTCTTTAGCAATGCAGATGGTGCCTTCTTGCACTCAAGGGACAAAATATATCTAGCTGCTTGGGTGTTCCAGAAATCAGACCCACGAGGCCGAAATCCTTTGTGTTATTTGTGGTATTGAAATTTCATATGAAAGTTATAATAGTCCTTGAAAATCATGGCCACAGTCCTTGAAAATGTCTTAAATAGTGTATGAATTTGATTATTTTATATCAGTGGAAACTCTGCTTGAGGTTGCTTGGAATGAGAAAAGATACAACCACTGCACATTTCACATATTGGCACTTCATGACCTTTAAAATGAAAATGAGCTGAGTATGGGTGTAGAAGGAGGTGGATGTTATCTGGGTACCAGGACTGAACCCCCATCCCAATCCAATGTTTCTGGCTGGATAAATGCCACATCATTACAATGTGACTTTAAAATATTTATTAGGTATGCGAATATGTTAATAGACATACCTCTAATACTGTATTTGCAGTTGTAAACAAATTTCATTGAATTTGGCCAATGAATGCCACCCTTTAGTCTGTTTCTTCTGATGCAGACATCTTCCAACTCACTGGCTGCCTTCAGGTTAGAAGATTATTGATGTAGAAGATATATATTAAACCATGAAAGAATGTAGTCATCTGTTTCAAAAGAATAGTATCTTTATCATGCCCCCTCTCACTTCCCACCACCACACCATATGTTGTATTCATTAGGACCTGAAAATCAAGAAAATGACATTTCTATGAATTCACTTTCTCAGATTTTCTCGCACTTGTCTGATCCATGGTAGGTGTAGTGTATTTATGCCAGAACCCCACCTTCATTGTCTTTTTTCACCTGTATGTCTTTTCCAATTAGTAGAAGCTTCAGAACTTTCCACTGGAAACAAACTGAAAATCAAGTATGAAATAGAGCTGCAGTGACATTATATCAACTGGTACATAAAGATCTTAAAATTACAGGTTCATGTCTTTTCATATCATGGTTTAAATTAATCCTTTTTTCTAAAGGTTGGGGTGAACAAGGCAGACTTGAAAAAATGGGTCTCTGAGACTACTAAAAAAATTTGTTCTCACAGGAATCAAACTACTGTGGACACAACACATCAATAATAAATTCTTACTGTTCATGTAGATTTTCATACTTCAGATTCAAGACATGATAATAATCTGTTATGTCACTACCCCCCCCCCCCCCCCCCCAAAAAAAAAAACAAAAAACAAAAAACAAAAAAAAACATCTGTATGAGGTTCCAGTAGGCATGTAGTCAGGGACTTGGTCCGTCCATCCATCCATCCACTTCCGTACAAACATTTTTTATAACTTTGGCATGGTAACAGACAGGCATAGTGGAAAGGACATGCAGATATTGCGGGTTTTGTCCACTTTTACATACCATAGTTATGGCCCTTGTTCCACTTAGAAAACTAAAGCATTACTTGATGGATTTTAATGTCCTTTGGTACGATAAGTAGATCTTGATGATATTTGAATTTTGAAATATCTTCGATCTTTTAAAAAGTATTGCGATATTCGATAATTTCGTTCATCGTCATAACCTTCTGGGAATTTTTAGTAATCCCAGTATAGAGTCCTGTTCTGAGGTACCAGTTGAACCACCAACTCTTACCTAAATGATCAACTGTTTTTACGCATTGAGTTGAACTCAAAAGTATTTACAATGGAAAGGTACGTATCACCCACTGTACTAGTTCCCCCCCTCCCCTCCTTGGTGTGGAAAGCAGTTGCTATTATTTAGGAAGACAAATACAAATTGTTTTTTATTTCATGTGGAAAGTAGCACAAATCATACAGCTACAGGTTTATTTTATTCAGCACCAATCCCCATTATTCAGATTATTGATTATTTAGAAAGATGAATACACATTATTTTATCCCCTTCCCCAGCCCCCCCCCACCCCCCCCACCCCAGATGTGGAACACAATTGCTACATTTCATAAAGATGAATATCCTTTAATAAGCCTATATTTATACCCCCTGCAAACAAAGTTTGGGAGGGGGGGGTATATAGGAATCGCCCTGGCCATCTGTTTGTCCGTCCATCCGTCCGTCCGGGCAAACATATGGGGGTTTAGGTGTCTATTTGTTGGTAGAAATTTGGGTTAGGTGGCTACCGCAATTTATGTGACTAGTCACATAGTTAAATGTCATTATTCTAGGGTGGGGTTTAGAGTTGGGGTGGGGTGGGGTTAGGGTCAGTAAAGGGTAGGGTTAGGGTTTGCTACCACCCCAAAAAGTTGTTTTAATACAATGGATATGCATTTTAGTTCAAATAGACTAGGAATATATTGAATTTTCATTAGTTTAGGGTGGGGTTTAGAATTGGGGGTGGGGGAGTAGGGTTAGGGTCAGTAAAGGGTAGGGTCAGGGTTTGCTACCACCCCAAAAATATTCCACAAAATCACTTGTTTTAATATAATGGACATGCATTTTATTGTAGTCCTATAAAAATAGCCATATAACTACCAATTTGTTAGGACATCCGTCCGTCCGTCCGTCCGTCTGTCCGTCCATCCGTCCGTCCGTCCATCTGTCCATTCGTCTGTCCATCCTTATAGGCACAACTCCTCCTAAACCCTTTGAAAAATTGTCATGAAACTTTACACAATGGAAGAACTCCATATGAAGATGTGCATGAAGCAATATAATTCCGTTCTGACATTTCCAAGGGGAGATAATCTAACTTATACATTTCAGTCAGGGGGGGGGGGGGATCACTTTGTGAGCTTGTCCACAGTACCTCTAGTTTATTCAGTCCCCACCCCAACCCCCCTGCCCCACCTCCACCCCCCAATATTTGTGTTTTTTCTTCCCAAATCCCAAAGGAGTTGAAAGCACATGGTTTGAAAAAACAAAATTTGATTGGTCAGTTCCTCAGACATGTCATTTTGATGAGGAAAACAATACTCACCCGACAATAAATAAAGAATGAGTTTGCAAATGATGTTGTTTTATAAATTATATTTCCGTTATTATTCCTGTTAATTTTCTCAGGAAAAACAACTTGTGAATAAAAGTACAAGAATATAAATATTGATCCTTTTGTTCCTAATATTGAAAGTTCTGATACACCGGTAATTTCCCAAGACAAGCGATATTTTACTGGTTACAAAAATGATATCGAACCATATCAAAGTACCAGTTTATCGTCTAGCTCTACTGATAAGAGACCAGCATGGGGGAAGGATATCCACATATTGTCCATGAATACCTATAAGAGTTATGGCCCTTGTTACACTTCAAAACCCTTTCCATATGAACATTTTGTTTTATAAGTCAATCATTGGTGGCTGGATTTTGATGTCCTTTGGTATGGTGAGAGACCAGCATGGGGGAATGGATATTTGTGTATTATCTATGCATACATTGCAGACTTATGGCACTTTTTACACTTGGAAAACTTTTTGTATCTGCATTTTGCATCATAACTGAGACAACATTTGTTGGATTTTGATGTTCTTGCATATGGCAATAGACCAGTATTGTAGGAAAGAATATCCTCATTTTGCAGGTTTCGACCATGCATACTTACCACAATTATGCCACTTGTTGGACTCAGAAAAGCTGTCACTATGAACTCCTTGCATTGTTGTTTAATGCGATGCGAATAATTTTTAGCTCAACTTGACAAAGTCTGAGCTATTTCCATCACTTCTCATCCATCGACGTACATACATCCATACATCCAGATTTCTTATCAACCTACCCCATAAGTGTTTACTACAGGCTTGAACTACAGTGGAAGTCCCTAACTTGGAAAATATACTCTTCATTTTGATCTTTCCAAAGCAATTTGGGAAAGAAAAGTGGTGTAAACGCACCAAGAAAAAATAAGCCAAAACTGGGTCGAGTGCTAGGCAACAGGGGACGCTCTTCTAGTACAGATCCACGGCTTCCATTACCAGTGCGCAGACGTGTAACTAATGACTCATTCTTTTTTCTTCCGCTGTCTGTGAAGACATGCTTCCATTTGCATTAAGAAACAATGATAATTCATCTCGTTGATAATGGTTACCTGTGAGTAGAATTATGGATCTGAGGATCGTTTAATAACAGGACTGTGTTTTATATATTCTCGTTATTAATTTCAACCACATTTTCATTGTATTTTGTATATTCTCTGTGTCCACGCGCAACTTTTGCGTACCATGCGGTTCAGACATATAATTTTTTGGTTGATAAATTTTTGTTATCCTTTTGGATATTATTATTATTATTGGAGTTAGGTGTCAGTGGGGGGCTGTATGGACAGGATTTCTCCCCTCCGTTGAGGGCAGAATTTTGGTCTTTTTGGACCCTGTCAGTTGTCTGGGTTCATTTGTGTTCCCGCCGGTCCTTTAATTTCTGCAACCTTTCTCTCGTAGTTGGGGGTGTTCTTCTACTTTTTCTTCTACTGCTGTCACCTCTGTTATGCCCAGGACTGTTCCTTGTGGGCAATGCTTTTGCCCAAGCATGTGGATGGTTCCCATGCTTCTTGTTCCACTTGTAATGGGTGTTCTTCAGATCAACCCTGCGGGCTCTGTGGGTCTTGGTTATCCACTTTTTGAGCTTCTGTGAACCATGTGGTGCATTCAGATTTTTCGTGGCCATTCCTCCCGCACTCGTAGGAAAGGGGAATGCTGTCATTCAGGGCCTCCTGACACAACCACGTCTGATGAGAGTTATACCCCCTCCATGGGGGATGTGCAGTCTTTTCCTGTGGTGGATACTGCAGGAGCTGTTGAGTTGTCCCTCTCCAGTCGACATCTGAGGCTGTCACTAGAGTTGTGACTCCTTTGGATCCGAGCTTTGTTGCTCTCTCCACTTATCCACCAGTTTCAACAGCTCCCGACATATCTGATGCTACTGCTGTTCGTCTGCGATGCCATTGGTCATCGCTTCAGCTAGTCTCGGCTTATCCCTGCAGGGGTCTGCTGAGATGTCTGGTAGTGTGGACATGAGATATCGGCCTCAGCCTTCCCTGCCTTCAACTCGGCGAAGTCGGAAGGGGCAGCCACTGGCAACTACCTTTGATGAACTTAGTGCTGTTATGCATCAATATATCCCATTGGCACATCCTGCAGTGCACATTTTTTATAGAATCGGATCGCTTTGAAACTTGGTGTGCTTGTTTGGAGGTCACCTCTAGATGGAAGCTATTGATTTTCTTCCATTTCCGTCAAAAAATGTTGCCGCTGGCACCGTTCTTAGAACTTAGTTTAGTCAGACCTCAATATTTCTCTTTAGCACACCCTACAGGGAACATTTATGATCAGATTGCATTGAAACCTGGTATGCATGTTAGGGGTGGCCTTCAAATGGGAGCTATCGATTTTCTTCCATTTCCGTCAAAAATGTTGCCGCTGGCAATGACCTTTGAACCTAGTTTAGTCAGACATCAGTATATTCCATTGTTGCGCCCTACAGGTCACATTTATGATCAGATCACTTTGAAACTTGGTATGCTTGTTTGGGTTTACCGCCAATTGATTTTCTTCATTTTCTGTCAAAAAATCTTGCCACTGACAACGGCCTTTGATGAACGTTTTGCAGTTATGCATCAATATTTCCTTCTGACACACCCAGCAGGACACATTTATGATTGAATCACTTGGAAACTTGGTGTGCTTGTTTGGGATGACCTCTAGATGGGAGCTATCGATTTTCTTCCATTTCCATCAAAAATAGTTGCTGTTAGCAATAACCTTTGATGAAATTAGTGCAATTATGCAACAGTGTTTCCTCCCTTTGATACACCCTGCAGGGCTCATTTATGATTGGATCGCTTGGAAACCTGGTGTGCTTGTTTGGGGTGACATCTATAGGGGAGGTATCGATTTTCTTCCATTTCTGTCAAAAAATGTTGCTGCTGGCTATGACCTTTGAACTTAGTCTAGTCAGGCCTCAATATTTCCCTTTGGCATACCCTATAGCTAGAGGGAACATTTATGTACGGATCACTTTGAAACTTTGTATGCTTGTTTGAGGTTACCTCCAGATGGGAGCTATTGATTTTTCTTCGATTTCTGTCAAAAAATGTTGCCACTGACAATGGCCTTTGATGAACTTAGTGCAGTTATGCATCAATGTTTCCCTTTGGCACACCCTGCTGGGCACATTTATTATCAGATCGCTTTGAAACCTGGTGTGCTTGTTTGGGGTGACCTCTAGATGGGAGCTATTGATTTTCTTCCATTTCCATCAAAAAGGTTACAGCTGGCAACAATCTTTGAACTTAGTTTAGTCAGACCTCAATATTTCCCTTTGGCACACCCTACAGGGGACATTTATGGTTGGATTGAATTGAAAGGTACGGTGGCTGATTTAGGCCACCCTCAATACTTTTTTTTTATCTCGAGATAATATCTCAAGATCTCGAGATAATATCTCAAGATCTCGAGATAATATCTCAAGATCTCGAGATAATATCTCAAGATCTCGAGAAACTATGTCAAGATCTAGAGATAATATCTCAAGATCTCGAAATAATATTTCGAGATCTCTAGAAACTATGTCGAGATCTCGAGATAATATCTTGAGATAAGCATATATAATTGGTGTCGCCCTTTGATCATTTGCATGAATTCACTGTTTATTTACTTGTCGCATCTTTTTCGACTGCAACATACTCATGCCTCCCATGACAATTACATGAATCCACTCTTGTATTTCAGAAAAGTGAATAACTTATCAACCAACCACTTTGTTACGTATTAGTTATGAGAGCCCACCAAATCTCAGTCCAGCACTAATATAAACCGAGTCCCGTCATCCGAGCTTGCACTTGCTGGCGTCTTGTTCCCACTCCAATCCCAAAGTGTCAACCCAGCACCCGGTACCTCCCAGTACCTACTGCAGCGCCTTTTACCCTAAAACAAATTTTCTCACTACTGTACAAGATGAAAAGTTTGTGTTTGTCTAACACTCCAAATCCAAAGTGTTGATCAGTACCAGTACTTCCTAGTGCATACTGTAGTGTTTTTTACCCTAAAACTCAATGTTTTCTCACTTCTTTTCCTCCCAGCCCCATGCTGATTGTAGTGATGTTTACCCTAAAACACAAAGTTTATTCACTACTTTACAAGACACACACCCATAAATACCAAATATTTCCTTCCAGCTCCACATTGAATGGAGTGATTTTTACCACAACTCACAAAGTGTACTCACTACTTTGCAAGATACAGACCCGTAAATACCAAATAACTCCCCCCAGCTCCACGCAGAAAAGTTTCATCCCCACGGTGAAATCAATCACGCCACTCCATTGAATGGATTTTTCACCAACTTTCAACTTTGGTGACCGAGACACATCGTCTCTTGACACGCTTTTGTTCCACGGACCTGTCATACAGCATAACTTTAACCCCATTCCCGTGTCCATTTTGACAGAGCAAATTGACGATGCTGCTCGGTGTATAATAACCTTACACCAGCGATAGCTATAAACCTACCATTGGAGTCCCATTCCTCTCATTGGTTTGAAAAGTCTGGATTAGGCGTAACTAGTTACCCCCCTGTGGATAATGCTTCCGGACGATGAAAATTTGAAACCCACAAACCCCCAAACGTGGCAGGATGGGCATGACTAACATTGTTACCACACAAAACCCAATTACATGTAGTAATGAAAAGATTGACCTGTCGCCCGACAAGTCTCAACGGTACATACACCTTTCACACTTATCCAGGGAGATACCGAAAGTGACAACTCCAACAGTGAAGTATCCGGTCCCGCGCATATAAAAAAGGACAACTTGAACCCGATTCCCAGTATCTCCGAACGAGATGAATGAAGCTCCCTTAGTGTCGTTTACTGCCATTCTTAATCAGCTACAACATGGCACCCCAATTAGAAATACGATCCTCTGTGATTCCATACTCTCACCCAGTCACAGGAGAGCCCTCCCCCTGTACTTGTGACCCCTATCTTCATTGTCAACTCATGAACCGACAGTAATGCAGGACAACCCGTATGATAAGATTGATTGATCCTGGGGCGACATGGCTCAGTAGGTATACATGCAAGCTACAAGCCAAGAGGTCCTTGGTTTCGGCAACCGTGTTGTGTCCTTGGGAAAGACACTTCACCCCTGTTGCCTACATGGGGGCACAGTGGCGCTGTGTACTAAGGCATACTGCATGTCGATGGTGCACCTGTCTTCAACCAATGCCGACCCTGTGTGGAGTTAGTATGTTGGGGAGCTGACAGTTGCTCGCAGTTGCGCTGTGGTTCTTTTCGGGTACTCCGGCTTCCTCCACCTGTAAAACTGTCATGGTCATGATTAGCCATTGCGCAGAAATATGTGACCTTAACAACAAATAGATAAATAAACTGTTTGGTCCCCTATGTCCTTACCGGCTGAAACCCATTTCAGCCTGGGAAACCTTAATTTCGCCATCCATGAGAGCATAGTTCCACCAGGACCATGTGCCATAGACCACTCCCCCTTAACTCACAAGGTGACACAGACACACACCCAATTTATGAGAGCAACATTTTGCCCACCCAAACCCTAACAGTGCATCACACCATTGATTTGTCCTCCGACAATATCCAACTATGAATATGCTTTTTTTTCTCCTCCAGTGGGACTCCCAACTATACCCCTCAAAACGACACCACTGCAAACCACCCTGCAATGATAGTTGAAACTCAAGCCCATGAACATACCACCCGGTTTAACCTATCTCTGCTCCAGCTCCCCAAAAATGTTTGACTCAATTGGCGGTCCTCCCAAATAAGCAAAAATGCCCCTCCCGCCAAATTGTGAACCCTGCAATGTTGTGTTGAAAAGATGTTCCTGCGACAATTGAAACAACAAGTAGAACCCCACTTTCTATTTTGCTACTCCCGGTCCCATAAAGGCATTTCCTCCCAAAGATACCCATAGCAGCATCCCCACCATAGATCTGGACATTTGGTGCCTCTCTCCACCCTATACCAAACAAACCACTCTTAGGGCGCAACAACAATTTCCCTTCCTCCTGGTACCCTAAGAAGAAAGAGGTAACATCCTCCAGAGGATTGAATCCTGCCAATGATATAAGGGAAAGATGCTCTCATGACACGAGAGCATCTACTATCCCTACCAGGTTACAACGCATCCCCCTCCCCTCCTTTTCGCTACTCCCTTTCCCACAAAGGGCCCCTTTCTCAACTGACCTGAGTTGCTCCCTAGATCCCGAATTTACCGGCAATCTGATGCCTCTTGGTCCCTATATGCCCTTCCCCCCGGAGAGTTCTGCCTAGCTTGGGTACATCACCACCTCCTTTTCTTATCTGAGTCTAAACACTGAAAGTTCTGGAAAACTCTCTCATCCAAATGCTACATGCGGTAGGTAGATATCTGTTAGATGCAGGCCTGTCTGCCCAGAAATGCTTGCAATTTTCATAATAAGATTCTTCCCAATCTTCACTGTCATATTTGACTTTACGATTGGGTTTTAACAGTATTCTCCCTGCCAGCTCATATAGCGACTATATCAGCCCTATTGGTGTAGAAAACAAATAAATGCATTCAGAACTAATGCCAACTATTGTTGGGAAAATATTCAAAGTGCATTTGGTTTGAAACACGAACATGCGTGGCCCTTTAAATGTTATCAATATACGTCTCACCTTCCATTCGTGATTATTAGTTTGTTCAGACTCTTAGAAAAATTCAAATTCGAAGCGCACTCGGTTTAAGGCTTCTGACATGGTCAGCTCACCTCCCCAACAATAGTTGGCATTAGTTTTGAGCGCATTTATGTGTTTTCTCTACCAATAGGACTGATATATTCACTATATGAGCTAGCAGGGAGAATTCTGCCAAACCCCAATCATTAATTAAAATAAGACAGTGAAGATTGGGAACAACCTTATGAAAATTGCAAACATTTCTGGGCACACAGGCCTGCATCTAACAGATACCAACCAACCACATGCAGCATTTGGATGAGAGTTTTCCAGAATTTTCAGTATTTAGACTCAGATTAGGAAAGGAGGTAGTGGTGCACCCCAAACTAGGCAGAAATCTTCGGGGAGGAGGGCATATAGGGACCAGGAGGCATCAGATTGCCGGTAAATCGGGGATCAAGGGAGCTACTCGGGTCTGTCGGGAAATGGGCCCTTTGTGGGAAACGGAGTAGCGAAAAGGAGGGAGTGGATGGGTTATAACCAGGTAGGGACAGGCGATGCACTCGTGTCATGAGAGCATCTTTCCCTTATATCACTGGCAGGCTTCAATCCTCTTGAGGAGGGTCCCCCTTACCTTTCAAGGTACTAGGAGGAAGGGAAACTGTTGTTGCGCCCCGGAGGGGTTTGCGTGATATATAGGGTGGGGGAGGCACCAAATGGCCAGTTAATTTATGGTGGGGATGCTATGCTACTGTGGGTATATTTGGGAGGGAATCCCTTTATGGGACCGGGAGTAGCAAAATACAAAGTGGGGTGCTACTTGTTTCAAATGTCATGGGAACAGTTTTTCAACACAACAGTGCGGGGTTCACTGTTTGGCAGGAGGGACACTTTTGCATATTTGGGAGGACCGCCAATTGGGTCAACCCTTTTTTGGGAGCTGCAGCAGCGATAGGTCAAACTGGGCAGTATGTTTACGGTTTTGAGTTTCGACCATCATTGCAGGGTGGTTCGGAGTGGTGTCATTTTGAGGGGTATAGTTGGGAGTCCCACTGGAGGAGTATGAAATGTGTATTCATAGTTCAGTATTGTTGGAGGATAAATCAATGGTGTGATGTACTATCGGGGTTTGGGTGGGCAAGATGTTGCTCTCATAAATTGGGTGTGTGTCTGTGTCATCTTGTGAGTTAAGAGGGAGTGGCGTGTGGTCCTGGTGGAATTATGCTCTCATGGATGGCAAAATTACGGTTTCCCAGGATGGAAAGGGTTTCAGCCGTTGAGAACATAGGGGACCAATCAGTCTTATGGGGCGGATGTTCTGTATTGCTGTTGATTCAAGAGGTGACATTAGGGTTGGGTCACAAGTACTGGGGATCTCATGAGAGTGGGTGAGAGTACATGATCATGGAGGATCGTATGGTTAATTGGGGTGCCATGTTGTAGCTGGTTAAGGGTGGCAGTAAACGACGCTGAGGGTGCTTCATCTTGTTCGGAGATACTGGGAATCGGGTTCATGTTGTCCTTCTTTATATGCATGGGACTGTATACATCACCATTTGAGTTGCCACTTTCGGGTATGTCTCTGGAGGAGTGTGAAAGGTGTATGGACCGTTGACACTTGTCGGGCGACAGGTCAATCTTTTCATTACTACATGTAATTGGGTTTTGTGTGGAAACAATGTTAGTCATGCCCATCCTGCCACGTTTGGGATTCACAGGAGGCTGGATTCTATTCACCTCTTGGGCTCAGGATTATGGGTTTCAGTTTGGGTGTGTAATTCTGAGAACGGCTCCTGTGTGTCAGGGGATTGCTGGGTATTGACCATAAATTCACGGTTTTGTCTAGCATCTGCAGCCTTGTACTGGGCAAGCCCTTTTCTAACACTGACGTTGGTAATACCTGAGGTCCTTAATCACTCGCCCGGAAGTAGTATCTGCTGGAGATAACTAGTTACGCCTAATCCAGACTTTTCAAACCAACAAGAGGAAAGGGAATCCTAGGGTGGGTTTATAGCTGTCGCTGGTGTAGGGTTATTATACATCTGGTAGCACCGTCGATTTGCTCGGTAAATATGGATGCGAAGATGGGGTTAAACTTATGTTGTATGTCTCAGTCAGCAAAGTGGAAAGTAGGTGAAAAATCCACCAAGGGAGTGAGGATGAAATCTTTCAGCGGGCAGCAGGGAGAGCTATTGGTATTTACGGGTGTGTCTTGTAAAGTAGTGAGTAAACTCTGTGAGCTGTGGTACAAATCACTCCATTCAATGTGGAGGTGGAAGGAAATATTTAGTATTTTTGGGTGTGTCTTGTAAAGTAGTGAGTAAACTTTGTGTTTTAGGGTAAACATCACTACAATAAGTGTGGGCTGAGAGGAAAAGAAGCAAGAAATTGTTGAGTTTTAGGGTAAAAAAGCTTTATACAGTGTGCACTAGGAGGGACTGGGGGCTAGGTTGACACTTTGGCTTTGGAGTGGGTACAAGACATCAGCAAGTGCAAGTTCGGTTGACAGGACTTCGTTTATATTAGTGCTGGACTGAGAGTTGGTGGGCTCTCATAACTTCGCAACAAGGTGATTGGTTGATAAGTTTTCTGAGTGACAGGAGTTAATTGTCATGGGGGGTGAGGGGGGGGGGGGGGCTTCACGAATATGTCGCAGTCGGAAAAGATGCGACAAGTGAATAAACAGTTTGAATGAATCCATGCTAATGATCAAAGGGTGACAGCGATTATATATGCTTATCTCGAGATCCTGAGATATTATCTCGAGATCTTGAGATAGTTTCTCGAGATCTTGAGATATTATTTCGAGATCTCGAGATATTATCTCGAGATCTTGACATAGTTTCACAAGATCTTGAGATATTATCTCGAGATCTTGAGATATTATCTCGAGATCTTGAGATAATTATCTCGAGATCTTGAGATATTATCTCGATCTTGAGATAGTTTCTCGAGATCTTGAGATATTATCTCGAAATCTAGAGATAAAAAAAGTATTGAGGGTGGCCTAAATCAGCCACCGTAGAAAGGCATCCATTCTCTTACATATCAATGAAAGAATGACAAAGTGAATGATGTAATTATGTAACTGACATGCTGAGAGTATGGTAACTCATTGATTAGAGCAGTGAACTTCAGATCGAAAGGTCATAAGTTTGATACTGACCCACATCATCTGCTAAGTAGTACTGCATGTCAGTGGCTTTTAGACAACGCAATCTCTACTTGTGTAGAGTAAGTAAGTTGCAGCATCTGACAGTTACCTTCTGCTATACAGTGGTTCTCTGGATACTCCCACTTCCTCCACCTGTAAAACTGATTGAAAGTGTCATTAGACATTAATCAACAAATAAATAAATAAATAAATAAATAAATAAATAAATAGTTCACTGCTCAGATTTGAGTACAATTTTTATCCTCGAGTGGGGAATGCAGAGGATTATTTCAGGTGATGTTAGCTGAGTGAAATAATCAGCGAGGCCCACGAGAGGATAAAATCGTACTCGAATCCAAGCCACAAACTTTTATATTTATTTTATTATCTCCTTATTTGTTTTCCCAAAACAACCCCTATAATTGATTCCGTGGTTACTTTCAAAACATGTCAACAAAAAAAAAGTGTATGTCATTACTGAGAGTGGAATATGATGCTGGGAGTGGAATACCATTTTCACCGAGTGTGAGTGGGAATAGAATTTGTTTGGGTTGAAGAAAAACAAATGAAAATAAAATATAAATAAATAAATAATAGAAACGTTGGATTTAACATCATTGTACACTTTAACATTGAACATCTGACTCACTCAATTCACAAGTTTATTTGTCTGTTTTCAGATGTTAAAGGATAGTGACACAGCTGGGTATACTTGTTTGCATCATGCAGCTGATAATGGTCATGACAAGATAGTGGAGATGTGTATTGAAAAAAGTAAGTACATTGTCATATACAGCAGTATTTCCACTCGAGAGGCTTGCAGTCCATGCCACCCACCCACCCAGCGGCGCCTTTCCCCTTGCCAACTTGTTCTCAGCGAAGATGTATACCATCCAGCAACATCAGTATAACAAGGCCATCACTGGATGCTTCAGTACACCATCTCGGAAACCCACACTGTCTTAATAACCAATTTATCTTACAATATTCCTCCCTTTCTTGACTCTTGACTTGTTTGCATTAGGGCTGTCATGATTTTTTTAGGAATCGATTAATCGTCGCAAATAATCGACGACTAATCGTACCTAAATGACCCCCCTCCTCTCCCTCTCTTTGAAGTCGATAAAAATGAAGTTCAAGTCAGTTGACCTTCCTCAAGGAAACAACGAAAATGATCCTTTTTAGGTGCATTCAAAGCTTTGATGTTCTGAACTTTTGAACCGTTAGTGTAATAATCAAGACCGGTTGGCAGTTGCGAACTTCGCAACTGCTGACCGGTCTTGATTATTACACTGACGGTTCAAAAGTTCAGAACATCAAAGCTTTGATGAATGTACCTGGAAGACTATTGCTTCCAACAGAGTCTTGGGGTTTAACATCGATGTTCTTAACTCTTTACCTTTAGAAACAATAGTTTTTTCATCAAATTTTCTTTTAATTACTAAACGTCTAGAACGGGATACAATTTACCGATTATTCGACAACGAAAAATACTAATCGATTTCACCATGACCGATCAACAGTCGATTAATAGATTAATCGTGACAGCCCTAGTTTGCATAATGAAGGGATTGGGCACAGTTTTTAACAGTGTCTGTTTTGATAATCATTCAGCATCTATGAACTGATTTTTTTATGAATGAATGTATCCCATGATGTCATGGTATTGTTTTCTTGCACTGTGCATGAAACAATTCCCATTGATTGTTCTGCTTGTACTACTACTCAAGTTATAGTAGTGTTTCATCTGTGTGTTTCTTTGTTTTATTTGTCATGTTTAACCCTTTACCCAATGAATCGCCCACATCCGTCTGCGTAATATGCCAATTCAGCCGCTGAAAAAATATTATTTTTAAAAAAAATTCAACAAAACCATATCGTGTGACCTCTCTTTGGAATGATCTTGTTCCAATGAGGGATCACATGATATGGTTTTGTTGAAATTTTTGAAAAATTTAAAAAAATTGTATTTCAGATAATAAATTTTGATTTCGTCTGCATTGAGGAAAGGGTTAAGGCAAAGTAGACCTATATGAAAATATCATCAGGGCAAAAAATAAATAAGTCTAATTTACTTAGTAGACATGGTGATTTATTTATCATTTAAGTACCATTATCAAAAATGATGGCCTTGACTTGTGTAACAACTCTATGTCAACTGAGGTCAGAGGTAGACTGGCATACGGTCCACCGGGAAAATTGGGTTTCCCGTGGGGCCCTCAAATTGAAGCAGCCCAACACCTGTTGGTATGAGAAATTTTGTGAAAATGGCCAAAAGCAAAAGGCTAAATGGATCTGATTTCAAAAACAGCTGGCATATCAAAATGTTCTCTATGTTGACTGACATTGGCCACTGACATTTCGATATACCAGCCATCTAGTCTGCCATTGATTGCTCAGATGGAACGAAACAGCTTTCCTTTAGTTTCAAAAATCAAATTTTCTCCGATTGGTCCAAACTATGGTCTTCTCGATGGGTTTTCTGCCCCGGTAGAACCATTTTTGTCAAATGATCGATGAAGATGATACAAAAATGCCATGCCATTGAGATGTTCTCTATGTAGACTGCAATTTATTGCTCAGATGCACGGAAGCCATTTTCGTTCAGTTTACGAAATCAAAATTTTCTCTGTGTATGGGGCCCCCTTGGTGCAGTCCCCGGTAACTTTTCTTGTCCATTCTGCCCCTGCTGAGTGTAGGTAAAGCATTATCTTTTTGAATCGAATTATCGCACCTGCAGTTGCTACCCCCAGTACAGATTTGTAGTATGTCTAGACGTTTTCACTTGTATTGGAGGAAAATAAGATAAATAACGGTAATATCAGTATAACAAGATGATTATGGGTTGTTTGCAGTCTCCATCCACTTATATGGAGCCTCAATGATGCAACATGTGACATGAGTTGAGTCACTAAAATACTTAGGCCTACCACACCAGATCAGCATAAGACTTGAAATATGTTGGCTGGGCCATATTTTGTATGATCGCATTCTAAAATCATCGCTTTGTTTTCAAATATGTTCGTTTTTTCAAGTTCATGATGTAAGAAGTTCAGGCAGTTTGTTGGCATTGTTTGAACTCATGTCAGCAATCAACTCCTTCAAAGAGGAAATTTCCATTGCCTCAGATTTTAGAGTACGATGTTTCATACTGATAAAACTCCTGGACCAACTTAAGTGGGAATCTCTTCAACACCAATGGATGAAACAAAATGCTCACCATGTGCTTCAAGATTTGTAACCATTTGACAGACATCAATCCAGAGAACTACTACACAGTGAGGGACAGGCAAATTCATGGAAGCAACAAGAACGGACTACCTCAAACCAACAAAGAGGCCTACTTCAACTCCTTCTTTCAAGATCCACAAGAGACTGGCACAGAGTACAAGAAGGAGTCACAAATGTCACATCATTGGAGGAATTCAGGGCCAGTCTTAATACCATTTTTGGGCTGCATCCACCACAGTAGAGAGCCATGTCAACCATGTACAAAATTTTACAATTTTACTTTTTTAGTTTTTCACTACATGTATCCTAATGAAAATGCTACCTGTATTTTACTGATGTGTGCTATCAATAATTACACTGTTAACTCTATTAAAGGAAGAAGAGGAAGAAATAAAAATAAAATCTGCTTTACATAGCACCCACCATGGTGTACACAGTGCAAACAAGCCTGGAAATAAGCAGGCAGTCATCTGCAGTATGAGGTCCCCAGAGGTGAATTTAGTGATGCTACCCTGCACAGCAGAGTAGCATTACTAAATTTACCCTCTGTGAACTTCACTCTGAATCAGGATCCCAGGCCTAAACAGAAAGAGGTACCCAGAGGATGAATTGGGGGGTTCTAGCCCACTGCATGGTATAGCATCAGCAAATTCACCCTTTGGGGACCTCATTCTGTAAATGACAGATTGTTTATTTCCAGGCTAGCGTACAAAAAAGGTTCTTTGTGTTACAGTGGAGCCCAGTTAATTGCATGGCCACTTTGTCTGTGAAAAATATTCATTAACAGGAGCATTCAGTTTACAGGTATTGGGCCATTTTCATACTTTCTATTTATGAACTGAGCATTAAACTTTATTCTATTGTATCTTTATTGACAGATTGAACTGAGCTCAATGAGCTCTGTCAAACAAGATGTAATAGAATGTTTACATCACAGCTGAAATTTTCTTCATTGAACACTGTTTGGCAGTGGATTCCCAGGTGATGTTCTTTCCCCATGAATACCAGTTGATCATGTGATTATGTGACATTCGAACATCGCGCATTGATATTACGCACTACATTCGGTTTCCCAGAGTCTATTTATAAATCTAGTAATTTCCCTTTATGTCCCATTAATAGACGGTTGCAATGCAAACAACTTTCTTCTTCCTTGATTGAATGCTGTCTCAGAATCAAGTCTCTTTGGTGATAACCCACAAGCAGAAGTGCTTTTGTTCAAATAATGAAATGTTTTGGCAATAAATTTTATTAAATTATTATGGTATATCTTTTCTTATCAGTTATGCTTTTCAGCAATGCAATTTGCTGAAACGTCTCATTCGTGTGAAGTGATGATGCAATTATTTTGACAAAACAGACAACTGGGTACAAGTGTTCGCCTCGATCAAACTTTGAAACAGAAAACTTATATATTTTCACGAAATTTTAAAAATAAGAGCAAAAAATACATTTTCTCATCTCAAAATGACAAAAATATTTCAACAAATATATTTGACATGACCCCTCATTGGAATGAGTTCCTTCCACTAAGGAGTCACATCATATGGCTTGGCTGGAATATTTTAAGAAAAAGATTTTTCAACTGCTCAATGACCCTCATTCTGTAAATTATCAGGGCACATTAGCTGTCTCGTTATATAAAGGGTTAACAAGTAAGTTGATTTCATGAAATCTACAAAAATATAGAGGATTATAAAAATGGGACAACAAATTTGTCAGAAAAAAGGTGTCTTATAAATGAAGAAATTACAAAATTGAGTGATGTGATGCTGTACTCAATATTCAGGATCTGTTGAGAAATAGAAACCAATAATTAGCCACAAATACATAATTTATTTCATAACTTCCTAAATAAATAATCATTTCTTGTTCATTAATATTATTTTATTACAATTCATTTGAGAGTGCATATTTGTGAACTCCAATAAGGTATGAAACAGTAATGACTCAATATATGAATATTTTACTAAAACTGCAAATTAAAATTTTGTAACAAACTTCACAGAAAAATGTAATTTTCTTTAAATTGTTGATTATTTATTATGGACATGTATTATTTAGGGGAAGACAGACCTGGCTTTTTCTTTTCCAACTCCAGCTTTCACAACTGCTCTTTTCACTTTCACCAATAAATGTTTTAGTAGTAGTAAATGAATTATAGAAAATACCGGTAACACTGGTCAGAAAATTTCTTGACCTTGTTTGAAAATAATATTCATCTCCATAGAACACAAATATAAGATGTGTTTTGTCTATTCTGGTGAATATGTCATATACAAAATTATAGTTTATGTTTGCAATTCAGCAGTGAAAATGATCTGCGTCCCATCCCCTTGAATTTAAATTGTGATATGATACAGATGGGAAAAACCTCTAATGCTTTCCTTTTTTAGCCCAATTTCAAGAACAGTAAAATGAGAAATATTTACTTATTCCCTTAAATGATGGAGTGATAGGTACAAGACGAATTCCGTTCATTGATAATGTTTTTTCCCCTATTTTACTGCAAATGATGGAGTGATAGGTACGAGATGAATTTCGTTCATTGATAATGTTTTTTCCCCTATTTTACTACAAAATATTGCAAGGACCCTCCTCAGAAAAATTAAATTATTTGTTCTCCTCTCTTGAAAACATATCCCACATTAACATAATAAAACATTCTGTTTATGCAGTCATAAATCCCCCTACCCCACCCCCCTCCCCCTCACAAATACAAAGGAAAACATCTTCATATAACTGATTATACTTGTTATAGTGTTTCAAGAATCATTATCTATGCACATGTTTCAAAACTTTGCAATTCACTGAAAGACATGAACCAGGCAATGGTGACATGTTTATGAACATTAAAAGTTATATATAAGTTTTCAGTTTAATATCATTCAATTATCATATGACTCGTCCATTTTGTTCACTTTAAAACATTTGATATTCTGTTTTCATATTAATCCATGATAAATAAAGTCTTCCATCAATTTCATTGGTCATTTTCAAAACTAGACAATTTGGTTGGCTGAACAAAATACAACTGGGCCACATTTTCATAATTTGCATAATTAGAGTTGGGAGCTTTCATTGGTCAATTTCAAAACTGGACAATTTGATTGGCTAAACAAAATACAACTGGGTCACATTTGCATAATTTCAGTAGGGAGAATTTATGTTATCTGTCCTATTTAGGGTGGGTTATATTGTATTGATCTTTTACTTACAAGAAAAAAATGCCATTCATTTTTTTTATATTTTCACTTTTTGCTTCCAAAACATAGGTTATGACCCCTCATTGGAATGAGCTTGACGAGCTTGTTCCAATGAGGGGTCATAACCTATGTTTTGGAAGCAAAAAATGAAAATTTTTAGTTATACAAGGATGTTTTTTCCAAGTGTCGTCTGCAACTCAAGTTAGGTGATGGGTTAACAAGTCAAACTAAGTGGCTAATTTGTGCGTGTGTGTGTCATATGATAAATAGAATATGAAATGAGTGTTTTTTCTCATATAATATTTATGAAACTGGTCCAAATTTTCTGTGTGGGCTCGCCAAAAAAGAAAATTCTTAGACTCGATTCATAAATATTATATGAGAAAAACACTCATTTCCATTTTCTCTATTTATTAGGATCAATTAGCAGCAGCTCAACCAATTTTCAACCCAAAATGTAATGGGTGTAACAGCTGTCATTTATTCAGTTATTATATTTTGGTGGGGGTGTACAGGGGAGGGGGGGGGGCAATTACAAAAATATTTTTAAACATGTTGAACAGTTCAGTTTCCTTATGTGTCCACACAAAATCCTGCAAAAGAGAATATAATTTCATTATCAGGCAAAATATGTTGGAGAACACAAATGTAAAATGCAAGGGAATTATCCCTGTTCTATTTCAGCTGACAACACCAAATGCAAATATTAAATAATATTCATTTTCAGACTTACAACTTTTCACACTCATTCCAACCAGAGGCATCAATTTAAATTTGTGTTTTGTGATACTAAGTTAATGATTTATTTAGTTCCTGAGAATGTCAATCCTATAATTTATTATGCCTCACGTTTGTAACGTCAGCCGTGATTGGTCAATTTGGAACCTTCTAAAAGACATAGTACTGGAGTTTTGGGGCAAAACACGAGTACTATGGGAACGTTTTTCCCTGGAGACCAGAGAACAAAGAAAATGTAAGCGCCACTTCCATTGATCAGCGTCGATTGGAATTTCTCAACACCAAACTCTGGCTCCGTGTCCGTTTAACTTTTTTCAACACCGGTAGACACAAACTTACCAACAAATATATCATCTTCAGTGGGTTTTAACTGCAAACAATGAATTCAAAAGAATCAGAAATATTAAAAACTCACTCACGTGTTGTTCACCACCTCAGTGAATCCTGAATATGAGTCTCAGTTATGACTTCAATCAATTATATTTCCACAAGTTTAGTACTCCTCGACTTCACTTAGCCGCCGCCTCAAGTTCAAAATAAATTATTTCACTCTGCTTAATTCTATCAACTGTTGTCATCCGAGAAACATGAATTTATATTCCATTAATTTATATGACTTTTCACACAAGCATTAACAATGAATTATAACATGAACAGCATGATGCAGTTGCAAACACTGGCATTTGGTGATATAGAAACTCCCAAAGCGACGGCACTTGTGACAAGTCATTTTCGAAGAGACGTCATTCGTTCAAAATGACGTCCTGTTTTTGGATTCGACTACATTGTTGTTACAAGATTGATGGCATGTTGCAGTTAACGCTTAACAATGAAAGTCATTTTTTGTTCGGCATAATAAAATAATTAGAACGTTTCTTTTCATGTTCTATCGGTCGATAGTACCTGCATTTGTGTGATTTTTTAAATAAAACCTTCAGCAGCTTGAAATTTAAAGAAAAGAACACCTTTACCTTGCAGGTTGCATCTAGATTCGAGGTAGTCTCACTAATCTAGGTGAAGTGTTACAATTTACAAATTTTCTCCAACGAAGATTGTTTTGTCACTTCTTGAACATGGACTTCATAGAAGTCAACAATAACATACTTCCATTCAAAACCATCATTTCCAGAAAATGTAGTTAATTTGCTTTACAAAATGAACTTGCTAGAATCTAGCAGCTGCAAAACTTATCGACCTTGATTCTTTGCTTCAAGGCGTAATCAAGACTCAGAGATGGGCGGTTTTCAAATTTCATGTCGGTTCCGGTTTCAGTTTCATTCAAAGAGTCGGGTTTCGGTTTCGGTTTTCATTATATAAAGTACAAACATAACAATACATAGCATTTTCATTTGAGGTGTATTTGGTGTCTGTCAGTGTCACAGGGACTCCCTTTCCAAGGCAATGCACCTGTGTAATGTCGTATACCGGTACTCTGATTTCCTGAGCACAATGTACTTGCATAAATTATCTCAAGAGTTTCAAGTCTGAGAAAAATTATTTTTGCCTTGAGTCTGTTGCAAAATTAGCCTCCTCCCCCCCCCCCAATACCTGTGATTAGGGTAATCTGACATATCTTAAAAAATTATGCTGACCAAAATTTTATCTAGTAAAAGTTGCTCATATAGGTCATTGTAACACTAAATGTCCATCCATCTTCAACTTTGATTTTGATGCTGGCTTTGGAGTTCAAGCTTTCAAAATTATGTGTAGAAATAAATATATTTGTCATTATAAATGTGGAACAAGTGATAAGTTCCAGTTCTGTGCTATTCAACAGTTGATGGAATGCACCCAAATATTTCAGAATAGGACAGGACGCATGACGTTACACGGTTGAACAAAAATAATATAAATAGAACCCATTTTAAACTCTCATTTTCTCAACATAAATATTTACAAAATGTCTCAGAACCTTTTAGATACGCTTCCAAAAAACCGTCAATAATTACCTGTGATACGCAAAATAACCTTGTGAGTTTTGTTTACATCTTGTTAGAAGGGCATCCGGGTGCTCATTCCAATACGATGTAAACAAATACTAAATAACAACTTAAGTTGCTGACATCTAAATCTGTTGTAAGTCGCACAATGTGAGTTCCAAATGAATGCAAAACCTACACGGGGACAAGCTACTTAAGTTTATGGCATTTTACGCCAGATGCAGGTTGCACCAAGTGCTCCCTCCAGCTGAATGTAAAATACCAAAAACAATACCGTTTATATCCAAACACTCTATATATTTATAAATTGTAAATAATGAACTTCGCATTATTCTTGATTCGATTAGCACTGACATTATTAGTACAGCATGCCTTAATAACTCAAAGATAAAATGATGGTGCAATCTTTCAAAACATTGGTTTTTCCCTATAATACTGTGACAAGTTACATTTCCAATTCATGTTCAGGATTGTTTTCGGGATTAACAAAAGAAAAATCAAAAAGACCCCTCTCTTCATAAAATTAAAATTGAAGAATTTTTGTTGAATAGGCCTAATAATAGATCTCTTTTTTTACGTTGCCTACTCTATGGTTAGAGGATACTAGATTTGTGGATTTGCAGCTGCTAATTGGGAAAGTAACAAACTAAATGTGATTGAGAATTGGGCTGATAAACAGACCCTGTTGACAGCCAGAATAGGGCAATCTCTCACTGGAACTGAAGCCTCCTTGTTGAACATTTTGATTGGCTTGCAGTCTTCCAAAAATCAAACTTTGAATTTTTACCTTTTCGACTGATGTCTATTTATTTGCACATATTTACATCAAAGCATGACTGAAATGCAGCGTTTGTGTACCATTTCCCCAACCTCCTTGGGAGGTTTTATTGGGCATTTAGTCGAGGACTTCATCCATCTGTTCATCTGTACTTCCATACAAACATTTTACATTATAACTCTAGCATTGGTAGACAGATTTTGAGGTCCTTTGGTGTGGTGACAGACCAGCATGGGCTAAAGGATATCTGTATACTGGAGGTTTCCACCATGTATAAATACCAGATTGTATAGCCCTTGTTATACTTGAAAACTTTCAGTTCAATCATTGTACCCCCCACAAACAAAGTTTGGGGGGTATACAGGAATCATCCTGTCCGTCCATCTGTCCATCTGTCTGTTCGTCTGTCCATCCTTATAAGCGCAACTCCTCCTAAACCATTTGAAGAATTTTCATGAAACTTTACACAATGGAAGAACTCCATATGAAGATGTGCATGAAGCAATATAATTCCATTCTGACATTTCCAAGGAGAGATAATCTTACTTATACATTTCAGGCGCGGGAGGTATCACTTTGTGAGCTTGATCACAGTACCTCTAGTTTTGAATTATAATTGAATCATCAGTTGTTGGTTTTTGATGTCTTATGGTATGGAGACAGACTAGGAAAGGATATCCAACTATTATGTGTTTCATCCAGGCCTTGTTACCCTAAGAAAACTTTCCATATAAATGTTTTGCATTATAACTCAAACATTGGTTGTCCGGTTTTGATACCCTTTGGCATGGCGATAGACCAGTATGGGAGAAAGCAGAGCTGCATATTTTGAGTTTCATCCAAGCATACTTAAGTAACACTTGTTAAACTTAGAGCAGAAAATTAAATAATTTTTATAATACCTGTGCTGAATGGGTTTGCTGGAGGAGTTTAACCGAGTTAGGCCCACAAAGTAGATCTTTTGTTTCTCATGCCATTTTTTGTAAAATTGCATGCAGGCAAGCAGTTTTTAGCTCACCTGAGTGAAGCTCAAAGGGAGCTTTACTAATAACTTTCTGTCTGTCGTCCGCCTTCCGTCGTTGTTGTTGTCTGCCATCCGGCGTTAACTTTAAACTATCGACTTCTTCTCACAAACTACTTTACCAAATTGAGCCAAATCTGGTGTGCATGTTCCCTCTCATATGTCAATTCAAGTTTGTTCAAATCAAGTTGCCCTGCCCCTCGGTAGGGCCACGCCCCAAAAGTGTGCCTAAATCTTAAAAAATCTTCTCATGAACCAGCAGTAGCAGGGACTTTGGTGTGCAGCTTTCTCTCAAGGTGTAGACTCAGAATTGTTCAAGAGATGTTTGAGGGGCTGTATTTGCCGTCGTTATGGGAGGGGCAACAATTTTTGCTCCACCCAAAATTTCTATTTTCCAAACCGAGAGGCTGATTTGAACCAAATTTGATATGAGGACATACTGGGTCATAAGTAGTTAATTTATGCCCCCAAAATTTTCCTGTTGCCACATGTGAACTGCAGGAGCTAAAAATAGCAAAAAAAATTAAAACACCCATATCTCCAAAACTGCACGGCACTGAGAATTTTTATTTGGTGTGAAGCTTTCTTAGGACCATCAGAATGGAATGGTCCAAAAAAATTGCTATCGGTTTTATCATAGGGTACTTTTTCGGGACTTTAAAAAAGTGCTGAGTCAGCATTTTTTAACACTTGTGGGTAATGGGGAAACCATTAAAGAATCTTCGTCTCCCAAACCACTGCTCTAAAAGCTTTCATATTTCACATATAACATCTTGGGAAGATTGATTCACGTATTTGTTGAAATCAATTCCCTGGGTCCATATTTGGGCTCTCAATGGGAGCCAAAATTTTCAAGTTAGTTCAATATGAGGAATATTCTTTAAAATTTCTTCTTCTTCAGATCCATCAATCAGACTCTTTTGATATTTGGACTGCAGCTACCTTGGGGGGGGGGGGGGGGTGGCATTCAAGTTTGTTCAAGCCAAGTCCCTGGGTTCATATTTGGTCTCCCTGTGGAAACCCGAATTGTAACTTAGTTCAATATGAGGGAACCCGAATTATTACATCGTTCAATATGAGGAATATTCTTCAAAAATCTTCTTCTTCACATCCACCAGTCAGAATCTTTTGATATTTAGTATACAGTATCCTTAGAGAGGTGAGATATAAGTTTGTGAAAGCCAAGTCCCTGGGTTTATGTTTGGGCTTCTTGCGGGATCCTGAATTGTACCAAAATTTCTATTTTCCGAACTGAAAGGCCAATTTGAACCAAATTTGATATGAGGGCTTATTGGGTCAAAAGTACTTAATTTATGCCAAAATAAAATTTTCCGTTGCCCCATGCAGCAGCTAAAAATAGAAAAAAATTAAAATGCTCATATCTCCAAAATTACATGGCACTGAGAATGTTTATTTTGTGTGAAACTTCCTTAGGAACAGCAGAAAGGAATGGTCTAAAAAAAAATGCCATCGGTTTTATCATAGGGTACTTTTCCAGGACATTGACATCATCATTTTTTAACACTGTGAGTAATGGGAAAAACATTAAAGAATCTTCTTCTCCCATACCACTGCTCCAAAGGCTTTCATATTTCACATATAACATCTTTGGAAAATTAATTCACTTGTTTGTTGAACTCAAATCCCTGGGTCCATATTTGGGCTCTCTATGGGAGCCCAAATGTGCAGATTAGTGAAAAATGAGGAATATTCTTTAAAAATCTTTTACTTCCGATCCACCAATCAGAATCTTTTAATATTGGTATGCAGCATCCATAGGGGAGCGAGATACAATTTTGTTCAATTTGAGTCCCTGGCTTAATATTGGGGCTTTCTATGGGTGGGATGAGGGGGTGGCAGGGGGTGCTTGTTAGGTTCAGGTTTGTTCATATCCATTCCTTAGTGTTTTTCTATAAAATTTGCCTTTCATGACTTCATTCCTTTGTAGTGTTGATGAATCATGTCTAACTGAATGTGACCCCAAATACATCTTTGAACCTCTGGGGCAGATGAGCAATTAAGGCCACTTGGGGCCTCTTGTTAGCTCACCTGACTGCAAGTCAGTAGGTGCTAATGCCATCACTTTTGTCCAGCATCCATCATTCCGTTAACTTTTTGTAAACTTGACATCTTCTTCACGTGAAACCACGAGACCAAATTCAAACATATATTGCACAGACCATCTATGGAGTATACCCTTTCTGTTTTGTTTAAGTGAAGCAGCTGCCATTTTCGGGCTCTGGTGTATGCTCCAAAAGCTTAAAAACCTTTAAAAATCTTCTCATGAACTACCAGAGGGAATGCCTTGATATTTGGTATGGAACATCCTTTGGTGTAGAACAGTGGCGTAGATAAAGGGGGGGGCGGATTCCCCCCCTCCAGAAGTTTTGTCGGAAATTTTTTGGGACCATTTTTAGTTGAATTTGTGCCTAATAACATTAAAATGCTGGCTTTGGGGATAAAAACATGCCATTTTGGGTAAATTTTGGGTAAAAAAGACCAATTTTCAGTACATTTGCAGTAAACAACAGATTCTTTTTCTGTTTGTTTGGGTTTTTGTTGTTGTTACACTGTCAGAAAATTTTGGGCTTGCCCCTCCGCCAGCGAAAAGCTATCTGCATCACTGGTGTAGAAGATTAAACTTTGTTCAAGGGAAGTTGATAGGTCAATATATGGGCTCTCTGTGGGGGCATATCCAAAATTTCTATTTCAAGAACTGTTGGGCCAATTTCAACCAAATTTGGCATGTAGTATAACTGGGTTCTAAGAAATTGATTGATCCCCCCACCCCCCCCCCCCCCCCCCAAAAAAAAAAAAAAAAAAACATTTTCACAGCGGCAACCCCAAGGGCTAAATCAGAAAAAATTCAAAAGCCCATATATCCCAAACCACAAAGAACAGAGAACTGTTATTTGGTATGAAGCATCCTTAGGACCGGAAGAAGGGATTGGTTACAAAAAATTGCCACCGGTTTAATCAGGGTGCCCGGTAGAGGGTACTGAAAAAATGATGAGTCGGCATTTTGCAGTAGTTTATTCTGGAGAAAAATGTTCATTCACTGAGAACCTTGCTTGACATATTGTTCTTAAATCAACAAAAATGGTGCTAGAAAACATTCTAATCTTGTTATTTTAATCAGAAAATTGTTGGGAAAATTTGTGACTTCAGCTTGTTTTCCAAAGATTTTATTTCATATTGAATCCTTTCAGTTTTGGAAACTCTTTCAATGCTGTATTTGTTTTTTCTGGTTTCTTGGAAAAAAATTGATCTGATTCCTGTTTGAATATCTTTTATTTAACCCTCTCATGACTTTAGTGTGTTTTTCCAAAGATTTTATTTCATGATGAACTCTTTCACTGCTGTGCACATATATGTTTTTTGTATGATTCCTGTATGCATATCTTTAATTTAACCCTCTCAAAACTTCAGTGTGGCTTTCAAAGATTTTATTGATGCCTTGATCAGACCTTTTCAATGCTGTGCACGTATATGTTTTTTCTGGTTTCTTTGAAAATATTTCTCTAATTCCTGTATGAATATCTTTAATTTAACCCTCTCAAGGCTTCAATGTGGGTTCCAAAGATTTTATTTCATGTAATACTGTTAATGAAAACCTATTTCTGATTTCTTTAAAAACTAAGCCTCCATACATTCTCTTTATTTTTTGTTTATTATTGATGCTTTAACCATTTTCCAGACTTGAATTTACTGGTGGCAGTAAAATTCCGGTTCTCTAGTTTGAAATCTTTCTTATTCTTTAAAACCACTGGGCCAAATTCATTCATTTATGGCACAGACCATCTTTGGAGTAAACCTTTTTCTCTCCTTTGTTCAAATGGAGTTGTTGCCATCTTCAAGCTGGTGGAATTTACTCTTATGATTTTTCCCTCCAAATTACTATATCCCTTAGGGTAGGGTTAGGGTTAATGCCCCATAAGCCTAATATGCTTTTAAAATCCTCTTTTTTATCAGCCACTTGCAATAATGCTTAGATTTCTTGTTTGGAACTTACTTTAGTGATGCAGATTCACTTTTTTTCAAAGAAACTCAGTAAGTCAAAATGGGGGTGGGGCTCGAGAGGGGTAGAGAGAACCACAGTAGTTGAAAACAAAACAAAAATTCACAGAACAGAGCTTGCTAGAAAGCTTTCCTAGGACCAGCAGAAATGAATGGCCAAAAACGTTGCCTTTTGTTGTGTCATAGCAAATCAAAATATTGCTCTTGTTGCTGATCACTTACTGATACACTCATCTCTTTTGACATTTGAGCCAGGTGAGTGTTTTAGGTTCACTTGAGACTCTGATTTATTTTATTTTTTATTTTTATAATTACTTCTTTGCCATCGGAAGTTCATATTCTTGGTTTGTTTTATGCTTTAGGCCTCATAATCTACAGAATAGCATGGGTGGTAGTGTATTTCGTCCCTTGAGTGTAAGATGGATTTGCAATGCTAAAGCATTGCAAAGCCTTGTTGCGCTCGAGGGACAAATTTATCAATTATATTAACCTGAGTAAAATAGCAGACATAAACCATTTAATTTTATTTTTTTAAGTTTGCATTGGTTATAAAAAGAGAGCATGTGGCCACCAAAATGCCCATGCAGGAGGACCTGGGAAACAGATTTTTAATTTTTTAGGCCTTAGTCTACTTGTGTGTTTGTTTGTTAAAATGGCAAATATTATGCCATCTTGAGAAATGCCACTACTCCAGTGAGCAGCATATGCTATCCATGGTATTACAGGAGAGGGGCAAATGCAGTGCTTTTTGTCGCACTTTCACCTTGTTATATTTGTTTTGTAAACTTCCAGTTTGCTCTGTTGTGCAGAAAATAACTCAAATATTATGTGGAAAGTATTTCATGTTTGAAAAAGGTGCATACATATAACAAACAAAAAAGATAAAAAATAAAAATGATAGCCCCCACCGTCATTGATTTAAAAATTATTTTCCTGTGAACCAAATGTATTTTTTTTGTTTGGCCTAATCTCATATTTGGCACTAACACTAGTGCTAAATAGAAAGTTCAGTATTACCCTACACTTCTATTACTTGGAAAAAAAAATTAGAAAAAAACAGGTCAGCTGACAATGTTTGCCTGAAAAGTTCAGGCAGGCCTGTACAAATTGGGCAAATGACTGTTTCTTTCACCTTAAAAGAAATAGGGCAAACAAATTTTTGTTCCCTTACATTTTTGAATCTTTGGCAAATAACAAGAACCCACAGTCCAGGCCTTGATTTGTTCACAGAAAATTGATTAGCAACTTTTTTGAAGCCTCTGGGTCGACCATTTTGAAAGACTCAATTTCCCTGCATCTGAGAATATAACTGAGTCTTACTTTCAAACTAATTTTTCCAAATGTATGAAGAGAAATTATATTATTTTGTTACTTACTTATATACCAGTGCTAGATGAGTCCAGGTAAGAAAATACATTGCTATGATACAGGTTGATCCCATCTTTAATATATCAGCAAATTCATCTAATTTTATCCTATATTCTCACTATGTATGTCCTGTTGAGTTCCAGAACACACATAAAGTGTACCTTGTGACATACTGTACTTTCAGTTTCATGAGACATGAGACACATGTTTTCTTCTCAGAAATACATAAATGTGTGTCCCTGACATTCCAGCCATCAGGATTTCCCCACCCACCAATCAGAAGTGATATATGCTCTACAGGCTACGCATGCTAGTTGATGATATAAATAGTATGCAATTTTTGTACTCATTATACATCGTACCATCCAATTGGACGATTGTGAGAATACTATTTGCGTGTTTGTAGATTTTTACCCGAAGGTAAAAAATGCTAATCAATTCTAGTTATTGCATTACCACTCACAATTTTTGCTCTGTATTTTTGCAGTGCAAAACCAAACAAACCATGACATGCACTCAAATTGCCATTGGTATACATTTCTTCATTCCTTCAGAACTATGATCCACTTTATATGGATGATAATTTGTGTTTTTTTATATCCCACTCTCAAAGAGAATGGGGATATACTGGATTACATACATCTGTCCATCCATCTGTCCAACCATCCATCCATCCATCCATCCATCCATCCATCCTGCCTGCCTGCCTGCCTGCCTGCCTGCCTGCCTGCTTCCACAACATGTTTAGCAGAGTTGCTCACACTATTTTTCAACTGAGTTACGACTTTTACTTTGTCAAATTTTCTGTGATTTTTTATTTTGTCCAACCATACAGCGCCCCATCCCTCAACTTGACACACCTGGGAGTATACCAGTACCTTTGGTGCAATCTCTTGTTTATTTTTTATATAATATGCTATGATGTAACACATGTTGGAAAGGAACCTCAGAGCCCTTTCCAACAATATGTGTAACATCACAGCACCTCATCGGTTTGATGAAAGAACTTCATGGAATAGGCAGCCATATTCTAGGGTATTCATTTCAACCTTTGCACCAACATTGGTAAACATATCAATACAGTGGAGCCCACTTAATTGTATATTTATTAATTAATAACCATGTCAGTTGAATATAACTTCCAAACACAAAACCATTTACCACACCTTCAGTACAAATTTGTCCTGTTAATTGCATATAACTTATAGAATAAACTACTGTTAATTGAATAAAAAAATCTTTTCAGATTGCCTAATTAATTTATAATTTGTACTGGCCTGATGGAAAATTCTGGCAGGCTATAATTGAATGGGGAAAATGGGTCAAGATAAAGATTTGTTGAATATTTTTTTCCCCTCCTCAACTGGTTGAGTGCTAAATTATTTTTCAAAGGTGGTTTTAATCATGGGCATTCATTTTCCTGAGATCTGGTACTACCAGCAAGAGTATCCTTAGTTTAGCAAGATTTTGTTCATAAATAATTGTTTTGTTAAAATTCCTATTGGCACTCTCCAATAAATTGCAAACAAACAATTCTGTATAAAAATGTTCTTCTACTGTTAAGCAAACATCAAACTAATGCATTCTAGCACTTTTCAATAGAGGCATGATACTGGCTTCTAACACTCAACCAGTTAGTACATGACATTGAAGTATTAAAATTTTAAGCTTCAAATTTTCCTGTAATACAACTGGGAAATTAACCAATTCAGTGTTGTTGTTAAACAAGCTTGAATCATTTAAATTCTTACTTGCATTATGGGGGAAAAAATAGCTACTTGAAATCTTGTTATTTTAACCCTTTACCCAACGTAACGGCCAAAACTAGCCAGTGCTATTCTTAAAAATCGCAAATTAATTTTCATTATTTTTTCTTTTTTTGTCTCAAAAACATAGGTTATGACCCCTCATTGGAACGAGCTCGTCGAGCTCGTTCCAATGAGGGGTCATAACCTATGTTTTTGAGACAAAAAATGAAAAAAATTAGTTATTCAAGATTTTTTTTTGCAAGTGTCGTCTGCTTTTCATGTTAGGTAAAGGGTTAACATTAGTGTGTTGAAGGGTAAAGTCTTATGCAGTTGTTAATCTTGATCTGGTTTATTCATTTATACTTAGTGGTTTTTTTTTCTCTTTTTTTTCAGAGGCAAAAGTTAATCAACCAACACTTTCTTCTCTTTATCCTCTGCATCTTGCAGCAGCAGCTGGAAAAAGGAACATTGTTGAATTACTGCTGAACAACCGTGCCAAAATAGATGTGTCAAGTGATGACCAGGCCACACCTTTACACAAGGCAGCTATGTACAATAGGGTGGATGTTGTTGATCTATTGGTTGAAAAGTTAGTTCTTAATTTACTCAAGTCCCTGTGTTCCAGCAGTTTGTGAAAGTCTGGAAACAAAATCATGGAATTTATTTTTCCATGTATATTCATGAAGTCCCAATTTAGACATGTACAGGTATTAAAACCTACCTGATCTCAAAAAAAATTGTGAAGGAAATAATTAATTCTGAAGTACACAGATATATTTTTTGTTTTGAAAAAATTGAATTGATTATATGTTATATGCATTAAAATGCTTTTCTCTCCAAACTGAATCCAACCACTTCACAACCACGTGTGCTTGGCACAAGCTGAAAAGTAAAACAGAATACAGGGATGCACAAACTGTGAGAATGATCATTTCATTCTCACACCATTCTTGCCATTTTTGAGTGAGGTGACCCTTTTACCACTCCTCCAATAAAAACAGAACATTAATGCCAGAGGCGACATAAGTTGACCATTGGTTGGAATATTAAGTCAACAGGACTGTTTTCATATAGACTGGTGCAATGTTCTCTCTCAAAACTGTTAACTTACATGGACTTACTATCAGACCTGGCATTCTTAAGCAATTGATTTTAAAACTAATCATCTGCCTTGAATATATTGAGGTAAACTCCTCCCAGATCACTAGGTGGTGCTGCCAAAAGTTTAACTGATGAAGACAATATTATTATAAGTTTGTGAGTGACATCATCCCATCCAGGTTTTTTGTGTACATGACTTATAACTTAAATCCTGGATCTCTTGAAGTGATGGATCCAAATGGGACACTTCTTTCAAGATAATCAAATATTTGAATATGAGATGCATGATAGCCATTGGGAGTGAACATATAACAAAAACACATCTTTAATTGATTGATATAGTAGTATAAGTAATAATTGATTGCAATTCACAGATTATAAAATGATGTGCCATTGAAGCAGGATAGAAAAAAATGCAATCTTTTCCCTGTGCCTTTCTTCACTCAGCATAAATATTATTTACTGATGAAATACTTATATTGCCCTGGACTTGAAAAGTCGAAGGGGTTTCTAGTGGAGACCTCTGTCCATCCATCTGTAAATTTGTCCATCTGTCCATCCATCCATACCAACATTTTCCTCTGTATCTCAGCCAATGCTTCTCCATTTTGAATGATATTTGGTGTTGTGATAGACCATCATAGGGGAACGATACCTGTTTAACATGAGTTTCTTCCACAGATTTTTTCCAGTGTTATGGCCTTTTTTTCACTCTTTCAACTTAGAAATCTTTTTGCGGTCAGGGGCATTAGCAGTGCTTTGCAATGGAGGCCTCTTGTTCAAATGAGTTCATGTAATTTGGAGTAAACTGAGAAAAAAATCGGATGTAAAGTTTTATAAGTAAGGTTGTAAATAAAAAAAAATGTACCTTTCACAAAATAAATTTCTGAAATTTGCTATCGACTAATTTCGTCTATGAGAATGATTTAAAAATGATGGAATGCATTGTGCCACAGGTTGTAACAAGATCATGATGATAATGAAGAAAGAAATCCATGAAAGGAACTCATGATTTGCAGAATACAACTGGTGTATTTGCTCAGTGATGTGTTGAATTATTATAAAACAGAAAAGAAATGAGACAGTGATATGTTCAAGATTCATTGGAATTCTTTGGGGTCTGCTTAAACACCAGAATTATACAGAATGACCCGGCATGGCATAGTGATGATGGGATGATGTTTGTATTCCTGCTGCAATGAGTTATGGGGGCTATACTGGAAGCATCTTGTCTGTCTGTCCATCCATCTGTCCATCCATCCATCCATTCATCCATCCATCCATCCATCTGTCTGTCCATCCATCGATCCACCTGTCCATCCATGTGTCCATCCATCCATCCATCCATCCATCCATCCATCCATCCATCCATCCATCCATCCATCCATCCATCCATCCATCCATCCATCCATCCATCCATCCATCCATCCATCCATCCATCCATCCATCCACCCACCCACCCACCCACCCACCCACCCATCCATCCATCCATCCATCCATCCCATCCATCCATCCATCCATCCATCTGTCTGTCCATCCAGGCTTAGCAGAGGTACATTGTGGGGTTTACAATTTCGGATCAGTGGTAGTTGTGGGGTTACGTTAGTACAGTGGCCACTTGTGGGGGTTATTTTTTGCACTGTGGGGTTAATTTTTTGACCTTGTGGTGTTAGGGTTTAACATGGGAAAAAACCCACAAGTAAGAACTTGTAAGAATGTCCATCCAACCATCTGTCCATCAGTCCGTCCGGGCAGACATATGGGGGTTTAGGTGGCTATTGTTGGTAGAAATGGGGGTTAGGTGACTACCGCAATTTATGTGACTAGTCACATAGTTAAATGCCATTATTCTAGGGTGGGGTTTAGAGTTGGGGTGGGGTGGAGTTAGGGTCAGTAAAGGGTAGGGTTAGGGTTTGCTACCACCTCAAAAATTTTTCACCCAAAAAATTGTTTTAATACAATGGACATGCATTTTAGTTAAAATAGACTAGGAATATATTGAATTTTCATTAGTCTAGGGTGGGGTTTAGAATTGGGAGTGGGGGGAGTAGGGTTACGGTCAGTAAAGGGTATGGTTAGGGTTTGCTTCCACCCCAAAAATATTCCCCAAAATCACTTGTTTTAATATAATGGACATGCATTTTATTGTAGTCCCATAAAAATAGCCACATAACTACCAATTTGTTAGGATGTCCGTCTGTCCATCCATCCATCTATGGACAATTGTTATTGAAATTTGGTATGGTTGTTCACCACCATGGGAACCTATGCACCTGTGATTATAGTTCCTGTCAGACTATTTTTGCCAGAGTTATGTCCATTATTCATATGTCTTGGAATTCTAGATTTTGTCAAGATTTTTTCAGATGTTTACGGGTAGATTCCTTTGAAACATGGTATGGATATTCACTACCATGGGAACCTGTGCACCAGTGATTATAGATTTGATCAGACCTTTTTGCCAGAGTTATGCCCCTTTTTGTCTTAGAATGCCTGAATTTTGTCTGGAGTTTTCCTTTGTTGTCGATGGGTCAATTCCTTTGAAACTTGGTATGGATGTTCACTACCATGAGAACCTGTTCACCTGCGATTATAGTTTTGATCAATCTTTTTTTTACCAGAGTTGTGCGCCTCTTTGTCTTAGAATAATCATAGCAGTGGAGCCGGAGGAGGTATGAACAGGCCCTTCTGGGAGTGTCACACCTCTAGTTTATTTTCTTTTATTAATTGACCATCAAATTTATATTTGTACAATATAGCAGGTTGTATTATGAAATAATTCAATATAAAATATAAAAAAACAACAAAAAATGAATACACAAATGGCTCCCACAAAAAAATTTGGTGTAACAAAAAAAATTGTCCATCCCTATTAATAACTAACTTTTTAGATTGGTTTTTAATGCATATTCATATTTTGTCTTACTGAAGGGACACTTCAAAATCGTCAAAAAAAGTACAGGTCCAGAAAAGTGTTTGAAGTACTTCAGTTTTAAAATTGGAATTCCAGAACCCTGAAAGCGCTTCAGAATTGAACATTTTTGGAAATGTTCCTGGAAAGTTCTTGATAAATATGTAATTCATGGCCTGATTTGGTCACATAGTGTACTTATAAATTGTGGGATAAGTATCTCTCTCTGGCTAAAATATATTTTTCAAATTTTTTTGAGAGTTGCACTTTCTTGTACAATAGAACCCAGTTAATTGAATTGCCAATTTATCTATGAAAATTATTCAATTAATATAAGTATTAATCAACAGGCAGATCATCACTTTCCTATATTCTTTTGATAAACTTAGCATTTATTCTATTATATCTTGTTTGACAGAGCTCATTGGGCCCTGTAAAACAAAATATAATAGGCTAAGTGTTTGTATTTTGGTTGTACTGAGGCCAAATAGGTCTGTAATTGAGAATTTTATGATTATCACTACTTGTCAGGGTAATTTCTCAACATTTTAAAAGATTTTATTCAATTAATGGAACTGTACTCCATAACCTATATGCAATTTACAGGTCAAATTTGGTCCGGCGGTATAGATAAATGGTTTTGTGTTTGGAAGTTAGATTCATTTAAGAGGGTTATTTAATTAAAAGATATTCAATTAAGTGGGTTCAATTGAACTTTAATACATTGAATGTAACATTATGTAGTTTCATAAAAAACTATTCATACGTTCTTTCTAAAGCTGCGTGCATTTTATGACATGTGCATTTCAACTGTAATTGATGACTTACTAAATGTTTTGTATTTGATCATTTGTTAACTTTCAAATCCTGTTCTCATTTATTCATTGACGCTTAATGCCATATCATGGTGATGAAAAATATGAATTATAAAAGAGGACATTATTTGCCCTGAAATAAAAAGAATCCTATGAAATCTGGAAATAACATGAATAAAAATGAGTATTGAAAACAGAAACGAGAAAATGAGATCAGTGGTTTGAAGAATACTGTGTAAATCAACCTTTTGAATAGATACAAATATATGAGAATTGAATAAAAACAACTTAAAATTTATTAAAAAAAAGTTGATTTTTTTTTAGAAACGATAGAGCTTTATGAGAATTTGCATTGTAAAACAAGTCTCTATGAGACAAAATTTTGTTCTCATTAGGCCATACAAAGTAGATCTTGTTTCTCAGGCCATTATTTGTAAAATTGCATGCGGGCGAGCGTTTTTTTATTTTATTTTTTATATCTGTAATTATTTCTTTGCCATCAAAAATGTATGTTCTTGGTTTATGTTTTAGGTCTCATAATCTACAGAATAGCATGTGTGGTGGTGTATTTTGTCCCTTGAGAGCAAGAAGGCTTTGCAATGCTAAAGCATTGCAAAGCCTTCTTGCACTCAGGGACAAATTTATCAATGTTTTTAACTTGGGTAAAATATCAGACATAAACCATTTAATTTTTATTTTTTTTAAGTTCACATTGGTTACAAAAAGAGAGTATGCGGCAGCCAAAAGGTCCATGTGGGAGGGCCTGAGAAACAGAGTTTTATTTTCTTTAGGCCTTAACTATTTTGTCATTTTGTTAGGTAAGTTTGGGTTAATATCAAGATTCATGCAGCCAATAAGACTTGGGATGACTGCAAGTGGACACTTATTGTACTTTTTGTTCTTGAAAAGTAAGCAATCACTTAATCACCGCCAATAAAAAAACTGATCTCTTTATAGTCTGTGCCTAAAGAACATTCTTTCCCTTGGTAACCTAATTTCTGTATAGTTAAAAATTGCATCCCTAAGCTATTCCAGGCCTGGAAATAAGAAATTGGGTTTGTAACCTGTTTACAGGGTTCGCATAATGTAGTGGTAATAAATTGTCATAACCTGTTTTCTTAAGCTGTTCTGTGATTTATTTTTATCACTTTTTGTAATAAATAGAATGGCATCCACATTCTAACTGTTATTTTTTATCACATGAGATCGATTTGGGCGGAGGAATAATATTGAACAAGTAACTGAAGGTTTTGAGTTGATATTATCCCTCCGCCAAAATCGATCGAGTGTGGTAAGAAATGACAGTTCGAATGCATATGTTGTTCTGTATTTATTGCACGCGTACAGTTTACTAAAAACTTATTCATCAATTTTGGCAGAGGGATAATATTGAACTCAAAGCTTTCGGCTTCTTGTTCACTGTTATTCCTCTGCCAAAATCGGTCTCGTAGGGTAAAAAATGACAGTCTGAATGCGTATACTGTTCTGTATTTATTAGAATGGCTACAGTTTACCCAAAAATATTAAAAACACAAATTATTGCCAAAAGTAACCAAAATGTAAAAAAAAGAAGTAGTTGCAAAGTCCGTGCACGTAATCTGTATTGTTTAAGGACAATACCAAAAAATTTATTGTTTGCTTCGGTTTTTGCAGAAAAAGCATTATTTTAATGAAATAAAAGCAAAGGCATGCAGTAAATCATTGAAATGAAGTTTATTTTACTCAGAAATTAATATGTTCATATTATTTTTAACCATGATGATGTTGAATCACAGTTCTCGGACTATTGAGTTGTGGGAAATTTCTGGGCTGTAGACATGTACAGAATGATATGAACATTGGAAAAATCGGACCCTGGATGATCCTGGTATAAAAATCAAGGTCCCAATAGTCGAAGGTCCAGTTCATCCAATGCCTGAATCATTTGGGGTCTGAATCTTTCAAGGGCCATATCATCGATTGATCAAATCATTTGCAAACCATCTACTCATACAAAATATTGGACAACAAATATCCATGTTTGCTTGAAGATTAATCCCCAGAAGATTTGATATTTGTAGATCATTTTCCAGGTTTTGTTCTGTAACACCTGTGTTGTTTATCAATTTGAGAATTATGAACTGAAAAATCTGTGAACCTTTGTCATTTTAACAGCACAAAACTACGACTTAAATGATATTTTTGGAAGGTTGCAAATTTCAAATGACCAATCATCGGCAATTTTACATAATATCATCGATACCTTCTTTGTACATTGATGAAAAGTAGGTGACCAGGTATATTAAGTGAGATAACTGTAATTCTAGCATGTGCAATATACCTGCAAATCAGCACAGAAAATGACCATCTAAAATAATGATTGAATTGATTTCTTCACAAGTGTCAGTTGTATTTGCCAGAGAAAGCTCTTCCAAATGATTGGACTGGACCATAAAGTTTCCAAAAGAAGCTGGTCAGGCATTTGATCACATTTGCAGTTAATACAGGGTTTCCGCTAGGGGAAAATTTGTGGGTCTGGTAGTTTAAAGAAAGTGAAACTGAGATGCCGAAGACATCTACCGCAAGGCACGTGCGTATAGAGGGGGAGGGGGGTCTAGGGGGTTTCCCCCTCAGGAAAATTTTGATTTTTAGGTGCTCTCTGTGGCCTCTGGGGGCATTTTGGTCACTAAAATGCTGAATAATTAAAGTGGAAAATATGTATTTTTTTCCTCCTACAATTCTCTAAATTCCCATGGGACACACAATACTACATCTGGTCGGAGGTTTCATAAAAATACAAACCCAAGACAACACAAAATTCACGAATCCTGACAGTGACTGCGATGCTTGACCTCAATTTTTTTTATACATTTCGATATTCGAAAAGAACCATGATGCGGACATCATGCATGTGCAATTACATAATTTATCGCTTGAAATAAAAGCCAGTGATTTCGGACCAAACACGACAATTTGTGTCCGAAATTTTATAGGTGACGTTTAGGATTTGAACTTTGTTTCCCCCTCTTGTCTGGGGGTTATAAAGTATCAGGTTGTCGCCAGTGATAGTAGGCATAGTACACAACATAATTATGCCTATATTACGTGGAAACAAAGGATCCTGAGTGTCGTTACGATACAGCATTGTACTCGACATTTTAACCACCAGCTTTTCTGACTGATCATAGTATGATCAGCGAGGGGAATGGGTCCGCTTGATGGACCCACAGCCGGTCTAGCGGAAACCCTGGTTAATGAGGTGCCTGGATGATTTTTGTAGCTTGCTGCTCCACATGTCATTGTAAGTTGCTGACTCCAACTCTGAGTGCAGAGAATGATAGTAACTGTATATGGTAGTACAATTCTCATGAAATACCCACAATAATTTTGTTTCTCCCAATACTGAATAGCCCTATTCTTTAGGCTACATCAGCAAGGTATATAGACAAGCCTGAAAATAAGCAGACTGTCATCTGCAGAGTGAGGACCCCCCAAGGGTAAATTTGGTGATGCTACCCTGCACAGCAGGGTAGCATCAGTAAATTTACACTCTGTAAACATAAATCTGAATCAAGGTCTCAAGCCAAAACAGAAAGAGATACTCAGAGGATACATTGGCATACTGTATGGGATAGCATCAGCAAATTCACCCCCTGGGACCTCATTTTGCAAATGACAGATTGCTTATTTTCAGGCTTGTATATGAGCCTACATTGGAATGGAACAGTACAGTGATACACACTTTACAGTTCTATCGAGGGTCAAATGAAATCATGAATGGTTTGCAGGTTACAGTGTATGTAATCATTGTAACGTCTGTAACCCTAATGACCGTTCATGACTTATTTACAGTTCTGCTATTCAATTGACAAATTTAATTAGCATAGTGATGCAAATCAAAATTTAGTAAGTAGTGTATTGCCACAAAAATGTTATTCTCATATCAGGAAGTAACCACTATGTTTTTATTGATCTGTTACAGTTTATTAAAGAGTGCATGCAGCATTCTCTAATAAAATGTAACTGGAAAATATATTGAGGAACAAGTAGTGACAACCCTACATAATCACGTTACCAGTTAATACTGTTGCACACTGTATGTGACACTGTTATTACCTTGAAAAGAAACCATAGCTGATGGGACAGCTTGTTGCATCCTTCACAAGCCACGGGTTATATGTATTATGCAGCAACTCTTCTCCTAATCACTGCTCATCTAGTCAATACACTTCTATTTTTAGGAGAGCTCCAATTAATAAAAGAGATGCTGATGGTTACACACCATTTTTGCTGGCAGCAGTCTGGGGTCATACAGAAACCCTCCAGTTATTGATGAAAAAATGTACCGATGTAACAGCAACTGAAAAGAATGACAAAAATGCTCTCCATCTGGCTGCTGAGGAAAATCAGTATGCTGCCTTGGAGGTTTGTACTTACTCTCTGCTGGATATGGCTATTGTTGGCATGAAATGTCTCACAATTTCAGAATACCATTATGGCTTTTGAACACTATTACAAGGTGCTTTGGTGACATCATTACAGTGTTGTGAAAGTTAATATGTTATCCCTTTTCACTTGAGGCAACAGTACTCACCCTTTCACTATCAATACCATACAGCAACTAGTAATTTGACCTGCTAGAAACACATTAGCTCTTGCACTGCTACAGGTGAATTTTTCCTGCCTAGTCAGGCCCACAACAAAATTAAATCCTCTGCTAATAAGGGAGGTAAATCTCTGGGATCTTGTAAATAAAATGTACCTTTATAAATAGGAGCATTTCTTTTATCTCTGCATGAGGACACTAGGAAGTGGAGTATGTGTATAATTGTGAATTTGACTGCATAGCACATATACTGAAACACCACTAGCAGGTTAAGAGTTGAGCATTAACTGAAAAATATGCAAGCATTTTTGCTGCTGCTATTTTTGCTCAGGTAAGATGTGTACAGACATTAACCAAAAAGACTAAAATTTCAAGCAGCAAATTTTCCCAGACTGCAACTAGAAATTTAACTAATTCACTTTTGTTTGACAGAGCTTAAATTAGCTCTATCAAACCAGAATGAGTTAGTTAAAATCCTTGTTGCCCAATGAGAAAAAATTGCAGCTTGAAACTTTGATATCTTAACTTCAGTGCAGAGGATCAAATTACTTATTTTTAGCAAAAATGCATAGTAAATGATTTTGGAGTGCAGTACAATTTAATTTTTGAAAATCTTTGATAATCCACCACATTCAATAGAGCTTGTTATCCAGAGATCCTGTAGTGATGGGTATTAGGAGATTGTTTTCTTGCTAGAGAACTACTGCTTGTATTTTGGGGGTAATTGTTTTCTTAACAAAGATCCTGAAACATGCATCTATTATGTAACAGAGTACAGTGGAACCGTGTTCACTTCCCTGTCTTCTAGAGAAAAGCTGTGCATTTTTAGCTCAACTTGACAAAGTCAAGCTGAGCTATTGCCATCACTTCTTGTATGTACGTACATATGTCCACAATTTCCTTTGGCACACTTCACAGGTCGCATTTATGATCAGATTGCTTTAAAACTTGATATGCTTGTTTGGGGTGACCTCTACATGGGAGCTATCAATTTTCTTCAATTTCCATCAAAACATGTTGCCGCAGCGAACGTTCTTAGAACTTAGTTTAGACAGTCCTCAATATTTCCTTTTGGCACATCCTACAGAGCACATTTATGATCAGATTGCTTTGAAACCTGGCATGCTTGTTTGGGGTGACCTTTAGATGGTAGTTGTCGATTTTCTTCAATTTCCATAAAAAAATGTTGCCGCAGGCAACGTTCTTAGAACTTAATTTAGTCAGACCTCAATATTTCCCTTTGGCTCACCCTACAGGGCACATTTATGATTAGATTGCTTTGAACCTGGTATGCTTGTTTTGGGTGATCTCTAGATGGGAGCTATCGATTTTTCTCCGTTTCCATCAAACCAAGCTGCCGCGGCCAACGTTCTTAGAACTTAGTTTAGTCAGACCTCAATATTTCCATTTGGCACACCCTACAGGGCACATTTATGATCGGTTTGCTTTAAAACCTGGCATGCTTGTTTGGGAAGACCTCTAGATGGGAGCTATCGATTTTCTTCCATTTCCATCAAAAAATGTTGCTGTGGCCATCGTTCTTAGAACTTCTATGATTGGATTGCTTTGAACCCTGGCATGCTTGTTTGGGGTGACCTCTAGATGAGAGCTTTCAATTTTCTTCCATTTCCGTCAGTCAAAAAATGTTGACGCTGGCAACGATCTTTGAACTTAGTTTAGTCAGGCATGAATATATTCCTTTGGCATGCCCTACAGGGCACATTTATGATCAGATCAATTTGAAACTTTGCATGCTTGTTTGGTGTTACCTTTAGATGGGAGCTATCGATTTTGTTTGATTTCCGTCAAAAAATGTTCCACTGGCAATGACCTTTGATGAACTTAGTAAAAACTTAGTGTAGTTAAGCATCAATATTTCCCTTTGACACACCCTGCAGGGCTCATTTATGATTGGATTGCTTGCAAACTTGGTGAGCTTTTGTGGGGTGACATCTATATGCGAGCTGTCAATTTTCTTCCATTTCTGTTAAAAAATGTTGCCGCTGACCTTTGCACTTAGTTTAGTCTGACCTCAATATTTCCCTTTAACCCACTCTTCAGGGCACATTTATGATCGGATCACTTTGAAACTTGGTATGTTTCTTCGGGTTGACCTCTAGATATGAGCTATTGATTTTTTTCATTTCCATAAAAAAAATTATTGTCGTTATCATCAACCTTTGAACTTACTGCATTTGTGCATCAACTTATCCCTTTTGCACTCTCTGCAGGGTATATTTATGAATTTCCATAAAAAGAACCCATTGCTACAAGCAATGACCTTCTACATAGTGCATTTGTGCATTAACATCATCCTTTGGCATGCCTCAGAGGGCACATTCATTATCAGGTTGTTTTGAAACTTTGTATGCTTATGCAGGGTGACAAAGATAGGAGCTATTGATTTTCTTTTCATTTCTATCAAAAACTGTTGCTGTTAGCAACAATCTTTCAATTTATTGCATTTGTGCATCAACATTCTTTGACATGGCCTACAGGCCACATTTATCATAGGATTGTTTTTGAACTTGGTGTGCTCATTAGGCAAGAACTTTAGATAAGAGCTATTGATTAGCATTCAAAGTTGCCATTTAAAATAACCTCTGAACATACTGCATTTGTGTATCAACATTCTTCCTTTAGCCAGTCTTACAGTTTACATTTAAAAATGCATGGATTACTCTGATGTTGTGCACACACAATGCTGTTATGTTGAAATTTCATCAAATAACATTGGTACCAATGATCTTCAATTTTGCCATTTCATTTATAACTTACCAAGTTCAAGTTTGTCAAGTTGAGCTGCAGTGTCATTGACACTTTCATTTCTATTAATCCTGTTTGAGAGAGCTCATAGTGCTCTGTCATAGGATATAATAATAGATTAAATGTGATTACTGAGGCCAAACAGATCTATAAATAAGGGGAATTTGGTAATTGTCAGGGTAAATAATGTCTCAGCATATTACACAATTTTTATGCTCCCTGAAAAACTTTGGGGGGGGGGGGGGGGAGTATAGTAGCTGCTTTGTCTATCTGTCTGTCCGTCTGTCCATCCATCCATCCATCTGTCCATCCATCCATCCATCTGTCCTTCCATCTGTCCATCCATCTGGGAGCATCTGTCCATTTGTCTGTCCATCCATCCATCCATCCATCCATCCATCCATCCATCCATCCTTCTGTCCATCCATCCATCCATCCATCCATCCATCAGTCTATCTGTCCATCCACCCTTCCACCTGCCCACAGCGATACCTCAGCAGTGAGTGGATGGATTTCAATGAAATTTGTTAAGAGGTATCCTTGGGAAAAGCCACTCCTGCACATGTTATAAAAAAGTTGTCTGTATATTAATCACCTGAGTTACAGTCCTTACTTTGTCCATTTTTCATAATTTCTTTTGGTGTGCAGAGGTATCGTACCAGTCCGAGGATGGATTTTAATGAAATTTGGTATGAATATTCCTTGTGATAAGCCACACCTGCACATGTTATAACAAGGCTGTTTAGTCTGTCTGTCCATCAACATCTCCATCCATCCATCAAATTTCTGTCCATCCACAACAATATCTGTGTCTGAGTGTCTGGATTTTGATGGAATTTGGTATGAGGGATTCTTGTGACATGTTATAAAAAAGTAGCCTGCATATTTTTCAACAGACTTATGGTCCTTGCATTTCAGAGACATGCCAAATGATTTCCTCATAGTGGGGAACCACAATTTTACGAATCTGCTTGTTAACTAAGTCGACTATCAGGGAACATGCATCAGTTTTACTAATTTTCTTGTTTATTCTGTTAACAGCAGTTGATTCTTTTACCTATTCAATTAACAGGTCACATTTGTACTGAAGGTATGTTAATTGGTTTTGTGTTTGGAAGTTCTATTCAATTAAGAGGGTTATTCAACTGTATCTTTATCCTTGTAGGAAAATCAGCCACAATCGTGCAGAATTACCACTGAATTTCTTACAAACATTAAACTCTTTCAGACATTTTACATAACTATCTTTTTATGATTAGATTCTTTGGTCTCCAATTCTTTCAGTTCTGATCACACAATCCTGTATAGTGTTGAGTGCTGACTAATTTGTATATAAATAGATTAAGTTAACATCTTTATGATAAATATTGATGGATTGGGTTAACATATGCCACAGAACCCTTCAACCAATCATATATCATGTGTTAGATACTTCTGTCCAACTGGCCTGGTAAGGTTGTTCCAAATAGGGTTTGAGTTGCACAGTGTAGTCCATTTAGGTTCTTCTTTCACAACTGAATAACCCTGTTAAATGCATACAGCTTTTAAACATCAAACCATTTACCATAACTCAGCACAAATTTGACCTGCTAATATGACAGGATATAATAGAATATATGCTTAATTTATCACTAGAATACAATAAAATGGCCAAACGCCTGTTCATTAGAGACAAAAATACCTTTGTATTCTTAAGATTATTCAAAAATAAGTGTACGAGGTAGCGATTGGAAAGAGCAGGGTGTATCCCTCTGTAAACCACCCCACCCCAGTCTTGAAATTTAACAAATCTCAGAGCAAGAGAAGATCCTAAGAAAGTAATTGCCTTTTTCTTTAATTTTAGGAATTTTCGGTGTAAATCCAAGGTAGTGAGGGTCATTTTGCAAAAATTTACTATGTTTCACCACAAAGGAGGAGTATGTTCAAGACAAATCCTTCTAAACTTTCAGGGCAAAATTTATTTTAACCACCCCACCCCTACATTACACCTAAGTATCCAAAAACTGTTGTTGTTGTTGTTGTTGTTGTTGCAAAAAATATCCGTAGGGCATCCTCGCTTCAAGGTTAATAGTTGGATAAATAATATTGTATTATTGCTGCTTATCAACTCATAGAAATAGCTCTTGGGATATTCATTCATAGATAAATCAATAAATACTGTGGAGTTTTTGTTCAATTGTTTGCAATATTGTCGTCAATTAACAAAAGCTTTCACTGGCATTTTCTCTGCTTTATGTTATTGTCCAAAGCAAATCTTGTCCAGTATAAAGTAATGGTGACTTGATTTTGTGATACATGCAAATAAAACCCATTATGTTTAATTTGCATGTATAACTGTCCTTTCATCTATAAATTTGTTGTAGGTATAATATATAAGCAACTATAAGATATTTAAAACATCACTGCAGTGAAACAGATTTCTACTGCAATTTGAATGATTTAAATGTAGGGTAAATTTATGTTACTACTTTTAATGCTTTCAGGGTCATATTCAGTAGAATGTTGAAAGTTTGGCCTCCAAAGTGGGTCCCAAAAATACAAATTGGGGCCAAAATTTAGAATAGACGACTTCAAAGTGTTTAATGATAAACAGAGAGTTTGCAAAGGAAAGATATGAAAAGTCAATGATCTATTCAAATTTCATGCTCATCTTTTCATTTTTGGCGGGCAAAACAGCAAGCTCCCAGGCTCATTCAAAACCTTTTTGAGTATTTCCAAAACAAATACAAGACAGTCAGGTCTCGAAGAAAAGCACTGGACATACTACTGGTGTATGCCTTTTCCAAACTCTGGAATGAACTGAATCCTGCAAGCCACAGGTAATAGAAATGAATTTAAAAAGAAATTAAAAGAGAGACTTCTTTCTTCGTATCAGAAAAGCTTTCAGTGTGACAACTCCTACTGTCCTGACTATCAACTTGGACAATAGAGTTGTTGCACCAAATGTCCATTTAATTTTGAAATGTAAATAAAGAGGTGCACCGTGCAAGACTCTGATTATCATCCTCCACATCTCCGCCCCCCCCCCCCCCCCCCCCCCCCCCACACACACACACACACACACTTGGAAATATCAGTCTTCTACGGAATGTCACTGTCTTGACTTGATATCATTACACATTATTCATTCATCTCAGTGCTCATATAATTACCTTTGTTATTACTTGCTTGCACAGAACCTAACATGAAAAGCAGACGACACTTGGAAAAAAATTCTTGAATAACTAATTTTTTTCAATTTGTGCCTCAAAAACATAGGTTATGACCCCTCATTGGAAGGAGCTCGATGAGCCTGTTCCAATAATGGATTATAACCTATGTTTTCTGACAAAGAATGAAAAAATAATGAAATTTAATTGATGAGTTTTTAGAATAGTGCTGGCCGGATTTGGCCATTACATTGGGTAAAGGGTTAAACCATCACTCCAGTTTGTTTCTAAACTGCTAGCTAATCCATTGAACCCTAATAACTTTTTCTCCCACCACTAAGGTACTAAGATATATATTAAGTTGCGTGGGACAGCTGGGAGAGATATGCCTGTCTCACCCCACGATGAGCTCGTTCCAATGGAGGAGGCCACATGATATGATTTTGTTAAAAAAAAATTTTAATAATTTTTTATTTCAACTGCCTAATGTGTAAATTATATGGGTGGGTGAGTGTGTTCCCAGTTCATTAGGTAAAGTGTTAACCCTCTAACTAACATGAAAGGCAGACGACACTTGCAAAAAATATTCTTGAATAACTCATTATTTTCATTTTTAGTCTCAAAAACATAGATTATGACCCCTCATTGGAATGAGCTCAAAGAGCTCATTCCAACAAGGGGTCATAACCTATGTTTTTGAGACAAAAAATGAAAAAAATAATGAAAATTAATTGGCAATTTTTGTGAATTGTGCTGGTCGGTTTTGTTGGGTAAAGTGTTAAGGATAAAAGTCCCTCAATTATATTCCATCATTACATGACTGAATGATGCTCAGATGGCATTTGTCTCATATATGGTTATTAAAATTATAAATAAATATAATTAATAATGAATAATGAATTTCTCTCTAGGTTTGATAGTAAGAATAACATGATAACAAATCACAAAAAAACATGAACCACAAGCTCATTAGTCAGACACCAGCAGTTTATGGTTATTGTAGAGTTCTATCTTCAGAGCAGAAGTGAGTGGATTTTGTTCTGATGACATTTGTCCGCTCAAGAATGTTTACCGAGGAAATTTTATCCTGGGGAAGTTTGATGCTGAGGGCATTTAATCCTAAGGGCATTTTGTACAAGGACATTATATTCTAATGACTTTTTGTCTGAGGACATTTTGTCCTACAATCAATGAGAAGAGGATTACCAAATATTTAAAAACAAAAATAACTTGGTGTTAGAGAGTTATTTCTTACCTACTACAACAGAGGAGGCCTTTTCTGTTTTATTTTTTAAATTTTTCTTGAAGTATACAAAAAGATTTAAGGATGAACATGGAATATATTTTTCAATTGAAAGCACATGGTCTACAAATAAATAATTCAGATATGGGAGCAGCCTTGTCAAGATATATATTTTTAAAGAAAGGCCATTAGCTTTATTTGTATCTTTTTTCATCATCGAAGTGCCTAAGTTAACTTTATATCTAGACTGAACCAAATACACAGTGGAACCCTGTTAATTGAATAGTCATGCTGCCAATGAAAATTATTAAATTAACAGGAGTATTCAATTAACAGAGATTGTGTCACTTCCCCGTATTCTAGAGATAATTTAGCATTTATTCTGTTATATCTTGTTTGACAGAGCTCCATGAGCTCTGTCAAACAAGATAAAGTAGATTAAATGCCTGTGTTAGATGTTCTGAGGCCAAATGGGTCTATAAACAAAGGAAAACTGGGGAGAGTCAGGGTAATTTCTCCACAGGTTACAAGATTTATTATTCAGTTAACAGGAGTTTACTCTATAACCAATATTCAATTAGGTGGTCAAATTTGTACTGGGGGTATGGTACATGGTTTTGTGTTGGGAAATTATATTCAATAACAGGATTATTCAGTTGAGAGATATCCAATTAAGTGGGATCTGCTTATCACATTTCAAGTAAAAATGACAGTTTTAACAGTTGATATCTCAGTCAATTTTTCTGTAACAAACAATCTCAATTTTTCTACTGAGTCATTGTGTTCAGGCCGACACCCATACACCAATACACAAAAATAGATAAAACATAATTTTTGTATATAAAAAAATTATTTCAGTGTGTGTAGGTGAAATTGAGACATTGATTAACTCATCCTGATGCATCAGAGATACAAACATTTTCTGTTAACCCTTTACCCAATGCAAACGATTTCAAAATTCATTATTTTAAATATCATTTTTTTTTTTAAATTTCAGCAAAACCATATCATGTGACCCCTCCTTGGAATGGGCTCGTTCCAAAGAGGGGTCACATAATATGGTTTTGTTGAAATTTTTCGAAAAATAATGTTTTTTCAGCAGTAGTATTTGCATATTACTAGGGCAGATGCATTTGATTCGTTGGGTAAAGGGTTAATTGAAAGTTTATATCAAAGACAGGAAAGAGTGGATATAATGTGAAATTTGTGTACACTAAGTGTCTCCCCACAAGGGAGGGATATAGCATAGAGCTCCATCTGGCTGTCCATCTGTTCACCCATCTGTCTGCCAGTCCAGGCTTAGCAGAGGTACATTGTGGGGTTTACAATTTAGGGTCAGTGGTGGTTGTGGGGTTGGGTTAGTACAGCGGCCACTTGTGGAGTTATTTTTTGCACTGTGGGGTTAATTTGTTGTCCTTGTGGGGTTAGGGTTTAACATGGGAAAAACCACACAAGTAAGAACGTGTAAGAACATCCTTCCATCCATCTGTCCATCCATCTGTCTGTCCATCCATCCATCTGGCCATCCGTCCGAACTTTGTTTATGGCATAACTTGAACAATAGTCAACAGATTTCAATTCATTTTGGTCTATGTCTCTCTAGCAACAATGTATATGGCCAGTTCGATGACCACCGATATCTCTTGAAAATTATTGGAGTTATTTCCCTTTGTTATAAAAGTATTCTGTATATCTTGTTTTTTTTTTATATATTACTCTTTGAGAACAATGTCTACCTCAAGTTCGATGACCACCATTATCCAATGAAAATTGTTAGAGTTATCTCATCCCCCCTCCACCCCCTCTGAGTCCCCCTTCCCCAAACCCCACCCACCCTACCCCCATATGCCAATTAGGCTATTTTGTTTTATTTGGTCCAAAATGCATTTTGAAGGTCTTAGAGTGACTACGTGTGGAAAAAAATTTGATTCCTATAACATTTTTATTTTTTGAGATTGCATTGGTTATAAAAGAGAGTATGTGGCAGCCAAAAGGACCATGCAGGAGGGCCTAAGAAAGAGATTTATAACTTGTTTATGCCTAAGCTATCTTTCTGAGGAAGAAGTGAAAAACTTTAGTTCTTCAAGACATTTTTTTTGCAAATGACGTCTTCCATTCATGTTAGGTAAAGGGTTAACCCTTACTGTTTGCTGAAAAATTGACATCAGTTTTTGCCTCCAAAACATAACTTAAGACTCCTGAAAAAATAATAAAATTTGAATAGCAACTTTTGTAATTAGGGCTGCAGGAATATAGCCATCACCTTGGACCTTGGTGAAAGTATTAAATATCTCCCTGCATGAAAATCACCACCTACAGTAAAGCCAGATGGAACTACAATAAAAGCATGTTAACTGAATCACCACTTTACCAGTGAAAATTATTCAAATAAAACAGAAATTCAATGAACAGGGATTTGGTCACTTTCCTGTATTCGGGAGATAACTGGGCATTTTTTCCATTGTATCTAGTGTGACAAACTCTGTCAAACAAGATATAATAGATTAAATGCCTGTCTTGGATTTTCCAAGGCCAGATAACAAAGTTAATTTGGTGAATATCAGGGTAATTTCCCAACATACTGAGATTTTTGATTCGATTAAACATATATAACATATATGTAATCAACATGTCAAGTCTGTACTGAAGGTAGAGAAGTGGTTGTGCATTTGGAAAGTATATTCAGTTAACAGGGATATTCAATTAAATGATATACAATTAAGTGGGCTCCACTGTACTAAATCATGGTGAAGTATATTTTCGAACAGTGAATATTTGCAATATCTTAAAGAAGAGTACAAGAAACACACAAGCAGACTTCCAGCGCTTGTACCACTGGGAGGCACGAGTGCTTCATGAGCTGGAAACTAGGATGTATTGAATTGGGGACCAATGTCAGTTGTGGGTATTAGTTTAGTGAGATGTGGTGTGGTGGGGGTGACACCCATCCCCCAACTATCTTTCCCATCAGGACATTTTCATGTAGATTGGAGTCTTAAGGTATCAGTTTGCTCTTGCTAGTAATCATGTACTTTCATATGAGACTAGATTTGATACTATGACTTATGTCACATACACAGTTGGCCACACATATAGACAGCTGTTGTACCCATTTCTGCCATTTGGAGACATACACAGTAGAGATGGGCGGTATTGGAATTTTGAGTTCAGTATTGGCTTCAGTATTTTTTAGGGTGGTATTCTCTGGTGGTATAGGTTCAGAATTCAGTATCTGACTTGACAGATATGCTGATAGTACCAAAGAGGAATTCACATCAGGTAAATAGAATAAATTGTTGTAGTATCATTTTACCACAACTGCTATAAATGAAACTGGCATTCTTTTATGACCACAAATCATAACTACAGTAATTTTGTGACTTGTTCTTAACACACCTTAATATTTAAAGATCAATTTCAGGCTTTTGCGATCCCAGAACATGTGCCCACCATGCAATCTTTAGGAGGTTCTGCTGACAATAAACAAAACACCAGGGTAGTGATTTCCAGTCAGGTCTTGGATGCCTTAACAGGCAGCCAAGACCTGACAACAAATCACTGCTAAGCAATTGGACATGTACAGGTTATAGTCTAGTGGGAATTCAGAACAGTTGCCCAGTCTATTGAGGGTTAACAAAACTGAAAAGAAAATCAGTCACTTCTTTCATGAAAATGAACCAATGAACCAATGAACCTTTCAACTGTTATCAAGCTTCAAAAGGGACTTATAAATAGTGAATGTAGGACAAACTGAAAATTCAGACAGTTTCAGTATTCAACGATTGGTTCGTTTTGTTTTTCTGGTATGCCCATGATATCAGTATTGTTCAGTTTTTTGGTATATTGCCCATCTCTAATACACAGTTGATCATTCAAATGGAGGTCGGTAGTACTCCAACTGGGCGTTTGGAGGTCATGCATTACCAATTTGGAGTATGATACATGTATTAAATAAGATGTTGCATTATGAGTACCGCAAGTGTAGTTTATTTATTCACAAATCAATTTCCAAGAAGACTTGAGTTATTTTTTTTAATATAATCCCAAAATATTCCAAGTGAACATCTCATAGTTGGATATCTGATCATTTAGAATTTCAGCCATCACAGTGGGGACAAATCAGGTTTTCCTCCTCCAATTAGTCATCTGTGTGATATTCCTGAAAATTTGTTGTTTGTGATGTTTTCAAAAATTGTGAAGCATTGTAGGGTGGGAAGATTACCCATCTTGATTTGGTTGTAATCTGCCCTCTGTGTACAGTATCTTCATCAAATGGTTGAGTCCATCTTGAATTTATGTGGAGGTTTAGTAATAATTAAATCTTACAACTGTATACATTTCTCCTATGGAAATTCCATGAAGTGGACTCATGCTTGTTTTACTGTGGGAAACAATTACTTCTTTTCTCATATAAGAGGACTCTGTAGCTGATGCCTAGAGCATGAGTCCTCTATGATGTGCATGAATTAATTATCAATAATTGGATTGATGCTTGGAGTGTTCAGGCCTTAAAATGAAGAATTGGTTTTGATTCTGGCAAACTCCTACTAGTCCATTGGCTTAAGGGATACCTGTGTGCATAAGATGTTCCCAAAGTTACTATTCTTATTAATGAATAAGACTGAGACATAACAAAAAAGTGAGGATAGACCTTTTTATAAATGACAATAAATCAGAAAATGAAGTCATTAGTCATTTAGTCATGCCCTTGGTCAGGAAACATGGTTATAGGTGAAAATTTGACCTTTCTCAGAAATAATTCTTCTCAAGGTGTGGACACAGGGATGTGGTGACAGGGGTGGGTGGGGGGAGGGGGGGTCACCCCCCCCCCTCCAATCTTGGCCAAAATTTCATATAATTGGAAATTCGGAGGGCAAGTCATGAGTAGTTAGAAATTCCATCTTTCTGGATTTTAGAGCTTCTTTGGTGATGCTGATGTCTCTTTTACCTCGCAAAATTCCAACTCAGTTTCAAATCGGCACAAATTCTAACTGTTACTATTTAAAACTACATTGTATGCAATATCGAGCTTCATAAGTATGCATGATGTCAATTGGTACGAGATTTCTATAGTACATTTACTTACTGTAATAAAAAAAAATCCTTGAAATGCACTTCAAGAAAATCATCCTGTAAAATCATTATCCTGAGTTAATTTCATCATTCGCAGTTACAAAATGATGAAAATTGATCATTCCTGCATAAGATCCAATTTAATGTTAGGTCAGTGTGAATTGCTCAAAGTTCTAAGCTTAAGTGTTTGTTTAGCACATATTCATATTTTTATACTGTACCAATGACCCAGATATAGCTGGTGCTAACTCTTAAAACATAGGGCCAAACACAAATTTTGCCCCCCAATCCCCAAAATTTGCATCTAAAACCAAAGAAAACATGTCCTGAATGGCCCTCCACACTTCACCTCTACTGCGCATGCGCAGTGTCAAGGACGTTCCAAAATTGGCGCCATTAATCATTCTAAGTTTGGCCCTTCATCAGTTAACATCTGACTGATCTTTGTGCTTGTAAATCTCAGTTTAAATGATGCCAGACACATAAATATTAGTGAAATGGTGATTCTAAGGAGGATAGAGAAGGAGGAGAGGAAAAATGTGTGACAGAATATTATCAGGGCTGTAACTTAAAATTTTTTAATGAAATTATGTTAAGTTACCTATTTTCGAGGCAGCAGCCATTTTGTTGTCATTCTGATTATTTAGTTACACTGATTTTTCCTCTCTCCCTTACCTTTAAGTCCCCCCTTGCTATTCTCCCATGCTTTTGGCATAGTTTCTGTAATTATTATTACTAAATTTTCTTGGGAGTTTTAGCTGAATAACAGAATGAATTCTGTTCTTTTCCCCATGTTTACGTCTTCACCTACGGGTGGTTAGGCGTTGTGTTCTGCATCTACCATCTGATGTTCTGCAGTTTCTTCCCTGGAAGTCTCTGTTTTGCATCAGATAGTGTATTTTTGGTAACTGATTCCGGGCCTGGGTGCCTGGAGTCTTATTTTAGTGTTTTTACATTCATTGTTTACATTTACAACAGCCCTCTGTGTGAGGGGGGGATTTCTTGAAAATAATATCTTGATGTTATTTTAATCATAACTAGATACATTATTATTGTTCATAAGTGTTGAATAAATTGTTTAAAATATTTTTAAAATTTTTGTCCACACTTAGGCTTGGGATCCACTGGGGCTCAACGTTACTTTTCAGAAACTTGGGCTGTTCTGAAAAAATATTTTTTCAAAATATTTTGATTTCAATTATTTTTTCTATATTAATGGATCATATTATTATTATGTATTTTGATTGCCAGGGGTTGGTGCGAGTACCAGGACTTGTTTTCTTTTCACATTGAAAGGATTTTGATCAATTGTATTAAGAGGAAGTCTTCCTCTGACTTTTATAATCATTCTATATGTGGTCAGTGTACTCGCATTAACTCCTGTTCTGTATCGTATGATTTCGATGACAACATGGGAAGCGTATGTCACGGTATGTTAGAGGGGAATTGGACACTCCGGTCCTTTCCCCGCAGGGTCACTCTACTTTATCAATTTCTATTTCAGACGATCAAGATTAGGGTGATGTATCTGTGATGTCTTCCAACAGTGTGCCTCCGTCGTCACAGTTAATGAAGGGCTAGCGGAAAAGTGCTCATGTAAATACGCCAATTGCCTAAGAGGACCCTAGTAGGTTCGACGGCCTTTGACGTCCGCTAGCTCGCCCGGTGTAGCATCCATTCATCGAATGGTTCGGCAGCCGGGTTCGTCCGTTGCGGTCTAGAAGGAGTTTTGGGGTGATGCGAGCACTATAAATCAACCAAATGCACACCCAGTGACGGCGGATTAGAGGGAGAATGGAGGAAGCCTTTTAGTCCGGTTCATAGCTCGTTCTAGTCCATCCGGACGGCGAGCGAGAGAGGCCCCTCTCTCGTACAACAACATCTGGCCCCAGGTGTTGTGGTACAAAATGTTTCGCATTTGGAGCATACGTCCGTCGCTCGGGACGCTCCGACATATAGTCAGTCCGGAGTAGACTGTCAATAAGGCTTCCTCATTCTCATGGTAGCGCACACGACCGCTCTTGGCTACGTGACCTCAGATATCCAGTCAGCTTCGCCAGTCAGAGAATCATCGGCGACCAGGTCACACCATCCGGTAGCCAGGGACACGAGGCCTGCAGACTCCGGACGTTCGCATAGGAAAGTGTGCGGGAGTCAACGTACACGGAGCTTCCGGCGGCAATGCATTGTAAGACCGCTACTGCACAGGCCTCGGGAATGGACGTGCTTTCCTAAATAGCACAGCTTATCGCAGCATCCCAGCATCAACTGAATCTGTCGCATATTTTTTATCCGACGATGCTGGGTCGGGACGCTCCGCGGAAGCGGGTACGGACGTCCGAAAATTTCATCCGGTCCGACGGGATACCGAAAGGGATTTGGAGGATTTCGAGCTTTCCCTTTCGGAACAACATATGCTGTTGTGTATGTCATCTGACTTGATCTTCTACAGCTTCTTTCATCGGACCAGAATGCTGCGATGCCGGATAAGAAACTGATAGCGTCGGTGGACTTAGAAATTTTTGGTTCGGTTCAGGGACATCGTCCCTCAGTTCCGACATAGTCCAATAATGTCACACAAACTTTTGAATTATTGAACGACGCTATATATATTATTATTATATGCTTGCTATAACCAAGCATTTCTGGTTTCTTGTTCGCAAAGTTACGGAGATGTCTTTCAAAAGTGTGCCTCTGTCGTCATAGTTAATGAAGAGCTAGCGGCAATAAGTGCTCATGGAATATGTCTATCGCCTAAGAGATTCCTTGTAGGATCGATGGAGTAACATTCGCTAGCTCACCCGGTGTAGCGTACATTCATTGAATGGTTCGGCTGCCGGGTTCGTCCGTTGCGGTCTAGGAAGGAGATTTGGGTGATGCGAGCACTATAATTACTTTAGTACTCACCCAGTGACGGCGGATTGAGGACAGATCGGAGGAAGCCTGTTAGTCCGGTTCCTGGCTTGTCCAGGTCCGTCCGGGCTGTGAGCGAGAGAGGTCCCTCTCTCGTCCAACAACATAGGGGACCGCATGTTGTGGTTCAGATATTTTACATTCGGAGCATATGTCTGTCGGTCGGGACGCTCCGTTATATTGACAGTCCGAGAGACTGTCGATAATGCTTCCTCATCCTCACAGCAGGGCACACGACCGCACATTGGCTACGTGACCTCGAGTATCCGATCAGTTTCGTCATTCAGTGATTCCATGGCGAATAGGTCACGCCATCCGGTAGCCAAGGGACACGAGGCCTATACACTCCGTTCGCTCGCATATTGGTAGTATGCATGGGGTAACGATCACGGAGCTTCCAGCGGCAATGCATTGTAGGACCGCTTCTCCTCAGGCCTCAGTGACGGACGTGCTATCCGAGTTAGCACAGTTGTTTCGCAGCATCCCAGCAATCGACAGTTTCTTACTTGAATCAGGAATTATCTGACGGCGCTCGGTCGGTGCGGTCCGCGGTTGCATCAGGTACGGACGACCGAACGCTTTATAGGGTCCGACAGGATGGCGAAAGGGATTCGAAAGATTTCGAGTTTTCCCTTTCGTAGCATTGGAAGCTGCCATTCATATCTTCTGGCATTATCTTCCAGTGATTGTTATTTCGGACTACATTGCTGCGATGTTGGATAAGAGACTTATAGCGTCATTGGACACAGAATTTTGGATCGGTTCAGGGACATTGTCCCTGACTTACCGACACAGTCCAATAATGTCATTACAACATGTGTTTTATTTTTCGACGCTATATATGCATATAAGCCTGCTACCAAGCATGATAGTTTAGTTTCTTGTCCGCAATGCTCATTTCTGCCGTTTTATCATTTATACGAATAATTTATTTTGGCAGAGCAGGGCATACCGAGAGTTCATATGCGTCTAGACGGCGTGGTTAAAGACTGGAAATATTCTTTTTCGCCGTCTATGTCTTTTCCAACCACAATGTTGGAAACGACAATGATGTCTAGTAGACTTAACTTAGACGCTTTATCATACGTAATCCACCTTACTGAGGCGTTATCATTACGTCTTCAAGAAAAGATTTACGGGATATTATTCTCAATGTGATTTCTTTTGAGGGCAGTAGTTTGTTCACGTATAACTCCGCCCTTCAGTGGCTGATTGGAGTTGGTTAGACATGACGCAGCCCTAGCTACATCCACGTGCGTGGATAGTAAGGTGAAGAACTCTCTCAGAGTCACTTCGTTCTCGGAGAAGCCTCTCTTCGACGGCAACTTTTCAGCAATCCATGAATTGCTCGATTTACACGTTCTCTTGTCTATCTAGTGTTACAAGAGATTCAGACTGGGGCAAACATTCGGTGGTTGACTCAGAGAGTGCCACTGCAGTTGCCGGATCCGAGTGTTATAGTTATGACGGTTGCCAGTCAAACAGATTGGGATATAATATTGATCCCAACGGATTCGAAGTGCCAGGGTCTTTGGGTTCCGCAGTCTCTAAGCAAGCAATTATCTTCCGCGGAATAATGTTTTTTAGGCTTGCTTTATATCATTGCATGAACATTATTCAGAAATGCATGTCCAAATCCTGTCCGTTAATTCGACAGTAGTGGCGTATCTCCGGAACCAGGGAGGCACTCATTCGTTTCCGTTATTCAATTTAATGGAAAGAATCCGTCTGTTGGTTATAGTACACCAAGTTCTGTTTCGGTCCGTCATATTCCGTGTCGTCTGATTGTTTTACCGGACTCCCGTTCACTTAGGGGTCGCTTTTTGCCGTCAGAATGGACTCTCAACAAACAAGTATTCAATCAGATTTGCTATCTATGGGAGCGCCCAATGATAATTTATTTACGACACAGCTTGCTAATCAATTGCAGACGTATGTGTTGGCTTGTCCGGATCTCTGAGCTAATGTTGTTAACGCTCTATTGATCTAATAGGACGGAATGATAGGATACGCGTATCTTCCGGCGCTGTTGTTTCAGCAGATATTGCTAAGATAAACAACCACAATACATTTCTGTTGATAGCATCTCTGTCTTCACAGAGACCGTGGGTAATTTACTCTGATGTCTACTGTGGGACTTAACGCGAAATCTTCCTCAATGAGAGGATCTTTATTCGCTGGGTAATCGTGTCATCTTTATCACAACCCGCAAGGTCGCAACCTTCACGTATTCCGTTGTGTAGTCCGTATTGCATTGTAAGCATTGTACTGGACGAGCTTTGGACGCGATTTCTTACTATAGGAGATCCTCTTCTTCGCTATTCTATGCGGCTAAAGTGGAGGCTCTTCCGTCGTTGGTGTAGGGATCACTATGTTCATTTTGTTGATCCCTCCATACTACTCATTGCAACCTTTTTGTATACTTGTTTGACAAGATCTACTGCAGCCTGTTATTATTAAGGTTATAGGTTTATGTTACCTCATACCTATGCTCTCTATGATAGTTTACAATTGAGTCTTATGTCTCTTTATCTAAGTCAGTTTGTAACTTTTTGATAAATAGACTTAGAATCTTTAGATTAAATTCCTATATGGAATTTAACTTCGGTTCTTATTTAGCTAAGTAATCATTTGAGCCTCTGGAAACAGTAGTTTTCAAATTCTGACCTTTTAGACAGTTATTCTGTTGGCTTCTCTTTTACTGAAGAGTCAGTGAGTTTCATGCACTATCGATGGATGATTTTCACTTTCGTAGTTTCGGAATCACTACTTCCTTTACTATTTAGGTTGGATTTTTGCATAAGAGTTAGGCTCCTAATATCTGGAACCTATTGTTATTAAGGTCCTTCCGTCTTCGTACGGGCATAGGCCTTTACTCTGTCCGGTTAGAGTTTATGTATTTATAAACAGATATCTGTTTATTACTATGGGCGTAAGCTTCTTCTGTCTTTGATGCCTAATAGAAGGACGTTACGCTCCATTCTATTGCTAATGGATTCAATTAACTATCGGTACTGCTTATGGTAGATCATTGACTCAGCAGTTGTGCTTAAGATTTCGGCTCATGAAGTAAGAGTTCTTCTACATCTTGGGCTTACATTAATAGTGTCGCTATTATAGATTTTTGAAGGCTGCTCATTGCGCTCAGCCATCCACATTCATGAATTTTTATCTCAGAAATATCGAGTCCATTTCTGGAGGCCTTTATTGTTAGGTCTATTATCTACTGCTCAGAATGTCATTCACTTAACAGTTGCTACTATAGCTAGGTAGGCTGTCTGTTTCGGCAGTGACTCCGTTCTGCTGCCCTCTTCGCTCTGGGCTATTTGACCCAGGGCAAGAAAAAGGGGGGGGGGGGAGGGTGTTCCCTTGGGTCACCTGTTTTACTATGAAAACAAGGGGATACCTCCTCCGGAGTTAGTAATTCTGAGCTGTTATTGGGATGGTTGTTTAGTGAGAAGTTTATGTTTTAAAAAATTCATTCAAGTCTTAGTTTTTAAAGTATAGCTTTTGAATATAGCACGTGTCAACGGACATGATTATGCAATCCTCAGACACTTTTAAGGAGTATAAGAATCTCTATTCTCTAGACTTACTTTAATTATTATTAGTATAAGGATTATATTGGATATTAATAGAGTACATGGATGTATGATGCTCAATTTTGGAAGGTGTTGTATCTTTCTAATTTATCATAAATAAGAAAGATACATGTAAGGCCTATTACTTCTTTTTCCCTAGAGGGGATGACTCTATTGAGCATATTCCATCTTGCTCTATGTCCTTGACCCTCCAGCCTTTTTACTATTCAGCTATGTCTGGGTCATTGGTACAGTATAAAAATGTTAAAAAATTTATAGTAATTTCTATATTTTTTATACTTACCAATGACCCAGATGGGGATGGCCCTCCCAGGAGTTGGGAACTCTTGCCTCCCCGCTGAGTACATAGCGCTTACCAGGCACTGGTTATTAGAATGATTAATGGCGCCAATTTCGGAACGTCCTTGACACTGCGCATGCGCAGTAGAGGTGAAGTGTGGAGGGCCATTCAGGACATGTTTTCTTTGGTTTTAGATGCAAATTTTGGGGATTGGGGGGCAAAATTTGTGTTTGGCCCTATGTTTTAAGAGTTAGCACCAGCTATGTCTGGGTCATTGGTAAGTATAAAAAATATAGAAATTACTATAAATTTTTTAACTTCCCAGAAGAATACCAAATAATAATAACCTAATAATTTTATCATAAACGTGTTGGCCTTTTAGTTACTAGAATCAATTTTATGCCCCCTTTCATGGCTTCATTTTCAAAATCATTCTCAGCAGTAAATTTCCAACTGGGAAGGGACTGGGAAGGGGTTTCCTTCCTGCCCCCCCCCCCACCCCCAGTTGGAAATTCACTACCCTTCACCCCCAATTGGAAACCTCTAGCCATGTTCCTGTTTGGACATAGATTTTCTTACACTACTAATGCATGGAATTGTTAGAAAAGTACTGTTGAAGATATTGATAAATCATTTAATGTGCTGTATACCAGTCAAAATTAATGTAAAATCTAGTTTTTTGACCTTTGAACCTTCAATAATCTGTTTATGAAATTAATTTACATAATAGTTATTGTAATGGATGGAGCACATCAATACAAATATTTTAAGGGTTAAGTTATTGTTGCATAATTTATACATCAAAAGATATAGCAATTCATGTTTTCCCTACCATTACATTTCGATCCTTTACAAGCAGCTGAGTGTGTGACTAATGACGTCATTTTCTGAATTTTATTAGTTTTTAGTTTGCATCACTTAATTCTACATACAAAACTTAACTGCAAATCAGCAAGAATGTTTCATTTTCATATTTGTCTTAAACTTCTGATACTCATAATAATTTGTATCACAATCGGGGCGTTTTTGCACTGTTACGCAGTTAATGTTTAATGTATCTGGGACCTTGTTCCGAATCCGTATTAAGGGCCCCTGATACAAGCATGTGATTCTGCTATTGTCAAAACAACGGCATTAATATCATTTTCGATCGCTTCTCATTTTTCCCTTCAGAATCTGAGCCGTATATAACACTGTATCTGCCAACTAAACACCCTGTAACATATTTATTATTCATGGCATGCTAACATGTCACTGGAGTGGGGAAGTTAACTCAACAAATAGTTAAATTATGCGCACTTTTCGGCATCTTGGGCTGGTTTGTAGCCTATTATTGGGATTTTCCTGAACGCTTGAGTCGAGGCTTCTCTCTTGAAGTTAAAGGATTAGCTTTCGCTATAAAATGTGGAAAACTCCACCTCAATAAATGATGAACGGCATATTTTAAAATATAATAAATCTTTACACCAAGAGGGATATTTAATTCACCAGTAATTATTGCAAAAGTAACAACCAAATTCACGTTGACGAAACACACAGTTGCTACACTTCGCAAAACAGTATTCAGTAAAGTGAATCCCAGTGACGTAATTTTCTCTGAAGTGTAACGTCATCACTGACCTCAATATGGAGATCAGTGAACGCTATTCTATGTTTCAATTTGCTTCTTTCCATCGATAAGGCAAATGAAAAAGTTCCTCTTGAAATAGTTTTAAAACATTTTGTGGTCAATATTGTGAGATAAGTTTATCATCACCACAGTGTGTGTCTCCGGAAATTCTGATCAAGTCTTGTTGTAGGCACAGAATCGCATTTCGACTCGCCCTAATGGGCTCGTCGAAATGCTGTTCTATGCCTACAACTCGACTTGATCTGAATTCCCGGAGACACACAATGTGGTGATAATCTGTATGTATCCAATGAGTATCATTGAGTATTGCATGTCTTCTGTATTAGCCCTGGTTTACTAGCATTTTCTTTTTAGAGTCTTTAAATGGCAAAATGGTTTATTTGAATTTGGATTTATGGATTTGAACCCCCTGTATGCCTCTTTCAACTCCAATGGTTTATAAATAGAAAATTACATTTTGTGTTATTCTAGTGTCAAAATTTGTTCACAATATTGTACACAACAGTGTGTTGCTGCCAATTATTTTATTCTGTTTCATGTTGCTCCCACTTATTGGTCTATATTTTGATTTCTTACACTTTATTCCATATCATAGCATTTTTCCTACCTTTTCCAGGTTTTGTTATCAAATGATGACTTAAAAGAGATGATAAGGAATGGTGATAGATATGATTCAGAACCACTGCATATAGCTGCAGAGAAAGGATGTTTTGAAGCTTTTGATGTATGTACAGTATAGTATACTCAATGTAATTGGATGCATGTTGACATTTTAACTCCCCAATGTGATTGCCAGTGCTAGACATAAAGATTCATATTTTATTATTATTTTGTTTATTTTTTGCCTTGAAAACATAGTTTGTTTTTAGTACACCTGACTGAGAGGATTTTCGCCCAAATTTAAAATAAAATCTTCTCCTCATGATCTGATGGATGAAATAACTTGATATATGGTATTCAGATTTTTTTGAGATGTACAATAAAGTTTGTTTAAGGGAAGTTTGAGGGTCAATATTTTCAGGGGTTTTTTTTGTAGTTGCAAGATTTTTGGCCATGTCTGAATTTTCTATTTTCAGAACCAATGATTAGATTTTAACCAAATTCATACTTGTTTTTATCGAGTCATGAGTACTTGATTCATGCAAAAAAAGAACAACATTTCCTCATACAAGTATTCCATGGGAACCCCAAGAGCTGACAGAAATTTTCTTGTTTTTCGGGCAGCTTTTCCTCAATTTTATGATGAGGAAGGCCTCTTCTTTTTTGTGTTAATCCACAAAATAGTTAGAAATTCAACTCCTTAAACTAAACTGGGGAAAAATAAGTGTTTTCCGTAGTGAAAGTTTCTCTGAATACAGTTACAAATTTAACAAACTATATCTTGTTTGACAGAGCTCTGAGAGCACTGTCAAACAAAATATATTTGGTTAAATTTTTAGTTCCACAAGTACAAAAAAGTACCATCAAAGAGATTTTCAGGTAAGAAAAAGTGATGTGGCAGATTTTCAGTGATGAGGGAGCTGTCTGAGAAACAAGAAATTTTTTCGAAGGTACAATAAGCCATTAATTTGAAAAAGCTTGACTATTTTGCTTGTGTGGGAACAGGAGTGTAAAAAAAATGCTGTATGCAAAGTATTGGATGCCAGAAACTATTTAACCCTTTACCTAACATGAAAAGCAGACGACACTTGCAAAAAAAATTCTTGAATAACTATTTTTTTTCATTTTTTGTCTCAAAAACATAGGTTATGACCCCTCGTTGGAACGAGCTCAACGAGCTCGTTCCAACGAGGGGTCATAACCTATGTTTTTGAGACAAAAAATGAAAAAATAAAGAAAATTAATTGGAGATTTTTGAGAATAGCGCTGGCCGGTTTTGGCCGTTACGTTGGGTAAAGGGTTAACACAAAATGAACTTAAATCTGTGAATAAAAACTTTAATGCAGACAAATTTCAGAAAATACAACATTTCAAAGAGATAAATGAGGTTGACAGAAAGTTCTAGGTAGTAAACACCACCATGTGATATAATTTCTTTATATCTATCCACTTGATTAGTGGTAAAATAAGGATAATAGATTGCATGTACAGTAAAACCTGTCTTGAGAGACCACTGTTTTGAGAGACCACCTGTCTTGAGAGACCAGATCTACCAGGCACCGATTGGTTTTACTCTATAATGGACCTGCTATGGGAGACCACCTGTCTTGAGAGACCACCTGTCTTGAGAGACCGCTGTGACCTGGTACCAACTTGTATTTTTATGCCATAATGGTCCTGTCTTGAGAGACCGCCCCTTTGAAGACTGAAACCATGACAAAAACTTTTTACCTGTTCTGGAATTGGAAAATCCATTGTGGTTATACTAACATAATTAAAAGTATTAAAAGCTCTTAATTGGGTTTCAATTGCTAACTCATTACAGGCTGAGATGTTTTTATAAGACCCCTGTGAAAAGATTAGGATTATTGCTGAATAAACAATTTCATACATACCTGAAATGTGACAGATAGGAACAAAAATAAATTTGTGTTGAAAATCTTTTTGTAACAAATTGAAATGGACTGTTATAAAAATTATAAAAATAAATTGGTGTTGAAAATCTTCAATGAAGATTTTCAACACTAATTTATTTTTATAACAGTCCATTTCAATTTGTTACAAAAACTTCATAAAAAAGAACTACAACAAAGTAATTACAAATATCCATTCTTCTCCATTTCTAAATTTTGTGGTTGGTTATTCACTGACTTGAGAAAACCTGAAACCTGTTATGAGAGACCACCTGTCTTGAGAGGCCACTTTTGTGTGGCCCAAAGGGCGGTCTCTCAAGACAGGTTCTACTGTATGCATACGCTATAAAAATAAAGATGTGTACGCAAACTTCACGTTTGTCTTTCCGAGAGTTAATTTTAATGAATATGGAAACTGACATTGCGTTTTACTTTGTCCAACAAATTTTCTGAAGTGATAGGTAACTTGGTCAAGATGAAAAAATGCTGCATGCTTTTTTTTCATAAAGCTATTTTCTCGCTGTCAAATCAATTTATTTAATCGATGTGAGCATGTCAATACTAATGATATATGAAACTTGGGTACTTTTGCATAATAAAATTGTGGTTTTTGTCGAATGGTCAATTTTTTTTTTTTAATTTCTGGCTTATTGTACCCTTAATAGTCTAATATAACTTGTGGCATGAGAAATCTGTTTACACAAAATATGTTTGCTTTATAGGGAGTATGAAGTACATCAACTGAATCCCTTTAATTGTGATGTCAGCTCTTCTCAGTAGAGACCAAACATGAACTTCAAGCTCTTGACCAGTTAATTAACAGAATAATACATATATAGAAAACATCATGCACACAGTCTTCTGCACATATAGTGAGTTACAGCAGTAACTGTCCACCAAACATGTAACTGTGTGAAACAGTACAAAACTTAAAAGAATTTGATTTCCTGGGGGCAGGACATACAGCTATTCTCAACATAGGGTTCTGTGGTGGTTTAAGAAACAACTGTCATCAACTGTGGAATTGGAGGAAGATATTCTGCATTTAGTAACTTCAGACGTGTCCACTGCATGATAATCATTCTCATGACTGGGATTTGAATCCTTCTTTTGTGAATCTTGAAAAAGATTAAAGAGGAGTCATGTTAGCATATTCTTTTCAGAGATTATCAAAAACAGACAAGTGACCAGAACATCCATTAGTCTTTGGGAAGAATTGAAAATATTTGAGTCTTAAATCAAAAAATGAATCAAATTGATTGAATAAAATTGGCCGACCAGTTAAAATAATTGAATAGGTAACACAAAGTAGACCTTCTGTTTCTCAGGCCATTATTTGTAAAATTACATGCGGGCGAGAGTTTTTTTATTTTATTTTTTATTTCCGTAATTACTTCTTTGCCATCAAAAGTTCATGTTCTTGGTTCAAGTTTTAGGCCTCATAATCTACAGAATAGCATGGGTGGTGGTGTATTTCATCCCTTGAGTGCAAGAAGGCTTTGCAATGCTAAAGCATTGCAAAGCTTTCTTGCACTCAAGGGACAAATTCATCAATTTTTTTTAACTTGGGTAAAATATCAGACATAAACCATTTAATTTTTATTTTTTTTAAGTTTAAATTGGTTATAAAAAGAGAGCATGCGGCAACCAAAAGGACCATGCGGGAGGGCCTGAGAAACAGATTTTTTATTTTTTTAGGCCATAATATTTTTTAGTATTTGCAGTGCCCTAATACAAAGCAAAGGGGAGGATATCCTCTGTTTATCAGTGGATAACAGTATTATTTTATGTGTAGAATGAGGATATCATCATGCGTTGCTTTATTACTTCTTCATTTTTTGCCCATAGAACTTAGCTTATGACCTCCCTTAAGAACAAGAGGTTATAATGCCTCACAAAGTAGATCTTCTGTTTCTTCTTTTTGTAAAATTACTTGTGGGTGGGCATTTTTTAGCTCACCTGAGCAAAGTACTTAGGACCAGTAGAATGTAATGGTAAAACAAATTACCATCGGTTGTGTCAGGGTGTTCTGTGGGGGATGATGAATTGCATATGAAACTCGGTCATATAAGGTCATGTGACCATGACAACCAAGATGGCCACCACACCAAAGTAAGGTAATATTACCATATTTTTATGTTTTGGCGTGACAGAGTCAAACTATTTGGATCGAAATAATGGATTTTTATACTAAATGTTGTACTACTATTGTGGTGATAGTAAATATTGATCAGCATATTTAAAAAAAACAAAATTTACAAATAGCCCTTATATTGATGTGGGGGAGGGGGATTATATTGAAAACCAGGATGCCTTGTCATGGTCTCATATGGCTGAATCCAGCATAGATCAAACAGATCTTCTAAACCCTATATTTGCCTGTCAAAACTAATTGGGTCTTTTGCTGACTCTGACCACTCTTCTACCTCAAGTCCTGCAGAATTTCTGACAGCACTACCATTTTGAACCAAATCTTAGCCTTGAGGGGTTAATATGCCCATATCTTGGTCTTGAAGTGTTAATATGTCCATATCACAGGCCGTATAATTGAGAGATTCCTCATCTTCTGTTTCAGAACTACATTTGCAATCTGAGCCTTTAAAAATATGCTCTATAACCTCTCATCTTGAAATGTTCCCAAGTAGAATTCATCGCAGATATTTTGTCTGAAAGACATGCCAAAAGAAGCCAACATGTATTTTGATCCAAGCTGTATTCCGACTATGGGAGGTTGGGCACGAAATTGTACTTGACATTGAACATAAAAAGAAATCCACGACATCGTAAATCACAAAAAATAAGAGAGTTACTTCCCCTAGAAGAGTCATACTGCTTTCTGGTTTCAAATTTCGACTTCAGTCACAATCGGCAGCGATTGGGTAATTCGACTTTAGTCACTTGTGGCAGCAAAAGAGTTAAATCTGTGTCTTTTCACACACAATGTATATAGAAAACGCAGAATTGTAGAAATTAACTTATTTATTTTTAACCCTTGAGGACAATTCTGACTTTGATCACTTTTTACTCTAATAGAACAGGTCCCCCAACAAGCTGTCTCTGGGAAAAGTTGCAAGGTACGTTCTAAGTGCCTTGATAGTCATTTCTGCCTATATAAGCAGCCAAGACTTGCCTACAAACAACTGCAAACACAATGGATGTACACTTTTCTTAGTTGTGCTCTTCGGATTTCAGTTTCTTACATCAGTTAAAAAAACCCAAAACTTTGGAGTCTCCCGATTTTGTAGTAATATTGAAGGACACTGCAAGGCAATAAAAATGTCCAATGGGGAGGGGAATTGCGGGTCAGTTTCATTGAGGGATTGCCTGCCTTTTCAAGAATTTTTTTGCAGATGTCCCCTAGCTGTGTTAGGTGAAGGGAATATAGAGCAATATATTTTTTCAAATCCAAACATTGAGAACAAAGACAGTAGTAACTTTACACAAAGAAATATATCTCGATACCCAGGGGGATGGGGGAATTGCAAAGATGACTGATTGGTGGATTGTAAACCTGATTTTTCTCGACTGACTCAAGTCCCAACTGATAAACTATTCTTGCAACATCATCACGGTATGCTTCTGGTGAAGGCCTGCCTTGATAATGAAGTTGGAATATTATTTTGTCAGGATTACAGTTCGCAACTGATTTTCGTGAAAATTTATTTGTGCCTAGCTAATGCCTAGGCTTCCTAAATTCTCATTTAATTAGCATGTATCATACCTGAAATTCATCTTGAGGTGCCCTCAACATCTCATCTCCATTTGTTTGATCGTCTATGTGTGTGTGACTTAAGTCCAAGTATCAAATCTATTGTCAGAATGTGTATAATTTCTTGTAAAAACAAATTGAAATCTGAGACAACAATCCAGACAAATGTGTCCTAAATGGAAAAATTATTGCAGGGTGTCAAACTCCCTTACACTCCCCTATCCTTCTTTGGCACCAATCGAGTTAATGGATACCAAGAAATAGTCTTAACATTTTTATATATGAGGGAGTTTAGGCCTAAAAAAATAAAAAATCTGTTTCTCAGGCCCTCCCGCATGGTCCTTTTGGCTGCCGCACGCTCTCTTTTTATAACCAATTCAAACTTAAAAAAAAATTAAAATTAAATGGTTTATGTCTGATATTTTATCCAAGTTAAAAAGATTGATGAATTTGTCCCTTGAGTGCAAGAAGTCTTTGCAGTGCTTTAGCATTGCAAAGTCTTCTTGCACTCAAGGGATGAAATACACCACCAACCATGCTATTCTGTAGATTATGAGGCCTAAAACTTGAACCAAGAACATGAACTTTTGATGGCAAAAGAGTAATTACTGAAATAAAAAATAAAATAAAAAAACGCTCGCCTGCATGCAATTTCACAAATAATGGCCTGAGAAACAGAAGATCTACTTTGTGTGGCCTTATCATAAATATTTTCTGGTAATGTTTTAGCTTCTGATAAAGCAAGGTGCTGATATTGATGGGAAAAATGAAGAAGAACAGACACCTTTACATCTTGCAGCTATTAATGGTAGAACAAAGTAAGTAGTGGATTAATTAGGATTTACTTTCAAACTTGTAAAATATGTACTAAATTTCTTAGCACTTCATATCTTTGTTATATGGTAGAGTGCTAAATTTATTTTTTGTCATCAAAATTTATTCTCATGGATTTGCTTTGTTTTAATTTATGGGAGATTGCCAAGAGGTACTCTTCCAAAAATTGTAACAGGGCAACACCATGTGGACTAAATAATATCACTTCAAAGATAATATGAAAAGCATCTACAGAACCAGGCTTGGCAATTTCAGGAGAGCGATTTTTTCGCTCTCCTTACTGCCCTCCTGAAAGAATTAAGGAGAGTGAAAAATTGCCCTCCTAAATATTTTGGTCTGGGATGATTGAGATTACATGTATTATGCTCACATTAAATTTTTGTTGTAAAGCAAAAATGTAATTTAACTTCGAAGTCACATAATATCACGTAATTTCATTTTGAAAGTGGTTTAGTGGTAAAAGGTAATGGCTGCAACCATACCCAAACACAGTTGCAATCATTTGAAGCAAAATGGGTCACAGCAATATTTTTTTTTCTGTCAGTTTCAATTTCAACAACTGACATCACAGTTTGAGGGGTAATTATTCAAGGAATATTGACACTATAATATACTACCATTACTACTATCCTGTCACTTGAAGCACTTGCACCAGGATGTGACTGTAGATTCAAGCAGACCTGTTGTCCAAGAAAGTCATATGCCTACCACTACCACCTTCAACCCCCCTTGGGGGGGTTGAAGGTGGTAGTGGTAGGCATATGACTTTCTTGGACAACAGGTCTGGGTACACACACAGGTCTTGTCAAGTGTGTGTTCGGTTGTTGAGTGAGACATCCAGATGTCTAAGAGATTTCGCTTTACCTTAGTAAAGTTAATAAAATCACTGATGTAGTCTGTTGGTTTCAGTTTCAATGAGTTCGTTCAACTGGATACTTAAAATGCTGTGTAAAGCTAATTGCTCTCCTAAGCTGATTGAGGAGAGCGATTTTTTGCCCTCCTGCATTTTTCAGAATGCCAGGCCTGCAGAACATGAAAACCTTAAGTTGTAGTAGCTGCGCTTCAGAACAAAGCCCAAATATGGGCTTCCATCACTCAACTAGAGAACACTTCTAGCATGAAGCATTCAGTGTGAGTGGTGCAAACAATACCTGTGTAGTTGATCATTGAGTCCTCAGTTTATACAAAAAATTTTAAAACAATTTCAGTAAATTAAGTTTGGATGTTTATCTTTTGATGAGGTCCAGGCCTGATTTACAGCATGAGTTCTGTAAATTTTACTATAAAATGGGGTAAAGTTGAAGATTCTATTTATCATTTGGTCCCAAATCTGATAAATGATTCCCAAATGGATCATAAAACAAACAGCACTTCCTATAAGACCTTGAATTAAAAACAATATTATGATTGGTAGGGAATCTGCTCTAAAAGTAATCTTCATTGACATGGATATTTTGAAGTATTCAGAAGTAGAATTTTGTGGGAATTCTAGCAATTCATTCGTCCATTTGACCATGCGTCCATGTATAGACCTCATTATCTCATTCAGTGCTTGTTTTATCCAATTATTTTTTTTTGAGTTATGACACTTTTTTTTACATTTTTCGACTTAGTAAATTTCAATTTTTATGGTTTCTGATTGATAACGTTATTAGTGTAACAGGTTTTGTCCCAACATTTTTGTTCTAGAGATATGGGCCTTTTTTTTTTTTTTTTTTTTTTTTTTTTTTTCACTTTTTTAGACTTCTGGTTTGTAGACCACTTCTCAGCGGAGGATACTGGTGGCATTGCACCTTGTTGTACCTCAAAGCCATACTTTTTCTGTATGCAGAGTCTGAAATTTAAACATCCAAAATTAATTAATCTGGCACTGTTCCAGCCAACAATTTTTGTAAAAAATTTGAAATTTTCCCAGCTATATCTACATCAGGGTTTGTGTGGGGCCATGGATTCAAGGAAAAGTCTTGAATTTTATTATGGACGATTAAAGGCCTTGAAATCCTGGAAAATATGCTAGAAGGCTTGAAAATGCTTGAATATTCATGGAATAAAAACTCTGACCATTCCAAAATCATACCTAAACAGTTTTATAGGCCATATATGTTCATATAGGTGTAGTCTTGACTTGGACCCTCTAGTCATTACCCTCTCATCCCTTTTCCCTTGAAGGGAAGTGAGATGAGAGGGTAGCGACTAGAGGATCCTTGTTAAGACTAGTAAAACAGGGCCTTGAAAGCTCTTGAATTTGGTTATTGTAGGGCCTTCAAAAATGCTGAAAAATGTTGTGATCCGCTTTGAATAGCCTTGATTTTTATCAGTCCTTTGCGGTGTGAACTATGTATATACCAAGTTTATGATAAATTGAAATTAATTCTCTTTTCTTTTCAAAACCTAACATATAATTAATCTAACTTGCATGATGAACTTCTTTCTGGTCATAAGCTATCTTTTCAAAGAAAGAAATGAGTGTGTTCGTTTTTAAAATACAGTAGAATCCTCTTAATTGAATATCCATTTTGCCTGTGAAAATTATTCAATTAGCAGGAGTATACAATTAACAGGGATTTGGTCAGTTTCCTGTGTTCTGGAGGTAAACTGAGCATTTATTCTATTATATTTTGTTTGACCGAGCTCATAGAGCTCTGTCAAACAAGATATAATAGAATAAATGTCTGTATTGGATGTAGTGAGGCCAAAAAGGTTGATAAATAAGGGGAATTTGGTGCATGTCACAGTAATTTTTTTGACATATTACAAAAATTTATATACAATTAACAGGAGTTTACTCTTCAACCCATATGCAATTAACAGATCAAATTTGTACTGAAGATATGGTAAATGGGTTTGTGTTTGAAAATTATATTCAATTAACAGGGATATACAATTAAGAGATATCCAATTAAGTGGGCTCCACTGTACATACTTTTCTCTTTCATTTGTCAAAAAGTGCTTGAAACTTAATTTACATGAAACCTTATACTTATTTATTTTAGAATTGTGCGGATGATTGTTTCTGAAGATCCAAGAGCAATCAATGATGAAGATGAAAACTCAAACACACCTCTCCATCTTGCAGCATTATATGGAATGCACAAAACTGTAGAACTTCTCATTGAACTTGGAGCAGATGTAAAATCAAGGTAAGAAGAAACCATTTCAGTTGTGATGACAAGACATTCAAATCTTCAATTAAAATTTGCATACTTTGCATGTTTTCCTTGTACAGTGGAGCCCACTTAATCGGATATTTCTTAATTGTATATCCCTGTTAATTGAATATAATTTTCAAACACAAAACCATTTACCATACCTTCAGTAAAAATTTGATCTGTTAATTGTATATGGGTTGTAGAGTAAACTCCTGTTAATTGTATATAACATTTTGTAATATGTCGGAAACATTACTGTGAAACACACCAAATTCCCCTTGTTTATCAACGTTTTTGGCCTCACTACATCCAATACAAGCATTTATTCTATTATATCTTGTTTGACAGAGCTCTATGAGCTCTGTCAAACAAGATATAATAGAATAAATGCTCAGTTTACCTCCAGAATACAGGAAACTGACCAAATCCCTGTTAATTGTATACTCCTGTTAATTGAATAATTTTCACTGGCAAAATGGATATTCAATTAAGATGATTCTACTGTAATTAATTATCAAAGATGAATTCTTTTTCATTAGAATTGTGTTGTTATCGTAAGGACTAGTGTCGAAGCCCTTCCGCAGCCCACCCCTCACTTTTTCAGATTTGTGAACCAGGGTGCCCTACTCAAGTCAAAGCCCACCCCCCAAGTTTCAAATTGAACAAAGTTGTTTGAGACAAGATGTCAAATTTACAGGCATCAAATGGAAATACAGGTGACTTGTTGCAACACTGTACTTACCAAATAGGACTGTAATACTGTATTATGTATATTTTTTTGAGTTGAGATTTTTGTGTTGTTAAATTCATCTTTGTGTAATACATTATGTCTGTGTTCAGTGTAATAAGCCTTTATTAAAAAATTATATACATGTATACCAAGCAAAATTGACTTGTTTATTTTTTTGTCGACCTCGTTTTGGAAGCTGTCACTTGTTTCAAATGAGTTCGAAGGCTGCTGTCAATAGTTGTCTGAAACACGCCCACAACATATAGTTTTCAAGGTGGTTGAATATCATCAGAAAGATACTGATTGAACACTGCCACTTTTGAGTGGTGCACAACTCATTTTAAAAGAACACTGCCACTTTCGAGCGGTGCTCAACTCATTGTGAAAATGGGTGTTCAGAAATTAATGAGAAAGTGGTAATTAAAAATAAAAAATAATTACAACTCTGGTATTTGAGAATTATATAACAATAAAACCAGCGATATGATTTATGACTTATTGGTTCAATAAAACATGCTCATTTATCATTTCATCATGCTCTGCAACATGTGAAGTTATGACTTTCAGTGTGTAATTAATTTTTTGAATGTTGCCAAGGGAGGCAACTATGTTCTTATTCATATTCCGCTGTGTAAATTTTATCTGGTCTTCATATTATGATTTTTTTTATTGATTTTGTGTGAAGCTATATTTTGTTTTATTCATAATAAATGTACATATTTAAAAAAACAGCTATTTTTAAACAGACTATGTTTGTCTGTTTTCAAGAGGGTGATTTGCAGTGTTGATTGACGTACTTACATCCATTTCTGGCTTCGAGAGTAACCTGTACAAAAACAAAAATGAAAACAACACTGCATGCCTTTCTGTTTGTTTTGTTCATTAAATTGAGGATTAAAACCCAAAATCTGAAAATGAAACGTATTTACAAGATAATTCTGAGAATTTTTAAAGCAAATTTTATAAAATTGGTGGGCGGTCTCCAAAGAAACGTAACATACCCAGTGGATACTTACTTGTCTTATATCGCCAATTTCCGACGCATCCCAACGCGACTTGCAAGCACTGTTACTTGTCCTGAAGCCTACCCCCCACTTTGCAATTTATCCACTGTAAGCACCCCCTGGGCTTCGACACAAGTTAGTACGGTATACTTATTGATGACAAGCCTTCAACTTACTTCTATCCATAGATAGTATTTTTACACTTGTGACACTTTATTAATAAGTTTTTTATGCCTTCTGACTATGGTTGGATGGCATATAGTGATTGAAGTGTGTGTGTCTGAGCAAATAAAACTAATGGGGCTACAATCATCTAGCTTCGCACAATTTTAAAGGACAATGGGAGAATGTGTTACACAGCCAGGTCCATAACTTCAAGGTCAAGGTCACATTTCAAGGTTACACATAAAATCTGTCAATATTCGTGTATCGGCCATAATTCAGAAACAAATCAAACTACATTTATGAAACTTCTTACAAATGTTAAGGACAGAAGGAGTGTCACACGTAATGGTTGCTTGTGCAAGGTCAAGGTCATACTTTTATATTTACATTGAAGAGCACATGGTGTGTCTCAGTCATAACTCAGAAGCTCTTCTAACTACAATCATCAAACTTAGAACAATCATTAAGATCACTTCCATAGAGTAGTTTTTAAGAGTGGAGAGCATGTATCACTCCAGAGACATTTCTCGTTTTTTTCAGGATTCAAGTTGTGTTTATACAACTCCAAACTAATTGTCTGTTTTTTACAAAAGTTCAGAATGTTTTAACACCTATATGGAGCTCTCAGAATTTTCCAACTACTTTGGGAAAATTTCAGTCTTCGAGAAGAATTTGGGAATTTTCAAAGTTATGGAATGTTATTCTTAAAATTGCCTTTATTACTGAGTTTCACTTAGTTTCCTTGATGACTACCTGTCATGACAACTTTAAAATGCCAAATTCCAGCTTCAACGAATTCTGACAATTTAGAACAGGTACATCTAGAGTCTTCTAGACAATGTTACCCTGGACGTGGTTTCTGTTAAGTCTTGGATACTTATTTATACACGAAGCCAAGAGTTGACTAGAAATCATTGCTAGACCATCTGACCATCAGGTTGAGGTATAATAAAATTTCTGTTAGATTGACAAAGCATTAATGTTCATTGCTTGTTTGGGAATTTGAAATTTGTGGCTGGTGATTGGCACAAGGTAGACTAAATTGATTCAGAGAGAAGGGGGCTCACCAGACAAATCCATGGCTCTGAATCAAATCAGAATGTTATCTATACAGCAATAGCACAATAAGGCCCCACAAAGTAGATCTTCTGTTTCTTGGATGATTTTTTGTAAAATTGCATGTGGGCAGGCATTTTTTATTTTATTTTTTATTTTTGTATTTATCTCTATGCCAACAAAAGTTCACATCCTTGGTTTGTTATATTCTTTCGGCCTCATAATCTACAGAAGAGCATGGGTGGTGATTTATTTTGTCACTTGAGTGCAAAAAGGTTTGCAATGCTAAAGCATTGCATTGCAAAGCCTTGTTGCACTCAAGGGACAAATTTATCAATTTTCTTAACTTCGGTTAAAATATCAGATATGAACCATTTAATTTTTATTTTTTCAAGTTTGAATTGGTTATAAAAAGAGAGCATGTGTCAGTCAAAAGCACCATGCAGGAGGGCCTGAGAAACCGATTTTAAACTTTTTTTTGACCTAAAGGGAATTATTCTATAAATCATTTGCTGTGCCACTCCAATCTGCTTGGCATTGAAGCAGTTTAATTAATTCAGCAGTACAAAGGATACAAAGCTTTTTATTCTGTGCATATAAAATATTTCTCCATTACATAATCTACTGACAGTTCCACTTTTTCTCATAGATCATGCAATGATCAAATGTTTTTGTTAAAACATAGCAAAAATAAGCTACAACTGACAAGTTCTCTTACAAAAATAAGTTTTTTTAATCCACCATAGGGAATTTTAAATATTAATGGAAGAATATTTGATTTCTTGCACATGGATCATTTACTTTTGTGAATGTTTATACATTTTAAAATGCAGTGCACAGATGATTTAATCAATATCTTATCGGGTGGCTATTGAATGTAGTTGTCATAGCTCTTGAACACCATCAGATATTTACAGCTACACACATCACTAATCATGGGTGAATGGTATGTTGTCAAATCAGTTTTAACCCTTTGTGAGACTCACTTTTAACCCTGATAACATACATACTACAGTGGAGCCCACTTAATTGGATATCTCTTAACTGAAGAACCCTGTTAATTGAAAAAAATTTCCCAACACAAAACCATTTACCATACCTCCAGTACAAATTTGACCTGTTAATTGAATATAGGTTATAGAGTAAATACATGTTAATTGAATAAAAAATCTTGTAAACTGTCAAGAAATTACCCTGACTTTCCCCTGTTTTTCTTTGTTTATAGACCTATTTATAGCTTATGGAGCTCTGTCAAACAAGATACAATAGAATAAATGATACGTTTATCTCGAGAATACAGGGGGCGTGGTGGCATTGCGGTAACCAGTTCTCGTCAGATCACCGAAGTTAAGCAATGTCGAGCCCGGTTAGTTCTTGGATGGGTGACCACCTGAGCGATCGATTCGGACTCCCGCATTGTCTCCTTGGGCAAGGCACTCAACAAAAATTTTTTGTTTAATTTTTTGAATTTAATTTTGATTGCTATTATTCATGTATCTTTATCATATATTTATTGTGGAGTTTTAAGGAGTGCTATCGACTTTGTATTTTGATTGTAATTATGAAAGCTTACTGCTCTGAATGCAAGGCGAGGAAGTTGTCCTCGGATTTACATGCTTGCTGCCTTGCCTGTAGTGGATGCACACCTATGGATTCTTGCCCTACTTGTGTACATTGGGATGACAAACGTTGGAGACGGGTGTCATGGTACATTGTTGGAAGTGAGATTCCTATGCCGGAACTCTCACTGCAAGATAATTGAAGTTTTTCAGTTTCTTTTTCAGAGGAACAAGATCATGGTGATGGTATTGTGACACCCATCCAATGTGTGCTACCATCATTGTGCTCTGATGAGCAAACAGAACTAGCTGCAAAGGTGCTCATGAATATTAAGCAAGGGATAAGGCCTCTACTTAGTGTTCTTAATCCCTTGCAAGCAGCTAGCTCGACTGGTGAAGCAGTTACTCCGTCTGAGGGAGCCGTGACACTGGGTAAGTCCATTGCGGTCGAAGGAAGTGTAGATTTGGGTAGAGCGAGCACCTCAAAATTAAAAGCTCACCCAGCGTCGGCGGAAATAGGGAGGAAGTCAGCAAGTTTCTTTTTGGAAGGCTCGGCGAGGACTGACAAGACCGCAAACAGGAGAGGTCCCTCTCTAACCCAACAACATTTGGGGCCAAATGTTGTTTTGAGAAACGGCTACAGTCAAGGCTTCCTCCGCTACGTTACAAAAGCACACCCGACCGCATGCTAGCTACCCAACTTCAGATATCCAGCCAGCTGCACGAAGACTGAGCCAGTCTTCGCCCATTAAGTTGGACCATCCAGTAGCTAGCGATCTGAGGCTTCGATCATCGGGACGTGCGGAGAAGAGATCTATCTCCGAATCTTCGTCCCAAGAGCAGCAAGCGGCGAAAAAACAGAAGACCGCTGCTCCTCAAGCCTTGGTAATGGACTTGCTGTCGCAGATTGCGCAGCAAATCACAGCATCCCAGCAAGTGCAAGAGCAGCCATCCGCAGACTCCGGTGGTGAGATCTCAGATGGTGCTGTGTCGTTCAGTCATCTGCACACGCAGATGCGATGGACTGAACGTCACAGCTGAATCAGTCGGATGGTGAAAGGGTCAAGGAAAAGGATTACCCTTCCCTTCCGGAACAGCATATGATAGTGATGGATTTTATTAGCTCATCTTGACGAAGTCAAGCTGAGCTAATCTCATCGCTCTCCGTCCATCGTCTGTCGTCCGTCGTCCGTCAACACCATGTTTTGGTTTTCTCCTCCAAAGCCACTGGGCCAATTCAAGTGAAAGTTTGTGTGAGTGAAGGTCCCAAAGGGGCATTTCATTTTTGTTCAACTCAGCATGCCCAGCCCCATAGGGAGTGAGTGGGGGAAAATGCTCCAAAATATTTTTGAAATCTTCTTCTCAAGAACCAGTGTGTACAATGACTTGATATTTGCTATGGAGCTTCCATATGAGGTGTAGAATCAAATTTGTTCAAACGAAGTTCATGAAGTAATATTTGGCTTTGTAATAGGAGAGGTAAGATTTTTGGCCCCGCCCAAAATTTCTATTTTCTGAACCGATGGTCTGGTATGAACCAAATTTGGTTTGTGGTAGTATTGGGTCATAAGTACTTGACCCATGCAAAAAAAAAAAATTCCCACATCCCCATGGGAACCCTGGGAGCTAAAAATAGAAATATTTTCAAATGCCCATATTTCCCAAACCCTACGAAACAGAGAGCTTTTATTTGGTATGAAGTATCCTTATGTTAGGGTGTTCTGTAATTGGCATCGAAAAAATGCTGAGTCAGCATATTTGCAAAAATTTTAAAAAATCTTTTCTCCAGAACCAATCATCAGAATCTTTTGATATTTGGTATACAGCATTCATAGGGGGGGTCAGATAAAAGTTTGTTGAAATAAAGCTCATTGGTTCATATTTGGGCTCTCTACAGAAGCCTGAAGTTTTAACATAGGGTAATATGGGGAATATTCTTTAAAAATCTTCTTCTTCAGAACCACCAGTTAGAATCTTTTAATATTTGGTATACATCATTGTTATGAGGGTCAGATTGTAGATTGTTCAAATCAAGTCCCTAGGTTAATATATGGGCTTCCTACGGAAGCCCAAATTTTATCTTTGTTCAATATGGAGGGTAATTTAAAAAAATCTTCTTCTTCAGATCCATCAGTCACAATGCTTTGATATTTGGTATGCAACATCTCTAAGGGGGTCAGATTCAAGTTTGTTCAAATCAGATCCCTAGGTATATATTTGGGCTCACTATGGTAGCCCAAATTTTTACTTAGTGCAATATGAGGAAATTTCTTTAAAAATCTTCTTCTTCAGATCCACCAGTCGGAATGCTTTTATATTTGGTATACAACATCTCTAGGGGGGTCAGATTCCAGGTTGTTCCATTCGAGTGCCTAGGTTAATATTTGGGCTCCATATGGGAACATGAAATTTAACTTGGTACAATATGAGGGAATGTCTTCAAAAATCTTCTCCTTCAGATTCACTTGTCAGAATGCTTTCACATTTGGTATACAACATCTCTAGGGGGGTCAGATTCAAGTTTGTTCAAATCGGATCCATAGGTTAATATTTGGGCTCGCTATGGTAGCCCAAATTTGGACTTAGTGCAATTCAAAGAAATTTCTTTACAATTTCTCTTCTTCAGATCCAACAGTTAGAATGCTTTCATATTCGGTACACAACATCTCTAGGGAAGTCAGATTTAACTGTGTTCAAATCAAGAGCCTGGGTTAATATTTGGGCTCTCTATGGGAGCCGGAATTGGCCATTTTGCTGAAGAATTACCCTCTAGAGGTACTAAGATTAATCCACATAGGTTGTATCAAGGGGCTTCATAGGGGAGCTCTACATTTTACTTACGATCAACTGAAGAAAAGGCATGATGCCCACATTATTTTTGTCACTCCTGAGGGACTCAAGGATTGACAGTGCAGCCTATGGAGATGGCTTGCTTAATGTAGACTCATTCTTGGACTCTGTTTAAATTGTGTTCTGTACAAGATGAGCACTTCAGGCCCCGTGGGGCCTCTTGTTCATCAATGCCATCCTGAATTTGTTCCACCTGATCAGCATGCTGCAACTACTAGAGAGAAACCGCTGTCATCTTTAGATGCAGATTTTGTGCGGAGGAAGGAGGACGTTCTTTCCTTCCCGACAGAGTCTAGACAGGTGTCACAGGCCTTCGGCCATGTTGACAATGCCATATTCAACCTCTCTAGTGCTAAGAGGAAAGGCGGTTTCTTATTGACATCTTCCATAAATATACCCTTCCTTGGACCACGTTCATTTAAAACGATTGGAGATGTCCAGAGAGCTCCTCCATGTTTAGATGAGCAGGCCTGGGATTTAGATATGTCCCTACCTGCATCATTCAATATATGCTCAGAAGTGATGGATTGTGCTATTTCATCGAATAGAGTGAATCTGGATGTGATGTCCTATGCAGATCACCTTACCAGAGCTATGGCGCAACATCTTAATGGGAAGGAATTTGAGGATGTTTGTTCCTCGCTTAGAGTTCTTTTCCAGGGCATTCATGTATGCCACGTACAACTCCGCCCTGATAGTGGCAAATTTGGAGTTAAACAGTCATGATACCGCCCTTGCGTCATCATCACTTATAGATGACAAAGTGAAAAGCTCTCTCCGAGTCACTCCGGTTTCTGGTCATCTAAAGGGAACTCCTCACAAGGGTACAAGAAACCCTCTTATAATTACTCCGGGGGTCATCAGTATAGTGACTCGGGAAAGAGGCGTAGCTCTGATCAAGACTATAGGTCAGACGCCCCTAAGCCAACAGGATGAGGTTCTTCATGGGGAGGACATAGTTTCTCCTCCCGTAAGCCTCGTAAGTCGTATAGGTGATGGACAAGACCTCTATTGCTTGCCAGTTGGTGGAAGGTTATCAAACTTCACGAGAAACTGGATAGAAGTCACAAAAGATCAGTGGGTGAGAAGTGTAGTCTCGGAAGGCCTATGGCTATCATTCTGAGAAAAACCCCCAATTACAAGATGTGTGCATTAGACCAATCTTCCTGCAGATCGTTTGAAAAGAGAGTCTCTCCTAGCGGAGGTACAGGCTCTCTTATTAAAGGAAGCAATAGAGGTCATCAAAAATCAAAATTCTCAAGGTTTTTACAGTCACCTGTTCCTTGTACCGAAGCCTGATGGCACGTTCCGACTGGTAATAGACTTGAGCTGGACCAACAAGTTGATCATGGCTCCAAAGTTCTATATGGAAACCATTCGGTCGGTAAGAGCGAGCATTCGAGTGGTCAACTATGCAGCAAGCACAGATCTAAAGGATGCCTACTTTCATGGCCTGGTACATCCGACATTCAGAAAGTACCTGCGTTTTGCCGTGCAAGGAAAGGTTTATCAGTTCAGAGCAATGTGCTTCGGCCTGAACCTGGCTCCTTGGGCTTTCACTCGAATAATGAACTTGGTAATGTTATATTTCCAAGCTCATTTGTCTGTGGCAATGTCAGCTTACTTGGACTATATTCTTCAGAGATACTGCTACAGAATTATTCTTCAGAACGATGTTCATAGTCTACTGCAATTGTTCTGATGTCTCGGTTTCATAGTAAACGAGAAAAAGTCAGATCTATCTCTGTTCAAGTCATTTATTCACTTGGGAATGAGCTTCGAGACTCTCAATCTGGTACGTCTGCTGTTACCCAGAGCAAAATTAGTCAGTTGTTATGCTCACTTTTGTCTAAACTCTCCCACAATAAGAGCGAGGGACTTTATGCGACAGATGGGGCTGTGTGGAGTGGCTGCGGATCTTATTCCGATGGGCCGCCTATGCATGTGTCCCCTCCAGATATTCTTTACTCAGAACTGGAGTGTAAATGTGAAGACGCATTCGCTCGAAACCAGCATTGTTTCAACGAACCTAGTAAAACAAAAGGTTCAGATTTGGGCAGATCTTCAATGGTTAACTCAAGGAGTTTCTCTTCAACTGCCGGATCCGGCTTTCACGATTATGACAGATGCGAGTCAGACGAAGCTGGGGCACGTCTCTATGATCTGCAGACTTGAAGTGTCAGGGTCTTTGGAACTCTTGGTACTTGGAAAAGCACATAAACATCAAGGAGATGATGTCAATCTGACTAGCACTACAACATTGGATTCATCAAATAGTGAACGTCCATGTTCAAATTCTGTCGGACAACTTGACAGTAGTTGCTTATCTCAGGAACCAAGGTGGCACTCACTCAATTCCGTTATGCGAATTAATGGAGAAGATTCTTCTATTCGTTCTGAATCATCACGTTCATCTCTCTGTCCATCATATACCGGGTCGTCTGAATGTACTAGCAGACGCGCTCTCCCAGAAATGTCACCTGTTGCCATCGGAGTGGACTCTCAACAAGCGAATATTTAATCAGATCTGCTACCAGCGGGATCGTCCCATGATAGATATTTTTTGCGACGCACCTAAACAATCAGTTACAAACGTTCGTGTCACCATGTCCAGATCATCGAGCATACGCAGTAGACTCTCTATTGATCTCATGGGAAGAAATGATAGGATATGCATATCCTCCTGCTCTGTTGATTCAGCAGATTCTGTTAAAGATCCAACAGTCTCACTGCAAAATCCTGCTAGTAGCACCTCTTTTGTCACAGAAACCTTGGATCAATCTTCTCAGATGTCTGTTATGGAACATTCCCCGGAAGCTTCCTCCTCGAAGGGATCTCTTTCAGGAGAAGTCATCCGCACTGCATCACAACCCGGAAGGTCTCAACCTTCACATATTTCTGTTGTGCGGTCCTTCTTGCATGGAAAACATTTTACAGGACGAGTAGTAGATGCATTTTCTAACTGTAGTATGGCCTCCTCTTCGTTGAATTATGCAGCACAAAGTGGCGGGTTTTTTCCCGTTGGTGTATGGATCAATCGATAGACAAATATGATCCGTCCATTCCACAGATTGCCAATTTCCTGGTCTACCTGTTTGACGAACTGAAACTGCAGCCTGTCACTATTAAGGGCTATATGTCTATGTTATCAGACACTTATGTTCATCATGATAACTTGGCTATTGGGTCAGATACTTCTTTATCCATGCTGGTTAGAAATTTCTTTATTAATAGACCTAAAACAATCAGATTAATTCCTCAGTGGAATTTGGCTTGGGTTCTGTTGAAGCTTCAAGAAGATCCTTTCGAGCCGTTAGACGATGTAGAGTTCAAATTCTTGACCTATAAAACGGTGTTTCTCTTAGCCTTTGCATCTGCCAGAAGAGTTAGTGAACTTCATGCATTATCTGTTGATGATTCCATTACTGTAGTGTGGGTAGTACTATTACCCTTACTACGGAACTGGGATTTTTGGCTAAGAATCAGATTCCGGATAAACGGCCGGAGCCTATTGTCATTAAGGCTTTACTGTCCAAGGATAAACATAGACCATCGCTGTGTCCAGTTAGAGCAATGCGCATTTATAAACATTGATCAGATTTTATTAGAAAGGGATGAAAATGATTCTTTCTTTTTCTGATTCTTAACAGAAAAGATATTTCTGTTCATTCTATTGCTAGATGGATTCAGTTGGCAATACATATTGCCTACGAAAGTCTATCTTCAGATCAACGTTTTGTCAACAAGATTTCAGCACACGAGGTTAGAGCACTGTCCACTTCTTGGTCTTATTCGAACAGTATAGCCATTACTGATCTTATGAAGGCTGCTTACTGGACACAGCCCTCGACATTTACTAAGTTTTACCTAAGAAATTTAGAGTCCATCTCCGGTGACCTTAGATCTTTGGGTCCTCTTTCTTTTGCTCAGAATGTTGTCCATTCATATTACATCTATAAGGTCTTTAGGCAGTCTGCTTGAGCACTGATGCCATTCCGCTGCCCTCTTCGTTCTGAGGAATTTTACCTCAGAATAAGGGGAAGGGGGAGGAGGGGAGGGGGGGGGGGTCCCTTATGTTATCTGGCTGTATAGTGAAAAGCAAAGGAATACCACCTCCAGAGACAGTAGCTATGTCTCATTTATGCACTCTTTTTATAGGCCCGTTTTGAAAAAACAGGTCGTATTATGGTATACCGCTGTCCGTCTGTCCGTCTGGTCACATGTCGTACGATAACTCGAGAACGCTTTGAGAGATTTTCGTGATTTTTGGGTAGGTTGTGTATATCGATGGAGGGAAGCTCCCTTTCATTAAGTGTTGCTGTTCGATTAGTCATTCCAGAGTTATGGGACTTTATTACTTAGAAAATTGTTGATTTTTTACACGCCGTACGATAACTCGAGAACGCTTCGAAAGATTTTCACGATTTTTTGGTAGGTGGTTTATGTTGATGGAAGGAAGCTCCCTTTCGGTTGGTGTCACCATTCGATTAGTCATTCCAGATTTATGGGACTTTTTTATATGCCCGCTTTGAAAAAAACGGTCGTATTATGGTATACCGCTGTCCGTCTGTCTGTCCATCCGGTCACGTGTCGTACGATAACTCAAGAACGCTTTGAGAGATTTTCATGATTTTTTGGTAGGTGGTTTATGTTGATGGAGGGAAGCTCCCTTTCGTTTAGTGTCCCCATTCGATTAGTCATTCCAGAGTTATGGGACTTTATTACTTAGAAAATGGTTGATTTTTTACACGTCGTACGATAACTCGAGAACGCTTCAAGAGATTTTCACGATTTTTTGGTAGGTGGTTTATGTTGATGGAAGGAAGCTCCCTTTCAGTTGGTGTCGCCGTTCGATTAGTCATTCCAGAGTTATGGGACTTTATTTTTCACATGTCGAACAATAACTTGAAAATGCTTGGAGCAATTTTCATGATTTTTTGGTTGCAAGTATATGTTGATAGAAGGAATCTCCCTTTCAATTTGTGTCGCTGTCCGATTTGTCATTCCAGAGTTATGGGACTTTATTCATCAAAATATAGGCAATTTTCCACATGTTGGACTTCGAGCAATTTTCATGATTTTTTGGTGGCAAGTATATGTAACCTGACAAGTACACATGTATACCCATATTGTGAGGTTCCCTCTTGTAATTAATAACGGACGTATCATACGCTCATGGTGCAGCTGTTTATTTTTCACATGTCGAACAATAACTTGAAAATGCTTAGTGCAATTTTCATGACTTTTTGGTTGCAAGTATATGTTGATAGAAGGAATCTCCCTTTCGATTTGTGTCGCTGTCCGATTTGTCATTCCAGAGTTATGGGACTGTATTCATCAAAATATAGACAATTTTCCATATGTTGGACTTTGAGCAATTTTCATGATTTTTTTGGTGGCAAGTATATGTAACCTGACAAGTACACATGTATACTCATATTGTGTGGTTCCCTCTTGTAATTAATAACGGGCGTATCATGCGCTCATGGTGCAGCTGTTTATTAAAGTGTTGCTCACTGTGAAGCATTTGTATATGTTATGTGTCATACCAGTACAAGCGTTAACATACAACCCTCGAACACTTTTAGATGAGTATAAAGAGTCTCATTCTCTGGACTATCTTTATATATTGGTTTCCTTCACCAAATTGGCATAACGGGTTATGCTGGCATTAAATGGAGAAATTATGTAATTCTCAATTACATTCTTGGTGTTATGCTATTCTCTTTTCTTGTAAAAGAGAAGGACATATTTAATTCCTATGTCTTCTCCTATTCTCCTGTAGGAGCTATCCTTTATCGAAGTAATTGAGAGATTGGATTTTCCTTTAAGTCCTAGGCCCTATAGCCTTTTTATGATTCAGCTAGTCTGGGCCATTGGTTGCGGTATAAAAATATTATAAATTTTAAGTAACTTGTATATTTTTTATACTTACCAATGGCCCAGATGGGGATGACCCTCCCATGCGTGGGCACTCATACCTCCCTGCTGATTATAACATTTAGCAGGCACTGTAGAATGAATGATGGTTGGTGGCAATTTTGGTACCTTCCTGGATACTGCGCATGCAGAGATAACAAAAGTATGGAGGATCAGATAGGACTTATTTTTTTAGCTCACCTGACTTTCAGTCAGGAGAGCTATAGTGATCACTCACCGTCCGTCGTCCGTGAACATGGTGTTTGCGTCTTCTCCTCCCAAACCGCTGAACCAATTTAATTGATATTTGAGATAATAGTTTGTTATGACATCGCAATTTGATTTTGTTCAAATCAAGTTGCCCCGCCCGTGGGTAGGGCCACACCCAAAAAGTGTGCAGAAATTTTAAAAAATCTTCTTCTCATGAACCAGCAGTAGCAGAGACTTGATATTTGGTGTGCAGCTTCCTTTTGTGGTGTAGACTCAGATTTGTTCAAGAGAAGATTGTGGGGCTATACTTGGCGTCGTTATGGGAGGGGCAAAATTTTTGGCCCCACCCAAAATTTCTATTTTCCAAACCGAGAGGCTGATTTGAACCAAATTTTATGTGAGGGCTTATTGGGTCATAAGTACCTAATTTATGCTGATTTTTTTTTCCCGTAGCCCCATGGGAACCGCAGGAGCTAAAAATAGAAAAAAATTAAAACGCCCATATCTCCAAAACTGCACGGCACCGAGAATTTTTATTTGGTGTAAAGCTTCCTTAGGACCAACAGAAAGAATTGGTAAAAAAAAAATTGCCATCGGTTTTATCATAGGGTACAGTTTCGGGACATTGAAAAAGTGCTGAGTCAGCACTTTTTAACACTGTAGGCAATGGGAAAAACATTAAAAAATCTTCTTCTCCAGATCCAGCAGGCAGAATCTTTTGATATTTGGTATGCAACATTGGAGGGTGGATCTGATTCAAGTTTGTTCAAATCGGCCCCCTGGGTTCATATTTGGGCTCAGTATAGGAGCCCGATTTCGAACTTAGTGCATTTCAGGCAAATTTCTTTGAAAATCTTCTCCAGATCCAGCAGGCAGAATCTTTTGATATTTGGTATGCAACATTGTGGGGTGGATCTGATTCAAGTTTGTTCGAATCGGCTCCTTGGGTTTATATTTGGGCTCAGTATAGGAGCCCAAATTTGAACTTAGTGCATTTCAGGCAAATTTCTTTGAAAGTCTTCTTCTCAAGATCCAGCAGGCAGAATCTTTTGATATTGGGTATGCAACATTGTGGGGTGGATCTGATTCAAGTTTGTTCAAATCGGCCCCTTGGGTTTATATTTGGGCTCAGTATAGGAGCCCAAATTTGAACTTAGTGCATTTCAGGCAAATTTCTTCAAAAATCTTCTTCTCCAGATCCTGCAGGCAGAATCTTTTGATATTTGGTATGCAACATTGTGGGGTGGATCTGATTCAAGTTTGTTCAAATCGGCCCCCTGGGTTTATATTTGGGCTCAGTATAGGAGCCCGAATTTGAACTTACTGCATTTCAGGCAAATTTCTTTGAAAATCTTCTCCAGATCCAGCAGGCAGAATCTTTTGATATTTGGTATGCAACATTGTGGGGTGGATCTGATTCAAGTTTGTTCAAATCGGCTCCTTGGGTTTATATTTGGGCTCAGTATAGGAGCCCAAATTTGAACTTAGTGCATTTCAGGCAAATTTCTTTGAAAATCTTCTTCTCAAGATCCAGCAGGCAGAATCTTTTGATATTGGGTATGCAACATTGTGGGGTGGATCTGATTCAAGTTTGTTCAAATCGGCCCCTTGGGTTTATATTTGGGCTCAGTATAGGAGCCCAAATTTGAACTTAGTGCATTTCAGGCAAATTTCTTAAAAAATCTTCTTCTCCAGATCCAGCAGACAGAATCTTTTGATATTTGGTATGCAACATTGTGGGGTGGATCTGATTCTATTTTGTTCAAATCGGCTCCCTAGATTCATATTTGGGCTCACTATAGAAGCTCGAATTTGAACTTAGTGCATTTCAGGCAAATTTCTTCAAAAATCTTCTTCTCCAGATCCTGCAGGCAGAATCTTTTGATATTTGGTATGCAACATTGTGGGGTGGATCTGATTCCAGTTTGTTCAAATCGGCCACCTGGATTCATATTTGGGCTCACTATAGAAGCCCAAATTCGAACTTAGTGCATTTCAGGCAAATTTCTTTGAAAATCTTCTTCTCAAGATCCAGCAGGGAGAATCTTGTGATATTTGGTATGCAGCATCCTTAGGGGGGTGAGATTCAAGTTTGTTCAAGCCATGTCCCTAGGTCCGTATTTGGGCTCACTGTGGGAGCTTGAATTGTAACTTTGTTCGAAATGAGGAATTTTCTTAAAAAATCTTCTTCTTCAGGTCCAGCAGTCGGAATGGTTTGATATGTGGTGAGTAGCATCCTTGGGGTGAGGGGGGGATTCAAGTGTGTTAAAGCCAAGTCCATGGGTCCATATTTGGGCTCTCTGTAGGAGCCCATATTATAACTTAGTCAATATGAGGAATTTTTCTTTAAAAATCTTCTTCTTCAGATTCAACAGTTGGAATGTTTTGATATTTGGCATGGAGCAACCTTAGGGGGCTGAGATTCAAGTTTGTTCAAGCCAAGTCCCTTGGTTCATATTTGGGCTCACTATGGGAGCCTGAATGACAACTTAGTTCAAAATGAGGAATTTTCTTTAAAAATCTTCAGATCCAGCAGATGAATGCTTTTGATATTTTTTATGCAGCATCCTTAGTGGGGTAAGATTCAAGTTTGTTCAAGCCATGTCCCTAGGTCCATATTTGGGCTGATTGTGGGAGCTCGAATTGTAACTTGGTTCAAAATGAGGAATTTTCTTTAAAAATCTTCTTCTTCAGATCCAGCAGTCGGAATGTTTTGATATTTGGTGTGCAGAATCCTTAGGGGTGTGAGATTCAGGTTTGTTAAAGCCAAGTCCCTGGGTTCATATATGGGCTTCCTGTGGGAGCCCGAATTATGACTTAGTTCAGTATGAGGAATATTCTTTAAAAATCTTTTTTTAGATCCACTGGTCAGAATCTTTGGATATTTGGTTTCAGCTTTTCTTAGGAGGAGCAGATGCAACTTGTGGAAATCAATTCTCTGGGTTGATATTTAGGCTACCATGTCAGGTGAGCGCCCTCAGGCCCCCTGGGGCCTCTTGTTTTTTTTTATTATTACTTGTTTGGTTTTGTATGCAAATTTTGGAGATTAGGGGGCAAAATTTGTGTTTGGCCCTGAATTAAATTGAGTTAGCACCAGCTAGTCTGGGCCATTGGTAAGTATGCAAAATAACAATTACTTAAAATTTATCATTTTCACATTAATTCTTCAGTAGATAAGATTTATTATTATACCCCACTCTCGAAGAGAATGGGGGGTATACTGGATTACATCCATCCATCCATCTGCTGCAATGTCTTACCAGTGAGTGAATGGCAGTCAATGAAATTTGGTATGGGGGATCCTTATGACAAGCCGCTCCTGCACATGTTATACACAATTTGCCCGTGTTTTTTAATAACTAAATATTTTGATTTTTTTGTCTTGACAACTTAGGTTATGACCCCTCATTGGATCTTGATGAGCTTATTCTAGTGAGAGGTCATAATCTATATTTTTAAGGCAAAAATTAAAAAATGAAATACTAAAATTTGGATGGCAATTTTTGTGAAAAGCGCTGGTCAGCTTTACATTAGCTAAAAGTTTAAATCACACGTGATAAAAAAAATATCAAATTCATCACAATTTGACATGAAATTTCTGAACTTTGTTCATTAAAGTTGATCTAAGCTTTGGTAAACATTGACTCAGATTGATTTTAGTGCACTTGATGCAGAAGTTTCATATGAAATCACTACTTCTTAGAGATCATCTGTTTAACAGGATACGAAATATCCATTGACCCTCTGCAGATGATGAAAATCTCAAAATATCAAGCTGTAATTATTTTTACTTAACTGGTAGAGTGCTGGAAGTGCATATTTGGGCTTTACTCTGAGAAGCAGGTACTGCAATTTGAAGGCTTCATATTCTGTGGATGTTATCCTTTCAATTAAATTATTTAACTTGTTGGGATCTATCTTGCTACAATTTATTGGAGAGTGCCCCATAAATTGTTACAAGGCAGACATGTGAACAAACTTTGATAACCAAAATTAATTTAGCACTGTACCAGTTAATTTACTCATTGAGCTCTGTCAAACAAGATTGAATTGGTTAGGTTCCTCATTCATTATGTAGATTGTATATGATTGAGAGAAGATTGGCTGCTATACATAATCAATCTTCCAGTTTGTTGAATCCTCTGCAGTCTTCTTTAGTCGATGATGTCTTTGCTTCAATCAGTTATCATCTGTCTGCTAAAACACCAAAGGCTTCCTTTTTCAGTAGATGTACCACAGTTCCGGCAGTTTCATTTCTAGCTGAACTTTGACGTAGTCAAATTCGAGGTTTTGTCATGGCCCATTGTCCTCCTATTCATCTGTCTGTCCATCAACAATTCAACACGGCTCGAGCTAGAGGCCGTTTTTATGAACCGACCATTGGTGTCTCAGTAACAGTGTTTTTAGGCATCTTTCCATAGCTCAACTGGCAGACTTCTTTGTTTATCTTTTTGACACAAAGTGTCTTCAACCATTACTATCAAGGGCTATCATTCTATGCTGTTTGAAACCTTTTTGTTCACCAGAAATCTTCCTTTCGATTCTGATCCTTTTTTAGGGAATCTCATGTAGTATTTTCCCCTGAAAAAACTTAGAGTTCTTAGGATTAAGCTTGAGTGGAATTTATCGTGGTTACTACATTACCTTTCGACAGCTCCTCTTGAACCTTTATCTCAAGGGGGTGTGGTGGCTCAGTAGGTAGAGGTGCAGGCTGCAAGCTGAGAGGTCCTCGGTTTGAATCCCACCTTTGGCAACCGCAGTGTGTCCTTGGGTAAGACACTTCACCCCATTGTCCACGTGGGGGCATTGTGACGCTATGTATTAAGGCGAACTGCACATCAATGGTGCACCTGTCTTCAATTAATGCAAACGCTGCTTGTGTAGAGTTGGTATGCTGGAGAGCTGACAGTTGCTCGATGGTTCTCTCTGGGTACTCCGGCTTCCTCCACCCATAAAACTGTCATGGTCATGATTAGTCATTGTGCACAAATATGTGACCTTAAACACCAATAAAAAAATAAATAAATACCTTTATCTCAAGTGAATAGAAAGTTTCTGATGTACAACACAGTTTTTCTGATGGCTTTTGCTTCACCTGGAAGAGTTAGTGAACTCCATGCTCTCTCTGTGGACCTTCATTTTATTGTAGTATGGGTAATTCTGTTACTTTTACTACCAATGCTTCCTTTTTAGCTAACAATCAGGTTCCAGATACTTCTCTTCTGATTCTTATTACAGTATTAATGCCTTCTGATCAGTATAATAATAGGCCTTTGTTGTGCCCAGTTAAAGCTATCAGGACTTACGTTGAGAGAACCAGTGGTATTAGGAAGTATGCTATTATGGCCTTATTATCTTCTGTTATTATGACTCAATATACATTATACTTCCCCCACCTATTGGCAATTTATATTACTTTGGTAAGTTGGGAAAAAATTAAATTTTTATACCAAAACTTATTTTTTAGCTCACCTAACTGAAAGTCAGGGTGAGCTTTCCTTATCACTCTTCGTCCGTCGTTCGTCCATTGTCCGTCGTCCTGCGTGAAGGTGGTGTTTGAGCCTCTTTCTCCTAAACCATTTGCCACATTTTAATTAAATTTCATGTAAGTAGTGGTTATATAGGGGCATTTTGATTTTTATGCAAATTAGGTTTCGGCTCATATTGAGCAGAGGGTGTGGAAAAAATGGCCTTATTTTTTGAAAATCTTCTTCTAATGAACCACCAGTAGCAGAGACTTACATACAGAGTCCTTTTGAGGTTTAGAATCACGTTTGTTCAAGAGAAGTTTGTGGGGCATTATTTGCCTTTGTTATGGGAGAGGCAAAAATTTTGGCCACGCCTAAAATTTCTATTTTCAGAACCGTGAGGTCGATTTGAACCAAATTTGATATGAGATGATAATGGGTCATAAGTAGTTGATTGATGCAAACAATTTTTTTCTTATTGCCCGTGGGAACCTCGGGAGCTAAAAATAGGAAAAACCTTAACACTGCCATATCTCCAAAACTACACGGTACAGGGAATTCTTATTTTGTGTAAAGCTTACTTTTATCCAGTAGAATAGAATAGTTAAAAAAATCCCTATCAGTTTGATCACAAGGTACTTTTTCAGGACTTTGAAAAAGTGCTGAGTCAGCACTTTTTAACACTGTAGGCAATGGGAAAAACATTAAAAAATCTTCTCCAAATCCAGCAGGCAGAATCTTTTGATATTTGATATGCAACATTGTGGGGTGGATCTGATTCAAGTCTGTTCAAATTGGCCCCCTGGGTTCATATTTGGGCTCAGTACAGGAGCCTGATTTCGAACTTAGTGCATTTCAGGCAAATTTTTTAAAAAATCTTCTTCTCCAGATCCAGCAGGCAGAATCTTTTGATATTTGGTATGTAACATTGTGGGGTAGATCTGATTCAAGTTTGTTCAAATCGACTTCCTAGATTCATATTTGGGCTCACTATAGAAGCTCGAATTCGAACTTAGTGCATTTCAGGCAAATTTCTTAAAAAATCTTCTCAAGATCCAGCAGGCAGAATCTTTTGATATTGGGTATGGGTGGGGGGGGGGGGGGGGGGGGGGGGGGAGGGGGAGATTCAAGTCTGTTCAAGCCAAGTTCATATTTGGGCTCACTGTGGTAGCCTGAATGATAACTTAGTTCAAAATGAGGAATTTTCTTTAAAAAATCTTCTTCTTCAGATCCAGCATTTATTTGGATATGAGTTCTAAATTTCTGTAATTTTTTAATTGTTCAATAAATCCTTTGTAGGAAGGTGGACTCTTTTTCACTTTGCAGGAATAAATAAACTTTCTGTAGATAAACATATAGAAGTCTGTTGTGTTATTACAAGGGGCATGGTTATTTTTGTAGCCTAAAATAACATATTCTGGTTGTTAAAGGAAACTCAACATCACACTTGTTCCTCAAATGTTCCAAAAAATTTAGAAGAACTGTTTTCACAACAGAACATTCAAAAAACAAGTGAAGTATTGTTTCCTTTGTATTGCAACAAAAAGTGCACAGTTACGTTTCAGAGAGTTTGCATTTATAAAGTTTTGAAGTCGTATATAGAATTTTATGAACTATCTTGAAATGCAAATTTTGTAGATATGTATCGTCCATGACTGCAAATGGGATTTTATATATACAATTCCAGTCAACAGAGTGCAGATTTATATCTAAAACCTTATTCCATTTATTGAGCCTTTAAAATAAAAGGCTCAGGAGACTTTATTTGTCGCTTTTAAAAGGTCAACGTTTATGTCCTGAATAATTGGCAACTTTTTATTGGATCTAATCGTAGTTTTCCAGGATTTGCGTAACGCATTTATAATACCCTGAAAAACTGTAAATGGGGTGTTGATGTTATACTTGTTGGAGAAGACAGAAAAGGTTAGGAGGCTGTTATTTTCAGATACTAGGCCATTTACGAAGTAAATAATTTATTACACCAAGTTTTATTGAAAAAGGGTTGTCCGTTTACTTTTATTTGATTATTTAGGAAAATAGGTTCACCCAGTATTTCTGCAGGGGTTATGGTGCTTTTATTGTCCAGAAGAGCCCAGGCCAGAAGAACATCCTTCCAGAATGTGTTCACATGTTTCCCAACCACTTTTAAACCTTCTTTATGTAAGTGCCAAAGCTTGTAAGTTCCAAATACTTCTAATTCGTCAATTACGAGGGTTTTCCATGCAGCCAACAAGGATGAATCCACTAGTTTCTTAACCCAAATCATTTTTAGGGCACGATTAAAAAATTTCAACATGGGGAAATTTCATTCCGCCATTTTCAAAGGGGCCAATAATAGTTGTATGTTTAATTTTTTTGACTTTGCCAGACCACAAGAAATTATAAAAAATTGTTTGAATTTTGTTAAATATCTCTTTTGGTGGGTTTGGTAGAACCATAAGACAATGTGTCAGAATTGGTAAAGCCAATGTTTTTATGATGGTATTTTTTCCAATTAATGTTAAGTTACGGAAAGACCAGTCACTTAGTAATTTTTCAATTTTCTGCATTATGTTAGTATAATTATTTAATATATAATTGTCACAAAATAGATTGAATTCAATCCCCAGAATTTTGAATGATCTGGAATGATTCCAAATGACTTGTTGGCAGTGTTTCACCACAACCCCGCTTTGAACCTATCCATACAACTTCCTTTTTTTCAAAGTTAACCCTTAAGCCAGAGATTAGTGAGAATTGTTTATCCATATTCAGGGCATTGTCTAGAGAGTATCCATCGTCACTTAAATACAGGGTGGAGTCATCAGCGTATTGACTTATTAAGTATTCTGAATTTTTTATCTTAATTAGCTCATCTTGACAAAGTCAAGCTGAGCTAATCACATCGCTCTACGTCCGTCGTCCGTCAACACCATGTTTTGGTCTTCTCCTCCAAAGCCACTGGGCCAATTCAAGTGAAAGTTTGTGTGAGTGATGGTCCCAAAGGGGCATTTCATTTTTGTTCAACTCAGCATGCCCAGCCCCATAGGGAGGGAGTGGGGGAAAATGCTCCAAAATATTTCAAAAATCTTCTTCTCAAGAACCAGTGTGTACAATGACTTGGTATTTGCTATGGAGCTTCCATATGAGGTGTAGAATTAAGTTTGTTCAAACGAAGTTCGTGAAGTAATGTTTGGCTTTGTAATAGGAGGGGTAAGATTTTTGGCCCCGTCCAAAATTTCTATTTTCTGAACCGATGGTCCAGTATGAACCAAATTTGGTTTGTGATAGTATTGGGTCATAAGTACTTGACCCATGCAAAAAAAAAAAAAATTCCCGCATCCTCATGGGAACCCTGGGAGCTAAAAATAGAAATATTTTCAAACGCCCATATTTCCCAAACCCCACGGAGCAGAGAGCTTTTATTTGGTATGAAATATCCTTATGACTAGTAGAATTGAATGGTAAAAATAAATTGCCATTGGTTTTGTTAGGGTGTTCTGTAATGGGCATCAAAAAAATGCTGAGTCAGCATATTTGCAAAAATTTAAAAAAATCTTTTCTCCAGAACCAATCATCAGAATCTTTTGATATTTGGTATACAGCATTCATAAGGGGGTCAGATAAAAGTTTGTTGAAATAAAGCTCATTGGTTCATATTTGGGCTCTCTACAGAAGCCCGAAGTTTTAACATAGGGTAATATGGGGAATATTCTTTAAAAATCTTCTTCTTCAGAACCACCAGTCAGAATATTTTAATATTTGGTATACATCATTGTTATGAGGGTCAGATTCTAGATTGTTCAAACCAAGTCCCTAGATTAATATTTGGGCTTCCTACGGAAGCCCAAATTTTTATCTTTGTTCAATATGGAGGGTAATTTAAAAAAAATCTTCTTCTTCAGATCCATCAGTCAGAATGCTTTGATATTTGGTATGCAACATCTCTATGGGGGTCAGATTCAAGTTTGTTCAAATCAGATCCCTAGGTATATATTTGGGCTCACTATGGTAGCCCAAATTTTTACTTAGTGCAATATGAGGAAATTTCTTTAAAAATCTTCTTCTTCAGATCCACCAGTCGGAATGCTTTTATATTTGGTATACAACATCTCTAGGGGGGTCAGATTCCAGGTTGTTCAATTTGAGTGCCTAGGTTAATAATATTTGGGCTCCATATGGGAACATGAAATTTAACTTAGTACAATATGAGGGAATTTCTTCAAAAATCTTCTTCTTTAGATTCACTTGTCAGAATGCTTTCACATTTGGTATACAACATCTCTAGGGGGGGGGCAGATTCAAGTTTGTTCAAATCAGATCCATAGGTTAATATTTGGGCTCGCTATAGTAGCCGAGATTTGAACTTTATGCAATTCGAAGAAATTTCTTTACAATTTCTCTTCTTCACATCCAACAGTCAGAATGCTTTCATATTCGGTACACAACATCTCTAGGGAAGTCAGATTTAACTGTGTTCAAATCAAGAGCCTGGGTTAATATTTGGGCTCTCTATGGGAGCCGGAATTGGCCATTTTGCTGAAGAATGAAAAATTTTGTTTGTATTCAGTACCCTCTAGAGGTACTAAGATTAATCCACATAGGTTGTATCAAGGGGCTTCATAGGGGAGCTCTACATTTTACTTATGATCAACTGAAGAAAAGGCATGATGCCCAGATTATTTTTGTCACTCCTGAGGGACTCAAGGATTGACAGTGTAGCCTATGGAGATGGCTTGCTTAATGTAGACTCATTCTTGGACTCTGTTTAAATTGTGTTCTGTACAAGATGAGCGCTTCAGGCCCCGTGGGGCCTCTTGTTCCATTTATATTTGGATTAAATTTTAGGGGCGTGCTAAGAATTTCTACACCAAGAATAAGAATAAAAAGATATGGCGATAAAGGGTCACCTTGCCTTACGCCTCGTTCTATATTGAATCTTTCAGAACAATAGCCATTATTAAGTACGCAACTAGAAATGTTGCTGTAAAAGGTTTGAAACCACCTTATGATAGAGGGTCCAAAATTCAAGAATTTCATCTTCTTTTCGATAAAAGTCCATTCCAGAGAACTGGTACAATAATTTAATATCTTAGTTTTTGTACCCACTGAGAAAGTATTTGTCTTGATTTCCCATTATCTTTTTTCAGAAACTCCTCACAGTGGACACCTCTTGATTGTGCAGCATCTAAAGGTTGGGTAAAAACAGCTAAAACACTGTTGGAAAATGATGCCCCAGTTGAGGCTATGGACAAAGCAAAAGTGAGTTACCTTATATTTTATCCTAGTTCCATCATTGCATAGGATTCCTTCTCTTCAAATCCACATTTGACAGTGCCAGAAGCCACCAACATGGCTCTATTAACTGGTAGAGTGCTGGAAGCCCATATTTGGGCTTTATTCTGGGGTGATGGTACTGCAACTTGAAGGCTTCATACTCAGTGGATGTGCTTCGTATTATCATTGAAGTGATATTATTTAGTCTGTAAGGACTTGTCTTGTTACAATTTATGGGAGAGTGCCAACAGGCACTCTCCCATAAATTGTAATAAGGCAAAGATATATGAACAAATTGTGACAGCCAAAAATAATTTAGCACTCTACCAGTTAAAAAGTGCTGAAACCTGCTTCAATAGCTTTACACTGAATGAATTAGCTTGTTGTTTGCTCAGCAGTAGAAAGACAATGTTCAAATAAAATTGTTTTGTTACTGTTTATTCGAGAGTGCCAACAGACAGGCTAACAAAGCAATTATTTATGAACAAATTCTTGCTGAACTAAGACATTTCTTACAGGTGGTATGGGATCTGTGAAAAATAACCCACTCAGGTTTGAAAAATAATTTAGCACTCTCCCAGTTTGACAAATTATTGATTTTTGCCTTTGGAAAAGTGGAAAATGTTGAAAGGTAAAGTAGATTCGGGACAAACCTTTTGAAATTACTAGCATCTGACCTCTGTTTCTGAATGCTGGGAAGAGATGGAAGGGAACAGCTAGTTTGATGCTAGAACAATGAAGGCCAACTGAGAATGGTAACAAATCGGCTGATGACTGTGGTTCTGATAATATATTACGTAATATTGTTTGAAAGTTGTGGAATTGGCTTCTTGTGTTGATCATTTTAAGATAACAATTGTTCATTACATGTACACTGCATTAAAGACCCTGATTCATCCTCCTGACACTCTGTGTTAATTAAAGGATACAGACGGGGTGATCGACGCCAAAATAATAACTATAAATAACCCACTGGAGAATCCCATGCAAAGCCAATTAACTACAATGTTGGTATGACTTAGTATAAAGTCACCGCCACCAGAGTTAAATCTCAAACAGGTGTAAGTGAATTCAACCTAAAGGATACTATTTTTTACAGATATGTATGAAAATGTGATAGTAATATGATGTTTTAATCCATGTAGTGTTACTCTGATTTCCAAACACTGACATGACATTAATCCCACCTACAAAATTTTGCCCTCCAATGAGACTTCGGTACAGATATGTGCGATATCCCACACAAGCTTTACTTTAAGCAATATTTCAAAAAGCTTTTTATTTCAAAAAGATTTCAAAAAGCTTTTTATTTATATGGCAGCATATTAGCTTCATTGACCATCATTGCATAACATACATTAAATTGTAATTACAATTTAATTATATTGGAATAACAGTTTACTAAATTGTAATCAAGATTTACTAAATTGTAATTACAATTTACGAAATTGTAATTACAATATAATTAAGTTGTAGTTTCGACTCAGCTAAACTGTAATTTCAACTTGGCTAAATTGTAATTTCAACTTAGCTAAATTGCAATCTGCAATCCTGTGACAATCACTAGTGATCAGCATCCCAGATGTGGCTATAAAGGCTGTGAGTTGAGGTTCTATTGAGGCCTCAGTTCAATGAAGCCAGCCTGGATCCTCAACTCATGGCCTTCATGGCCTCACCTGGGGTGCTGATCACCAGTAATAACTGAAACCAAGATGGGGCCATAGGGCTATGAATTTCAATCTCATGACCTCATCTGGGGTGCTGTTCACTAGTAATTGCCACTAGTTATCACCAGTGGTGTTCTATAGTATCGCCTGTTACAATCAGTTGTGATAGCTATTGCCAATCAATAGTGATAAGCACCCCAGGTGATGCATTGAGAGCTATGGGTTCAGGTAACTTCTCGTGGGCCTTGAAAATGGGAGCTGCTTCGTCAGCTCATGTGTGAACTGCCGTGAGAACCCACCAGAGACCTTTTCGTAGCATCCACAGCTTATTCCTTTTTTCATATCACCCAGTTGTCTGTCATTCCTCTATTTGACTCATTGACCTGCAACAGAGAGCTTGTCCAAGAGGCCCAACCTTACGCACTTGATCCACCCCTCCAGTAAATTGGAGACCCTGTCCCAGAAGTTCTGCTTGTGGCGGTTACCCACAGACTTGCCCCAGAGTTCCTACCAAGAGCAACACGGTCACCCATCCATTTTTTTCAGACACAGTAATCTCCCAGTGGGTTAACTAAGGATTACTTATTATTAGGTGCCTGGTAATCAGTGATCGCAGGGCACCCAGTCATCACTTAATGGTTACTAAAACTAGTATTGGGAGATTAACCAAAAATACCACTCAGTGTCGGTTATTTAAAAATGCCAACCGACCTGAGCATGAGATAATCGTCTGTTGGGACACGCACGGTTATTTAACTGCACAATCTTGAATGCTGTTACTTCGTGTAAAGTGTTAAATAAAAAGGGCGGAAATAACCCCCCAAAAAAATAAGAGCCCAGTAAAAAGCTAATAACTTTTTGGTCCCATAATACAATCGTATTTAAGTATTAAATAAACTTTCTTTTGAATGGGGGCATGGTGGCGTCGCGATAACCGGTTCTCGTCAGATCACCAAAGTTAAACAACGTCGAGCGCGGTTAGTAGTTGGATGGATGACCATTTCAGCGACTGATTCGTGCTCCCACGTTGTGTCCTTGGGCAAGGGGGTGCGATGACGCTGTGTACTAAGGCGTACTGCATGTCGATGGTGTGCATGTCTTCAACCAATCTAACCCTGCCTGTGCCACGGTGCAGAGTTCAGAGTTACGATGTTGGAGAGCTGACAGCTGCTCGTCGTTGCTCGGTGGTTCTCTCCGGGTACTCCGGCTTCCTCCACCCATAAAACTGTCACCGACATGATATGACCCTGGCTATTAATGTGTCGTTAAACCCTAATAAATAAATATAAATTCTTTCGAATGACAAATGAATGAAATGATAAAAATCATCCCATTCCTTGTGAGATTGAAAGCTCCACCTGGTTTTGGACAAAAATAAAACAAACATCAAATTACCAAAATGACCACACACTTCACTTGAATGCAATATCGATTCATCTGCTGGCCAGTGTCACTAATTTCTATGTATATGTTTGAATGGAATTAAAAGAAAACAGTTGTACACTATACATGCAACAATAACATTTTCAAGATGGCAGGCCAAGATTTGGGGCTTTCAGTAGCTATATACAAACTCAGCATGATAATCATTAATTTCTTATCAACCTACCTCACAATTGTTTACTACAGGCTTGCACTGCAGTGGAATACCCTAACTTGGATAATATACTCTCTATTTTGATCTTTCCCATGCGATTTGGGAAAGAAATGTGGTGCAAAAGCACCAAGAAAAAATAAGTCAAAACTGGGTCGAGTGCCACCGGCGCACACCCAGTAGGGGACGTGCAGTCTTTTTCTGTGGTGGATACTGTGGGAGCTGTTGAGTTGTCTGGTGAAGAGATGCCTGGTTCCAGGATTGTAGTCCCTCTTCAGTCGACATCTGAGGCTTTCACTAGGGTTGTGACTCCTCCTTTGGAGCCGAGCTAAGATGCTCTCTCCCCTTTTCCACCAGTTTAAACAGCTCCCGTCATATCTGCTGCTACTGCTGTTCCATCTGCAACATCATCAGTCACCGTTTCAGCCTGCCTTGGCTTATCCCTCAGGGGTCTGCAGAGATGCATCTCTGGTAGTGTAGTCGTGGGTATCGGCCTCAGCCTTCTCTGACTTCAACTCGATGAAGTCGGAGGGGCTGCCGACCGAACCCTCTGCTGTGGCTCTCAGCCGTCGAGCAGAGCAGTTTTATCCCTGCAGGGGTCTGCAGAGATATCTGGTAGTGTGGACGTGGGGTATTGGCCTCAGCCTTCCCTGACCTCAACTCAGCGAAGTCGGAAGGGGCTGCCTGCCAAACCCTCTGCTGTGGTCTCTCAGCTGTTGAGCACTGCAGTTTTCTCATTGGATTTGGATGTTCATGGTGGGGCCATCATGAACTCCATGGCATTTCCGTCCACGCACTCTGGTCATATGGCCAGTTTTGCAGGACTAACGCCTTTTGTGCAGCCTGGACCTTCTGTCCCTCAGAGGTCCACAGTGACTCCCCCTCTCTGTAGATCCTCGGGGTATGTCATACCCCTATACACATCTGCCTTCAGATGTTTCGGTTACCACCTGTCGCCCTTCATCAGGTGTATTTGGGGATCGTGACCCTTCGCTGGTTAAAAGGGTCAGGGGTGCTGCCACTTTGCCGGTTCGTTCCCACATCGAACCGTCTGACACGGGCTGTGAGCTTAGGGAGACCCTCTCCTTGCTCACTCAGGTTCTTTCCAAGAGCCTTCCTGTTGCTCCCAGCGAGGCTACTAGTGGTTTCCAGGCACCCCTCCTGTGGCGCTGCCTCCTGGGATTGGAAGCAGGCCGCTTTCTTTTCCCTCAGGTGTGCCTACACCATGGGAGGCATCGGCTGGTTTGCCCGTAATGGGCTATGTGTCTTCCGACTCAGAGGATGACTCCGACATACCTGACATCGAGAGCCAACAGTCTTCTGACTTGGGGGCAGCTCTTGACTTTGTGTGTGGGTTCCTTCCAGATCTCAAACCGTCGAACCAGCTGACAGTGTCAGCCAGGCCACGATCATCGGTCGTGCGCCTACAGCCTGTGGAGCAACCTGCTTCTGGGCGCCTTCGACTGTGCCAGTTGGTACAGGTGGTTGAAGCGTTTTCAGGTTTGGACTCTAAGCTGAGTTCCAAGGCTATGAATACTTCGATCTTCACCAGGGTTGACACTTTTTTTTGCCTCCAGTGTGTTATCGTTCCTACAATTCTGCCAATCCATCAGTCTGCCAGACTTTGACAGTCTTGGATCAGGACTCCACCTTCCTTGGGCTTTCCAAGCCCAAGTCGGCCATTATTCCTACGGCGACTTTGGAGTCCCTGTTGGGCTTATCGAGAGATATGCTGGGCATGCTTTCTCTCTCAGATCACATCGTCTCTGCTTTAGCTACTTATCTGCCTTCAGATAAGTTTGATGATGTACAGGCTCCTTTGCGTGTGCTTTCCAAGGCGCTCATACACATGCATGCCTGTAACACGGCTAACTTGGAATTAGGTCACAGGGACCATGTGTTGGACACACACCGTTCCATTCCTGAGGGGCAGCGTGCTGCTCTCAGATCTGCTTCTTTGGCAGGTCCGCAACTATTCCATGGCTCTGTGGCGATGGTCCAGGATGATATCCTACATCATTCCATAGATCAGATGCTGCTTCGTCAGCTTGATGAGCCTTCTGTTGGAGGCAGGGGCCATCCAAAGCCTATCAAATGCCCTTCTGCTTCCTCTGCGAAGCCAAAGGCTGATCCTCCTGTCACCGCTTCTACTTACTCAGGGTAAGGGTAAGCATTGACAGGCTACAGGGAGGACTCAGAATTCTTCATATAGTAGAGGAGGTAGTTTCTTCTCTCGCGGGCCTTGCCGAGGCTTGAAATGAAGGTCCTCACCTCGATTTGTCCCAGGTTGGAGGAAGGATTTCAGAATTCGCAGACCATTGGGCCACAATCACATCCGATCCTTGGGTGTTAGATGTTGTTTGGTCTGGGCTGTGAATATCCTTCTGGAGACCTCCAACTCTGTCGAGAGTGCCTCTTCCACACAAGTTCCTTTAGACGTTACACATTGGGAACTTTTGATCACAGAGATAGACAATCTCCTGTCAAAGGGGACGATCGAGGTCAAGAACATTCATTCAGGGGGATTTTATTCCCGCCTGTTCTTGGTGCCGAAGAAGGACAGCCAACTCCGACTGGTTATCGGTCTGAGTATCCTGAACCAGTCTATCATTGCTCCTATGTTCAGCATGGAGACTTTCAGGTTGGATCGCCGCTCCATTCACCAGGGAGTTTTTGCTTCCAGCATCGATCTGTGAGATGCTTACTTACACGTTCCGATTCATCGGACATCGTGAAAGTATCTCAGGTTTGCTTTTCTGGGGCGAGTTTACCAGTTCAAGGCCATGCCCTTCGGCCTCAACCTGGCTCCTTGGGCCTTAATCCGACTGATGTTGCATGTGTTAGCCTTACATCGCACACAGTCCAGGGTGACTACATCAGCATATCTAGACGATATCCTCCAGAGGCATTCCAGTGCTGCCTTTCTGGAATCTAATGTCGACACATTGTTGAGCCTGCTCACATCGCTAGGGTTCAGAGTCAACAAGAAGTCGGACCTGGTCCCTTCTCAGTCGTTTTGTCATCTGGGGATGGACTTCCATGCTCAGCTGAATACGGTGACGGTTCCCCGGGCAAGGGCTGTGATTCTCTCAGCTTTTGCCCTGACTCTGTCCCAGTCCACGTCCGTGACAGCTCAGAGTCTTCTCCGGCTGCTCGGTCTCTGGGGTTCGGTGACGGATCTCAATCCTCTACGTCAGCTGCATGTCAGACCTCGCCAACACTTCCGTTGGAGGCCGAATGTCGATCCTCTGCATCTGGTGCTTCAGTTCCGGAGTCTCTTCATTGTCACGTTCTCCCTGGATGGATGTTCGGTGGTTATGCAGGGAGTTCCATTGGAATTACTCTCATCCGATCGTGTTCTGATGGCAGACGCCAGCAATCTCGATTGGGGTGCGACGTTGGATCTTCTAGGTCTTTCCCTTCACAGGGCATGGGACTAGGATCAAGCAGCTCTTCACATCAACCAGAAGGAGCTTCTTGCTCTTCTTCTGAGTTTGCTGCAGTGGATCCCCCACCTTTCGAATCGCCAGGTCCTTCTTTTGTCCGACGATTTGACAGTGGTTGCTTCCATTCGGAACCAGGGCAGCACGCACTCAGTTCCCATGTACGAATTGGCTTGGGATGTTCTACTGCTCACTCAGGATGTCAACGCCAGGGTGGTCGTTCGTCACATTTCTGGTCGTCTGAACATCCTAGCCGACTCCCTGTGCTGACGGGGCAGGGACATTTCCACCGAGTGAATGCTCCACAGGGTGGTGTTCCAGTTATTTACGATCTCTGGGGTCATCCCCACATCGATCTCCATGCGAGTCTTTGGAACCATCAGGTGGACACTTTCGGGTCCCCATGTCCAGATCTCCTGGCTTTCGCCTTAGATGCTCTGTCACTTGATTGGAATGCTCTTGTCGGCTATGCTTTCCAACCGGTTCTGATTCTACCTCAGGTTCTAACCTAGATACGAACCTGCAGTTGTTGAATCATTCTGAACGCTCCCCGGTTGCCTCAGTGGGTGTGGATCAATCAGCTCCGCTCTCTGTTGGTGGTGCTTCCAGCACGTCTCACTCTACATCATGACCTTCTTTGCCAAGATCACCCGAGGAGGTTTCACGTCGACCTGACTTCATTGTGCCTTCACACATATCTTTTGTCAGGTCCTGTCTCCTCCGTAGAGGTTTTTCCGAGACGAACAGTGGAGTGCATTTCTTCTTCAAGGCTGCACTCCACTGGTTTTGCCCATGAGGCTAAGTGGAAGGTCTTCTATCGATGGTGTGCCGATCACTTTGTTGATTATGCCAATCCTTTGATTTCACATATTGTGGAGTTTCTGGTATATCTATTTGATTCTTGGGGTCTCGAGCCTGTTACCATCAAAGGTTTCAGGTCCATGCTTTCGGAGACCTTTTCGTATGTGGGACAGCATCGTATCGGCACTAATCCATACCTCTCCAAGCTTGTTTGACACTTTTCCTTGAAAAGGTCTAGGAATTTGCCGCTTACCCCAAGATGGAATCTTTCTTGGGTGCTGCTTTGCTTGGGGAGAGGGGGGCACCATTCAAACCTTTATCCTATTTATGGATATTCATTTTCTCACATACAAGTCAGCTTTTCTGATGGCTTTTGCCTCAGCTAGATGGGTTAATGAGCTTCTGGTTCATGCAATTTGCATTTATCTCAATTGAACGCAGTTCATTAGGAAGGCAGGAAACAATTTTTTCTGTCTCTTATTCCTGATCAACAGAAGATCTCTTCTCAATCCATTTCTCGATGGATTTGTCTTGCTATTCGTCCGGCTTACACTCGTCTAGCGACTGAAGATTTTATTACCACTCATATTTCTGCCCATGAGGTGCATGCATTGTCTACCTCTTGGGCTTATACTAACTCTGTCAGGTTGTCGGATGTTTTGCAGGCAGCCTACTGGAGAAATGCTACTTTCTCCACCTATCTGCGTCAGTTGCAGGAGCAGTCAGAGGACCTTTTTGCTATGGGCCCTCTTTTTTTCTGCTCAGGCTGTTGTCTACCCTAGCCATTCGTCTTCTTACAAGGTCATTTCCAGCTCTGTGCTGTTACTGCCCTTTCTGTCTGTGCATCGCACAGAACCATACGCCTCATCTCTCATTGTCTTTTACTAATGATTGTGATGCTATGGTTTGATAGGCATCGGGACCTCTTCCTCTGTCCACGTTTCCAGTGCAATTGGGTTATGTGGGGGTTGGTTATGTGATTCCCTCCATCCTAGTGTCTATTCAGCCTGTAGTAAACAATTGTAAGGTAGGTTGATAAGAAATTTAAATCTTATAGTAAATTTCCTTTCTTATACCCACCACAATTGTTTACATGGAGGCCCTCCCGTCTTCTTATTCTGGTAAGAATCCTTCCTCCCCGGTGATCACATAACTCCAATGTTGGCAGATTCAAAAGAATGATTCATTAGTTACTGCCTGCTCACTGGATGCCGGAAGCCATGGATTTGTACGAAGAGAAGGGCGTCCCCTACTGGGTGTGCACCGGTGGCTCTCGACCCAGTTTTGGCTTATTTTTTTCTTGGTGCTTTTGCACCACTTTCCTTTCCCAAACCGCTTGGAAAAGATCAAAATAGAGAGTATATTTTCTGAGTTAGGGACTTCCACTGTAGTGCAAGCCTGTAGTATTGTGGTTGGTATAATAAGAAAGGATATTTACTATAAAATTTAAATTTTCATGACCTTCAACACCAACAGTAAAACACTGTTACTGTAAAATGATTACTTTATGAAATGCGGTTTCCTTTGCTGAACTGGAATGTACCACTTGGACCGCATTTATACTGTCTGATATATTTATTTCTACATGTATTTTTGAAAGCTTGAACCTCAAAATAGCTTTCGAATTTACAGTTGTAGTCCAATAAAAATTTGGGTTACAATGACCTAAACGAGCGACTTTTACTTTGTAAAATTTTTAGGGTCGGTGGGGGTGCCCCAAACAAATGGATTTTTTTTTTGCCTGACATTTGTAAAAGAGCAGGAAGTCTAGGGGTTTCCTGTAATGGCCATTCAACTGCTCTTATAAAATCAGAGTTCCAATCTCTTATTATAAAAAGGCTGAAATTTAGCAAATGGATGTTTTTGTTCCCAAAACAAATGGTCTGAGGAGGGGAAAATTAAATAGAGAAGGATTTGTAAGACAAAAATAAAGACACTTTATCGTAATTAAGAATGCCAAACAGATAGGCGAAAATGTTTCACCATTTCAGCTTTTAATCTGAATGGAAGAGAGAATATTTGGTAAAAATGTTTTACCTTGATATTCCACCAGAGCCATGAGAGAAGATAAATTAATAAGACCTAAAAGGAAAGGTATTACATTGGATAAGTACTGAGCTGTGGTGATGAGAAAAACATTTAACTGAGATAAAGAAATTTAAGCGGACAAAGAACTCTAGGATGGCCTACTAGTACGGCAGTAATCCCAACAAACTATTTGGGGAGCTGCTGAGGGGCAGCACCCATATAAACCATAAAACAGGGGATGAATAATAACCCCTCCATCTAAAAAATGCACCAAACACGTTTCTTATTAGAAGCGTATCTACAATGTTGTTGAGTTGGAAAGGAAGAGAATCTTACTCTATTACCCTCCCCCCACCTAGGACCATATTTACATCACGTAATGTCGGTTAGAATTAATGTTTATTTCATTGCTGCTCGCCACCAGTTTTCCTTAGGCTTTAAAATAAGTTGTCCATTTATGATTTCCACTGAATGGCCCCTTGGAACAGGCTTAGCATCTTTGCACATCACTATCCTGAAATCATCCTGCACCCATGCTGTCTCTTTTGCTTCCTCCAAACATTGCTTCTGAGCTTCTAGTTTTCCTCTTGTACATCGACATGATGAACACTTCACCTCCCCTGGGTACATATATTTTGTATTGGTTTCTCATTGAAAAGGCTGGTAAAGTCCAGTCTTCTTAGCAACATCTACAGAAGAGCCATGATTCTTTTTCAAGTGCTTGTGATACATGGCTAGTTTCAGAAATTTTTTCTTGCACACACAAGTAATCATGTGGATAGTGGCAATATGCCACTTTTTCCAGTGGTTAAGGAATGAAGCAAACGATGTATATAAATGTTTCTGGTTACACGCCAACACTGGGCAAGGTGATGGTCCTTCAGGCCACAAAGGTCGTGTCAGGAAACCTGGGGTTAGCTCACCATTATCCACTGGAATAATATCATCATCAAGCACTTTGAGCTCCTCATCAGACACCATCAATTGTAGTACAGTGGAACTCTGTCAATTGAATAGCCACTTTACCAATAAAAATTATTCAGTTAACAGGAGTATTCAATTAACAATTTAATAGGGATTGTGCCACTTTCCTGCATTCTAGAGATAAACTTAACATTTATTTTATTATATCTTGTTTGACAGAGCTCTGTCAAACAAGATATAACAGATTAAATGCCAGTATTGGATCTACTGAGGCCAAATAGGTCTATAAACAAGGGAAAACGGGGAAGAGTCAGGTTAATTTCTTGAGAAGGTTACAAGATTTTGCACTCAATTAACAGGAGTTTACTCTATAACCTATATTCAATTAACAGGTAAATTTGTACTGGAGGTATGCGAAATGGTTTCGTGTTGCAAAATTATATTCAATTAACAGGGTTATTCAGTTAACCCTTTACCTAACGTAACGGCCAAAACTCTCGCCACCATCCCTTCAGCCCCTATGAAATTTCTTAACCAAATCAGGGAAGAATGATCGGTTCTGATGAGAAATCTTTTTCCCAACAAAAAATGTTTGAAATGTTTTACAAACTTCACATCTGCAAATAATTCCTGGTAAGTGACACAGTAATTTCTTTGATGATTATTCAAGGATTTACTAGCATATGATATGACATGCTCTTGACCATCTTGAACTTGGGATAAAACTTCCCCGATGCCACCCAAACTAGCATCAGTGTCCAAAATGAACACACACTCTTGATGTGGATATGAAAGAACTGGGACAGTTGTGAGGGCTTCTTTTAACTGACAAAAGTATTTCTCATAATTGGAATCCCATTTGAACTGAATATTCTTTCTTGTCAAATTGACAGGTGGGCTTGCTAATGAACTGAAGTTTGGGCAAAATTTCCTACAATAGCTGGCAAAACCAACAAAACTTCTTACATCATGCAAGTTTTCAGGTCTTGGCCACTCCAGTACAATTGCCACTTTCTCTAGATCACATTTAACCCCTTCTGGCATTACTGGATGACCAAGAAAAGAGACATTTTCTTGAAATAATTTACATTTCTTTGGCTTAAGTTTTAGACCTGACTGTCAAAACCTTGTGAACACTTCTCTTAAATTGTTGAGTGCTATTTCAAAATTTGTACCAAAAATAATAACATCGTCAGTGTAACACAAACAACGTTTCCATTGCACACCAGTTAGTACCACTTCCATGAGTCTTTCGAACACTGCTGATGCATTACACAAGCCATAGGGTAGGACTTTAAATTGATGTAACCCTCGGGGTGTAACAAATGGTATTTTGGGTGAGTCCACACAAAACCTGATACTGCCATCAGGCTTTGTGACAAGTAAAATGGATGAGGCCCAAGCGCTATCACCAGGTTCCACTATATCGTCTTCCAACATGATATCCATCTCAGATTCAAATTGTGGAATCTTATGAAAAGGAAGGCACCTACATGGTTGTTGAATGGGTTGACTGTCTCCTGCATCAATGAAATGTTTAGGAAGTCTAGTTTTTCCTAGTTTACCCCACAGACTCGTAAATATATCCCAAAATTCTGAAACTAATTTCCTGCAATTGTGAAACTGTTAAATTGTCAGAACAACCATCTATCAATGGTTCTAGATGTTCTGGTAACTGTAAATCAGTTTTACTTGGAGCACTTTGAAAACCACAACTTTGCTTTACAAACTTAGTCCTCCCTTGTTTTTCTTCTATGGGGAAAGATTTACATTCATTATTGGCTTGGTAGGCCACATCATCAGTTGATACAGAAGTTACTTGACCTTGAAACAGATGTTTCATTAACTTGACAGGTTGGTTTGTGACATTTATAATTGGGACCATCTTACTACTTTTGTTTGAACAGTTTTGGGTATGCAACAACCTTTCTTAATCAAATAATCATAAGGCTCATACAAAATGTCCCCTGTTAGTCTACAGCTATTTTCTAGACAACTTTTAACATGTAACTCTGAATTTGGAGGAATAGTTACAGACTTTCTGAGTGCTAGGCAAGCCAGAAAATAAGCAGACTGTCATCTGCAAAATGAGGTCCCCAGAGGGTGAATTTAGTGATGCTACCCTGCACAGCAGGGTAGCATCACTAAATTTACCCTCTGTGAACCTCAATATGAATCAGGGCCTCAAAACTAAACAGAAAGAGGTACCCAGAGGATAAATTGGGCTACTTTGTGGGATAGCATCATCAAATTCACCCTCTGGGGACCTCATTCTGCAAATGTCAGACTGCTTATTTTCAGGCCTGGTGCTAGGTATGAACAATGTTCTTTGCTTTAGATATATCAATGGGTCTCAATTTAACATTTCTCAATGATGAAAATAACTCAAAAGAAATAAAGCTACATGGTGCACCAGTGTCAATTAACATCTCTGCCATTATTTCTTGCAATAAACATTTTACAAAGAGACAAGAAGACTTCAAACAAGATTTCAATTTATAGGACCGTTGTACATTAGCAGCTTTGACTGGGCTTCCGGTCTCAAGCTCAGTCTCGCTTAGTTTTCCTGTTTTCCAGAAATTTTGGCCTTTAATTCTTGGAGGACATGTATTTCAGGACAGTTTATAATATGATGATCATTTATTGCAAAAGAAACAACTGCCAGATGATCTTGCTCTTGACCCTCTGTGCTGTCCACCTTGACAGCCATTTCTATCCACTCTTGCCTCCCTATGATTATTTTGCTCCACTCCCTCATCCATTTCATCATCCTTTCCAATTTTTTGTTTCTTGAATGTATACAGATTTTCACAAGAAACCTCCTTGGTGTTAGAAGGCTTGGGGAACTGGACTGCCCTACCCATAAATGCTTCATACTCTTCAGCCTGACTGAGAGCAACTTCCAGTGTTGTGGGGTGATAAAACTGGATATGCTTTTTTATCTCATACAAATTTAATCCGTCTTTAAATCTATCTATAACATAAGCCTTCTGAGAAGTGAAAGGCAATGTAGGATATGCCATTGAACAAAGCCTCCACCGAGCATTTCCAAAGTCAGCCAAAGACTCACGAGGTGTCTTTTTCGTGACGTAAATTCAACTCGATATGCAGGCTCACAGCTCTGGGGGATCAAAGTGCTGAGCAAGAAGGCCCTTCAAATCCTTGTAATTTTATAACCCTAATAGCACATGAATCTGTCAAATTTCCTAACATCTTTTGATCTACACCCCTCAGAGACACAGCTAACTGTTGGGCCATTTCAAGTCCAAGAATTCCACTGTGCCACTTGTTCAAATTGTTTTCATTCCATGCTCTTCCCATCAAATATTTCAGGTTCCTTCAATTTTCGAGGTTTAGCTGGAACAACTGCTGGTGGATTACTAAAAGGATCAAACTGTTGACTGATTTCATAATTAGGAAACCTATGAGATGCCAGCTGCTGTGAATTTGAAAATGTTTGAAAATGCTCATGACATGAATCCCTAATAGGACATGGATCTGTAAAAATGTCTTTGGAAGAATGGGGAGCATCCAGATAATAACTAGTCTCTTGAATTCCCTAGTGCTATGCAACAAATTAATATTTGATGGAACTCCAATAGTTTGTAAATTCCTGTCATCATTAATAGATTTTCCACTTCTGTTTTACATTTTCAGTATCAGAATGTTCAGGTAAATTATATAAGTCTTGTGGGGACTGGACAATGAGTCAACATTACAGTGATCCAGCAATGAAGGTGCTATTCTATCACAAATGGGTATTTTGTTGGACCCTGCAGGGGCATTCAGCCCCTGGGACAATAAATCCATTTCCAGGTCTGTCAAATCATCAGTTCTTTTCTTCTCTGTGTCATCACCCCTACACAAATAAGACTTATTAGTCTCCATTATATTGGTGATATAATGCCTGGTGTACCCAGAGGGAAGACATCCAGTGTTCCTAACTGGTCCTTGGAGCTCTTGAGAAGCTTTCACAGCATTGTGGCTTGTGAAACTCTCACTCATGTGAGCCTCACTAACCACAGGCGTGAATCGAGGGGTACATGTTTGGGTGTCCCATGTCATAGCCCTATTTGTTTGCTTAGTGCCCTCTGGCTCTGGTGCATATTTTCTCTCAAAGCTGGAAAATTTAACGTGTGTGATAGGTCTTTGTGATCCAGGAAGTTCTGGAGTCATTATATGAGGTAACCCCTTCTCATCATCACCCTTTGCTACCAAATAGGTATCCATGCTATTTAAAAATATTACGAATATGTATCCAAAGAATGCCAGTTATGTGAGGGATCCCGGACAAGTCCTCAGTGTAAAAAGATCAGGAAGTCTAGTGGTTTCATGTACAGGCCATTCAACTGCTCTTATAAAATCAGTTTCCAATGCATTATAATAAATAGGCTGCAATTTAGCAAATGAATTTATTTGTTTCCCAAAACAAGAAGGATTTGTAAGACAAAAATAAAGACAACATGGTAACTAAGAATGCCAAACAGAAAATGTTTCACCATTTCAGCTTTAAATATTTGCTAAAAATGTTTTACCTTGATAATTCACCAGAGCCGGGGCAAAAGATGAATGAATAAGACCTAAAAGAAAAGGTATAACATGGGATAAGTATTGAGCTGTGGTGATGAGAAAAACATTTAATAGAGCTAAAATAATTTAAGTGGACAGACTCCAGGATGGCCTAATAGTACATCAGTCAAGCTAACAAACTATTTGGGGAGCTGCTGAGGCATCTATCCACTCCTATAAACCATAAAACAGGGAATGAATAATAACCCCTCCATCAAAAAAATGCACCAAACACATTTCTTATCTGAAACGGATCTAGAACGTTGAGTTGGAAATGGAGACAATCTTACTCTGTTACACATTTCACAACCTTACACCTTCAGCATTTTTTTACCTAAGTTGTGCATTGCTACCACAGCATTTTTCTCTTGTCTTGGTGGGTTGGGGGCAGCCAATGCTATTCAATACTAGGGCTCTGAGAACAATCTTCATGGTCTTCTGGATTAACGGTTCACTGTACATGTGCTGCGCTATATATAATCTGATAATTTAGAGACAGGAGAAGGTACTTGCACTTTAAACTTTTATTAAAACTAATATTTGGAAAAAGCCCAACTGTTTATAGTGTTTAATACTTGAATATTTTTGTCTAAAAAAAACAAAACTGAAACTGGAGTTAAAAAATACGAGTAGAAACCGAAACCGTGGAAAAATTTCATAACCTTCTAACACTAACTAAAACCCAGGTGAGTATGAGAGTATAGCAGGAAGACTCATTTGAGGAATGAGTCATTTTGGGGGACTCCTAGTTTTCTCAGTGGCAGCGAGTCATTCGTAGAGTAGCTCTTTTGAGCTGCTTATCGATGACTCAATAGTAAGAGTCATATGAGGATGTATGAAACTTGTCAACATCGATCAAGTCTATTGTCAAAACCTAATCACGAAGACCACTGGGAGTACCACTGCTTTGTCTCATGTTCTTTTAGGACGAGTATGGAAATGTTAACTGCAAGAACCTTTGGGAGCATTTACTATGTAATGCTTGAGTGAAATAACTACGACTCCATGCAGATGTATGTAAGGGATTATTGTGGATTGAATGGGCCCCTCTCAGCAAAGTGATCAGAAAAACTCATCAGTGTCAGGAAAGGGATTGAGGAATTTGATCACTTTCAGAAAAGTGTCCAAAAAAATCAATCATATTACAGGGCTCGTGAGAGCCAACATGGATCTTTGGGTATGACCCTGCAACCCTATACCAGAAGCCTTGCATAAGGGGGTTTTATTTACTACTTCCACTTGACACTCGACCAGATGAGTCTGTCTCAAAGACCCGATTAAGAGTGTAACTGTCTACACTTGTTTGTCTCACAGCTCTACACCATCAGCCTTAGCCTTCTCTAACCCCACAACCCAGCATACTTAATGCATAAGTCCTGCACAAGAGACCATAGCCTCCTTATTTTCTCGAATGCTCCAGAGGTCCTATACCAGAAGCCCTGCCCAAGAGACCCTAACAATAAACATCCTGCACTTGGACCAAACCTGCCATCACAAGCTGTTCCATGGATGCCGTACCAGGCAAAGTCATCAAACTGACCATTCTTTAAAGAACTTGGCCAAGGGACTGTACTCCCACTCCATATAAGCCCATTGGGGTAATGTAATTCTTTACAGCACCACATGCTCTTTAGTTTTTGAGGATGCTGGAAACATTTGTTACACTGAAAAAACATTCCTATACACAGAACTGGAGAAATATTTTCCACCTCGAGACAACCACCAATTTAAGTTGTAATAACAGTTTAGCTAAGTTGTTATAACAATTTGCTAAAATATAATTACAATATAACTAAGTTGTAATATTCCCATTGGTATAATTTTTATTAAATTTCATTTTGTTTTAATGTTTTGCAAATTGTCACAAGTGGGAAAATGAGAGGAAACATTCAGGCAGTCATTGAACATTGTTGCTGGGAAGATGGAAAATAAGATGTTTTTTGTTTTTTTTGAAGATGGACTTCAAATATTCAAATACAAAAAAAAAAATCAAAAAAATAAGGTCCCACAAAGTAGATCTTTTGTTTCTGAGGCCATTTTTTTGTAAAATTGTATGTGGGTGGGCAGTTTTTAGCTCACCTGACTTTCAGTCAGGAGAGCTATAGTGATCACTCACCGTCCGTCGTCCGTCGTCCGTCATCCGTCGTCTGGCGTCCATCGTCCGTCGTCCGTCGTCCGTGAACATGGTGTTTGCGTCTTCTCCTCCCAAACCGCTGAACCAATTTAATTGATATTTGAGATAATAGTTTGTTATGACATCGCAATTTGATTTTGTTCAAATCAAGTTGCCTCGCCCGTGGGTAGGGCCACACCCAAAAAGTATGCTGAAATCTTAAAAAATCTTCTTCTCATGAACCAGCAGTAGCAGAGACTTGATATTTGGTGTGCAGCTTCCTTTTGAGGTGTAGACTCAGATTTGTTCAAGAGAAGTTTGTGGGGCTATACTTGGCGTCGTTATGGGAGGGGCAAAATTTTTGGCCCCGCCCAAAATTTCTATTTTCCAAACCGAGAGTCTGATTTGAACCAAATTTTATGTGAGGGCTTATTGGGTCATGAGTACTTGATTTATGCAAAAAAAAAATTTCCCGCAGCCCCGTGGGAACCGCAGGAGCTAAAAATAGAAAAAATTTAAAACGCCCATATCTCCAAAACTGCACGGCACTGAGAATTTTTATTTGGTGTGCAGCTTCCTTAGGACCAACAGAAAGGATTGGTAAAAAAAAATTGCCATCGGTTTTATCATAGGGTACAGTTTCGGGACTTTGAAAAAGTGCTGAGTCAGCACTTTTTAACACTGTAGGCAATGGGAAAAACATTAAAAAATCTTCTTCTCCAGATCCAGCAGGCAGAATCTTTTGATATTTGGTATGCAACATTGTAGGGTGGATCTGATTCAAGTTTGTTCAAATCGGCCCCCTGGGTTCATATTTGGGCTCAGTATAGGAGCCCGATTTCGAACTTAGTGCATTTCAGGCAAATTTCTTAAAAAATCTTCTTCTCCAGATCCAGCAGGCAGAATCTTTTGATATTTGGTATGCAACATTGTGGGGTGGATCTGATTCAAGTTTGTTCAAATCGGCCCCCTGGGTTTATATTTGGGCTCAGTATAGGAGCCCAAGTTTGAACTTACTGCATTTCAGGCAAATTTCTTTGAAAATCTTCTTCTCCAGATCCAGCAGGCAGAATCTTTTGATATTTGGTATGCAACATTGTAGGGTGGATCTGATTCAAGTTTGTTCAAATCGGCTCCCTAGATTTATATTTGGGCTCACTATAGGAGCTTGAATTCGAACTTAGTGCATTTCAGGCAAATTTCTTAAAAAATCTTCTTCTCCAGATCCAGCAGGCAGAATCTTTTGATATTTGGTATGCAACGTTGCGGGGTGGATCTGATTCAAGTTTGTTCAAATCGGCCCCCTGGATTCATATTTGGGCTTACTATAGAAGCCCGAATTCAAACTTAGTGCATTTCAGGCAAATTTCTTAAAAAATCTTCTTCTCCAGATCCAGCAGGCAGAATCTTTTCATATTTGGTAGGCAACATTGTGGGGTGGATCTGATTCAAGTTTGTCAACTCGGCCCCCTGGGTTAATATTTGGGCTCAGTATAGGAGCCCGATTTCGAACTTAGTGCATTTAGGCAAATTTCTTAAAAAATCTTCTTCTCCAGATCCAGCAGGCAGAATCTTTTGATATTTGGTATGCAACATTGTGGGGTGGATCTGATTCAAGTTTGTTCAAATCGGCTTCCTAGATTCATATTTGGGCTCACTATAGAAGCTCGAATTTGAACTTAGTGCATTTCATGCAAATTTCTTAAAAAATCTTCTTCTCCAGATCCAGCAGGCAGAATCTTTTCATATTTAGTAAGCAACATTGTGGGGTGGATCTGATTCAAGTTTGTTCAAATCGGCCCCCTGGGTTTTTATTTGGGCACAGTATAGGAGCCCAAATTTGAACTTAGTGCATTTCAAGCAAATTTATTAAAAAATCTTCTTCTCCAGATCCAGCAGGCAGAATCTTTTGATATTCGGTATGCAACATTGTGGGGTGGATCTGATTCAAGTTTGTTCAAATCGGCTTCCTAGATTCATATTTGGGCTCACTATAGAAGCTCGAATTCGAACTTAGTGCATTTCAGGCAAATTTCTTAAAAAATTTTTTTCTCCAGATCCAGCAGGCAGAATCTTTTGATATTTGGTATGCAACATTGTGGGATGGATCTGATGCAAATTTGTTCAAATCGGCTCCCTAGATTCATATTTGGGCTTACTATAGAAGCTCGAATTCGAACTTAATGCATTTCAGGCAAATTTCTTAAAAAATCATCTTCTCCAGATCCAGAAGACAGAATCTTTTGATATTTGGTATGCAACATTGCGGGGTGGATCTGATTCAAGTTTGTTCAAATCGGGCCCCTGGGTTCATATTTGGGCTCACTATAGAAGCTCGAAGTCAAACTTAGTGCATTTCGGGCAAATTTCTTCAAAAATCTTCTTCTCCAGATCCAGCAGGCAGAATCTTTTGATATTTGGTATGCAACATTGCGGGGTGGATTTGATTCAAGTTTGTTCAAATCGGCCCCCTGGATTCATATTTGGGCTTAATATAGAAGCCTGAATTCGGACTTAGTGCATTTCGGGCAAATTTATTATAAAATCTTCTTCTCCAGATCCAGCAGGCAGAATCTTTTGATATTTGGTATGCAACATTGTGGGGTGGATCTGATTCAAGTTTGTTCAAATCGGCTTCCTAGATTCATATTTGGGCTCACTATAGAAGCTCGAATTCGAACTTAGTGCATTTCATGCAAATTTCTTAAAAAATCTTCTTCTCCAGATCCAGCAGGCAGAATCTTTTCATATTTAGTAAGCAACATTGTGGGGTGGATCTGATTCAAGTTTGTTCAAATCGGCCCCCTGGGTTTATATTTGGGCTCAGTATAGGAGCCCAAATTTGAACTTAGTGCATTTCAAGCAAATTTATTAAAAAATCTTCTTCTCCAGATCCAGCAGGCAGAATCTTTTGATATTCGGTATGCAACATTGTGGGGTGGATCTGATTCAAGTTTGTTCAAATCGGCTTCCTAGATTCATATTTGGGCTCACTATAGAAGCTCGAATTCGAACTTAGTGCATTTCAGGCAAATTTCTTAAAAAAAATTTTTCTCCAGATCCAGCAGGCAGAATCTTTTGATATTTGGTATGCAACATTGTGGGATGGATCTGATGCAAATTTGTTCAAATCGGCTCCCTAGATTCATATTTGGGCTTACTATAGAAGCTCGAATTCGAACTTAATGCATTTCAGGCAAATTTCTTAAAAAATCATCTTCTCCAGATCCAGCAGGCAGAATCTTTTGATATTTGGTATGCAACATTGCGGGGTGGATCTGATTCAAGTTTGTTCAAATCGGGCCCCTGGATTCATATTTGGGCTCACTATAGAAGCTCGAAGTCAAACTTAGTGCATTTCGGGCAAATTTCTTCAAAAATCTTCTTCTCCAGATCCAGCAGGCAGAATCTTTTGATATTTGGTATGCAACATTGCGGGGTGGATTTGATTCAAGTTTGTTCAAATCGGCCCCCTGGATTCATATTTGGGCTTAATATAGAAGCCTGAATTCGGACTTAGTGCATTTCGGGCAAATTTATTAAAAAATCTTCTTCTCCAGATCCAGCAGGCAGAATCTTTTGATATTTGGTATGCAACATTGTGGGGTGGATCTGATTCAAGTTTGTTCAAATCGGCTTCCTAGATTCATATTTGGGCTCACTATAGAAGCTCGAATTCGAACTTATTGCATTTCAGGCAAATTTCTTAAAAAATCTTCTTCTCCAGATCCAGCTTCAGAATCTTTTCATATTTGGTAAGCAACATTGTGGGGTGGATCTGATTCAAGTTTGTTCAAATCGGCCCCCTGGGTTTATATTTGGGCTCCGTACAGGAGCCCAAATTTTAACTTAGTGCATTTCAGGCATATTTCTTAAAGAATCTTCTTCTCCAGATCCAGCAGGCAGAATCTTTTGATATTTGGTATGCAACATTGTGGGGTGGATCTGATTCAAGTTTGTTCAAATCGGCCCCCTGGGTTTATATTTGGGCTCAGTATAGGAGCCCAAATTTGAACTTAGTGCATTTCAGGCAAATTTCTTTGAAAATCTTCTTCTCAATATCCAGCAGGCAGAATCATCTGATATTGGGTATGCACCATGCTTAGGGGGGTGAGATTCAAGTTTGTTCAAGCCAAGTCCCTGGGTTCATATTTGGGCTCACTGTGGTAGCCCGAATTATAACTTAGTTCAAAATGAGGAATTTTCTTTAAAAATCTTCTTCAGATCCAGCAGTCGGAATGTTTTGATATTTGGTATGCAGCATCCTTAGGGGGTGAGATTCAAGTTTGTTCAGGCCATGTCCCTAGGTCCATATTTGGACTCACTGTGGGAGCTCAAATTGTAACTTAGTTCAAAATGAGGACTTTTCTTTAAAAATCTTCTTCTTCAGATCCAGCAGTTGGAATGTTTTGATATTTGGTGTGCAGCATCCTTAGGGGGGTGAGATTCAAGTTTGTTAAAGCCAAGTCCCTGGGTTCATATATGGGCTCCCTGTGGGAGCCTGAATTATAACTTAGTTCAATATGAGGAATATTCTTTAAAAAATCTTTTTTTTTTTAGATCCACTGGTCAGAATCTTTGGATATTTGGTATAAGCTTTTCTTAGGAGGAGCAGATGCAACTTGTTGAAATCAATTCTCTGGGTTGATATAAATTTAGGCTACCATGTCAGGTGAGCGCCCTCAGGCCCCTTGGGGCCTCTTGTTTCTTTTATTTTTTTTATTTTTGTAATTATTTCCTTGCAATCAAAAGTTCATATTCTTGGTTTGTTTTATGTTTTAGACCTTATAATCTACAATATAGCATTGGTGGTGGTGTATTTTGTCCCTTGGAGTACATGAATACTAAAGCATTGCAAAGCCTTGTTGCACTCAAGGAACAAATTTATCAATTTTATTAACCTGGGTAACATATCCGATAAACCATTTAATTATTATTTAAAGCTCAGGGCGAGCTTTACTAATCACTTTCCATCCATCTGTCCATCCATCCATCCATCTGGCATTAACTTTACATTATCAATTTCTTCTCATAAACCACTGGGCTGAATTAAATCAAAATTGATGTGCATGTTCCTTATCATATGTCAATTCAAGTTTGTTCAAATAAAGTTTTTTTTTTCTTCTATTTTTCATTCAGATCTTAGATTTTCAATTACATTCAACGGCATATTTCATGAAATAATTTTACGAAGTGGTTTTATACATGACACAGAAAGAAAAGTAACAAAGTTTGTTATTCATTCATAGTGATATGAAGTATCATTTGTAGCTGCACTGTGTTGCAGGAAGCTGCTGTCTGAGATTTGGTATGGGATCAAGGTGGTACATGCGTATCGATTTACATACATGCACAAAGATGTGACTACATCGGTGCATGAAAGTCATTTTATATAAAATCTGGTGTCGCAGCCACTGCACTCTCACAAAAATTGTAAGAATGGTTGAGTTGCTGTCTGTACTGATCTGTGTAATGACCTCTGTAGGTTGATAGTCTGTTCTGTGTGGGGACTTGAGCGAGACACCTTTTACCATGAACCACCAAAACATGAACAGACTGAGTCATTGTATTCAACAACTAATTACATGCATTCACTGTTCACCTTACAGTTTATCTGAAATGGCGTGAAATTACCAGTAAAGTAGACTTTTACCCATCATAATGGTTAAAACCGTTCAGAACCATAAGCAAAAGACAATCTGCAGTTTCATTATTTTTAGCTCACCTGACTGAAAGTCAGGCTGAGCTATTCTGATCACTTTTCGTCCGTCGTCTGTCGTCCGTCGTGAAGATGGTGTTTGGGCCTTTTTCTCCCAAACCACTGGCCGCATATTAATGAAATTTCAGGTGAGTAGGGGTTATATAACGGCATTTTGATTTTTTGTCAAATTAGGTTTTGGCTCTTATTGAGCAGAGGGATGGGGGCAACAATGCTCCAATTCTTAAAAAATCTTCTTCTCAAGAACCAGCAATAGCAGAGACTTGATACTTGGTATGCGACTTCCTTTTGAGGTGTAGACTCAAGTTTGTTCAGGAGAAGTTTAAGGGGCTATATTTGACGATGTTAAAGGAGGGGCAAAAATTTTGGCCCCGTCCCAAATTTTTTATTTTCCAAACCTTTAGGCCAATTTGAACCAAATTTTACGTGAGTGCTTATTGGGTCATAAGTACCTAATTTATGCTGAATTTTTTTTTCCATAGCCCCATGGGAATCACAGGAGCTAAAAATAGAAAAAAATTAAAACGCCTGTATCTCCAAAACTGCACAGCAGTGAGAATTTTTATTTGGTGTGAAGCTTCCTTGGGATCAACAGAAAGGATTGGTAAAAAAAAAATTGCCATTGATTTTATCATAGGGTACAGCTTCGGGACTTTGAAAAAGTGCTGAGTCAGCACTTTTTAACACAGTAATGGGAAAAACATTAAAAAATCCTCTTCTCCAGATCCAGCAGGCAGAATCTTTTGATATTTGGTATGCAACATTGTAGGGTGGATCTGATTCAAGTTTGTTCAAATTGGCCCCCTGGGTTCATATTTGGGCTCAGTATAGGAGCCCGATTTCAAACTTAGTGCATTTCAGGCAAATTTCTTTAAAAATCTTCTTCTCCAGATCCAGCAGGCCATATCTTTTGATATTTGGTATGCAACATTGTGGGATGGATCTGATTCAAGTTTGTTCAAATCGGCCCCTTCGATTCATATTTGGGCTCACTATAAAAGCCCGAATTCGAACTTAGTGCATTTGAGGCAAATTTCTTCAAAAATCTTCTTCTCCAGATCCAGCAGGCAGAATCTTTTGATATTCGGTATGCAACATTGTGGGGTGGATCTGATTCAAGTTTATTCAAATCGGCCCCCTGGGTTCATATTTAGGCTCACTATAGAAGCTCGAATTGGAACTTAGTGCATTTCAGGCAAATTTCTTTAAAAATCTTCTTCTCCAGATCCAGCAGGCAGAATCTTTTGATATTTGGTATGCAACCTTGTGGGGTGGATCTGATTCAAGTTTGTTCAAATTGGCCCCCTGGGTTCATATTTGGGCTCACTATAGAAGCTTGAATTGGAACTTAGTGCATTTCAGGCAAATTTCTTAAAAAATCTTCTTCTCCAGATCCAGCAGGCAGAATCTTTTGATATTTGGTATGCAACATTGTGGGGTGGATCTGATTCAAGTTTGTTCAAATCAGCCCCCTGGGTTCTAATTTGGGCTCAGTATAGGAGCCCAAATTTGAACTTAGTGCATTTCAGTCAAATTTCTTTGAAAATCTTCTTCTCAAGATCCAGCAGGCAGAATCTTTTGATATTGGATATGCACCATGCTAGGGGGCTGAGATTCAAGTTTGTTCAAGCCAAGTCCCTTGGTTCACATTTAGGCTCACTATGGGAGCCCGAATGACAACTTAGTTCAAAATGAGGAATTTTCTTTAAAAATTTTCGTCAGATCCAGCAGATGAATGCTTTTGATATTTTTTATGCAGCATCCTTAGGGGGTAAGATTCAGGTTTGTTCAAACCATGTCCCTAGGTCCATATTTGGGTTCATTGTGGGAGCTTGAATTGTAACTTAGTTCAAAATAAGGAATTTTCTTTAAAAATCTTCTTCTTCAGATCCAGCAGTCGGAATGTTTTGATATTTGGTGTGCAGCATCCTTAGGGGGGTGAAATTCAGGTTTGTTAAAGCCAAGTCCCTGGGTTCATATATGGGCTTCCTGTGAGAGCCCGAATTATAACTTAGTTCAGTATGAGGAATATTCTTTAAAGTCATTTTTTTAGATCCACTGGTCAGAATCTTTGGATATTTGGTAGGAGGCTTTTCTTAGGAGGAGCAGATGCAACTTGTTGAAATCAAATCTCTGGGTTGATATTTAGGCTACCATGTCAGGTGAGCACCCTCAGGCGCCCTGGGGCCTCTTGTTTCAAATACTTCCCTCCCAAAACACAGCTCATAACACATCACAGGGGCGAGCTCATCGTTGTCGCTGCACCGATGGGACAGAGGCTGTGGCCTGGAAGGAAAAATTTGAAAAAATTTGTCGTTTTGTGCAGGCAGCAACATATTATCAAAATGTTGTTTTAGGTAAAGGGTCAGTGTGTTTCAACCTAAGCAACGCACAGTGCTCATCCAGACTGTAACGTCGCTACTAGTAACATATAAACATTTCATGGTGTTATAAGTGCCGATCACAATCTGCGTTGCCACCACATTATCGTGACAAAACAGTATGTATAAATAGAATGATTTTATTTTGTAATACAACATGTATACAAATACAAACTAAAAGCAACAACATACAATTATTTCAAATACAAGGATGCACTACAGGGAGATGGCATAACCACTAGGGCTGTCTTCCCGCCATTCCCAATAAAAACAAAGATGTAAAATGTGAGACAATCCTGACAACGGCTTTGTTAATGAAGTGAAAAATGAATGGATTAATTTTTAAAATGGTTCTTTCCATATAAATAAAAAGAATTTTTTATCGTTTTTAGAAAATGAAACAATTTAGTGGTAGTTAATAGATAAGGATGAGATTACAGAGCTAGGACCTACAGTCGGGGCAAACTGGATTATTACACCTGACGCAAAAAGAGTACGAATTCAAGAATTGCTCCATTAGAGAATTTTTGAATGATGATCTGGAAGAGTTTTGAATCGATGGTTCTAATGAATTCCACATCCTAGGGAAAGTATGAATTGGAAAGTTTGAGGAGAACTGAGTTTTGAATTCGTATACAAAATTTGGTGGACAATTTTGAAATGCAAACTTTGTAAACATGTATCGTCCGTGATTGTAAATGGGATTTTATATATAAAAATTCCAATCATCTGAGTGCAGATTTATATCGAAGTCCTCATTCCATTTATTCTGCATATGAATGAAGGGTGTTGTGTGCAATTCTGAAAATTTAAAATAAAAGGCTCAGAAGACTTTATTAGTAGATTTTAACATCTCAGCGTTTCTGTGCTTTATATCATTCAGAGATTTATTAGATCTGGTCACCATTTTCCAAGCTTTGGGTAATGCATTTATAATACCCTGAAAATACTGTAAATGGGGTATTGATGTTGTACTTGTTGGAGAAGTCAGAGAAGGTTAGGAGGCCGTTGTCAAAATCTTCTTCTTCAGATCCACCAGTCAGAATACTTTCACATTTGATATACAACATATCTAGGGGGGGGGGGGGGGGGGGGGGTTTGTCAGATTCAAGTTTGTTCAAATCGGGTCTCTCGGTTAATATTTGGGCTATCTATTGGAGCCTGAATGTAAATTAGTGCAATATGAGGAAATTTCTTTAAAAATCTTCTTTTTCAGAGACCCCAGTCAGAATCCTTTCATATTTGGTATACAACATCTCTAGGGGAGGGGGGGTGAGGTGGGAGCAGATTCCAGTTTGTTCAATGTGGGCCTCTGGGTTAATATTTGGGTTCTCCAGTGGAACCCAGAGTTTAACTTAGTGCAATATGATGAAATTTCTTAAAAAATCTTCTTCAGATCCACCACTAAGAATGTTTTCATATTTGGTAAACAACATCTCATGGGGGGGGGGGGGGGGGGGGGGGGGGGGGGGTGTCAGATTCAAGTTTGTACAAATTGGGCCCCTGGGTTAATATTTGGGCTCTCTATTCGAGTCTGAATTTTAACTTAATGCAATATGAGGAAAAATTTCTTTAATAATCTTCCTCTTCGCATCCACCAGTCAGAATGCTTCCATATTTCGTATACAACATTTCTGAGGGGTGGGAGGGTGGGGTGGAGATTCAAGTTTGTTCAACTCGACTCCTGGGTTAATATTTGGGCGCTCTATTGGAACCCAAAGTTTAACTTAGTGCAATATGAGGGGATTTCTTTTAAAATCTTCTTTGGATCCACCAGTCAGAATGCTTTCATATTTGGTATACGACATCTCTAGGGGGTCAGATTAAAGTTTGTTCAAATCAAGTTCCTTGGTTAATATTTGGGCTTCCTATGGGAGCCTGAATTTTAACTTAGTGCAATATGAGGAAACTTATTTAAAGATCTTCTTCTTCAGATTTACCACTAAGAATGCTTTCATATCTGGTATACAACATTTCCAGGGAGGTCAGATTCAAGTTTGTTCAAAAATGGGTCCCTGGGTTACTATTTGGGCTCTCTATTGTAGCCCCAAGTTTAACTTAGTGCAATATGAGGGAATGTCTTTAAAAATCTTCTGCAGATCCACAAGTCAGAATGCTTTCATATTTGGTATGCAACATCTCTAGGAGGGTCAGATTCAATTTTGTTCAACTCGGACTCACAGGTTAATATTTGGGCTCTCTATTGGAACCCAAAGTTTATATATTAGTGCAATATGAGGGGATTTCTTTTAAAAATATTTTTCAGATCCACCAGGCAGAACGCTTTCATATTTGATAGACAACATCTCTAGGGGGTCAGATTAAAGTTCAAATTGAGTCCCTGCGTTAATATTTGGGCTTCCTATGAGGCCACTTGTTTTATTTTTATAATTATTTCTTTGCCATCAAAAGTTCATGTTCTTGGTTTATTTTATGTTTTAGGCCTCATAATCTACAGAATAGCATGGGTGGTTGTGTATTTCTTCCCTTGAGTGCAAGAAGGCAATATTTATCAATTTTATTAACTTGGGTCAAATATCAGTAATTTCAGTCATAAACAATTTAATTTCTATTTTTAGCTCACCTGAATGCAAGTCAGTGGGGGGCTATTGCCATCACTTTTTGTCCATCGTCTGTTAAACTTTTACAAACATGATTTCTTCACAACCACTAGGCCAAATTCAAACATATATTGCACAGACCATCTATGGAGTATACCCTTTCTATTTTGATCAAATGAAGCAGCTGCCATATTCAGGCTCCGGTTAATGTCCCAAAAGCTTAAAAACCTTAAAAAATATTCTTCTCACGAACCACCAGATGGAATTCATTGATATTTGATAAGGAACTTTCTTTGGTGAAGAAAATTAACTTTTGTTCAAGGGAAGCTGATAGGTCAGTATTTGGTCTCTCTGTGGGGGCATATCCATTTTGAACTCAAAATATCTATTTCAAGAACCGGTGGGTCAGTTTCAACCAAATTTGGCATGTAGTTTGTCCTAAGTAATTGAATGATGCCCCCCCCCCCCCACCCCCCTCCACAAATTTTTTTTTCACAGCCCTGTGGCAACCCCTGGGGCTAAAAACAGAAAAAAATTCAAAAGCCCATATATCCCAAACCACAAGGTACAGAGAACTGTTATTTGGTATGAAGCATCCTTAGGATCAGTAGAAGGGTTTGGTTAAAAAAAATTGCCACTCGTTCTCTCAGGGTATCCGGTAGAGAGCATTCAAAAAATGATGAGTCACCATTTTTTTTGTTGTTCTTATCAAAACAGTTTCCTGTCAAACACACATTCTAATCTGTTATTGTTATCAGAAAATGGAATAGTTCTGAAAATTTGATCAAACCCTTTAAATGCTGTGGACATATATGTTTTTTCTGGTTCCTTGGAAAAACAATGATCTGATTCCTGCTATGTGGGTTCCAAAGATGTATTGATGCTATCCACAAACACTTTCAGTACTATGCACATATATGTTTTTTCTGGTTCCTTGGAAAAAAATTGATCTGATTCCTGTATGAATATCTTTAATTTAACCCTCTCATGACTTCGGTGTTTTTTTCCAAAGATTGTATTTTATGGTGAACCCTTTTCAATGCTGTACATATATGTGTTTTTTTCTGTTTTCTTGGAAACATTTATCTGATTCCTGTATGGATGTCTTTAATTTAATTTAACCCTCTCAAGACTTCAGTGTGTGTTTCAAAGATTTTATTAATGCCTTGGTCAAACCTTTTCAGTGCTATGCACATATATGTTTTTTCTGGTTTCTTGGAAAAAAATTTCTAATTCCTGTATGAATATCTTTAATTTAGCCCTCCCAAGGCTTCAGTGTGGGTTCCAAAGATTTTGTTTCATGTAATACTGTTAATGAAAACCTATTTATGATTTCTTTTTACCCCCCTCCCCAAAATAAGCCATAAATTCTCTTACTGTTTTGTTTGTTTTTGATGCTTTAACCATTTTCACACAGACTTGAGTTGTGGCAGTAAAATTCTGTTTCTCGAGTTTTAACTCTTTCTTCATTCAATTCATTCATTTATGGTACAGACCATCTTTGGAGTAAACCTTTTCTCCTTTGTTCAAATGAAGCTGCTGTCATCTACAGGCTGGTGGAATTTACTCTTCTGATTTTCACCCCAATTACTATATCCCTTAGGGTGGGGTTAATGCTCCATAAGCCTAATATGCTTTTAAAATCCGCTTTTTATAAGCCACATGCAATAATGCTTAGATTTCTTGTTTGAAACTTACTTTAGTGATGCAGATTCAAAGCAACTCACTTAGTCAAAATGTGGGCTCCCAAATTTTGGGCTACACTCAGAATTTCTATTTTCAGATTCAGTGGGCAGATGTGAACCACATTTGTCATGTAGTATATAACTGGGTCATAAGTATTTCATGTATGCCGGAATTTTTCTTTTTCTTTGGAGAAGGGGGGTAGAGAGAACCACAGTAATTGAGAACCAAAATTCCGTTCGGTTGTTGTTTTTTAATACTTCACAGAAAAGAGCTTGCTTGAAAGCTTTCCTAGGACCAGCAGATTTTTACTTTTTTATGCCTTGTGAGATAAAAAATATGCATACTATGTTAAAAAAGTAATAAATAACTGAACATTTTGTCATGTGATTCATTTCCTATATTTTTCTGAATTAGAGTTATTAGCTATTGCAGATACATGGGAAGCAAAGTCAACTGTTTAACATACTTTTCTGAATTTCCAGACCACTCCATTACACCTTGCTTCAGAGTGGGGGCATGAGAGGATGGTGAATGTGCTTTTAAAAGCAGGTGCCAATGTCAGTCAGAGAAATATTGGTGGTTTCAATTGTTTGGATCTTGCAATTGAAAACAACAGAAAGTATGTATTACTTTTGGATGGTTTTGTTTTAATGCTTAACCTAACGTTGCTGGAGGAAACTCTTGCAGAAATTTGAATGACTGAGAATTTTCACTTTTGCCTGAAAAACATAGCTGTGGTCCTTCATTGGAACAAACTTGTTCAGGTCAATTTTACTGAAAATAGCTCTGTGGTTTCTAGTTGATAGTATCTTTATTTTTATCACAGCTCAACCATACCTGCAAAGAGTAATCGCATATGAAAAGAGAAGAAACCTAATGATTTTGAGGTAGGGTATGGTACCATTAACTGGTTGAGTGCTAGGTTATTTTGGAGGTCTGAATTTGTTATTCAAAATTTGTTTTATAACAAATTTTTGCCTGTGGGCACTCTCCAATAATTTTTAATAAAACAAATTTGTATACACATAATATTATTTGCGTTTGACTGAATATGAAACATGAGCAATGAAAATGTTGGCTTTTGCTCAGGTACCCTCATTTTTCTGAAAGCCCTGATAGTGGCTTCTAGCACTCAACCATTTAATATAATAGAACATGAGTCGAAGTTCATCAAACCGTTACTTCAAATAGAACTTGTTTAGAAATTAGTTTCTGGGCAGTAATGTTTGTTCCACATAGTGCATGTCCACCAGACTTACAGCTTTGTACCCTCATAAAAATAGAACACTTTTGATTTTTCAAGTTTGTTGGCCAAATGTCAAGGTCACTATCTCTAAATATAGCACCATGGGCGCAGATCATGGGGGGGACGGGGGGACGTGTCCCCCCCCCCAGATCTCATCAAGGGGGGGGACATGGTATGCCATGTCCCCCCCACCACTGGGGGGACATGGTATGACATGTCCCCCACCATGCTCCCCCACTGCTGCACCCTCTCATCAATTTTAATGCGAGACTCATTTCTGATACACGTTCAACTAGTCCAAACTTGGACCCACAGTTCGTAATATAATTTTGGGGTTGGTACGGCCTGTACTGTAGCCGTATCAACCACAAAAATTATATTACGGACTATGTCTGTGGGTCCATGTTTGGACTGACGTAACGTTCAACGAACAGTTGTTCAACACTGCGCCTTCAAATAAGTTGTTACTCAGCCAGACACAGCTGTGGGTTGCACGAATGCATAAGCAGCATAACTATTTGATATCGGAATATCAATGTTGCAGACAGAATTCTTATGCAGAGAGAGTAATAGGCCGGTACTGAGCTCATGAAAATGTGCAAGACAGTATCGTCTGCTTTGTTTACATTTTGAAAACGAAATTTATCGATCGAATTCATTCAATTCATGCGACTTGTTGATGACGTATGTGTCGGGCTGTTATTGGATCTGTTAATCCATTAACGGGCCCGACACATACGTCGTCGCTCCATCTGTTGGGCCCTTATGCTAATCCACCGCACAGTTGAATTGTGTTAATCTAATAGGGAATGCTCGGTAAAGCGGGAACAATTATGGTTAAGCATTTTGACAAAATTACAACAGGCTGTTGAAAAACATATTTTTTTCTACTAAATAATTAAGAGAAATTATACCCCAGAGGCCACCAGAATGCACCATTTGAAAGCGCAATTTAAAAATTTTCTTGGGGAGAGAACCCCCCCAAACCCCCCTCTGCCGGCTCGTGCCTGCGGCACTCGCTGCAGATGCCTTCGGCATCTGCCCGTCCCCCCCACTTTTTGGAAGAGATCTGCGCCCATGTATAGCACTAATCATTTTCTGTATGATAACATTAGTTCTAGGTATCACAACTCATCCGAACATTCAGAAACTAATCACATGTAGAAAGACAAGAACCTGAATATTTTTGAAGTCAGGAGCAATAAGATTAAGGATCATGGGAGTATTAATATAAATAGAACATCATTAATATCACAACTTAACTTGTGGATCTGTGAGTTGCAGGCTTGATGGGTCTTCTGAAAAGTGGAGATAGGACATGGTTTCTGCTAGGGTGACCTGTGATCCCCTGAACGACCCCATTTCCCTCGCCCTAAATTCCCCTAAACGTGCATTCCATAGTTGATATAAATTGCTACAAGAAGTTTGACATCAGGGAAAATGCGAAATAAAACTCATGCTACCAACGCAATGCAATCGATGGTAATAATCATGGGTTACACCAAACAGAAGCAGGAAATGCAGTGTAAAAAAAAAATTACTTCTGCAATCTGCATATGCTTTCATAAAAAGTTATTTAACCCCAAGGGTGTAGATACGGGAGTCAGGAGTGGTTGTCTGGAGAGGGGGGACTCAAATAGTTAGTTGCAAAGATGCCATTTGAGATGGATAATTTATGATTTAACCATCGTATCAAATTCGTTTTTCATTTCCATTCACGGGATTGACGTATTGCCTGACATGAAAATAAGTGAAGAGGGATAGTGTTTCAGAAAGCAACTGCCTAAAATCAAGGAGAGGCTGAGAACTTTAGAACACACCTTTTACTTTCAGAAAGTCATATACCCATTTCACAAGCTAACTTGGCAAGTTGACAGTTGACATTTGTGTACTAGAAAGGAGCTAACACCAAATCCCAGAATCATTGATTTACATTGCACTATTATGCAGATTATCAACAAGAGTTTGACCTGATTTACATGTCCATTCTTTTCGTTTGCATTGAGTTATCATTATCAGATAGTATTCACTGAATTCAAAGAATTCCCATTACTTTGAAAAACAATAAAACACAGCCATGTGTATGTGCAGCTAACTTTTTATTAATATTAATTTAACCCTTTCTCTGGAATGCTGGGTTTCCCAACATTAACAGAGAACTGAGTGAATTGATGCTTTTCTCCTACCTTGACACCAAGCTGCTTTGCAGGTGTCACAGTCCATTGTTTTTATGTGTACCCATACTATGTATGGTACACATAATGCCGCCATCTGGGGTGGCCCTCCGTCATTTGTCCATCCTTTGTCTGTCTGTTTGTCTGTCTGTCCATCCGTCCATCCATCTGTCGTCCATATCCATTTCTTTGGCATACGATAACTTGAAAAATTTTGCTTGGATTGTCAAGTTACTTTATATTTGTGTTCAGGTTACTGATGTGCCAAACTGTATAGTTTTTGGTGTAAATCTGATAATTTGATCCTGAGATATTAACTCTTTATCCTTTAAATTGTGAATTCTTCCAATCCCTTTGGCATGAGATAACTCAAAAAATATTTTGATCCTGAGATATTAACACTTTATCCTTCAAATTGAAAATTCCTCCAATCCCTTTGACATTCGATAACTTGAAAAATATTGCTTGGTTTGTCAAGTTACTTTATATTTGTGTTCAAGTTACTGATGTGCCAAGCTGTATAGTTTTGGAGTAAATCTGATAATTTGATCCCAAGATATTAACCCTCTGTCCTTCAAATTGAAAATTCCTCCAATCCCTTTGGCATGAGATAACTCAAAAAATATCAATCTGATTGTCATGTTACTTCATATATGTGTTCAGGTTTCTGATGTGCCGAGCTGTATAGTTTTTGGTGTAAATCTGATAATTTGATCCTGTGATATTAACCCTTTATCCTTCAAATTGAGAACTCTTCCAATCCATTTCTTCGGCATGCGATAACTCAAAAAATATTAATCCGATTATCAGGTTCATTTATTTGTGTATTCAGATTACTGATGTGCTGTGCTGTATAGTTTTTTATGTAAATCTAATAATTTGATCCAGAGATATTAACCCCTTATCCATCAAATTAGTTCTCCTCCAGTCCATTTCTATATGTACCCATACCATGTATGGTGTACCGGTACATAATGTCTGCATCCAGGGTGGCCCTCCGTCATACAGCTTTCTACTAGTTGCACGTATAGGTACACATCTGACGATTTAATCGGCCTATTTTTCAAGAAGAGATTTAGCTTGAAACTTGGTATGCTTATTTGGAGTGACTTCTAGATGGGAGCTATCGATTTTCTTCAATTTCCGTTAAAAATGTTGCCGCTGGCAACATTCTTAGAACTAGTTTAGTCAGACCTCAATATTTCTCTTTGGCATACTCTGCAGGGCATATTTATGATCGGATTGCTTTCAAGTCTGGCTTGCTTGTTTGGGGTGACCTCTAGATGGGATCTATTGATTTTCGTCCATTTCCATAAAAAAATGTTGCCACTGGCAATGACCTTTGAACTAAGTTTAGTCAGGCATCAATATATAGTCCTTTGGCATGCCCTGCAGGGCACATTTATGATGAGATCGGTTGAAACTTTGTATGCTTGTTTGGTGTTACCTTTAGATGGGAGCTATCGATTTTCTTCAATTTCTGTCAAAAAATGTTGCCACTGGCAATGACCTTCGATGAACTTCGAGCAGTTATGCATCAATATTTTGATTTGGCGTAGTCTGCAGTGATAATTTTTGACCAGATCGCTTTGAAGCTTGGTGTGCTTTTTTGGAGGGACCTCTAGATGGGAGCTATCGATTTTCGTCCATTTCTGTCAAAAATAGTTGCCATTGGCAATGACCTCTGATAAAAACTTAGTGCAGTTATGCATCAATATTTCCCTTTGACACACCCTGCAGGGCACATTTATGATTGGATCACTTGGAAACTTTGCGTGCTTGTGTGGGGTGATATCTATATGGGAGTTATCTATTTTCTTCCATTTCTGCAAAAAAATGTTGCTGCTGGCAACGACCTTTGAACTTAGTTTAGTCAGGCTTCGATATTTCCCTTTGGCATACCCTTCAGGGAACATTTATGGTCAGATCACTGGTATGTGTGTTTGGGGTGACCTCTAGATGTGATCTGTTGATTTTTTTTCATTTCGATAAAAAATTATTGTCATAATCACCAGCCTTTGAACTTACTTCATTTGTGCAGCAACTTATCCCATTTGCACCCTCTGCAGAGTATATTTATGAATTTGCATTAAAAAGAGAGAGAAAAAAACATTCCCACAAGCAATGACCTTCAAACTTAGTGCATTAACAGCTTCCTTTGGCATGCATCAGGGGGCGCATTCATTATTAGGTTGTTTTGAAACTTTGTATGCTTATGCATGGTGACAAAGATAGGAGCTATCGATTTTCTTTTCATTTCCATCAAAAACTGTTGCTTAGCAACAGTCTTTGAATTTATTGCATTTGTGCATCAACATTCTTCTTTGACATGGCCTTCAGAACACATTTATTGTAGAATTGTTTTTGAACTTGGTGTGCTCATTAGGCGAGACCTTTAGATAAGAGCTATTGATTAGCATTCATTTCTGTGAAAAGAGTTGCCATTTACAATAACCCCTGAACTTACTGCATTTATGTATCAACATGGAGGTAGCTGGAGAACCTAGTGAGAACCACAGAGCAGTAGCAAGCAACTGTAGGGAATTAGAGAGTGGTTGCTGAGTGGATAAGTGTACTGTTTTCTCATGCCAGAGGTCCAGGGATCAATCCTCGATCGGGGATAGTTCTCAAGGTTCTCAATATAGCTGGGTATCAGTCTTTGTCATTATCTCACATAACATATAGTTCACATAGAAATTGTACATAAATAATACTGAAAACAAAGACACAGTTTAATTTCATCTATATTAACATAAATAGCATCTGACCCATGCCACCTCCCATGCCGAACACTCTGCCGGCATGAATTGTGGGGTTGATGCTATCACAGCGTACTGTCCTCTCGGGTGGAGACTTAAAATTGCTGTGCTCTGTGCAGAGAGAGACACACTCCGTGCAGGCTAAAGATCCCTTTGTAGTATTCAAGAGGTGCAAGGTCACACAGTTGCCACTACAAAGGTCATCCCACACACATGTGCCATTGGGCCAAAGAGGGGTGTCAATAGAAGTTGCATAAGTTGCTTGCCAATCCTTGTAAAACTAATAAGCTTAAAACTAAACAACTGTAGGAATCCCCAATGTACAAACTCCACACAAGCATTGGTTGAAGGTAAATGAACCATTGACCTGTGGCAAGCCGAGTACACAATACAACTGTGCCCCCTCGAGAACATTTGGGATTAACCCTTAAAGACCTAGTTCGGAATTTTACGACCTCAGTACAAGTGCCCTTAACTTGCCATCATGAGGGGGGTCTGTTGACAACAGAAAAATTGGTTAGGCAGCGGTTTCCAGTCAAGTCTTGGCTGCTTGTTAGAGCAGCCAAGACTTTACTAGAAATCACTGCTAAGCCACTGGTCATTTTGAGACTGTGGGTTGGTGGGAATTCTGAACACTTGGCTAGGCCAATAAGCGTTAAGAAGCTTGCTTTAGGACACAACTCAATTTCTGCTGGTTAGGATTAAACTTCAGACCTTTTTATTTATGTTCAGTGCTCTAACCTCTGAGCCACTGCGATCTCTCCCATTTATGCTATAAATAACCACAAATATTTTTCATAAACTTCATTCAAACTAGTGCTTCATTTTATTACAGGGATTGTGCAATGGCAATTATCAACTGTGAAGAATGGAAAGATGCCCTAAGAAATGAAAACAAAGACACTGAACTAGAAATAGCAAAAGATGGAATAAAAAATGGAAAGAATGACAAGATAGTGATACGAGAAACACCAATGCGTAAACTCATAAGAAAAATGCCAGGTACAGAAGTGTGTCTTCTCTTTCTAATCATCTCTACACCAAACTTGACAGAATCCAGGGTTGCCACGTCTTCTGGAAACTTCTTGAATTTGAACAAAATAGATTTTGGAGCCTTTGAAAATCCTCGATATTTCTATACCTCATTGAGTGTGCCTTTCAGTTTTGTCATTCATTGCAGCTGACACTGTGGGTTATTAAGTTGGAGTCCCCACAGGGCCTTGGATTTAAGGAATGTCTTGGATTTGACTGAGGACTGTTCAAGGTTTTGAAAATGGGCTGAGGACAAATCTACATCTTAAAACTTGTAGTTTTGAATTTTGACTGGGGTGGGAGATTGCATATGTGGAAGAATTCCCCTCTTGTTGGAAATCATGTAGTAGTAATCAGAATTTTACCAACCAGAGGGGAGGGAGGAATGCAATTAAAAAATCAAAAATCCAGAGGTGGAGTCTTTGTACAAGTACTGAAATGCGAAGAGTTCTTTAATCCTGATTGCTCACATGGCAACATGGTTGTGCTGTGTACTAAGACATTTCTGCATGTCCAAAGTACACTTGCCATCAACCACTTTTAACTTATCTAGTGCCAGTTTAGTAAGTATGAAAGTTTGACAGTTCCTCATCACTCACAGCTCAGTAGTTCTCTCTGACTTCCTCCACCTGCAAAATTGTCCAAATGAAAGTGTCATTAGACCCCAATAAACAAACACTCATTTTTTTAAATAAACCACATCGGACAGAACCTAATATTTTTCAACAACATTTTTTCTAGTAGAGAGAGGATCGACCAACCCTCACCACATCTCCCAACCACCCCTATCACCCCTCTTGGCACACTAATTTTTCACACAATCTTTTGAAAAAAACTTTTGCCTTTCAGTAAATTGTTTTATTTTGTTCGATTTCTGTCTTTAACCTCCCCCCCCCCCAAAAAAAAAAACAAAAAAACAAACAAAACTTTAATAACAGTTCATGTTGACACAAAATTTCTTTATAGATATAAAAGCACACATGTAGGCAGCAAAAATCTTGTCAACAATATAACTTGAGGAAATCAGCAATGCTCAAATTTTATCTATTTGGCTGAAATATTATTTCCTAAATTTGGAAACTACGTTGACAAAAATTGACATCATTATAAAATTAGAAACAGAATCAGATATGCAGGCTTGACTGCATGCATTTGTATACCTTTGAATTGTACTGCTACTCACCATTTATGTTATCGAGAATTCGGTTGTTTAGGGTTTTTGTTCACAGAACACTCATTAATTTTCTTTGAAAGTGAGAGTGAAAGCTAATGACAATTACTGGTTAATAGAGCATGAGCATTGGAATCAAAATTGAAAACAGTCCAAGAGAGTGAAAAATTAAAATGGTTGAGGTGACTGTTTTCTTGTCTGGAACACCAAACTTTATTGATGTTTTGAAACTGGGTGAGAGGAAAAGCCTCATGGAGAGCAATTGTTCTATATTTAGACCAAATACCAAATAAAAAATGTAGGGCTTGCATGTACATTGATTTCAAAATGTGGAAGGGTGGCGTAAACCCTTTACCCAACACGAAATGTAGAAGACACTTGCAAACAAAATTGTTGAATAACTAGTTTTTTTTTTATTGTTTGCATTAAAAACAGCTTCTGACCCCATTGAAATGAGCTTGCTCCACTGAGGAATCATAAGCTATGTTTTTGTGACAGAAAATGAAACAAATAATGAAAATTCAGTGGTGATTTTTGTGAATAGCACTGACCGGTTTTGGCCATTACGTTGGGTAAAGGGCTAACTGGTGGAGTGCTAGAGGCCATTATCAGGGCTTTAATATGAAGAGCAGGTACCTTAGTCTAAATTAAGTGGATGGTTTCACATTACCTTAGAAGTGAAATTACTTACTCTATATGGGTTTGCCCTGTTACAATTTGTGGGAGAGTGCCTCTTGGCACACTCACATAAATTATAACAAGGCAAAGACACATGAACAAATTTTAATGACCAAAAATAACTTAGAACTCTGCCAGTTAAAATAATGATATTTTAGATAGGCAAGGCCTAAAAAAGTTAAAAATCTGTTTCTCAGGCCCTCCCACATTGTCCTTTTGGTTGCTGCATGCTCTCTTTTTATGACCAATGCAAACTTAAAAAAATTAAAAATCAAATGGTTTATGTCTAATATTTTACCAAAGTTAATATTGACAAATTTGTCCCTAGTGCAACAAAGCTTTGCAGTACTAAAGCATTGCAAAGCCTTTTTGTACTCAAGGGACAAAACCACCACCCACTATTCTGTAGATTATAATGCCTAAAACATAAAACAAACCAAGAACATGAACCTTTGATGGCAAAGAAATAATTACAAAAATAAAAAATAATATGAAAAACCATCAGCCTGCATGCAGTTTTACTAAAAATTACCCGAGAAACAGAAGATCTACTTTGTGGGGCCTAAATGTCCGGGAATTTCATAAGTCTGCATGAATTTTATTTTTGCATAGGTACAAGAATCCTGCTGAAATCACAATTCCTTATTAATGATTTGGACTATGCAATAATAGAATTGTTCTGCTTCACTGGTAGAGTAGAGCCTTACCTCCACGGTTTTGAATGCAAACATATGAAGTGGAATGTTTTCATAAAAAAAGAAGTTCAGCCCTGCTGCAAGTTTATTTTGCTGTTACAATAAAGCTTGTTATTTCCTTACAGACTTTAAATCGAGCAATTATAAGTTATTAATTGAAAATAGAACATGTTTTCAATTTTGGAATTCACTAAAAAACGAGCAACGCGAAGCATGGCATATACCCCCTCCAGCAATATCAAGGATAGAATTACAACAAAAATGAGATCAGTCTTGCAGAACTTTAGTTATAGAGCGGAAACCAATTTCAAGTGCATTTAACATTAGAGGTCACTGTGACCTTGACCATTGGCACACCATGGTAAAAATAAATAGGCTTCGTGCCCTCATCATATCTAACCCACATATGAAGTTTGGTAAAGATCTGGTTGGTAGAACTTTAGTTATAGAGCAGAAACCAATTTCAAGTACATTTACATTGGAGGTCTCTGTGACCTTGACCTTTAGCAAATCATGGTTAAAATAAATAGGCTTCTTCCACTCATCATACCTAACCGACATATGAAGTTTGGTAAAGATCCAGTTGGTAGGACTTTAGTTAATTGACAGAATGCGGAAAGTTAACGGGCGGATGACGGACACCAGACATGGTGAAAACATAATGCTCCCGAGAGAATCTCTCGGGGGCATAAAAACCACTTCCTCAATCTGTTCCAATCAAGGGTCATAAGCTTAGTTTGTGTGCTTTTTGAAAATAGTTCTAGCAAAATTGGGAACTGCCATACCATACACTACATAAAAAATTGGTAATTGTTGTAACTGCCATATCACTGTCTTACCATAGGCATTGCACAGGAAAAGATGACAACCTGCCATATCACACACTACTTGAACCCATACATTGACTAAGGCTGTAAAAATCTGTAGGGATAGATAGTTCCCTGTTACATGGGCTGCATTATTCAAGGAACTAAGAAATTCCAAAAATTAAAACATATTTTACTTTCTATCAAGAACTTCTTTGCTTTGACTCTCTGAAAGTGTAAAAATATGGAATACTTGGTTATGCAAAAAGGATTATTTTTTCATAAATGAAGAAAGTGGTAATGGTTCACCTTTAGTTTGTTCTTATTCGTGGCATAAAATTATGTCACTGATGGAACCATATTTAACAGACTATTAATTGAAAGTAGAATGCTTTCATTTTTGGAATTCACTGAATAAAGAACTTCCCATAGTCCCTTCCAGTGAGAGGTCATAACCTGCATTTGAATGATGCCTCTACAGAATAATACTGGCTGGTTTGGGCCATTACTTTAAGTAAAGAGTTGATAGGCCTAAAAAATTAAAAAATTTGTTTCTCAGGCCCTCCCGAATGGTCCTTTTGGCTACCGCATGCTCTCTTTTTATAACTAATTTAAACTTAAAAAAAATAAAAATTAAATGGTTTATGTCTGATATTTTACCCAATTTAAAAAAATTGATGAATTTGTTCCTTGAGTGCAAGAAGGCTTTGCAATGCTTTAGCATTGCAAAGCCTTCTTGCTCTCAAGGGATGAAATACACCACCACCCATGCTATTCTGTAGATTGAGGCCTAAAACTTGAACCAAGAACATGAACTTTTGATGGCAAAAAAGTAATTACTGAAATAAAAAATAAAATAAAAAAACGCTCGCCCGCATGCAATTTCACAAATAATGGCCTGAGAAACAGAAGATCTACTTTGTGTGGCCATACAGATGAGATTTATACTAAGGCTGAACAGTGCACAGGGTTAGTTACTCAGTTAATGACAATTTTCTATAGCCTGAAAGTGTGAGTAACCCTGTGCAACACTTTCTGGTTATAAAAAATTGATAACAGCGTTATCACACACTACATGAAAATGTACACTGACTGAGGCTTAAAAACTGAGTGTTGTTTAGCCATGGCATCACATCGACTAAATATTACTAAAAGTGGATGTTGTGTGGACTATCAGTTACATAGACAGAATGTTGTATCGACGAACTGTCAAGTAGATAATTTGTCTGTAGATGGTCTGTCGGGGACCCACTATGGAATATTACTGATATATAAAACAAATTACGTTATTAATTCATGCTACAATTCGGTAGCATGAATTAATGACATAAGTACCTTCACATATTAATAATTTTTCAGAAGCCACACAGAAAATAATGTTATGTAAATATATACTGATGAAAGGAAATGGTTTTTGCTTGCCGAAGGCGTACAGGGATGATGTGAGGCAAGCCCCTTTTGACCCTTAGTGACTGTATAAGTGTTGTGTCATGTCTGAGCATGGTAAAGTAAGGAAAGAGAAGGAAGGAAGAAGCTTATCCCCATCTATGCTTCTTGCAGCTCTGCTCTTCTTTTTAGGAGGTGGCTGTGATGGTGATATGGATGGTGATATGGATGTTGAGTTCAGCTGTTGGTTTGTGTGCAGAGGGTTTCTCTTTTCAATTATTTCTATTGCCCATTTGGAGATTTCTTTGGAGTGTTTCATGTGATCTTTTGACTCGGCAATGATTTGGTTGCTTCTCTCTGTTTGTTTCATTACCCTCTCTCTGCTAATGGTGACTGAGGTCTGTGGTGGCTGTTCTGCTGTGTCTCCCCTGCCCGGGCTATCCAATAGAGAAGGAAAAGGGGAGTGAGGGGTGGGAGGTGGTGAAAATGCAACTTCCAGTTCCTCCTCAATCTCCACCGGACGTTCCTCATCCAACTGCGCTGGCTTGGGAGCCGGCAGTTGGTTGGGTGTGCCAGTGGGATTAGGAGGGGAACTGGTGGCTGCCTCCAGAGCCTCCATCCCCTCACTCACTTCTCTCTTCTTATTCCGGAAGGCCTCCATGCGCCGGGCGTCCCTATGCTTGGTCGATGGATTCTTCTTTTTCTTTTTCTCTCTCTTTTCAGGGCCTCCATGCCCCCTCAGGTGAGGACCAGTGTGAGAGGGGATCCTCTCACCAAAGGTGCTACCTCTCATCGAAAAGGGTGGTGTTGTGATGTTATCAACTTGGAATTCCAGCTTCAAGCCTATTTCCTGGATAGTCTGGGAGATAGGACAAGAGTCTCCCAGAGCTGAGATGGCTTTCACTAGTCTATCAGGTAGTTCCATGGCTGTCCAGGTGTTCACGCTCTGAAGTCAGATGTGTGCATGCATAGACATCTGTACTGATGATTTCCTGTGTCCTACTTATATATACAGAAAATGAAAACAAAAATTAATCTCAGTATACATTATTTAAGAATAACACTGTTGTGCAACATTGTTCAGTGACCAAGCATTTATTTATTCAATACCCTGGCTGTTTTTATTGGAGATTATACTTCTAAATAATTTGAGTGAAAATGACACTAAGTACACAGGCAATTAGACTTACATGGGCTAAGCCAATTTATAAATGCCCAGATGGCCCAAAGACATAATAAGTCTAAGCTGACAAATGTCAGTAGCGTTAATTAATAAATTTTGAAAAATTATTGCCAGTAAAACTATAGTTATCATTAAAGGCAATATATCAATTTAGCTCTATTCTCAATATCGGATAAGTTATAATTTTTTAATTAACACCATTTGATTTCATATCAAGTTTTTGCACAGGCCCACCCCCACTCCCCTAACAACAAATACTTAAAAAACAACACAAAGAGAAAAACTATCATCATCAGTTTGGTGACTTCTTTTTATTACTTTCCAAAGTGTGATTTACTGGGATTTCCGGGTTTGATTATAAACGATAACTTCACAAGTGAATTATGCAATCAACAATTGTGTCATGTATCCATGTGCACAAACGAAGACACTTTGCCATGGGTGTAATGGAGACTTCATTGGGTTTTTTTTGCTTTTTAGCTCACCTTAGGGAGCTTAACTTATCACCCACCGTCCGTCGTTGTGAACATTTTTCAAACGACTTCTCCTCTGAAACCACTGGTCCGATTTTCACGAAACGTATGTGGATGTTCATTACTATATGGCAATTCATGTTTGTTCAAAGGAAATGGCCACGTCCCTCGGGGGCTCTGTATGGGGCATAACTCTGATAGCACCATATGAGTTATAGAAAAATTATTAAAAAATCTTCTTTTCCAGAACCAGTAGGCAGAATCTTTTGATACTTGGTATGCAGCATCTTGGTATGGGTCTGATTCAAGTTTGTTCAAATCAGCCCCCTGGATTCATATTTGGGCTCACTATAGAAGCCCAAATTCGAACTTAGTGCATTTTAGGCAAATTTCATAAAACATCTTCTTCTCCAGATCCAGCAGGCAGAATCTTTTGATATTTGATATGCAACATTGTGGGGTGGATCTGATTCAAGTTTGTTCAAATCGGCTCCCTAGATTCATATTTGGGCTCACTATAGAAGCTCGAATTCGAACTTAGTGCATTTCAGTCAAATTTCGTCAAAAATCTTCTTCTCCAGATCCAGCAGGCAGAATTTTTTATATTTGGTATGCAACATTGTGGGGTGGATCTGATTCCAGTTTGTTCAAATCGCCCCCCTGGATTCATATTTGGGCTCACTATAGAAGCCCGAATTCGAACTTAGTGCATTTCAGGCAAATTTCTGTGAAAATCTTCTTCTCAAGATCCAGCGGGCAGAATCTTTTGATATTGGGTATGCACCATGCTTACGGGGGTGGGATTCAAGTTTGTTCAAATCGGCCCCCTGGGTTTATATTTGGGCTCAGTATAGGATCCCAAATTTGAACTTAGTACATTTCAGGCAAATTTCTGTGAAAATCTTCTCAAGATCCAGCAGGCAGAATCTTTTGATATTGGGTATGCACCATGCTTAGGGGGGTGGGATTCAAGTTTGTTCAAGTCAAGTCCCTGGGTTCATATTTGTGCTCACTGTGGTAGCCTGAATTATAACTCAGTTCAAAATGAGAAATTTTCTTTAAAAATCTTCTTCAGATCCAGGAGTCAGAATGTTTTGATATTTGGTATGCAGCATCCTTAGGGGGGTAGATTCATGTTTATTCAAGCCGTGTCCCTAGGTCCATATTTGGGCGCACTGTGGGAGTCCGAATGATAACATAGTTCAAAATGAGGAATTTTCTTTGAAAATCTTCTTCTTCAGATCCAGCAGTCAGAATATTTTGATATTTGGTGTGCAGTATCCTTAGGGGGTGAGATTCAAGTTTGTTAAAGCCAAGTCCCTGGGTTCATATATGAGCTCCGTGTGGCATGGGAGCCCGAATTACAACTTAGTTCAATATGAGGAATACTCTTTAAAAATCTTTTTTTTTAGATCCGCTGGTCAGAATCTTTGGATATTTGGTATAAGCTTTTCTTAGGAGGAGCAGATGCAACTTGTTGAAATCAATTCTCTGGGTTGATATTTTGGCTACCATGTCAGGTGAGCACCCTCAGGCCCCCTGGGGCCTCTTATTAGAATGTCCTGTCACCGTACCCTGAGTTTGATGCTGCAAAGTACTGCAGGATTCTGGAGGAGCTGTAGATGATGATTTGGGAGTTCCCTTCCATGGAAAGATGATCGTTGAGGACTCATTCGTCGCCATTCAAAGTCTTGGCCCATTCCTCATCGATCAGTATATCTGCTTCAGTCTTTGGAGCAGGAGGCAGTATTTTTCAACGCTCATGCTGTGTGGTGCATTTCAAAGATGACATCTTTTGGATAGGTTTGCCATAACAGGTTCTGAAACCGTCATCGCCATGCAATTCAAAATTGCCGATGTTGCCTCATGTGTGGCTGAAGCAATCTTTTGACCAGCCATCTCCTTTTCCACCTCTCGCACAATCAAATCGGGAGCATGTGAATGTTCTTGGCCCTATGTAAACATATGAACTTTTTGTATAAGTCGGCTCTGCATTGTCTATCATGACATCTCCAGTATAGCGTTGAATTTTGCTGGTTGTTCATTGTATACGAGAAACCTGTATATTGCAGCTTCTTGCCATTGGGTGGAGACCCAATGTATGTTCTAGTTGGTGTCATTATGATTTTTTATTCAGGTACGACTGGTGAAGAACCGAGAAGTATTTTATAAATCCCCCCCACACACACACACACACATACACCGACGAATGAGAATACATTCTCTATTTTTATACTAAAACCAATGGCCCAGACTTAGCTGGTGCAACCTCAATATTATTAAGGGCCAAACACAAATTTTGAACCCCCCATTTCCCAAAATTTGCATACAATACCGAAAAGTGAAAGTCCTATCTGGCTCTCCATACTTTTAGTACTTGTGCATGCGCAGTACCCAGGAAGAGACAGAATTGGTGCAAACATCATTCTTCTGTTAGGCCCAAAGTTTATAACAACTGGACTGACATCTGTACTTAAAATTCTCATTTTTGAAAATGCCAGACACAAATCAATGATGGTTTTCATGGAATCAACAGTGTAACAGGATGCTGGAAGTGAATAATGGTGGTTTCGGATGTTCAGGACTGTAACTTTATAATTTTTATGTAAAATTATTCATGTTCCCCAATTTCGGGATATGTTTCTGAACATCGTCATTATAATATGACTCCACTGTTTTGTTAGTATTACTTCCCTTCCCTTCCCTCGCCTGAACCCTCCTGTTATTCTCCTAAGCTCTGTTGGCCTTTTTACTGAAGAAGTTTTTATTAAAATTTTGGAGAGTTTAACTTGTAAACAGAATAGGTATTCTGTTTATCCCCAATGCTTATGTCCTGTCTTTCTGTTCAGGATGTTTTTTGTATTCTTGCATCTTCTACCAGACGCATTGTTTTTTCTTCATTTGAAGTCTAGCTTTGCATCACGTGGTTGTTGATCGTTTACTGACTCTAGGCCTTTGTTGTGCCTGTTGTTAGTTAGTTTCCGTTTTTTCCTCTTGACGTTGTTGTCTGTTCAATAATATTTTGGATTCGTATTAATTCAATATTCAGTTTAAAAACATTTGTTTTTAGCTGCAACGAGCAGCTATATATGTGGCAATGACGGTCTGTCTGTCTGTCGGTCAGTCTGTCACCAACGAGTTTAAAAAACACCATAACTCCTAAACACTTGATGGAATGACACCATACATGGTATGCAAGTATATCTTCATGATGTCTACACCCTCTCAAAAGGTGCATGTCATTCGGATAATTTCTGTCACATTTAAGGACTTGTCACCAATGAGTTTTTTTGTCACCAACAAGTTTTTTTGTCACCAACAAGTTTTAAAACATCATAACTCCTAAAATACTTGATGGAATGACACCATACTTGGTCTGCAAGTGTATCCTCATAATGTGTACACCCTCTCAATAGTGCATGTCATTCAGATAATTTCTGTCACATTTATTGGCTTGTCACTAACGAGTTTTTTTGTCACCGAGTTTTAAAACATCTTTGGCACTGTGACAGTGTGCTCTAGTTCTATTAGGATACATAGCATATCATATTCCGGTAGTTTAGCTTTAATTATTTAGTGGTTGTCCACACTTAAGCTCTATCGGGATCACAGCTGGGCTCATGAGGTTCCCTTGGGGCACTTAGGCTTAGAAAATTTTTGTTATTGCCTATGTTATGTATCCTTGTAATGTTTATTTTTGGGAGTGCAGCAGGCTTATGTTTTTGGCTTCATTATTATTGTCGCCATTATAATAATTGGTACTTAGTGTAAGTCCAGGAAGCCTCGGACTAAAGGCTTGTTTCCCGATAGTCGTGGCACTCCTTCAGTACTTGTATTATGGGATGCAAATGTTGGAAATGGGTGTCGACCTGTGTGGTGGGTGGTGAAGTTCCGATGAGAGCCTTCACCGCTGGCTCTTACTAGTCTTTCAGTCTCTTTTTCAGAAGAACAAGAACATGGTGATGGTACTCTGACACCTGTCCATTACATGCTGCTGTCGTCGCACTCTGATGAGCCCCGCTCTGATGAGTAAAATAGAGCTAGCTGCTAAGGTGCTCATGATATTTGCACAGGATTAAAGCCCGAGTAGCTTAATTCTCTACATGCAGCTAGCTCTACTGGTGCAGTGGTGGCCCCTTTCTAGGGAGCCAAGTAGGTCTGTTGCGGTCGAATAGTATAATGTGGGTAGAGCGAGCACCTTATAATATAAAGCTCACCCAGTGATAATGGCAATAAGGAGAAGAAGCCTTTAAGTTTCTCTATGGGATGCTCATTGAGATCTGGGGTTAAATCGCAAGGTGGAGAACCCTCTCTGTCCTGTTAGCAGTTGGGGTCGATTGTGTACGTTGCGAGAAACTATAATGAGTCAGAACACTGGTCAGGATGTTCCTTCCACAATGCAGCCGGCATTGGTTGTGGTTATGGCCTCTTACATGGAAGTGCACGCAAAGTGGATTAGCCTATAAGTTTCTCAACAGGATACTCGGCGAGAGCTGGGGCAAGAACATGAGTTGGAGAGCGTTACCCGTCCTGTTAGCAGTTGGGCTCGACTGTTTTGTCGGTTGTGAGAAACTTCAGTGAGTTGGAGCAATGCTCCTTCCACACTTCAGTGGGGTCAGCTGTTGTTACGGCTTCCTCTACTTCTATGAAAAAGTATGCTTAGGGGTAGAATCCTACAAGTTTCTAAACAGAATGCTTGGTGAGGTCTGGAGCCAAACCCCGTGCTGGAGATCCCTCTCCATTCCATCAACAGTCGGGACTGACTGTTTTCACTTTGAGAAACTTTAGTGAGTTGGGACGCCTATTCACGCTTGTGGTTTGGGACACTCCTTCCATGCTGCAGCTAGGGCTGCTTGCAGCTATGGCTTCTTCCTCTGCTTCATCGATGAAGCACGTTAGACTGCAGACTAGCTATCCGACTTCACATGTTCATGCTGTTCCACAAAGATGTTTCCAGTCTTCACCACTGAAGTCGGATTAACCTGCAGCTAGTCGTTCACGGCATTTTTATACGGGATATGCATCGAAATATCTAGGGACAGGTCTCCATCCCATGAGCAGCATATGATGAAGAAGCAGATAATCGCTGCTCTGCAATCCTCGTTCACAGATCTGCTGCTGCAGATTGCGCAGCATATCGCAGCATCCCAGTAGTCGCAGGTTCTGCCATCAACAGTCTCCGGTAGTGAGCTTTCGGACGGTGCTGGGTTGGTCCAGTCATCTGTACATTCTGATGGTTTTCAGATGGAACATTCAGATGGTGAGAGGGCTTTGGAGGTTGATTCTCCATCCCTCATGGAATGGCACATTAAGACTAAGAATTTTTATTCATAAGCTCTTCGAATCTTGTTTCATCTGAACAAAAGTCTGTGTTTGCTAGGCAAAAAACAGCTTATGGTATCGGGCGAAGGAAAGACGAAGAGCTTTCCTTCCCAGATCTTTCAGCTCAGGTGTTGAAGGCTTTCAGTCCGATTAATGGCGCCTACCTTGGCTTAGCAATAGTATAAGAAAGGCAATGATCTATTCCTTACAAATAGAAGATCGATAGCTCATAGATAGGCTGAGACAGCAGTCTTGTTGGGAATAGAGCTGTTGTAAGGAATAAGTACATCTTTTCCTTCTTGGTGTTGTATTCCTAGGCATTGGAGGCATTTAGTGCTATTGTGGATGCCATAGTAGCCTTATGTGCATTTAGAGTGGTCTTTTCTTATACATTAGTGGCTAACTTTATAAATCTCTGTTTTGTGAGCTGTCTAAGGCCGCAGGGTAACACAGATATCTGTCTTCACCGATATATGACTTCTAGGCTGTGTTTGCTATGCTGAAACTGCTAGCTTTTTTTTGAATAAGGCTGTTAGAAAGAAAGATTATGTTTTCCTTCTCTGTGTAATATTCCTTGGCATCACAGGCAATTAGTCCTACTGTTGTCACCTTAGCTTGGCTTATATGAATTAAGAGTGGTCTGTGTCTATATATAATTAGCATCTAGCATCATAGTGGCCTTATATACATTTACAGCAGTCTTTTTCTTATACATCGCGGCTAACATAAGTCACTGTTTAGTGAGCTTTCCAAGGCTGCAGGTGATACATATATTTATCTTCATGAAGATGAAGACTAATAAACTGTGTTATCTAGCTGAGACTACTGTCTCTTTGGAATTTTGGTCGTTAGAGCAGTCCTTATTCCTAACCTTGAGCGACTAATGTTGTAAGTCTCCGTTTAGTCAGCTTTCAAGGTCGCAGTTTCACCGAGATATCTGTCTTCAAGGGATGAAGACTTATTAGCTACACTACTAATAGGAGACTGCTGTCTCTTTGGAATTATGGCCGTTGGAAGGAAAGAGTATGTTGTTTCCTTCGCAGTGTTGTATTCTTAGGCGTCGGGGGCTTTTAGTCCTTTTTTCCCTTAACTTGAGTGACTAATGTTGCAGGTCTCCGTCTAGTGAGCTGTCTAAAGCCGCAAAAATTACACCGAGATATCTGTCTTCGTGGAGATGAAGTCTTCTAAGCTCCATTAGCCAGGCTTAGACCACTGTCTTTTGGGGACCACTAAAGGAAAGCATGCTTTTTTTCCTTCTTGGTGTTGTTTTCTTAAGTGTCATAGACTTTAGTCTTATTGTTGACACCTTAGTAGCCTAGCTAGAAGTATGAACGGTGTTTTACCCCTATCATGAGTAGCTAACATTGTAAGTCTCCTTTAATGAGCTTCTAGGGCTGCAGTTATCAGCCATTTAATTGTCTTCCTGAATGGAAGACTTTTAGCTGATTCAGCCAGGCTGAGACCACTGACCTATAAGACAAGGTACTGTTACATGAGAAGAGTTTGTTCTCTCCTTATCAATTTTGTTTTTGTGTTAGCTGTCTGAGGTTTTTAGCCCTGTTCATAATGCTATATTATCCTTTTGTGATTAATTAGCGTTCTTTTGAATGCCTATAGTTTACTCTTTTTCAGGATTATATTCCTGCTATAATTGGTACAGGGTGCAAGGAGTTCTTCTAGGTTTTTATGATCGAGTGCCGGAACATAGTTTTCGTCTCCTGCTTCATTTTTATCAAATCTAGTGTTGTGTATTATATTTCCACTCAATGGATTGAATATTATGTCTATATGGTGTATTATTTGACGACATGGCATACTGTTTTGATTTCAAGGGATATGTTGACGCTGTTTCACCGACTATATTCCTTGCAATAGTGCCGCGTTCATCACGTCCCCCTCCATCCTTAGTAGCATTAGGTCAGACATGAGGCAGCTCTTTGGTTTCTATACTATTCTAGATAATTAACACTATTACTCTTTATTGAGAATTGCAGCATCAGTGTAGCTTGGGAATGTAGCATGAAGTTTCTTTTTCCTAGAGTGAAAAAAGAAATTGTCACAGTTCCAAGCTTTAATGTTACTGTGCTGGCCTTAGTAATCTAGCGATTCAAGTAATGTGGGTGAGGGGAGTTTGAAATGATTTATTTGTCGGGACCTCCCCCCCCCCCCACCACCACCCCACCCCCACCCCCCACCAATATATTAAGAGGCGATTACAGGGCAGGATATAGCACCCTTCCTGTAAGCCTTGTATGCATTCAGTTATATGCATGTCTTTCATTGGTCTTTGATAGGTGGGTGGGTTGTGGTCTAAAGGTGACATCAGGGGCATATCCATGCTAGTTGGTTTGCTTCCGGTGGTTGATCGTTCATAAGTTGTATTTGAGCATATGATTCCTGTACATCAACTGTTTTTGGATTCCAAATTCTATCATAAATACATTCGGTTGATATTGCTAGCTTTCATGTTCTTCTGTGGCAGGCATGTCGGTTATCTGGGCAACATTCTCCAAATGTGGATATTAGTCCATTCTGGGAAGTTATGCTCAGAGTTGTCTGTTTTTCTTATGACCATTGGTCTATTCATTAACGTTGTTTTATTCCTTCAAGTTTCCTGGTTAGTTTTTGTACCGCTCGGTCACGACATTGATACAGGCTATATTCAGATGAGGATACAGGCAGGATTCTGTTGATTGCGTACATAATATGTATATATTATTAGGCAGATGTATTATGGAATAGATTCTCTTAAATTCTGGCTCTGCGTTAGTATAGAGTTTATGAGAATTTTGGGGCTAGTTGGATCAGTTATGGAGTTTCCAACAGGCCATCTATGCATACGTTCTCTATTTTTGTCTTCATTATTCTGAGTGGTATATTCTTTCTCCGAATAGTCATTGGTTTTAATGGACCAAGGGAACACTGAATTATTCGTGGACGGTCCATGATGGGGTTTTTAAAAGAATCCTGTTCCATGTTCTAAATCCTGTTTTCAACTGGAAGCGGTACACAAGGCATATTCCTATTCTCATATATTTGTATGGTTATAATTTGGAGGTTCGTTATTGGAATTAATTGTACAGCTGAACATGGTCGCCTGTCTGCAGGGTCAGAAGTGTATAAGTTCTGTCCGTTAACTTTCCATTGGAATTCAGTTGGACAAGTTTAAGGTTGTACATATTGATATCACTGGTTTTCGACCTAAGAATTCCGGATGCGGCATACGTTTTGAAGCTTGTGATTTTAATTTCTGGGGATCGCCACAATATAGCCTTAGCTGCTGATGTGGCATTAAGTATCACTAAATTAATAATAATTAATAGCCTGGTGCCTTTTAGATGAATATATATATTATTGGGTACTGCTTTTTCTCTGATTCCAGACAGCTTTCCTCTTTGTTTTGAAGTTTATTCCTTCAAAATAAAGGGGGGGGGGGGGGAGGGAAGGGTTGATTTTCTCTTTAGTCTTCCTCTTCTGGTCTTATAATCAGTGTGTAACTATGAGTGAAGCTGTTATAGTCTGTAGATTATTCTGATCTTATGTACAACTTGATACATTATATATGGCGTGTGTTTGTGGGCGTTAGTCTCTCACTCTCGGATACGCTTTTCCTAATTTTAAGTTTTTATTCCAGATTAGCCTTAAAATTGGGGGCTGGTTACACCCAGTTAGCATGATCAGTTATGCTAAGTAATAGGGAATTACTTGGATATTGCTCCTTATTTCAGTGATATGTCTTCTCTATTGTTGTATAGAGAGACATATAGGTAATTCCTTAAATTTTTAATCTCATTTTCACCTTGGGAGTTCTAATGCAGGCTAAGTAGCTGTATTTTGGTCTGCTATTTCTTTAAGTCCTAAGCCCTCCGTCTTTTTACGATTCAGCTAAGTCTGGGCCATTGTTTTAGTATAAAAATATGATAAATTTAAAGTAATTTGTATGTTTTTTATACTTACCAATGGCCCAGATGGGGATGGCCCTCCCATGAGTGGGCACTAATACCTCCCCACTGAGTTGTCACTTCAGTGGGCACAACTAGGAAGAATGATCAGTAGGCACAACTAGGAAGAATGATGTTGGTGCCAATTCCGGTCTCTTCCTGGGTACTGCACATGCGCAAGTACTAAAAGTATGGTGGGCCAGATATGACTTTTAATTTTCGATATTGTATGTAAATTTGGGGAATTGGGTGGGGGGGGGGGGGAGCTGGTGCAGTCCTTAATAATATTGAGGTTGCACCAGCTAAGTCTGGGCCATTGGTAAGTATAAAAAATATACATATTGCTTTAAATTTATCATGTTTAGAATTTTCAGAAGTATACTTTATGAGACTTAATGAGAAAAAATTGCAAAAATTGAAAAGTTCAGGAGACTTGGTTGTGTGTTGAGATTGGGTGGGGTGATAACTGATGCCAAGGACTACTTGCTGACATTTACAGGTTAAATTGTTCTATCTGAAGTATGTGAAAATCTTATATTCCGACAGTCTGCAATTGTGTTTCTTTCCTTCATGTCTGAGAGCATGGGATTGGGGTTAGTCAGGGTGGTGGTTGTGGGGGGTGGGGGGAGATACCCATAGCTAGGTACCCCAGAAATCTTCTCCCATTGTGAGTGAGAATACATTTGACTCCTATCTCTGTTTAGAACTTTGAAAATTTATACTTTATGAGAGACAATTAAAAAAATTTAAAAGTTAGATGCTTTTTCAAAATTTTCTGAGGCAGTTGGGTGGTGGGGGTGGGGGGTGGGGGGGGGGGGGGTGGGGGAAGATACGTTGGACCTCAAAGTTCAAAATCTTCCATCCTACAATCACCACATCTAAAGCCATGTTGGACCTCAACTTGATTTTCTCATAAGTTAAGGGAACTGTATCACTTTCTTGTGACCATGACCTCTGTATTTAATGCAGGCCAAAATGTTAGAGAGGGATGAAACTGATAATAACTACAGGAATTGAAAGGTGTTTGTTGATTTCTGTACTATAGGGATCATCACCTAGACATAAGAACTGGACAATCTAAAAATATTACTTAAAAACTGGAACTGACTGTGCTTAAATTTCAAAATCACAATAAAATTAAAAATTATTTTGAGAGGCAGGTGGGGGAATATACCCATGGTACATGGGGTATCCCCCCCCCCCCACAGTCACCACAGCTAAGGCTATTTGGTACCTCAACTTGATCTCCTTGTAAGGTGAGAGAACTGAACCACTTTCTTTTGGCTCTGATCTCTGTATTGAGCACCAGCCAAAATTCTATAGAGTGCTGAAACTGATAATAAGCACATGGAATTGAAATGTATATGTTGATTTCTGTATCACATGGGCCATCACATAGTCATAAGAACTGGACAAACCAAGAATATCACTTAAAAAAACTGGGGGAAGATACTTGGGTGGTGGGGGGATACCTTATGACTAGCACTGGTGTCCTAAAAAAACTATGACTTAATGATAGTGTTATTCATTGTAGATGTTGCAGAAGTAGTATTCAACAAATGTATTATTCTTCCCAGTAATACTCTTGGGGCTAAGGAACAAAGAAAATTGGATCCTGAAGATAATGAACTTGCCAAGTTTGAGGTTGAATTCAGATACGAGTTTCTAGATGATGCTTACTCATGCTGGAAAGAAGCTGATGATCCAACTGAAGCAGATTCAACAACAGGTATATTATTTTATCCCATAAATGGAAGTTTATTCTAACAATAATATTCTTGGACAATTTTTTTTCTTTATTCACCAAGTAGCAGCTCCTAGTAGGGTGATAAACTTTCCCTGTAGGTTTAACACTAGTAGGTAATAAAGGTGGATTCACAGCCACTTTGTACATGTACGTGTACGGTACATGTACACGATGCGTTTACCAATGTGGGATTCAGTGATAAATCGCACGCTTGTTCACAAAAATGTCGGGTGGCCTAGAATCCACTGTTTTTTTTTAGACTCCTAGATCGCACTTTTAACGTTCAAATACTCGTGGTGAACGTCGAATGTACACGTTTTTTTCAAAAAAGTGAAAATTGTACATTTTCCCTTTTTTTTTTTTACTTAAACATTTTTTGTCTACGTTCGCATCGCGGATCAGACCATCGATCCAACGTTGGTGAACGCGAGCAAAAAATGGTTTGCGGATTCTGGGCCAGCATCAAAAAACGGTTTGCGGATTCTGGGCCAGTGGCCTAGAATCCGCAGTTGTTTTGAGGCGGTGGGTTTTTCAAAAAAAACAGACTACTATTGGACGCTTCCCTTTCTGACGTGAGTGGGGGGAATACCCGAGGAAATAAAAAAAAGTGATGATATATATAGGAGAGAATAAAAAATATAAATAAATAGTTATTTAAAAAATAAATATATCAAATCGAATAGATAATAAAAAAAATAAATACGTAAATCATGAGCGCTTCCCAGACTATTAGAGCAAGGTTTCTTTTAAAAATGCTGATGAGAGCCTACGCATTCTGTGTGAATGAACAATTAGGGCGCCTCTTGTTAGAACGATGCATCGGATGTCGTTATCACCTAGACTTCGATCACGAGAATCATTTGTGTCTGACGATGGAAAAGGAAGATATGGTCGTCAAGTATTTCGAACCGGCGTTCGAACGCGTTCAAATCGACGAAGTGATCGCGTTTTGGAAGAGATTTCTCTTCTGTAAGGATCAGAGCAAGCCCACAGTTTCGGAAGAACTGAAATTGGCGCGTAAAAGTCTGACTTTAGAAGACAAGGGATGCGTCATGAAATTATTGTTCAATGAAGCATACATCTAAGTTTTCTCGTTGATATAAAAATAAGGGAGAATAGAGAATAAAAATAAATACACACATAAATTTTTTATCTAATATTAGAAAGAAAAAAAAACCACAAAAATGAGAACCAGAAATAAATTGTATCCGACGTTAGATGACGACGAGGATGAAAAAAACACAAAAATGAGAACTAGAAATAAATTGTATCCGACGTTAGTGGACGACGAGGATGAGAATCTGATCAGCGTTTTGCCAACGGCACCGTCACTAGAAGAAAGAGGAGAGAGGTATCGCATCGATCAAATCAGTAGAATCAAAGAGTATGTAACTGGAGAGAGAGATTCTCGCTGTTCTCTCAAGAAGAAGTATTCGCATTTCGTGAAATTCGTCAACGCGATCGACACGACACTCATCACGATTTCCATGGGTTTACATGCGGCCGGCATCGGATTGTTGTCGACCGCGGTCGGCATTCCGATCGTGTTGACCATAGAAGGAGTGGCTCTCGCCGGCGGATTGTTTAGCACGCTCAGAAACTTTTTGAGTAGGAAATTATATCTGAAGGCGAGGAAACACGACAAGATTCGCATCTTGGCCCACTCCAAGATCGACACGCTATCCGAAATGATCTCGATGGCGTTGAAAGACGGTAGGATATCGGACGGAGAACACTTCGCGATATTGAGCGAGAAAACGAAATAAGATGCCATGAAAGAAGCTGTGAGAATCAAGACTCATCAGATCATCAAAGAAGAGATGAAGGATTCTCTCGTGGAAAAGGGGAGGAAAGAGGCCAGGGAGGAATTCAGTAAGATGATAGAACTCAAGAGCAGCGATTGAAAAAAAAAAATATATATATATAATAAGAACAGAATTAATTAATTATTAAATTTATATATAAAATAAAAAAAACGAAATTAATTTAAATAACTCTTAAAATGTATTGCGTAAGGTGTAAGAGAGTTACCGAGACGAGTAATTCTCGAGAAGTACGAACTAAAAATGACAGACAGATGCTTCGTGGAATTTGCGATGTGTGTGGTTCTATCAAGACTCGATTCATCAAAAAAAAGAACGCTAGCAAAGGTAAAGGCATCGTGAATAAAATGATCAATAATCTACCTTTCGAAATGCATCTGCCCAGTCACAGTTTCACGGGACCCGGAACGAAATTGAACAAGAGAGTCAATGCCGATCTGACTCCCAAATCTTGGAGCAAACCTGTGAATAGGGTGGACGCGGCCACGTATGATCACGATCTGTGCTACGCCGGACATCCCGACACCAAGCCTCACAACGACGTCTGCAATAAAAACATGTTGGGGAAATTGAGAGGCATATCGAATCCGACCAGGAGAGAGAAGATAGAACGTTCGCTGGTCGGCAATCTGATCGGTGCAAAACGTCGATTCGGATGGGGCGTTCAAAAAAAAAAGTGCATCTGAAAAGAAGAAGAAGAAACGATTATTGACGAGCGAATTGGCCGAGGAGTTACACAAACCCATCGTGCATAAATTTCGAAAGAGAAGGGTGTTCGTGAAGGGTTTGGATGATATTTGGTCTGCCGACTTGGTCGGCATGAGATCATTTTCGAGGTGGAACGAGGGCGTCAAATATCTATTGACGGTCATCGACGTGTTTTCCAAATACGGTTGGATCCGAGCTTTGAAGAATAAATCGGGACCTTGCGTCGCCGAGGCTCTGAAGAGCGTGTTCCACTCGTCTTCTCGAAAACTGAGTAAATTGTGGGTGGATAAGGGAAAGGAATTCTACAACAAGCACGTTCATCGATTGGTCGACCTCTACTCGATCGAAAACGAAGAGAAAGCCAGCGTGGTGGAACGTTGGAATCGAACGATGAATGAAAAGATGCACAGATACTTCACGGTGAATTCGACCAAGAAATACATATACGCTCTGAATGGTCTGGTCAAAGATTACAACAACACGCGACACAGATCGATCAAGATGACTCCCGTGGAAGCTAGCGATCCTCGAAATGAAAAACAGGTCTACGCGAATCTATATCCTGAAAGATCTAAGATCAGGAAGAAGTCTAGAACGCCGAAATTTGCGGTCGGTGATCGAGTGAGAATCTATGCTTATAAGAAGCACTTCAAAAAGGGTTATACTCCTCGATGGACCTCGGAAATCTTCGTGATAATCAAAATATTTCACACCGATCCGGTGACTTACGAAATCGAAGCTTTGGATGGAGAAGAGATCATCGGAAAGTTTTATGAACAACAATTACAGAAGACAAAGTTTTGATAAAGAAAACAAATTTCTTTTTATTTACTCTCTTTAACATTTTCTTGTTTACACACATATTTACACACATATATATATAAGAGAGAAAAATAATAATAAACTAGAGGAAGTGATTGTACTTTCAGAACAATACACAGGATTTTCCTTAGTGGTTACTCATTGTTCTACTCAGCAAGTCCTAAGGGAGCTCGATACTAAATAAAAATTTGAATTTTTTTTCGGTCTCATGAAATGTTTTGGCAGAAAGGTTTTAACCAGCTACCATTTTGTGACCCTGATTAATAGAGAAGTGTTTTACAGTCATTCCTGTGAAAAGTTCAAGTCAATCGCCCCTTCCAGACCAAAGATATCGGCTCCCGCATATTTGGGCGTTTTGGGGCGGTTTTGGCTGGAAAAAACATTTTCCGCAATATGCAGATAGTTTTATTAATGAGAACTAATGAATCTAGACATAACAAAGCAAAAAAAAACACAAGAAATTTTTTTTCAATTTTTGGTCACAGTGTCCCGAAGCCCGGTCGAAACAAAAATTTCCGACTTTTGGTCGAAAATTTCCAAGTCCAAACCGAAAATTTTTCTGGTGCAAAAAAAAATTTTTTTTCGTCTCCAAATGGCCTGAAATGCATAAATAACCGAAAATAAAAATTCGATTTTTCGGCCGCCATTTTGGATTGTCGGAAATTCAAATCGAAATTTTTTCGATGGTTTTTACAATTTGGTGATACAATCTTCATTTCTAAGCCATTTTTTCATCTCAAAATTGAATGAAACGCATAAAAAACGAAAAAAATTTTTTTCGATTTTTTGGCTGCCATTTTGGATTAACGAAAAATCGAAATGAAATTCTTTCAATTTTTCTTATAAAGCGGTATTACTGCCTTCAATTTGGATCCCTTTTAGAGGGCTCATTATATTTAAATATCGATATTTCAATCCAAGATGGCCGATTTCCAAGATAACTTTACGTTTTGTGAAAAATTTTGGCCGAAAACATAAAATGGAAAAAAATACCGATTATGTTTGTTTTAGACAAGAGTAATTCTGACATGTCTGTCAAGAAATTAAGTTGATAGCTTTCTTCCTTCACGAGATATTGGCCTATAAACGTTTGGGCGTTTTTAAGCGTTTTTGCCCAACAAGAAACATTTTACCCCAAATACTGATGGTTTTATTTATTAGGACTCATGGCCGTCATTGATAGTTTTTATTTATGAGAAATAATGAATCTAGACATAATAAAGTAAAAAAAAAACAAGAAAATTTTTTTCAATTTTTGGTCACAGTGTCCTGAAGCCATGGTTGACTGCTAGCAGAAGCCAAATTAAGAACAACTCCACTTCCAAAAGATGATAACTGTTCATGTACACTGTGACTTCAACATTTCTACCCTTAGAAGCTTTCAAATCGTCCCCCTTGTTGAGTACTGTGACGGCAAAGTAGCCCGGTCGAAACAAAAATTTCCGACTTTTGGTCGAAAATTTCTAAGTCCAAACCGAAAATTTTTCTGGGGCAAAAAAAATTTTTTTTTCGTCTCCAAATGGCCTGAAATGCAGAAATAACCGAAAATAAAAATTCGATTTTTCGGCCGCCATTTTGGATTGTCGGAAATTCGAATTGAAATTTTTTCGATGGTTTTTACAATTCGGTGATACAATCTTCATTTCTAAGCCATTTTAGTTGGTTCAGCATATCCTTGTCCCGAGATTGAGTTCAAAAATGATCAAAATTTGAATTTTTTTTTCGTTACGAAAAATGTTTTGGCAGAAAGGTGTTAACTAGATACATTTTTGTACCATATTCTGATAGAGGGTTGTATTGCTGACATGACTGAGAAAAATTCAAGTCAATCGCCCTTTCCAGTCCAAAGATACGAGCTGCCAAATATTTTTGTGTTTTTTGGCATAAAGGGTTAACTAAAACATTTTTAGAAAAATGGGAATATGACGATTAGTTACAACTTATGACCCTTTATGAGTCCAGAAACTTTAAAAAAAATCGTTCTGAGCGTTTTCGAGAAATAGTGAAAATAAAAGTGTGGAAGAATAATAATAATAATAATAAAAAAAAATAAAAATAAAAAAATAAACATTGCAATAACAAATAGATTTTCCCTTTAGGAAAATCAAAAAAAAAATAATTAAAACTATTTTTAGATAAAAAAAAAAGCAAGCTAATTAATAAACAAAAAAAACCCAAAATCCTATAAAAATGACAAATATACTAGATATAGCACAAAGCATAGTGAAAGATGAAAGTATTCAAGAATATGAGGTTCACGAATATGAACCGGTAACCGGAACAAGTTTGAACAATGCGGGAGAGATAAAAATCAACGTCGAAACTCAAGATTTATTCATACATCCTAGTGAGAGTTAAATAGTGGTGCAGGGACGTCTCACCAAGGAAGTTGGGAGCGACTACGCCAACGACGACACGGTTACTCTAGCCAATAATGGCATCATGCATCTATTCAGTAATATAAAATACATGCTATCCGGACAAGAGATAGAATCTGTGTTTCATCCCGGTCAGGCCACCACGATGTTCGGACTCTTGAGGTATCCTGATGATTTTTCGAAATCCAGAGGACTTAATCAGTTGTGGGTGAAAGACACCGTCGGCCCTGCTAGCGCTGGCGCCACCTTGATATTCGACTATGTCGTCAAGACATCCAGACCTAAAGGAACGTTTTCGTTCAGGATACCTTTGAAACACATCTTCGGATTTGCGGACGATTACAACAAGATCATGTACGGATTCAAACACAATCTGACGTTGATTCGAAAAGGAGACGACGACGCAATAGTGAGACTCACTGCGACCAATGCGGGTAAGATAACTCTACACAAGATATCGTGGTTCGTTCCGCATGTGGAGCCTTCGATCGTGGAGAAAGCGCGTCTCTACAAGATCATAGAATCCAAGAGAAAATTACCCGTGGGATTTAGAATGAGACAGTGCGACACGGCTAGCATTCCTCCCTCCACGAATCACTTCGATTGGAGATTGATGGTGAAATCTGCTTCCGAGAGACCGCGTTTCATCGTGGTTGCATTTCAGACCGATAGGGATGGGTCTCAGGAAAAGAATGCGTCGCTGTTCGATCACTGCCATTTGAGAAACATGCAAGTGTTTCTGAACGCCACGAGATATCCAGCAATCGATTACAACGTGTCATTCGACAAGAACGATTTCTGCAGACTGTACGGCGACGCCGCTGATTTTAGAAAGAAGTATCACAGTCTAGACGAATTGATGAGCAACCCTAACATATCTCCCGGCGAATACAAGTCGATGTATCCCATGTTCGTATTCGACGTCAGTAAACAGAGTGAACGACTCAAGAGTAGCGTCTTAGACATTCAGATCAAGATGCAATTCGATAGGAACGTTCCGAGAAAAACCGAAGCCTTTGCCCTGGTCCTGTCGGACAGAGAATTACAATTCGAATCGGATGGAAATAAGATGTCGATCATTCGATGAGAGACGTGTGTGAAAAAAAAATAAAACAAAAATAAAAAAAAAGTAATGAGTAATTATTAAAAAAAAAAAAAAAAATAAAGTAATGTGATCTAGAGAGATTGAACATCTTTCTAAATCTCATTACTTTTTTTTTGTTTTTAATAAATCACACCTTATTTTTTTTTTTAATTCATTATTTTCCACGCGTTCACTGTTTGTTCAAAGGAACTAGTTCGATCAGAAGACTCACCACGGAAGTGGTGGCTTCGGGATTATTGGTTTTCGTAACGAAATTAATCCTGTTTCCGGCGTTCACTTTGAGAGGCGTGCCGAATGTGCTAACATTCGCGTGTTGATTCTCAGTCTTTTCGACGCTGTATCTCTTATCACTCTCTACTCCATTCACCATGAGATTGACGACCGCTCTGTTATTCAAATCCGAGGAAGCCAGACTCATTCGAAGGATTTCACCTCCCAGCAGCATGGGATATCCCACCTGACCATGTTTCGATCTGCTACCTCCATTTCCGAAAGACCACTCAGCTTTTCCCTCATCTAAGGTGCTGGCCTCCTAGGCCCACACGGTGATCAATTGTCTAGCATATTTGACTTTCTCCACCACCGAAATCAGGGTGCAGGCATCCGTCATGTTCACAGGAACCGGTAGATTCGTGAGCGCGTGTCCACCCATGTCTAGTTTACCTTCCATGATGTCACCCTTTCTCCAGACCGAGTTGTCGTCCACGTACTTTCTGCTGACTGCGCTGGAATCGAATTCGGGATCGTGACTGAGTCCGAATAAATTCTTACCGTTCATGTCGATACCACCCTCCATGGTTCCGCCAGATTGTTTGTTCAGGTAGAGATCGTCCACTTGCGATTCTAGGTATTCTTGTGATCGTATCACGGCAGAATTCATGTAGCCCTTGTTGACCGCGGTTGAGTCCGCATCCGTGTCGTCGACCTTCGACAGATTCAATATCTTGTTGAATCCCGCATTCTGATCCGATTTCATTTCTCGTCTGTCAGACTTTCTCTGTTCCAGATCTACGTAATGTTTGGTCGCCACGTCCTTGGGATTCGTGGGAGTGGCCACATTCGTTATCTTGTTAGAATTGGCGTTCAATTCCGAGTGCATCATTTTCTGAACGTATCCATTTCTCAGGTGTTCGCTGAATCTCGCGTGAGAGTCGTCCGTGTATTTCTTGGTCGCGGCATCGGTGGGATCTATGGGATTTGCGACGTTCACCAAACGTTTGGATTTCAGATCGAGATCGTCGGTCATGGTTTTATCCACGTAATTATCTAGCATGATTCGTTCGAAATCGGCGTTCCCCCTGTCGACGTATTTTTTAGTCACAGCATCTGTGAGATCTATCGGCTTGGGAAGATTGTAGAGCTTCTTATCGTTCATGTTCAAAGGTTCCTCTCGAGGTTCGTATCTCCAAACGTACCGTTCGTCCAAGTTGGCAATGTCGTAACCATCGTCGACTTTGAACGTCTTCCTCTTCTTTCTTAGGTTGACTTTTTCGACGTCACCTCTACCAAATTTATCGACTGGCATGTTGTTTTTGAGATTTTTTTTTGTTTTTTTTTTAAAATATATTCAAAACGCAGTTTATTAAAAAATGAATTATTTTATTTTTATTTTTCGTTTTTATTCGATTAAAATTTTTTAAAATATTTTTTTTATCTTTATATATACTATAAAAAAAAAAATCTCTTTCTAATGTAAATCATTGAGAATGTCTTGAAACCGATCTCCTTCAGGCCATCTCTTGAGAAAGTAGAGACACAGGTGACCGCAAAACACTTGATCTGGTGATTGCACTTGTTCCGTGTTGTAACGAACCATCGATTTGTTGAAATAGTTCTTTATTTCTTTTGGCGGTGAGATTCCGTAGCTGTCGGAATAATAATTTTTCTTCTTCCCGTTCTTGAACCACGCCACCCAGTGAGTGCCTTCACCTGATGAATCATCTAGATTTAAAATTCCGCATTCCGATTGTCGAGGTCTTCTCTTCGGCAAGGCATCTCTGGAAAACACGCCTAGAAAATCTTTGATTTTCAAATCCTTCGCCGCATTCGACAGATCGATGTTGGATAGGGGTTCGTTAGGTAAGACGACACCTTCTACGGATATCTCTATTTTCTTATACATAAATGCGTATATATTTTTTTTTATTTATTTATTATATTATAATTCACTAAAATGACGTTATTTTTTTCTTTTTTTCTTTTTCTTTTTAAACTAACACTCTCGATGTCTCTATCGATTTCCATAATCTCGAATCCATCTAATTCCTCTTGATTTCCTGGAATCCTATCATCCTTACTCATATCTGGAATCCTATCATCCTTACTCATATCTGGAATCCAATCATCCACATTCATATCGTCTCTAATTAGATCCGAAATCCAATGTCCGAGTGCCAAAGTGTTTATTTTATCGTCTAACACGAATCTCTTATCGTCGTCGGCCGTCAGCGAAATCTTGTTGACTATTTCGGTATACAAGTCGTGATTTTCGCTTCGAATCGATTTCATAGTCTTATACACCGGACCACTTCCTAACAGACAATTTTTATACTCTTGGAAAGAGATGTTTTTCTTCACCACGCACACTTTAACCCCTTTGCACTTCTTGATCTCTTCATCTTCTAGATGATAAGCATACAGTTTGGGTCTCAAACCCACGAATTCGACGATGTGTTTACCGCCGCTCTCGTCCTTAAATTTACCCAACACCTTCTTGTTGTCGTTCGATTGAATGTTGGACGGGTGATCAACGGGATAATTGCTCGTGTCGAACCACGCGGCCACGTCCGGAGATATATCTCGGTAGACGTCTTCCATCTCTATCTCGTAAACTAAACTGTCCATGTTGGTGAACAGTAGTTTGGCTTTATCACCAAATTTTCGTTTCACGTAATCGTAGTGAAACTCGTACATCAGACGTGATGAGTCGAACGTCGGTTCTCTTCCTGATGTTTTCCATCGATTTACCATACACGCAGTTGTTCGTGAGTTTGAAAAAATTTTTTTCGAAATCCTTCTCAGCTCGAATTCTGAGATTCGTGTTGAGATCGATGTATTTTTTCATCCAAGGCTCTTCGTCGAATCGAATGATGCGATGTATGTCGACTAATTTCATCCCGTAATCAACGTATTGTTTCAAATTCTCACTGTAGACGATGTAGTTACATTTGTTAAATAAATTGGGAATGAGTTTTTCCTCGTCTCCTTCGTTCGGTTCCATTCGTTCGGGAGCCAGCGGATAATCGTTGTGTAGATCGTGTAATTCTTCTGGATAGTTCAAATCGACTTCTAAAATGCAAGGATAGTCTCTCCATTTTTGCATCTCTTCCGGTTCCGTCACCCATTCGAAATTTCCAATCGGTAAAGGATGACTCATAGCCCAACCGTACAGATTATTAGCGTCCCAATACTGTATGTATTTATTCGATCATTTCGAATCAAAACCTTCTTTCATGTAGGGATTGTTAGCTTCAGAATATCTGTGGGAGATCATCGAGACGCCACCTCTCGCAGCCCTTTCGAACATAAGCAACATGTTCACATTGGATAATAATTCCAATTGGACTTCGGTGGTCTTCAACAGAGCGTCCCACACCAGACCGGGTGCGGTGAAATACCAAGCAGGATCCAGATCGTAATTTCGACGACAGACGTCTCAAAAATTTTTGAACACGTCTGCCAAGGGCAGAACGTTGGTCTTCAGATAGAGATCGTGATAATCTCTCATGGTTTTCATATCGAATGATTTCCACACGTTTTGGGCGTGTTCGTAATTCTCGTCGGAAATGTCGAATTCGTATAATTTCGAATAAAAATCTTCTTTCGAAGGTGTGCAGTGTCTTCGAATCTCTTTAGATCGTTCATGTAATCGTAAGGATAGACTCCTTTCCTCAACATGACGTCTGCTCGTTCTCCGAAATGTTCGCTCGTGATTTTAAATTTATCCTTACTCATGTTATAGACTAATTTTTCCAGAGCGGTTGACATGAATTTAAAACTGTCGATGAAACGTATGCTTCTACGAATGGATTTCATTTTTTCTTCCAACGCCTCTCCATCGATTACTCTTTTCTTCTCCATGACCTTCCATTTCGTGAATGAAATGTATCTTTCTTCACTGTTCGCGATGCAATTTAATTCTTCGTGGGAGGTGCCGAGATTTTTTACGAACAGATGACTGTCGTAACTTGAGAGATTGTGAACTATCACCGGATAGAAAATGGCATCTCGATATTTTAAATTGCACTTGCTGTGAGCCGGACCGCGATACAGACCCGTGTAATGATCGTGGTCTCTGACCTTCTTATTTTCCTCTGAATTCTCGTCGAACGATTGTCTGCATATGTGACATTCGGTGGCTCTGTTATTTTCATCCTGCTGCTCTCGCGTGATGATCATTTTCGCCGGAGTTTTGAATTTGTCGTATAACATTTGAATTTTCGATTCTAACTCTTCCACGAACCTTTGAGCCACGTCGTCGTCTTCATACTGTTTCGTGTAGGTGAAGGGACCCATGTCGTGTTGCGAGTCGAAAGCGCATTTCACGTAAATGCAATAGCCCGAAGGCATGTGTTTTTGATATCTTTCGACGTAACTTTGAAGAGCGTTGGGTTGACAGGAACTCATTTTCGTGGTGAAACATTCGAAATCGGCGTACACGTCGAATGGTACTTTTAACCTTCTATTGTGATTTTCAAACTTCACGATGGTGTTGGGTTTGGGCATTTCGACGGCGACACCTTGATTTTCGTTGCAATATTCCTGATGTTTCGCTAATGATTTTTCGCTCTTAAACATGTTTATGCAGTTGCAACATAAAGATATCTTTCCTTTATGTTTATTATTTTGTCTTGACAGTAATCGGCTCAGATGTTTAACCCAACAATAATGACGATTGTCACCATTCGAAATCAATAATAAAATAATTGTCTTTTCTCTTTCGAGATACGAAGTCTGTCTGAGAGGATAAATCGTTCATTTTTCATCATCGTATCCCAAGACGTTCACCGCTACGGTGGGATTTTGAGCCTCGAAACGTTCGATGTGTTTTAACTCTGTTGGAAAAGTCACTCCGGTCCAATCGAGATTTTTAGAAGTCTCCTCGTAATGAGAAACTCTATAGGTATGCATTTTGACAGGGTATAAAGCAGAGGTGACTGCCCATTTAAAACACTGATCATCTTTATTTCTCACATTGACCACGGCGTGTTTTTTAGCCAAGAAATACGGTAATTCCAAGTAGGAAGATCCTTTCAACGAATCGTTTTTAGTTATATGAATTTCGAGTTTCAACACCTCATCGAACGTCCAATTACTACCTTCATGTTGATAATTCGTGAGAGACGTCAACATCTTGTCTTTCATCTTTTCGAAAACGTCCGATAAATCTGAACCTCGAAGTACGGGTTCGACGTTAGATCTGAAATATGCATTTTTCACGATGCTCTTGCCAGACTTCACGTCGATTTTATTCATCTCGCAATGGAGTATCATCTTAATTTTTAGTCCCACGTTCATGTGTTCGCGAAACAAATCCAATACTTTTTTCTTCACCCGTTCCATGAACGATTTCGGATCGATTTTCTTGAACGAGGGAACCACGTCGAAAGTTTTAAAAATGCCTTTGATCGCACTCTCCCATTCTACGGGTTTCGATTGGAATAGTTCTGCGACGAGTCGTGCTACATATTCTTCTCCTTTCCCTTCGTCGATTGCTCGTCGAATTTCGCTCGATATATCTCATTTGTCTAGAATATGAAGTGCATCACTCGTTTTCGTTTTAGTTTTTCTTTTCTTTTCTTTTGAAACTTGAAGTTCTTCAATGGCTTTTCATTTAGTCGTCTTCTTATTTTTCACAATTGAAACGTTTTTGGTTTTTTTCGACGTCGGCATTTCGATTCCTTTTACTATCTTTTTCTTCTTCTCATTTTTCACAACCGATGCATTTTTTGATGTCATTGCTATCGACATTTCATTTGCCTTTCCATCGTTTCGCAAATATTTCTGTATAACTTCAATTTTTTTTGATTTAGTTCTATGATTTCTGAAATGTGAAATTTTTAATAGTTTACAAATCTCGTTTAACTGAGGTATGGTTTTCTCATTTAAATTTTCCAATTTTTTTTTATCTGTTTGCTCCATTTGTAAGAATATTTTTTTTTTCCGAATTTTGTTTTTAAATAATTTGTTTAAAAAAAAAGATTTTTTTTTTAATTTCAATTTTTTCTTTAATGTGAAAAATATTTATTTTTTTGAAGAAATTAATCAATTTTTTTATGTTCCTTAACGTGAAAAAAATTGAATTAATACGAGAAAAAAAAGGATGTTAAAAATTTAACTTTTTATTTATATAAATAAAGAGAAAAAAAAACAAAACTTTTTAAACAAATTATTAAAATACAAAATTTAAAATATACATTATTTGCAAGAATTCATAAAACAAAAAAAAAAAATAATCGATCATGATGACAACATCCACGATGGAATCTCGACATAAACGTCGACGTTGTTTAATAAATCGTTATTCTCCAAAAAACCAAGAAGAAAAAAATCGTAATTTATATTTATGCGTTTCGAAAGAAAACGATACGATTTGTGATAGAAAATCGAATCGTAATACTATTAGCGAACAAAAATTAATCGACAATGTCGTTCGAACTATTAAAAAAGAAGAAGGTTCAAGACAAATAGAACTCTTACGACTTTTACGCGAAGTCTTCCACGAGGTTCAAAACAAATTTCCGCGAAGCAGACACGTGTTCATGTCACCCGATTCCTTCTCAATAGATGATGATAACTCGTCTGCTTCTTTCACGAATCAAATCAAATCTTCTAAAGTCAAAAAACATTCGAAGTCTTGCACATTCTAAACGTGAAAAAAAAATGATTTAATACGAGAAGAAAAAGGATGTTAAAATTTAACTTTTTATTTATATATATATAAAGAGAAAAAAAACTTTTATTAAAAAAAATTTTACATTAAAGAAAATTAAAAATTAAAAAAAACAACTTTTTTATATATATATAAAGAGCAAAAAAAATAAACAAACTTTTTTAACAAATTATTATTTAAATACAAAATTTAAAATATACATTATTTTGCAAGAATTCATAAAACAAAAAAAACCCCAAATAATCGATCATGACAACAACACCTAAAAGATGCAAATTGAAATTGAAACGAGTCGAAACATGTAAGAAATTAGGTTTTAAAATCTATAGATTACAACGACACGATCCCATCGAATTGAACAAGGTCAAGACGAAGGGCTTAGAGCATAAATACGACAAATATCGCATGCCTTTGAAATTGGACGAAGCCGGGCTCGATTTGTTTTACGAGTACGAAAGCGATCTGCAGAACATCATCATTGCCGAAGATAGAGAATTCGACAAGGACGATTTGTCGTTGCCCTATGGAAGTTACATATTTCCAAACATCTCATTCGAACTCATGAAGAAATTGGGTGGTGAGAGCAAGTTGACCGAAGTAACAAAACTCAAAAGAGTAAAGATAAACATTCAACACATTTGCGAAAAAGGAGAAAACACGAGTGTCAACATGCTAATAACGGACTTGGAAATATAAACAATAGAGAGATTGATTTTTTTTAGCAAAGAAGAAGGAAAAAAAAAACATAATGAGATCATCTTTAGATCTCATTACTTTTTTTTTTTTGTTTTCCTTCTTCACTATTACCATATATTATAATAACGTTTCCTTTTTTCTTAAATTTCAGCGTCGATTCTTCTTTTCTTTTTTTCTTTTTTTTGTAATATGATACGTTTTTATAACAACACATTTGTTTATCCGAATCATAATTATGAACGAATGTTGTGCATCTCTTGGTAACACTCGCATCATTACCATTCTCTTCAGAAGGTAGTGTTGATGGTGGAAAGCATCTCATTCTTTTCATTTCCAACCGTCTATCCCGCTGTTTATCTAACTTTTTCATCAGTTCTTTCCTTAGATATCCATCATTAGCGTCTAACCATTTTTCCACATCTTTTTTTTCGCACTCTGTCTCCCAATATTCATCATTATCGTCTATTTGTTTCTCCACCTTTTTATCCATTTTATATATTATTTTATACTTTCTATGATTTATATTTTATATAATTATATAATGTTTTTCTTATATTATAATAACATATTCAAAATCGGTATATTCTTAAACAGCGAATTCTCACTAAGCAACAAACCCTTGCCGAGTCGCTCAACGTTCTGTTCACTCTTCAGATAGATACCGTTTCCACTCAAAGAGTTGCCACCTCTAACGGGTTCTAGATACAATCCTTTACCGCTGTCGTCTACGTGAATGCGACACACGGCTCCTCCCTTCTTCAAAAACAGTCCGCTGCCACCCATTAATTTCTCAATTGCCGAACTCGCGAGTCCCGTGAGAGCTCCCACCCCGAGAGTCTTTCCGAGAAAGGGTAGTGCCTTTGCGGCGAAGGGTAATGCTTTTGTGGCGATTCCTGCCAATAGCGGTATGAAACCACCTTTCATTCTCAAATTGTATCTCAATTGAGCGGGACTCAATCTCACCGTCAACCCTCTTCCATCACGAATCGCTTTCTCCATCCTTTTGATTTGACTTTTGGTCCAGGCGATCGAATCCTGACCGCCTCTCGTTAGATCTTCGTGAGTGAATTTGAATTTCACCGCCTTGCCTCGAGTTCTTAACGCTCTCTCAAGTTTCTTCCTCTGTCCTGCGGATATGTTCACGTTTTTTTTCACATATTCTGTCATAATTCTTTTTTTTTAAAATATATATTTTCTTCAATTGTTTTTTTTGTTTTAATGATAATTATATATATTAAATAATTTTTGTAAAATTAATATTGCGTTTATTTTATTTTTGTTATTTATATATATACACAATATTTTTTTTTTTTGGCTTTTATATTTCTCTTATGTGAAATCGTATCGTCACCCTCTCTCCGCGAAGATCTAATAGTTCACCATTTTGATCCGTCAATGTGGTTTTGAGACTTTACAACGTGTCTAAAATCACTGGTAGATAAACTAAATTTCGAGGTCGCTCCACGATCTTATAACCCGGAGACACGTTTGGAAAGAAGGAATAGATCGTCGGTTGAGCGCTACCATTCACGTAGCTTCCAGCAATCACGTCCACGTTCACCAGAATGCTATTGACTGCGAGAATGTCGACTGTATTTTCAGATGCCGCATGGCCTCGATACATCTTTTGATCGAATCCCAGCATCTTGCCTATAGAATCGTCTGTGTTGAAATCCACTCGAAAATTATCTTCCAAATCCAACATCGCCTGTAAGGTATTAGGATTGGGAGCGAGTCTGATCTTGTTGCTTCCCTTTCCATCCGTCTTCATTCGCGTCTGAATGTAATTGTTCAAATCGTCTATGTCGTAACTCCCTTTGGGAATTCGAATCTCCAACCAATCCACTCCGTCGGAATACTTGAACAAGTTATTCTTTTCAGTGACGTTGGGAAAGGAATAATAAGTCTCCAGATTCACCAACGCCATCTCGTATCTTTTCTCTCTATTCAAATCGATGGAAGGTTCAAATTTCGTAGCGAATCGAGTCGAATCGCCACTCACCATGATTTGAATGGATTGTTTTGCAGCCGTATTCTCGGCTATCCGTTCTAACAATTTTCCTTGTTCCAACATTATATTTTAATTTTTTTTTTTTTTTTTTTTCAAAACTAATTATTTGAAGATTTATTATTTTCTAATTTTTTTTTATTTTCACGCTCTATCTTATTATCATCAGAAACATAAAACTTGTCGAATCCGCACCGATATTTTCCGCGATTAAATTCGCTTGTCAAATCGATCACGACGAAATTGTAAAGTCCTCCATCCCAAACCCTCTTGCAGAATCTCCTGAATTCCGCCACGCTCATGTCGTAGATGTGATTGAGATTCTTGAGATCTTGGCGAAAGAGACATAGAAAATTAGCGTTCTCCCTTATCATCTGTCTGGGCAATCAAAAATAATTCTGCGACAGGTAGAAACAGTCCACGTTGCTGTGTCGACCCCTAACGTAATACGATTCGCATCGGTTCTGTCTCTCCAAAAGCAGATCGTCGAAAATCATGAGATTCTTATCTTCCGATTTCAATTCTCTAGGATCCGGAACGTCGCTAGCGTTCTCATAAAATCGACACTCGACGTTCGAAGATGCATTTCTCTTCATCAATTCCATCACCGCACCGTCCAAAATGGTCGAAAGTGGAGCTTCACTCTTGTCGAATTCCTCCCTACTGTCAAAGATTCTGGCTATGACGTCCTTGGGCAATCTACGATCCATGCACTCTCGAAGCAATCTGTATTCAGGTTGAAACAAGCTCTTGCCAAACACGAACAATCCAACCAGTCGGGTCGGGACAACAGATTCATCAACAGATTGGTCTTTCCACAATTCGATTTTCCCACTATCAAGCCTCTTATGCTTTTGGGAAAGAACTCGTTATTCGACCTCTTGGTCGCGGCGTCGTTCCAAGACATATCTTTAATGTTCATCTTTGTTTTATTTTTTTTGTTTTTTTTTGTTTGTTATTTTAGATTCTTTCAAACACAATTTTTTATGTTTTTTTCAAACTCACTTTTTAATATTATTATTTATTTATATCACACCGTCACGAGTTCTCTTCAATCCGGATCCACTCGTCATTTTGGCTAAATCTTGTATGGGTACCACAACATCCTTAAAATCTTTCCAACTTTTCGGCATTCGCTCTATCGCAGCTCGCTTCGCCGGTGGACTGATCAACTTGTCGATCAACACATCGGCTGCCCTCTTGCCAGCCACAGAAGCTATCCTATCACTGGCTTTGGAAGCGGCTTTCTTACCAGCATCCAAAGCCATCTTCTTACCGACCTCAAACGCGGTCGATGCGAGTTTTCTACCCGCATCACTCGTGAACACTCGCATTATAGAATTGACGATGCCAGAACAGCCTTGAACGCAAGTTCTGACGTATCCCCTGTTCTTTATCACCAACATATTTTATTTTTATAATATATTTTGTTTTTTCACTGGTAAATCGTTTGTTGTTTAAATACTTTTATTATTCTAGTGTAAAAATTTACTGTTTTTATTTTATATATTTTTGTTTGTTTGTTTGTTTCTCTCTACTTATTATATACATCAATCCTTCAATTCGTTCATCAGCCTTTTATAATGGTTTTTATTCAAAACCTTCTGTCTTAACAATTCGTCAGATATAGTAACTATCTGATTATCTAATCCTGTGTTACCAGCCCGTCTGCTCGCCATCAACAAACTCAATCTCAGAGACAGAGCATCAGAATCGCTCGGAAGAAAAGTGGTTTTCACCCCTTTGCCAGTCACCGATTCGACGAACTTCTTATTCATATCCCATATGGGTTTCACCACTTTCATCCACTTGTAACCTCTGTTGGCTTTGGGTCTCGTCTCTCTGGCATCGTTATTTCTCTTCATGGTGTGGGTCTGAACCAGAATGTCGCCGTAATTGTTGAAATCCTGTTTGTGTAATCACTAGGCTTGTCGTAAAGGAGCAATCTGCGCAGTCCATCAGTTAATTCGTATCTATTCGAGCCTACGGTTAATTCATCATCATCTATTTCTACTTCTGTGTCGCCGATAAAAGTATTAGCGTCTGAATCCTTATAAAATCCATACAACAGATCTCTCTTACCGCCATCCTCGGACGACGCGACGCTATCAGTGGTGATAGTCGAAGCTGTATCGTCGCTCTCGCTCAAGTCTGTTTGAATTCCCGTGGGAACGTAATCCGGTGTAGATTGAACGGAATGCCGATTTCCAAAACTACCGGGTAACGAACCCATTCTCAAAGAACTCTTTTAAGGGTCTCAATTCTTCGACTATCTCCTTCCTGCTTCGCTCTTGACCCTCCGTCATGGGTTTAAATATTTTTGTGGCTTCGCGTTTGAGTTCAATCTCACCAAGACATCTGCTTCTGTCAGCCGATTGAATGCCCTTCTTAGCACGTTCATACTCGTCTAAAATTTGATCTCGGCGCCTAGAATCCATCTGTAAAAACATTTTTTCGTTTTTAATTGTTAATGTTCCGTTCAGTATGCTAATGTGAGTTATTTATTATTTTCAAAATTAAATGTATAATTATTTTTTTATGTTTTAAGTAAATAAAAATCTTCTGTCTTTAATATAATAACTAAAACCAGTTAAGGAAAAACATTTATAAAATAAACCTCTTTAAATGCGTTTTGCCCTCGAACGTGTTAAAGATCACATCAACAGTTATTTCCGACAATGAGAAACTTAGAGTTTAGTCTCAAATAAACATCTATAAATACAACGTTTTAAAGTGTTAAATCATACAGGTAGTTATTTCCTCACACTTGAAGTCATTCTCAAAATAATACTCCATGAATATCTTGTATTTATGGGATATATATATATGGGAAAAATAATACTCTATGAATATCTTGTAATATTTTGGGTTAAAACCGCGTTAGTACTCGCACGTTGAACAACGCTATTTCTCTAAAATTTTTACATGAAAATCGTTCAGTCAAAAAAACAAGAGTTGAAAAAATATTTTAAAAAAATTTTCTGGCGAGAATTTTTTTGCAAAAAAAAAAATATATAGGAAAAATAATACTCTATGAATATCTTGTAATATTTTGGGTTAAAACCACGTTAGTACTCACACGTTGAACAACGCTATTTCTCTAAAATTTTTACATGGGAATCGTTCAGTCAAAAAAACAACAGTTGAAAAAATATTTTGAAAAAATATTTTAAAAAAATTCTCTGGCGAGAATTTTTTTGCAAAAAAAAAATATATGGGAAAAAATAATACTCTATGAATATCTTGTAATATTTTAGGTTAGTACGCGCACGTTGAACAATGCTATTTCCCTAAAATTTTTACAAAAAAAAAATATATGAGAATTTTTTTGCAAAAAAAAAATATATGGGAAAAAATAATACTTCATTTACAAAATGAAACCTCAATAAATAGTTAAAAATATTAAAATAGCGTCCGTTTCAAACGTGTTAAAAATCAGAAAGAAACATGAATAATTATAATCTCGAATAAATCACATCAGTAAATGTAACGCTTTTCAAAAAAAAAAATATAACCTAACATCAATTGATCTTTTGAACTGTTTCCGCTTTGATCCATAGAAATAGTTTTTCAGATAAACCATTTAACTTGGCAATTAATCTCATTTGAATAAAAACCTGTAATGCATCTCAAGCATGACAAAATAGCATTCTCAGTAAGTGTCTATACAGTAAATGTCACTTTGACATGCGACCTGCTTGTCAGTTTTGATAAAAACACAGACTGACATTCGAATGAAATGGTTGAACACGCCGAAGGCGTGCAGGAACGGTATGGGGAACAAGCCCCTTTCAACCCTCAGTGACCGAACAATAAAAAAATCCACGCCTCAAAACAATTGCGGATTCTAGGCCACTGGCCCAGAATCCGCAAACCGTTTTTTTGATGCTGGCCCAGAATCCGCAAACCATTTTTTGCTCGCGTTCACCAACGATGGATCGATGGTCTGATCCGCGATGGGAACGTAGACAAAAAATGTTTAAGTAAAAAAAAAAAAGTGAAAATGTACAATTTTCACTTTTTTGAAAAAAACGTGTACATTCGACGTTCACCACGAGTATTTGTACGTTAAAAGTGCGATCTAGGAGTCTAAAAAAAAACAGCAGATTCTAGGCCACCCGACATTTTTGTGAACAAGCGTGCAATTTAACACTGAATCCCCTGTTGGTAAACGCATCGTGTACGTGTACCGTACACGTACATGTACAAAGTGGCTGTGAATCCACCTTTATTACCTACTAACACTGAAATAATTTATTCCTGTAGTAGAGACAGATTTATTGATTTCTGACCTCTACTGCATTCGTGTTGTCATGACCTGTTTTACATTTGTGGGAGACAAAATGAACCGACATTTATTAAATGTCGACTGTTGCTGAAATGTTTAGTTTTAGAATATATGCTCTGTCTCACATTAAAACTAATAACAATTAACAAAGAAAACAAAAAGTAAATCAATTGAAATCAAATGTTGAAAAGCATACAAGTTCAATTCTGAAAGCCAGGGGCATGATGAGTGATGTTTCATTTTCCGAATTAGGAAAGTGTAAATAAACAAAAGCATGTGTCGTCTGCTTTGTTTATAAAACTCAAGTTGAATCGACGACTAAAAAAAGACAACAGTACACAACAAAATTAAGAAAGATAAACATTGTTCATTTAATAAAGTATTTTTGCAACTTTAGCTCAAGTTTGTGGGGGAATTATTTTTAAACAAAACTGTATTACTGCGCCTTGTTTATTTTTGGCAGTTTTGCTTGACGATCAAATTGGACCAATGTGCTCCTCACTTCTTGCAGTGTTTTGCTGCGAGTAACAGGATGATTTCGGCGTGACTTCCCTATAAATTATTTATGGGATGAATGCCAGAGGCTCAGTGGTTTCATTCTTAATCCTACTCACAGAATAAATTTTCTACTTGAAAACACTATACATTTATTCTATATTAAAATCTGTAAATTATAATTTCATGTCAAAAAACTAAAACTATTTTTGCAGTCTACATTTTGTGAAACTTTCAACCCTTTATCCAACATGAATAGCAGATGACACTTGCCAAAAAGATTCTTGAAGAACTCATTTTTTTCATTAAAAAAATAGCTGGTAACCTCCCTCCCCACACTAAACTGAATTTATTGTGCTCATTCCAATGAAGGGTCATCAGCTATGTTTTAAGACAAACAAAAAATGAAAAATTTGAAAGTGGGTTTTGTGAATGGTGCTGACCAGTCTTACCTGTTAAAAGAGGTGTCCAGTAAATAACAAGGCAAGATTTTTGTCAAATTTGCATGTACATTTAACATGTATATACATGTCAGTGACTCAACATAGCCCAGAATTCATGAAACTTAGGCAGACCGAGGGACAAGCAGAATGTGATGGTCATATATGTTTCCTTACTTTGCACAACCGATAGGCTTTAACTCTTTACCTAACACACATGATATGAAAATTTATTCTTTTGAGTATTATTTTTCAAAATTTTAAAGCTCGTTCCAGTGATAGGTCAAATTATATGGTTTTGCTAGCATTTTTTTAAAAATAATATTTTTTGCAACTGGTCAGTTTGGAAATTATGCGGATTTGCTAGGCAGAGGGTTAAATCAGTATTTCAAAGTTTGAATGGATGAAGTAAAATCTATCTTCTATAAGGTGTACCGCTTACAAAATCCAACACAGAAGTGTTATAGGTTGGTCATAGTAATGGTTCACCACACTGATGGACACTAATACATGTAACTGTTAAGAGTTGAAAACTTTACTGATTAATCGATTAATGAATGATGAATGTCTTTATCAATCAAAAAAAGTAATTGATCAGTAAACCGTTACCGTTGAACTACTGTATTATATAGGTAAATAACAAAGGATCAAACTTGCTCCAAAACAGGCAAACATAGTCACACTCATTCGCATCAATTGTATGAGGCAGAGTAAAGCATGCAAGTTACGTGCTGTCATATTTGTTCACTTGCATGGTCATTATACTGTATCAGTAGCTGGAAATGGTCATTCTTAAACCTTTACCTAATGTGGGTAGTCGATAATACTTGCTAAATAAATTCTCAAATTATGAAAAATTTTCCATTTTTGTCTCAAAAACAACGAATGACCCCTCATTGGAATGAGCTCAACAAAGAGTCATAAGCTATGTTTTTGAGACAAAAATTCAAACATAATAAAATTTGAATGGAAATTTTTATATGTAGTGCTGGTTGGTTTTATCCATTACTTTGGGTAGAGGTTAATGCTGTAAATCATCAATGTTATGGCAGTTATTCAGCTACCTAGGGCAAGTGATTAATCAGTTAACCAGGGTTAATGCATGTGATTAATCAATCAAGAAAACCCTTTAACCATTTCAGCTGCAGTAACTGTTACTCTGACTGATCTCTATACCACTGGATTTCTGGATCCCTCACTGGTCACAAAAAGAAAAAGTGTCTCAACCGCTGCCATCATAACTAGGGAGCTGATGTTGCTATAAATAAACAATGCTCAACAGCAACAAAATTCTCAAAGGTTCACCTAACAATCACTGATTGCTTTTTAAAGAATATACTTTGATGTCTGTGAAAAATGAATAAGTTGATATGCACATGTATTGTGGCAATACAAATTGAATCATTGAAACGCGGAAGTGATTTGATTGATACTCGGAACAGATAGCATCTTGCAATCTGATTTAGCTGGTGGGTTTCTAGTCCAAACATGGCCTGAAAGTCTGTAATATAAGTTTTTGGTTTGGTACGTCCTTTTTTTGTGTGGATACCGATCATTTCCAGCAATAATTCAAGTCGTATTCACCTTGAATTGATGCATGCAACCCCGCTAGTCCAAACATGGTCTGAAAGTCCATAATAAAAAACACTAGATTTACTTTTCATTATATGTTTGTAGAACAAATTGATCATTTTCAGTGATAATTTGACTTGTATTCACCTTGAAGTGATGCTTTGAAAGCCACCATTTTGATTGATACCGTGAAAGTGAAAATTTCTATATCTTCACAGTGGGGATATGATTTCTATCTTTACGCAATTTCTTCCATAATCTATCATTTAGCGTATAATAAAAATTGAATATTTACAACATAGTGTAGTTATCATTGACAAAAAACAAGTGCTGAGATTGGAAATTTGATACTGTGTTACTAGTCTTTGTGCAGGGTAAACACTATGTCATTTGATGAAGTGAAAGCTGTTATGCTGTGACTGCAGCCATCAAATGTCATTGATTAAGAATATACTTGATGTCTCTGAAGAATGAATATGTAGATGATGTGACATTTTTTTTGGCAATACAAATTAAATGCTTTAGGCTAAAGAAAATTAAAATTTTGATTCTCAGGAACCAGTGCATTCGGGGTTTTTTGGCCCACGTTCATCATTTTATTTTGGAGGCAAAATTCAAAATGTTCAAAACTACCATGTGATTTTAGCAGTATCACATCGTGAATTGTGCTGCATTATGTCATACACATTGATACAGAATTGTTATTCTCTTCACAAAATGCCACACAATTCTCATATGTATGCAAAATAAATATTTATTGAACTGGTTGAGGACTAGGTTATCTTTGATGGTCTGTATTTGATCATTGAAAATTGTTCTATTACAAATTATTGGAGAGTGCCAACACTCTCCAATAATTTGTAATAGAACAAATTTCTATAAACAAACTATTACTTGCGTTTAACTGAACGCGAAACAGATTCAAGTTTGTTCAAATCAAGTCCCTGAGTTAATATTTGGGATCCTTATGAGCCCTGATTGTAACTTTGTGCAATATGAGGAAATTTCTTTAAAAATCTTCTTCTTCACACTCACCAGTCAGAATGCTTTCATATTTGGTATATACAGCTTCTCTAGGGGGGTCAGATTCAAGTTTGTTCAAATCGAGTCCCTGGGTTAATATTTGGGCTTCGTATGGGAGCCCAAATTTTAATTTCTTGCAATATGAGGGAATTTCATTAAAAATCTCCTTCTCCAAAACCATCAATCAGAATCTTTTGTTATTTGGTATACAACATCTCTCCGGGATTCAGATTCAAGTTTTTTCAAATCAAGTGCATGGGTTCTTATTTGGCTCCCTATGGGAGCTGAGTTTTAACTTAGTGCAATATGAGGAAACTTTCTTAAAAATATTCATCTCCAGAACCATAAATTAGAATCATTTGATATTTGGTACACAACATCTCTAGAGGGGGGAGGGGTGGAGGGGGGGGGGGGGTCAGATTCAAATTTGTTCAAATCAAGTCCCCAAGTTAATATTTTATCTCCCTATGGGATCCCAAATTTTAACTTTGTGCAATAGGAGGAAACTTCTTTAAAAATCTTTCTTCTTCAGATCCAACAGTCAGAACCTTTTGATATTTGGTATACAGCATCCTCAAGAAGGTCGGATCTAAGTTTGTTCAAATGAAGTCCTTAGCTTGACTTGAATTTTAACTTCGTGCAATATGAGTAAATTTCTTTAAAAATCTTTATCTTCAGGTCCACCAGTCAGAATGCTTTCATATTTGGTATACAACATCTCTGGGGGGAGAGGGAGATTAAAGTTCATTCAAGTCGGCCCCTGAGTTAATATTTGGTCTCTTATTTATTTATTTATTGGTGTTTAAGGTCACATATTTATGCATTTGGTCTCTTTATTGAAGCTCAAAGTTTAACTTAGAGCAATATGAGGGAATTTCTTTAAAAATCTTCTACTTAAGCTCCACCAGTCAGAATGCTTTCATATTTGATATACAACATCTCTAGGGGGCCAAAAATCAAGTTTGTTCAAATCGAGTGCCTGAGTTAATATTTGGGCTCCCTATGGGAGCCCGAATGTTAGCGTTGTGCAATATGAGAAATTTTTTTTAAACTTTAAACTTTTGGTATTCAATATCTTTGGGGGGTCTGGGGTGGGTTAGATTCAAGTTTCTTCAAATCAGGCTTCTGGGTTAATATTTGGGCTCTCTATTGGAGCCCAAAATTTAACAGTGCAACATTAGGGAAGGTTAGGTTCAAGGTTGTTCAAATCCATTCCTTAGTTTTTTACCAGAAAATTTGTCTTTCAAACTGCAGTGACATAACAACCCATGAAAGTTTGCAGTGCTTGTCTACAGCTGATAGAATTGGAAGCTGTCAGGAAGCTGTCAGGAAGCTGTCAGGAATACCTATGATAATAATCATCTGACATGGACACTAGGTTAATATGAATAATTTCATGACTTCATTTCTCTGTAGTGTTGATGAACCATGACTAACTGAATGTGACCCAAAATACTTCTTTGAAACACTTTGTCAGGTGAGCAATTAAGGTCTCTTGGTCCTCTTGTTTTGAAAAAAATTGTTTCTGGCTTCTGGCACTCAGCCAGTTAAAAAAAAATCCTTATTATTTTTAATCTCAATTTTAGTTGATTTTGTGTTGTATGATCACTGTTACAGTAAAAACTGTCAGTGAAATTAACATGGAAGCTCGAGTATTTAATTTTAGGCTCACACAACTGGATTTTAGGCATTGGCCACCATTCCATCAGGAATATAAAGTAAAAATAAAACCCCCCCTCCCTCATTCATTTTAAAAAAAAATGTCGGAGAATCAATTATTTAATTTTGTTTGGCCTTATTTTAGTTAATATTGATTGAAAAACAAGTGCTCAGCTTGAGTTTGGAAAGTTCATACCATGTTTTTAGGGATATCTTATTGGAGCTGAAATGGTTAACAAATTGATCGATTAACCAATGATCAACATCTTGATCGATCAGTAAAATAATTGATTGATTAACCGTTATTTTTGTACTACTGTATTACATGGGTTAACAAAGGAACAAACTTGCTCCAAAACCGGCAAACATTGTCACACTGACTCACATCAATTATATGAGACAGAGTAAAGTATGCAAGTTACGTGCTGACATACTTGTTCACTTGCATGATAATTATACTGTATCAGTAGCTGGAAATGGTCATTCTTAACCCTTTACCCAATGCGGGTAGCAGATGATACTTGCAAAATAAATTCCTGAATTACTAAAAAATTTTAATTTTTCTCTCAAAAACATAGCTTATGACTCTCATTGGAACGAGCTCTGCAAGCTCATTCCAATGAGGGTCATAGGCTATGTCTTTGAGACAAAAATTGAAAACATAAAATTTGAATGGAGATTTTTTATATAGCGCTGACCGGTTTGTTTGTTACGTTGGGTAGAGGGTTAATGCTGTAAATTATCAATGGTGTGGCAATTATTCAGCCACCTATTAGGGCAAGTGATTAATCGGTTAACCAAGGTTAATCCATGTGATTATTCGATCAAGAAAACCCTTTAACTGTGTAAGCACTAGATCTTATCCCACTGCCGATTGAAATATTTCTTTGGGATTCCTATAAAAAATGCCTCTTATCCTATTCAACTACTTTTCAAGTGCTCTGAGTAATTTTAGGAAATAATTTACCTGTTTAATTTCAAATGCAAAATAGTGTGCTGTAGAAAAAGTATAAAACGTAATTCAGAATATTTCCCACTCCAGGTGGTGGATCTGGCTACAATTGTATTAGTATAAGTAGAGCCCACCTAATTGGATGTACCATAACTCAATAGACCTGTTATTTGAACATAATATTAAAAAACCAAGCCATTTAAAACGCTTTCAATACACAATTTACCTCTTAATTGCATATAGGTTGTAGACAGGGGCGGCGGAAGCCCGATAAAAGTGGAAGCACACAAATTTACAATGCTACCATGATTCGACCCAGTGTGACGAAAGATTATAAACGTATATTGCTAAATATACCTTGACTTTCTATAGTCTCTCGTTTTGATGAATATGCCATTGTGTGGTCACTGTCCTGTCCATTTATTCTATTTCAAGCATCTTTCAACCCGAAACCTAGCCTTCGGGTTGGAAGATGGTTGAAGTAGAAGAAACGGACCGAAGCAACCAAAAGTGGGATTCTTTAGCTAAATATTGTTTGGATTTGCAAATAATGTTACAGGAATGCCTATATGTTGATAAGTTTGCATGCATCCATTTTAACTCATTGTGCAATTGCAAAACATATCTGTGGAAAAAGTGGAGGGACACATGCCCACTGTACCCTCCTTGCTCCACCGCCTCTGGTTGTAGAGCAAAGACCTGTTAATTGAATAAAAAATCCTGCAGTCTGTCTAGGAAAAACCATTAAATTCTATATGTTTATAGATATATCTAACCTCACTGCACCAAATATATACCTTTAATCTTTTATATCCTGTTTGAAAGCGCTTCATTAGTGCTGCCAAACAATATCTAAAAGAATAAATGCTTTTAGTTTTTCTCTAGAATTCAGAAAAATAATCCAAATCCTGTTAGTTGAATATACATCTTTTAATTGAATATTTTTCAGTAAGAAAGGGGTGATTCAGTTAACAGTGTTCTTCTGTTTCTGATGAGACAAATTAATCTTATTGTACATATACTTTCAGATAATACATATGATGCTGATGGTAATCTCAAACCTGATATTCCAGCTTACACAACTGATGGAGAAACAATGAAAAAGAATCATTGCCTCAATATCATGGTAAGGCCCCACAAAGTACATCTTCAGTTTCTCGAATCATTCTTGGTAAAATTGCATGCGGGCAGGCATTTTTTTTTGTAATTATTTCTTTGCCATCAAAAGTTCATGTTCTTGGTTTGTTTTATGTTTTAGACCTCATAATCTACAGAATAGCAATGGCGGTGGTGTATTTCGTCCCTTGAGTGCAAGAAGGCTTTGCAATGCTGAAGCATTGCAAATCATTGTTGCACTCAAGGGACAAATTTATCAATTTTATTAACATGGGTATATAATATCAGACATAACCCATTTAATTTTATTTTTTCAAGTTTACATTGGTTATAAAAAAAGAACATGCGGCAGCCAACAGGACCATGCAGGAGGGTTTGAGAAACAGATTTCATTAGGCCCAATTTTGAATTTATACACAAATGTTAGAAGCTGCTGGCCTTATGAATAAATTTCTAATAAAAAGGGAATTCCACTGTATGACAAAACAAAAATTTCTGATGATATTACTTTGAAAAACACTGAAAGACCACCTACAAATGCTCTCCCTGCAATGTTCTTGATGTGTGAAACTGTTAAAAAATGTGCTGCTGAAACTAAACTCTGACCCTGTTAACTTCACTTGAAGAGAATTAGGGTTATTCTCATGACATAAGAAATCCTACTTCCCAGTGGTAACTTCTTTTATTAATCCTATATTTTACTTCAAAGCAGTGCTTGAATACAAATTAATAATAATTGTCTTTATTTTTTCTCGCAATGTCTTCAACCAGTGCTAACCCTGCTTGAGTGCAGTTAGTATGTTGGAGAGTCTGACAGCTGTCAGCCATTGCTCGGTGGTTCTCTCCAGTTACTCTGGCTTCCTCCACCTGTAAAACTTCCAACACTAGGTGATCCTGGCTGTTGAAAGTTTCATTGACCCTTTATCCAACACAGACGATATCAAATTTATTATTTTAATATTTGGTTTTTCAAATTTTTCAAAAAATTTCAATGAAACCATATCGTGTGATCCCTCATTGGAACAAGCTTGACAAGCTCATCCCAATGAGGGGTCACATGATATGGCTTCATTGAAATTTTTTGAAATATAATTTTTTAAACTACTTACTCTGTAAATTATGTGGGAGGATGCAGCCGATTCCTTAAGTAAAGGGTTAAACCCCAATAAATAAATAAATTCTCCCAAATTACTGACAATAAAAGCTGTGTCCAAATTGTTATACACTGGATCCCACTTAATTGGATAACACTGTTAACTGAATTTTCTTTTCAAACGCCAAATCATTTACAATTCCTTGATTTCAAATTTCACCTGTTCATTGTGTATAGGTTGTAGAGTAAACATCCGTTAATTGAATAAAATATCTTGATATATATATATAGAACTAAAAAACAAAATTTAAGTCCATTTTAACACTAGAATATAGGAAAATGACAAAGTCCCTGTTAATTGAATATGCTTGTTAATTGAATATTCTTCACATTCAAAGTGGCTGTTCATAATGCAGAGTTCCATTGTAATTATGGCTATATCATGTGGTGTTTACAGTATTTAGGTGAGCTCTCACTCTTGCATACCACTGCACCTGCAATTTTTACTTTTTGCAAGTAGACAACAGCACCCCTCGATTCCGCCTATCAATCGATAACCCTTACCTAACAAATCAGCTGCATCTATTGTGTAATATGCAAATTGTGGAGTAGAGAAAATTCAGCCAAACCATATCATGTGACCCTCTCCTTGGATTGAGCTTGTTGATCTCATTCCACTGTGGGGTCACATGATATGGTTTTGTTGAAATATTTTCAAGAATTGGGGGAAAAATTAAAATAACAAATTTTCAGTTGAAGTTTTTTCTGTAAAGGGTTAAAATCTGTTCATGGAAAATATGCCTAATTAATACAATGCATGCATGAAAATGTGAACAATACACCATGACTTATTAGCTGTAGCATTCCAAGACTGCAAACTAATCAAACTTTATTTTCTGAGAATAGGTACATAAACAACATAATTAGTCAACTTTGAAAGGCAAGTAATGCTACTCAATGTTATTTTGCTCATACATTCCATGGAGAATCATCTGATTGACTTGTGTTTGCTGCATTGAAGTTGCATTTCATATATTATACTGAACGCAGATTAATTTGATGGTGCTGCGAAAAGCTTATTTGCAAAATCAGGTAATAATATTTGGAATCTCTACTTGCTATGCACCAGTGGAGTGAACGGCGTGCAGATGTTCATTGATGTTTTTCTTGAAAACATTTTCCAGATGCTGGGAACAATAGCAAACTTGACTTCAAATGGTAGCATGTAGTATACAGCAAACCTCCCATTTTCCAAATCGAAAGACTGTATGTTTAACCCTTAAGGGTCTTGTCAAAATGTCACCAGCCCACTGCATCTATATGGCCAGAGGCTTAACAGTGATTTCTAGTCAAGTTTTGGCTGCCTTTGCAAAACTTGAACAGAAGCCACTGCCTACCTAATGTGTCTGTTGTTATCAGGATCTCCTCATGATGGCATGTTAAGGGCACCTGTTCTGAGGCCGTAAAAGTCGGAAATAGGCCTTTAAGGGTTAAATTCTTTTGCCATGTTTTGCAATGTTCATCTCATGGTCTGGTCACATTTCTTGAAACACAGATAAATTATAAATAAACTTATTAAATAACTTTTGAAAATCACAGGTTTGTCTGAGGAAAATCTGCATCAATAATGTATTTAATACTGTTGACACAGACTCAGGGTTCATACAGGTTATGGAAAGTCTTGGAAAACAGTAAATTGATTTTACAGGCTCTGGAAAAGTATGAAAAATTGGGGTGGATGTTGGAAAAGTTATGGAAAATGAACAGATGTGTAACATGGGTATTTCTCCTGTCTAATGTGACCATTCAAAAAATATTTGTACTCCCAATTTTTACGGTTCACCAAGAATCACTACATTAGAGCTTCTTAACCCATATAGGCCTGGTGGTTTGAATACATTTTTGCCACACTTTGATAAGAGTACATCTGGTGGCATGGCAGTTGTTTCTAGGCAAGTCTTGGCTGCCTGTAAAGGCAGCCAAGACTTGTCAAGAAACAACTGGCAAGGTTCTTGGAATGTAACATGAAAGTTTACCTAAAGCTTCAATGTTCGAGCCGTGGTTTTATTGCAGTACAAAGGAATCAAAGTTGGAATTGAGCCCTTTGGGGTTGAAAGAGTTGTCAAGGGATGGGGGTGGGGAAATAGAATTATATATTGAGTTACATTTAACCTTTGGGATTATGGAAATTTGATGTCAGAGATATGGAAAAAGTATGGGAAAGTTATGAAAAACCAAATTAACTAGTCTGTATGAACCCTGCAGACTGTTTTTCACTGGTAAACTCTTTGGTAGCAGACCACCAATAGAAACACCTCTCAGTCAAGCTGTTTTGTTTGTTGACTCACAGTATTTGGTGTTTAATTTACTCACACTTATTGATGCATCTGAATTTGATTAATGAAAGAATTGGCTATTGCATCTAATATTTATATGAATATTAGTTTATCATGAAGTATGAGTCTCCACTTCGAAATATATTTAAAGAGACACACAGAGCAAAGGATAAACAATTTCATTGGCTAGGAGAAAGCATATTGCATTGATAGTGGTGCCTGGTAAAAGAAGAATCACACACAATAATGGTCTAAGCTGAAACCAGTATCATCCGAGTTTTGGCTGAGCAAGATTTATGTATCAAGGAAGGCAGAGGTCATAAGGCACCAAGCAAAATCTTGATCTCTAATTAATAATATAAGATCCATGGTCTTTAGATGGGTGATATTAAGTGTCATGAGGTGAAGAGAAAGCATAAAGTATGGTATTCTCTATGGTATGAACTTCTTTTATATGACCAAGTTTTCCCAATTTTCATGTTGCAACAATTTTTAACTGAATTGTCTCCTCTTGAATGTAGATTTATGATTAATGTGAATATGAAATGGATAAATTCTAGTGTTAAATACACACTAGTCAGGGATATCACAAAGGAACTTACCCCACCCCCTCCCTCTCCTTATTGTTGTCTAGAGGAAGATTCCTTTTGAAACTTAAGAATCTCAAAGCTTCTTGGGGATCTAGTTTTTTTCTCTGATCAGGATTCTGACAGGAATGATATAGCCAACATGGTTCAGCAATCACAAATTTGGGTCAAAAGTAAAAAAAAAAATAATAGCTCTCATTTAGAGTTTGTAATAAACTGAAATGAATTTGAAATGTGTGAGGTATATGTTGTCATGCAAATAGATTGAGTTTAAATGAAGCCTCTGTTTAATGATGCCACTACCAATTGTACTGAAAGAGATTACAGAGAAATAGTCATGGAGGATTGTAACTTGTCTTGGTGAGAGTAGGTCAAAATAAAAGTCTTTGGGTGGCCTGTGTGTTGAAGAGAAGCCAGGTTTTTAAGAGTACCTTGATGGCACCTTTGGTGGGTCACTGTTGTTCAAGATGAGAATGCGTCCCTGGAGCTTAGGGGAAAACTGGGAAAGACAATGAAAAGGAGTGCCAAATGTGTAATTTAGGCATAGTGGAGACCCTGGAACACTTTCCATTAGAATGTCCAAAATACCAGTCTTATTGAATAAAATTCACCAAGATTATGATGGGAAAGTGGGATGGGAGAATGAAGGACATGTAGTTGGTGACACAAAGGAGAGGGTTAGTATGCTTATCGGACGGATTGTGAAGAATGTGGGACAGGATGTCATCAAGCAGTTCAAATGTTTGGGGGAGAAGAAGTGTGGGGATAAGTTGACATTTGGGAGAACAGCTAATCAAGGCCTTCTCAAATGAGAATTGCGACAAATCAGCCAAAGTGTTATTATTATTACTAACAACAAGGTTCTTATGTCCTTTTGAAATTACTGAAAAAGTATGTAATTTATGTTGATCTAAAAGTGGTCTTGAAAAGTATGGAAAACCCATGAATAAAAAGCAGAGAAAATTAAGTTTTTGAACAATTAACCTTTTAGACAGTGATGTCGAAATATCAACATTTCAACTTGAATACATTTCCCATAATGCAACTAAGAAGTTAACCAATTAAGTCTTGTTTGACAGAGCTCACTGAGCTCTGTCAAACAAGATTTAATTAGTTGAATTTCTAGTTGCTTTATTATGAGAAATATTTTTAAAAAAAAACAAACAAAAATCAAACCTTGTGTTCCTGACTGTTTTCATAAAAATCTTTCCATTGTCACATTAACATCTATTTGAGGTACTCTGATGGTATGGAAAATGTACTAAGGTGTCGGGAGAAAGTATGGAAAAAGTAGTAAGTCTAAGTGCTGTGTAACAACCTCCACATTATCTTCTTACACACTTGTTTGAGTAAGTTTGAATTCAGGTTAATTAATTTTTTGACGTTTATGGTTGTTGGGAATTTAGGATGATATCATGATTGTACCATGAACAGGTGCTTCTCGTTACTGAAGTTTAAACCTTTACTTAATGAATTGCCTGCACCTGCCTGCATGATTTACAAATTAAGCAGTTGAAAAAATATATATTTTTAACCATGTGACATCTCACTGGAACTTGCTCATTCAGCTCGTTCCAATGAGGGTTCACAATATATGATATTTTTATACTGTACCAATGACCCAGACTTAGCTGGTGCTAATTCTAACAAAACCAGGGCCAAACACAATTTTTGCCCCCCAATCCCCAAAATTTGCATCCAAAACCAAAAGAAATCATGTCCTATAGGACCTCCATACTACGCCCCCACTGCGCATGCGCAGTGTCAAGGACATCCCGAAATTGGCGCCAATTATCATTCTCTGTTTGGCCCTTCATCAGTCAACATCTCACTGATCTTTGTGCTTGTAAATCTCAGTTTAAAGGATGCCAGACACGTAATTTTTGGAGAAATGGTGATTCTAAGGAGGATATAGAAGGAGGAGAGGAAAAAGAAGTGACAAAAAATAATCAGGGCTGTACTTAAAATTTTTTATGAAATTATGTTAAGTTGCCTATTTTCGAGGCATGGGCCTCTTGTTGTCATTCTTGCTAAATGTTGCACTGCTTATTCAGTGTTTTCTCTCTCCTAGCCTTCTAAAGTCCCCCCTTGCAATTCTCCCATGCTTTTGGCATATTTTTGAGAAAGTTCATTTCTAAAATTTTCTTGGGAGAGTTGCTTGGATACAGAATGTTTTCTGTTATTTTCCCCATAGTTACGTTTTCACCCATGGGTGTATAAACGTTGTGTTCTGCATCTTCCATCTGATGTTCTGCAGATTCTCCCCTGGGAGTCTCTGTCTTGCATCAGATAGAGTGTAATTTTGATGACTGATTTCGGGCCAAATTTTGATGACTGATTTCGGGCCAGTTTTTTCAGTGCCTGGAGTCATGTTTTCTGGTGTTTTACATTGTTTGTTTACATTGGCAACAGCCTTTTTTGAGGGGGGCTGTTTGCCTTTGGTGTAGTTTATCTCACTATAAGATACATTTATATTATCCGTAAGTGTCTCATTAATTATTTAATATAAATTTAAAATTTTTGACCACACTTTGCCATCGGATCCATCGGGGCTCAACGTTACTTTTCAGAAACTTGGGCTTCGCTGAAAAAATATTTTTTCAAAATTATTTTGATTTGCAATTGTTTTTTCATTTATTAATGGATCATGTTATTATGTATCTTTGTGTCAGGGGTTTGTGCGAGTAACTAGGACTTGTTGTTGACTTTTCACAATGAAAGGATATTGTTCAAATTGTAATGGGAAGAAATCTTCCTCTGACTTTCATGATCATTGTATTAATTGTAGTCAGTGTTCTCGCACTAATCCCTGTTCTATATGTCAATATTGGGATGACAAACATTGGAAACGTGTGTCACGGTATGTTGTTTCTGGAGAAAGGGCTATGCCGGCTCTTTCTCCGCAAGGTCACTCTACTCTCTCAGTTTCTATTTCAGAGGAACAAGAACAGGGTGATGTTTCCATGTTATCTTCTGCAAGTGCGCTTCCGTCGTCACAAATGAATTCAGAGCTAGCGGCAAAAGTGCTCATGGAGATTAGACAAATGTCGTCTGCTAGCTCGCCCGGTGTAGCGTCCATTCACCGAATGGTTCGGCAGCCGGGTTCGTCCGATGCGGTCCAGGAGGAAATGTTGGGTGATGCGAGCACTATAAACATTCAATGTGCACACCCAGTGACGGCGGATAGTAAGCGAGATCGGAGGAAGCCTTTGAGTCCGGTTCCTAGCTCGTCCAGGTCCAGCCGGGCCGCGAGTGAGAGAGGCCCCTCTCTCGTACAACAACATCTGGGACCAGATGTTGTGGTACAAAATGTGTCGCAAGTGGAGCATACGTCCGTCGCTTGGGACGCTCCGTTGTATAGGCAGTCCGCGGAGACTGCTAAGGCTTCTTCTTCTCGTCAGCGCACACGACCGCACCTTGGCTGCGTGACCGCCGATATCTTACCAGCTTCGCCGATCAAGGATTCTTCGGCGACCAGGTCACACCATCCGGCAGCCAGGGACTCGAGGCCGATGGACTCCGGACGTTCGCATAGAAAAAGTATGCTGGAGCCATCTGATGCGGAGGTGCCCTCGGCGAAGCAGCGAAAGACTGCGCCTCCGCAGGTCTCGACGCCGGACATTCTTGTGCAGATAGCACAGCTTATCGCAGCATCCCAGCAGCCGACAGAAACGGTGTCGGATCGAGAATTATCTGACGGCGCTGGGTCGGTACGCTCCGCCGAAGCATCGGGGGCGGACGACCGGGAGCATCATGAGGTCCGACCGGATGGTGAAAGGGATACGGATGATTTGGAGCTATCCCTTTCGGAACAACATAAAGCTGCCGTGGACTTCATCCGGCACTTTCTCCCTCAAGTTGTTCCGTCGGGCCAGACTGCTGCGGTTCCGGACAAGAGGATTATAGCGTCATTGGACTCTGAATTTTTTGAGCGGTTCAGGGACATCGTTCCCGAGTTTCCGTCGCAGTCCAATAATGTTGCAAGAACATTTGAATTATTGAACGACGCTATATTTAAACTTGCTTCCAAGACGGGGAAAGCAGGTTTCTTGTCCGCCAATACTCTCAACCTGCCTTTCATTAATGCAAGGAATAAATTCGACACGGCAGGACAGGGTATCCCGAGAGTTCCTCTGCGTGTGGACGACGAGGCGGAAGACTTAGAGCTATCATTACCGTCGTCGGCTTCTATTCCAACCGCGGTGTTGGAAACAGCTATTTCGTCTAACAGAGCCAATTTAGATGCCTTATCTTACGCAGATCACCTTACTAAGGCGTTATCACTGTGCCTTCAAGGGAAAGAATTTCAGGATATACAATCCTCTTTAAGACTTCTTTCAAGGGCAGTAGCTTATTCCACGTGTAACTCCGCCCTTTCTGTGGCAAACCTGGAGTTGGTTAGACGTGACGCAGCCCTAGCTACATCCACACTCGTGGATACTAAGGTGAAGAACTCTCTTAGAGTCGCTTCGGTCTCCGGAGAACTTCTCTTTGACGGCAAGCTTTCTGCTATTTATGATAAAATTACAAAGAAAGCTTCGGATTCTCTGTTGTTCAAACCTGCTTCTAAGAAGTCGGATACAGCAGACAAGAATAAGACAGGCACTTCTGGGTCTAATGCGCCCAAGAGAGGTTCCTATAGAGGTTCCGGTGCATCCTCTTGGTCTTATTCGAGAGACCGTCAGGGTAGCGACTCTCGTTCGGGACGTCCTTCGGGCCGGGACAACCGGTCGGACGCCCCGAGGTCGACGGGATGAGGTGCGGGTCGTGGAGGACGTGGTTTCTCCTACCGCAGGCCTCGCAGGTCCAGGAGGTGATGGCTTAAACCTCTATCGCGTACCGGTTGGCGGAAGGTTGTCGAGCTTTTCACAAGAATGGGCGTCGATTACGGACGACCCTTGGGTGAGAGGAGTGACTTCGGAAGGCCTAAAGATATCCTTCAAACGAAAGCCTCCATTAACTCGAAGTCCAAAGTGGACTCAACTTCCGTCAAATCCGCAGAAAAGAGACGCTCTGTTATCAGAGGTGCAGTCTCTTTTAATGAAGAAAGCGGTAGAGGTCGTAGAAAACCAGGAGACCCCGGGATTCTACAGCCATCTGTTTCTGGTTCCAAAACCAGACGGCTCGTTCCGTCCAGTCATAGATTTGAGCCGGATAAACAAGCTGATCGTCGCTCCGAAATTTTATATGGAGACGATTCGGTCGGTCAGAGCGAGTATTCGGGTGAACGATTATGCAACAAGCATAGATCTCAAAGATGCGTACTTTCAAGTCATGGTACATCTGACATTCAGAAAGTATCTACGCTTCGCAGTCCTAGGAGTGGTGTATCAATTCCAGGCGATGTGCTTCGGACTGAATCTAGCACCCTGGGCTTTCACTGAGGTAATGAACTCGGTAATAATCTTTTTCTGAGCTCATTCATCTGCAGTAACGTCGGCCTACCTGGACGACATTCTTCAGAGGTACGGCAACGAGTTAATGCTTCAGAACGATGTTCAGAATCTACTTCTATTGCTCCGACGTCTCGGTTTTATAGTAAACGAGGAGAAGTTGGATCTGGTGCCATCCAAGTCATTCACTCATCTGGGAATGAGCTTCGAGACGCACAACAATCTCGTTCGTCTGCCGTTAACCAGAGCGAAATTAGTCAGTTGTTACGCTCGCTATTGTCTGCACGCAGACAAAGTCACAGCGAGAGAATTTATGAGACTGATAGGTCTGTGCAGAGCCGCTGCGGATCTCATTCCGATGGGGCAGTTACGCATGCGTCCTCTCCAAATTTTCTTGACTCAGAATTGGAGTGTGAAAATTCATTCGTTCGACGTAGACGTTCTCTTGTCAGATCAAGTGAAACAAGAGATTCAGACTTGGGCAAACATTCAGTGGTTAATTCAGGGAGTTCCGCTGCAGTTGCCGGATCCGAGTTTTACCATTATGACGGATGCCAGTCAAACAGGTTGGGGTGCATCATTGATCCCAACGGATTCGAGATGCCAGGGTCATTGGGATCCGCAATTCCTGTGCAAGCACATAAACATCAAGGAAATGATGTCAATTTGGCTTGCGTTACGTCATTGGATGGACATTATTCACAATGCTCATGTCCAAATCCTATCCGACAATACGACAGTAGTGGCGTATATACGGAATCAGGGAGGCACTCATTCAGTTCCGTTGTTCAATCTAACGGAAAGAATTCTTCTGTTTGCGCTAGAACATTATGTTCTTCTTTCGGTCCGTCACATACCGGGTCGTCTGAATGTGCTAGCAGACTCCCTTTCACGAAAGGGTCGCTTGTTGCCGTCGGAGTGGACTCTCAACAAACAAGTATTCAATCAGATTTGCTACCAATGGGAATGGCCAATGATAGACTTATTTGCGACACATCTCAACAATCAGTTGCAGACGTATGTGTCTCCGTGTCCGGATCCAAGAGCATTTGCAGTAGACGCTCTGTCGATCCCTTGGGACGGAATGATAGGATATGCGTATCCTCCAGCGCCGTTAATTCAACAAGTATTGCTAAAGATAAAACAATCTCAATGCAAGATTCTGTTGGTAGCATCTATGTCGCCACAGAGACCGTGGATAAATCTACTCAGGTGTCTGTTGTGGGACCTACCGCGAAAGCTTCCTCCATGGGAGGATCTTCTTTCGCAGGGGAAATCGCGTCAACTCCATCACAACCCGCAAGGTCTCAACTTTCACGTTTTTCCGTTGTGCGGTCCTTCTTGCATGGCAAGCACTTTACAGGACGAGCAGTGGACGCGATTTCTAACTGTAGGAGGACCTCCTCTTCGCTAAACTATGCGGCTAAGTGGAAGGTTTTTCGCCGTTGGTGTAGAGATCATTCTGTAGATATTTTTGATCCCTCTATACCAGACATTGCAAACTTTCTAGCATACTTGTTTGACGAAATCAAACTGCAGCCTGTTACTATTAAGGGTTATAGGTCTATGTTATCTGATACCTATGCACATCATGATAGTTTACAAATTGGATCTAATGTCTCTTTATCTAAGTTGGTTAGAAACTTCTCGATAAATAGATCCAGAACTCTTAGATTAATTCCTAAATGGAATTTAGCTTGGGTTCTTCTTAAATTGAAGGAAAAGCCATTTGAACCTCTTGGGACAGTAGATTTCAAATACTTATCTTATAAGACAGCTTTTCTCTTAGCTTTCTCTTCTGCTAGAAGAGTCAGTGAGCTTCATGCACTGTCGGTGGATGATTCTCACTATCGTAGTGTCGGGAACACTATCACCTTAACTACTAATGTGGGTTTTTTAGCTAAGAATCAGGCTCCTAATAAATATCCGGAACCTATTGTTATTAAGGCTCTTCAGACGGGTGTAGGCCTTTACTCTGTCCTGTTAGAGCGTTACGTATCTATAAACAGAGATCTCAGTTTATCAGAAAGGGACGGAAACGTTTTTTTCTGTCTTTGATGCCTAATAGAAGGGACATTTCGGTCCATTCTATTGCTAGATGGATTCAATTAACTATCCGTACTGCTTATGAGAGTTTATCTTCTTCTCAGCAGTCTGTGCTTAAGATTTCCGCTCATGAAGTAAGAGCTCTTGCTACTTCTTGGGCTTATGCTAATAGTGTTGCTATTACAGATTTAATGAAGGCTGCTTATTGGTCTCAGCCATCCACATTCACGAATTTTTATCTCAGAAATATTGAGTCCATTTCTGGAGACCTGCATTGTTTAGGTCCATTATCTGTTGCTCAGAATGTCATCCACTAAACAGTTGCAACTATAGTTATGCAGGCTTTCTGTTCCGGCAGTGACTCCGTCCGGCTGCCCTCTTCGCTCTGGGCTATTTGACCCAGGGCAAGGGGAAGGGGGGGGGCGGGTGTTCCCTTAGGTCACCTGCTTTATAGTGAAAAGCAAGGGAATGCCTCCTCCATAGTCAGTATTTCTGAGTCGCTTCCGGGATGGTTTTAAAGTGTAATATTAATGTTAAAATTCATTCATGTCTTATTTTTAATGTGTAGCTCGGTGTGAAGCATTTGTATATGTCAAGTGTCAAACGGGCTTTAATATACAATACTCGGACACTTTTAAAAGATTATAAAGAGTCTCAATTCTCTGGACTACTTTATTTATTGGCTTACTTTAAAAATAATTAGTATAAGGGTTATACTGGATGTTAATAGAGAACATGAATATTATTGTGCTCAATTATTAAGGGTATTGTATCTTTCTAATTTAATATTAAATAAGAAAGATACATGTAAAGCCTAATACTCCTTTTCTCCTTAACTGGTTGAGTGCTGGAAGCCCATTTTTGGGCTTTATTATGAAGTGTGAGTACTAAAGCTTAAAGGTTTTATATTCAGTGGATGTGCTTCAATTAATTTTTGCTTTTATATTATTTAGTCTGGGTGGATTTGCCCTGTTACAATTTATGGGAGGGTGCCCATAGGCACCCTCCCATAAATTGTAACAAGGCATTACATGTGAACAAAATTTTGCCAACCAAAAAAACTTAGCACTCTACCAGTTAAGGGGTTATCTCTTTATTATATAGTTGAGCTTATTGGATTTTCCTCTATGTCCTAGGCCCTTCAGCCTGTTTACTATTCAGCTAAGTCTGGGTCATTGGTACAGTATAAAAATGTTAAAAAATTTATAGTAATTTATATATTTTTTATACTTACCAATGACCCAGACGGGGATGGCCCTCCCAGGAGTTGCGAACTCTTGCCTCCCCGCTGAGTACATAGCGCTGACCAGGCACTGCCAGTAAGAATGATAATTGGCGCCAATTTCGGGACGTCCTTGACACTGCGCATGCGCAGTGGGGGCGTAGTATGGAGGTCCTATAGGACATGATTTCTTTTGGTTTTGGATGCAAATTTTGGGGATTGGGGGGCAAAATTTGTGTTTGGCCCTGGTTTTGTTAGAGTTAGCACCAGCTAAGTCTGGGTCATTGGTAAGTATAAAAAATATATAAATTACTATAAATTTTTTAACTTTGTTGAAATTTTTTGAATAGTCAGAGTATATGAATGACTCTATTTTTTGTTCTTGCAGGTTACATCAAGTAGAGAAGCTTTGTTGGCACATCCACTGGTGTTATCTCTGCTCCATTATAAATGGGATAATTTTGTGCGAATTGTTTACTACATCAACTTCGTGATCTATGCAGTGTTTCTCACCTTTCTAACAGGATTTGTTGTCATTACAAAGCCATCATTTGATATGTACGTACACATTTACTTTCTACTCTCTCACCAGAGTTTATTGCAGACTTTGAAAGTTCTTGAATGAAAAACATGTTTTCAAGTCCTTACAACTACTTGAAATTACTGCCTAGCTTTGCAGGTCCTTGATTTTGAAGAATGCTTCAAACTTTCAATTTGTATTGCACCACATTCAGTGCTGTGCGACAAAAATTAAATCATTGAGGCATTCTTAAATATTAAGGACTTTACTTCATATATTTTACCTCACTGGGAAATATACATGTTGGTAGTAAACTAGCATGCCTGTTTTTGATTTACAGTTGGAAACATTGTTATGTCTAATAAGCTATGAATTGAAAATAGAATATGTTTTCATTTTTGGAATTCAGTTAGAAAAAAACTTCCCATACCACAGTCCATTCCAATGAGGGGCAAAAAGTTTGAAAGCTTTTTGAGAATAGCGCTGGCTGGTTTTCAGGTTGGCCAAAGGAGGTACAGGGCACAGGGTTAGTTACTAATTTAATAAATATTTTTTTTTATAATCAGTAAGTGTGACTAGCCCTGTGCACTGCAATTGGTAAGTGCCACATCACACACTACATGAAAATATACACTGACTAAAGCCGGAAAAATGTACAGGGTTAGTTGGTTTCAGATTATTTCAGGTGCAGGATTCAAGGAACAAGTGGAAATACTTTTGCTGGATTGTGGACATTTTTTTTAACCCTTTACTCAACGTAACTGCCCAAACCGGCCAGCACTATTCACAAAAATCGCCAATTAATTTTCATTATTTTCTCATTTTTTGTCTCAAAAACATAGGTTATGACCTCTCTTTGGAACCGGCTCATCAACTTTGTTCCAATGTTGCAATGAGAGGTCATAACCAATGTTTTTGAGACAAAAAATGAAAAAAATTAGTTATTCAAGAATTTTTTTTGGCAAATGTCGTCTACTTTTCATCTTAGGTGAAGGGTTAAAGTGAATCACAAAAATGAAAACCTATTTTCAATTAACCCTTTACCTAACGTGAAAAGCAGACGACACTTGCAAAAAAAAATCTTGAATAACTAATTTGTTTCATTTTTTGTCTCAAAAACATAGGTTATGACCCCTCGTTGGAACGAGCTCGACGAGCTCGTTCCAACGAGGGGTCATAACCTATGTTTTTGAGACAAAAAATGAAAAAAATAGTGAAAATTAATTGGCGATTTTTTAGAATAGCACTGGCCGGTTTTGGCTGTTACGTTGGGTAAAGGGTTAATATATTATTTTCTATATTTTTACTAATAAATTTGAAAATAGCAACAAATAGTCTAAATAAATTGTCTTTGAAAATATCTTGAAAGTATCAATAACTGATTTAGACGAGAAGTAAAGTGGATCTTGCCTAATAGTATAATGTTAATCGCATGTAACTTTCAAACACCAAAAAATTTACCATGCCGAAAAATCAAGGTTTACCGGTCTCTTTGGTACCAGTACTTCAATAAAAAGTTTTTATTCTATTGTATCTTGTTTGAAAGAGCTGTGTCAACTCTGTCAAACAAAGTATGAATGCTGTTATTGGATATACCAAGGCCAAATAGGTCTGTAAATGAGGGGAATTCAATGATGTTTATAAGCTCACCACACTGAAAGTCAGGGTGAGCAATAGTGACCAAGCCTGTAAATCAGCAGACTGTCATCTGCAAAATGAGGTCCCCAGTGGGTGAATTTGGTGATGCTACCCTGAACAGCAGGGTCACATCACAAAATTTACCCTCTATGAACCTCAGTGTGAATCAAGGTCTCAAGCCAGAAAGATATGCCCAGAGGATGAATTGGGCCACTGTATGGGATAGCATCAGCATATTCAACCTATGGGGACCTCATTTTGCGAATGACAGGTTGCTAATATTCAGGCTTAAGAGTGACTGCTCTTCATCTGTCACCTGTCATCCAGAAGGTGGTGATTCAGTTTTCTCCTCTCAAACCAGTGACAAGATTCCAATTAAATTCCAATTGAGCAATGCCTGGGATGGGAGCATTTCAATACTTTTATACTACAGCCAATAGCCCAGACTTGCAACCTCAACATTATTAAGGGCCAAATACAAATTTTGAACCCCCAATCCCCAAAATTTTCATACAACAATGAAAATTAAAAGTCCTATCTGGCCCTCAATGCTTTTAGTACTTGTGCATGTGCAGTATCCAGGAAGAGACCAGGATTGGCGCAAACACCTTTCTTTGTTTGGCCCTAAGTCAGTGAACATCTCAACTGACATCTGTGCATTTAACCTCTCTTTTGGTAGATGCCAGACACAAATCAATGAAGTATATGGTGGATACAAGACAGTAAATGGATGATTGAAGGGAACAATGGTGGTTTGAGATGATGCTGTAACTTTTAAATAATATGAAAATTATTTCATGTTACCCAATTTCGGGATATACACCTTGACATCATTAGTTTTGCTAATGATTTACCTACTGTTGGTTATGTGTTCCTTCCCTATCCTTCCATGAACCCTCCGGTTAAACTCCTAAGCTTTCTGGTTGTTTTTTATTGAAATTTTTTATTAAATTTCTTGGAAGTTTGACGTGTTGTACAGAAGGTTGATTTTGATTATCCCCACTGTTACGTCCTCACCCTAGTGGTGTTGGGTTGTTATTGTCTTGCATCTCCTACTGGATGCATTGTTTTTTCTTCACATGAAGATCTAGCTTTGCATCAGGTAACAGTTGATTATTTACTGACTTGGGCCTTTTGTGTGCCTATGGTCTAGTGTCTGGTTTTTCTAAATCCTGACGTTGTTTACTTTTAACAATGCCCTTAACAGGTAATTTTCAGGGTTTTATTTCATCACAATTATAGTAGGATACATTTATTAATATTCCGGGAGTGTAAATTTAATATTTTGGTGTTTGTCCACACTTAGGCTCTATCGGGATGCCGATGGGCATTTTAAAAAAAAATGGTCGGAAAAAATTTGTTTTGATTTATTTCGAAATTATTTTTGATTGTCTTTGTCCTGTATCTTTATATTGTATTATTATATGTTAGATTTTAGAAATGCAGTGAACTTTGTTTGGATTGTTATTATTTATGAAAATTACTGCTCTCAGTGTAGGGCAAAGAAGTCTGCATCAGATTTACATGCTTGTTGTCTTGCCTGTAGTCTCTGCACTCCTACTGATTCAGGTCCTATTTGCGTGGTCAGGGTCGACTCATTAGGACACTAACGTTGAAATCGGGTATTGCTATGTGTTCGTGGTGAAGTTTCGATGACGGAGCTGTCACCGCAAGATAATTCGAGTTTTCAGTTTCTTTTCCAGAGGAACAAGAACATGGTGATGGTATTGTGACACCTGTCCAGAACGTGCTTCCGTTTTTGCACTCTGAGGAGCAAACAGAGCTAGCTGCAAAGGTGCTTTTGAATATAAAGGGAATAAGGCCTCTTATTCCAGCAGCTAGCTCAACTGGTCAGGCTGTTACTCGAACTGTAATACCAGGTATGTCTGTTGTGGTTGAAGAGAGTGTAGATTTGGGTAGAGCGAGCACCTTATAAACAAAAGCTCACCCAGCAATGATGGCAAAAAGTGGAAGAAGCCTGCAAGTTTCTCTTTGGGAAGCTCGCAAGGTCTGGGATCAGACTGCAAGTGGAAGAACCTTTTCTAACCAAGTATCAGTTGGGGTCGATTATTGCTTTGAGTCCGAGCTAACATCCTCCCTGGCTGATCGGTATGCTCCTTCTACACTGCAGCCATCCCCGGCTGCAGTTACGGCTTCTTCCTTCACTTAAGCGAAGCACATGCGACTGCACACTAGCTACCCGACTTCAGATGTTCATGCAGCCAAGCAAAGATGATCCATTTGGTAGCTAGTGATTTGAGGCTTGATTCATTGGGACGTTCAGCAAAGAGATCGGTGGGCAGATCTCCGTTCCGGGAGCAACACGCAGTGGAGAATAGAAGCCCCTGCTCCACAAGCCTCCGTAATGGACTTGCTACCACATTTTGCACAGCTTATTGCAGGTTCACAGCAAGGAGCACCCATCCGCAGACTCCGGTAGTGAGCTGTCGGACGGTGCTGAGTCGGTCCGGTCATATGTGCATGTAGAAGAAGCCAAAAGTTTCTCTACGGGATGCTCGTCTAAATCTGGGATCAGATCGCCGATTGGAGACCCCTCTCGGTCCCGTTAATAGTCGGGGTTGACTGTGTCCTTTGTGAGAAACTATAATGAGGCGGAACATGCATCGGAATGTTCCTCCCACACTGCATCCGTGGCCAGTGGTGGTTATGGTTTCTTCTTGCATGGAAGCACACGAATGGGGATTAGCCTAAAAGTTTCTAAGTGGGATACTCGGCAAGATCTGGGTACAGATCACGAGTGCAGAGCATTCTCCTTCCCATTAACAGTCGGGACAACTGTTTTGTGTTGTAAGAAACTTCAATGAATTCGATCATCCGTCCGAAATGTGACGAGTTTGGATGCTTCTTCCGCACTTCAGATGGGGTCGGCTGTTGTTACGGCTTCCTCTTCTTCCATGGATATGTACGCTAAGGGGTAGATGCCTACAAGTTTCTAAACAGAATGCTCAGTCAGGTCTGGAACAGACCACGAACTGGAGACCCCTCTCCTTTCCGGCAGCAGTTTAGTTGATTGTTTTTGATTCAAGAAACTTAGTGGGTTGGGATGCCTGTTTACGCTTACGGTTTGGGACGCACCTTCCACACTGCAGCCGGGTCCGGTTACAGCTATGGCTTCTTCCCCTGCTTCATTGATGAAGCACGTTGACCTCAGACTAGCTATACAACTTTGCGTGTTCAGATTGATAGCTAGTCGTTCAAGGCCAGATCTCCGTACTGTGAGCAGCTTAGGATAGCAAGTTGATTATCGCTGATCTGTTAGACTCGTTCATGAACCGGCTGCCGCAGATTTCACTGTGTATCACAGCATTCCAGTAGTCACTCATACTTCCATCAACAGGCTCCCATAGTGAGCTGTCGGACAGTGCTGTGTTGGTCCAGTCATCCGTTTGTTCGGATGCTGTTGACCATATTTTCAGATGGAACATTTGGATGGTGAGAAGGCTATGAAGAGGGATTCTCCATCCCTCACGGAAGGGCACCTTAAGACTATGAATTATTGTTCATAAGCTCTTCGAATCTTGTTCCATTTGAACAAAAGTCTGCATTTGCTAGGCAAAAACAGCTTAACATTCCGGGTGATGGAAAGACAAAGATCTTTCCTCCCCAGATCTTTTGGCTCAGGTGCCGAAAGCTTTTGTCCTGATTAACGACGCCTTCCTTGCCTTAGCAGTAGTATAAGAAATGCAGTGCTCTATTCCTTATGAATAGAGGTTCGAGAGTGCATAGATAGGCTGAAACAGCTGTCTTGTTTGGAATAGAGCTGTTAGAAGGAATAAGTACATCTTTGCCTTCTCAGTGTTGTATTCCTTGGCGTCAAGGCATTTAATGCTATTGTGGACATATAGTAGCCTTATGTACTGTTAGAGTGGTCTTTTCTTATACTTCAGCGGCTAGTGTTGTAAGTCTCCAATTAGTGAGCTTTCAGAGGCCACAGGTGACACATATATATCTGCACATAGATGAATACTCATAACTGTGTAGCTGCCTTGAGTCCACTGTCTCTTTGGGAATTACGGCTTTTAGAATAGCGGCTCTTCATTCCCTACCTTGCACGACGATAGTTGTAAGTCTCTGTTCAGTGAGCTTTCAAATACATGAAGATTTCTAAGCTATTCTCCAAATGTGGCAATTAGTCCACTCTGAGAAGTTTTGCTCAGAGCGGTCTGCCCTTTTCTTATGACGTATGAGTTCATAACTCAGTTTAACTGCATTAACAGTGTATTCATTTTGTTTCCTGGTTACATTTGTATCACTCGATCATACCGTGGATACAGGCTGTATTCAGACAAGTACATGCAGGATTCTGTTGCTCGCGTGTTTAATATGTATATTTATTATACAGACGCATTATTGAATAGGTTCTATAAAATTCTTGCTCTGATTTATAGAAGCTTATGAGAATTTTGGGGCTAGTTGGATCAGTTATGGAATTTCCAATAGGCCGTCTATGCATACATTCTCAATTTTTGGCTTCGTTCGGAGTAGTATTTTCTTTCTCCGAACAGTCATTGGTTGTAATGGACCTAGGGAACAATGAATTATTTGGGGGATGGTCCGTGACGGGTCAGTTAATCATAGCCCGTTCCATGTTCTGAATCCAGCTTTCTACCAGAGACGGTACAGAGGAGAATTCCTATTCTCGTATATTTGCATGGTTCAATTTGGAGTTTCATTATTGGAATTAATTGTACACCTGAATGGGGTTGCCCGTTGGTTGCTTCAGAAGGGTATTTGCACTAACAGATAACGTTCTGCTGGGATTCAGTTGGACAAGTTTAAGGTTTATGTGTTATATCACCGGTTTTCGACCTATCAACGTATTTCGATTCCGGCATATGTTAGAAGCTTGTGCTTTTAATAACCAGGATCACCACAATAGCCTTAGCTACTGAGGTGGCGTTGAGCACCAATAATTAATAACTGGGTGCCAGTTCGGCGAAAAAACCCCAGATTATTTGGTACCACTTTTCACTGATTCTAGAGCACTTTCCTCTTTGTTTTGAAGAATATTCCTTCAAAAAAGGCTGGGGGTGATTTTTCTTCATCTCTTCTGGCCTAATAATAAGTTTGTAACTATGAGTAAAGCTGTTTTTGTCTGTAGATTATTTCTGATTGTAGATACAGCTTGTTTATTATATATATGGCATGTGTTTGTGGGTGTTAGTCTCTCACTTTCGAACACGCCATCTTGATTTAAGTGGCTTAGTCTGGACTAGCCTTAAAATTGTGGGCTTGTTACACCCAATTAGCATAATCATTCATGCTAAGAATACGGAATTACTTGGATATGGCTCCTTATTTTGAAGATATGTCTTCTCTATTATTGTATAGAGAGACATACATGTAATTCCTTTAAAAATTTAATCTCCTTTTCACCTTGGAATGCAGGCTAAGGAGCTGTATTTGGTCTGCTAATTTCTTCAAGTCCTAGGCCCTCCACCTTTTTACGATTCGGCTAAGTCTAGGCCATTGGTTGTAGTATAAAAATATTATAAATTTAAAGGAATTTGTATATATTTTATACTTACCAATGGCCCAGATGGGGATAGCCCTCCCATGAGTGGGTACTCGTACCTCCCCGCTGAGTTATCACTTTAGTAGGCTTGTCTACAAAGAATGGTGTTGGCACCAATTCCAGTCTCTTCCTGGGCACTGTACATGCGCAAGTACTAAAATTCACCTACCTTCCATGATATGCTGAAAAGTTACAGTTGAAAATCGATAAAACAACGGACATTTTTTCAAATAGCCAATAACACTGATTTTTGTTCTGTTTTACAAGTTATAGTTGAGGCATCTATTCCCAGAAAGTTCTGAATGGTACTTGCACAGGTTATAACACAATTATGAATTATTGATGATGAGATAAATCTTGCCTCCCCTCCCCCCAGGCCAAAACATCCCCTACATCCCCTCTCAGAAATGCATGAAAAGAAACACCACATCTAAAAAAGGAAAAGTTGGATTAAATTGCTTGCCTCATTAAAAAGGGAATTACATTTTATTGCCCAGTCCTGAAGAGAATTGTATGCTTAGTACCTTTGTACAAATTGTAACCATAGGCAGTGTTGGTAGTTGGGGAGTAGTAGGTGAGGGTCAGAGGCTTGAAGACAAGATGGAGGTGTGAGGATTTTTGAACCATTGGCATAAATAGCATTGACAAAGTTTTAGCCTATGAACCACTGGGTGCAACCTGGTGCCAGTGGTGGTCCAATAGCTGAAATTTTTTAGTTCTTAAAGTTGCCATGCCCAAAGGGGACAACAAAAGGAGCATAATTCTGTTAGTGTCCACAGAATTTTTTTAAAAATTAAAAAATCTTCTCCAGAACAAACAATCAGAATCTTTGAATACTTGGTTTTCAACATGCTTAGGGTTGGATTCAGATTTGTTCGATACAAGTCCCTTGGTTCTTATTTGGGCTTCCTATGGGATCTACCATTCAAAATCTCTTGATATTTGGTACACTGCATCTTTAGAAGAGTCAGCTTGAAATTTGTTCAAATCAAGTCCCTGGAGTCATATTTGGGCCCCCTATGGAGGCCCACTTTTTAAATTAGAGTAATATGACAAATATTCTTTAAATATTCTTCTTCAGATCCATCTGTGAGAATCTTTTGATATTGGGTGTGTAGCATCATAAGTGGGGTGAAATTCAAGTTTGTTCAAATCAAGTCCCTGAGTTCATATTTGGGTACCCTATGGGAACCTGACTTTGAACTCAGTCCATTATAACAATTTTTTTTTTTTAAATCTTCTCCAGATCCATCTGTATAAAACATCCTCAGGGGTGTGAGATTCAAGTTTGTTCAAATCAAGTCCCTGGGGTCATATTTAGACTCCCTATGAGAACTTGGAACTTTAATTTTGTGCAAAAAGATTAATATTCTTCAAAAATCTTCTTCTTTAGATCTACCAATCAGAATGTTTTGATATGCAATATCCTTAGGAGGATCAGATTCAATTTTTATCAAATCAAGCTCCAGGTGTCATATTTGAGCTCCTTGGGAGAGCCCAAATTTTGACTCAGTGCAATATGAGGAATATTCTTTAAAAACCTTTTTCCAGATCTGTCAGTCAGAATCTTTTGATATTTGGTTTGCACTATCCTTAGTGGGGTCAGATTCCAGTTTGTTCAAATAAAGTCCTGAGGCTCATATTTGGGCTCCCTATGGCAACCTAAATTTTAACTTGGTGCAATATGGGGAAAGTCCTCTTAAAATCTCCTTCTTTAGATCCATCAGTCAGATTCTTTTGAGATTTGATATGTGTCATATTTGGGCTCCCCAAGGGATCCCAACTTTTAGCTTAGTGCAATATAAGGACTATTCTCTAAAAAATATTTGTCTTCACATTCACAATTCTTTTGTTACATGTACACCTGGAACTTAATTGAGCACCCAGGCCCCTGGGGTTTTTAGCAGTGGTGTTAAAAGAAGCTGTCATTACTTTCATGCTATCTTTCAGATGGCCAAAAGTGATTGTTCGTAGAAAGAATGGTCGATTGACAAATGAAAGACAGCACAATAAAGAAAATATACAGTAATTTAATGGCGCTAATTACACATATCTGTCACTAATGTTTTGGATGGAAAAACATTCTCATTCTCTCGACAAGTATGGTGCTGGAATGGTCCATGATGAAACAATGCCAGTAATTACTGACAAAAAAGTAACTTGTGATCTCCTGAACACAACAATAGCAGTGTCTGATATCCGTAGCGAGTGTATTCACCACATGCCCAGATGACAGCATGAACTCTCCTCCTAATGCTACCAGTGAGCCTTCTGATATGGTTCAGAGGCAACTGCTGCCGCTCCTCATGCAATGCAGCTTCCAAATAGATCAAATTCTGTACAGACGGATCCCTTGCTTGCACACGTCGTCCAAGAAAGTCCCAGATTCTTAGGGATTCAAATCAGGGCTCATTGCAGGCCGAGGTAAGTGTTGTAATAGCATTGTTCTGAAGGAATGCTCTCACAGCATGGGAACAATGTGGCCTTACATTGTCGTCCATGAATACAGGGTGAGTAGCCAACAGGTGGTTGTCAAAATGAGGCACAACAACTGGATTGAGAATGTCCCAGATGTACTGATGATCATTGAGATTCCCATGTACAGTCACCATATCACTTTTACAATCATGAGAGAGGCATCCCCAGATCATTACTGATCCTCCACCATAAGGAACAGTAGGTCTGATGTTCCTGGGCACGTAAGTAGTATTTCTATGTCTCCACTCACTCATGCAACCATCTGTGATGTGAAGCAGGAACCTACTCTCATCTGATCAATGGACTCCCCTTGAATTCCTGAGATTCTAATGTTGTTTGCCATATACCAGTTCAAACGTCATCTTTGATGCTGATCGGACAGAGCTGGACACTTGATGACCCTTCTGGACATCATATCCAGTGCTTTGAGATGGTTTCGGACAGTTCTGTTGCACAAATGCCTGTTGGAGAACCAAAAGCATTTCAAAACCCCACTTGAAGCAAAGGGTTCATACTTAATGAGGCATGCCAGACTCCGATCTTCCTGAGGAGAATTCTCTTTGAGACTCGTCAAATCACTGAAGTTAAGCAATGTCGAGCCCAGTTAGTCCTCGGATGGGTGACCGTCAGAGCGATCGATTCGGACTCCCGCATTGTGTCCTTGGGCAAGGCACTTAACCCCAAATGTCCACATGGGGGCATGATGGCGCCGTGTACTAAGACGTACTGTACATCGATGGTGCGCATGTCTTCAACCTATCTGACCCTGTCTGTGCTCCATGAGCTCTGTCAAATATGATATAATAGATTAAATGCCTGTATTGGATTACTGAGGCCAAATAGGTCTATAAACAAAGAAAAACTGGGGAGAGTCAGGGTAATTTCTCGACAGATTACAAGATGTTTTGTACTGGAGGTATGATAAATTGTTTTGTGTTGGGAAATTATATTCAATTAACAGGGTTATTCAGTTAAGAGATATCCAATTAAGTGGGCTCCACCATAGTTCAAACCTGTCGTCATCTCATGTAGGTCATTACAGAAATTTGCCATGATCATACTTCAGCAACTTCAATTTAAATTATAATTAAATACATATACTACTCAAAGTTTGCTAAGCACCAAGTATATCCAACTACTTGTTTTACGTTTTAGTTGAAATGTTGTTATGAAAAGTGTATATATTTTATATTATTTATATCTTTAATGATTTAAGAACCAAAATTAAGATTTTGTTTGTATTTGACATTATTTTTAGCTTTTGAATATGATAACCATGGAAAATGGATATTATTGGTAAAAGAGGAAATTTTTCAAATTTGCCAAAAAATTGACGGAGCGAACTGATATGGGTTTAATATCAAGTATGAGACTCATTATTGTTAATTGCAGCTTGACAATGCCTTATCATGCTCCCAATCAGGTTGCAGATGGTCCTTTGTGGAATGTTGTTCCATTCTTAGACCATCATGGCACCAAGCTCCTGGACACCTCTTGGTTGGACTGGGTGGACTGAAATTGCAAGCTGCAACTCATTCCAGACAAGTTTGATTGGATTGAGGTCAGGGGATCTTGTTGGCCGGTCCATACGCTCAATCCTCTCCCTCTGTCGGTACTCCCGGACAGCATTGGCAACATTAGTCTGGGCATTATCGTCCATCAGAATGAATCTATCACCCACTGCACCTGAATACAATCTGATGTGGGCATCCAGGATCTAATCAATATACCACTGTGCAGTCTGTGTACCACGGTCAAGAACACAGAGCGCTGTACGTCCATCCCAGCTGATGCCGCCACAGACCATTATTGCCTCTCCACCACAGCGATCATGCTCAGCAATGTTTTCTGCATGGAATCGCTCTCCTGCTTTTCTCCATACCCTAGAATGCCTATCTGTGTTGTCTAGGCAGTACCTTGACTCATCTGTAAAAAGGACAGATCATCAATCTTCTGTGGTCCATCCAACGTGATCCATGGCCCATTCATATCATGTCTGGTGGTGGTTCTGAGACAGCTGAATGTGAATACATGGACTTCTAGATCGGTGACCACTTTCGTCCCAACCTTGCCCGGATAGTCTGCGTCGAAACATTTACCCCGGATGCATTCTGAAGGTCACTGCGAAGCTGAGTTGCTGTGTCAAAGCGGTTCCTTCGGGCCTGAATGATCAAAAACTGATCTTCAGCTGCAGATGTTACCCTATCTCTGCCACCACCATGTCGTCTGACTGGTGTGCCATACTGCTGAAATCTTGCCCAGGCTCTGGTGATTACTGTATGATACACAGCAAGGGCTTCACCAACCTGACGATGGGTAGCCCCTTGTTCCACCATCCCTACAGCCCACCATATTTCTGCTTCAGACAAATGTCTTCTTACATTTTCATTCGCCATATTCGGTCATTAAATCACAAGGGTTTGTGTTGAAATGAAGACTGAATACCCTACACATCTCATGTACATGTAGACTGTACACGAAAACATCATGGAAATCAAGGGGTACATGCTTTCCATGACTGTCACGAAAAGTCTGCCTGTCAAGAGAGCTAATGTAAACACTGGGGACCATCTCAATACATTCCTCAATCATCTCCACCAAAAATATCGCAAATGTGTCACAAGAAAATTTCACAATGATGTGTCAAATATATGGTGCTTAGCAAACTTTAAGTAGTACATGATGCTGAATGCAAGATGTTCGATGGTGTTTTTCAATAGATTGATTAAAAACACAATCCAGTTTAATCTATCGGTCAGATCTTAAAGAGTATCAGAGGTGTGGTCAATGGACTCTTGTCAGTTGAAGTTCAGTTGTGAAATCTGTTATGTAGTGAGTGAAACAAAGCCTCATAGGAGTATCCATATATCAGTCACAGTGGCATGATCAACTGTAGGGAATTTTTGTTTTGCTTCTGAAATTTTTTCATGCAAAGAACAGTTGTGTGGAAACAAGTTAAAATACATTGTGTTATGATTTCATAATTTTCCAGAAAAATACCTGTTAAAAATCTATTTGAAGCTGAAAATAATGTTTATGCGCACGGTTTTATTTGATAAGTAGCAAGTTAGTACAAATCTGAGTCAAATTACACCAAGCATTTTCTGGGAAATTTGGCAGATGAAATAAGAAACAAAATGTCGAGGTAAGTTTTCTTTATGTGATAAAATTAATTCATGATATTATATCAGGAAATCGGTATGTTGACTAACAGATTACATCCCATTTCCTGATGTTATCATGTAATGCCTCCTTCCCCCTCCTCCCCCAAAAATGCATGCCTAAATCTCAAAAGCAGCGAGTGTCTGTATGCGCACCTGGGGGTTTCAAAATCGAAGAACTTAAAGTGACCTTTAATCCTTCATTAAACAATTTTATCATATTGATATGGATGTTCACTACTATGGAAACCTGTGCACCTGAGATTATAGTTTTGATCAGACCTTTTTTTTTTACCTGAGCTGTGCCCGTTTTTGTCTTAGAATGATGATGGTGGTGGGGATGGCCATGTCCCTTTCCATGTTAGAATGCCTGAATTTTGTCCAGAGATTTTCTTAGATGTTTATGGGTCAATTGATTTGAAACTTGGTATGGATGTTCACTACCATTGGAACCTGTGCACCTTGATTATTGTTTTGATCAACTTCTTTTTACCAGAGTTGTGCCCCTTTTCACCTTAGAATAATCATGATGGTATGGACATCTGGGACAGTCACACTTATAGTTATATTTTGTAGTTTTTAGTTGGTGGATGGGTTGGCTGTAAGGGGAGAAGAAGACCATACTTAACCCTTTCACCCTTGAAAAAAATACATCTTTTTGAGAAAATGTTTTTGCATATTTTGCAAAAAACTCCATCCAAAAGAATAATGTATTGCTCCACAAATTTGCTGCTTATTTTTCAAAAGTCTGAGATAGAGCCCTTTGAAGCTTAGAAATTTGATTTGAGTCAAAATTGTGCTGAAGATTCCCTTCAATTCAAGTCAGGTTGAATTGATATTTATAAATTTAGCAGTAGAAAAAAAATTACTTTTTCAAAAAATTTTAACAAACAAAACTGTATCATGTGACCACTCATTGGAATGACGTTGATTCAAAAATATTAATTGGTACTCTGCTACATATATATATAAACATCTGTTTCTTGGGTTAGTTTTGTTGGACATTTATTATCGGTAATCTAGTTGCTTTCTTGCAGGGGTGTCATACGACAAGTTAACCCTTTACTGAATAAAACAATCACATCTGCCCACATTATTTATATATTTAACAGTTGAAAAAAACAGATTTTTTACAGAAAGTTTTAATAAACAAACCCATACGATGTGACCACTCACTGAAATGAGCTTGATTCAGAAATATTAATTTGTACATTGCTATTATATGATCATCTGTTTCATGAACAGTTTTGGTGGACGTTCGTTATTGGCTGTCAAGTGAATAAAATTCTTGTAGGTGTCATTATGGCAAGTTAACCCTTATAAAGGAAATGACTGCACCCACCCACGTTATTTATAAATTTAGCAGTAGAGAAAAAACTTATTTTTCAAAGCATTTTAACAAACAAAACCATATTATGTGACCCCATCCTTGGCACGTTTGTTTCAATGAGTGGTTACATGATATGGTTTTGTTAAAATGTTCTGAAACATTTTAACAAAACCATATGTAACCACTCATTAATTTACATTAATTTACACATCTAAATAATTCAATGTAGATTATTATTATTCCATTTACATTTAAATCCCTGCCCTATCATAGTTAAAAAAATTGTTTTCCTTAACTGGTTGAGAGCTAGATTATTTTTACCTGCGTCGCCAGCGGCAGAGCAGGTCTAGTAACTGCTCGACTCTGTCCGTCAGTCTGTCCAAAACACTTTTTCCGTCAAAGTTTTCTTGGCTTCTATGAAAGGGAATGATTTTATATTTGGTCTGCTGCTTCATAATGATGAGTTGCATTGTGTAAGCAATTTTCAGATCTGCTGTGCAGCCACTTCCTGTTTGCCGATACTTTGAAATTTTACTGTACCCACTGAACATTGAAATTTTCCGTCAAGGTTTTCTCGGCTTCTATGCAAGGGATTGATTTTATATTTGGTCTGCTGCTTCATAATGATGAGTTGTATCGTGTGTGCAATTTTCAGATCTACTGTGCAGCCACTTCCTGTTTGCCGATACTTTGAAATTTTACTGTACCCACTGAACATTGAAATTTTCCGTCAAGGTTTTCTCGGCTTCTATGCAAGGGATTGAATTTATATTTGGTCTGCTGCTTCATAATGATGAGTTGTATCGTGTAAGCAATTTTTAGATCTGCCATGCAGCCACTTCCTGTTTGCCGATACTTTGAAATTTTACTGTACCCACTGAACATTGAAATTTTTCGTCATACTTTTCTCGGCTTCTATGCAAGGGATTGATTTTATATTTCATCTGGAGCCTGATAATGATCAGTTGTATCGTGTATGCAATTTTCAGATCTGCTGTGCAGCCACTTCCTGTTTGCCGATTCAATTGCATGCAGCGACGCAGGTCCAGACCCGGTATTGGTCTTGGCTTGTTGGTGGTCTGAATTTGCTATTCCAAGTTTGCTTTATTACAAGGCACTCTCCAATAATTTATAATAGAACCTCTGTATATAAGCAAGATATTACTTGTGTTTGACTGAATATGAAAAATGAGCAAGGAAAACATTGGCTTTTGCTCTGGCACCCTCATTTTTTTCTGATAGCCCTGATAGTGGCTTCTAGCACTCAACTTGTTAATGGCTCTATGTTGCCCAGATATCTAGAATTTGTATCAGTAAGAATTTAACAAATTAAATCATATTTTATGGAGCTCATTGAACTTTTGCAAATAAGATATAACAGGATGCATTTACCCTGCAATGTGATGTTAAAATAACAAAATTGCAAGCTGCAAATTTTTCCCACAAGTCTTTAGGTTTTCAGGCAATTCATCATTGAAATTAACCCCCTCTCGTTGAACATTTTTATTGGCATGCAGTGTCTTCCAAAATTAGTATGAAATCATGATATTTAAAATTTAACCTTTTTCGATTGTTGTATATTTGTTGGCCCATATTTGTTGGCCCATGTTTGCAATAAATCATAATTAAAATACAGTGTCTGAGTATTATATTTGTTTTATAGACATCCAGTTTGCTCTACTTTGCAAAAAATAGTCAAATATTATGTGGACACTTATTTATTTTTCCGAAAAAAAGAATCAGAAATATCACAACAAAAATAAAATTCTTTGCACCATTGATTTGGAAAATTAAATGCCGGAGAACCAGATGTATTCTTTGGTTTGGCCTAATGCAGCTGGTAGTTTAACCAATTCAGTCGTGTTTGAAAGAGATCAATTCTTAGCTGCATTACTATGATGGGAAAAATTTGCTGCTATAAATTTTATTTTAAATATCATTCTTTCAAATTTAAAAAAAAATTTCAACAAAACCATATCATGTGACCCCTCGTTGGAACGAGCTCATTCCAACGAGGGGTCACATGATATGGTTTTGTTGAAATTTTTTGAAAAATAATATTTTTTCAACTGCTGAATTTGCATATTACGCGGGCGGATTCGGCCGATTCGTTGGGTAAAGGGTTAAAGTAACCCTAAACACCAGTAACTAAAATAAATAATCCACTGGTTCTGTGATCATATTAGTGGTATTTTTCTCGATCAGATTGTGATCGGGTTGTGACACATACACACACAAGTGGAGTTGGATTTCATCAACAAATTGATGATAAACCAAAACCGGATCAAGAAAAACAAATGCAAATAGCATCTCAGATTCTGTCTTCCCACATTTCTTCTGCAATGGGTGAAATTGTACAGTGGTGAAGGAAGAAAAGCAGAAAGAACATTTTGACTGGACTGCGTGCCAGTCACAAACCAGTTGATATTAGGTTTCACAAAGTAGATCTTCTGGTTCTCGGGCCATTTTTTTGTAAAACTGCACATAGGCGAGCAGTTTTTGACCAGGCCTGAAAATAAGCAGTCTGACATTTGCAGAATGAGGTCTCCAGAGGGTGAATTTGATGGTGCTATCCCATATAGTGGGCCAATTTATTTTCTGGGTACCTCTTTCTGTTTAGTTTTGAGACCCTGATTCAGATTGAGGTTCACAGATGGTAAATTTAGTGATGCTACCCTGCTATGCAGGGTAGCGTCAGTAAATTCACCCTCTGGGGACCTCATTTTGCAGATGACAGTCTGCTTATTTTCTTGCTTGTTTTTGACTTTAGTTTTTAGTTTTGTAATTATTTCTTTGCCATCAAAAGTTTATGTTCTCAGTTTGTTTTATGTTTTAGGCCTCATAATCTACAGAATAGTATGGGTGGTGGTATATTTCGTCTCTAGAGTGCAAGAAGGCTTTGCAGTGTTAAAGCTTTGCAAAGCCTTGTTGTACTCAAGGGACAAATTTATCAATTTTATTAATGTGGGTAAAATGTCAAAAACCATTTAATTTTTATTTTTTGTAAGTTTTCATTCGTTATAAAAAGAGAGCAGGTAGCAGCCAAAAGGACCATGAGTGAGGGCCTGAGAAACATATTTTTAACTTTTTTTGGCCTTCTCTGCCTACCTTCGTAATCACAGTACTTTAATATCAAAATGGAACATCGATCCTTTCAGAGAGCTTACTAACAATCAGGATCAGATGCAGGCATTATTTGTTTGAAATATCTTTTTGAGAAATGTTATCTGGTATTTATAAAAAATTCTGAGATGATTGAAATATTTTTTCCATAGAAAAATTCTTGTTCCACGATTTTGTTCCTTTGAACCCTGAAATTACAAATTGCCTTGTGGGGACATCTTACTGCTGGAAACTTATGTAGTTCAACTTAAGAGAGAAGTATAAAAAAAATTATAAATATTAATGTTTTCATGGATTGTTTGATTGTTTCAGGTCCTGTAATGATGCCCTGAAAAATGGTCAGGAACAGCATCTGTTTGCAAAAATTGGAAAATATATCATCATTTTACTGTGTACATGGAATTTGTTAAGAGAGGTATTCTCAAAAATGTTGTGCAGAAAGTAGACCTTTATTTGTACTTGTACTTTTGTACCTTTAACTGGTAGAGCTCTAAATTAAATTTTGTCAGAATTTGTTCACATGTCTTTGCCTTGTTACAATTTATGGGGGAATGCACTTGCTTATAAATTGTAAGAAGGCAAATCTTCACAGAGTAAATAATTTCACTTCAAAGATAATATGAAGCACAGGCATAGAATATGAAGCCTTTAACCCTTTACCTAACCTGAAAAGCAGACGACACTTGCAAAAATAATTCTTGAATAACTAATTTTTTTCATTTTTTGTCTCAAAAACATAGGTTATGACCCCTCATTGGAACGAGCTCGACGAGCTCGTTCCAACGAGGGGTCATAACCTATGTTTTTGAGACAAAAAATGAAAAAAATAATGAAAATTAATTGGTGATTTTTGAGAATAGCGCTGGCCGGTTTTGGCCGTTACGTTAGGTAAAGGGTTAAGTTGCAGTACTTGTGCTTTAGAATAAAGCCCAGATATGGGCTATCAGCTAAGTTTTCACTCATTGTTGCTTCATTTGACTACAAAAAAGTCTGGTCAAAGAGTCTCAAGCCTAACACATGGGATGAATGTCTAGGAGATGATAAGCAGTTGTGAGCAGATAATATAAATTTTGGGAAACTGTGGAACAAAATTTCAGCTGACACTGATAATCTTCATGACTGGAGATAATGCATCTTTAGGTATCAACTTTCAAAAATTTCTCTCAGTGGGTTAAGCTGTCATTCACCAATTTGGCAAATACGGATTGAAATTAGAATCATGTGCATTTTATGTGTTTGCAAATTTGCCAAATAGTAAACAACAGAAATTACAGAACTGTCATTTGATCATTTAATTGATTGTGTGAAAGTATGCACAACATATCTATTAATTATTTGGCCTAGTCACAAACAGATGAAATGTTACGGCCTTACCAAGTAGATTTCTGTTTCTCAGGCCATTATTTGTAAAATTGCACACGGGCGAGCGTTTTTTTTAATTTTATTTTTTATTTTTGTAATTATTTCTTTGCCATCAAAAGTTCATGTTCTTGGTTTATGTTTTAGACCTCATAATCTACAGAATAGCATGTGTGGTGGTGTATTTTGTGCCTTGAGAGTAAGAAGGCTTTGCAGTGCTAAAGCATTGCAAAGCCTTCTTGCATTCAAGGGACTAATTTATCAATTTTTTAACTTGTGTAAAACATCAGACTTAAACCATTTAATTTTTATTTTTTCTTAAGTTTACATTGGTTATAAAAAGAGAGCAGGTGGCAGCCAAAAGGACCATGCGGGAGGGCCCGAGAAACAGATTTTAAATTTGTTTAGGCCTCATTGACTTCCATTATTTTACCAAAAAGAAGTTGTTTCAGTTTGATGAGATGGCTTGAAAGGCATTTGGTGATGAGAGGTGACTTCAAATTATCAAAGCCTTTTATGATGCCTTATCAGGGCTTGGAGGAGTTAAAATTGTTACTTAAGACGTTAACGTCTTAAATAATTCTGCATTAACGAGTTAAATGACGTTAAATGTTAAAAGAACAAAATTTTAATAACTTCGGCCATTTTTATTGATTTTAATTTAAATATGATTGAACTTACATGCAGTTCATCTCTTGAGTTCCAATGTGTTCTATGTGTCTACTGACACATAGAACACATTGGAACTCAGGAGACGATTAGTTAATATAGTTCTCTCAGGTTATAAATTCTAACAGTCAGAGATGTTTTCATTTAAGAATACAATCGCTGCAGCAGCATCCTTAGAAAGAGACACCTGCCATTGCTCGAATATCAGTCCTTACATGGAAAATAGGCATTTGGATGAAGCTGATATTGCTGTATCGTGAAATATCGGTGGGCCAATATCACTAACGTTGGTAGGAGGGCTTCATGGTCTTTCCACCAAATCAATGGGTCATCTATAATTGACCGACATCTAAATTATTTGTGTTCTTCAATTTTGCCAAATGGCACAAAATTTGACATCATCAACACGCACAATCTGGCTTGAGTAAACACAAGATAACAAGTCAATGCTACCTATGAAACAATTATAATCTTCAAAGTTAAACGTTATTAACTTGGTTAAATTTTTTTAACGTTAAAAATTTTTTGCTACTTTGCAAAGGAGAGATAAGACAGTGTTCTGCCAAGAAGGGAGATATGTTACAATTATGTTATCGAAAGGGGAAATTATGTTAATATAATCTGTTAGGTTCTGTTCTTTCCCACAGGTGTCCCTTTCAGGCTCACAAATTTGGACCAGCCAATCTATAAAAAGTTTTTGTATAAAATGAGAAATTTGAACATTATCAGTTGGAATGAATTAATCCTTTACCTAACACAATAAGAGGATACTTGCTGAAAAATTGTTTTTGTTATCAAAAAGGCTACTAGTGTGACACCCCATTGGATTGAGATTAATGAGCTTGTTCCAATGAGAGGGTCATCAGTTTTGTCTTGGAGGCAATAACTGAAGATAATAATAAAGTTTGGATGGCAATTTTTGTGAATAATCTGGCTGGATCTTACTATTGTGTTAGGTAAGGTTTTATACATTCTATTTGCAGCTGAACTTGCTGTGTAATGTTTGTATAACTGAAAAATAAGGTACAAAGGTTTGAAGCTTGGGCCATTTTTTTTTTAGAAAATTATGTAATTCTGTGTCTCCTTGTCTATTAGTTGTAATCTCTTTTCTCTATACTATTTTTGTGTTTTACCTGTTACGTAACTCTCTCTCTTCTTAATTAAGGGTATTTTTAATTTATACAATTCACTTACACAATTTCAGCCTAAAAAGCATGTGTTATATAGCAATATGTGTAATTTGAGTTCTTGTGTTGAACAAACATAACACAGATTAACCTGGTAAATTGAATATCCTCTTTGTATATTTTTAACACACCTGAGCAAAGCTCAGGGGGAGCTTTATGCAGGGAGCTTTTTGTCCATCGTCCATCCATCATCCGTCATTAACTGTACATTACCGACTTCCTCTCAGAAACTAAAGGACCAAATTGAACCAAATCTGTTGTGCATGTTCCTTATCATATGCCAATTCAGGTTTGTTGAAATAAAGTTTCCACACTCACAGAGGGCACCACAAGGTGCATAACTCTGATAGTACCCATATATTTGAATTTTTAGCTCACTGAAGGGAGCTAAACTTATCACTTGCCATCCGTCATCGTCTGTCATGAACTTTACATTATCGACTACTCCTCCCAAACTACTGGATCAAATTGAACCAAATTTGGTGTGCATGTTCCCTATCATATGTCAATTCAACTTGTACAAATAAACGTACTGCACCCACAGGAGGCACCGAAAGGGGCATAACTTTGATAGCACCCATGAATTTCTTTCCAAGATTAAAAAAAATCTTCTTCTTCTCCACAAGGCAGAATTCTTTCCTATTTGGTATACATCATCTCTAGGGGGGGGGGGGGGGGGGGGGGGGGGGTCAGATTCAAGTGTGTTCAAATCGGCCCCCTGGATTCATATTTGGGCTCACTAGAGAAGCCCGAATTTGAACTTAGTGCATTTCAGGCAAATTTCTTAAAAAATCTTCTTCTCCAGATCCAGCAGGCAGAATCTTTTGATATTTGTTATGCAACATTGTGGGGTGGATCTGATTCAAGTTGTACAAATCGGCTCCCTGGGTTCATATTTGGACTCGGTATAGAAGCCTGAATTTGAACTTAGTGCATTTCAGGCAAATTTCTTAAAAAATCTTTTTCTCCAGATCCAGCAGGCAGAATCTTTTGATATTTGGTATGGAACATTGTGGGGTGGATCTGATTCAAGTTTGTACAAATCGGCCACCTGGGTTCATATTTGGGCTCAGTATAGGAGCCTGAATTCAAACTTAGTGCATTTCAGGCAAATTTCTTTAAAAATCTTCTTCTACAGATCCAGCAGGCAGAATCTTTTGATATTTGGTATGCGACATTGTGGGGTGGATCTGATTCAAGTTTGTACAAATCGGCTCCCTGGGTTCATATTTGGGCTCAGTACAGAAGCCCGAATTTGAACTTAGTGCATTTTAGGCAAATTTCTTTAAAAATCTTCTTCTACAGATCCAGCAGGCAGAATCTTTTGATATTTGGTATGCAACATTGCAGGGTGGATCTGATTCAAGTTTATACAAATCGGCCCCCTGGGTTTATATTTGGGCTCAGTGTAGGAGCCTGAATTCAAACTTAGTGCATTTCAGGCAAATTTCTTTAAAAATCTTCTTCTCAAGATCCAGCAAGCTGAATCTTTTGATATTTGGTATGCTACATTGTGGGGTGGATCTGATTCAAGTTTGTACAAATCGGCCACCTGGGTTCATATTTGGGCTCAGTATAGGAGCCTGAATTCAAACTTAGTGCATTTCAGGCAAATTTCTTAAAAATCTTCTTCTCCAGATCCAGCAGGCAGAATCTTTTGATATTTGGTATGCAACATTGTAGGGTGGATCTGATTCAAGTTTGTACAAATCGGCTCCCTGGGTTCATATTTGGGCTCAGTATAGAAGCCCGAATTTAAACTTAGTGCATTTTAGGCAAATTTCTTTAAAAATCTTCTTCTACAGATTCAGCAGGTAGAATCTTTTGATATTTGGTATGCAACATTGTGGGGTGGATCTGATTCAAGTTTGTACAAAGCGGCCCCCTGGGTTCATATTTGGGCTCAGTATAGGAGCCTGAATTCAAACTTAGTGCATTTCAGGCAAATTTCTTTAAAAATCTTCTTCTCAAGATCCAGCAAGCAGAATCTTTTGATATTTGGTATGCAACATTGTGGGGTGGATCTGATTCAAGTTTGTACAAATCGGCCACAAGGGTTCATATTTGGGCTCAGTATAGAAGCCCGAATTTAAACTTAGTGCATTTTAGGCAAATTTCTTTAAAAATCTTCTTCTACAGATTCAGCAGGCAGAATCTTTTGATATTTGGTATGCAACATTGTGGGGTTGATCTGATTCAAGTTTGTTCAAATCGGCCCCCTGGATTCACATTTGGGCTCAGTATAGAAGCCCAAATTTGAACTTAATGCATTTCAGGCAAATTTCTTAAAAATCTTCTTCTCCAGATCCTGCAGGCAGAATCTTTTGATATTTGGTATGCAACATTGTGGGGTGGATCTGATTCAAGTTTGTTCAAACGGCCCCCTGGATTCATATTTGGGCTCACTATAGAAGCTTGAATTTGAACTTAGTGCATTTCAGGCAAATTTCTTAAAAAAATCTTCTTCTCCAGATCCAGCAGGCAGAATCTTTTGATATTTGGTGTGCAACATTGTGTGGTATATCGGATTCAGGTTTGTTCAAATCAGCCCTCTGGGTTCATATTTGGGCTCAATATAGAAGCCCAAATTTGAACTTAGTGCATTACAGGCAAATTTCTTTAAAAATCTTCTTCTCAAGATCCAGCAAGCAGAATCTTTTGATATTGGGTATGCAGCATGTTTAGGAGGGTGAGATTCAAGTTTGTTCAAGCCAAGTCCCTGGCTTCATATTTGGGCTCACTGTGGTAGCCCGAATTATAACTTAGTTAAAAATGAGGAATTTTCTTTACAAATCTTCTTCTTCAGTTCCAGCAGTTGGAATGTTTTGATATTTGGTATGCAGCATCCTTAGGGGGGAGAGATTCAAGTTTGTTCAAGCCAAGACCCTAGGTCCATATTTGTGCTCACTGTGGTAGCCTGAATTATAACTTAGTTCAAAATGAGGAATTTTCTTTGAAAATCTTCTTCTTCAGATCCAGCAGTTGGAATGTTTTGATATTTGGTATGCAGCATCCTTGGGGGGGGCCCCAAATTTTAACTTAGTGCAATATGAGAAAATTTCTTTAAAAAATCTTCTTTTTGAGATCCACCAATAAGAATGCTTTCATATTTGGTATACAACATCTCTAGGGGGTATCTCTAGGGGTATCAGATTCAGGTTTGTTCAGTTCGAGTCCCTGGCTAAATATTTGGGTTCTCTGTGGGGGGTGGGGGGGGGGGGTGGGGGGGGGGGGCAGTTGTTCAAAGGTTCAAGGTTGTTCAAATCCATTTCTTAGTGTTTTATCATAGAATTTTCCTTTCAAACTGCTGTGACATAACAACCCTTGGAAGCTTGGCAGTGCTTGTCTACCGCTGATAGAATTGGAAGCAGTCAGGAAGACCTATGATAATAATCATCTTACAGGACACTAAAGTTATGAATAAATTCATAACTTCATTCCTCTGTAGTGTTGGTGAACCATAACTAACAGAATTTGACCCAAAATACTAAAATATTTCTTTGAACCACTTTGTCAGATGAGTGACTAAGGCCTCTTGTTTATGTTTAATACTCAACAAGGGTTTTATTATTTTCCTCCCTTATTGTTGATAAATTGAGTATGCTGTTGCATATTGCTTGAAAGAGCTTATTGCAAACTTACAACAAAAATTATGACACATAACTTTATTGCAGAGCAAACATCTTAGATAATTTTATACAATTTAAAAATTCTTAAAAAAATAATTTCTGTGGAAATTTTTTGTAAAGCATTGTGTGAGTTTTTCATTTGTTAGATTAAAGGTTTGGATGAGAGATTGATTACAATATACAATAAAGTATGGTGCCCACAAAAGATGTCTCATGATTGGGTTGGTATCTGTTGTAATCCATTTTCACTGGTAAATTAACATTTCATAAATTAAATACTGCTAAGCCAAGAAGTTGTAACGAAATAGCATGTTGTGCCAATGCATTTCTCTTTTGATGTGTGAGATTTAACATTGTGGTAGGTAAAACAGTGGACAAAGAATTTAGACCAGATTGCAACCCAGTTGGGATCCAGTCAAACTTATCTGTTTACATTTGTAATAACAGTTATAAATACCTTGTTGAAAAACAAATTACATACTTCCGTTGATTAATACTTGAAGACCCAATTAATATTTTATCTGGTAGAGTGCTGGAAGCCCATATTTAGACTTCTTTGTTGGTACTTGTATCCAACTTAAAGTCTTCATAATCTGTGGATTCTACCTTAGATTATCTTTGAACCTAAATTATTTAGTATGTGTGTATTTGTCTTGTTAAAATTTATGGGAGAGTGCCAAAGACAAAAACATGAACACATTTTGATGACCTAATATAGTTTAGCACTCCACTAGTTAATATAATTGAGCCCATGCACTTAATTGTATATTTTTTAATTGAATAGCCCTAAAATTTGAGTATAATTTCCAAACACAAAACCATTTTCCATCCCATCAGAACAAATTTGGCCTGTCACTTGTGCATAGGTTATAAAGCAAACTACTTTTAGTTAATTGAATAAAAAATCATGTAATATGTCAAGAAATAACCATGACAATCACTGAATGTTTATAGACCTATTTGGCTGCAGTACATCCCAATACAAGCATTTAATCTATCATATCTTGTTTGACAGGGCTCTGTGAGCTCTGTAAAACAAGATAGAGTAGAAAATGTCTTAAAAAAAGTTAAAAATCTGTTTCTCAGACCCTCCTGCATGGTCCTTTTGGCTGCTGCATGCTCTCTTTTTATGTTCCTGAGAGAATCTCAGGAGCATTATGTTTTCACCATGTCTGACCGTCCGGTATCCATCGTCTGTCCGTTAACTTTTGGTTTCCATCAGATAACTGAAGAATCGCTTATTTGATCAAATCATAATTTTAGGGGTAACTTGTGGATAATTAGACAATGCTTCCTTACGATTTTGGTCCAGCTGGCCAATTCAGTATGGCTGCCATTGTGGCATATTGAATTTGGTTTCCGTCCAATAACTAATGAATACTGACTAGTGAATGCTGACTCAGATCATTTTTTTTTTAATTATGCAATTGTTGGTGTCTAGAGGAAGCTTATTTTCAACCAGTCAGCTGATCCAAGATGGCCACCAGCGGCCATTTCATTAGGGTGGCCATCTTGAATTTGGTTTCTGTCCAATTACTAATGAATACTGACTCAAATCAGTTTCAGTTTTTGGTTATGCATTATTGGTGTCTAGAGGAAGATTCCTTTCGATTTTGGTCCAGCTAGCCAATTCAATATGGCCACCATGGCCGCCATACTAATGAATGCTGACTTGAATCATTTTTAGCTCAACTTTGGCGAAGCCAAATTTGAGCTTATGCCATGGCCCGTCATCCGTCTGTCCGTCTGTCTGTCTGTCCGTCTGTCCATCAACAATTGGATACGGCTTGGGCTAGAGGTCGTATTTATGAACCGATCTTTACGAAACTTCTTGGGTACCTTTGTTATGACTGTGGGACGAGAACGAGTGTTTTTGGGTGCGGTCTGAAATTCAAGATGGCTGCCAGCTGCCATTTTGTACCGACGATGCAGAAATCTGTTTTTTGTACAGAACTTCCATATGAAAGCTCTGATTTGAATAATTTTTTGTATGAATGTTTAGTACCGTGGGATACATCACATATAATACGGGTTTTTTTCTCATGCGTAAATTATGCAAATTAGACTAACTTTGATGTTTTTTGGTGTTACTTTCAGCACTAAGTGCAAATGCCAATACAGCTCGGGCTAGAGGCCGTATTGATGAACCGATCTTTACGAAACTTCTTGGGTACCTTTGTTATCACCGTGGGACGAGAACGAGTGTTTTGGGGTCCGGTCCGAAATTCAAGATGGCCGATGGCAGCCATTTTGTACGAAATTTGGTGCAATCAGATTTTTGCACAGAACTTCCATATGAAAGCGCTGATTTGAATAATTTTTTGTGTGAATGTTTTTTCTCGTGCAGAAATTATGCAAATTAGATGAACTTTGATTTTTTTCAGTGCTGCTAACACACAGTAAGTACACATGTCAATACGGCTCGGGCTAGAATCCGTATTTATGAACCGATCTTCACGAAATGTCTTGGGTACCTTTGTTATCACCTTGGGACGAGAACAAGTGTTTCTGGGTGCGGTCCAAAATTCAAGATGGCTGCCAGTGGCCTTTTTGTATCGAAATTAGGTCTAATCAGTTTTTTGTACACAACTTCTATACAGCTCAGGCTAGATGCCGTATTTATGAACCGATCTTTACGAAACTTCTTGGGTACCTTTGTTATTACCGTGGGATGAGAACGAGTGTTTTTGGGTGTGGTCCAAAATTCAAGATGGCCACCAGCAGCCATTTTGTACCAAAATTAGTGCAATCAGTCTTTTGTACAGAACTTCTGTATGAAAGTTCTGATTTGAATAAATTTTTGTATGAATGTTTAGTAACATGGAATACATCACATATAATACGGGTTTTTTTCTCGTGCAGAAATTATGCAAATTAGATGAACTTTGATTTATTCAGTGCTACTTATACTCTGTAAGTGCACATGTCAATACGGCTCGGGCTACAGGCTGTATTTATGAACCGATCTTCACAAAACTTCTTAGGTACCTTTGTTATCACCTTGGGACGAGAACGAGTGTTTCTGGGCGCGGTCCAAAATTCAAGATGGCTGCCAGTGGCCATTTTGTCCCGAAATTAGGTCCAATCAGTTTTTTGTCACAACTTCTACACAGCTCATATTTGTGAACTGATCTTCACGAAACTTCTTGGGTACCTTTGTTTTCACCTTGGGACAGGAATGAGTGTATTTTGGGATGCCTTTGTTATCACTGTGCTATGAGAACAAATATTTTGGGGTTCAGTCAGACCCACTCTGGGACTCAAAGATTTTTTCTAGTTTAGCATCTGACTGTCACCCACCTTTACAATACTTTACCTATACATTTGTTACAGGCAACGCTCAGTATTTATGTACAGACCGTTACAATACTTTATATGTACCTTTGTTATCAGGTCATTACATAGATGTTTGTCATTGCTGTGTCAAATACTATACATGTACATGTCTTTGTCGTGACAAGTTGAGCTACAGTGTCATTGACACTTTCATTATTTTGTAATTATTATGCATTGTTGTTGTCCAGAGGAATCTTCCTTTTGATTTTGGACCAGTCAGCTGAACCAAGTGGCCAATTCATTATGGATTCCATGGTGGCCATCTTGAATTTGGTTTCCGTCCAATAACTAATGAATGCTGATCGAATTAATTTCAATTTTTGGTTATGCTCCCTTTTGATTTTGATTTGGTTATGCCCCGAGAGACTTCCCTTCCCTTTTATGACACCATTGGGGACATATGCCATGCTTTGAGTTGCTCTTGTTATAACCAATGCAAACTTAAAAAATAGAAAATAAATGGTTAAAAGATATTTTGCCCAATTTAATAAAATTGATAAATTTGTCCCTTGAGTGCAACAAGGCTTTGCAATGCTTTAGCATTGCAAAGCCTTCTTGCTCTCAAGGATGAAATACACTACAACCCATGCTATTCTGTAGATTATGAGGCCTAAAACATAAAACAAACCAAGAATATGAAAATCTGATGGCAAAGAAATAATTACAAAAAATTGTAAAAAAAGCGCCCGCCAACATGCAATTTTACAAAAAAATTTTTTTACAAAAAATGGCATGAGAAACAGAAGATCTGCTTTGTGGTACTTTAAATGCTCTGTGAAGCAAATCCTTGTTAGTTGAGAATACTCCAGTTAACTGAATAATTTTAATTTGAAAACAGGCTATTGAATTAACAAGGTTCTACTGTAACTGTGAACATGAATTTCTGTATATATTGCTGATGTCTTTTGGGAACAAGTAAAAGAACCATGTCATTAGTCCCTAGTCATATCTCAAGTTTATATAAGTTTACACAGCATGTCATTACTATATCTCCATAGCGTTTTGATCATTGAATGTTAATAGGTTTTCTGCAGCAGTTTGATAAAATTGCTCCAACTATATAAGTTTAATCTTATTCCTAACAGAATGACCATCTCAAGCAAATTCAATTACTTTTTTACAATTCATCCTGAAGAATTCTGAAACATTATATTTTTTTTTTAAATTTCATCTCTGAAACATTCCTTATGAAACCTCGATGGAAGGAGATCTTGGTCTAAGAAGTTTATTATTCCCCATAGGAAGAGTTTATATTGAAGTGTTTTGTCTGCTCTGCTCATTTATCTATCTTTTTGACCATCTGGGCATCATGTTTTCAACCCCCACCCACCCATATGTCTTTCCGTACAGATGTCCTTTACATCCCTCTGTACATTCATTTATATGTCCATACATCTACTTGAACCTGCATATGGAAGCTCAGAGGTTAGAGTATCAGACTTCAAACCAAAAGGTCCACGGTTCAGTGCAGACCAGAGGTAACTTCATTGTGTCCTTTGGAAATTCACCAATCCTGATTACCCACATGAGACACACCGTATACTAAGGCATACTGTACATCAATGGTGTACTTGCCTTCAATCAGTACTAACCCTTCATGTACAGAGGTAGTAAGTTGGGGAAGCTGACAATTGCTCGCTGGTACTACTCTGGGTTTGCTGTATTCACACTGTCTGTTTCAGGATTATTCCCCTTGAGTTAGTGAAAAATAAAATATTTTATGGTTTCTGACTATAAGTTGAGTTTACCATTACCAATTTTAAACTTTAAAAATTTGTTTGCAATGAGAAAATACAACTCAACTGAACAACTACTCTAGTTTGTCTTTTCTTATTTTTTCTAAATTCCTAATGTTTTTTTTTTATAATAACAGCCCCATACGGCATAGCTAAAAAAATTAATTGTAAATGATAACATATTTTTGATTTTCCATGTTGAAGAGCTTCTTGTTCATATTTAATATTTATTGATGTCACCACTTATTGATGTTGCCACCATATTAATGGTAAAACTGCACCCCTCTTATTATCTCATGTTGTAAAGTTTTTGTTATTAGATACACCTTCCCTTGTGTATAAAGTGAACATGTGATTTTGTCAAGCTCTTTATTTTATTTCACTTTAATTTAATACATGTATGTTCATTTGTATACTATTTCAGTCCACTGTGAGATGGCTGCAAGTACAGTTGCTCCTGGCAGTGCTCACAATTGCAATTAACTGATAGAGTGCTAAAAATTATTTGGTCATTTATGTTAACAACGTTCACAAAAAAGTCTTTGCTTTGTTTAAATTTATTTGAGAGTCCTTATAGGCACTCTCCCATGCAGTAGCAATGAAAATCCATTCAGACTAAATAATTTCACTTCAAAAATAATTTGAAGCGCATCCACAGAATATGATGCTTTAAAATTCTGGTACCTACACTTCATGATAAAGCCCAAATATGGGCTTGAAGCTCTCTACCAGTTACAAATGGGAAAGGTCATACTCTCAAAAAATCTGGAGTGTATACCTCTCATGTATGCACATCTAGATTTCTCATACAAGAATACTATAGAACATGTGGGGGCCATGACTGATCTGTAGTGTCTATCTTCTGTGATAGGACTATGTGTACAGTAGGTGGAATATACTCCAGATGTTTTTGCTAATCATCCATTATCTCTGATGCAGCCATGTTTTATTTTGGGAGGAGCTGTGATTGGATTCATTGTGTTCACCTCAGAAAGGATAGAATTTATTGAACACCAACATGTATCTACACTTGTGTTCTAACGGTTGTTTTTAGTCAAGTGTTTAACCCTTTCGCTGCTATAGGTCCGTAGTGAGTACGGACATAAAATTTGATTCCCTGTACTACACGACCATACTGAGTACGGAGTTACCACACAGATAACATCAATACGCCGCACAGTGGTATTCTCAATATAATGCACTTGATGACACATGTAAGAGGCCGACAATGTGATGTCCGATATTTTTTCGAGTAATTTCCGCCATTTTTACGGGAAATACCCGAGTGAACCGCGTGTGAAATTTCCAATGAGAGTTACTTTTCCTGATGTTCTTGTAGTGCAAACATGTCAAAAAGATTGTACACAACCATAGAAGTTGTTGCAGAATTGTATGCAGACAATGATAGTGATGCTGGTGATTTAGATAGCTCAAGTGACTTTAACAAATCTGATGAATCTGAGGGGAGTTCCGATTCGACCGTTGCTGGCCTGGACTATGCTATTACCCATGTTTCGGGTTATACCACACCACATTTAAGTATTGGAATTAAACATTGGTCTGCAAACATGTTCAAATATGTTCTAGCAGATGAAAATTACAAATTATTTTACGTTTCTGATTTTTTTTCATTTTTTATCATATTTTTCCATTTTCCCCCATATGTGGCTCAGCACAGGAAATTAATAATTTGCACAGCAGCAAAACTGTTAATCAGGCAGATGAAACCTGACTGAAAGTGACTGTTCAGGTTACGTGATTTTTCTTGTTCACTATTAGTTAGAAGTCACTATTAGATGTAGAACATTGAAGGCAAGCAGTCTCGACTTTAGGCTTTTGTTAACCCCTAGCACTCTTGTAGAGCAACAAAATTTTCTCCAAAGGCTTTTGTTAACCCCTAGCACTCTTGTAGAGCAACAAAATTTTCTCCAATCATTCTGTTTTTTCCTTCTTAAACTATAAATTTAACCATTTATTCCTTGACAGAGCTCACTGCAGTATGGGAAATATTCACTGCTGAATATTTTGCCATGTTGACATCAGAGTTCAGGGGTTAACTAATTTCTGTATTCTTAATCGATCAGAAGAAATCTTAATCAGATTTATATGATCATCTTATAACAAGCACATATTAACCCCAAATACAAGTTAAAATGTCTAGACAGAATTTTAATCTGTATTGAGTGTAGAAACCGCACATGTGATGTTTCGAATCAGAAAAAGAATATTTTTACCTGCATCATGTTATTATATATGTCGAGGCCACAGTTTTTATTACAGTAATTAAATGATAAATAAATCACCTGCTCAACAAAGTAAATTTGATTAGATCATTTTTTGCTGTGTTGATATTTTTTATAGTCAAATATTCATTATACATGAAAAATTAAACAAAGAAACACATGGCTTACACTTCTATAAACTTTAGAGGTTATATAGTACAGGTAGAATCAAATCAGCTCAAGAATGCAATACCATGACATCATGATCTTCATTCATAAAAGTTCAATTCATAGATGTTGAGTGATTGTGAAGGAGGAAAATTGTAAGAAAAATTATTTATTACCACCAAGTGGGTTTCCGAGATTGTGTATTGAAGTCACAACCTTGCCCCTGACTCATCCTAACAGTCATTGATATGTGCCCAAAGGCAACTTCAGTGCATCTCGGAAACCCACATGGTAATACCCATTATTATGTGACTCTGTAATTTAAGCATTAAATATCACTACTATTTGACAATCTTTTACCTGGTCCCCGGAAAATCCACAGTGTGGAATCCGATTCCGTATGACTATAGTATGACAGACAATTTATGGGTGCGTTCAAATTGACATAATTAACTGTTTCAGTTGGAGAGAGTACTTTACTCCAGGCTGGAATAGGTGCACTCGAACGGCTGTCCGGGTTTTTTATAGTATTCATGATATTTTCTAGCTCACCGGACTGCAAGTCATTGGGAGCTATTGCCATCACTTTTGTGCTGGCATCCGTCATCTGTTGTTAACTTTTGCAAACTTGACTTCTTCTTCACAAACACAAGGCCAACTTCAAATATATATTGCACAGACCATCTATGGAGTATACCCTTTCTAGTTTGTTCAAATGAAGTAGCTGCCATATTCGGACTCTGGTTGGGAGCGCAGTGGCTCAGTAGGTAGAGGTGCAGGCTGCAAGCTGAGAGGTCCTCAGTTCGAATCCTACCTGCGGCAACCGCGTTGTGTCCTTGGGCAAGACACTTCATCTCCATTGCCCACGTGGGGGCACGATGACGCCGTGTACTAAGGCATACTGCACGTTGATGGTATGCATGTCTTCAACCAATCAAACCCTGCTTGTGCTGCAGTGCGGAGTTACGATGTTGGGGAGCTGGCAGCTGCTCATCGTTGCTCGGTGGTTCTCTCCGGGTACTCCAGCTTCCTCCACCCGTAAAACTGTCGCGGTCATGATTAGCCATTGTGCATAAATATGTGACCTTAAACATCAATAAATAAATAAATAAATTCGGGCTCTGGTTAATGCCCCAAAAGCTTAAAAACCTTTAAAAATCTTTTTCTCATGAACCACCAGATTGAATGCCTTGATATTTGGTATGGAACGTTCCTTGATGCAGAAGATTAAAGTTTGTTCAAGGAAGTTGTTCGGGCAATATTAGGGCTCTCTGTGGCAGGATATCCATTTTGGTCTCTGCCCAAAATTTCTTTTTCAAGAAACGGTGGGCCAATTTCAACCAAATTTGGCATGTATTATAAGTGGGTCCTAAGAAATTGATTGATGCCCACACCTCATCCCCCCCATCCCCAATTTTCACAGCCCTGTGGCAACCCATCCCAGGGGCTAAAAACAGAGAAAAATTCAAAAGCCTATATATCCCAAACCACAAGGAACAGAGAACTGTTATCTGGTATGAAGCATTCTTAGGACCAGTAGAAGGGATTGGATAAAAAAAAAATTGTCACTGGTTCTTTGGGGGTGCCTGATAGAGGGTATTGAAAAAATGATGACTCAGCATTTTTGCAGTTGTTTATCCTGGAGGAAAATGTCATTCACTGAGAACCAAGAATAACGTGTAAAATAGCATGTTCCTATCACAACAATTTGCTGTCAAGCACACATTCTAATCTGCTATTGTAATCACAAAATGAAATTCTTCAGATCATTTGATCAAACCCTTTCAATACTGTGCACAGATATGTTTTTTTCTGGTTTCTTGGAAAAAAATTCTCAAATTCCTGTATGATTATCTTTAATTTAACCCTCTTAAAGCTTTAATGTGGGTTCCAAAGATTTTGTTTCATGCAATACTGTTAACAAAAACCTACTTCTGATTTCTTTAAAAATATTTCACTCCTCAAAATAAGCCTCCATAAATTCTCTTTCTGTTTTGTTTATTTTTGATGCTTTAACCATTTTCACACAGATTTGAATTTACTGGTGGCAGTAGAATTCTGTTTCTCTAGTTTGAAATCTTTCTTATTCTTTGAAACCACTAGGCCAAATTCATTCATTATGACACAGACCAGCTTTGAAGTAAACCTTTCTCCGTTGTTCAAATGAAGCTGCTGCCATCTTCAGGCTGGTGGAATTTACTCTTCTGATTATTCCCTCCAAACTACTATATCCATTAGGGTGGGGTTAATGCTCCAGAGCCTAATATGCTTTTAAAATCCTCTTTCTATAAGCCACTTGCAATAATGCTTAGATTTCTTGATTGGAACTTACTTTAGTGATGCAGATTCACTTTTTTTTCAACATTTGGGCTCCCATATTTTGGGCTACACTCAAAATTTCCATTTTCAAATTCAGTAGGCAGATGTGAACCACATTTGTCATGTAGTATACTACTGGGTCATAAGTATTTCATTTATGCCGGAATTTATTTTTTATTTATTTTTTGTGGTGGGGGGGGGGGGGGGGTGGGGAAAGGAGGGTTGTGGAGAGAACCACAGTAGTTAAAAACAAAACAAAAATTTTGTTTGTTTTTTTAATACATCACAGAAAAGAGCTTGCTAGAAAGCTTTCTAATAGGACCAGCAGAAGTGAATGGACAAAAAAGTTGCCTTTGGTTGTGTCATAGCAAACCAAAAAATGCCGCTAGGATCACCAATCTATTGTCGAGTTGTGACAGCACAAAAGTAGGTTTAGTCATTGTCAACTTATCATTGGGAAACCAGTTGTTTATGAATTACTATGTGAGGGGTCACTGTGACCTTCACCTTTGACTTACTACATCCAATATAGACAGAGTTCTTCCTATCACCAAGGCCAACCTACCCATGAAGTTTGATGAATGTGGGTCAAACCATTATCAAGTTATTGTCTGAAAACCAGTTGTTTTGATCACTATGTTCAGGGTCCCTGTGACCTTGACCTTTCACCTAGCAAGTCCAAAATAAATAGGCTTCTTCCTCTCATCAAGGCCAACCTACATATGAAATTTAATGAATGGGGTTGAACCATAGTCAAATTATCGTCTGGAAACCAATTGTTTGCGATTCAGTATGTTCAAGGTCACTGTGACCTTGACTGTTGACCTAGCAAGTCCAACATAAATAGGGTTCTTCTCACCGAGGCCAACCTACATATGAAGTTTCATGAATATGGGTTCAACCACAGTCAATTTATCATCTGGAAACCAATTGTTTACAATTTAGTATGTTCAAGGTCACTGTGACCTTGATAGTTGACCTAGTGAGTCCAAAATAAATAGGGTTCTTCCTGTCACTGAGGCCAACCTACCTATGAAGTTTCATGAATGTGGGTTGAATCATTATCAAGTTATCATCTGGAAACCTATTGTTTACGAAGCTCGCCCACCATTCACCAAACTATGTCGAGTTTGACTTCATCACAACTTGACTAAACATTGCTCTTGCTGCTGATCACTAACTGATACTCTCATCTCTTTTGACAACTTGAGCCAGGTGAGCGTTTTAGTCTCACTTGAGCCTCTGGTTTATCATACTTTTGACAACTTGAGCCAGGTGAGCGTTTTAGGCCCACTTGAGCCTCTGGTTTATCGTATTCATACGCATCGGGGGATTCCACAGAAGTGTGCACATGTTACAAAAATAAGTGTAAACAAAAATAGTTCTTTCTTACTTCAAGCCAATTTACCCAAAAAACGGATGGGGGAATTGTTAATGCTAGCATTGGCAAGCAATGTTGAACTATTAGTCATATAATAACCCTTTTATCGCTATGCTGAAGTGATCTGGGTCATTGCAGCATGTCTAGTTGAGGAGTTCAGATTGCCAGATGAAACTCGCCTGCGGCAGCTCATTTCTCCTACAATCTGACCTCAACTCTATGTGATACAACAACCCAAATCACTTCACTGTAGCGATAATATGTATTTATTTATATGATATAGCTTGGACTACATATGGTCTAAAGAATTGTCTAAAAGGTCCTTTAAAATTGGTTGAATGGGTCTTTGAAATAACCTTATGCTGAAGACAATCAATCCATTTCGAAATGGTCAGGACAACATTGTAAAGTTAAAGTTTTGAACTCTTCACCTACAACTACTAGAATGCAACCACCAATTTGATTAATTATTGCAACAATAGAGGAAAAGTTACCAGAATTCATAGTGATCAAAAATATCTCAAAATATGTGAATCAACTCTTATTATGCCCCTCCCCCCCCCCCCCCCCCCCACAATTTTTCGGGGTATATAGTGTTTGTCATTTCCATCCGCCCTTCACTGTATTGATGTTCTTTTTATTATATACCTGCCCTCAGATAATAATTAAATAGTATGTCCACTCGATTTCGGAATCTGTCAAATCCTTGTTGGATGAATGCAGGGGATGACTTTTTGGTTGTCGCCGTTGCTCTGGCATGTTGCTTATCTCCATTCCAGACTGGGTGGGCTTGATTTACCTTATGAACTTTTGTATATCTGTCACAAATGTAATGTAGGTTTGACACAAATCTCTGAAAAATGAATTGATGCATTTGTATAAGAAAAATGTAAAAAATCTTAATTGATTTGAGGATTTAGTGCATTCTTTATGGCATGAGGTTGGAGAAGAGGACACAATTCTCACCCAGCCTATTGTCAATTTTTCAGTATCACGTGACATATGTTTGCCAGTATCAGTAGTATATATCATGCACCATCTGATAATGCAGTAGAGATTTGATGGCTGAAATCAATTATAGGTATTTAATAAATTTTAAGGTAATAAACAAATAATTTCATTTTTGTATTGCTTGTGAGATCAGTGGTAAGATATAGCCACGGCCATGTTATAACCATGTTAAGCTGTATCTGTAAGCTAGTACATTCAATTGAAAGTTTAGTTTCAGTGCAAAATATATGGAACATCATATCTCCTGTGACAAATGACAGATTTCATTAATATTTCACAACACCATTGGGGAACATACATACAAAATTTATATGCAGAGAAGACCTCCATTGAGGCCCCAGTTTATGTGAGATATACCAGAGAAGTTTTGTAAATGTCACTTTTAAATGAGGTAGAGTTGATGATTCTGTGTACCACTTGATTCAAAATCTGATAAAAGGTAACCAATTGGTTTGAGAAACAAAATCGCATTTCATATATTAAAGGCCTTGAAATATATTGTTGAAAACAATATGTTGTGCAGCACAGCATCCACTTTGTACACAGTCACCATTTGTATAATTATGTACACATTAACTTTCTCCATGCCCTTTGTCATCAATTTTTACAATGAACTTAGAAAAATGTTACAAGAAACAACATTTCTTTCATTTTTTGGTATTCTAAATATAAACAGATGTCCAGAGTTCAGAATTCTGGTTTTGTGAATGGATACAACTGTACACACCTAGGGCTACTTCTGGAATTTCTTGAATGATCACATGTTTTACCCTTTTAAAGGATGACTTGAACCATCTGCACATTAATGTCAGAATAACAAAATTCAAACCTGCATTTTTTTCTAACAATACAACTGCAACTTTAACCTATTCATTGTGGATTAGTGGTTACAGAATTGGACTTCAAACCAGAAGGTTCACGGTTCGATCTCAGACAGGGGTAACTGCCTTGTGTCCTTGGGCAAAGCACTTAATCCTGATTGCCCATGTGGGGACATGGTGGCACTGTGTACTAAGGCGTACTGCACTTCAATGGTGCACTTGTCTTCAATGAATGCTAACCCTGCTTGTGTGGAGTTAGTATGTTGGGTGGTCTATCAGTTGCTTGCTATTGCTCAGTGGTTTTCTACGGGTACTCCGGCTTCCTCCACCCATAACAATATCCAACACAGGATGTCCCTGGCTGTCGAAGGGAGTCGTTAAATCCCCATAAATAAAGAAATAAACCAATTCAGTCTTGTTTAACAGAGCACATTGAGCTCTGTGAAACAAGACTGAATTTGTAGAATTCCAAGTTGAATTATTAGAAAAGTTGGCCACTTGAAATTTCGGTATTTTGATATCCTTGTGCTGGGAGTTAATGGGGAGCTCTGGCAGAGAGGATAAGTGTGCTGGTCTCTCATATCGGAGGTCTTCAGATCGATTCTTGGTTGAGAAAGTTATCAAGGTTTCTGGCATATTCGGTTGATGATGTCACAGCAAACCAGCCTTTCAGGTGAGGACGTAAAATGACTGTGTCCAGTGTGGAGAGAGATGCCCTCGATGCAGACTCTAAATCCCTTTGTATTACAGGAGAAGAGTGAGGGTACAAAGGTCATCCCACATACCTGCACTATTGGGCCAAAGAGAGTGTCATATAAGTTGTATAACTTAATTCCCAATCCTTCTAAAATAATAAACTTAGAACTGAGAGCAAAGGAAAAATTGGTGGTAAATAAGTGGACAACAGAGCTCCTTATTTTGGTATAACATGTATTTTAACTCAAATTACAAATTTAAATATAAAAGTTTAAAAGGGATAACTGATTTAAACCATTGTTTCTTTCAGTTTTTACAAATCTATCTTTCAAGACTTTCATATATAGGAATGGAGAATTTAATAGAGTGGGTTGTGTATGTCACCTCATTTCTCTTGGTGGTAGATTTCAACAACTGTCAAAGGGAAACAGGCTTTAGAGAGGTAAGTAAATATAACAGAAAGGTTCTTGCATGATTTTTTTATATATTTAATATCTGTTTGAAAAATAGAAAACAAATCAGAAAACAAACATCTGGTCCAAGAATTGTTATGTTCAGGGTGCAGATTCAAACAGTTTTTGTAGCTTTACTTTGCTCAAACATGATATAACAGATTAAATGCTTACACTGGTTCTTCTGCATGAACCAAAACTGTTGCTATACATTTGAAAAGTCATCGGTGTTAACATAAAAAATTTGTACTTAATAGTTTTATCTGACAGGAATGTATTTCGCTCAGTACAAGTGACAATGTCTGGACAAAATACAAATGTGTATTGAGGGTAGCAACCACCCATGTGATCATTCGATTCAGAAAGAGAATGTTTTTCATCTGCACTAATCAAAAATTTATTACACAAGCTGAGGCCACCATTTTGATAACAGTAATTAAATTATAATTAAATCACCAACTCAGTGAAATAAATTAGACTAGATCATTTCGTACCTTGGTGATATTTTTATATTAGCCTATCATGCATTAAAGCTGAAAGACGAAACAAAGAACACACAGCTGAAACACAACTACTATTAATTTTGGCTGTTATACTACAAGTGGAACACTGAATGGGGATTACGTCACGCACAGCTCAAAAACGTAATACCATGATGTCAGGAGCTTCATTCATAAAAATTAATTCATAGATGCTGAAAGATTGCGAACAAGTTAAGAAAAGGGGGAATATTGTGTGGCTGTTTTGTGCACCAGCTTACTACTATTAGACCCAGAAGTGCTTGGTAGTGGATATTTGAAATCAATCAGCACTTTTAATTATTTTTTATAATTTCTTATCAACCTACTCACAATTGTTTACTACAGGCTTGCACTACAGTGGAAGTCCCTAACTCGGATAAAATACTCTCTATTTTTGTCTTTCCCAAGCAAGTTGGGAAAGAAAAGTGGTGCAAAAGCACCAATAAAAATAAGCCAAAACTGGGTCGAGTGCAACCGGCGCAGACCCAGTACGGGACGCTCTCTCCCAAGTACAACTCCACGACTTCCGTTGCCAGTGCGCATACCGTCTCTAAAGACTCATTCTTTTTAAAATCCGCTTCGTGTCGAGATGTTTTTGCACGCTTATCAGTGTTCCACCAACTCGATGTTTGATGTTTCCTGATTCATTATACCGCAGTGTATCCTTTGTATTCTCAGGAACAGTGTTTTATATTCTCTTTTTTCTATTATATGTCCATCATGTATATTTATTTGCTCTCTCTCGAGTCGCGCGCGAATTTCGCGGGCCACGCGGTTCGGACTTAGATTATTTCACAATTATTGTTAATGCTTTTTTTGCAAAATTTTTTAATTGTGTTAGAGTTAGGTGTCAGCGGGGTACCACTCCTTCAGTGTTTCTTCTTTCTGTTGAGAGTAGTCTTCCTGTTGGGTGGTTCCCGGTCGGCCGTCTGGGGTCTTTGTTTCTGTCACCTTTCTCTCTTTGGGGGTGTTCTGTTTTCTGATCTCACCTTCTCTGCTCCTCTCACCTCTTTCATGCCTAGGACAATTCCTTGTGGGCAGTGTCTGCTGCCTAAGCATGTGGACGATGTACATTCGTCGTGTTCCTCCTGTAATGGGTGTTCGGCCGAGCGGCCGTGTGGTGTCTGTGGAACATGGTCTTCCACCTTTTGGGCGTCTGTAAATCGTGTCGTTCGTTCTCGTGGCCGTGCCTCCCGCTCCCGCGGGAAAGGAGAACGTGGTCGTTCGGGGCCTCCCGAACCGACTCTGTCTGGTGAGAGTTATTCCTCCTCCGTGGGGGATGTGCAGTCTTTTCCTGTGGTGGATACTGCGGGAGCCGTTGAGTGTTCTGGTGTAGAGATGCCTGGTTCCGGGACTACGGTCCCCCTCCAGTCGACATCTGAGGCTGTCACTAGGGTTGTGACTCCTCCTTCGGAGCCGAGCCGGTGTGCTCTCTCCATTATTTCACCAGCCTCAACGACTCTCGACGTATCTACTACTGCTGCTGGTCCGTCTGCTTCGTTGTCTGTTTCAGCCGGCCTCGGCTTTTCGCTGCAGGGGACTGCAGAACTGTCCGATACTGTAGACGTGGGATATCGGCCCCAGCCTTCCCTGACTTCAACTCGGCGAAGTCGGAAGGGGCTGCCGGCCGAGCCCATCGCTGTGGTCTCGTCGCCGTCGAGTACCACAGTTGTGTCTTTGGATTCGGATGTTCATAGTGGAAACACTATGAACTCCGGGGCGTTTCCGTCCGCTCACTCTGGTCACACGACCAGTTTTGGGGGACCAACGCCTTTTGTGCAGCCTGGACCTTCTGCCCCGCAGAGGTCCGCGGTGACTCTCATGAGTTCTCGCAATATTGATCCTCGGGGTGCATCGTACCCCTATACACGTCTGCCTTCAGATGTTTCGGCTGCCGCCCGTCGTCCCGCGTCGGGTGTTTTGGAGGATCGTGACCCTTCGCTGGTTAAGAGGGTCAGAGGTGAAGCCACTTTGCCGGTTCGCTCCCCTGTCGAACCGGTCGGTACAGGCAGTGAGCTTAGGGAGGCCCTCTCCTTACTCACTCAGGTTCTCTCAAAGAGCCTTCCTGTTGCTTCCAGCGAGGCTATGGGTGGTTTCCAGGCGCCTCCTATGGCGCCGCCTCCCGGGATTGGAAACAGGCCGGTTTCCGATTCCTCTGGTGTCCCGACACCATGGGGGGCGTCGGCTGGTTTGCCCACGATGGGCTATGTGTCTTCCGACTCTGGGGAGGAGTCCGACATGCTTGAGGTCGAGGGCCAGCAGTCTTCGGACTTGGGGGCGGCTCTTGACTTTGTGTTTGGGTTTCTGCCTGAGCTCAAACCTGCTAACCAGCCGACAGTGTCAGCCTGGCCGCGATCTTCGGTCGCGCGCCAACAGCCTATGGAGCAACCTGCTTCTGGGCGCCTTCGACCGTGCCAGTCGGTACAGGTGGTTGAAGCTTTTTCAGCATTGGATGCCAAGCTGAATTCCAAGGCTTTGAAGACTTCGTTCTTCACCAGGGTTGACACCTTTTTGCCTCCTGTGCGTTATCGTTCCTACGATTCCGCCAATCCGTCAGTCTGCCAGACTTTGACGGTTCTGGATCAGGACTCCACTTCCCTCGGGCTTTCCAAGCCCAAGTCTGCCGTCATTCCAATGACGACTCTGGAGTCCACGTTGGGCTTATCTAGAGAGATGCTTGGCATGCTTTCTCTCTCAGATCACGTCGTCTCAGCTTTGGCTGCTTATCTGCCTCCAGATAAGTTTGACGAGGTACAGGCTCCTTTGCGTGTGCTGTCCAAGGCGCTTATGCACCTTACTCACACGCATGCCTGTAACACGGCCAATTTGGAATTAGTTCGAAGGGACGCTGTGCTGGACACAGGACGATCCCTTCCCGAGGAGCAGCGTGCTACTCTTCGATCTGCTTCTTTGGCAGGTCCGCAACTTTTCCATGGCTCCGTGTCGACGGTCCGGGATGACGTCCTACGTCATTCCAAAGATCAGCTGCTGTTTCGTCAGCTTGATCAGCCTTCTCGGGGAGGCAAGGGCCGTTCCAAGCCTAACAAGTACCCTTCTGCTTCCTCTGTGAAGCAAAAGGCTGGTCCTTCTGCCGCCTCCTCTGCTTCTTACTCACGGGGTAAAGGTAGGGGTCGGCAGAATCGAGGGAAGTCTCAGGATTCTTCATTTAGCAGAGGAGGTGGTTTCTCCTCTCGCGGGCCTCGTCGGGGCTCGAAATGAAGGTCCTCACCTCGACTCGTCCCAGGTTGGAGGAAGGATAGCAGAGTTTGCAGACCATTGGACCACCATCACATCCGATCCATGGGTGTTAGATGTTGTTCGGTCCGGGCTGCGCATATCCTTCCGACGGCACCCCACTCTGTCAAGGGTGCCTCTTCCAACCACAGTTCCTTCAGACGTTTTACGTCGGGAACTTTTGTCCACGGAGATTGCCAATCTCCTGGCAAAGGGGGCGATCGAGGTCGTCAAGAACGTTCAGTCAGTGGGTTTCTATTCCCGCCTGTTCTTGGTGCCGAAGAAGGACGGCCGACTCCGACCGGTTATCGATCTGAGCATCCTGAACCAGTCTATCATTGCTCCCAAGTTCAGCATGGAGACTTTCAGGTCGGTCCGCCATTCAATTCACCAGGGAGATTTCGCCGCCAGCATCGACCTGCGAGACGCTTACTTCCACGTTCCGATGCATCGGGCGTCACGGAAGTATCTCAGGTTCGCTTTTCTGGGGCGAGTTTACCAGTTCAAGGCCATGCCTTTCGGCCTCAACCTGGCTCCTTGGGCGTTCACCAGACTGATGTCGCATGTGATAGCGTTCCATCGCACACAGTCCAGGGTGACTACTTCGGCATATCTGGACGATATCCTCCAGAGGCATTCCAATGCTGCCTTACTGGAATCGGATGTCGCCACTCTGTTGAGCTTGCTCACGTCGCTAGGATTCAGAGTCAACGAGGAGAAGTCGGACCTGGTCCCTTCTCAGTCGTTTTGTCATCTGGGGATGTCTTTCCAAACCAAATTCAATTTGGTGGCTGTTCCCCAGGCCAAGGCTGTGATTCTCTCAGCTTTTGCTCTGACTCTGTCCCAGTCCAGGTCCGCGACCGCTCGGAGTTTTCTCCGGCTGATCGGTCTCTGCGGTTCGGTGACGGATCTCATTCCTCTAGGTCGGCTGCGTGTCAGACCTCTCCAACACTTTCTGCTCAGTCGTTGGAGACCGAATGTAGATTCTCTGGATCAGGTGCTTCCGTTTCCGGACTCTCTGTATCCTCACCTTCTTCCCTGGACAGATGTTCAGTGGATTACGCAGGGTGTTCCGCTGGACTTACCCCCGTCCGATCGCGTCCTGACGGCAGATGCCAGCGATCTCGGATGGGGTGCGACGTTGGATCCTCTCGGTCTTTCCCTACACGGGATGTGGGACCAGGATCAAGCAGCTCTACACATCAACCAGAAGGAGCTTCTTGCTCTTCTTCTGAGTTTCAGGCAGTGGATCCCTCACTTGTCGACTCGCCAGGTCCTTCTACTATCCGACAATTCGACAGTGGTTGCTTACATTCGGAACCAGGGCGGCACGCACTCGCTTCCGATGTACGAGTTAGCTCGGGATCTTTTACTGCTCGCTCAGGAGGTTCACGCCGGGGTGGTTGTTCGTCACATTCCCGGTCGTCTGAACGTCCTAGCCGACTCCCTGTCCCGACAGGGCAGGGTTATTTCCACCGAGTGGATGCTTCACAGGGCAGTGTTCCAGTCGCTTTGCGATCTCTGGGGACGTCCCCACATCGATCTCTTTGCGACTCGTTGGAACCATCAGGTGGACACTTTCGTGTCCCCGTGTCCAGATCCTCTGGCTTTTGCCGTGGACGCTCTGTCACTCGATTGGAACGGTCTAGTCGGCTACGCCTTCCCGCCGGTTCCGATTCTTCCTCAGGTTCTCGCCAAAATTCGAACCTGCAGTTGTCGAATCATTCTGATCGCTCCCCTGTCGCCTCAGCGGGTGTGGATCAATCAGCTCCGCTCGCTGATGGCGGCGGTTCCGGCACGTCTCCCGCTACGTCGCGACCTTCTTTGTCAAGGTCGCCCGAGGAGGTTTCACGTCGACCCGACTTCATTGTGCCTTCACGCATATCTTTTGTCAGGTCCTGTCTCCTCCGTAGAGGTTTTTCGAGACGAGCAGTGGAGTGCATTTCTTCTTCAAGGAGGCACTCCACTGGTTTAGCTTATGCAGCTAAATGGAAGGTCTTCTGTCGATGGTGTGCTGATCACTCTGTTGATTATGCCAATCCTTCGATTTCACAGATTGCGGAGTTTCTGGTATATCTGTTTGATTCTCGGGGTCTCCAGCCTGTTACCATCAAAGGTTACAGGTCTATGCTTTCAGAGACTTTTTCTTATGTGGGGAAGCGTCGTATCGGCACTAATCCTTACCTCTCCAAGCTTGTTCGGCACTTTTCTTTGAAAAGGCCTCGGACTTTGCAGCTCACTCCACGATGGAATCTTTCGTGGGTGCTGCTTTGCTTGGGGGGGGGCGCCGTTCGAACCTTTATCCCAGGTGGATATGCAATTTCTCACATACAAGACGGCTTTTCTGATGGCATTTGCTTCGGCCAGACGGGTTAGTGAGCTTCACGCCCTCTCGGTTGACCCGGCCTTTTTTAGGAGTTCTCCCAACAGTGTTACTTTTACCACTGATTGCTCCTTTTTGGCTAAGAATCAGTTACCAGATACTACTCCTCCTCCTATCTGTATCAGGGCTCTTCCCTCTGTTGAGGGTACTCGCCCTTTGCTCTGTCCGGTCCGTGCTATTCGCATTTATCTTGATCGGACACGCTTCATACGGAAGGGCAGAAAACGGTTTTTTCTGTCTCTCATTCCGGGTCGACAGAAGATCTCTCCTCAATCCATTTCTCGATGGATTTGTCTTGCTATTCGTACGGCTTATAGTCGTTTAGCAGCTGGCGATTGTATTACCAATCGTATTTCTGCCCACGAGGTGCGGGCACTGTCTACCTCTTGGGCTTATTCTAACTCCGTCAAGTTGTCGGATGTTATGCAGGCAGCCTACTGGAGAAATGCTTCTACTTTCTCCACCTTTTATTTACGCCAGTTGCAGGAGCAGTCGGAGGACCTTTTTGCCTTGGGTCCTCTTTCTTCTGCTCAGGCTGTTGTCTGCCATAGCCATTAGGCTTCTTGAAGGTCAGTTTCAGCCTTGTGCTGTTACTGCCCCTTTTTTCTGTCTGTGTGTCACACAGGCTCATATGTCTCTTTTCATTGTCCTTTACCAATGATTGCGACATTATGGTTGATAAGCCTCGGGACCTCTTCCTTCTGCTTCACGGTTCCAGTGCACTAGGGTTATGTGGGGGTTGGTTATGCGATTCCCTCCAGCCTTTTGTCTATTCAGCCTGTAGTAAACAATTGTGAGTAGGTTGATAAGAAATCTAAATTTTATAGTAAATTTCCTTTCTTATTATACCTACCACAATTGTTTACATGGAGGCCCTCCCGTCTTCTTTACGGGTAAAGAATCTTTCCTCCCCGCTGATCACATAACTCTAACGTTTACGGATTCAAAAAGAATGAGTCTTTAGAGACGGTATGCGCACTGGCAACGGAAGTCGTGGAGTTGTACTTGGGAGAGAGCGTCCCGTACTGGGTCTGCGCCGGTTGCACTCGACCCAGTTTTGGCTTATTTTTATTGGTGCTTTTGCACCACTTTTCTTTCCCAACTTGCTTGGGAAAGACAAAAATAGAGAGTATTTTATCCGAGTTAGGGACTTCCACTGTAGTGCAAGCCTGTAGTAAACAATTGTGGTAGGTATAATAAGAAAGGAAATTTACTATAAAATTTAGATTTTTTTCTCATTCATTTCTTTTCTAGAAAATACTTTCAACAGACAACATTTTGTATATATATATATATTAACATATTTGTATGACTTTGGGTGCACTATTTTATGAAAGTTTTGTTAACGTTTTCCAAAAATTTCAACAAAAAGGGTAAAAAAGCAAGTACCATACTACTCAAGAAAAATCCCTAAAAAAATAAGTTCATTTAAAAAATTGTTTCTAAATGGCATTAAACACAAGAATTTTATATAAAAAATATTAATTAGTCAAAGTAAGAAATAAATAAGTGGAGGGGGAAATTTTAAATTCAATTTCAAAAGTTTTAATTTTAATTTTTTCTTTTAAGCCAAATAAAGAGGAAAATCACAATGGTTCATGCCAAGACTTACAGTTTGGGCAAATTATCTACACAGTCAAATCTTTCCAACTGAATGAAGAAACTAAGTGAAACAGAGCTATATAGGCAATAATGATGCCTGTAATACCCTGATTGACTACTCCAGGTCTCCTGTTATATACACAGCCAATCATGAATCACAGATTTGACCCGAGCTTTCACAAGCTACCCATGGAAGATTTGACCAATCAGCATGCTCACAATCTAAAACTAGCCACCAATAGCCAAATGGCAAGGACTGAAAATTTTAGTTCGAATACATGAAAAATGGAGATTTTAAAATAATTAATGGCTGAAATAAAGCATATTGCAGAAATATATGTATTAAATTAAGTATGCTACTTTATAGAAACTGTATGCCAGTACATTCAAGAAAGAAAGCATGGGATTAATATGACTTACTTCCGTAAAATTTGTAAACACTGAAGTTATAATATGAATTTATCTAAAAACCAAAATAGACCCAAATGTATCAGGTTACTGTATAAATACAAGCCAAAATTTAACAAATAAGACCAACTTTAATTAAATAATTCCATAAAGGCTGAATGGCTTCATAATTGCATGAAAACAACTGGCATAAAGTTGCTTAGATATTTTTAGGGCTCTTTAAAAGTATGACTTGTCACATTACTCCCCACTAGCTCAAGACAATGGCATGGCTATTGTCAAAAAAAAGGAATCAGATATCTAAATTGTTTTGACTAGTAGTTTTTTTTGTTATTGAAGCTCCCCAAAAGAGTCTCGTTCTCAGTGTGGAATAAATGTCCTGAATTTAAAAGTTCTATTGATTAAAAAAGTTTATCTTGTTTCTGAAACAACAACAGTCTCTCTCTTTTTTCCCTTCCTCAACTAATTCTTCTTCTTATATATTTTTATTCCTTTTCCTGTCTCGACTACCTTCTCGTCTCGACACACCATCTGTGAAGGTGATGGAATTTGAAAATTCCTGGAACTTTCTACCATCACATGCCTCTCTTTGCTTTTCTCTCTTGCCTCCTTCTGTTTCTCTCTTTCCTCAGCTGTGGGGTGCCTAGGGGGAAGAACATCGGCTGGATCTACAAAATCACTATTATTAACAGTTTCAGTCCAGAAACTTAGGTGTCCATTCTTCTTAAGCACATTCAAACATACTTTTAAAGCAAATTTTTTATGATAACTGCAGACATATAAAACTTTCTTTGGTTGATGAAACTGAGTCCAATGCTTGTAAAATGTTTTCAAATTTGTAAAAAGTTTTGTTGCCACAGGACATACTTTTACTGTACAACACTGCCCCGCAATAGGCCACATATTATCACCAGTTAAAAACTCTTCAGTTTCTTATCAATCTACCTTACAATTGTTTACAACAGGCTTGCACTACAGTGGAAGTCCCTAACTTGGAAAAATACTCTCTACTTTCTTCTTTCCCAAGTGATTTGGGAAAGAAAAGTGGAGCAAAAGCACCAAGAAAAAATAAGCCAAAACTGGGTCGAGTGTGACCGGCACAACCCAGTAGGGGACATTCTTCTCCTTGTACTAATCCATGTCTTCCGGAACCAGTGTGCAGACGAATAACCAACATGTCATTCTATTTTGTTCCACCATCTTACACAGGATGCGGATCATTTTGCTCTTCAACAGTGATACCTTTCGACTTGATGTTAACGATGTTTCCTGTTCTGAATTGTGGATTCATAGCTGTTTCTTCACGTATAATCCAGACATACAGGGCTGTGTTTTTAGCTCACCTACATCTGTAAGATGTGGTGAGGTATTGTCATGACCTCGGGCGTCAGTGTCGGTGTCCGGCGTGTCCAATATTGTAAGATTTAATGTTAAGGTTAATTTCTCAAAGATCAGTGGGCTTAGGCCTTTGATATTGCATATGTAGGTTATAGTGGACTATCAGAACAGAATTTAACCCTGATACTATGACTTTTTTCCAAATTTCACCTAAAATTTTCTGCCAAAAGTTGTTGTAAGAATTTGCGTTTAGGTGTTGTAAAAATTTGCGTTAAAGTCAGCTTTTGTGCAGATTGTGCTGCTTTAACTTCTCATTACTGTTGATTTTCGTATTTTAATAACAACTGTAGGTATTAACCCTACTGTATGCAGAAATTTAATGGAAATTTTCTTTTTTTTCAGTCAAAATTTTCATGTTTTTCTCGAATTTTAAGTTGTAAAACTTTGTAAACTTTGTATTTAGGTGAGTTGTGTTTCTATGTGTCTTTCCAGGCGATTAATATTCTACACTTGGGTTACTGAACTCCATTGCAGTAATATTTAACCCTCATTACATGCATATTTGAAGAATTTGAGGCTGATTTTCTGCCAAAACTTGTTGTAAGAATTAGAGTTTAGGTGTTGTAAGAATTTGCATTAAAGTCAGCTTTTGTGCAGATTGTGGTGCCTTCACCTCTCATTACTGTTTATTTTCTCATTTCAATAACTACTTTAGGTATTAACCCTACTGTATGCAGAAATTTAACTGATTTCTTTTCTTTTTTTCAGTCACAATGTTCATGTTTTTCTCTGACTTACTCAATTTTAAATTCTAAAAGTTTGTGTTAAGGTGTGTTCTGTTTCTATGTGTCTTTCCAGGCAATTGATATTGTACACATGGGTTACTGAACTACGTTGCGGTAATGTTGCGCCCTCATTACATGCATATTTGAGGAATTTGAGGGGGATTTTTGGGACTTATATTTACTTTCTTTAAAAAAATAAAAAAATTATTTAATACTTTCTCATACTTGTTACTAGTAACATTAAGGCTTATTTTAGTTGTTGATGTGATGTATTTTTGTTGGGACTTATAGTCACTTTCTTGAACGAATGTTTTTCTGCAACTCCTCTTTAACCAATGAATGTACTTCAATAACAATTTCAGTGATTTATGAAAGCCTTTCCTAATTCTTATTTAGGATTTAATAGCTGGCCTCACGATTCATATTCTTAATCATAAACATTTCTAAAAGAAAAAAATGCTTTTATATCCAATGATTCTATGTTGAATTGATCAGACATGTTAACTCTCCCAGAATGCCCGGGATTCTCCCAGAATTAGCTATCCCCTCCCGCCCTCCCGCCCTCCCGCCCGGGAGTCAATTTGGGCCAAAATCTCCCGGAAAGTCGACATACCAGACAAAAACTGAATCCACCAGCTTTTGTTTACAAATACAAAAGCATGTGCTCTACTCTCAATGGCAAGGTCATTAAGTTTGTGTGAAACGTCACCACTTACGTAAGAACTGGTGACCAATCTCATTTCTGTCAATGGCCGTGTTGTGATTATTTGCAACACGTTTGACAGACGGATTAAATGAATTTGAGATGCAGGATAATTGCTGAAATTGATTATATATTAAAGGCACACCTTTGCTTGTATACAGGTAGCAGTCAAATCGAAAAATAAGTTCCATACAAATAAATTTTGTCCAATCGAACATGTGCAAAAATATGCACAAATTTATTATTGTGCATTTTGGATTTCACTTTCACTTCAGATAATTATATCCAATTTTGCAGACAAACGGCTCAAACATATGAGTTGCCGTAATTTTCAATATATTGGGAAAAATTTCCGATTCGCAATTTTCTAAAGCAGGCTGTGAAAAAAATTATGTTTTTGGTGAAAAAAATCTCTAAAAAGTTGCTAATTTACGGCACTTGGACGTTTTTTCATTCGTTGTGATAAATGGACAACAAAATAAATTAAATATCCTGGAGATGTTTCGTCCTGGGCTGGCTGTGGCATAATGTTCACGTTTCACTGAAAAATGATCACCCCATTCCAAATCCCCTTCGTAAATGACCAACTACTTCCAGTGAGTACCCGGTGTGGTTAGGTGGGGTGCTGGGCTTTGGCAGATTGAATTACCACAACAACCGGGCTTGGGGTGTGCCTAAAGACCACAGATCGCCGCAGGTTACCGCAGGTCGCCTTAAGTACCCATAATTTCCCAAATAGATCCAAAACTTTCAACACAGCGTCAAAACTGATATAGTGCTGAAAAGGTCGAAAATATCTCCAAACATTTTGTACATAAAACCATTGAAATATGGATGTCATTGGAACAACTCAGATATTGGCACATGACCACATCCATATTTTTGATTTCTGTTTTTCTCTATATTTCTATGTTTTGGCTTTTGAAAGGACAAATTGTTCAAATAAAACACATTAGGGTGGAATGTTTAATGTGTGTGTGTGTGGGAGGCGGGGGGGGGAGGGTGGTAACATGGAAATTATTGATGTGCTGCCCACGTGCAAAAATCTCACTGACAAGCATCCGAGTCTCACTGGGAGCTCATCAAAATCTCACTGACATTCACCTCGAGAGGTTAACAGGTCTGGGTCACTTACCACCAGTTAGTAGAACGTTGGCGTATGTTCGTTTGATGTATTGTTGTTGGACTGTTTCCTGTTATGTCTGTGTGTGTGGGGGTGGGTGGGGGGGGGGGGGTATTTGGTATTAATTTGTATTTAAAATTGATCCACACGTGGCTTCTACGCACAAAAAAAAATCTCCCTGAAAATCATGTCATCTCCCTGAAAATTTTCTTCAATCTCCCTGAAAAAAATTTTGGATGGTTAACATGTCTGGAATTGATATATAATAAATGCAGAAATATAGACTTTCCGAAGCCATCACATAAACTACATTAATCATTTGATGCCTAGTTAATGATTTATATTAAGTAAATATTAGGCATGTTACATTGGAATGACATTATATCAAGCACGAATGTAGGTGAGCGTTGGGATGTAACATCCCTCTTGTTATATATTCCCTTGCTTATTCACTGCATTATATTCTCTTGATTATTCGCTGCATTTTTCATGATAAATCTCTGTACCAATTTCACCTGCGATTTTCGCATACCATGCTGTTTCGGTCTTTTGTTCATTAATGCTAACCCTTTGGGTTCTGTTTTTATCTGAGTTAGGTGTCAACTGTGGGCTGTTGTGGTAGCTTTTCTCCCCTATGTTGAGGGTAGAATTTCTGCCAGTTCCCTTTTTGGCTGTTTGGGTACTTTTCTGTTCCTGTCAGGCCTTTGTTTCCTGCCACCTTACTCTGGTAGCTGGGGGTGTCCTGATTTATTTTTTCTTTGGGTTCACCTTCCCATCTACATTGCTCTCACTAGATATGCCTAAGACGATACGTTGTGAACCATTTTTGTTGTTGTAGCATGTTGAAGTTTCCCATTTTTTATGCTCCACTTTATTTGGGTGTTCTATTGAAAGACCCTGTGGGCTGTGTGGTTTTCCACCTTTTGGGCTTCAGTTTACTGTGTAATTCAGGCATGTGCTGGTTTCCTCCTGTGTCTGCGGGAAAGGGAATCCAATCGTTCAGGGCCTCCCGATTCAACTCTGCCTGGAGAGAGTTATACTCCCTCCTGAGGGTTTTGCAGTTTTTTTGTGGCGTGGATACCATGGCAGCTACTGACTTTCTGGCAAAGAGATGCCTGGTTCCGGGACTACTGTCCCCCTCCAGTCGACATCTGAGGCTGTCACTAGGGTTGTGACTCCTCGTTTGGAGCCAAGCTCAGTTACTTTCTCCACTTTTCTGCCTTTGTCAACAGCTACTTATGTATCTGCTCCTGCTGCTCCGTCAGTGATGTCACCGATCTCCGTTTCAGTCGGCCTCGGCTTATCCCTGCAGGGGTCTGCAGGGATTTCTGCTTCTTTGGATGTGGGATATCAGACTTAACCTTCCCTGGCTTCAACTCAGCGAAGTCGGAAGTGGTTGCCGGCTGATCCCTCTGATGTGCGGCCAGTTTTGCGGGACTGCTGCATTTTCATGCAGCCTGGACCTTCTGTCCTTAGAGGCCCATGGCGACTCTCCTGAGTTCCCGCACATCAGATTCTTGGGGTATTTCATACCCCTATTAGCATCTGTATTCAGATGGTTACCCATTGCCCCATATTTTAGAGGATTGTGACCCTTCGCTGACCCTTTAGAGGGTTAGATGGGAAGCCACTTTGCCGAGCCGTTCCCATGTCGAATCAGCAGATACAGGTTGTGAGCTTAGGGAGGCCCTCTCCTTATTCACGCAGGTTCTTTCCACGAGCCTTCCTGTGGCCTCCATCAAGACTTCTAATGGCTTCCAAGCACCCTCCGTGGTGCCGCCTCCCAGAATTGTAAGCAGGCCACTGCTTTCTGATCCTCCTGGTGTTCCTACACCATGGGAGGCATCAGCTGGTATGCCCGACATGGACTCTGTGTCTTCCGACTCAGGCGATGGGTCAGACACACCTGATGTTGAGAGCTATCAATCTTCTGACTTGGGGGCAGCTCTTGACTTTGTGTTTGAGTTCCTCAAACCGTCAGACCAGAGGTTTCAGCCAGGCCACAATCATCATTCACGCGCCTACAGACTGTGGAGCAACCTCCTTCTGGGTGCCTTTGACCGTACCATTCGGTACAATTGTCGAAGCTTTTGCAGCATTGGACTCAAAGCTGAGTCCCAAGGCTATGAAGACTTTGTTCTTCACTAGACTGATACCTATTTGCCTCCTGTGCATTATGGTTTCTACGATTCGACCAATCCTTCAGTCTGCAAGACATTGGCGGTCTTGGATCAGGACTCCAAGCCCAAGCCGGTCGTTATTCCTATGGCAACTTTGAAGTCCAGGTTGGGCTTATCCAGAGAGATGCTAAGCACGCTTTCTCTCTTGGATCACGTCGTCTCTGCCTTGTCTGCCTCCAGATAAGTTTGACGACATACAGGCTCCTTTGCGTGTGATCTTTAAGACCCTTCTGTATCTTACTTGCATACCTGTAACACGGCTAATTTGGAATTAGTTTGCCGGGATGCAGTGTTGGCACAAGCTGTTCCCTTCCTGAAGGGCAAGGTGCTGCCCTTCTATCCACTTCTTTGGTAGGTCTGTGACTATTCCATGATTCTGCGGTGATGGTCCAGTCATTCCAAAGATCAGCTGCTGCTTCACCAGCTTAATCCACCTTCTGTTGGAGGCAAGGGCCATTCCAAGCCTAACAGACGCCCTTCTGCTTACTCTGTGAAGCCAAAGGCTGATCCTCCTGCTTCCACTTCTTCCTCTTACTCACATGGTAAGGATAAGCATCGGCAGTCCAAAGGGAGGTCTCACGATCCTTCATCTAGCAGAGGAGAAGGTTTCTCCTCTCACGGTCCTCACCTCAATTCTTCCCAGGTTGGAAGAGGGATATCCAAGTTTGCAGACTGATGGGCCACATTCACATCCGATCCTTGGGTGATAGATGTTTGGTCCAGACTGCAGATATCCTTTCAGAGGCACCCCAATCTGTCGAGAGTACCTCTTCCAACCCAAATTTCTTTAGACGTTTCACATCGGGAACTTTTGATCTCGGAGATAGACAATCTCCTGTCAAAAGGGGGCTATCGAGGTTGTCAAGAACATTCATTCAGTGGGATTTTATTCCCACCTGTTCTTTGTGCTGAAGAAAGATGGTCAATTCCGACCGGTTATCGATCTGAGTATCCTGAATCAGTCTATCATTGCTCCCAAGTTCAGCATGGAGACTTTCAGGTTGGTTCGCCACTCCATTCACCGGGGAGATTTTGCTTCCAGCATCGACTGCATGAAGCTTACATTCACATTCTGATTCATCGGACATCGAGAAAGTATCTCAGGTTTGCATTTCTGGGGTGAATATACCAGTTCAAGGCCATGCCTTTAGGCCTCAACCTGTCTCCTTGGGCCTTCATCTGACTGATGTCACATGTGACAGCCTCCCATCGCACACAATCCAGGGTGACTACTTCAGCGTATCTGGATGATATCCTCCAGAGGCACTCCAATGCTGCTCTACTGGAGTCAGATGTTGACACACTTGAGCCTGCTCACATAGCAAAGGTTCAGAGTCAATGAGAAGTCGGACCTGGTCACTTCTCAGTCGTTTTGTCATCTGGGAATGGACTTCCATACTCAGCTGCATACGGTGGAGATTCCCCGGTCGAGGACTGTGATTCTCCCAGCTTTCGCCATGACTCTGACCCAGTCCACGTCCGGGACAGCTCGGAGTATTCTCTGGCTGCTCGGTCTCTGCAGTTCGGTGGCGGATCTCATTCCTCTAGGTCGGCTGCATGTCAGACCTCTCCAACACTTTCTCAGTCATTGGAGGCCGAATGTCGATCCTCTGGATCTGGTGCTTCAGTTACCAGCATCTCTTCATCGTCACCTCCTTCTTACCTGGATGGATGTTCAGTGGATTATGCAGGGAGTTCCGTTAAGACTTGCCCATGTCTGATAGTGTTTTTATGGCTGATGCCAGCGATCACGGATGGTGCACGATGTTGGATCCTTTGGTCTTGTCTTCACAGTGTATGGGACCAGGATCAAGCAGCTCTTCACATCAACCAGAAGGAGCTTCTCGCTATTCTTCTGAGTTTCCGGCAGTGAATCCCCCACCTTTCGATTCGTCAGGTCCTTCTGTTGTCCGACAATTCAACAGTGGTCGCTTACATTTGGAACCAGGGCAGCACACACTCAGTTTCCATGTACGAATTGGCTGAGGATCTTCTACTGCTCGCTCAGGATGTCAATGTCGGGGTGGTGGTTCATCACATTCCCGGTCGTCTGAACGTCCTAGCTCCCTGTCCCGAAGCGCAGGTTCATTTCCACTGAGTGGATGCTTCATAGGGCAGTGTTCCAGTCGCTTTGCGATCTCTGGGGTCATCCACACATCGATCTTTTTGCGACCCGTTGGAATCCTCTGGTGTACATTTTCATGTCCCTGTGTCTAGGTCCTCTGGCTTTCGCCGTGGATATCCTGTCACTCGATTGGAACAGTCTTGTCGGCTATGCATTCCCACCGGTTCCGATTCTGCCTCAGGTTCTAGCCAAGATACGAACCTGCAGTTGTCAAATCATTCTGATTGCTCTCATGTCGCCTCAGCAGGTGTAGATCAATCAGCTCCGCTCTCTGTTGGCAACAGTTCTGGCATGTCTCCCTCTACATCACAACCTTCTATGCCAAGGTCACCCAAGGAAGTTTCATGTCCCTCTGACTTCATTGAGCCTTCGCGCATATCTTTTGTCAGGTCCTGTCTCCTCCATAGAGGTTTTTCAAGATTACCAGTGAAGTGCTTTTCTTGAAGTGGCACTCCACTGGTTTAGCCTATGTGGCTATTTGGAAAGTTTTCTGTCGATGGTGTGCTGATCACTCTGTTGATTATGCTGATCCTTCAATGACACAGATTCGGAGTTTCTGGTATATCTGTTTGATTCTCAGGGTCTCCAACTTGTTACCACCTAAGGGTACAGGTCCATGCTTTCTGAGACCTCTTCGTATGTGGAAAACGTATCGGCACTAATGTGTACCTCTCCAAGCTTATTCGGCACTTTTCTTTGAAAAGGCCTAGGATTTTTCAGCTTACCCCATAATGGTATCTTTCTTGGGTGCTGCATTGCTTGAGGGGGGGGGGGGGGGATGCTGTTCGAACCTTTATCCCAGGTGGACATGCGTTTTTCTCACATACAAGACAGCTTTTCTGATGGCTTTGGTCTCAGCCAGAAGGGTTAGTGTTCTTCACACCCTCTCTGTTGATCTGTCCTTTTTCAGAAGCTCAGTCAGCAGTGTTAGATTACCACTGATTGCTCCTTTCTGGCCAAGAATCAGATGCTAGAAACTACTCCACCTCCAATCTGTATCAGGGCTCTTCCTTCTGCTGAGGGTAACTGCCCTTTGCTCTGTCCGGTTCATGCAGTTCACACTTACCTCAATGGACGCAGTTCATTAGGAAAGGCAGTAAAAGATTATTTCTGTCTCTTAGCCCTGGTTGAGAGAAGAACCCACCTCAGTTCATTTCTTTGTGGATTTGGCTTGCTTTTCGCACGTCATACGCTCATCTAGCCACTGACAATTGTATTACCAATCGCTTTTCTGCCCTTGAGGTGCGTGCATTGTCTACCTCCTGAGCTTATGCTAGGATGTTATACAGGCAGCCTACTGGAGAAATGCTTCTACTTTCTTCACTTATCTGCATCAGTTGCAGAAGCAGTCTGAGGACCTTTTTTCTTTAGGCCCTCTTCTCTTCTGCTCAGGCTGTCATCAATCATAGCCATTGGGGTTCTTGCAAGGTCAGTTCCAGCCCTGTTCTTGGTACTGTCCTTTCGGTATGTGTGTCACACAGGGCCATACACCTCATCCCCCATTATCATTTACTAATAGCTGTGATGCTATGGTTTATAGGCCTAGGGAACTCTTCTGTCCATGGTTCCAGTTCAGTCGGATTATGTGGGTGTTGGTTATGTGATTCCCTCCTCCTATTGGCTGTTCAGCCTGTTGTAAACAATTGTAAGGTAGATTGATAAGAAATTTAAATTTTATAGTAAATTTCCATTCTTATTATACCTACCACAATTGTTTACGTGGAGGCCCTCTGGTCTTCTTTTTCAGGTAAGAATCCTTCCTCCCCGCTTATCACATAACTCCAATGTTGGCAGATTCAGTAGAATTACACGTTGGTTATACATCTGCGCACTGGTTCCGGAAGCCATGGATTAGTACAAGGAGAAGAGTGTGTCCTACTGGGTGTGCACCAGTTACACTTGACCCAGCTTTGGCTTTTTTTTCTTGGTTCTTTTGCACCACTTTTCTTTCCCAAATTGCTTGGAAAAGAAGAAAATAGAGAGTGTTTTTCTTCTGAGTTAGGGACTTCCACTGTATTGCATGCCTGTTGTAAACAATTGCGGCAGGTTTAATAAGAAAGGAAATTTACTACAAAATTTAATTTCTTTCTCATCATACACCATTTCATCAGCCATTGTGATAGAAACTATAAATATAAGAAATACATATCAGACAAAAATATAAACTAAGGTGAGTATATCTGCCTTGGCCTAACTACCCTTCCATGTCAAGTTATGATAACTGGGATCGGAGAATCTACACCCCCCGAGTCACCATCCTCACTGACATTAGATTGAGATCCATCCTCAAGAGAAACGTCAACAGAAGGAGAGACCGCTTGCAAACTTCCATTGAATATCCAATTTTCAGGAGTATTACAGCCAGTATATGGTTTAAGATGATCTACATGAACAGTTCGGGGTTGTTTCTCAGAATTTTTTTGTATCACAAATGTACATTCTGAATACTTTCCAACAACCAGATATGGACCTGTCCACCCACAACCAAGTTTTTTTTTTTACTACAAGAGGATACCAGTACCATACCCAATCCCCAATATCCAAATCTTTTAACATTAGTTCCACAATTGTAATATTTCTTATTCCAAGAAGCAGCTTTTACCAAATACTTGTAAGCTATTTCAAAACATATTTAAAGCTTTTCTCCAACCATTCAACATACTGAATCGGACAAGTTTTTTCATTTTCCCCGGGAGAAGAGACCATAATATTTATAGGATAATTGACTTCTTGCCCATCATCAACAGATTTCGGGTTCAGTGTGTACTTGAATGTTGAGTGGCCCAGTATGCCAACATTAAATAAGGGAGCTGTTCATCCCAATTAGACAAAAATAGCTAACATTTGTAAAATGGTACAATTAGATCTATCTATCATCCCATCAGATTGGGGTTTGTAAGGTATAGTTTGGCTTTTGTCAATGCCTAGTAAATTACAAATTTCTGAAAATAGTCTGGACTCCAATTCTCTGCCCTGATCTGGTTATAAATTGAGTAACTAATAGATCAGCAATAGTTTGAGTGAATTATCTACCCAGTCAAATCTTTCCTACTGAACGAAGAAACTAAGTGAAAGAGAGCTTATATAGACAGTAATGATACTTGTAATACCCTGATTGGCCACAACAGGTCTCTTGTCATATACCCAACCAATCGTGCTTCACAGATTTGGCCCGAGCTCTGACAAGCTACCCATGGAAGATTTGACCAATCAGCGTGCTCCTAATATTTAAAACTAGGCACCAATAGCAAAATGGTGAGAACTGAAAATTTTAATTCGAATGCACGAAAAATGGAGATTTCAAAATAATTATCGGGTGAAATAAATCATGTTACAGAAATATATGCATTGAATTGAAGTATGCAACTTTATAGAAACTGTATGCCAGCAATTTCAAGAAAGAATACATGGGATTAATATCATTTAATTCTGGAATATTTGTAAACACTGAAGCTATAATATGAATTTATCTAAAAACCAAAATAGACCCAAATGTATCAGGTAACTGTATAAATACAAGCCAAAATTTAACAAATAAGACAAACTTTAATTAAATAAATCCATAAGGCTCATAATTGCATGCAAACAACTGGCATAAAGTTGCATAAATATTTTCAGGTATTTTTAAAATTATGGCTTATCACAATTGTAAGATAAATTGGTTATTACCACCAAGTGCCAGTGTATTGAAGTCCTGTCCTCGCTTCTGAGCCATATATTGACTCGTCTTAACAGACTTGTCGATATATGCCCATAGATGCAGTCTCGACTTCAGTGCACCATCTCGGAAACCCATTTGGTTGTAATAACCTATTTGGATGTTTGACAGTTATATACCATGAACAGTGTTATTCTCAGACTATTTAATAATGCCCATTAAGTTGTCTCTACTGTATAAGAAGTAAAATACAAGAAGCCCTTCCATGTGCAGAATCTCCCCTGAGTAGTAATCTACTAGCTCCCAAACAGCATGTGAGTGTACAGTTTCTTTACAATTTTTTTTAAACTTTGAGAAAGAATTTTATTCTTACAACAAGAACGTATTTCCCCCAATACAAGTAAAAATGTCTAGACAAAATACAAATCTGTATTGAGGGTACCAACCAACCGCACATGCGATCATTCAATCAGAAGAATGTTTTTACCAGCACTTACCAAAAACCGATTACCTGTCAAGGCCACCATTTTGATAAAAGTAATTGAATGATAAATAAATTACCAATCAGCGAAATAAATTAGACTAAATCATTTTTGCTATGATGATACTTTATGTAGGCCTACCATGCATTAAACCTGAAAAATAACAAAGAAACATACAGCTTAAACACAACTATAAACTTCTTCAGTTATATGTGTAGTAAGTGGAACAGTAAATGGGAATTATGTCATGCACAGCTAGAGAACATAGTACCATGACGTCACTTTTTTCATTCATAAAAAATCTATTCATAGAGGCTGAATAATTGTCAAATTATATGTAAGCAGGTCAAGATTGAAGGGATGTTGTAAGATAAATTGGTTATTACCTCCAAGTCAATTTTCGAGATGGGGTATTGAAGTCTCAACCTCATCTTTTGGCCTTATTAGGAAGTGTACTACCACAATAAACTTTTCATATTCTTGACCAAGATCTCAAACCACCAGTCAAATTGTGTAACTGAATTCCACACTGTTGTGCCCTGGGACCGAATGGAATGGTTTATCGCGCCGAAGGCGCGCAGGGACAGTATGGAGAACAAGCCCCTTTCGACCCTCAGTGACTGTATTTCCACATTTTTTCTCGTGTTGAAGGAGGAACAGGTTCAGGTACTCGGCAGGTGTCACCGGTTGTGGCGTGATGGTCTCTTTGACTGATGTCGGTTGAAACCTCGGGTGAGGACCAGTGTGAGAGGTTGGGTCCTCTCACAAAGGTACTACCTCTCCCTGAGGGTCCAGTCGATCTGGATTTTCAGGCAAGTATAGTCTGCCACTTCAGAGATGATATTGAGTGATAGCCATCACTGGCAAGTATAATCTGCCTCAGGCTGTCTCTGTTTGGTAGGACGTCTTTGAAGGAAACAACAACGACCCCTTTCAGGGACCACCAGAAAGAAGACCCAAACTTCCCTGGTTCGGGGGCAGGCCTGCATTGTAATCCTATTGGGTTGGGATAAGAGATGTGCAATGCGCTTACAAAGGACCAACGCTCGCTTCCCTTAAAGTGGTCGACCACTTTTAGGGATGGAATGGAGGATATTCAGGAACCATGGGGGTTACCGTTTCTATAACGGTTAGACTGTCCATAGCGGTTATTGGGGTGCTGGTCAAAAAGCATCTTCTGTGTACCTGCTTAAAAGAAGAAGGCAGAATTAGTTTTCATTAGAATATGTAAAAATAAAAAAAGGATAAAAGTAGCCCATTATGTTTTAATTTGTTATCTAATCTTTAGCTGAGTCGGTGAAGGCAGCCCTTTCTGGTAGAAGGCCACAGTTAAGCTGTTAATCTGCCTGTTAGCTCACTTTCTTAGGCTGAGAGTGAGTTTGTAGCGGGAGGGTAACAGGTTTAGATACTAAACCACACCCAAGAGTGTTTCTGTTATGCCCTTCGCTGGTTTCGACCATATTTAGGTGAGTTTGAGTTTATTTGGAGGCGCCTGGTATCGTGAGCGTTTTATGTGGGCTGAGCTTCCCCGGCTGGAAATGAGATTGCACCGTTAAGCTGTTAATCTGCCTGTTAGCTCACCTTCTTAGGCTGAGAGTGAGTTTGTAGTGGGAGGGTAACAGGTTAGACACTAAACCACACCCGAGGGTGTTTCTGTTATGCCCTTCGCTGGTTTCGACCGTATTTAAATTAGTTTGAGTTTATCTGGAGGCGCCTGGTATCGCAAGCATTTTATGTAAAAATAAAAAAAGGATAAAAGTAGCCCATTATGTTTTAATTTGTTATCTAATCTTTAGCTGAGTCGGTGAAGGCAGCCCTTTCTGGTAGAAGGCCACAGTTAAGCTGTTAATCTGCCTGTTAGCTCACTTTCTTAGGCTGAGAGTGAGTTTGTAGCAGGAGGGTAACAGGTTTAGATACTAAACCACACCCAAGAGTGTTTCTGTTATGCCCTTCGCTGGTTTTGACCATATTTAGGTGAGTTTGAGTTTATTTGGAGGTGCCTGGTATCGTGAGCGTTTTATGTGGGCTGAGCTTCCCCGGCTGGAAATGAGATTGCACCGTTAAGCTGTTAATCTGCCTGTTAGCTCACCTTCTTAGGCTGAGAGTGAGTTTGTAGTGGGAGGGTAACAGGTTAGACACTAAACCACACCCGAGGGTGTTTCTGTTATGCCCTTCGCTGGTTTCGACCGTATTTAGATTAGTTTGAGTTTATTTGGAGGCGCCTGGTATCGCAAGCATTTTATGTGGGCTGAGCTTCCCCGGCTGGAAATGAGATTGCATCTGGAGGGTAACAGGTTTAGCACACTAAATCACACCCGAGGGTGTTTCTTTCCTGTTGTACCCTTTGCTTGTTGCGAACTTATTTAGGTTAGTCTGAGATTATATGGAGGTGCCGGGGATCGCGAGCATTTAATGTGGACTTTTTTTCTTTTTTTTTCGAGCAGTCTTAGTTTTGGTTGGAATTTTTGGGCTTTTGTCGGCTTTCGCAAATGGCTCCAAGTTCGGAGATAAGTTCACTGTCGGCTAGCAGGTCATGATTTTTCGTGGCCAGGGTGGCTAGGCAGTCTCTGATGGTGAGGATATTGGCCCTGTCGTGGAGTGTTCTGATGGGTGTGTCCCAAGGGGCACGGAGGGCGACCCTGTGCACGTGGTTTTGAACCCTTTGGAGTTTACTCATATTTGTTTGGTTGAGGTCAGTTAGGATGATTGCCCCGTATTCGAGTACTGGGTGCACAAAGGCTTTGTATAGTTTAAGTAGGGTGGACTGGTTGGCTCCCCATGAAGTTCCCTTTAGCATTTTCAATAAATTAATGTGTTTGGTGGCTTTTTTCGCCATGTCGTTGGTGTGTTTGTTAAAGGACAATTTTTTATCATAGGTGATGCCCAGGAATTTCGCCTCTTTGCATTCTGGGGGGGGGGGGGGGGTGTTATCCATAAGTTTTAGGTCAAAATCACGTTTTTTTGTCTTGCGAGTAAAGGTGATTCGTTGGGTTTTATTGGCGTTCAGCTTAATTCTCCATTTGGCACACCATTGTCCTAGGTCATCGAGAGCGCGTTGCAGGGGTTTTTGGAGCAGATTGGCCATATTATTAGAATCCCAGAGGCCCTTATCATCCGCGAATTGGGAGACTTGAACACGATCCTCAGAGAAATTAAAGTCATTTACATAGAAGATGTAAAGGAGGGGACTTAGGACGGATCCTTGGGGGATGCCTGCTTCAAGGGGGACACTGTCGGACATTTCATTGTTCACTCAGACCTTAATTTCGCGATCATTTAAGAAAGAGGATAGTAATCTGAGCAATTTCATGGGGAGTCTCATTTTTGATAGTTTGTAGCACATTCCATTGTGCCAGACTGAGTCGAATGCTTTTTCAACGTCTAGCAGGACGGCCGTGCCTATTTGTTGATTGTTGATGGTGGTTTTCATTTGGGTCACTAGTTGGTATACATGCTCAATGCCTTCTTTACGGTTTCTATAGGCTCTTTGCCATTTATTGAAAAAATCGATGTCTTCAAGGTGCCTCCGAACCGATTGGTAAGGATTCGTTCAAATGTCTTACCAATGCAGCTGAGGAGGCTGATTGGGTGGTAGCTGGCTGAGTCATAGGGGTCCTTGTCAGGTTTTGGTATCATGACACCGATGGCTTTTTTCCAACACTTGGGAAAGTAGCCATGGGGTGAGACAAGCATTGAACAGTTTGTTTAGTTTTTCGATTAGGGAATTTGGGCTTTGTTTAAGAATTTTGTAGCTCACTTCGTCTTCGCCAGGTGAGGACAAATTTTTGCTTTTTTTAATGACGTTGATGATTTCGTCATTGGTGATGGGGGTGACGAAAATAAAAAATCTATTAATAGAGGCTGAATAATTGTCAAATTATAAGTAAACAGGTCAAGATTGAAGGGATGTTGTAAGATAAATTGGTTATTACCTCCAAGTCAATTTTTGAGATGGGGTATTGAAGTCTCAACCTCATCTTTTGGCTTTATTAGAAAGTGTACTACCACAATAAACTTTTCATATTCTTGACCAAGCTCTCAAATCACCAGTCAAATTGTGTAACTGAATTCAACACTGTTATGCCCTGGGACCATGAAGTGTAGCTCCTTAAATAGTCTTTTTGCCTATGTTTAGATTCAATCATCTGAAATAGTTCAGTTGGTCAGAAAAGAAACCTATTTTTCTTTCAATCAGTGCAAGAAATGATTCTCAATTGAGACTTGATTAGACCAAATTTTGAATGGCCTCACCAACACAATCAAACATGTTTGTTTACTAAATAATTATGAATGAAGACTCACTACAGCTGTTGTTTTATGATGCTGTGTAGTTTCACTAATTACAACAGATAATGTTAACAAAACAATAAAACATGACATAAGATATTGCTGAACTAAATATTTGAATTAAAGTTACCCGCCTTGAAATGTTGCACTCGGAAATGATGCAATCTCTAAAAATAAACATCCTTGCGAAAATATATTGTTTCAATAAACATTTCAAACATTCTATTGACATCTTGCATTATTGTTGAATATTTCTGATAAAAAAGTGTGATTTGATGACTTTTGGACCTCAAAAATACAATTTACTTTTTGTGGGTTTTTGTAGGGAATTCCCTGAAAAATATGTGTAAATGACCAGTACTTCCCATTTCTCTCTCTCTTATTTGTTGTGTTTTGGGGTCAGAAAAAGTTGTCTGAAGTAGGGCTGGGCTGTTTTGAAATTTACATTTCAGTTCGGTTTCGGTTTTGTACAAAAACTCAGTTTTCGGTTCGATTTTTAGCTCACCTACATCTGTAAGATGTGGTGAGCTATTGTGATAACCTCGGGCGTCAGCGTCGGCGTCCGGCGTGTCCAATATTGTAAGATTTAATGTTAAGGTGAATTTCTCAAACATCAGTGGGCTCAGGCCTTTGATATTGCATATGTAGGTTGTAGGGGACTATTAGAACAGTATTTAACCCTGAAACTACGACTTTTTTCCAAATTTCAGCTAAAATTTACTGCCAAAAGTTGTAAGAATTTGCGTTTTGGTGTTGTAAGAATTTGTGTTAAAGTCAGCTTTTGTGCAGATTGTGCTGGTTTAACTTCTCATTACTCTTGATTTTCATATTTCAATAACAACTGTAGGTATTAACCCTACTGTATGCAGAAATTTAACGAAAATTTTCTTTTTTTTCACTCAAAATTTTCATGTTTTTCTCGGAATTAGTAAATTTTAAGTTGTAAAACTTTGTAAACTTTGTGTTTAGGTGAGTTGTGTTTCTATGTGTCTTTCCAAGCGATTAATATTCTACACTTGGGTTACTGAACTCCATTGCAGTAATATTTAACCCTCATTACATGCATATTTGAGGAATTTGAGGCTGATTTTCTGCCAAAACTTGTTGTAAGAATTAGCGTTTAGGTGTTGTAAGAATTTGCGTTAAAGTCAGCTTTTGTGCAGATTGTGGTGCTTTAACTTCTCATTACTCTTGATTTTCATATTTCAATAACAACTGTAGGTATTAAACCGACTGTATGCAGAAATTTAACGGAAATTTTCTTTTTTTTTCAGTCAAAATTTCCATGTTTTTCTCGGACTTAGTAAATTTTAAGTTCTAAAAGTTTGTGTTAAGGTGAGGTGTTAAGGTGAGTTCTCAAAGATCAGTGGGCTCAGGCCTTTGATATTGCATATGTAGATTGTAGGGGACTACCAGAACAATATTTAACCCTGATACTATGAACTTTTTCCAAATTGCACCTAAAATTTTCTGCCAAAAGTTGTTGTAAGAATTTGCGTTTAGGTGTTGTAAGAATTTGCGTTAAAGTCAGCTTTTGTGCAGATTGTGCTGCTTTAACTTCTCATTACTGTTGATTTTTATATTTCAATAACAACTGTAGGTATTAACCCTACTGTATGCAGAAATTTAACGGAAATTTTCTTTTTTTTCAGTCAAAATTTTCATGTTTTTCTCGGACTTAGTAAATTTTAAGTTGTAAAACTTTGTAAACTTTGTGTTTAGGTGAGTTGTGTTTCTATGTGTCTTTGCAGGCGATTAATATTCTGCACTTGGGTTACTGAACTCCATTGCAGTAATATTTAACCCTCATTACATGCATATTTGAGGAATTTGAGGCTGAATTTTCTGCCAAAACTTGTAAGAATTAGCATTTAGATGTTGTAAGAATTTGCATTAAAGTCAGCTTTTGTGCAGATTGTGGTGCCTTCACCTCTCATTACTGTTTATTTTCTCATTTCAATAACAACTGTAGGTATTAACCCTACTGTATGCAGAAATTTAACTGATTTCTTTTCTTTTTTTCAGTCACAATGTTCATGTTTTTCTCTGACTTACTCAATTTTAAGTTCTAAAAGTTTGTGTTAAGGTGAGGTATTAAGGTGAGTTCTGTTTCTATGTGTCTTTCCAGGCAATTGATATTGTACGCATGGGTTACTGAACTACATTGCGATAATGTTGCGCCCTTATTACATGCATATTTGAGGAATTTGATGGGGATTTTTGGGACTTATATTCACTTTCTTTAAAAAAAAATTTTTTTAACTTTTTTTCTTTTATTATTTAATACTTTCTCATACTTGTTACTAGCAACATTAAGGCTTATTTTAGTTGTTGATGTGATGTATTTTTGTTGGGACTTATAGTCACTTTCTTGAACGAATGTTTTTCCGCAACTCCTCTTTAACCAATGAATGTACTTCAATTAAAATTTCAGTGATTTATGAAAGCCTTTCCTAATTCTTATTTATAATTTAATATCTGGCCTCACGATTCATATTCTTAATCATAAACATTTCTAAAAGATGTATCCAATGATTCTATGTTGAATTGATATATAATAAATGCAGAAATATAGACTTTCCAAAGCCATCACATAAACCACATTAATCATTTGATGGCTAGTTAATGATTTATATTAACTAAAATTAGGCATGTTACATTGGAACGACATTATCAAGCACGAATGTAGGTGAGCGTTGGGATGTAACATCCCTCTTGTTCAAAATATATTGTAGAAATCCACTTTTTAGAGGGAACTGTACACATAAAATGTGTCTGTATTTGTCATCCAAGTCATGAGGCTCCTAGAGCATGTTGAGTCACCCAGGTTACACAGTGCTCACCACTCTTCTCAGCTAAGGGACATATTGTGGTCGGCCACTGTAGATTCAAGTTTGTACAAATCGGGTCCCTGAGTTAGTATTTGGGCTCTCTATTGGATCCCAAAGTTTAACTTCGTGCAATTTGATGAAATTTCTTTAAAAATCTTCTTCTTCAAATCTACCAGTCAGAATCCTTTCAAATTTGGTATACAACATCTATAGGGGGGAGGGGGGGGGGGGGGGGTGGCAGATTCAAGTTTGTACAAATCGGGTCCCTGAGTTAGTATTTGGGCTCTCTATTGAAGCCCAAAGTTTAACTTCACACAATTTGAGGGAATTTCTTTAAAGATCTTCTTCTTCAGATCCACCAGTCAGAATCCTTTCATGTTTAGAATACAACATCTGTAGGGGGGTCAGATTCAAGTTTGTTCAAATCTAGTCCCTGGGTTTATATTTTGGCTCCCTATGGGAGCCTGAATTTTAACTTAGTGAAATATGAGGAAATTTCTTTTAAAAGTCTTCTTCTTCAGATCCACCAATCAGAATCCTTTCATATTTGGTATACAACATCTCTAGGTGGGTCAGATTCAAGTTTGTTCAAATCCGGTCCCTGGGTTAATATTTTGGCTCCCTATTTGAGCCCAAAGTTTAACTTAATGCAATGTGAGGACATTTCTTTAAAAACCTTCTTGTTCAGATCCACCAGTCAGAATTCTTTCATATTTGGTATATACATTATTTGTAACATCTCAAGGGAGGATCAGATTCAAGTTTGTTCAATTTGAGTCCCAGGCTTATAATTTGGGCTCTCTATGGGCAGGGTTGTGTGGGCATGTTAGGTTCAGGTTTGTTCAAATCCACTTCTTAGTGTTTTTCCATAAAATTTGCCTTTGCATGGCTTCATTCCTTTGTAGTGTTGATGAACCATGTCTAACTGAATGTGACCCCAAACACTTCTTTGAAACACTTTGGTCATTGAGCAATTAAGGCCCCTTGGGGCCTCTTGTAGTGGATAGTATGCAATTGTTGTGCTTATTTCAGTAATTATCACATCGTTTCAAAATAGACAGCCTGGTTTCTAATGGTCCCTGCTTTAAACGACAGTGGAATAAAAGGAACACAAATCATATTAATTGTGATTTTGATAACTATTATTGAAGTAAGTCATGATATACGAATCACTTTTATTGGTAACTCACTCACTCCAATGTTTTCACAATATCTCTCCTAATTTCAACTGCAGAGTTTTGCTTTTGACTGTGATTTTGCCCAAACAATGAAATTGGGCAAAGTGAATGGTGCCAAGGGCTAGGCGAAGATATTGTCAACTTCACTTGGCTGACCCTTGCATTGATTCCATCTCAGCCAAAACAGGTGATCATTTTTCCCATGTGAACTTTGGAGGTTTCAAAACTCAATAAATTTTATGTTTACCTCCAGTTTAATTTACTATACGTTGTACGCAGATGATTTTGGGTCAAAGATAATTTACATTCTTTTTACACCATATATTGTCAGGTAACTTTCAATACCTATTTGGTCGAATATGAGTGAGCCAGAGGCTGTGCCTGGTTCATTAAATTTACTCAACGATTCTTGAATTACATGTGTGTCTTCTTACATAAGACTTTTTAATTTTCCATATTCCTTCTGGTGGTGGTTCTGTAGATATCATTTAAAATATAAGAAATTTTCTACCACTATTTTGGGTGGATTTGTTGTCAATCCTCTCGAAGTAAGCATTAACGGAACACCATTTACCTTTACCCAACATTTTAGTCTTTGGCACATTGAACGCATGCAATTGAGAGGTCATAAACTTACCAATTCTGGGAAATTTGTTGGAACTGAAAGTCTCAGTTTTTTGTTATGGCGGTGGTTCGGTTTCAGTTTTAAAAAAAAACAAACCTAAAAACCAATAAACTGCCCAGCCCTGTCTGAAGGGCTATACCTCACAAAGGTATTTGAATGCCAAAATGAAAGTTATGCAATCGTATTTTTTTTTGCCTGAATGTTATAATGGTGGCCTGTTGGAAAATATTTAGTTCTGTGATACCATAAAAGACATAATTTTAATTCTTCTGAAACTGTTAACCTTCCCATGTGGAATAATCTTTTCCCATGGCTTTGGTACATTTACAAAACAAATACAAATACACAGGAGCTGACAGTTGCTCGTCGATGCTCGGTGGTTCTCTCCAATTTTAAGACAATTTTTTTTTTTTTTTACACTGAAAATTTGGGGTCCGGGTGTGACTTAGAAATTTTGGACTAAAATCCAGAATTTTCTTTTCTCTGTTTTTTAATGTGTTTTGGCCAATTTTAAGACAGTTTTTTTTTTTTTTTACACTGAAAATTTGGGGTCCGGGTGGGACTTAGAAATTTTGAACCAAAATCCGGAAATTTTGTTTTTCTGTTTTTTATGCATTTTGGTCAATTTTAAGACAAATTTTTTTTTTTTACACTGAAAATTTGGGGTCCGGGTGGGGCTTAGAAATTTTGGCTCAAAATCCAGAAATTGTTTGTTTGTGTTTTTTATGCATTTGGTCAATTTTAAGAAGAAAAAAAAATTTTGGTTTGAAAATATTTTGTTTGGGACTTCGAAAATTTCCAAACAAAAATAAAAAAAATTCTGTTTTTTATGCGTTTATTTCTCAATTTTGGGACGTAAAAATGCAGGAACTGAAAATAGAAGAAAAATCCTGTGTATTGTGTGGGCACAGTCGCAGTTGGTATATGCTTTTCTTAGGAGGGGCATATGCAGCTTATTCAAGTCAAGTCCCTGGTTTGATATTTAGACTACCATGTCAGGTGAGCACCCTCAGGCCCCCTGGGGCCTCTTGTTATCCAGTGTATAAAATTTACTGTACTACCTCCGTATGCTGACCACATAGCACTTCTTTGAGTTGAATTTCATTCCCAACAAGTTGGGAAACTCTCCTTTTTATTGTAAGGTTGCTGAGGCACAGTATATCATCTAAGATGGCTATGAACTGTCCCTCCTCCATGCCTGGCTTCAACCCTGGGTTTGGAGAAGGGCAGCATATAGCCATCTAAAGACACTTAAGATGTTTTTGGTGCATTCTCAATACTCGCGTATATTAAATCTCCATAGGAAGTAGAGGGTGACGATTAAAAAAAAAATAAAATAATAAAATCCACCCTCCCTCATTCATTTGAAAAAAAAATGCCTGAGAATTAATTAAATTTTTTTGTATGGCCTAAGAAAAATAATTTGAACTTTGACGTTTGAGTTTATAGTATCTAATGGTTTGTTAATCATTGTGTAGCATTCTATAGGTGGTAAAGATGTAATAAATAATTTGTAATAAGAATTGTATTATTCTTTGTAGGCTTGGCAGTGGACGACAGGTGCAGCAGCTATTTTCTTGGCATGGGTAAACCTAGTGTTGTTCATTCAGAAATTACCAGCATTTGGTATTTATGTTGTGATGTTCACAGACGTTTTGAAGACATTCGTTCAATTCTTTGTGGTTTTTGCCCTGTTCATCATTGCCTTTGGTTTGGGTTTCTTTGTTCTGCTACAGAATCAGGTATGTATAATGGACATATTAGTTGTACCAATAGCATTCTATACAAACGGTTATAATAATAATAATACCACTTATATCCCCCTGCAAGGGAGGGATATAGCAAAGAGCTCCATCCATCTGTCCATCTGTCCATCCGGAGTTTGTTTGTGGCATAACCTGAACAATAGTTAACAGATTTCAATTCTTTTTGGTATATGTCCCTGTAGCACCAATGTCTACATAAAGTTCAATGACCACCAATATCTCTTGAAAATTATGGGAGTTATGGCCTTTGTTATAAAAATAAACCTGTAAATCTTGTTTATGGCATAATTTGAACAAAAGTTAAAGGATTTCAATTCTTTTTTGTTATATGTCTCTATAGTAACAATGTCTACATGAAGCTCGATGACCAGCGATATCCAATGAAAATTATGGGAGTTATTTCCCTTGTTAAATTAAAAAATATCATGTAATGCTTGTTTATGGCATAACTTGAACAATACCACAGATTTCAATTCTTTTCGTTATATGTTTCTATAGCAACATTGTCTATGTCAGGTTCAATGAGCAACGTTATCCAATGAATATTATGAGAGTTATTGCCCTTTGCTTAATAAAAAATAATCATGTAATGCTTGTTTATGGAATAACTTGAACAATAAAAAACGGATTTCAATTCTTTTTGGTATATGGCTCTATAGAAACAGTGTCTCACAATATCATTATGAATGACTAACCATAGCTGTAGTTTTATGACTATGCTGCATATTCCACTAATTGTGCTAATATCTTGACAGTAAATTAACCAATACAAGGCTAAAATGACCTGAAGTATCCTGACACTTTGTCAATAAAATTGTATAAATTTGTTCGTCATTGGAGCCAGCTCAATGAGCCGGTTCCAAAGGCAGCCAAATTTGTAAACTTTTATTGGTAAATAAATTTAAAAAGCTGTGTTGTGTAAAGGAAAGGATTGACATGTGTTATAATATTAGTATACAACAGGAGTTAACCATGGTGGAATCCTGGGACAGTCATATTAGGATTCTTACAACCATTTTCCGAGAATCCAAATGGATTCTCCCAAATTTAGATAAAATATAAGCCCTGCATGTCCAACAGTTGCAATTGAAGTATAATTGGTGCAGGTATGCTGTCAAGTCATTGTATTCCATGCATCAGTTACACCAAAACAATCATTTGTAACCGTCCACTGAAAGGCTGATCAGTACTGAACCTTATTAAGACTACATTCATTATAATATTCATATTTTAAGTTATAAATTAGTATTCATGTGGGTTCTTTAAAGAAGTTTTCCTCTTGAGTATTCAAGGCCATGTGTATCAACCTGTGTTGAAAATAATAAAACTGTCGTCTGCACAAAAGTTGATACAACAGAAATGATATAAATAGTGTAGACATTGGCCGGCTCACAGTATACGTGCATTATAAAACAATCAACCACTCAAAACTAAATTATAACAATGAATTATCTGTCCCTTTATCGGTGTATGAATGTGAGATGGGCATGGGTTAACCTTTACCCAACACAACAGCGAAAACAGGACCACAATATTTGCAAAAATCACTGTTCAATATTTTTATACTGTACCATTGACCCCGACTTAGCTGGTGCTAACTCTTAAATATTTAGGGTCAAACACAAACTTTACCCCCAGTCCCCAAAATTTGCATCAAAAACCGAAAATTACACGTCCTATATGGTCCCCCATACTTTTACTCTACTGCGCATGTGCATTGTCAAGGAGGTCTAGAAATTGGTGCAATTATCATTCTTTGTTTGGCCCTAAAATCAGTAACATGTCACTGATATTTGTGCTTGTAAATCTCAGTTTAAATGATGCCAAACTCATAATTTTGAAAGAAATGGTGAATCTAAGGATGAAATAAAGGATGAGAGGAAGAAACATTGGCAGAATGTGTTCAGAGATGTAACTTATAATTTTTTTACGAAATTATTTCATGTTCCCTAATTTCGAGGCATGAGCCTTATTTTGTCATTCTGGCTATGAACTTACCATTGTTTGTTCAGTGTTTCCTCTCTCCCTTTCCTTAATATCCCCCTTGCTATTCTCCCATGCTTTTGGCATAATTTTGGAATTTTTTCTTACTAAAATTTATTGGGAGTTTTGGCTTGGTAACAGAATGATTATTCTGTTTTTTACCCAAGTTTACATCCTCACCCTTGGGTGTTTAGGCATTGTTTTCTGCATCTACCATCTGATGTACTGCAGTTTCTTCTCTGGAAGCCTCTGTTTAACATCGGATAGTGTTTAAATTGGTTACTGATTTTGAGCCATGGTTTCAGTGCCTGGAGTCATGTTTCCGGTTTCTGTTCACTTTTGCTTATGTTGACAGTGGTTACTTCTGATGGTGATTACTTGTCTTCTATTAGTTCTGTTTATAGCCAGATACATTAATATTGTCCGGAAGTGTTGCATTAATTTTTAAAAATTTTGTCCACACTTAGGCTTTTTTGGGATCCATTTGGGCTCATTATTCCCATTGGGAACTTGGGCTCTTCTGAAAATTTTTCCCAAATTTTTTTTTTTTTAAATTATCTTTTCGAAATGTTATAATGGATTATATTATATTATGTATCTTTGTTTCAAGGGTTAGTGCGAGTATTATGACTGTTTATTTTTTTTTTCAAGATGAAAAAATATTGTTCAATTGTAAGGCGAGGAAATCTTCCTCTTAATCTCATGTTCATTGTGTTTCTTGAAGTCAGTGTACTCGCACTAATTCTTGCTCAGTGTGTGCTAATTGGAATGACAACATTGGAGACGTGTGTCACGGTATTTTGTTAGCGGTGAGGGGTCCATTCCGGTCCTCTCTCCGCAAGGTCACTCTAGTTTATCAGTCTCTTTTTCAGAAGAGCAAGAACAGGGTGATGTTTCCATGATGTCTTCAACAAGTGTGTCTCCATCGTCGCAGTATTAGGGATAGCAGCTAAGTGCTGATGGAAATACGACAATTGCCGAAGAGGTCCCTAGTAAGATCGAAGGCGTTGATCGTCCGCTAGTCCTCCTGGTGTAGCGACCATTCATCGAATGGCTCGGCAGCCGGGTTCGTCCGTTGCGATCCAGGGAAGCAGTTTGGGTGATGCAAGCACTATAAACAGGGAATGTGCACACCCAGCAATGACGGATCCGAGGATAGTACGGAGGAAGCCTGTCAGTCCGGTAACAAGCTTATCCAGGTCTATCCGGACTGCGAGCGAGTGAGGCCTCCCCTCTCTTACAACAACATCTGTGCCGCGAGGTTGTTGTATGTTCGTTTGTTAGTCGGAGCATATGTCCACTCCTCCTGCTCGGGATGCTCCATCGCATAGACAGTCCGATGCTGCTGTTCTATTGGCTTCCTCATCCTCACATCAGCACACACGACTGCACCTTGGCTATGTGACCACAGATTTCCAGGGGACGTTCACATATTATATAAATGCAGGAATGAATGTCCCTGGAGCTCCTGCTTCGCCGACCAGGGAATCCACGTCGACCATGTCACTCCATCCGCTAGCTAAGGACACAAGGCCTTTCCAGTTGGGACGTTTGCATATTATATAAATGCCGGAATGAACATCCCTGGAGCTTCCAGCGGCTATTTACATAAGACTGCGGCTCCTCAGGCCTCATTGAGGAACAAGAACAGGGTAATGTTTCCGTGATGTCTTCGAAAAGTGTGCTTCTGTCATCACAGTCAAATGAAGAGCTAGCGGCAAAGGTGCTCACGCAAATACGTCAATTGCCCAAGAGGTCCCAAGTAGGATCGACAGCTTTGGCATCTGCTAGCTCGCCAGGTGTAGCAACCATTCATCGAATGGCTCGGCAGCTGGGTTCGTCCGTTGCGGTCCAGGAAGGAGATTTGGGTGATATGAGCCCTATAAAATACAACGTGCACACCCACTGACGGCGGATACGAGGATGGTACGGACGAAGCCTATTAGTCCGGTTCCTAGCTCGTCCAGCTCCGCACGGGCTGCGAGCGAGAGAGGTCCCTCTCCCGTACAACAACATCTGGGCCCAGATGTTGTGGTACAGAACATTCCTTAGTCGGAGTATACGTCCACTGCTCGGGACGCTCCATTATATAGACAGTCCGGAGAGACTGCTCTATTGGCTTCCTCATCCTCACGGCAGCACACATGACCGCACCTTGGCTACGTGACCAGTGATATCCAGCCGACCGGGAATTCTCAGCGACAAGGTTACGCCATCCGGTAGCCAAGGATACGAGGCCTTCATACTCCGGACGTTTGCATAAAGAAGTATGCAGGAGTCAGTGTCCTAGGAGCTTCCAGTGGCTAAATGTTGTAAGACCGCAGCTCCACAGGCCTCCGTTACGGATGTGTCAACGCAGATAGCACAAATTATCGTAGCATCCCAGCAATCGACAGAAACTCTGTCAGATCAGGAATTTATTAGAAGCTGGGTTGGTACGTTCTGCTGCAAGTGCTGGCATGGACAACCAAGAATTACAAGTGGCCCGACAGGATGGCAAAAGGGATACGGAGTAGTTGGAATTTTCCCTTTCAGAACAACATAAATTGCCGTAGAGTTCATCCGGCTTTATCTTTCTGACGTTGTTCCTCCGGACCAAAATGCTGCATTGCCGAATAAGAGACTGATAGCGCCACTGGACACACAATTCTTTAATCGGTTTAGGGACATCGTCCTTGAGTTTCCAACACAGTCCAGAAATGTCTCATGGACATTTGAGCTATTGAATGATGCTATATATAAACTTGCTACCAAAACAGGCAGGTCCGGTTTCTTATCGGCAAATGCTCTACATCTGCCTTTCATCAATTCAAGGAATAATTCGAAATGGCAGGACAGGGCATTCTGAGAGTTCCTCTGCGTCTAGACGACCAGGCCGAAGACCTAGAATTGTCTATACCGTCGTCTATGTCAATTCCAACCATGACATTGGAAACGACAATATCGTCTAACAGGGCTAGTTTAGACACATTATCGTACGCATTTCACCTTACCAGAGCATTATCATTACCTCTCAAAGGAAAAGAATTCCAGGATGTACAAACCTCCTTAAGAGTTCTTTCGAGGGCCATAGCATTCTCCACGTATAACTCTGCCCTTTCAGTGGCAATCTGGAGTTGGTTACATGTGATGCGGCCCTGGCTACATCCACACGCGTGGATAGTAAGGTGAAAAACTCTCTCAGTGTCGCTCCGGTCTCTGGAGAGCTTCTCTTCGACGGCAAGCTTTCTGCAATCTGTGATCAGATAACTAAGAAAGCTTCAGACTCTCTGCTATTCAAATCCGCTTCTATAAAGTCGGATTCAGCGGAGAAGAGTAGGACAGGCACTTCTGGGGCAAATACGTCCAAAGGAAGCTTCCTATGCGTCCTCTAGGTCTTACTCTAGAGACCGTCAGGGTAGCAACTCAGGTAGGGGCCGTAATGCTGGCCGAGACAACCGGTCAGATGTCCCTAGGTCGACAGGGCAAGGTGCGGGCTGTGGAGGACGTGATTTCTCCTTCCGCAAGCCTCGCAGGTCCAGGAGGTGATGGTATAAACCTCTATCGTGTTCCAGTGCGTGGAAGACTGTCGAGTTTCTCAACCAATTGAGAGTCGATTACGGACGACCCTTGGGTTCAAGGAGTGATTTCAGAAGGACTAAAACTGTCCTTCAAAAGAAAACCTCTGTTAACTTGAAGTCCAAAATAGACTCGGCTTCCATCAATTCTGCAGAAAGAGGCTCGCTTCTATCAGAGGTCCAGTCTCTTCTGGAGAAGAATGTGATAGAGGTTGTAGAAAACCAGGAATCTCCAGGTTTCTACAGCCATCCTTTTCTGGTTCCGAAACTAGACAGCTCGTTCCGTCCAGTCATAGATCTGAGCTGGATAAACAAGCTGATCATGGCTCCAAAATTCTATATGGAGACCATCTGATCGGTCAGAGCGAGCATTCGGGTGAACGACTATGCTACGAGCATAGATCTCAAGGATGCGTACTTTCACGTCATGGTACATCCAGCATTCAGAAAGTATCTTCGCTTCGCTTCGCCGTCCTAGGAGTCATGTTTCAGTTCCGAGCAATGTGCTTTGGTCTGAATCTACCGCCCTGGGCTTTCACTCGAATAATGAACTCGGTAATGACTCATTTCTGAACTCATTCATCTGCAGTAACGTCGGCCTACCTGGACGACATTCTTCAGAGGTACGGCAATGAGTTAAGGCTTCAGAACAATGTGTAGATTCTGCCTCTATTGCTCTGACATCTTGGTTTCATAGTAAACAAGGAGAAGTCGGATCTTGTGCCGTCCAAGTCATTCACCCACCTGGGGATGAGCTTTGAGACGCACAACAATCTCGTTCGTATGCAGTTAACCAGAGCGAATTTAGTCAGTTGTTACGCTCGCTATTGTATTCACTCAGACAAAGTTACAGCGAGAGAATTCATGAGACTGATAGGTTTGTGCGGAGCTGCCGCGGATTTTATTCCGATGGGGCGGCTATGCACTCATCCTCTCCAAATTTTTTCTGACTCAGAATTGGTGGGTGAAGATTCATTCGCTCGTTATGGACATCCTCTTGTCAAATCAAGTGAAACAAGAGAATCAGATTTGGGCAGATATTCAGTGGTTAACTCAGGGAGTTCCACTGCAATTGCCGGATACGAGTTTTACAATTATGATGGATGCTAGTCAAACAGGTTGGGGTGCAACATTAGCCCAATGGATTTGAAGTGCCAGGGTCTTTGGGATCCGCAGTTCCTAATCAAGCACATAAACATCAAAGAAATGATGAATGTTTGGTTTGCGCTACGTCATTGGATGAATGTTATTTTGAATGCACACGTGCAAATTCTGTCCGACAATACGATGGTAATAGTGTATATTCGGAACCAGGGAGGCACTAATTCCATTCTGTTATTCAAGTTAACGGAATGAATCCTTCTGTTTGTGCTAGAACATCAAGTTCTCCTATCAGTCTGTTATATTCCGGGTTGTCTTGAACGTATTAGCAGACTCCCTTTCACGGAGGGGTCGCTTGTTGCCGTCAGAATGGACTCTCGATAAACGAGTATTCAATCAGATTTGCTACCAATGGGAGCGGCCAATGATAGACTTATTTGCGACGCATCTCAACAATCAGTTGCAGACGTATGTGTCACCATGTCTGGATCCTCGAGCGTTTGCAGTAGATGCTTTATTGATCTCGAGAGACGGAATGATAGGATATGCGTATCCTCCAGCACCGTTGATTCAGCAGATATTGCTCAAGATAAAACAATCTCAATGCAGTTCTGTTGGTAGCATCTCTGTTTCCACAGAGACCGTGGATTAATCTACTCAGGTGTCTGTTGTGGGACATGCCGTGGAAGCTTCCTCCACATTTTGGTCCATTCTAGTGCTAGATGGATTCAATTACTGCTTATGATAAATTATCTTCAACTCAGCAGTCTGTGCTTAAGATTTCAGCTTATGAAGTAAGAGCTCTATCTACTTCTTGGGCTTACGCTAATAGTGTTGCTATTACAGATCTAATGAAGGCTGCATATTGGTCTCGGCCTTCCACTTTCACAAATTTTTATCTTAAGAAATATTGAGTCCATTTCTGGAGATCTGCATTGTTTAGGTCCGTTATCTGTTGCTCAGAATGTCGTCCACTAAACAGTTGCAGCTATAGTTATACAGGCTTTCTGTTCCGACAGTGACTCTGTCCTGCTGCCCTCTTCACTCTGGGGTATTTGACCCAGGGCAAGGGGAAGGGGAGGAGGGTGTTCCCTTAGGTCACCTGCTTTATAGTGTAAAGCAAGGGAATACCTCCTTTGGAGTCAGTAATTCCAAGTCGGTGTCGGGATAGTTTTAAAGTGTAAAGCTAATGTTAACTCATCCATGTTATATTTTTAAAGTGTAGCTTGGTGTGAAACATTTGTATATGTCACGTTTCACATGGGAGTTAATATACAATCCTCAGACACTTTTTATTAGTTTAAAGAGTCTCATTTCTCTGGACTTCCTTTATTTATTGGCTTTCCTTTAAAAATAATTAGCATAACGAGTTATACTGGATGTTAATAGAGATCATTGATGTTATTGTGCTCAATTACAGAATGGTGTTGTCTCTTTCTTTTTGATGCCAATAAGAAAGATACATGTAAATCCTATTTCTCCTTTTCTCCTCAAGGGGATAATTCTGTTATATGTAGTTGAGCCTATTGGATTTTCCTCTATGTCCTAGGCCCTCCAACCTTTTTACTATTCAGCTAAGTCTGGGTCATTGGTACAGTATAAAAATATTAAAAAATTTATAATAATTTATATATTTTTTATACTTACCAATGACCCAGACGGGGATGGCCCTCCCATGAGTTGGGAACTCATACCTCCCCGCTGAGTACATAACGCTTACCAGGCACTGGTTGTAAGAATGATAATTGTGCCAATTTCGAGATCTTGACACTGCGCATGCGCAGTAGAGTAAAAGTATGGAGGACCATATAGGGCATGTAATTTTCGGTTTTTGATGCAAATTTGGGGATTTGGGGTAAAATTTGTGTTTGGCCCTAAATATTTAAGAGTTAGCACCAGCTAAGTCTGGGTCATTGGTAAGTATAAAAAATATATAAATTACTATAAATTTTTTAACTTTTATTATCTTTTTTTATATTTTGTCTCAAAAATATAGCTTATGACCCCCTCATTAGACTGAACTCAATGAGCTTGTTCCAGTGAGAGGTCATAAGCTATGTTTTTGACGAAAAAACTTTAAAAAATTAGTTATTCAAGAATTTTGATTGTATTGTCTGCCTTTCATGTTAGGTAAAGGCTTAACCCTTTACCCAACGTAATGGCCAAAACCAGCCAGTGGGGGCGCGGTGGCATTGCGGTAACCAGTTCTCGTCAGATCACCAAAGTTGAGCAACGTCGAGCCCGGTTTATCCTTGGATGGGTGACTGAGCAATCGATTCAGATTCCCGTGTTGTGTCCTTGGGCAAGGCACTTCACCCCAATTGTCTGCATGGAGGCACGATGTTACAGTGTACTAAGGCATACTGCGCGTCGATGGTGCACATGTCTTCAACCAGTCTAACCCTGCCTGTGCTGCTGTGCGGAATTATGATGTTGGAAAGCTGGTAGCTGCTCATCGTTGCTCGGTGGTTCTCTCCGGGTTCTCCGGCTTCCTCCACCTGTACAATTGTCACGGTCATGATTAGCCATTGTGCATAAGTATGTGCCCTTAATCACCAATAAATAAATAAATAATAAACTGGCCAGCGCTATTTACAAAAATCACCATTCAATTTTTATTATCTTTTTTATTTTTTATCTCAAAAACATAGTTTATGACCACTCATTGGAACGAGTTTGATGAGCTTGTTCCAATGAGGGGTTATAAGCTATGTTTTTGAGACAAAAAATGAAAATATTTAGTTATTCAGGAATTTTGTTTGCAGGTGTTGTCTGCTTTTCGTGTTGGGTAAAGGGTCAAGTTACACTTCATACAACACTTTACATGCCAATCCCACATTCATACTCTGATAAAGCACCAAATAATTCATTTCAATTCTAATATGAATGAATTTATTCTGTCTCTTCAATTATTGTGTTATATTTTTCAGGAACCTTTTCAAACAGTACAGGAGTCACTTATCAAGACTTCAGTCATGATGATAGGAGAGTTTGACTATTCAGACATTTTCTATAGCACTGGCAATCTTAAACCAAACTACCCAGTGATCACATACCTTCTGTTTCTCGTCTTCATGATAATAATGTCTATTTTGATAATGAATTTACTGGTGAGTAGTGTTTGTTTCTGTTGCTACTTATTTGTTACTGGTGAAAATAACTTGAGGAGATAACTTAATTGCAACTCTTCTTTTTATGTGTACGCATACTATGTATGGTACACATAATGCCGGCATCCGGGGTAGCCATCCATCATTCATCCATCCTTTGTCCGTCCATCTGTCTGTCTGTCCATCCATCCATCCGTCTGTCCGTCTGGCCAACCGGCATCCGTATCCATTTCTTTGGCATTTGATAACTTGAAAAATATTGCTTGGATTGTCAAGTTACTTTATATTTGTGTTCAGGTTACTGATGTGCCAAGCTATATAGTTTTTTGGTGTAAATCTGATAATTTTATCCTGAGATATTAACCCTTTATCCTTCAAATTGAAAATTTCTCCAATCCTTTTGGCATGAGATAACTCAAAAAATATCAGTCCGATTGTCATGTTACTTTATATATGTATTCAGGTTACTGATGTGCTGTGCTGTATAGTTTTTTATGTAAATCTGATAATTTGATCCAGAGATATTAACCCTTTATCCATCAAATTAGACACTCCTCCAATCCATTTCTATATGTACCCATACCATGTATGGTGTACATAATGTCAGCATCCGTGGTGGCCCTCCGTCATACAGCTTTCTACTAGTTGAGCATATGGGTACACTTCTGACGATTTCATCAGCCTATTTTTTTCAAGACACAATTGCTCCTGTTGGCCAATTAAGTGTTCATTGTGAAAATGCATTTTCAAGGCCTTTAAATTCAAGGCCTTGAAAGGATGTGATGTATGTGTATTGACCATAAAAGGCCTTGATTTTTAAGGGCTGCATCAAAGTTTTAGTATCTGTTGCATAGGCTTCAATGCTATGCAACAGAAATTACAACTTTGAAGCATTCTTAAAAATAAAGGACTTTTTAAACTAAATTTTCTTCAGTGTTCTGTCAGATATTTTACATAAAACAAGCTATTAATTGAAAATAGAATATATTTTCCACAGTCCATTCCAACAAGGGGTCGTAAGTTGAGTTTGAAAGTTTTTTTGAGAATAGTTATGGCTATTATATTGGTTTAAGAAATGATAATAATGAAAACAGTTTAAAATCTGAAAGTGTGAGTAACCCTGTGCAATGCACAGGGTTGGTCACACTTTCTGGTTATAAAAAATTGTTATCTGCTATATCGCACATTACATGACTAAGGCTGTGCAAAGCACAGTGTAAGTCTGATAAAAGAGTGACTAATCCAGTGCATTGCTTCGAGTTAGTTGGTAAACCATCAAACACTGACTAACCATAGGCATTGCACAGGATTAGTTGATGGGCGACCATGTCACACACTACATGAAAATATAAACTGACTAAAGCTGTAAAAATGTACTGGGTTAGTTTGTTAAATGTTTCATAGGGTGCAGGGTTCAAGGAACTAATGGAATTCTACTGGATTGTGGAATTGTTTTTAAAGTACTTACCAAAAAATGAAAACATATTCTATATTTTTATACTGTACCAATGACCCAGACTTAGCTGGTGCTAACTCTAACAAAACCAGGGCCAAACACAAATTTTGCCCCCCAATCCCCAAAATTTGCATCCAAAACAAAAAGAATTCATGTCCTAAAGGACCTCCATACTACGCCTCTACTGCGCATGCGCAGTGACGCAGACGTCCCGAAATTGGCGCCAATTATCATTCTCTGTTTGGCCCTTCATCAGTCAACATCTCACTGATCTTTGTGCTTGTAAATCTCAGTTTAAAGGATGCCAGACACGTAATTTTTGGAGAAAATGTGATTCGAAGGAGGATAGAAGGAGGAGAGGAAAAAGAAGTGACAAAAAATAATCAGGGCTGTACTTAAAATTTTTTGATGAAATTATGTTAAGTTGCCTATTTTCGAGGCATGGGCCTCTTGTTGTCATTCTTGCTAAATGTTGCACTGCTTATTCAGTGTTTCCTCTCCCCTAGCCTTCTAAAGTCCCCCCTTGCAATTCTCCCATGCTTTTGGCATATTTTTGAGAAAGTTCATTTCTAAAATTTCCTGGGAGAGTTGCTTGGTTACAGAATGTTTTCTGTTATTTTCCCCATAGTTACGTTTTCACCCATGGGTGTATAACGTTTGTGTTCTGCATCTTCCATCTGATGTTCTGCAGATTCTCCCCTGGGAGTCTCTGTTTTGCATCAGATAGAGTGTAATTTGATGACTGATTCTGGGCCAGTTTTTTCAGTGCCTGGAGTCATGTTTTCTGGTGTTTTTACACTGATTGTTTACATTGGCAACAGCCTTTTTTGAGGGGGGCTGTTTGCCTTTGCTGTAATTTGTCTCACTATAAGATACATTTATATTATCCGTAAGTGTCTCATTAATTATTTAATATAAATTTAAAATTTTTGACCACACTTTGCCATCGGATCCATCGGGGCTCAACGTTACTTTTCAGCAACTTGGGCTTCGCTGAAAAAATATTTTTTCAAAATTATTTTGATTTGCAATTGTTTTTTCATTTATTAATGGATCATGTTATTATGTATCTTTGTGTCAGGGGTTTTTGCGAGTAACTAGGACTTGTTGTTGTCCTTTCACAGTGAAGGGACATTGTTCAAATTGTAATAGGAAGAAATCTTCCTCTGACTTTCATGATCATTGTATTAATTGTAGTCAGTGTTCTCGCATTAATCCCTGTCCTATATGTGAATATTGGGATGAGAAACATTGGAAACGTGTGTCACGATATGTTGTTTCTGGAGAAAGGGCTATGCCGGCTCTTTCTCTGCAAGGTCACTCTACTCTCTCAGTTTCTATTTCAGAGGAACAAGAACAGGGTGATGTTTCCATGTTATCTTCTACAAGTGTGCGTCCGTCGTCACAAATGAATTCAGAGCTAGCGGCAAAAGTGCTCATGGAGATTAGACAAATGTCGTCCGCTAGCTCGCCCGGTGTAGCGTCCATTCACCGAATGGTTCGGCAGCCGGGTTCGTCCGATGCGGTCCAGGAGGAAATTTTGGGTGATGCGAGCACTATAAACATAATAGATGCACACCCAGTGACGGCGGATAGTAAGCGAGAACGGCGGAAGCCTTTCAGTCCGGTTCCTAGCTCGTCCAGGTCCAGCCGGGCCGCGAGCGAAAGAGGCCCCTCTCTCGTACAACAACATCTGGGACCAGATGTTGTGGTACAAAATGTGTCTTTAGCGGAGCATACGTCCGTCGCTCGGGATGCTCCGTTGTATAAGCAGTCCGCGGAGACTGTTAAGGCTTCCTCTTCTCGTCAGCGCACACGACCGCACCTTGGCTGCGTGACCGCCGATATATTACCAGCTTCGCCGATCAAGGATTCTTCGGCGACCAGGTCACACCATCCGACAGCCAGGGATTCGAGACCGATGGACTCCGGACGTTCGCATAGGAAAAGTATGCGGGAGCCATCTGATGCAGAGCTGCCCTCGGCGAAGCAGCGAAAGACTGCGCCTCCTCAGGTCTCGACGCCGGACATTCTTGTGCAGATAGCACAGCTTATCGCAGCATCCCAGCAGCCGACAGAAACAGTGTCGGATCGAGAATTATCCGACGGCACTGGGTCGGTACGCTCCGCCGAAGCATCGGGGGCGGACGACCGGGAACATCATGAGGTCCGACCGGATGGTGAAAGGGATACGGATGACTTGGAGCTATCCCTTTCAGAACAACATAAAGCTGCCGTGGACTTCATCCGGCACTTTCTCCCTCAAGTTGTTCCATCAGGCCAGACTGCTGCGGTTCCGGACAAGAGGATTATAGCGTCATTGGACTCTGAATTTTTTGAGCGGTTCAGGGACATCGCTCCCGAGTTTCCGTCGCAGTCCAATAATGTTGCAAGAACATTTGAATTATTGAACGACGCTATATTTAAACTTGCTTCCAAGACGGGGAAAGCAGGTTTCTTGTCCGCTAATACTCTCAACCTGCCTTTCATTAATGCAAGGAATAAATTCGATACGGCAGGACAGGGTATCCCGAGAGTTCCTCTGCGAATGGACGACGAGGCGGAAGACTTAGAGCTATCATTACCGTCGTCGGCTTCTATTCCAACCGCTGTGTTGGAAACAGCTATTGCGTCTAACAGAGCCAATTTAGATGCCTTATCTTACGCAGATCACCTTACTAAGGCGTTATCACTGCGCCTTCAAGGGAAAGAGTTTCAGGATATACAATCCTCTTTAAGACTTCTTTCAAGGGCAGTAGCTTATTCCACGTGTAACTCCGCCCTTTCAGTGGCAAATCTGGAGTTGGTTGGACGTGACGCTGCCCTAGCTACATCCACACTAGTGGATACTAAGGTGAAGAACTCTCTTAGAGTCGCTTCGGTCTCAGGAGAACTTCTCTTTGACGGCAAGCTTTCTGCTATTTATGATAAAATTACAAAGAAAGCTTCGGATTCTCTGTTGTTCAAATCTGCTTCTAAGAAGTCGGATACAGCAGACAAGAATAAGACAGGCACTTCTGGGTCTAATGCGCCCAAGAGAGGTTCCTATAGAGGTTCCGGTGCGTCCTCTTGGTCTTATTCGAGAGACCGTCAGGGTAGCGACTCTCGTTCGGGACGTCCTTCAGGCCGGGACAATCGGTCGGATGCCCCGAGGTCGACGGGGTGAGGTGCGGGTCGTGGAGGACGTGGTTTCTCCTACCGCAGGTCCAGGAGGTGATGGCTTAAACCTCTATCGCGTACCGGTTGGCGGAAGGTTGTCAAGCTTTTCACAAGAATGGGCGTTGATTACGGACGACCCTTGGGTGAGAGGAGTGACTTCGGAAGGTCTAAAGATATCCTTCAAACGAAAGCCTCCATTAACTCGAAGTTCAAAGTGGACTCATCTTCCGTCAAATCCGCAGAAAAGAGACGCTCTGTTATCAGAGGTGCAGTCTCTTTTAATGAAGAACGCGGTAGAGGTCGTAGAAAACCAGGAATCTCCGGGATTCTACAGCCATCTGTTTCTGGTTCCGAAACCAGACGGCTCGTTCCGTCCAGTCATAGATTTGAGCTGGATAAACAAGCTGATCGTCGCTCCGAAGTTTTATATGGAGACGATTCGGTCGGTCAGAGCGAGTATTCGGGTGAACGATTATGCAACAAGCATAGATCTCAAAGATGCGTACTTTCACGTCATGGTACATCCGACATTCCGAAAGTACCTACGCTTCGCAGTCCTAGGAGTGGTGTATCAATTCCGGGCGATGTGCTTCGGATTGAATCTAGCACCCTGGGCTTTCACTCGGGTAATGAACTCGGTAATGATCTATTTCCGAGCTCATTCGTCTGCGGTAACGTCGGCCTACCTGGACGACATTCTTCAGAGGTACGGCAATGAGTTAACGCTTCAGAACGATGTTCAGAATCTTCTTCTATTGCTCCGACGTCTCGGTTTTATAGTAAATGAGGAGAAGTCGGATCTGGTGCCGTCCAAGTCATTCACTCATCTGGGAATGAGCTTCGAGACGCACAACAATCTCGTTCGTCTGCCGTTAACCAGAGCGAAATTAGTCAGTTGTTACGCTCGCTATTGTCTGCACGCAGACAAAGTCACAGCGAGAGAATTTATGAGACTGATAGGTCTGTGCGGAGCCGCCGCGGATCTCATTCCGATGGGGCGGTTACGCACACGTCCTCTTCAAATTTTCTTGACTCAGAATTGGAGTGTGAAAATTCATTCGCTCGATGTAGACGTTCTCTTGTCGGATCAAGTGAAACAAGAGATTCACACTTGGGCAGACATTCAGTGGTTAACTCAGGGAGTTCCGCTGCAGTTGCCGGATCCGAGTTTTACCATTATGACGGATGCCAGTCAAACAGGTTGGGGCGCATCATTAATCCCAACGGATTCGAGATGCCAGGGTCTTTGGGATCCGCAATTCCTGTGCAAGCACATAAACATCAAGGAAATGATGTCAATTTGGCTTGCGTTACGTCACTGGATGGACATTATTCACAATGCTCATGTCCAAATCCTATCCGACAATACGACAGTAGTGGCGTATATACGGAATCAGGGAGGCACTCATTCAGTTCTGTTGTTCAATCTAACGGAAAGAATCCTTCTGTTTGCGCTAGAACATCACGTTCTTCTTTCGGTCCGTCACATACCGGGTCGTCTGAATGTGCTAGCAGACTCCCTTTCACGGAAGGGTCGCTTGTTGCCGTTGGAGTGGACTCTCAACAAACAAGTATTCAATCAGATTTGCTACCAATGGGAACGGCCAATGATAGACTTATTTGCGACACATCTCAACAATCAGTTGCAGACGTATGTATCTCCGTGTCCGGATCCAAGAGCATTTGCAGTAGACGCTCTGTCGATCCCTTGGGACGGAATGATAGGATATGCGTATCCTCCAGCGCCGTTAATTCAACAAGTATTGCTAAAGATAAAACAATCTCAATGCAAGATTCTGTTGGTAGCATCTCTGTCGCCACAGAGACCGTGGATAAATCTACTCAGGTGTCTGTTGTGGGACCTACCGCGAAAGCTTCCTCCACGGGAGGATCTTCTTTCGCAGGGGAAATCGCGCCAACTCCATCACAACCCGCAAGGTCTCAACCTTCACGTTTTTCCGTTGTGCGGTCCTTCTTGCATGGCAAACACTTTACAGGACGAGCAGTGGATGCGATTTCTAACTGTAGGAGGACCTCCTCTTCGCTAAACTATGCGGCTAAGTGGAAGGTTTTTCGTCGTTGGTGTAGGGATCATTCTGTAGATATATTCGATCCCTCTATACCAGACATTGCAAACTTTCTAGTATACTTGTTTGACGAAATCAAACTGCAGCCTGTTACTATAAAGGGTTATAGATCTATGTTATCTGATACCTATGCACATCATGATAGTTTACAAATTGGATCTAATGTCTCTTTATCTAAGTTGGTTAGAAACTTTTCGATAAATAGACCCAGAACTCTTAGACTAATTCCTAAGTGGAATTTAGCTTGGGTTCTTCTTAAATTGAAAGAAAAGCCATTTGAACCTCTTGGGACAGTAGATTTCAACTTCTTATCTTATAAGACAGCTTTTCTCTTAGCTTTCTCTTCTGCTAGAAGAGTCAGTGAGCTTCATGCACTGTCGGTGGATGATTCTCAGTATCGTAGTGTCGGGAACACTATCACCTTCACTACTAATGTGGGTTTTTTAGCTAAGAATCAGGCTCCTAATAAATATCCGGAACCTATTGTTATTAAGGCTCTTCTGTCTTCAAATGGGCGTAGGCCTTTACTCTGTCATGTTAGAGCGTTACGTATCTATAAACAGAGATCTCAGTTTATCAGAAAGGGACGGAAACGTTTCTTTCTGTCTTTGATGCCTAATAGAAAGGACATTTCGGTCCATTCTATTGCTAGATGGATTCAATTAACTATCCGTACTGCTTATGAAAATTTATCTTCTTCTCAGCAGTCTGTGCTTAAGATTTCTGCTTATGAAGTAAGAGCTCTTTCTACTTCCTGGGCTTATGCTAATAGTGTTGCTATTACAGATTTAATGAAGGCTGCTTATTGGTCTCAGCCATCCACATTTACGAATTTTTATCTCAGAAATATTGAGTCCATTTCTGGAGACCTGCATTGTTTAGGTCCGTTATCTGTTGCTCAGAATGTCGTCCACTAAACAGTTGCAACTATAGTTATGCAGGCTTTCTGTTCCGGCAGTGACTCTGTCCGGCTGCCCTCTTTGCTCTGGGCTATTTGACCCAGGGCAAGGGGAAGGGGGGGGGGGGGGGGGGCGGGTGTTCCCTTAGGTCACCTGCTTTATAGTGAAAAGCAAGGGAATGCCTCCTCCAAGTCAGTATTTCTGAGTCGCTTCCGGGATGGTTTTAAAGTGTAATATTAATGTTAAAATTCATTCATGTCTTATTTTTAAAGTGTAGCTCGGTGTGAAGCATTTGTATATGTCAAGTGTCAAACGGGCTTTAATATACAATACTCGGACACTTTTAAATGACTATAAAGAGTCTCAATTCTCTGGACTACTTTATTTATTGGCTTACTTTAAAAATAATTAGTATAAGGGATATACTGGATGTTAATAGAGAACATGAATGTTATTGTGCTCAATTATTAAGGGTAGTGTATCTTTCTAATTTAATATTAAATAAGAAAGATACATGTAAAGCCTAATACTCCTTTTCTCCTTAAGGGGTTACCTCTTTACTATATAGTTGAGCTTATTGGATTTTCCTCTATGTCCTAGGCCCTCCAGCCTGTTTACTATTCAGCTAAGTCTGGGTCATTGGTACAGTATAAAAATGTTAAAAAATTTATAGTAATTTATATATTTTTTATACTTACCAATGACCCAGACAGGGATGGCCCTCCCTGGAGTTGGGAACTCTTGCCTCCCTGCTGAGTACATAGCGCTGACCAGGCACTGCCAGTAAGAATGATAATTGGCGCCAATTTCGGGACGTCTGCGTCACTGCGCATGTGCAGTAGAGTCGTAGTATGGAGGTCCTTTAGGACATGAATTCTTTTTGTTTTGGATGCAAATTTTGGGGATTGGGGGGCAAAATTTGTGTTTGGCCCTGGTTTTGTTAGAGTTAGCACCAGCTAAGTCTGGGTCATTGGTAAGTATAAAAAATATATAAATTACTATAAATTTTTTAACTTTCAATTAATAGCTTGTTTTAACTGATAAATATTCTTGTTTGTAACTAATTCTAATCTCTTGATCAAAAATACTGCTTTTTTAACTGTTATCTGTATTCTTAATCATAAGTTTACTTAAAGCTATATCTAAATATAGTGAGGAGTGGTCTCAAAAATTGTGTAAAAGGTCCTTGAAATTGACTTAAACGTCCTTGCTTTGTCCTAATCAGTGACCTCCTTGAGACAAAGCAAATCAAATCTGAGTTACGCATTTTCAAACATGCCAAAATGCACAAACACAACAGAGGGACAGAAAGAGAGACAGACAAACCAACAGTGGTAACCTTTCACACCAATAGGTATAGATGATATTATTAAACTGTTTTAACACTTTATCCAATGTAACAGCCATAACTGGTCAGCGCTATTAACTGGTAGAGTGCTGAATTATTTTTGGCAATCAAAATTTGTTCACATGTCTTTGCCTTGTTACAATTTATGGGAGAGTGCCAGTGGGCACTCTCCCATAAATTGTAACAAGGCAAATCCTAACTGACTAAATAATATCACTTCAAAGATAATATGAAGCATATCCATTGAATTTGAAGCCTTTAAGTGGCAGTACCTACACTTGAGAATGAAGCCCAAATATGGGCTTCCAGCACTCTACCAGTTAATAGAAATCACCAATAAAGTTTTATTTTTTTAAAAGGCCAGGTGAGCTTTTCTCATCACTTGGCGCCTGTCGTCGTCTGGCGTCCGTAAACTTTTCACATTTTCATCTTCTTCTCTGTAACCGCTGGGCCGGTGTGAACCAAACTTGGCAGGAATGGTCTATGGATCCTCTTCAAACGATCCTCATTTTGTTCCCGTCGGATGAAAAACATGGCTTCCAGAGGCATTCTTTGATTCTGGTTGGTGGATTTTAAAAAATCTTCTCCTCTGAAACTGCCAGGCTAAATATTTTGACACTTCACATAAATAATGACTGGGACCCCATCTACCAACACTCCTCATTTAATGTTGATTGGGTCACAAACATGGCCGCAATTGCAGCTTATATTTACTGTAGAAACCCTATTGGAAGTCATATTTTCCTCTTCTTCTCTGGAAAAACGGAGGCGACATGAAAACAAACCTGGCAGGGATAGTCTATGGGAGGTCCTCTACAAACGATCTTCATTTTGTTCCCGTGGGTTGGAAAACATGGCCGCCAGAGGCATTCTTTGATTCTGATTGGTAAATTTTCAAAAATCTTCTCTGAAACTGCCAGGCAAAATGTTTTGATACTTCACATAAGTGATGACTGGACCTCCTCTACCAACGATCCTCATTTAATGTTGATCAGCTTGTAAACATGGCCACAACTGCAGCTTATAGTTACTATAGAAACCCTATGGGAAATCACATTTTCATCTTCTCTGGAACTACTGAGCCAACGTGAACCAAATTTTGCAGGAATGGTCTATGAGAGGATGGAAATATGTGGCCACCAGGGGCTACATTCTAATGCTTAACCCGATGCCTCTCCTGTCTGCATGAAGATCGGTACTGTCGGCAAAATACTTGTTTTTTGAGAATCTGGTAAGGGTTGGTTCCAGTTTTTCTCTACTGAGAACTGGGGGAAAAAAAACAAAATATTGTGTATACAGTACATGTCAAAATAAGCTGTGGCATAACTGCAATAAACTAAGTAAACTGCTGCTCCTGCACTGACAAGATCAGAATCTGAAATTTTCTGGAAAGCTACCAGTGAGAGCTTTCCAGAAAATGGTGTCAGCTTCTGGTCTTATCAGTTTAGGAAGAGAAAGATACATAGTTTATAGGATTAACCTAACTTATTTTGACTTGTACTGTAAAACAACTTCAACTGTAAAGTAATTATCTATTCTTTCTTACTTATCAGAAACACAGTGACTTATGACAGATGTTTGTGAAAAGAATGGAAGTTTGTTTACATTTTGTTCACATCCAGTCAGCTTAGATGACAGTAATTATATTTATCTTTTGAGATCTGACAAAAATTGGAGTAAAATGTGTTTCCTGTAACCCTTTACCTATCCAAAAGCTATTTTGAAAGCGAATACTGTCTGAAAAATTTAATTTTCAACATATTTTAACCCTTTTTTACTGATTTTTTTTTGTTGAAACAGAATTCATATAAATGTGTGCATTTTCAAGAAAATCCTCTTTGAAACTACAAGGCCAAATGGTTTGAAAACCTTAATGTGACTGATAACTGTAACCCCCTCTACCAATGATCCTCATTTAATCTTCATCAGGTTGCAATTATGGCTGCATTTGTGGCTTACAGTTACTATAGAAACCCTTTAGGAAAATCACATTTTCATCATCTTCACTGAAAGTACTGAGCCAATGTGAACCAGACTTGGCAGGTATGGTCTATGAGAGATTCTCTATAAGTGTTACTCATTTTATTCCTGTTGGGTGAAAAACGTGCCCGCCAGAAGCATTCTTTGATTCTGATTGGTCAATTTTGAAAACTCTTCTCTGAAACCACAGGGCCAAATATTTTGAAATTTTGCATGGTTGATGGCTGGGACACACTCTACGAACAACCCCCATTTAATGTTGATCGTTTTGCAAACATGGCCACAATTGCAGTTTATAGTTACTATAGAAAACCCCTATGGTAAATCACATTTTCATCTTCTCTCTGGAACTACTGAGCTGACGTAAACCAAAATCTTGGCAAGAATGGTCTATATGAGGCCCTCTACAGATGATCCTCTTTTTGTTCCTGCTGGTTGGAAAATATGGCCACCAGAGACATTCTATGATTCTGTTTGGTGGATTCAAATGTTTTGAAACTTCACATCATTGAAGACTGGGACACCGTCTACCAATGATCCTCATGTAATGTTGCAAACATGGCCACAGTTGCAGCTCATAGTTACCATGGAAAGCCTATGGTAAATCACATTTTTATATGTTGTTCCAAGTGAGCAATTACAGGCCCTGTAGAGCCTCTACTTTGTCTCAAAAACATAGCTTATGACCTCTCATTGGAACGAGCTCATTTAGCTCGTTCCAATGAGGGGTCATAAGCTATGTTTTAATGCCCAAAAATTTTTTTTGAAAGTTATTCAAGAATTTTGTTTGCAAGTGTCATCTTCCTTTTGTGTTAGGTAAAAGGTTAAATCTGTCATTTGGTCTGGAAGGTTCTCATGGGAGCAGGGAATAGTTTAACCCTTTACCCAACGTAACGACCAAAACCGGCCAGCGCTATTCTCAAAAATCGCCAATTAATTTTCAAAATATTTTCATTTTTTGTCTCAAAAACATAGGTTATGACCCCTCGTTGGAACGAGCTCATCGAGGGGTCATACCCTATGTTTTTGAGACAAAAAATTAGTTACTCCTGAATTTTTTTTGCAAGTGTCGTCTGCTTTTCATGTTAGGTAAAGGGTTAATTGGTATTGCATTGCATTTTATTACACATTTTTCATGTTTAGTGATTGAAGGATATTGGGAACACAAACAAACAGCAATACCAGTATTCTGACCCAAGCAAAATAATTCCATTGTCAGTGACGATCACTATAATATTAAGAACTTTAAGGAAATTGATAAAGTGGAAAATGTATGATCTGGTGTCTTTTTGGTGAACAGTCTGTTTATAAAAGGGTTGCTTTAGCTTTGAGTAATGGTTACATTGCATATTATACTGTTTTACTGTTATCTGTTCCAGGTTGGCTTAGCTGTAGATGATATCAAGGCTGTACAAGAAAAAGCTGAACTGAAAAGAATAGCAATGCAGGTGAGACTTCACACAGGCTTGTGAGATAACTTGAGTTCATGGAAATGCTACTAGTAAAGCAAAATATATTGTCTTTTCCGTAACCCCCCCAGGGGCACATAAACTCTAGAATACAAAATCAAAAAAATATCTTTTAGTTTTCAGCTCTTGATTACGTGTAATAATATTTAACTTCACCGTCATTACTTTTCTGTGATTTTAGCTCACTCGAAAATTATACGAACATATTTTTCAATTCTCTATGGGAATTTGTGTGTATTTTCGGAAGAACGTCCATTTTGCAACAATGCACAAGTGATGTAACTGCGACGGTCCAATTGAGAACAGGTAAAATTTGAATTTTCATGGCTTACCTTTGCAGACGGAGTGTTTTGACGAAGTTGGAATATCAGTTAGTCGTGATGATGGTTCAAAATAAAACTCAAGTCTTGTTCAAAACACGTAAGTGAATGAATGAATAAATATAATATACGTGAATTATAATTGTGACGCAAATAATTTAATTAATAATAATAATACGTGCCATACCAGTATTCCAAATTTGTCATGTCTTGCCGTCAACAGCCCTAAGTAATCAGGTGCTACAGACCTCCATATAGACTTTGATTGTTTGTGTGACACAGGTTCAGGCAAAAACAGCACCATTGAAACCCGGGGCCTGTTACTTTCGGTTTGGCACAGTAGTCCGGATTTCTTGGGTTTGGACTGCCAGCATCCAAATATGGCCTAACAGACCGTGTTTTTATTTTTTGCCTTGGCACATCCTTTGAATTCGCACTCCCTCCCCACCCCCACCCCCCCTTCCCCCACCCACCATACACAAGATTCTGATTTCTGTGTCAATAATAAAGAAGGGGGTGTATTGGGAATCCAGGTTGGATAGATTCTGGGGCCAATGAGCGGGTGGGGCCTGGGTAGGGGGAGGGGTGTTCTTGCTTTTAATGTTTAGAAGTCACTGCTAAACAACAAGAAATCGATTTAAAGAGAGTTGGGAGGGGAGATATATCCTCTCATTTTTAACTGCTCAATTTTCAACAAATTTATTAGAGAACCTACATGTAAAATGCATCCACAAACTTAGGATAAATACTCAATTGCAAAACAAAACACAGAAAAAGGCAAAATGAAATGAATTAATTTCGCGATCGGAACTGGTGCTGTTCTCACCACAATCAATTGGTGCCGTTTACTCCAGGTGCCATTTTCTCGCTGTGACGTTTTCACTATAACCTGACACAACAAGTCAAAGTATAAAATTTACTTTTTAGAAAGTATATAACTAATAGCATAGAATTGGCATCTTCGAATGCAATCCTGACGAATACGTACAATCTCAAGAAAGTTTATTGGAAAACTGATCACACCCCCCCCCCCCCCCCCCCCCCTCCCTGCACCTTCTTTTAGCAAGCACTTCATAAATCTTCTGAGGGAGAAATCACTCAGCAAAGTTGATCAGAGAATTTATATAATATTAATCATATTTTAACTTCTCTGATTATACCCAGTATAGGCATACATAGACCAACGGGCCAACTTTTTTCCATGGGGGGCAGGGGGTGGGGGGAGGCTGGAAGATTTTGCCCCAAAAGTAGCTAGGTGCGTAGCCCTGGTGTGGGTGTTCGTGAACGTGTCTTCTCCTACTGGTGGAGTCAAGGGGAACCCTCCCTGGGAAACATTTTTATGCCCCCCGACTTAAGTCAGGTAGCATATAGTGATTGAAGTGTGTGTGTGTCGCGTATAATAGTTTCCACCTTGTCTGCAATGTGAAGGTTACAATTGACCATCATATATTCAGGGTCACAAATCGTGTCTCAAGCATAACTCCAAATCTATTAGGGCTACAATCATCTAACTTCGCTCAATGATAAAGGACAATGGGTGGATGTGTCACACACCACAGCCAGGTCTGTAAAGTCAAGATGGGGGGAGGGGTGGGGGGGGGGGGGGGCATGTGTTACCTTAGTAACATTTTTCTTGTTAAAAATCTGATCTGCTGGAGGGTTTCCAGAGCACCCAGGCTACCTTTCAAACTGTGTAATTGAAAGAAAAGACGATCACTTTTGAAGGGTTGCCTGGCTGAATGTGTTTGAACAGTCTCGCCTGGTATCAGTCAACTGCAATAAAGCATTATATAATTCTCAGGATTCAGCTGGAGTAAATACTTGTAATGTTAGGCTTGTGTGTCCATGGCATTAGATGATCGAACCCTACAGATGGATGAGGCTTTGACACTATATATGTGGGTCGATAATAATAGTTTGGCTGGCTGCTGATTTGTTGTGGTTCTCTATAGAGAAGGTCTTGGTTACTCATGTGCTTCCAACTGCCTCCCAATTCCTATGCCTCTTTCCTCCCAATACTGAGACGAACTGCTTGAAGTCACTCTGTACCCCCATTCTTCACAATCCCTCCGATAAGCATACTAACCATCACATTTGTGTCAACCACTAACCACATGTCCTTCATTCTCCCATCCCACGTCCTCATTAAACTACGCCCAGTGAATTTTGATATAGAAGATTGGAATTTTGGACTTCCTAATAAAAGATTCCAAGATCACCACTACGCCCAAGTTACACATATGGCTCTCCTTTTCCACCGTTTTTCCCAATTCCACCTAATCTCCAGTGATTGCGACCTCAGCTTGAACAATACTGACCACGCCCTCCCCTTACAAAGGTGCCATTGTGAAGGTACTCTTCAAAACCTGTCTACTCTTTGTCACGCAGGCCACACAAAGACCTCCTTCTTTTTACCTCCTCTCGCCAATTTCGGTTACAATCCACATGACTCTTTCTCTGATGTTTTTTTTTTTTACCTTTGGTTGTCTGTACTTCTAAGTTCGATATATATCGTTTTGGATAGTTCCCTACAAACTTCTACCTACACTGCTGTAAATTACAACAAAATTTTTAAAAACCCTAGGCTATGAATTATTATCTCGACTGTCTAATATTTCAACATGCCTGCATTACTTCCACTGAGTCCAGTGGCGGCTCAAGAGTGTCTCCCCCCTCTGGATATTCTTAAGCAAGGGGGCATCAGACCTAAGGTGGGATGCTAATAGAATTATAGGTGGCGGGTGGGGAGTATCCCCGGGAAAATTGGAAAAAATTTCAATCCCTATTTGGCCACTTAATAAACTATGTTCGCATTCAGCCTGCCCACATTTTTCAGTGGGTAGGTAGATAGTGTGAGATTTTATGTAATAAAATCAATCAGTAACTGGAGCTTTTGGCCACTTGGCCTTATTCAATGATGTTAGTAGTAGATGTGGAGATTGTGCCACATTGTGGGGACCTAGTGGGGGGACCTGGAAAGTGATGTCATAGTCATGTGACCCAATTACGTCATGTTAGGTTGTCATGATAGCCTGCGAGAGCTGCCATCTTGCGGTATCATCTCCATAGTGATATGTGGTCTTAGTGTGCATGCGCAGCACATGTTAGGGTGATAGTATTTCTGTCTGCCATTTTGTCTACTGGAGGCCGCCATTTTGGTTTCTAAGGTAGCACATGGTTGCTATGAGCCTGAATGGCCTACAACAAGATGGGGGTATGTTCAGAGGTATATTCGTTTGAATAGGAGTAAATCTGATTACCAAAATAGACCCGCCAATCCATCCAAAACAACTATTTGATACGAATTCCCACGAATCCTACTTTTTTCAATAACAGGTACGTTCCTTTGTATAAGAGTAGTTTTACTTTGTAGAATTACCACAAACAAGCCGATAATCCCTCCAAATCATCAAACACCGAAACGGACTTGTACTCCCCATCTAGGGTTTTTATTGGATCACCAATGTTAGTTGTGTGAGCCTATGGCATAGCCCTCATGTCGGCGTCGGCGTTGGCGTCCGCTCTCAATATTTTGAACTTTTGTATACAGGTTTTGATTTTTTGGCTTTTTAACATTTTTTTAGTTTCTGCATATTGCTACGGTGGTTCACTATAACATTTAACTCGTTTCCAGGGTATTTTGTCTTTATTTTAACCCTTTGAATCAAATTTTAGACTTATTTTGATGTTTGCGTGCAGGTTTTGATGGGTTTTTTTTTCCTTTCTTCCAAGTGGAGATTTACCTTGCAGCATATGGCCATGCTTTCTATTGTATGTAAACATGCATCTTAGGGCTAAGTTTGTATTATTTAACCCTTTTCCCGCTGAATTACTTCAATTTTGGACTTTTATGTACAGGTTTTGGACTTAAGCTTACAGCTTTTTACTTTTATGTACAGGTTTAAAAAAAATTTAAATTGAGGTTGACCTCACTGCATATTGCAGTGGTGGTTATTATAACATTGATATCTTTCCAGTGCATTTTTTTTTAAATTTTAACCCTTTGAATAGATTTTTAGACTTATTTTGACGTTTGCATGCAGGTTTTCAAGGGTTTTTTTTTTCCTTTCTTCCAAGTGTAGATTTACCTTGTAGCATATGTCCATGCTTTCTATTGTATGTAAACATGCATCTTAGGGCTACGTTGTATTCTTTAACCCTTTTCCTGCTTAATTACTTCAATTTTGGACGTCTTTTGTTTACAGGTTTGGATTTTTGTGCTTTTTACAAATTTTTTTTCTTCTTTGCATATTGCTATGGGGGTTCACGATAACATTTTCCAGGGTATTTTGTCTTAATTTTAACCCTTTGAAATTTTGGACTTATTTTGACGTTTGTGTGCAGGTTTTGATGTTTTTTTTTACTTTTATGTGCAGGTTTTGAGGTTTGTCTTTCTTCTCTTCCAAGTGGCGACTTACCTTGTAGCATATTGCCATGGTTCCTATTTTATGTTAGGATGCTTCTTGGGGCTATTATTTTATTATTTATCCCTTTAGCTGCTTATTAGTCTGTGTGAAACACACAGACTATTGTTTTTGCACAGTTTCTTTTTCTTTTTTTTTTTTTCTTCTTTTTTTTCTTCTTCTCCTGTCTTCTGTCTTCTCATCACTTTTTTTGTCCGCAAGATAACTCGAAAACAAATCGCCCTATCTCGTTGATTTTTGGCATGCTGATAGACAGCCACAAGTTCTCGGCACTGAATATTTTTCAGATTCCTGGGTCATTAGGGTTCTCCGTGGGGGTGTTTTGAATGTGGGTCACGCCCATATCTCAGGCCTGGTATGACCTAGGGACTTGGGACCAACACCAAATGAGTCGACACTCAATGGAGGTTCAAAATATTGGTCAAGGTCACGGAGGTCATCTAGGGGTCATTGAGTGCATTTTTCAGAATTGCTGGAAATCACATTTGTTGACCCCCTAAAGTATTCCTGATGTACACACATGCATTTTTACGTAAAAAAAAGTGGGCGTGGCCCAAATTTTTGAAAGTGGGTCATGCCCATATCTCTGGCGTGGTATGACGTATGGACCTGGAACCAACACGAAATGAGTCAACACTTGATGGAGATTCAAAATATGGGTCAAGGTCATGGAGGTCACCTAGGGGTCATTGAGTGCATTTTTCAGAATTGCTGGAAATCACGTTTTTTTTTAACCCCTAAAGTATTCCTGACGTACACGCATGCATTTTGACGTAAAAATAGTGGGCGTGGCCAAAAATTTTGAAAGTGGGTCACGCCCATATCTCAGGTGTGGTATGGCACATGGACCTGGGATCAACACCAAATGAGGCGACACTTGATGGAGTTTCAAAATATCAAGGTCACAGAGGTCACTTAGGGGTCATTGAGTGCATTTTTCAGAATTGCTGGAAATCACATTTTTGACCCCCAAAAGTATTCCTGACGTACATACATGCATTTTGATGTAAAAAAAGTGGGCGTGGCCAAATTTTTTGAAAGTGGGTCACGCCCATATCTCAAGCGTGGTATGACCTACGGACCTAGGACCAACACCAAATGAGTCAACACCCGATGGAGGTTCAAAATATGGGTCAAGGTCACAGAGGTCAACTAGGGGTCATTGAGTGCGTTTTTCAGAATTGATTGAAATCACATTTTTTGACCCCCTAAAGCATTCCTGACGTACACACATGCATTTTGATGTAAAAAAGTGGGCGTGGCCAAAATTCTTGAAAGTGGGTCACACCCATATCTCAGGTGTGGAATGACGAATGGACCTGGGACCAGCACCAAATGAGTCGCCACTTGATGGAGATTCAAAATATGGGTCAAGGTCACGGAGGTCACCTAGGGGTCATTGAATGCATTTTTTCAGGAAATCACATTTTTTGACCCCCTAAAGTATTCCTGACATACACACATGCATTTTGACATAAAAAGGTAAAGTGGGCGTGGCCAAACATTTTTTGAAAGTGGGTCACGCCCATACCTCAGGCGTGGTATGACGTATGGACCTGGGACCAACACCAAATGAGTCGCCACTTGATGGAGATTCAAAATATGGGTCAAGGTCACGGAGGTCACCTAGGGGTCATTGAATGCATTTTTTCAGGAAATCACATTTTTTGACCCCCTAAAGTATTCCTGACATACACAAATGCATTTTGACATAAAAAGGTAAAGTGGGCGTGGCCAAACATTTTTTGAAAGTGGGTCACGCCCATACCTCAGGCGTGGTATGACGTATGGACCTGGGACCAACACGAAATGAGTCGACACTTGATGGAGATTCAAAATATGGGTCAAGGTCACGCAGGTCACCTAGGGGTCATTGAGTGCATTTTTCAGAATTGCTGGAAATCACATTTTTTGACCCCCTAAAGTATTCCTGACGTACACACATGCATTTTTACGTAAAAAAAAAGTGGGCATGGCCAAAATTTTTGAAAGTGGGTCACACCCATATCTCAGGCATGGTATGACCTACAGACCTGGGACCAACACCAAATGAGTCGATACTCGCTGGAGGTTCAAAATATGGGTCAAGGTCACGGAGGTCAACTAAGGGTCATTGAGTGCATTTTTCAGAATTGCTGGAAATCACATTTTTTGATCCCCTAAGGTATTCCTGACATACACATGCATTTTGACGTAAAAAAAAAGTGGGCGTGGCCAAATTTTTGAAAGTGGGTCACGCCCATATCTCAGGCATGGTATGCGTATGGACCTGGGACCAACTTCAAATAAGTCGACACTTGAGGCAGACTCAAAATATGGGTCAAGGTCACGGAGGACACCTAGGGGTCATTGGGTGCATTTTTTTTTTCAGAATTGCTGGAACTCACATTTTTTGATCCCGAAAGTATTCCTGACATACACACATGCATTTTGACGTAAAAAAAAAGTGGGCGTGGCCAAAATTTTTGAAAGTGGGTCACGCCCATATCTCAAGCGTGGTATGACCTACGGACCTGGGACCAACACCAAATGCGTCGACACTCGATGGAGATTCAAAATATGGGTCAGGGTCAGGGAGGTCACCTAGGGGTCATTAAGTGCATTTTTCATAATTGCTGGAAATCACATTTTTTGACTCCCCAAAGCATTCCTGAGGTCCATACATGCATTTGTATGTTAAAAATGTGAGCGTAGCCAACATTTTTGAAAGTGGGTCATGCTCATATCTCAATCGTGGTATGATGGATGGACCAGGAGCTAACACCAAATGAGTAGACACTTGATAGAAATTCAAGATATGGGTCAAGGTCATGGAGGTCACCTAGGGGTCTGCCTGAAAGAGGTAACCAAAGTCATCAAGTGCGTATTATTTAGAAATACTGGGAAATGAATTTTATTACACCTTAATGCATTTCTAAAGTTTATGAACGTATTTCATCACTCAAATTAGTGGGCAGAGCCAAAAATGTCCATTTCTGATTCGAGTATCAAACCCTTTGAATGCTGGTCACATGTATGCCTTTTGTGGTTTCTTATAAATAATTGTTCTGATTCCAGTATGAATATCTGTAAATACTGTTAACGAAAACCCATTTCTGATTTGTTTAAACATATTTTACTCCTGAAAATAAGCCTCCATAAATTCTCTTTCTGTATAGTTTATTCCTGATTCTTTAACCCTTTTCACACAGACTTAAATTTACTGGGTGCAGTAAATTCTGTTTCTCTAGTTCACTTTAATTTTGGACTTTTGTGTGCAAGTTTTGTACTTTTGTGTGCAGGTTTTGATATCTTTTTTTTAAGTGGAGTTTTACCTCACTGGCATATTGCCATGGTGGTTACTGTAACATTTTCAGGGTATTTTTCTAAATTTTAACCCTTTGAAACAAATGTGATACTTTTTTACTTTTATGTGCAGGTTTTGAGGTTTTTCTTTCTTTTCTTCCAAGTGGATATTTTTCAAGTAGAGTTTCACCTTACTGGCATATTGCCATTGTGGTTACTGTGCCAGGGTATTTTTCTCAATTTTAACCCCTTGAAACAAATGTGGTACTTTTTTTTACTTTTATGTGCAGGTTTTGAGGTTTGCCTTTCTTTTCTTGTAGCATATTGCCATGGTTCCTATTTTATGTTAGGATGCTTCTTGGGCTATTTTTATATCATTTAACCGTTTAGCTGCTTATTTACTTTAATTTTGGACTTTTGTGTGCAGGTTTTGTACTTTTGTGTGCAGGTTTTGATATTTTTTTTAAGTGGAGTTTTACCTCACTGGCATATTGCCACACTGGTTATTGTAACATTTCCAGGTTATTTTTCTAAATTTTAACCCTTTGAAACAAATGTGATACTTTTTTTACTTTTATGTGCAGGTTTTTAGGTTTTTCTTTTCTTCCAAGAGGATATTTTTCAGGTTGGGTTTCACCTTACTGGCATTTTGCCCTGGTGGTTACTGTGACATTATCAGTGTATTTTTCTCAATTTTAACCCATTGAAACAAATCTGATACTTTTTTTTTTACTTTTATGTGCAGGTTTTGAGGTTTGTCTTTCTTTTTTTCAAAGTGGCGACTTACCTTGTAGCATATTGCCATGGTTCCTATTTTATGTTAGCATGCTTCTTAGGGGTTATTATTATATTATTTAACCCTTTAGCTGCTTATTTTCTTTAATTTTGGACTTTTGTGTGCAGGTTTTGAACTTTTTTTTTTACTCCAGCCACCCCTTTACATTGTTCACCTGTTGGTGAGCCACAGGGAACTGATACCTCCTCTAGTTAGTAGTAGCACGTAGTGCTATAGGATCGAGAGTATGTTCTATTACACTGGAGTATTGGTCCAGATTTTCCAAGAACCCTATTTTTATGCCTATTACAGATACTACTCTAACACTAGCAGTATGTCTAGCTCAAACAATCTCTAGTTCCCTCGTCCAAGTCTTATAATCACCAGTGCCTGGTTTCCCATAACATGTATGTAGAGTTATCTTGATTGTGTACAATGAAAGCCTATATGATTCTTAAAGCCACGAATCCATCGAAAGAGTTACTGAAGAGTCATTGCTCAAACGACTTGAATCCCATCGAGCGAATGAGCTATAGAACAATTGCTCGTTCGAGTGACTCGAACATACTGCTCTTCGACTCATTTAGGTATTTGAGGAAACCTATGGTTAGTATACAAAATGGCCAACGGAACTGCATATCACCCTAACAACACAAGCTGCACATGTGCACTAAGACCACATATCACTGTGAGATGACGCCACAAGATGGCCGCTCAGGCAGGCTACCACATCAACCAAACAGGATGTAACTGGATCATGTTACTACGATGTCACATCATAGGTTCCACCCCCCCCCCCCCAACGTGGCACGATCTCCATGTCTACTACTAATGATGTTACATAACATCATGCAGGTAGACTTCCGGAAATACAATTAACATTAGCGTCCTGTGTGATGAAGTTATATTTTTTATAATCGTTGATAAGGATGAAGTGACCGAAAACCCAAGATATCAATCACTTCTATTACACATGGAACGACAGTCCCCACCTTCTCATTTGGGATAGACACTTATTTATAAAATTGATAATTTTTTTCCACGGGGCGCCTGAAGCTTAAGCGCGCACACTGGTAATATGGTAAATTTTCTGGATACGATCCTGTCAGACATGCATTCATTGCCATAGCATGAAACATCACTGATGCAACAAATCCTGAAACCTAAACTAAATGCCAAATGACACTTCACTATTAATTCTATTATCACATGATAATTGATTAACATATTGGCCTATACAACAGAACCAATTGTAACAATTGTGAGTAGTGTTTTACATTTTAATACCATTACTCTGATTGTATCATCAAAATTATTGTGATGTGTATCGTCAAAATTACGACAGATTTGATGGGCGGTGAAAAGACTGGACATGATCAAAGTAATTGATGATTGACTTTTTGTGTGAAATATTCCTTACCTTTTGCGCTGCAAAATCTTCAATCCACGTCAAGTCGTTTAATTTCCAATGACTCAATTGCAGTCATCGTGCCACCGCCTAATCTGTCGCGGCACACAGTGGATCTGAGATTGGTTTTTATAAGAATGAGGAACCTCTATTATTAAATTGTAGATACTCTTTGTAACGTTGTTTCACTCTCGAATTCAAATTCAAAACTTGGTCATATAGGTCAGCATCATGCAGCACGTTCCATGTGGCTTGTAAGTGAAGCTAAGCACACATGTTTGCAGTTGCGGCAACAGATCTAGGGGCTGATGTGTTATTTTTACCGGAAACGCTTGTCAGAGAGAAAATTGATATAGGAACTCATTGACATCAGCACATGTGTGCGGTTGCATATGAAATTGAGTTTGCCACCGCGAATCCAAATGGCATCAGACACAAAATGTCGGTGTTTGGAACGATGAGGCTTGTAGGCCCATATAAAAATAGTCCGCCTTCTTTGTTCGCATACTTCCTTTTCTTCTCTCAATTGTTTTACCGTTTCACCTCTTTTTTTTTTTGACGGGGGGGGGGGGGGGGGGGGGGCCTCTGGTCGCCCCCTGCACCCACTCAAACAGACCACTCCCAATGGGTGGAGCAAAATATTCTCTGCCTCGCGAGTTCCAACTTCTGGTGTCTGTATTTTCCGCTTATGATGGCTTATTCAAAAAAATAAATACAAATATTTGCCTCCTCATCTACTCGTTACAGGCATAGTGGAAGAAATCTGGCACTGATTGAACAAATTTGAGAAAGACTGGTGCTCACTTTGAAATAACTTTTAAAACTCAACTTAGACTGGGGTAGGAGGTGGGGGTTGGAAATAAAAAATATAGATACTAGAGTGGAAAAAACAGGAGTTTTTTTTAGACAACACCTACCTCCGATCCAAACTTTGCTCCTCTTGAATTTTCTTCTCACCGCCTGCACGCGATGTAATTTTGACTGTTTGCATTGCATTCCAAGAAGTATTTCACAATTCTACCATAGTGTGTAAAGTTTCCTCCTGTTAGTCAAATAGTGATTCAAATTTTGAAATTTGTAGACGTTAATTTTTCGGGGAGGGGGGGGGGATGGAGGGGGGGGGTTCTCCCTTCCGTGGATTGGCTTACGACTCTTGGGCCGATCTGATCAGTGGCACATGGATGGAACCTTTTCCTTGGTCCCCAAATTATATAAACAATTGTATGTGATAAGAGTGCCATTAGGGGATGTTGCTGTTTCATGTGTATATGCTTTGCTCCCTGGAAAATCCCAAGCATTGTACGGGGAAATGTTGGGAGCTGTCTAGTCACGATGTAACAACCTAGGTTTTGAGCTTGACCCCCAGACTGTTGTTACTGATTTTGAAATGTCTGCTATTCATGCCATCAAGCATGTCTTTGGTGATCACGTCATTACCCAAGGTTGCTATTACCACTTAACACAGAGTACTTGGAGAAAGCTTCAAGACTTGGGCCTTGTGAATTTATATAAAACTAATATGAAGTGAAACGCTTTTGTGCTATGGTAGATGGGCTGGCATTCTTACCATTAGACGATGTTCCTCTGGGATGGAACATTTAAGGCAAAATACCCCAGAAGGTTTGGAGGACTTTCTTTCCTACTTTGATGCCACATATGTTTCTGGTAGATACCGTACAGTGCAGGCTCCTTCTGAGGACCTAAATAATCCACTTCCAACAATTCGCTTTCGTCGCCAAAAACCACTGTTCCCTCCATAGGTGTGGAATGTACATGAGGTAATTTTTCAAGGAGGTGACAGAACAAATAATATATGCGAGGGGTGGAACAACTCATTTAGAGAACTCATTGGACATAAGCATCCCAGTATCTGGACTTTAAGAGATGGTTTTCAACAAGATGCTCTGGCAACCACAACAATTTTACAGCATCGAATTGGGCAGCAACCCAAAAAAAGAGTTGAGCGAAACCAAAAAATCTTTGGAGAGCGTATAGTAAACTTGTGTCGTGATAGACAAAATGAGACTAAAACATTGGAAGAATTTTTAGAATGTGTTGGGTTATGTATGAGGTGTAAATAAGTCAACCTGATGAATTTTGTATAGTACATTTCAAGTTTGTTGGTGTTAAAAAAATCCAGGCCCTTGTATTATTTCTTGGAATGCATTTGGGGAGCTCCCCAAATGCATTCCGATAAATAATACAAGGGCCTGGGTATTTTTTAACGCCAACGAACTTGAAATATATGTGGTTTTTAGTGCTGACAAAACAAAATCTGGCATAGTATATCTCAAGTTTGTTGGACAACAAACGAGCTACGCCACCAAAGTTGTGAATTGGTATCAAAACACAACCTTTGAAAATAGGATTGGGAAAGCAATAAACTTTGTATAGTGCAAAGGATAATCAGTTTAGATGGAAACCTCGTCACATCACAATATCATACATAAATCATGGATTAACATAAATGGCAAAGTAACTAACTATGCGTAAATAGGATCAGCCTTTGTGTTCCAAGAGTGAAGCTTATTTATGGTTCAGATAAAAAAGAGGGGAGAGTGACAATAACAACATGGAGACTGATAATGTGGCTTTCTTTATTGTTTAGACACCAATGTTGAGAATCTGAATCAATTAAATGTAAACACAATTAAATTTCTAAGGGACTGTGGCAGTTTAAAACACGTATGTAAACATTACGAGTAGTCATTCCAATATATTTCAGGTTTATTGGTGCAAGAAGAGAAGAAAAAAAAACGTAGCGTTATAAGAAAAGCCTTGAAATATATTGAAATGAGCACTCGTAATATATATTTGAATACATGTATATATAAATTCTGTCAATGTCTGAATTTAAATGTAATATGTGCTACTTCGAAATGCTCTTTTGTTATTGTTTTTATTTATATGATGATGTGTTTTCTCTTGAAACTGAAAGTAAAATAAAAAAAGATTAACATGAAAAGTGTTGTTAATTTTGTTAATTTCCCGCAGAAGTGTCTGCCCGTGTAATTCACAAAGTAAGCTGTTGAAACATTCAAAATTCTCCAAAAAATGTCAACAAAACCACGTTATTGGAATGGGCTCGTCGTCACACAATTTAAATTAAAAGAATAAATTTTATTAAAATTTAAATTCATGGGGTAAAATTACAACTCATGGGTTATTGTCAGCCCAGTATGGGTTAAAGTCTGCCTCTTTATAAAATATCAATTCATGGGTTATTGTCCGCCTAGTATGGGTTTATGTCTGCATGGGTTATTGTCCCATGGGTTTTTGTCCGCATGGGTTATTGTCCCATGGGGTTTTGTCCACGCACCAATTTGGAAGACTACTTTTTCAGGGACTGTACACGTAATGTGCATCAGCATATTCATTTGGCACACTCTTGGGCACATTTATGAATAGATTGCTTTGAAACTTGGTATGTGTGTTTGGGGTGACCTCTAGATGGAAACTATTGATTTTTCCATCAAAAATTGTCGTTACCACCACCCTTTGAACTTGGTGCAGCAACTTATCCCTTTTGCACTCCTACAGGGCATATTTATGAATTGCCGTCCAAAAAGGGAAAAAAAACAAGAGGTCCCAGGGGGGCCTGAGGGCGCTCACCTGACAATAGTAGCCTAAATATCAACCCAGGAAATTGAGTTGCATCTGCTCCTCCTAAGAAAAGCGGATACCAAATATCCAAAGATTCTGACCAGTGGATGTAAGTCTGAATCAGGGTCTCAAAACTAAACAGAAAGAGGTACCCAGAGGATAAATTGGCCCACTGTATGAGATAGCATCATCAAATTCACCCTCTGTGGGCCTCATTCTGCAAATGTCAGACTGCTTATTTTTAGGCCTGATTGCCAAAAAGGATGGAAAGAACCCTGTAAAATTTAAATGCTGATTTTGGTGAAAACACTGGCCATACATACACAACACAAGTGCCAGCACGGAAGGATAAAACTAGAGGCCACAGGCCTCAAGTTTTATCCTTCTGCAATGGCACAAGTGCATATCGTTCTGTGTGTATTATATGCCTTCATGTCTATAAAAACAATTATTAGAAGGACACTCAGCAATTCATTTGACAACTTATAATCAGCACAAAGAACACATTTTATCACCAACCAAATTTGCAAGGGGAACCCGTGTTACTATTACATCTCCTGAGTTCTAATCTGTTCTGTGTGCCTACTAGCTCACAGACTGCATTGGAACTCAGGGGATGATTTTTAGCTATCGCATAGGGATTCAAATTGCAATTGCAGTGCACGATTTGTAGAAAATTCCAATGAAATTTCACTTCTATTTAAAAATAGTCTGTCAACGATTTCCATTCTGCACATGTGTGCGGACCAGATTTTCATTTTCTGCATGTTTACTGTTGCTGTAGATGGAGAATTCACAGAACAGAATGTAATAAATGGTTATTATATTTGGTTAAAGGGTTAACTTTTCATCTGATATTGACTCTACACCATCAACTCTAACCTAACAATTATCTTTATAAATGGCTCACAATTAATGTGATCCCTTTGTTTAGTAAATTTTTTTTCATCATATGTGATTAATAAACATCAAAGTTCTTCCTTGTTCTGTTTGATGAAGTGTTTGTGAGTCATTATTTCAAAAGTCAGCATTGAGATACAGAGGTTTACTGTTAACAGTTGTTGCTGTGATCTATGTTAACCCTCGGCACTTGATGTTGAAATATCAAAATTTTAAGCTGCAAATTCTTCCCATAACATGACTAGGATTATAACCAACCCAATCATGTTTGACAGCTCATCGATTAAGATTGAATTGCTTAAATTCCATGTTGAATTATGGGAAAAATTTGCAACTTTTATTTTGAGATCAGTGTGTAGAGGGTTAACTGTTTACTTCAGATAAAATTCAGATGAAAGCATCAATATTTTATTATAGTAATGATAATAATAATAATAATATTTCATAGCCTTAAATCCACACCTGGTACTCTATAATGGATGAACAAAATTGCAAAATGTCCTATGGAAAAGGTATGTTTTAATGCCAACTGGAATGATTCAAGGGAATCCATTTCTTTTACTGTATGTAAATGGATTTGCTAAAGATTCGAGTTTCTTGCTGTGGTTATAAATCTCTTTTGAGTCGGTTGAGCAGGGTCAACTCATGATCAGCTCCCGGCAGCCAGTTTTTTTGTTTTTTGGGGTGGGGTGGGGTGGGGGCTGTGAACAGAATTTCTTTAGTTTGTTGCTATTGCCTATCTGTATATACTCTGACCTAACTGCAAGATTGTGTAAGTTTGTAGCTGTTCTAGAGTCAATGTTTCCAGAGTGTACTTGAGTGCATTGTGATTCAGCACTGTGATTCTTATGAGTTGGTCAGTGTGGGGGTGAAGCCCCGAGCAGCACACAGCAGCATCAGTTCTAGGGGTGGGGAGCAGAACAGAGGTTATGGAGCTCTTAACTATTGCCTATCTTTAGCCACTCTGACATAGCTGCATGTGTGTGCTTGTAGCTATTCAGTGTTGTTAGAGAGTATGTGAATGTGGTGTGATTTTGCACTGTGATTCTTATAATAATAATAATAATAATAATAATCTGCTCCTGCAGAACTTAATTTATACGAGGGCTGAACCAGATTAAATTTATATTTTCCCCCAAAGGAACTGAAAAACACTGTTTTTCACCTCTTTGACCATAACTTTTGACTGTCAATTCAAGTGACTGGTCAAGTGTAAAAGAAAACAAAAAAAATTAAAAAATTAAATGATGATTTTGGAGTTCAGAGTTGGTAGGATTTGGCTGATGCAACCCACCTCAAAATTAGCCACGGCAGTTGGCAGTGTGGCGAATATATTAATATCGGTTGGGCCATGGTAGATTAATCTCGTTGGTAGGTATGGAGTACTGTCAATTTGTAGATAGTCTTGAAGGTCTTTTTTCAGATCCATTCATTTAGGTAGAACTTTATGTTTCCTACAAAGGAATTAAAAGTGAAATGGTCTAGATATTAAAAAAGGACTTATAATTAAGCTGTTAAATTAAAATTCTTGTTTCTCAAGTCTTTGACAAAACAAAGGAGGGTTTTTTCTTATTTCGAATCCCTGAAAATTTCCCTTGAAATGTTTCAGTAATTTGAAATGTTCACTCACCTGAAAATCATTATTCATTTCAACAGTTGTTTTTTTGCTGAGCATAGTTTGTAAAGAATTGTCTTTAGTTTGTGTAAATTTTGAGTGGTTAAAAATGAAACAGGTAAAAAAAAAAATTTTGTGCAGAATTTTAATGACAAGGGAGGAGAGACAAGATTTGGGGGGGGGGGGGGATTTTTACAGGCTCACTGAATTTTGAATACTGGTGATTGCAGGTGGACTTAGCTCTTGATGTAGAAAGGCTTGTGCCAGAGTTCATTCGCAGAAAGTTTGTCAAAAAGAAGTTGAAGATGGATCTTAATTCTGGTTTGCTCACACGGTTAAGGAAGTATGTTCATATAGGTAAAAGAGAACTTACACCAAAGTCTGTGAAGGATGCATTGAATCCGGAACTTGTGAGTATAGTATACCTAACCAATATTCCAGTCACAAATGTTGAATATTTGAAAATGTGTTCATTTGAAATTGCACATTTCCAATATCTTGTTACCAACCTATCTATGTGCAGAGGTGACATAGTCTCAAATTAGCTGGAGGGTTGTTGAAAATGAAAGAGAAGCACTTTGAACCCTAGTTGTCCTCTAAACCTGAAAAGCAGACATGGAGTGTGCATTACCTAGCATGAAAAGGCAGATGACACTTGCAAATACAATTTTGGAATAATTAAATTTTGCCATTTTTTGCATCAAAACATAGCTTATCAACTCATTGCAACAGACTCAATAAGGTTGTTCCAATGAGGGATCTATGTTTTTGAGACAAAAAAAAAGACAAAAATACTGAAAATTGAAGGGTGATATTTTTATACTGTACCAATGACCCAGACATAGCTGCTGCTAACTCTTGAAAATATAGGGCCAAACACAAATTTTGCCCCCCAATCCCCAAAATTTGCATCTAAAACCAAAGAAATCATGTCCAGAATGGCCCTCCATACTTCACCTCTACTGCGCATGCGCAGTGTCAAGGACGTCCCAAAATTGGCGCCATTAATCATTCTTTGTTTGGCCCTTCATCAGTTAACATCTGACTGATCTTTGTGCTTGTAAATCTCAGTTTAAATGATGCCAGACACATAAATATTAGTGAAATGTTGATTCTAAGGAGGATATAGAAGGAGGAGAGGAAAAATGAGTGACAGAGAATAATCAGGGCTGTAACTTAAAATTTTGTAATGAAATTATGTTAAGTTACCTATTTTCGAGGCAACAGCCTGTTATTGTCATTCTTGTTAAGTTACACTGCTTGTTCAGTGTTTTCCTCTTTCCCTTTCCTTTAAGTCCCCTCTTGCTATTCTCCCATGCTTTTGGCATATTTTCTGTAATATTATTACTAAAATTTCTTGGGAGTTTTAGCTGGATAACAGAATGAATTCTGTTCTTTTCCCCATGTTTACGTCTTCACCTATGGGTGGTTAGGTGTAGTGTTCTGCATCTACCATCTGATGTTCTGCAGTTTCTTCCCTGGAAGTCTCTGTTTTGCATCAGATAGTGTATTATTGGTAACTGATTTCGGGCCAGGGTGCCTGGAGTCCTGATCTGGTGTTTTTACACTTATTGTTTACATTTCCAACAGCCCTCTGTGTGAGGGGGGATTTCTTGAAAATAATATCTTGATGTTAATTTAATCATAACTAGATACATTATTATTGTTCGTAAGTGTTGCATAAATTGTTTAAAATATTTTTAGAATTTTTGTCCACACTTAGGCTTGGGATCCATTGGGGCTCAGCGTTACTTTTCAGAAACTTGGGCTGTTCTGAAAAAATATTTTTTCAAAATATTTTGATTCAATTATTTTTTCTATGTTAATGGATCTTGTTATTATGTATTTTGATTGTCAGGGGTTGGTGCGAGTACTAGGACTTTGTTTTCTTTTCACAATGAAAGGATATTGTTCAATTGTAATAAGAGGAAATCTTCCTCTGACTTTCATAATCATTGTATAATGTAGTCAGTGTACTCGCACTAACTCCTGTTCTGTATGTGTTAATTTCGATGACAACATGGGAAGCGTGTGTCATGATATGTTAGTGGGGAATTGGCCATTCCGGTCCTTTCCCCTCAGGGTCACTCTACTTTATCAATCTCTATTTCAGACGATCATGATCAGGGTGATGTATCCGTGATGTCTTCCAAAAGTGTGCCTCCATCATCACAATTAATGAAGAACTAGCGGAGAAGTGCTAATGTAATACGTCAATTGCCTAAGAGGACCCTAGTAGGTTCGACGGCCTTTGACGTCCGCAAGCTCGCCCGGTGTAGCGTCCATTCATCGAATGGTTCGGCAGCCGGGTTCGTCCGTTGCGGTCTAGAAAGGAGTTTTGTGATGCGAGCACTATAAAATAACCAAGTGCACACCCAGTGACGGCAGATTAGAGGGCAGAACGGAGGAAGCCTTTTAGTCCAGTTCATAGCTCGTCCAGGCCCATCCGGGCTGCGAGTGGGAGAGGCCCCTCTCTCGTACATCAACATCTGGCCCCAGATGTTGTGGTACAAAATGTCTCTCATTCGGAGCATACGTCCGCCGCTCGGGACGCTCCGTTATATAGACAGTCCGGAGAGACTGTCAATAAGGCTTCCTCATTCTCATGGCAGCGCACACGACCGCACCTTGGCTACGTGACCTCCGATATCCAGTCAACTTCGCCAATCAGAGAATCCTCGGCGACCAGGTCACGCCATCCGATAGCCAGGGACACGAGGCCTGGAGACTCCGGACGTTCGCATAAGAAAGTATGCGGGAGTCAACGTACACGGAGCTTCCAGCGGCAAAGCATCGTAAGACCGCTTCTGCACAGGCCTCGGTGACGGACGTGCTATCCCAAATAGCACAACTTATCGCAGCATCCCAGCAACGACAGAATCTCTGTCGCATAATGTTATATCCGACGACACTGGGTCGGGACGCTCCGCGGAAGCGGTCCGACGGGATGCCGAAAGGGATTCGGAGGTTTTCGAGCTTTCCCTTTCGGAACAACATAAGCTGCTGTATGTGTCATCCGACTTCATCTTCTAGAGGTGCTTCGTCGGACCAGAATGCTGCGATACCGGATAAGAAACTGATAGCGTCGGTGGACTTAGAAATTTTTGGTTCGGTTCAGGGACATCGTCCCTCAGTTCCGACACAGTCCAATAATGTCTCAGATACTTTCGATTTATTGAACGACGCTATATATATTTTTTATATGCTTGCTATTTACAAGCATGTCTGGTTTCTTGTTCGCAAAATTACTGAGATGTCTTTCAAAAGTGTGCCTCTGTCGTCATAGTTAATGAAGAACTAGCGGCAATTAGTGCTCATGGATTACGTCAATCGCCTAAGAGGTCCCTAGTAGGATCGACGGAGTTGACATTCGCTAGCTCACCCGGTGTAGCGTCCATTCATCGAATGGTTCGGCAGTCGGGTTCGTCCGTTGCGGTCTAGGAAGGAGATTTGGGTGATGCAAGCACTATAATAGACTTTAGTACACACCCAGTGACGACGGATTAGAGGATAGATCGGAGGAAGCCTGTTAGTCCGATTCCTAGCTCGTCCGGTCCGTCCGGGCGGCTAGCGAGAGAGGTCCCTCTCTCGTGCAACAACATATGGGACCGGATGTTGTGGTACAGACATTTCACATTCGGACGCTCCGTTATATAGACAGTCCGAGTGACTGTCGATAATGCTTCCTCATCCTCACAGCAGCGCACACGACCGCACATTGGCTACGTGACCTCGAATATCCGGCCAGCTTCGTCATTCAGTGATTCCATGGCGAACAGGTCACGCCATCCGGTAGCCAAGGGACACGAGGCCTGCATACTCCGGTCACTCGCATAATAGAAGTATGCACGGGGTAACGAACACGGAGCTTCCAGCGGCAATGCATCGTAAGACCGCTTCTCCACAGGCCTCAGTGACGGACATGCTATCCAAAATAGCACAGCTTATCGTAGCATCCCAGCAAACGACAGATTCTCGGTCGGATCAGGAATAATCCGACGGCGCTGGGTCGGTGCGCTCCGCTGTTGCATCAGGTACGGACGACCAAACACTTCATAGGGTCCGACAGGATGGCGAAAGGGATTCGGACGATTTCGAGCTTTCCCTTTCCCTTTCGGAACAACAGAAGCTGCCATACATTTCTTCCGGCATTATCTTCCAGAGGTTGTTCCATCGGACTACATTGCTGCGATGCTGGATAAGAGACTAATAGCATCATTGGACACGGAGTTTTGGATCGGTTCAGGGACATTGTCCCTGAGTTGCCGACGCAATGCTCTATTCTGCTTTTCGTAAATTCTAGGAAAAAATTTTTTTATTGGCAGAACTGGGCTTACTGAGAGTTCCTTTGCGTCTAAGACGGCGAGGCTGAAGACTGGAAATTATCTTTTTCGCCGTCTATGTCAATTCCAACCACGATGTTGGAAACGACAATGTTGTATAATAGACTTAACTTAGATGCTTTATCATACGTACACCACCTTACTGAGACGTTATCATTACATCTTCAAGAGAAAGAATTCCAGGATATGATCCTCAATGAGATTTCTTCGCCCTTCAGTGGCAACCTGGAGTTGGTTAGACGTGACGCAGCCCTAGCTACATCCATGCGCGTGGATAGTAAGGTGAAGAACTCTCTCAGAGTCGCTTCGGTCTCGGAGAAGCTTCTCTTCGACGGCAACCTTTCAGCAATCTTGAATTGCTCGATATACACGTTCTCTTGTCTATCAAGTGTAACAAGAGATTTAGACGTGGGCAAACATTCGGTGGTTGACTCAGAGAGTTCCACTGTAGTTGCCGGATCCGAGTTTTTCGATTATGACGGATGACAGTCAAACAGGTTGGGACACAATTTTGATCCCAACGGATTCGAAGTGCCAGGGTCTTTGGGTTCCGCAGTTTTTAGGCAAGCTCTTAACTTCCAAGGAAGAATATTATGTTGGCTTGCACTACGTCATTCGATGAATTTTATTCAGAAACGCATGTTCAATCCTGTCCGATAATACGACAGTAGTTGCGTATATCCGGAACCAGGGAGGCACTCATTCGGTTCTGTTATTGATTTTAACGGAAAGAATCCTTCTGTTTGTTATAGAACACCAAGTTCTGTTTCAGTTCGTCATATTCTCGGTTGTCGGATCGTATTAGCAGACTCCCTTTCAAGTAAGGGTCGTTTGTTGCCGTCGGAATGGACTCTCAACAAACAGGTATTCAGTCAGATTTGCTATCAATGGGAGCACCCAGTGATAAAATTATTTGTGACACAACTCTCCAATCAATTGTAGACGTATGTGTCACCGTGTCCGGATCCCCGAGCATATGTAGTTAACGCTCTATCGATCTAGTAGGACGCGATGATAGGATATGCGTATCCTCCAGCGCTGTTGATTCAGCAAGTATTGCTAGAATTATTCATTCGCAATACAATTCTGTTGGTAGCATCTCTGTCTCCACAGAGACGGTGGATAAATTTACTTAGATGTCTGCTGTGGGACTTACCGCGGAAACTTCCTCCACGAGAGGATCTTTTTTCGATGGGAAATCGTGTCAACTCTATCACAACCTGCAAGGTCTCAACCTTCACGTATTCCATTGTGCGGTCCTTCTTGCATGGCAAGCATTGTACAGGACGAGTAGTGGACGCGATTCCTAACTGTAGAAGGACCTCCTCTTCGCTATACTATGCGGCTAAAGTGGAGGGTCTTCCGTCATTGGTGTAGGGATCTTTATGTTGATATTTTTGATCCCTCCATACCAGACATTGCAAACTTTCTAGTATACTTGTTTAACGAGATCATCTGCAGCCAGTTACTTTTAAGGTTATAGGTCTATGTTATCTGATACCTATGCACACCATGATAGTTTACAATTGAGCCTAATGTCTCTTTATCTAAGTTAGTTTGAAACTTTTCGATAAGAGACCTAGAATCGTTAGATTAATTCCTATTCGAAATTTAGCTTGGGTTCTTATTAACTAAAGCAACCATTTGAACCCCTTGAGACAGTAGTTTCAAATTCTGGCCTTATAAGGCAGCAATTCTCTTAGTCTTCTCTTCTGCTGAAGAGTCAGTGAGCTTCATGCACTATCGGTGGACGATTCTCACTTTCGTAGTATCGGAAACTCTATTACCTTTACTACTAATGTTGTATTTTTGGTTAAGAATCAGGCTCCTAATGATATCCGGAACCTATTGTTTTTAAGGTCCTTCCGTCTTCGAGCGGCCATAGGCCTTTACTCTGCCCGGATAGACCTTATGTATTTAGTAACAGATCTCAGTTTATCAGTGGGGCGTAAAGCTTCTTCTGGCTCTGATGCCTAATAGAAAGGTCATTACGGTCCATTCTATTACTTAATGCATTCAGTTAACTATTGGTACTGCTTAGGATAATCTATCCTTAACTCAGCAGTCTGTGCTTAAGATTTCGGCTCATGAAATAAGAGCTCTTCTACATCTTGGGCTGACGTATAGTATTGCTATTATAGATTAAAGTAGGCTGCATATTGGTCTCAGCCATCCACATTCACGAATTTTTATCTCAGAAATATCGAATCCATTTCTGGAGGCCTGCATTATTTAGGTCCATTATCAGCTGCTCAGAATGTCGATCACTTAACAATTGCAACTATAGCTATGTAGGCTTTATGTTCCGGCAGTGACTCCGTCCTGCTGCCCTCTTCGCTCTGGGCTATTTGACCCAGGGCAAGAAAAAGGGGGGGGGGGGAGGGTGTTCCCTTGGGTCACCTGTTTTATTATGAAAACAAGGGGATACCTCCTCCGGAGTCAGTAATTCTGAGCTGTTACTGGGATGGTTTCTTAAGTGAAAGTTATGTTTTAAAATTCATTCATGTCATAGTTTTAAAGTATAGCATTTGAATATGTCATGTGTCAAACGGGTGTTATTATACTATCCTCGGACACTTTTAAAAGAGCATAAAGAGTCTCAATTCTTTGGACTAACTTTATTTATTGGCTTACTTTAAAAATAATTAGTATAAGAATTATACTGGATATTAATAGAGAACATGGATGTTATGATGCTCAATTATAGAAGGTATTGTGTCTTTCTAATTTATCATAAATAAGAAAGATACACGTGAAGCCTATTTCTCCTTTTCTCCTCCAGGAGATGATTCTATTTTATATAGTTGAGCTTATTGGATTTTCCTCTATGTCCTGGGCCCTCCAGCCTTTTTACTATTTAGCTATGTCTGGGTCATTGGTACAGTATAAAAATCTTAAAAAATTTATAGTAATTTATATATTTTTTATACTTACCAATGACCCAGATGGGGATGGCCCTCCCAGGAGTTGGGAACTCATACCTCCCCGCTGAGGACATAGCGCTTACCAGGCACTGATGGTAAGAATGATTAATGGCGCCAATTTCGGGACGTCCTTGACACTGCGCATGCGCAGTAGAGGTGAAGTATGGAGGGCCATTCAGGACATGATTTCTTTGGTTTTAGATGCAAATTTTGGGGATTGGGGGGCAAAATTTGTGTTTGGCCCTATATTTTTAAGAGTTAGCACCAGCTATGTCTGGGTCATTGGAAAGTATAAAAAATATATAAATTACTATAAATTTTTTAAGTTTTGTGAATAGCACAAGCCATTTTTTGGCCACTACGTTGGGTAAAGGGTTAACATAATGGCATAAACAGACATTACTGCTCACAAAAAATCACCTGCCATTCAGATATTTGTATATTTCATGTTTTGCCTCAAAATCATAGGTTTTGCTTCCAAATTGGAACAAGCTGAAGGAGCTTCTTCCAATGTGGAGTAATAGGCTATGTTTTGGAGGCAAAAAATGGAGATATATTTGTCAAATTTCTGAGCAAAACACATCAACCTTTTGAGTGCCCCTTTTTGATGACTTGGTTAGAAATGCTTTGACCAATTTGTGAACGACAACCCTCAGATCTATCACGAGCCTTACTTTGTCCCAGAACCTGAGGAAGGATACAACTATGAATTAATCACTCCCATCACAATGACAAAATCAGTAAAATTATCAACAAATGCAAAAGCTCCTTCTCGCATGGGGATGATGAAGTCACCTACAAAATTCTCAAGCAAAGCCTTAATTCCCTCATCACCAGGTTACAAACCCTCTTATAAAACAGCCATGTGAGCCATGATACCCAAATAGAAGACCTCTCCTGCCTAAAAAACTACCACCCAATCGGCATCCTAAGTTGCCCAAGCAGGGTCTTTGAAATGGAGACCTTATCAATAGACTCAGGGACCACCTTGAAGAAAAAGAATTTTTAACAAATGACAGAGCAAACAGAAACTGCAAGAAAGCCATCAAACATATTTTCCATATTTCGGAAATTGCCTTCTTCAGTGTAGAAGTATATACAGCCCTCCTTCTTAATATTGAAAAAAACCTTTGATTCCTTTGTATAAAATTAGACAAACAATTCTCCTTCATCAAACATTCCAACCTAATAGCCACTATAGTGACCTAACAAATCATTCCACTCAAAAGAGTATGCAGTATTTTCTAGGAGGCCAACAAATCCACACTGGTGAAAGTTTATGAAGTCTATGTTTGTCCCATTCTTGACTATAGGAGTTTGTTCTCAGCAAAGCAGGCAAAATGTACATCATTGAAATAGCAGAAAAAACTCTTAATCACATCCAAGACAGTGTACTTATCACTGAATTGAATGAGCAGTGGAGACCAAATAGCTATCGGTGCGCTGATAAGTTCTCCCCTGCTCTAGCTTTAATCCTATACCACTCTCTATGCTATGATTCCTCATCCTAATTTATTGCAAGCCTGTGCTTTTATTTTCATAAAATACATATATGGAACTGCACATACATTTGAATGGGTTAAGAATTATTGCATGAGATTGCTTTGACCCAGGATATCACTAGAGCCAATAATTTTTAACCCATTCAAATGTATGTGCTGTTCTGTATTTATCACACACCTCCCATGTAACAACCAGTCTACACGAAAATTGAACTAAAAGCACTCTTCAATTGGATAATTGCTGTATTTTCTTTGTTGCCAGCGAGCCATCACTGTTAGTTGGCCGGGTATCAACCCTAATTTGCTTTTTAATTTTTACAACATTCAATTGTCTGATACAAATTGACACTGATCAGGGTCACTGTCACGATGATCGAATTTCAAATATTGACTAAACTGCAGAGAATAACACAACAAAATTTTTTAAATAAGTTTAGCACACTCCATCATTATATGACCAGTTGTGGAAAGTACTTGTCAAGGAACAAGCAGTCAGAATGTTATTTTTATATTTTTATACTGTACCAATGACCCAGACATAGCTGGTGCTAACTCTTAAAAATATAGGGCCAAACACAAATTTTGCCCCCCAATCCCCAAAATTTGCATCTAAAACCAAAGAAATCATGTCCTGAATGGCCCTCCATACTTCACCTCTACTGCGCATGCGCAGTGTCAAGGACGTCCCGAAATTGGCGCCATTAATCATTCTTTGTTTGGCCCTTCATCAGTTAACATCTGACTGATCTTTGTGCTTGTAAATCTCAGTTTAAATGATGCCAGACACATAAATATTAGAGAAATGGTGATTCTAAGGAGGATATAGAAAGAGGAGAGGAAAAATGAGTGACAGAAAATAATCAGGGCTGTAACTTAAAATTTTTTAATGAAATTATGTTAAGTTACCTATTTTCGAGGCAAGAGCCTGTTGTTGTCATTCTTGTTATCAAGTTACACTGCTTGTTCAGTGTTTTCGTCTCTCCCTTTCCTTTAAGTCCCCCCTAGCTATTCTCCCATGGCATATTTTCTGTAATATTATTACTCAAATTTCTTGGGAGTTTTAGCTGGATAACAGAATGAATTCTGTTCTTTTCCCCATGTTTACGTCTTCACCTATGGGTGGTTAGGCGTAGTGTTCTGCATCTACCATCTGATGTTCTGCAGTTTCTTCCCTGGAAGTCTCTGTTTTGCATCAGATAGTGTATTATTGGTAACTGATTTCGGGCCAGGGTTATCAGTGCCTGGAGTCTTGTTTCTGGTGTTTTTACACTTGTTTACATTGACAACAGCCCTCTGTGTGAGGGTGGATTTCTTGAAAATAATATCTTGATGTTAGTTTAATCATTACTAGATACATTATTATTGTTCGTAAGTGTTGCATTAATTTTTTTAAAATATTTTTAAAATTTTTGCCCACACTTAGGCTTGGGATCCATTGGGGCTCAACATTACTTTTCAGAAACTTGGGCGTTTCTGAAAAAATATTTTTTCAAAATTTTTTGATTTCAATTATTTTTTCTATGTTAATGGATCATGTTATTATGTATTTTGATTGTCAGGGGTTGGTGCGAGTACTAGGACTTTGTTTTCTTTTCACATTGAAAGGATATTGTTCAATTGTAATAAGAGCAAATCTTCCTCTGACTTTCATAATCATTGTATAAATGTAGTCAGTGTACTCTCACTAACTCCTGTTCCGTATGTGTTAATTTCGATGACAACATGGGAAGCGTGTGTCACGGTATGTTAGTGGGGAAATGGCCATTCCGGTCCTTTCCCCACAGGGTCACTCTAGATTATCAATCTCTATTTCAGATGATCAAGAACAGGGTGATGTATCCGTGATGTCTTCCAAAAGTGTGCCTCCGTCGTCACAATTAATGAAGAGCTAGCAGAAAAGTGCTCATGAAAATACGTCAATTGCCTAAGAGGTCCCTAGTAGGATCGACGGCCTTTGACGTCCGCTAGCTCGCCCGGTGTAGCGTCCATTCATCGAATGGTTCGGCAGCCGGGTTCGTCCGTTGCGGTCCAGAAGGAGTTTTGGTTGGGTGATGCGAGCACTATAAATCAACCAAATGCACACCCAGTGACGGCGGATTAGAGGAGAGAACGGAGGAAGCCTTTTAGTCCGGTTCCTACTTGTCCAGGTCCATCCGGACTGCAAGCGAGAGAGGCCCCCTCTCTCATACAACAACATCTGGCCCCAGATGTTGTGGTACAAAATGTTTCGCATTCGGAGCATATGTCCGCCGCTCGGGCACTCCGTTAGATAGACAGCCCGGAGAGACTGTCAATAAGGCTTCCTCATCCTCATGGTAGCGCACCTGACCGCTCTTGGCTACATGACCTCGGCTATCCAGTCAACTTCACCAATCAGAATCCTCGGCGACCAGGTCACGCCATCCGATAGCCAGGGACACGAGGCCTGGAGACTCCGGACGTTCGCATAAGAAAGTATGCGGGAGTCAACGTACACGGAGCTTCCAGCGGCAAAGCATCGTAAGACCGCTACTGCACAGGCCTCGGTGACGGACGTGCTATCCTAAATAGCACAACTTATCGCAGCATCCCAGCAATGACAGAATCTCTGTCGCATCATGTAATATCCGACGACGCTGGGTCGGGATGCTCCGCGGAAGCACGGACGTCCGAACATTTCATACAGTCCGACGGGATGCCGAAAGGGATTCGGAGGATTTCGAGCTTTCCCTTTCGGAACAACATAAGCTACTGTATATGTCATCCGACTTCATCTTCTAGAGGTTCTTCGTCGGACCAGAATGCTGCGATGCCGGATAAGAAACTGATAGCGTCGGTGGACACAGAACTTTTGGGTTCGGTTCAGGGACATCGTCCCTGAGTTCCGACACAGTCCAATAATGTCTCAGATACTTTCGATTTATTGAACGACGCTATATATATTTTTTATATGCTTGCTATTTACAAGCATGTCTGGTTTCTTGTTCGCAAAATTACTGAGATGTCTTTCAAAAGTGTGCCTCTGTCGTCATAGGTAATGAAGAGCTAGCGGCAATTAGTGCTCATGGAATACGTCAATCGCCTAAGAGGTCCCTAGTAGGATCGACGGAGTTGACATTCGCTAGCTCACCCGGTGTAGCGTCCATTCATCGAATGGTTCGGCAGTCGGGTTCATCCGTTGCGGTCTAGGAAGGAGATTTGGGTGATGCGAGCACTATAATAGACTTTAGTACACACCCAGTGACGACGGATTAGAGGAGAGATCGGAGGAAGCCTGTTAGTCTGGTTCCTAGCTCGTCCAGGTCCGTCCGGGCGGCGAGCGAGAGAGGTCCCTCTCTCGTACAACATCATATGGGACCGAATGTTGTGGTACAGACATTTCGCATTCGGAGCATATGTCCGCCGCTCGGGACGCTCCGTTATATAGACAGTCCGAGTGACTGTCGATAATGCTTCCTCATCCTCACAGCAGCGCACACGACCGCACGTTGGCTACGTGACCTCGAGTATCCAGCCAGCTTCGTCATTCAGTGATTCCATGGCGAACAGGTCACCAGTAGCCAAGGGACACGAGGCCTGTACACTCCAGTCACTCGCATAATAGTAGTATGCACGGGGTAACGAACACGGAGCTTCCAGCGACAAGGCATCGTAAGACCGCTTCTCCACAGGCCTCAGTGACGGACGTGCTATCCAAAATAGCACAGCTTATCGCAGCATCCCAGCAAACGACAGATTCTCGGTCGGATCAGGAATAATCTGACGGGGCTGGGTCGGTGCGCTCCGCTGTTGCATCAGGTACGGACGACCGAACACTTCATAGGGTCCGACAGGATGGCGAAAGGGATTCGGACGATTTGCGAGCTTTCCCTTTCGGAACAACAGAAGCTGCCATACATTTCTTCCGGCATTATCTTCCAGAGGTTGTTCCATCGGACTACATTGCTGCGATGCTGGATAAAAGACTAATAGCGTCATTGGACACGGAGTTTTGGATCGGTTCAGGGACATTGTCCCTGAGTTGCCGACGCAGTCCAATAATGTCATTAGAACATTCGAATTATTGAACGACGCTATATATAAGCTTGCTACCAAACATGCTAGTCTAGTTTCTTGTCCGCAATGCTCTATTCTGCCTTTCATCAATTCTAGGAAAATAAATTTTTATTGGCAGAACTGGGCATACCAAGAGTTCCTATGCGTCTAAGACGGCGAGGCTGAACACTGGGAATTATCTTTTTCGCCGTCTATGTCAATTCCAACCACGACGTTGGAAACGACAATGATGTCTAATAGACTTAACTTAAGACGCTTTATCATACGTAGACCACCTTACTGAGGCGTTATCATTACGTCTTCAAGAGAAAGAATTCCAGGATATGATCCTCAATGAGATTTCTTCCAGGGGCAGTAGTTTTCCATGTATAACTCCACCCTTCAGTGGCAACCTGGAGTTGGTTAGACTTGACGCAGCCCTAGCTACATCCACGCGCGTGGATAGTAAGGTGAAGAACTCTCTCAGAGTCGCTTCGGTCTCGGAGAAGCTTCTCTTCGACGGCAACCTTTCAGCAATCTTTGAATTGCTCGATATACACGTTCTCTTGTCAATCAAGTTTAACAAGCGATTCAGATGTGGGCAAACATTCGGTGGTTGACTCAGAGAGTTCCACTGTAGTTGCCGGATCCGAGTTTTTCGATTATGACGGATGCCAGTCAAACAGGTTGGGACACAATATTGATCCCAACGGATTCGAAGTGCCAGGGTCTTTGGGTTCCGCAGTTTTTAGGCAAGCACTTAACTTCCAAGAAATGATATTATTTTGGCTTGCACTACGTCATTGGATGAACATTATTCAGAAACGCATGTCCAAATCCTGTCCGATAATACGACAGTAGTTGCATATATCCGGAACCAGGGAGGCACTCATTCGGTTCTGTTATTGATTTTAACGGAAAGAATCCTTCTGTTTGTTATAGAACACCAAGTTCTGTTTCGGTCCGTCATATTCTGGGTCGTCGGATCGTATTAGCAGACTCCCTTTCACGTAAGGGTCGTTTGTTGCCGTCAGAATGGACTCTCAACAAACAGGTATTCAATCAGATTTGCTACCAATGGGAGCGCCCAGTGATAATTTTTTTTGCGACACAACTCTCCAATCAATTGCAGACGTATGTGTCACCGTGTCCGGATCCCCGAGCATATGTAGTTAACGCTCTATCGATCTAGTAGGACGGGATGATAGGATATGCGTATCCTCCAGCGCTGTTGATTCAGCAAGTATTGCTAGGATTATACATTCACAATACAATTCTGTTGGTAGCATCTCTGTCTCCTCAGAGACGGTGGATAAATTTACTTAGTTGTCTGCTGTGGGACTTACCGCGGAAACTTCCTTCACAAGAGGATCTTTTTTCGCTGGGGAAATCGTGTCAACTTTATCACAACCCGCAAGGTCTCAACCTTCACGTATTCCGTTGTGCGGTCCTTCTTGCATGGCAAGCATTGTACAGGACGAGCAGTGGACGCGATTTCTAACTGTAGGAGGACCTCCTCTTCGCTATACTATGCGGCTAAAGTGGAGGGTCTACTGTCGTTGGTGTAGGGATCTTTATGTTGATATTTTTGATCCCTCCATACCAGACATTGCAAACTTTCTAGTATACTTGTTTGACGAGATCAACTGCAGCCAGTTACTTTTAAAGGTTATAGGTCTATGTTATCTGATACCTATGCACACCATGATAGTTTACAATTGAGCCTAATGTCTCTTTATCTAAGTTAGTTGGAAACTTTTCGATAATAGACCTAGAATCCTTAGATTAATTCCTATACGGAATTTAGCTTGGGTTCTTATTAACTGAAGCAACCATTTGAACCTCTTGAGACAGTAGTTTCAAATTCTGGCCTTTTAAGGCAGCAATTCTCTTAGTCTTCTCTTCTGCTGAAGAGTCAGTGAGCTTCATGCACTATCGGTGGACGATTCTCACTTTCGTAGTATCGGAAACTCTATTCCCTTTACTACTAATGTTGTATTTTTGGTTAAGAATCAGGCTCCTAATAAATATCCGGAAGCTATTGTTTTTAAGGTCCTTCCGTCTTCGAACGGGCATAGGCCTTTACTCGGTCTGGATAGACCTTTATGTATTTATTAACAGATCTCAGTTTATCAGTAAGGACGTAAAGCTTCTTCTGGCTCTGATACCTAATAGAAAGGTCATTACGGTCCATTCTATTACTAAATGCATTCTATTAACTATCGGTACTGCTTAGGATAATCTATCCTTAACTCAGCAGTCTGTGCTTAAGATTTCGGCTCATGAAGTAAGAGCTCTTCTACATCTTGGGCTTACGTAAATAGTGTTGCTATTATAGATTTAAAGTAGGCTGTAATCTATCCTTAACTCAGCAGTCTGTGCTTAAGATTTCGGCTCATGAAGTAAGAGCTCTTCTACATCTTGGGCTTACGTAAATAGTGTTGCTATTATAGATTTAAAGTAGGCTGCATATTGGTCTCAGCCATCCACATTCACAAATTTTTATCTCAGAAATATTGAGTCCATTTCTGGAGGCCTGCATTATTTAGGTCCATTATCGGCTGCTCAGAATGTCGATCACTTAACAATTGCAATTATAGCTATGTAGGCTTTATGTTCCGGCAGTGACTCCGTCCTGCTGCCCTCTTCGCTCTGGGCTATTTGACCCAGGGCAAGAAAAAGGGGGGGGGGGGGGGAGGGTGTTCCCTTGGGTCACCTGTTTTATTATGAAACAAGGGGATACCTCCTCCGGAGTCAGTAATTCTGAGCTGTTACTGGGATGGTTTTTTAAGTGCAAAGTTATGTTTTAAAATTCATTCATGTCATAGTTTTAAAGTATAGCATTTGAATATGTCACGTGTCAACGGGCGTTATTATACTATCCTCGGACACTTTTAAAAGAGTATAAAGAGTCTCAATTCTCTGGACTAACTTTATTTATTGGCTTACTTTAAAAATAATTAGTATAAGAATTATACTGGATATTAATAGAGAATATGGATGTTATGATGCTCAATTATAGAAGGTATTGTGTCTTTCTAATTTATCATAAATAAGAAAGATACATGTGAAGCCTAATTCTCCTCTAGGAGATGACTCTATTTTATATAGTTGAGCTTATTGGTTTTCCTCTATGTCCTGGGCCCTCCAGCCTTTTTACTATTCAGCTATGTCTGGGTCATTGGTACAGTATAAAAATCTTTAAAAATTTATAGTAATTTATATATTTTTTATACTTACCAATGACCCAGACGGGATTGGCCCTCCCAGGAGTTGGGAACTCATATCTCCCCGCTGAGGACATAGCGCTTACCAGGCACTGATGGTAAGAATGATTAATGGCGCCAATTTCGGGATGTCCTTGACACTGCGCATGTGTAGTAGAGGTGAAGTATGGAGGGCCATTCAGGACATGATTTCTTTGGTTTTAGATGCAAATTTTGGGGATTGGGGGGCAAAATTTGTGTTTGGCCCTATATTTTTAAGAGTTAGCACCAGCTATGTCTGGGTCATCAGTATGTATAAAAAATATATAAATTACTATAAATTTTTTAAGTTTGTAGATTTTTTACTTGAATCTGATTGTTTAAATATCCTGGGTAAACAAATCTAAATGAGGAACTTGGAATTTCCATGCGATCTCAGTGCATTCGACCAATGATGACGTGATTCGTTTAGATGTGTTCCTTCTCTGTTTACGTTGGAAACAAAATCAAATGTGTATTGTATTACCACATGTGCGATACTACATTTTTTTATTGTACAGGCAGAACTTGGAAGTCTTGTGTTTTACAATAATTGGTGTGTGATAAATTCTTTTTTCTGCAAAACCGAAGCAAACAATAAATGTTTTTGTATTGTCCTCAAAGAATAAGGATCAAGTGTGCAGACTATTTAACTATTTCTTTTTTACGTTTGGGTTATTTTTGGCAATAATTTGTGTTTTTAATATTTTTTTGTAAACTGTAGGCATGCAATAAATACAGAACAGCATACACATTCAGACTGTCATTTTTACCGCACAGGATCAATTTTGGCAGAGGGATAATATTGAACAATAAGCCGAAGGCTTCGTGTTCAATATCCCTCCACCAAAATTGATTAATAATTTTTAACTCAACTTGATAAAGTCAAGATAAGCTATTGCCATCACACATGCGGAAGTCTGTGAGTCTGTTCACATTTTCCTTTAGCATGGGCTACACCCTGCAGTTCTTGTCTGATTGTTACAAAATTTCATATGCAGGTTTGGGGGTCATGTCTAGATGAGAACGTCCCCTTTTGGTCGCGATTGGTCAACCAGTATGGCTGCCTGAGCCCGAAAACCATTAGCACAGTCTACAGGTCATATTTATGAAGGGATTCATTGTAACTTGGTAGGATGCCTCTGTATAATGCCTAGATGAGAACGTCCCCTTTTGGGCATGATCTGTCAACCGCTCCCCAAGCCTGAAACCCAAAAACTTTTAGCACAGTCTGCAGGTCATGTTTAATATGGAGGGATTTCATTGTAACTTGGTAGGTTGACTCCTTATGATGTCTAGATGAGAATTTCCCCATTTGGGCGTGATCTGCCAACCATGATGACTGCCCGAGCCCAAAACCTGAAAACCTTTAGCACAGTCTGCAGGTCATATTTTTTGAGGAATTTCATTGTAACTTGGTGGGTTGACTTCATATAATGTCTAGATGAGAAAGTCCCCTTTGGACATGATTGGCAACTGTGATGGCTACAGGGGCCCGAAACCCGAAAACCTTTAGCACAGTCTACAGGTCATATTTATGAAGGGATTTCATTGTAATTTGGTAGGATGACTCCAAATAATGTCTAGATGAGAACATCCCATTTTGATCGCGATCATTCAGCCTTGATGGGTGCCCGGGCCCAAAAACCTTTAGCATAGGCAAAAGGTCATATTTATGGAAGGATTTCATTGTAACCTGTTAGGTTGACTCCATATAATGCCTAGATGATGACATCCCCTTTTGGTCGTGACTGGTCAGCTGTGATGGCTACAGGTGCCTGAAGCCCGAAAACTGTGAGCACAGTCTACAGCTCATATTTATGTAGGGATTTCATTGCAACTTCGTAGGATCACTCCAAATGATGCCCAGATGAGATTGTCCCCTTTGGTTGCGATCATTCAACCATGATGGCTGCCCGAGCCGAAGCCTGAAAACCTTTGCACAGTCTACAGGTCATATTTATGAAGGAATTTCATTGTAACTTGGTAGGTTGACTTCATATAATGTCTAGATGAGAACGTCCCCTTTTGGACACGATTGGGCCACTGTGACAGCTACAGGGGCCCCGAAGCCCGAAAATCTTTAGCACAGTCTACAGGTCATATTTATGAAGGGATTTCATTGTAGCTTGGTAGGATGACTCCAAATAATGTCTAGATGAGAACGTCCCCTCTTGGTCGCGATCATTCAGCCTTGGCTGCTCGAGCCCAAAACCCCAAAACCTTTAGCATAGTCTATAGGTCATATTTATGGAAGGATTTCATTGTAACCTGTAAATTTAACTCCATATAATGCCTAGATGATGACATCCCCTTTGGTAGTGATTGGTCATCTGTGACGGCTTCAGGGGCCCGAAAACCGTGAGCACAGTCTACAGGTCATATTTATGAAGGGATTTCATTGTAACTTCGTAGGATCACTCGAGATGATGCCCATATGAGAATGTCCCTTTTTGGTTGCGATCATTCAACCATGATGGCTTCCCAAAGCCCAAAAACCTTTAGCACAGTCTACAGGTCAAATTTATGAAGGGATTTCATTGTAACTTGGTAGGTTGACTTCATATAATGTCTAGATGAGAATGGCCCCTTTGGATGCAATTGGGGAACTGATGGCTACAGGAGCCCGAAGCCCAAAAACCTTTAGCACAGTCTACAGGCCATATTTATGAAGGGATTTCAATGTAACTAGATAGGATGACTCGTTTTGGAATAATTTCACTGTAACATGGTAACTTTCGTTGATATGCGTTAACTGTGAGGGCCACATACATTAACTGTGAGGTCATATTATTTTTATCAAAAACATAGCATACATGGAACAGAAATGAACATATTCCCAATTATCACAATTCTTGTCTTATTTCATAATCCTTTCATAAACATTGAACATTATCCTTTTCATCAAACACAACACACAAGTTAAGCTACAGTGTCATTGACACATTCATTTAGTAAATTGTAGGTATGCAATAAATACAGAACAGCATACGTGTTCGAACTCTCATTTTTTACTGCACTCGATCGTTTTTGGTGGAGGGATAATATTGAACTCTAAGCCTTCGGTTCTCGTTCAATATTATCTGTCCGCCCAAATCGATCATGTGCGATAAAAAATAACAGTTCGAACTGAATGTCAATCTATTTAATGAGCTTATTTTCAAAATTTTACTATAAACTGCTACACTTGTGGGAGGTCCTCTGTTCATCCTTGGAGAAGGACTTGAAACTAAGAGAAGCTTCTGTGCGATTCCACTCAGAAAATATTCTATGTATAGTTGTGACAAATACATTACCAACTTTTTTTTTCATTTCAGAATGACATGAAAAGAATGAGAGATTCTCAGAATAAACTGGAGCGAAAATTGGAGAAAATACAACAGGAATTGAACAGCAAGATTGATAATATTCTTACAATTTTGAGATCTCAGGGTAATGGCAGTGAGGAGGATTTTCAGATGGAGTCATAGTTTGAAAGGCTCCGCTATCGTCCATATAATTAATGTCTTTCCTGAAAAATTTGCCCTTTGATCGAGTGTTAACTGGTAAAGTGCTGAGTTTTTTCTGACAACAAATCAAAGCTCATCATATACTGCTCTATTACATTTAATTGGATAGTGCCTTATAGGCACTATCCAATTAAATGTCAGAGAGCAAGGTATTGTATAAAAAATCTGATTCATATTAGGGACAATAAAGGCTTCCTCAGGCAGAATGAAGCTACACACAGTTATTGCCTGTCACTTTTAGTAAAGCCCAAAATAGGGCTTCCAGCACTCTACCAGTTAAACATAAAATTTGAATTCAGGATTAACCCTTTGCCTAACACATAGGCCCTGCAAATCAGATCTCAAATCAAATTGACAGTCTCCATTCAGATACTGTATGTTCAGTTATTGGACTCCAACTGTATGGTACATATTTCACCTGCGACTAATTTTCTGTTGGCGAATCAGTCAAAAAATGTGGAATATATAAGAAACAGAATCAATGTACTTTCCAAAATGGAACCTTTTTGAACTATTCTTCCATCACCAGGTCTCCTGTACAGAAGACCTGGTGATTGAAGAAGTGTTCATAGGAGAGATGCAGGAGACCTGGTGATTTAAGAATTCATAGGAGAGATGCATGCTTACATTTTAGGAACATCTTGATGATTTGATTTGAAAATGTTAAAATCACTTTAACTGGAATCCAATCATTTGATAAGTTTTGCATCAAATAAGATTTTGAAGGTTCACAGGGTCTTATTAAGACGACTAGAGACAGCACTCGTAAAATGATTTCTTGAACGACTAAACATTTTCTTTTTTGCCTAAAAGATATGGCACATGATCCTTCAGTAAGGTATCATAAGCTATTTTTTTAGAGGCAAATATTGAAAAAAAAAAATTTGAATGGTGATTTGTGGAAATAACTTTGGATGGTTATGGCCATCATATTAGGCAAAGGGTTAAACTTCTTGATACAGAAGATGTTTCAGTTTTTATTGCTCATGTTTGTTCCTGCCAGGCTTATTAATAAGAAGGATGAAATATCAACATGTTTTTGTAGAAAAGGCTTTTGCAAAATATTACTTCATTTGGCTCTTATTTTAGAAGGTAATCCCTTGTGATTGATGTAAAGCTAACAGCAATGGAGATCCATCAAAAATGGCGGGCAAGATAAAGGATTGTTCATAATGCTTACTATAATACAGCTCCATGTTCCAATAAGAATAAAATCTTCGGTCTCTAATTGGATGAGAGTTGGCGTAGTTTCTTTTATGTTTACTGCACCAGTAGCAAATGTTACGGTCTGATGCCACAATGCGAAATATTTGAAATTACGCCACCCGTTTTGTAATTGTTTCATCAATGGCGTGACTAGCAAGCCGCTTCATTTTTCTGAATTTTTCACACCTGTAGCAGACAGTGTTCTGAATGAAGTGTTGTTTAAATTACAAATTTACGATTTGAACTAAGATGGAATGACTTTATCTGATGTATTGATTATTTACTCACTGCTGTCTTGGGGTACATGGGAGGTTCATTTACTAAACTTGTGATCATTAAAAGTTGCCTTGAACAAGGCAACTTTTAATGATCACAAGTTCAGTAAAATAAGCCTCCCGTGTTTCACAATGTAGGTTTTGGGCTGTGGGTAGGGTCATATTGGAACATATATATTATTATGATAAATTGACGGTATCATGGTCTGAGGTTTGCTGCTCGGGGCATATGTTCACCCTCGACGCTTCGTGTCTCGTTTGAACATAAGCACCGAGCCGCAAACCTCAGACCATGTTACGGTCAATTTATCACAATAACTTATAATGTTGTTGTGGAGGTGTTGGCATATGGGCAGATCTAGTGTTGTGCATTTTCTAAATATATTTCAAGTTGATTTCGAAAACTGAACAAGTCACATACAGTACCAGCAGAAATAACATGTATGATTACCATAAAATAAGCTATTTCTTTTCATTGATAAAATGAGATTTACTAGGACCAATATCAGAGGCTGATACATGTATTGCCAGTGAATATAAAATGAGAAGTTTTTTTGTTTTTTGGTAGTTTGTCTACAAGATATTTCAACTTGTATTTGATTGAGTTTAGCATTATTACTGCATATGGGCAAGGTTTTACCTAATAATTTCAGATGAGAGGGGTGACTTACTTTGCCTGTCCTAAAAAATGTGCATGATAAATCATAGAGTCAGTGACTATTCCTTTGACATTATAAGTCGTACTTGCAAATTGGTATCAGTGTTTACCTTTGTTTTACTGCAAGACATGAATTGCTGGTATGAAGGCCTTTACAAACAAAACCTTTGTTTTACCGCAAGACATGAATTGCTACTTTCAAGGCCTTTACAAACAAAACCTTTGTTTTACTGCAAGACATGAATTGCTACTATCAAGGCCTTTACAAACAAAACCTTTGTTTTACTGCAAGACATGATTTGCTTCTATCAAGGCCTTTACAAACAAAACTTTCAGCAAGGCTTAGGAGAGCGGTGTGATAATATTATAAAAAACTAGGCCCCATAAAGAAGATCTGTTTCTCAGGCCATTTTTTGTAAAATTGCATGTGGGCAAGCAGCTTTTTATTTTATTTTTTTTAATTATCCCTTTGCCATCTAAAGTTCATGTTCTTGGTTTGTTTTATGTTTTAGGCTCATAATCTACAGAATAGCATGGGTGGGGTGTATTTTGTCCCTTGCTACAGCATTGCAAAGCATTGTTGCACTCGAGGAACAAATTTATAAATTTGATTGACTTGGGAAAAATATCATTTAATGTATTCCATGCAGGAAGAAACAGTTTTTTAACTTTTTTTTTAGGTCTTAATAATTTTCTTCTCACTTTGCAAGTTTAATGCAGTGTAATATCTGAATCTTAGCCTTGCTGTAAAATAAACAAATTTTATTACACTGATACCAGTGTGAATAAAAAAGCAATGTTGCATCACAATTATAACTATTATGATTGTACATTGCACACAACACATTGAACTTGATTGTCTTTCTTCAACATCATGTTTCAGATCACTGGCATGTATCACCATGTTCCAAAATTGTACATCACAAAGAAAGATTGAATACTAACTTGATTTCATCACTTGGATTGCTCACACAGAGTTCAGTGTGTTGAAAGGCATTTACACAATGTACACTCAACCATGCTAATATGGAAACGTTTTAAATATTGTCTTACTCAGAACCGAGATGAAGAATTCCTAATTCATGCCTGCCTCAATCTTCATTGCAAATCGTAACTTAGGGTACCCATAAAATCAATTCTTTCATTGCTGGCTGAAAAGTTCTAAAATGTTTTTATGACAGTGACACAAAAATGTGGTGTAACAAAATTTGTTGCTGTGAACAGAGGGTTTTTTTCTGTCACAAGAATTTTTTACAAGATAATTAATATATTACATCAGTAAGCATTTTGTTTTTTAGACATATTATTCGCTGAACACACAAATGTTTGATTTACAAATTCCATATGTCCATTTTTATATAAGCGACTGGTCTCATCAAAAACAGATCATGTTTATAAACCTCGAAATTAAGAAAAAGAAACACGACTGATGAATTAAAATGATAGAGTCTAATACCACAATGATACCATGTCACTTTTTATTGATATAATTACCCACAGGAACCCGGGGAGGTGAAGCATTGCTTGTTTACTTTGGTAAAGCTCTGTTTTACTGGTGGAATAGGACCCAGTCATCATTGTTTGGTGTGGAAGCAACATGGGTACAATGACTGGCTGAACTTGACTTAATATCCATGTTGCAGTCACGATTAGCCACTGTGCAGAAATAACCCTGTGAATATTTGGTAATCGAAATGATATTCAATGTGATCACATTTATTAAATTCGAATTCGATTTGACAGTCATGCCGTATATCTCTCGAATATCTTCAGTATTTGTGTCGTTTAAATGCACGTATATCAATGCAAATGAGATAAATCTATGTTTGCATAATCTACAAACATCAAAACATGTATATCATACAACCTGCAACTTACAGAAATAATGATGCTGAAAGTCTTGACAGTCTCAGATTTTCAGTAGCTGATTGAATCATTGAGTCATAGCAAACACGCAACATTGATTAACAAAAAATGGCCTGTTCCTGATTTTGTGGTGATTGTTTCTATAAATAAACCAATTATTCCATGATGTAATTGGAAGTTCTTTGAACTTTCTAGGGATTGGACACCCATTGAGATTGGGACATACCATATTTTAAATGAACCCAGACTTACTGAGTAATTTGCATTATCAAAGTCTGGTCTGTCGATGTGGAAAATGCAACTTAATGATATGCCGTTTATAACAGGTTGACTTTACCCTTTGAACATGAGCGGCAGTGGTTCCAGCCAGGAACATGATACGTCATAACATCATTAAATAGGATGGCTGTTCAGTAAATGTGTGGGGTAGACCAGTTAATATTTTCAACATGGAGCCCCGAGGCTGCACGCTGAAAATACTGATTGGTCTACCCCAAATAATGAATATGGACTCTTCTGATTGCTGCCATTGAACTGTCATGGAAGATACCACTAGAGTTCAAATGGATAATGGAATGTACTGGATTTAAATGGGATTTTAGTCCTGCTGAAGTCATCTGATAACAATTGTTTTGTATTTGATTCAATATTTGATTCGATTTTGTGACAAGTTTGCAGTATTCATTTTGGTATTCGATTCAGTCATATTCGAATGTCTGCAGGGGCCTATGCACAAATAAATTGTAGTTAGGCATAGTTAACTGTATAAGCAAAGAGCCTTTTACCTTGAGTGGCTTGAATTTGATGTGATCATAGGGTAAATATGTACTCCTAATTTTTTGAGTATCTTTTTCTGTTCACTTCTTAGACAACTGTCACAAACAGTTCCATGTTTACCTTTACCTATTCAATGAAATTTCTGGCGGAATATGCTGTGAGTCATGAAAGGGGTGTGGTAAGAAATTATTATATGCCTCATTGACCAAGAACCCCTCATTGTCTGACATTGACCATTGAAAAACAAATTTTAAAAGGCAAGATTTTAAATTAGGTTTTTTTATGACATACATTCATACTTTAAACAGTTCAGCAAATTCAAAACATGGTTTTTCTGAAACACAGTGAGTACCAAACAGTCAATTTATGTTGGAAGCAACATTACTTACACTGAGGGATTTTTTCAGCATTATAATCTGCAATTAACAACACCTCATTTAAAGAGAAGAATGTCAAATTTGTCTGTAGATGACAATGTTACACTGACAAGCAAATACTCACTGCTGCCCATGCAGAAAACAACCTGCAGTGCACTCGACTGTTGGCAACTTGGCAGTTTGTTACAAACATTTATCCACGACTTGACAGCCCAAGCAACCAAAATAACTGTTCATTCATTCATTCCAACACCTTAACCCTTTCATGTTATATCGAATACACATCATTGTAAATCGACAAATGTTTGGTAGCTTTGGTCAGCAAAAGAATTTGAACATCTCGTGGTCAAGTACTATTTATTTTCCCGATGCTATCCCGTAAACTAGCAGGCCGATGGATAACGGGGTTGAGTAATGCTGCAGCACTAGAAGCAATCAGGGGTGAGCTTGGGTGATGAGGATCAAGGACAGGATAAACTTATTGAAACTCAGTTATCTTAATTATTTTGTAAATCTACCCAACAGCCGATGGTGTAAAGTAATGTTCCTGAGAATTTTCAACTCAAATATCAGGACATGGTAGATGGTCCAAGTGAGGGAACTAATAGAGAACTGCTCATTGGAGATCTCGGACCTAAACGTTGGGGCAAACCAGGATAAAAAAATCGTCAGAGAAAGGGTCATGGAGGATGGTAACCTTAATTGGAGAGAGGGGGTCAAATCAAAGAGGTCTTTGGGTGCCCTGCGTGATAAAGAGAAGAGTGTTTTAAAGAGTACGTTGATGGCACCTTTGGGGGGGGGGGGTCACTGTTGTTCAAGCTGAGGTCGGTCGCAATCCTTGGAGCTGAGGGAAAGATTGGGAAAAGGAGTGCCAGGTTTGTAATTTGGGCGTGGTAGAGACCCTGGAACTCTTTCTTCTAGAATGCCCAAAATACCAGTCTAAAAGAATAAGATTCACTGGGAGTATAATTGGAAGTCGGATGGGAGAATGAAGGACATGTGGTTAGTGGGAAACTCAAAGGAGAGGGTTAATATGCTAATCGGAGAGATTGGGAAGAATGGGGCAAGGGATGTCATCAAGCAGTTTGTCTCCGAGTGTTGGGAGGAGAGAAGAAGTGTGGAAATAGGGAGGCAGTTGGGAGTACAGGGGTAACCAAAGCCTTCTCATCTGAGAACTGCGACAAATCAGCGGCTGGTCAAAGTGTCATTATTATTAGTGGTTATCTGGTTGACAGCTTTTCCAACACTTTGTGCCGATAACCAGTTGCAAACTGGTTATCTGGCTAACTGTTTCAGAACTAATTAATAGTCTACACAACAAACTTCCCAGAAATCTGTCTATTTGACTACAGGCGGTTTTTTGAAAAGTAAATTTTCATGATCTACATTAACTGAATTAACTGGATGTGATGTGAGCATCCCAGCTGTAGGGATAGAGTAAAAAAATTCTTTACATCAAAATTATATTCAGTGATTGTGTATGTTTCGTCTTTGGTATTGGACTTGATTCAGTTAATTATTGTCTTTGTTCTACAGTAAAGTATTGAAATTAGAGCTGCCGAACTATGTTAACTGGTAGAGTGCTGGAAGCCACTATCAGGGCTTTCATGTGATGAACAGGTGCCCCAGCCTAAAGTTGTCATATTTCGTTGATGTGCTTCATATTATCTTAGAAATGAAATTAGTAAGTCTATATGGGTTTGCCTTGTTAGAATTTATGGGAGAGTGCCCCTTGGCACTCTCCCATAAATTGTAACAAGGCAAAGACACATGAACAAATTTTGATGACCAGAAATAATTTAGCACTCTACCAGTTAAAATTGCAAACTAAGAAAAATTGGTATTTAACCATCTGCGCACTAAGGTCAAAGTATTAATATTCCAACCTGCAAATTTTTCCCATAATGCAACTAGGAATTTAATCAATTAAATTTTGTTTGACAGAGCTCATTGAGCTCTGTCAAAATAGATTGAATGGATTCAATTTCAAGTTGCATTGCTGGAAACATTTGCTGCATAAGGCCTTGGTATTTTGATAGGGGGTAAATAGTTTAGTGCAATGATCATAATGCTCACATTGCATCCAGTGCATAAAGGACTTGACAGTCTTTACAGTGCATCCAAACAGCAAGCTAAATAGAAAAAAATGATAAGGCCAAACAAAATAAAATAATTGATTCTCAGGTAATTTTTTTTTAAAATGAATGAGTCAGGGCGGTTTTTATTTTTATTCCTGGTGGAATGGTCTCCGATGCCTAAAATCCAGTCGTGAGACTCTAGAATTAAATACTAGAGCTTCCAATTTGATTTCACTGATAGGTTTGTTTTTTTTTAACAGTGATCATACAACACAAAATCAATATAGAACAACTAAAATTGAGATACAAAATAATGAGATTTTTAACTGGTTGAGTGCTAGAAGTCACAATCAGGCCTTTCAGAAAATGATGGTAACAGTGCAAAAGCCAACATTTTCCTTACCCATATTTCATATTCACTCAAACGTAAATGATTGTTTATACAAATTTGTTTTATTACAAATTATTGGAGAGTGTGTGTTGGCACTCTCCAATAATTTGTAATAAAACATTTTTTAATGAACAAATTTAGACCACTAAAACTAATCTAGCCCTCAACCAGTTAAATAAATATTTATTTTGTACATACATATGAGAAGCATGTCACATTTCGCAAAGGGAATAACAATACTGTATCAATTTTTACGACATATTACATTGCAAATCGCGATGCTATACTGCTAAAATCACACCCTATGATAGTTTTAAACATTTTGAATTTTGCCTCCGAAACAAATATAACAATGCAGGCCATAAAAAGGGAATGTGCCATTACCTGAGAATCAAAAGATTCATTTTCTTGAGCCTATATGCAGTGCTTGTTTACTGAGGTACACAAGTTCTGCTTTACTGATAAAATAAGACCCTGAACCAACACCTGGAGTGGAAGTCCCCTAAAGTGGGCAGCATAGGTCTCAACGCTGGGCTAAACTTTACTTGTATACCTATGTTGCAGTCATGATATAGCCAAAGATGCTGAAAACGATCTTAAACACCAATAATAAATAATTGCATATACATGTAGGTTTTAGAGCAAAAAAAATCTTGTAATATGTCGAGACATTATTGTGACTGTCATTGAATTTCCCTTGTTTATAGATGTATTTGGCCTAAGTGCATCCATTGCAGACATTTAATCTATTATATCTTGATGAACTTGGTAAAACAAGATATAACTGAATAAATGATTAGTTATCTCCAGAATACTGGAAAATGACCAAATCCCTCTTAATTTTCATTGGCAAAGTGCCTATTTTATTAGCTGGGTTTCATTGTTTTTAATTAATTTATTCCATAAGGTCATTTGTTACCTGGGGGTTACGAAAATCAACATTTATGAGATAAAAAACTAATCACTTCACTATTTTCAAACATTTTGAGCATCTGTTGGTCAGAAAAGTGAGTGAGTTGAAGCCCCCATCCCGAACATAATGGCCCATGCATTGAGTGTGGTATGCATGTTGTGATTAGGATCTTTGGCACACAATTTGCTTAGTATGTGTTTACAAGAAGCTTTATTCATTGCCCTGTACTACTACAGGCCTGGAAATATAAACTTTACATCAGAACCTGTTAGCAGGTTATGCTATACAACATTGAGGTAGCCTACAGGAAAAGAAAGTGTTGTTTTCTTACCTGTGTAATAATAATAGCTGAGTAATAGTGATGATCAGATTATTTGCTTGGAAATAATAATAGTGATGGCATTTTCCCTCCATTTCTCACTGCCAAATAATAGTGATTGCTGGGATTTTTTCTCCAAAATTAACCCTCTGAAACTTTGGTATGTGTTGTTACGAACGAAATCAAACAGCACGTTGATACGTTGTGGTCATTTGTTTTGTTATTATTTTTCAATTTTTTTAAACTTTTAACTTCAAATTCCTATTTTCTCCCGAATAGTGCTCATTGATAACCATTGAGCCAAATGTTATCGTAGCTTATAATACTAATATAATCCTGCTGTCAAGACTTCCTAACTGGTTGAGTTTTAGAAGCCACTATCAGGGCTTTCAGAAAATGAGGATATCAGAGCAAAAGCCAACACTTTTCTTGCTTATACTTCATATTCAGTCAAACACAAATAATTATTTGTTTATATAAATTTGTTTTATTACAAATTATTGGAGAGTGCCTATAGGCACTCTCCAATAATTTGTAATAAAGCAAGTTTTGAATAACAAATTCAGACCACCAAAAATAATCTAGCCCTCAACCAGAGATAATCACTAATGTGAAAAAATATCTTGTTATTGGTACTTTCCAACGTTTTACGTTGCATTTTGAAAATGTCGAAGAAACTGAATTTCCAGTGATGTTTGAATGTCAGGATAATTAAAGTCTCAAAAGGTTAATAATGGTGTTGGCACTATTATTATGCAGATGAGAGTAATGCTTTTTCGCTTTCTTGGTTTTTGCTACTCAAGTTATGTTGCTTACGTCTTGACATAATTTCCTTCAAAACAAATACCAACAACTCACGTGTGATTTTACCAAAGCGAGATCACATGTTAGTTATTGCTACTTATTTTGATGAAAATTCTGTTATGATGTAAACGGCATGCCACTCTAGTCATATGTGGATGCAATGCACAATCTTTGAGTCAAGTTTGTTTCAAAAGATTGTCATATCTGACTAGCAAAGCATGCAGGATTAGGAAGTTAATTTATGCTGTGTTGTTTTATTGTAACATGTACTGCGTTCAAGTATTTTACAATTGACATAACCCCCACATATCCTAAATGATTGTTTGCGAGTTATTTCCAGGCCTGCTATTACAGGCAACACAAAAACACATTTCTTGAATAACTAAAGATTTTATTGTTTCTTTGAAAACTTAGCTTTTAGTCTCTCATTGGAACAGTCTCAGTGAGCATCAATTGCTGTGTTTTTGAGGTAAAAATGAACAAAATAAAATTTGTCTGGCTATATTTTCAAAATTACATCTGCTGATACACTGACCATTTTCCATACTGGAAGCTTTAACACATAAGGTCGGGAGCATGGTGGCTCAGTGGTTAGAACATTGAACTTTAAATAGAAAGGTTGATGGTTCAATCCTGATCAGCAGTAACTGCATTGTGTCCTTGGGCAAGATACTTAATCAAGATTGTTCATGTGGGGGCATGGTGGCATTTTGCACAAAGGCATACTTCACATTGATGGATTCATGCCTTCTGTTTGTGCAGTGTTAATAAGTTGGAATGTTTGGCAGATGTTCCCCGCATTGGTGTGCCATGGGTACTCCAGTGTCCTCCACCTGTAAATTTCCCGACACAATGTGACCCTGGCTGTTGAAAGTGTTGTTAACCCTTTACCCAACGAATCGCCCGCATCCGCCCGCGTAATATGCAAATTCAGCAGCTGAAAAAATATTATTTTTCAAAAAATTTCAACAAAACCATATCATGGGACCCCTCTTTGAACGACGAGCTCGTTCCAAAGATGGGTCACATGACATGGTTTTGTTGAAATTTTTTGAAAAAATTTAAAAAATGATATTTAAAATAATAAATTTTGATATCATCTGCATTGGGTAAAGGGTTAAACAGCAATTGTTAAACCGCAATAAAGAAACAGTAAAAAAGCTTGCTCTTTACCAGCATGTTTAGAAGACCACACTTGTAAAAAAGGTTTCTTGATTAACTGAAAGAAATTCATTTTTTGCTTAAAAAATTTAGATTATTATCCCTCATTGGAACAATCTCAACAAGCTTCTTCTCTATGTATCAGATATTCCTGATGGAACAGCCAGTACTATTGTCACCAAAATAGAGGTAATTCCCTTTCTGTTTTCCAAAACTTATCCTAGTAAATTGGATCAATCATTATACAAATGATTTCTCAGCTCCATTTCTTGGAATCTTTCATCAAAACCGGTCATGGCTGCTACCATGATTACCCCGGTGCTTCATTGGTGGAAATTTCACTAGGTGTCATAGCAGATCATCTCTGAATTATATGCGTGGAAAAATGCCCACCCATAGATTTTGACTCGTCCATGATGTAGAGATGGGCAATATACCGAAAAACCGAACCGATACCGATATCATGGGGACACCAAAAAACCGAACCGACCCAATCTTTGAATACCGAAACCAACGGTATTTTCAATTTTCCCTGTGCATTCGCTATTTATAAGGCCTTGATGAGGATTGATAGCAGTTGAAGTGTTCATTTTCACGAAAGAAGTGACTGATTTTATTTTTCAGTTTTGTTAAGCCTTGAGGACCAGGGCAGTTGTACTAAATTATCAATAGTCTACGACCTGTACGTGTCCAGTTGCTTAGCAGTGATTTCTAGCCAAGTCTTGGCTGCCTGTTAACAGGCAGCCAAGACTTGGCTAGAAATCACTGACTAGATAATTTTACTACTGTCATCAGGCCCACCTAAAGATGACATCTTCAGGACACACATTCTATGATTACAGACACCTTAAGTGGAGCTTGAAAAGTTAAGGCATATTTAGAACAAGTCACCAAATTACTGTAGATATGATCTGTGTTGACAAAAGAATGACAATGTTGAGCCCATCAACAATGGCATGTGTAGCACTGTGATAGAATGATACAAGAACAACTTATTCTGTATTTTTCTGACATGGATTTCCCTATTATCAGTGAATCTGAAGTCACATACCGAATACCGAACCGATACCGTGGTATGCCCACACAAAAATACCGAAACCGATACCGAACTCAAAATTCCAATACCGCCCATCTCTACCATGATGACTGTATTGTAATCGGTCCTCTTTATTATATACAGATGAATGGTAAATAGGTTATCTCAAAATTCCAGATTTTATTCTCTGACCCTCCCTAAAGTCCATCAGACTGTGTGTTGCTTGCAGAGTAGGAAGACTTTTCTATTCTGTTCAAGTGCCTTTTTTTTACAGTTAGTGCAGTTACATGGAATCAAACAAGATGCTCATTCTGAAACTGTGATACATTTATATATTTATATGCTTCACATTTTTAAAAAATGAGAAGAAAAAATTTTTTTTTTCATTAAATGTTGTTTTGTTAAGTTTGTGTTTTATTTATACAATTGACGCCATACAATATTGATGAAGACACACATACCATTTTTACATGTAAAATATATTCAATTTTATTTTTAATATTTTATACAGATCATGTGTGTTGCTTTGTTTTGTACCTTCTTTTTGTGCTGTAATCTTTTGCTTAACAGTAGGGGCATCACTATGGGAAATTTAGGGTGTGTGTGACCCCCTCCTCTAATTTTCCCAGTAGTGACATTTTCCTCAGGATTGGAGTCTAAGATATCAAGTCTCTTTTAGGCCTAAAAAAGTTGAAAATCTGTTTCTCAGCCCCTCCTGCATGGTCCTTTTGGCTGCCGCATGCTTTCTTTTTTTGATCCAATTCAAACTTAAAAAAATAAAAATTAAATGGTTTATGTCTGATATTTTACCCAAGTTAATAAAATTGATAAATTTTTCCCTTGAGTGCAACAAGGCTTTGCAATGCTTCAGCATTGCAAAGCCTTATTACACTAAAGGGACGAAATACACCACTACCCATACTATTCTGTGCCTAAACATAAAACAAACCAAGAACATGAATTTTTGATGGCAAAGAAATAATTACCAAAATCAAAATTAAAATAAAAAACTACCCGCCCACATGCAATTTACAAAAAATTGGCCTGAGAAACAGAAGATCTACTTTGTGGGGCCTTACTAGTAATCATATACTTTCTTAAAAGACTAGATTTGATACTTGGACTTGTATTAACACACACAGACAGTCACACAAATGGAGGTCTGTAGTAGTCAATTCAGCCTGATGGGGCCCAGCATGACCAGTTTATAGAGTACTGGTACACATTACTTAAATAAGTTGTTGCGTAATGACAGCTACCTGTGCAGAGTTCCTGCAGGGCTTGGGTTTCAAAGAATGCCTTGAATTTGACAAAGGTGTGTTCAAGGCCTTGCAATCCTGGAAATGGGCAAGGAGGCTTTGAAAAAAGAAATATTCATGAAAGGAAAATGCTGATGAAGCATGTAATCTTTTCTATATATTCTTTTATTACACATCCATTCAACTTTAAACCCTTGTATTTAATGGAATTGTCACCATGACATAAATGTTCCTGTATTCAACTGGTGATGTACGAGCTGGAACCTTTTTCCCAGCACTGTTTATACTAGTCCCTTTCCCATCGAGTCATTAATTACGCTTCGAAAAGTTTCCAGATATCATTGTACGATTATCGATCATCTGTTGCATAGTGTGAAAATGAAAATGTCCAAAGCAAAATAAAGTCAGTTCACAAAAAAAAATTAGTTAACCAAAAATGAGATAATATTAAAAAAAAACAAGCATTTCCAGCCACAACATTAACCCAGTCACATGGCCATCTCATCTATGGATCCCGTTATATCTAAATTGGTCAACTTTATTTTGGTAAATCTTCGGGCATGTTGACATACTCCGAACTTGTTTTAAAAAAGTTTCTCCTAGCTGTTTTGCAAATCTGCCCAAATTTGTACTTATATTTTTACTAACAGTAATAGACACAAAAAGGTTAGGCATGAAGAGAAACAGCGATATGAATTTCAACAAACATGCCCAATAGAAAAGAATGTAATTTAGACTGGTTTCCAAAAGGTTGTTTTGATTTTTTATCGATTCTTTTGATCAATACAGCTTCAAACAAAAGAAACAGACCTTTGGGTTTAAATATTGGAATTAAAAATTTGTTTATTTAAATGAATTTTAATGCATGGGATGTGTAATAAACACAGAATGTGACATGGCTCTCACGAAATATGACTACGCCATTCAAACTCGTTATGTATAACACCCACCGATTCAAACACGCATCGCATTCTGTCTATATATCCTACAGATCATGTAGTCAGAGTGCTAACTAGGACCCTCAGGTCATTTCCTCCCCCCTCCCATTCCCCATGAGGGGCCTGGAAAATCCTTGAATTTGGCTATTCTAGAGTGATGAAAAATGCTGGAAAATGTTTAGAAACAGCCTTCAATTTCAACCGTCCTTTCCAGCAGAAACTCTGATGTTTGTTTTATTTATTCACTAATAAATTTCCTAGAAGCCTTGAGTTTTCAACAATAATTCCAACTGACTAATATTTCAACTACATCATTAAGGAGCGCCTTCCACAAAGGCATAATTTGATGCCGTTGGAATATTACTGAGGACAAATTAGGTTTACACCCCTCTGCATTCAGTCATCTTTATATAACAAGTAGAAGTGATAAAACCACCATTTTTGTCCTAACAGCTATTTTCTTTTGGAACCCTACTCACTGTTTTTATCTCAACCATTCAAATATATTGTAACAAGCAAACAACATTTAAATAATTTGTTCTTAAATAATTATACATTATCAATTGTTGTTTCAAAAAGACACGTCCACCCCCCCCCCCCCCCCCCCCCCCCCACCCCACCCTATTGAAATGGGCATGTTCCAAATGAGGGTCCATAAGCTATGTCAAATAAAAGGTTCCAGTGAGTGTCGATAAGATGTGATTTAAAAGTTAAAAAAATAATTATAAATTTCAGGAAATCCACAAGTGCTTGAAACCTTGAAATTGCCTGAAATCAAAGATAAATTTTCAAGGCCCTCAAGTTATTAAAAATGGCTTCGTCACCATGAAAATCCTTGTTAGTACTTGAAAATTATGTTGCAGAATACTACTTCTCTTGTGGATGGACTTTATAGTTGTGCTGAATTCATTGTTGAAAAACTGCAGAAGATTCTTTAGGAACTCTTCCAATAATTAATTCACCAACAATTAAAATGCATTATGACTGCTGAATCCTGTTAACCCTTTACCCAACACACAGAATATCAAAATTTATTATTTTAGCTATTGTTTTGTAAATTTTACAAAACATTTCAGCAAAACCATATCATGTGACCCTCTTTGGATTGAGCTCACCGAGCTCTTTCCAATGAGGGGTCACAAGATATGGTTTTGTTGAAGTATTTTGAAAAACATATTTTTTTCCATTGCTTAATTTGAAAAGTATGTGTGCAGATGAGGATGATTCGTTAGGTAAAGGGTTTATCAGATTTTTTTCAACTTTTTTCCTAACACAAGAAGACAACATGTGCAAAACAATTTTCTTGAATAACTCAAAAGTTTCATATTTTGTTTCAAAACTTACTTTAGAAGAGCTTGTTCCAAAGAGGAGTGATATTAATAGCTGTATTTTGGAGGCAAATATTGTAAAAAAAAATAATATAAAACTAGCATATGGTTTATTACATGAACTAAAGGATTAACCCTTTAAAAAACGCAGAAGATATCAAATGTTATTATTTTAAATAGCATTTTTTAAATTTTTTCAAAAAATTTCAACAAAACCACATCATGTGACCCCTCATTGGAACAGGCTCAAAGAGCTCGTTCCAAAGAGGGTCACATGATATGGTTTCATTGAAATTGTTTGAAAAATAATATTTTTTCAGCTGCTGAATTTGCATATTACGCAGGCGGATGTGGCTGATTTGTTGAATAAAGGGTTAATCCTTCAACATTAAATGACAATAACCAGCCTGTGCTGTTCACAAATAACACTATTCAAATTTTATCATTTATTCAATTTCTGTCTCAAAAACATAGTTTATTTTATTATTCCTCATTGAAATGGGCACACCTAGCTCATTCTAATAAGGGTCCATAAGATATGTTTTTGAGCAAACAATAAAAGGTTTTGGGGTGTTCAAGAATTTCTTTTGCAAATGTTGACTTGTTGTGTTAGGTAAAGGGTTTTTCAGATGAATATGAACATTGATTGTAGACTTTTCATCACTTTACTAAATGTAAATGTTTTGAAGGGTTTCAAAATATCTTTGAAATTCCTTAAATTCAACCCAAACAAGACTTGCTAACCCTTGAATTGAGAATATCTTTGAAATTACTTGAGTTCAAATTCAACCTAAACAAGAACTTGATAACCCTAGAATTTAGAATACCTTTGAAATTCCTTGAATTCAACCCAAACAATTACTTGATAACCCTACAATTCAGTTCTCAGAGGTTTGATGAATTCAGCAACTTACTGGCAGCAAATGTTTGTTTATCTTTGAAAAAAACCCAAATTCACCCCTAGAAGGTCATTGAAATCTCTAGAATTTAGTTCTCATTGGTTAGATTAATTCAGCAACTACCAACAAATATTTATTTATCTTTGATGAAAATCCTTCAATTCAACCCAAACAGGTTGCTGAAATCCTGTGAATTTAATTCTCATTTGTTACATGAATTTAGCAACTAACAACAGATATTTTTGTTTATGTTAGAAAAACCTTGAAATTAACCCACACAGGTCCTTGAAATACCTTGATTAGATGACTTTAGCAACTACCAGAAAATATTTATTTAACATTGAAAATCCTGGAGGTTAACCCAAACAGCTCCTTGAAAACCTTTGAATTTATTTCTCAAATGTTAGATTAATTCAGCATCACCAACACATATTTACCTTTGAAAACCCTTGTATTCAACACAAACATAGCCTTGAAATCCCTTGAATTTAGTTCTCAAATTTTAGTAGAATTCAGCAACTACCAACAAATATTTATTTATCCTTGAAAAGCCTTGAGGTCATCCCAATCAGCTACTTGAAAACGCTTGGATTTATTTCTCAAATGTTAGATGAATTCAGCATGACCAACTGATATTTATCTGTGAAAACCCCTGAATTCAACCCCAACACAGCCTTGAAATCCCTTGAATTTAGTTCTCAACGGCTAGTATAATTCAGCAACTAATAACAAATATTTATTTATTTTTGAAAATCTTTGAATTAAACCCAAACAGGTCCTTGACAACCCTTGATTTAATCCTCAAACATTAGATGAATTCAGCTACTAACAACAAATATTTATTTATTTTTGAATTAAATCCCAAAAGGTCCTTGAATTTAGTTCCCAAATGTCGGGTGAATTCAGCAACTAACAACAAATATTTATTTATCACTGGAAACCCTTGAATTAAACCCAAACAGGCCCTTGAAACTCCTTGAATTTAGTTCCCCAAATATTAGATAAATTCAGCAGCTAACAACAAATATTTGTTTATCTTTGAAAATACTTAAGTTCAACCTAAGCGGGTCACTGGAAACTCATGAATTTAGTTCACAAAGTGTGGGGCACCTTGAATTGAAATTGCAATAATGATTAAAAGAAAATATATGTTTATGAAAATCCTCGAAATCAACCATACATGTCCATGAAAACTCTTGAATTTAGTTCCCAAAGTTGTGTGGTACCACAAATTATAATGGAAATGGTCCTATTTGGTCATATATACATTGTTACTATGGGCGGTGTTATGTTTTGGTTAACTGGTAGAGTGCTAAATTATTTTTGACCATAAAATCTTGTACACATGTCTTTACATTGTTACAGTTTATGGGAGAGTGATGGGCTCTCCCCCATAAATTGTAACAAGGCAAACCCTTGCAGAGTAAATAATATCACTTCAAAGATAATACAAAGCACATCTACTGAATATGAGACTTCAAGTTGTGGTACAGCAGAGCACACTTAATTGGATATCTTTTAACTGAATAAGCCTGTTAATTGAATATAATTTCCCAACTCAAAGCCATTTACCATATCTCCAGTACCAATTTTACCTTTTATTTGAATATAGGTTATAGAGTGAACTTCTGTTAATTGAATAAAAAAATATTGTAACCTGTCGAGAAATTACCCTGACTCTCCCCAGTTTCCCTTTGTTTATAGACCTATTTGGCCTCAGTACACCCGATACATGCATTTGATATATTTTATCTTGTTTGACAGAGCTCACGGAGATCTGTCAAACAAGATATAATAGAATAAATGCTAATTTATCTCTAGAATAAGTGACAGTGACACAATTCCTATTAATTGAATACTCTTGTTAATTGAATAATTTCACCGACAAAGTGGCTATTCAATTAACAGGGTTCCACTGTGCCTGCACTTCAGAATAAAGCCCAAACATGGGCATCCAGCACTCTACCAGTTAAAGGGAGTAGTCGGTATACATACTGAGTCAAAAAAGAAAGTATAATAAACTTTGAGGAGCAATTTCTTTAGTATTATCGACTTTAATCCAAACAAATTATTGTAAATTCATATTTCGAGTCTAGCTGTATGAATTTGCATAATTTCATGTTCTTACTGTTGCCAGCGTCACGTTAGGACGTCACAATTCAGATATGGGGTGAAATGAAAAGTTCACACATGCAGTTATTAGCGTGTATGTCCACCGTTTGCCTCTTGGATGGCAAGACATCAACGGTGCATGGACCTGATAATTCTCTGCATGTCACCCTGTGGTATTGCGCTCCACTCCTGCCTCAGAACATTACGTAATTTGCCTAACGTCTGAAGATCATGAAGTCGTACCCGGTTGATCCCAACGATGCTCGATTGGGGACAAATCTGGCGAAAGTGGGGGGCACTAAAAAGAACTTCGGCACGCGTGAAATACGGCTAAAATTTCACCAAGAGTCGTTCATTCCTGTCCCATACTCTAACCCGAATTGTGTTATGTATTTAAACAACGAGTAAACTTTAAGTGAATGAAGTGATATTTTGAAAGCAAAATATCTCCGGCGGTCTGACAACTTTCTTGCTTAACACTGTTTTGTGTTGACGTAAATTATTCACGTCAAAACGACACTTAGGCACGTAACGTCCAATCAAATGCGTTCTTACGCGTAATTCGGATTCAATGCGTGGTGTATCGAGTACATCCCCCAATATCTGTATTGTATCGTGTAACTTTGAATGCTATTAGTCACCACGTGTCTGTTCACTTAGTACTGGTTTTTGCCCGCCCGATGCCAGCCGCATCGGCCAAATGATATACGGCTGCCGAGGGTAGGTAAAAACCTGTACTACGTGGACAGACATGGGGTGACGATTTTATCTGTTGACAACTTGAGACAGTCAATGTTTGAACAAACTTCAAGTCCCATTTGTTTGGTTAGGAAGCATGGTATAAACTAAAATCAATTTAATGTATTATCTGCTACGATATTCTCTTACGCGTCATGACGTCAACACGATATAAAATTCCGAATGAGATAAATACATGATACGGAAAATTTTCGTGCGAGTGCGCGGAAATATCGTGGTATTGGTCGTTTTAAAATTTAATAGGGTTGTATAATTTAATAGGGTTAAATTATTGTTTATCTCTTGACCAATCAAATTTCCGTTTACATTACAGTGAATAGATAAACACAGTAATCGTGGTATAATATATATTATAGTGCCTGTTTAACTTGAAAACATGACATGATATTTTTAGATATGTTAATTTCTTCAGAACTTAACTTTCATGATTCCATTAATGATACTCTTTAATGTGATTTATATAGAATAAACATTACAGAAATGTAAACGTAGTGTTGGTTGTCTAGTTTTAGAAAAATACGGCCTGAAGCTATGTGTTTGGGATATCCGGTCTTCGTTGGACGCTTGCATCAGTCTTGACGCAATAGCTGTGCAAATCGTATATGCCCAAACGCGGCCAGTCTCCGACGATGCCGCCCAAATTAGCATCACAACCCGAAACGGCCTCCGTACCTTTTTCACTCAAACGGACCTCAAAACAGATACACTCAAAACATCCCTATCCTCATTGGCTTTTTTTCATGCAGGTATGAATAGTAGCCAATGGGAGAATGGGGATGTTTTTGTGAGAATGTCGTTTCGATGGACGCCCATAGCTTGATCAGTTTTTAAGGGAGGGGTAAAAAATGTATAAACGGTAAATGTGATCATCAGAAATGAATAAATGTCGATCCAAGATTAAAAATGTATAAAGGTTTACGGTTAATATTTGAATTTGCCCTCCAAAGACAATGGGGCCTCGATTTTTTTTATAATAAATCGGAGAAGTGTCGCTCGTTACCCACTTTCCACTGAACATCCAGTTGTCCGACTAAGTGCCTTTTCAGCCTTTTCCGCGACTTCTCCCAGTTATTATGAATAACTCAAGAACACCCAACGGCCGTGCAATACACCACTGTAAAGCTTATATTCTTTCCTCTTTCCACTGACACCCGGTACTGCTGATACGTTGGGTGAATCAAATTTGAGGAGGGGGGGGGGGATACTGAAGATTAGGGTTATCGTTTTCGAAAAGCGAGTTGTGTACCTTGTTAATATTTATATTCTATTATCGGGGCACCACAGCATCGATCCAAAAATGCTATCAGATATCTTTTTTATTTCGATTTCTCAACACGTGCCGAGTACATGTGAGAAAAATATATCTGTAAGTCATGACACGCAGATGTCTAAACGAAATCACCCAAGTACAGTTTCAGTTTGTACTGAAGTTGCACGTAAGGATGGCCCGGTATGCAAACTATGTCTGTCGGCCGTTGGCTCACTGTTAGTAAAATGAAACAAGTTACTCGAACACACGTCAAAGAATTTCCCCCAATTCAACTGATCTGTATCAAGGAGATCTCGGGAAATGCAAAAAATGCAGATTTCCCTTGAACACCCCCCCCCCCCCCCCTCCCATCCACCACATATCAGCAGGTACAATATAGCAAACTAAAGATGTTGTGATATTTATTTGGATATATGAATAACGTGTGCTTTGGCAGTGAAACATTGAGATTTTAAACCCTTGTAAAATTGTATCTATAATAAATTGACTTGCACCAATGTGTTCCCAAAATTCAACATTTCTATGCAACCGCCCCTTAACCTTAATGTCTTTCTGGCCTTTTTCCCACTCAAAATAATTCTCTGTCAGCTAGTTTTCATAAAAGTTACTACAAAGATACATATCTGTTAAATTGTGTTGCTGCAACTTGCTTATCAATCATGCATACATTGTCAGTAACATTTTCACTTTTTGACTCCAGTCTGTGTGACTGGTACTGGGTTAGTGTACGGACAGTCCCGTCGAAAGTAGCTGAATTCACCGCATGCGAAGCAGGCTCCATCCCCATGTTCGAACGAAGTTGAGAGCCCTGGAACACTCCAAACTGAGGACTTACTATATTTCCTGCACCTGCGTTGAATGGACTTGAAAATTACCCCCTCCCCGTTTCTATGCTCAATTGTCTTTTCCCTTCCTGCGCAGAGCACGGCTCTCTGTCGAGAAAATTATGAATTCGTGCCCAGAAGCATTGGCGACTGGATTGGTTTCATATTGTCCGTTTCCCATCCGCCCTCAGGCATCAGATGTATCCTCGATACGAATGAGTTTTTTCTTTGTTTGATCTTCACGATTGAAGGAACTGTCAGTTCGTTTTCACAGTCAGGTTCATGATTTTGGAGAGCCCATACAATTTTCTCCAGCAGCTCCAAAGGCTCTGCGTTAAACCCATACTGGATTTTATTTCCCTCGAAGCGCAAACTAAATCCTTTTCTGTCCTCATCCTTTTCACTTCAGAATCCACAGAAAGGGAACGTTCCCGCACCTGCTCTCGTAGTGTTAAGCTCGCATTTTGATTCTTCAGCTCAACGATGAGTTCCTTTAAAGAATTGTTTAAGTCACTGGGGCAGGTACCACTCCACCAGACGCTGCCATGGCTCTCAGATGGTTAAACGCATACAAAAGAAAAGCAAGAGCAAAACGAATTTCTAACTGATGTCGGTCGCATTCACAGACAGTTTCTCTTTACTAGCTCCAGGGTATCGGCAAACACCCTCTATCTGACTACCTATTCAAAGGAAATTAGTTTCCGTCCAATTCTTTGCAATCAAACGACAGAAACTACATTTCTCGGGTTCAAGCTTCGACACTATCCAATGACCACATTACACAAACAGTCACGAATGCTGAAACGAATCAACTTACCAAAAATAAATGTGGACAACAGCTTTTTTGAGAGGGGGTGTGTTCAAACAAAGATATCTTGCTGAAACACTTACAATGCACCGCGCCGCCACATCACGTCACTTGCAAGGTCCTGAAAATACCCAACCCCCTTTAAACCACATTCCCCCTACTACATGCCATGTCTAATAATCTTGTACCAGTTCCACTAAAATGAAGGGATGTGGGGGAAGGGGTAACGACCGGAGGGTGCTAGATAAGACTACGGGATGTACCCAAACACCCACGAGGGCCTTCCAATATGTCACATGCGCCCCCATCCCATCAAAAAAAAAGAACTGGCTAGGACACCCCCTATTATAGAATTCTGTCTATAGCTTCAGCGCCGGTCTGCTGTTAGGTGATATATATTGACTGTCTTTTTAGCTCACCTGACTGCAAGTCAGTTGGAGCTATTTCCATCGCTTTCGTCCGTCGTCTGTTAACTTTTGCGAACTTGACTTCTTCACAGCCACTAGGCCAAATTCAAACATATATTGCACAGACCATCTATAGAGTATGCCCTTTCTATTTTGTTCAAATGAAACAGCTGCCGTATTTGGGCTCTGGATTTTGCCCCCAGAGCTTAAAAATCTTTAAAAATCTTCTCATGAACCACCAAAGGGAATGCCTTGATATTTGGCATTGAACCTCCTTTGGTGTAGAAGATTAAAGGCTGTTCAAGGGAAGTTGATAGGTCAATATTTGGGCCCTCTGTGGGGCATATCCATTTTGGGCTCTGCTCGAAATTTCGATTTCAAGAACCGGTGGGCCAATTTTAACCAAATTTGGCATGTAATATAAGTGGGTCCTAAGTAATTGATTGATGACCCCCCCCCCCCCCCCCCCCAAAAAAAAAAAAAAAAAAAAAATTCTCACAACGCTATGGCAACCCCAGGGACTAAAAACAGAAAAACATTCAAAAGCCCATATATCCCACACCACAAGGAACAGAGAACTGTTATTTGGTATGAAGCATCCTTAGGACCAGTAGAAGGGATTAGTTAACAAAAATTGCCATCGGTTCTTTCAGGGTGCCCGGTAGAGGGTATTGAAAAATGATGAGTCAGCATTTTCGCAGTAGTTTATCCTGGAGAAAAATCTCATTCACCGAGAACTTAGAACATCGAGAATAACATTTTGTTCTTATCACAACAATTTGCTATCAGAAACATTCTAATCTTATTATAATCAGAAAACGAAATTGTTAGGAAATTTGACCAAACCCTTTCAATGCTATGCACATGTTTTTTCTGGTTCCTTGGAAAAAAACTGATCTGATTCCTGTATGAATATCTTTAATTTAACCCTCACATGACTTCAGTGTGTTTTTCAAAGATTTTATTTCATGTGGAACCCTTTCAATACTGTGCACATTGTATGTTTTTTTCTGGTTTCTTGGAAATATTTTTTCTGATTTCTGTTTGCATTTCTTTAATTTAACCCTCTCAATACTGCAATGTGGGTTCCAAAGATTTTATTGATGCTATGACCAAATCCTTTCAATGCTGTGTACATATATGTTTTTCTGGTCGCTTGAAAAAACATTGATCTGATTCCTGTATGAATATCTTGAATTTAACTCTCTCATGACTTCAGTGTGTTTTCCAAAGATTTTACTTTATGTTGAACCCTTTTAATTCTGTGCACATACATGTTTTGTCTGGTTTCGTGGAAAACAGTTCTCTAATTCTTGTATGAATGTCTTTAATTTAACCATCTCATGTCTTCAGTGTGGGTTCCAAAGATTTTATTTCATGTAATACAGTTAACGAAAACCCATTTCCGATGTCTTTAAAAATATCCCCCACCCGAAAAAATAAGCTTCCATAAATTCTCTTTCTGTTTTGTTTATTTTTGCTGCTTATCCATTTTCACATAGACTTGAATTTACTGGTGACAGTAAAATTCTGTTACTCTAGTTTGAAATCTTTCTTTAAAACCACGGGGTCAAATTCATTCATTTATGACACCAACCATCTTTGGAGAAAACCCTTTCTCCTTTGTTCAAATGAAGCTGCTACTATCTTCAGGCTGGTGGAATTTACTCTACTGATATTTCCCTCCAAATCACTATATCCCTTCGGGTCGGATTAATGCTCCATAAGCCAAAAATGCTTTTAAAATCCTCTTTTTATAAGCCACTTGCAGTAATGCTTAGATTTCTTGTTTGGGACTTACTTTAGTGGTGTAGATTCACTTTTTTTCAAAGAAACTCAGCAAGTCAACATCTGTGTTCCCAAATTTGGGGCTATACTCAAAATTTCTATTCTCAGATTCAATGGGCAGATGTGAGCCACATTTGTCATGTAGTGTATAACTGGGTAATAAGTATTTCATTTATGCCGGATTTTTTTGTTAGCTCATCTTGACAAAGTCAAGCTGAGCTAATCTTATCGCTCTCCGTCCGTCGTCTGTTGTCCGTTGTCTGTCGTCCGTCGTCCGGCGTTCGTCAACACCATGTTTTAGTCTTCTCCAAAGCCATTGGGCCAGTTCAAGTGAAAGTTTGTGTGAGTGATGGTCCCAAAGGGGCATTGCACTTTTGTTCAACTCAACAGGCCCAGCTTCATAGGGAGGGAGTGGGGGAAAATGATTCAAAATATTTTTAAAATCTTCTCGAGAACCAGTGTGTACAATGACTTGTTATTTGCTATGAAGCTTCCTTTTGAGGTGCAAAATCAAATTTGTTCAAACGAAGTCCGTGAAGCAATATTTGGCTTTATAATAGGAGGGGTAAGACTTTTGGCCCCGCCCAAAATTTCTATTTTCTGAACCGATGGTCTGGTATGAACCAAATTTGGTATGTGGTATTATTGGGTCATAAGTATCTGACCCATGCAAAAAAAAGTCCCGCATTCCCATGGGAACCGTGGGAGCTAAAATAGAAATATTTCCAAACGCCCATATTTCCCAAACCACACGGAACAGAGAGCTGTTATTTGGTACGAAGTAGTTTTAGGACTAGTAGAATTGAATGGAAAAAAAATGCCACCGGTTATGTTAGGGTGTTAAGTAATGGGCATCGAAAAAATGCTGTGTAAGCATATTTGCAAAAAATTTAGAAAATCTTTTCTCCAGAACCAATCATCAGAATCTTTTGATATTCGGTATACAGCATTCATAGGAGGTCAGATACAAGTTTGTTGAAATAAAGCTCATTGGTTCATATTTGGGCTCACTACAGGAGCCCGAATTTTTAGCATAGGGTGGGTGATACGGGGAATATTCTTTAAAAATCTTCTTCTACCAGCCAGAATCGTTTAATGCTTGGTATACATCATTGTTATGAGGGTCAGATTCAAGATTGTTCAAACCAAGTCCCTAGGTTAATATTTGGGTTTCCTACAGAAGCCCAAATTTTAACTTTGTTCAACATGTGTGTGTGTGGGGGGGGGGGGGGAGGGGGGGGGGGCTAATTTTAAAAAAATCTTCTTCTCCAGATCCACCAGTCAGAATGCTTTCATATTTGGTATGCGACATCTCTAGGGGGCTCAGATTCAAGTTTGTTCAAATCAGATCCCTAGGTATATATTTAGGCTCGCTATGGTAGCCGAAATTTTTACTTAGTGCAATATGAGGAAATTTCTTTAAAAATCTTCTTCAGATCCACCAGTCGGAATGCTTTCATATTTGGTATACAACATTTCTGGGGGCTCAGATTCCAGTTTGTTCAATTCGAGTGTCTGGGCTAATATTTGGGCTCCATATGGGAACCTGAAATTTAACTTATTACAATATGGGGGAATTTCTTAAAAAATCTTCTTCTTAAGATCCACTGGTCAGAATGCTTTCATATTTGGTATACATCTCTAGGGGGTCAGATTCAAGTTTGTTCAAATCGGATCCATAGTTTAATATTTGGGCTCGCTATGGTAGCCCAAATCTTAACTTAGTGCAATATTAAGAAATTTCTTTAAAATTTCTCTTCTTCAGATCCAACTGTGAGATTGCTTTTATATTTGGTACACAACATCTCAAGGGAAGTCAGATTCAACTGTGTTCAAATCGAGAGCCTGGATTAATATTTGGGCTTCCTATGGGAGCCGGAATTGGCCATTTTGCTGAAGAATTGAAAATTTTGAATTCAGGACTCTCTTGAGGTGTGTAAGTAAAATTAATCCACATAGGTTATATCAAGGGGATTCTTGGGGGAGCTCTACATTTTACTTTATGATCAACTGAAGAAAAGGCATGATGCCCTGATTATTTTTGTCACTCCTGAGGGACTCAAGGATTGATAGTGTAGCCTATGGAGATGGCTTGCTTAAAGTACTCAATCTTGGACTCTGTTTATATTGTGTTCTGTTCAAGATGGGCGCTTCAGGTCCCATGGGGCCTCTTGTTTTTTTGTTTTGTTTTTTTTTTTTGGGGGGGGGGGGGGGGGTAGAGGAGGAGAGAACCACAGTAGTTGAAAACAAAACAAAAATTTCGTTCGGTTGTTTTTTAATACTTCACAGAGCAGAGCCTGCTAGAAAAGCTTTCCTAGGACCAGCAGAAATGAATGGCCTAAAAGTTGCCTTTAGTTGTGTCAAAGCAAATCAAAAAATTGCTCTTGCTGCTGATCACTTAATAATAACTCTTTGGCCAGCCGCTGATTTGTCGCGGTCCTCATAAGAGAAGGCCATCATTCCTCCTGCACCCCACCCCTTTTCCCCTCCTCTCCTCCCAGCATTCAGACATAAACTGCTTAATAGTGTCCCTCACTTCCTCTTTTTCAATTTCTTCAATAAGCATTCCTACCCTCTCCCTCGTGTCCCCCTTCAGCCATCTATCCTTTGTTTCTTCACCCCACTTCTGCATTATTCTTCCAGTAAATTTTATTCTATGAGGTATATACTGTGGGCATTCCAAGAGAAAATGTTCCAGGGTCTCCACTACTCCCGAGTGGCACATTTGGCATCCCTTTTCTCCATCTCTCCCAATTTTTCCCCGAAGCTCCAGTGATCTTGATCTCAGTTTGAACAGCAGTGACCCTCCAAAGGTGCCATCTAGGTACTTCTCAAAAGCTGGCTTTTCTTTATATTGTAACCCCTGTAGTGATCTTTTCACGCTAACCTCTGCTCGCCAGTTTCGATTGCAATCTTCCATGACTCTCTCTTTGACAAACCTTTTGCCTTCTTTCATTCCTACTTCTATGTTTGTGACCTCTATAGAGTAATTGTCCATTAGTTCCCTCGCATGTTTTGACCACCCCGTATCTATATTAGAATTCCAAATGGTATCGAGCATCAATTTGCACCACCGGTTGTCAGGCAGGTTTCTCAAGTAGTTAAAGTAACACAGTTTTCCCAAATCTACCCTGTCCTTGATTTTCATCCACCCAAGCTCCCCCCTTACTGCTTCCAAAGCTGCAGCATTACTCGACCCTGTTATCCATCTGCCGGCATCATTCTGAGTACTTTCCAACTTCTTAATAACGGTTTGGTTTAATGGAATCACGTCCGTGCCATACGTTATACTTGGTAAACCCACCCTCTCCCACAGTGTTTTCCCCACAAAGACCTTGTTGAAACTATTTTTCCCTACAAGTTTTAGTTGGTTCAGAATTCTTTTCCCCTTCAGAATCAGTTTGGCTGAGTAATTTCTGTACACCCCTCTTCCCGTTATATTTATGCTTACCCCTAGATACTCATACTCTCCCGTTTCTCCTACAGTGATTTGTTTGCTTTCCCCTTCGGGGATTGAGAACTCCCCCACTCTCCATCTCTTCGTCATATCTACCTTGCGTCCAACGGGTATTACCTTGCTTTTATTTTCATTTAGTTCGAGCCGCCAAGTGTTCCCATATCTACCAACAATTTCCAGCAATTTCTCTAGCCCCTGTTCAGTTCTAGACATTAACACCATGTCGTCCGCAAAGAATAAGCCTGGTACCTTTATGTCTCCAACATTTACCCCCTCCGCACTCTGAATTAGTTTGTCCCCTAAATCTTTAACATACAATGCAAACAAAATCGGTGAAAAGATACACCCCTGCTTGAGGCCTATATCCATAGGGACTCGTTTTGTAGTGATACTCCCTAGACTGAGTTGGCTTTGCACATCTGTATACAGTGCTTTCATGATTCCCACAAAGTCACCCCCCAGTCCGATGCCCTCGAGCTTTCGCCACATACCTTCCCTCCACACTCGGTCGTACGCTTTTTTCACATCTAGAAATGCCAGAAACATCTTTTTCTTTTCAGCCTTTGTTGATTCTATCAGTTGGGTGAGTGTAAATAGGTGATCAGTGACTCTTCGACCTTTCCTGAAACCATTTTGAATTTCTCCTAAAAAACCTTTCTCTTCAATAACTTCCTCAAGTCTACCGTATATGACCTTACAGAATACTTTTCCGATGTTACTACTAACTGATATCCCCTTATAGTTATCTAGAACTTCCTTATCCCCCTTTTTGTGTATGAACGACACCTTACTTTCCCTCCACTCTCTGGGGACCTTTTGCTTTCGCAGAGCCAGGTTGAAAAGGTTTGTCAGGACTTCAATAAGTGCCTCCCCTCCATTTTTGAGGAATTCGTTCGGAATTTCATCAGTCCCTCCCGCTTTACCATTTTTTAATTTCGAGACCACGTTCCGCACTTCTTCTGCCGTTATTTCGCTACATACACGATTGGATAGGTTCTCCTCCACCAGTGTATTTCTTTTTGGTGGGGACCCACTGCCCCATCGCCTATCGTTTATCTTTTCCCAGTGCTTGACTAACTCTGAAGCGATACGGCCTTTATCTTCTGTACTTTCCCCATCCACTTTGATACTCTGCACACTACTTTTCCCCCGTTTATTTACCCAGTTCCAAAATACGTTTGAGCTCGAACCCCCCGTTTTCTTTATTGTTCTGGCAAGACTGCAATTGCGCTCCTTCCTATTATTATTCTTTATCTCATTCACCTTTTTCCGTGCCAGTTCATATTCTCCTTTCATTAGTCTCGTGTCATTGTTATCCACCCCTTTAAGCTTCCTACTTCTTCTGTAAGCAGCGCATTTTACCTTCCTTTCTTTTATAGCCTTTTTCAGTCCCTCGTTAACCCTGTATCCGAGCTCTCTCGTTGGGACCCTCACCCTTCCTATACAATCCTTCCCTGCCTCTGTTAGGCTATTTACTATGCCATCTGAAATACTCTGGACATTTGCATCCCTAGGTATACATTCAAGACTTGGTTTTAGTTTTTCCCGAAACTGCTTCCAGTCGGCTCCTTGTTTTAGTCCCCAAACTTTCTTGAAGGTATTTCTGTCTCTATTCGTCTTTTTGCCCATAATCTTAACTGTTATCAGGTTGTGATCACTACCCAAGTCATTTTTTCCCTCGTCATCTATTTCTACATCTATAACCTCCCTCCATACGCTAACGTCAGTGAGTATATAATCAATTATTGTTTTCTTATCGTTCCTCTCCCAGGTCCATTTACCCTTACATTTCGCATCCCTGTTCAGGATCTTTAAACCAAGCTCTTTTGATAGGTCCAACATCTTCCTCCCATTCGTGTTAATTTTCCTATCACCTCCCTGTATGCCCTCCTCCTTATCCCCGATGTGCCCATTGAAGTCCCCCATTAGGACAATACTGAACCCTCTGCTTTCAAGCTCTGTGATATTCGATCTAAGAGTTGTATATATTGAATCATTCCACTCGGGCTTACTTCCCTCCACTGCTAAGTATACAACACCAACGGCAACACTCCTGCTTCCTAACTTGATTTTTGCCCAGACTATTTCGTTGGATACTGGAATCTGAGTCCTTGCTTCTGTGAGATCTGTAATCAATGAGGGCTGTAATTCCTCTTTAGCGTAGATGCCAACACCCCCACCCCGTTTCTGACCCTCAGTTCGCCCAGCTCCTATCCACACGCAACCCTTCATCTGATCAACCCGCTCATCCCGTCGTATCCACGTCTCACTTAGACCCATTATATCGAAGTCTCCTTCGTCCATCATTGTTGATATTTCGCTTACTTTCTTGTGCAGACCCTGGATGCTGCAGTACCCAAACTTAATGAATCTTTGTTTTTTTGTCATCACTGGCACATTATTATATCCCTGGTATGTCCCTGTGTTGTGCATGTTTGTTGTTCTTCCTATGTTCCCAGCATTTGTGCCCCTCTGGGTTATCGGCTGTGGTCCCCTACCCCCCTTTTCTCCAAAAAAGGCCCAGCCACCTGTAAAATTTTTTGGCCCAACAGGTCTGTACCCATCCTACTTAAATGCAATCCATCTCGCCCATACAACTCTACTTGTCCCCAGAATGAATCCCAGTGGTCAATGAAATGTATTCCCAAGTCTTTGCAGTGCTCTTCCAGCTCCTCGTTTAGTGCCATAATCCGCGAGTTCCTCTCATTCCCACCACCCATAACAGGGAGCACCCCTGAAACGATGATCCGAGCATTCCTGGTAAGTAGCTTACTAATTAGGTCCTTGTATGTGTCCACCAAACGAACTGATTTCCTCTCCCTGATGTTATTGGACCCCACATGTAATACCACTACCGGATCAGGCCCCGACCCAGCTACAATACCGTCCACTCTATCCCTCAGGTCCTCCACTTTAGCCCCCGGAAAGCACAGAACTGTTCTATTTTTACTGTCCGGACCACAGACAACCTTGTCGATCCCCCGAACTATGCTACTTCCCGCAACCACCAACTTACTTTTGGCCCTCGCCCTATTTATCTCCTCTAGTCTCCTATTGTTTACAGCGTCCTCTTCCTCTCCAACAGCCCCACTCGGAATCACTATCGGTATCGGTATCTTTGACCTAGGATTACTCCTATCCTTGTCCCTCCGTCTCTTTCCAGGCCCTGAACTACCTGGACTACTCCCCTGGTCTTCTCCCGGATCCCTCCTCCTTTTTCCTGGCCTAGACCCCAAGCTACTATCTGTTGCAACTACCTCCATCCCCTCCTCTGACTCTTCCGAATCGAGCACATCAAATCTGTTTCTGGTGCTGCACTCCCCACTGCCTTTGGGCTTTACACCCCTATCTACCTGCTTCTCTGGCCCCCCTTTCCTACCACTTTTGATAGTCCACGCCAAACGCTTTACAGCATTGCTCCGGCCTGGGCCCCCTCGTCTGTCCTACGTACTTTTCTAGCAGCCCCCTCCTCATCACCTACCTCATTCACATCAAAGGTTCTACCCCCATGTTTCCTTCTCGGAAAGCTACTTTCAAAGGCGTAACTCCAGACAGCCCCGCCCTACCAAGTTTTCCCTTCAGCTCAGCAATCTCCCCCTCAAACTTAACAATTGTCTCAAGTAGGCGGAGGATTTCCTGACAGTTTGCACATACCTCTCCATATCCCATCGAACGACAGTCCCCATACATCATAGAACACTGTTTACAAACTTCAAGCCCAATATCGCCATCGGTGGCCCAACCAACCCGGCTCTGACCGACACCCCCAGTGACCTCTGTCTGCACACCAAAAGAGGAGGAGAGAACCACAGTAGTTGAAAACAAAACAAAAATTTCGTTCGGTTGTTTTTTAATACTTCACAGAGCAGAGCCTGCTAGAAAAGCTTTCCTAGGACCAGCAGAAATGAATGGCCTAAAAGTTGCCTTTAGTTGTGTCAAAGCAAATCAAAAAATTGCTCTTGCTGCTGATCACTTACTGATACACTCATCTCTTTTGACAACTTGAGCCGCGTGAGCGTTTTAGGCTCACTTGGGCCTCTGGTTTCAAAATATGAATGAGTCGAAACAAAATCGCGGGAATATTTTGGCTGAAAACGTGGTCTCGTCATCTGCAAAGAAGCCACCGGTGGACCATACCTTCTATATATATTCCAATATACTTCCCAAGGAGACTTCCAGTCCCCTCCAACGAGAGTAGAATACCCTCTCGCGTGCTCGTTACAGACTCGCCGCTACATGGGTTGGATGATCCTTCCCTTCATGACCTATGATTGAACTGATGCCCCCACCCCACGCCCCGTCCAAATCCTGAATCTGTCAGAGCACATAGTGTGCAATCTCTTCTTAACCCTTTACCTAACATGAAAAGCAGACGACACTTGCCTAAAAAATTCTTGAATAACTAATTTTTTTCATTTTTTGTCTCAAAAACATAGGTTATGACCCCTCATTGGAACGAGCTCGTTCCAATGAGGGGTCATAACCTATGTTTTTGAGACAAAAAATGAAAAAAATAATGAAAATTAATTGGCGATTTTTGAGAATAGCGCTGGTCGGTTTTGGCCGTTACGTTGGGTAAAGGGTTAAATCGCGTCGCCATGTAAAAAGTATCAAAAGTTGACAATGAAGGGCATTGAAGGCAAATTTTTCCAACCTCTTGTAGCGTTCATTACATGTACGGCACTTTCTCATGCATATATATTTGAGCAAGTGATTTGCTATTTTAGAAAGTGCCGAAAATTTCGTTCTGGGAGGAAGCTTATCATACCGTTCGTTGTTTTAGTTGATTTTAAAATATATCCCCCGTTGGAACCCCGGAAGTGAAACACTGTTTGCTTATTGTGGAAAACAAACTCTGTTTTACAGGTAAAATAGGACCCACTCACCAATGCTTAGCGTGGAAGTCCTCTAAGATGGACAACATGCAAACGATTGACTAAACTTAAATTCGGCTCTATGTTGCGGTCGGGATTCGCAAATGTTCAGATATATGCGTCATTAAACACCAATAAACAAATAATTAAAATATGTTATATATTTGACATGTTATACACTACAGTACGACCGCTGTGGACGGGTCACTTTCCACGGGTGGACAATATGTCCACAACGCGATAATATTAGATTCCAAACACTAATTATAGGAATAATCATCAAACATTTAATTAATGAAGCACGGGGTACAACCCGGTGCTTCATAAATTAAAATTTTGCTGCTGGTGATTTTTTTACTTGGTAAACGCATGCGTGGATATCACCGCCCACGCGTTCATTACGACCAGTCCACAGCGGCTGTACTGCGTGAACTTGCAGACTCCTGGAAACGGATAAAAGGCCAGTGACAAAGTTGATCACCCGGGCAAAGCGAATCAGGTGTATAATGACGTATGTATCCAATCCACTGCAATGGTGCCATGTTAGGTGATAAAATTGCATCACATGTTTAGAACTTCAGTGCCTCGAAATTTCAACAATGAAAGAAGAGAAGAAGAAGAAAAAAACAAAGCAACAGAGTTCATTTACATTTGCAGGGTTTTCATATTAAAATATTAGTTATTCTTTGATTCAGTAGCATTACAGTTTTTATTTAAACAAGTAAACATCATATCTGTGTGTTTTGTCACTTGACATTCTTCCCACTGCTTTGTCACTTGAGTGACGTCATCAAAAACAAACTTTATAAGATGCGGCCAAAGCGGATCGGGCATAGCGGATCACTGTATGACACTGCTTTGCCCATAATTAATGTGGGTTGCTGTGTGTCATGATAATTTTCCGTACTTTGATAATACCCATTCCCCAAGATAACGCAAGATTGTTTCTTTGCCTCACATCGTTTAGGTAGGCATATATATACATAGTGGTGTACCAAATATCTGTCCATTTTGAGAGACTGGACGGTACCAGTGAAAATATAGGAGATTCTCTATGAGCTCCATACGCTGGGACCGAGCAAGCTCATGTGGAAGCAGATATGTATAGCCAGGATCTTCACCTGGGTTGGTGGGATCGAAAGGAGTGGGGAAACTTGTATCCACTGCTACTTAAATTCATTAGCTAGTGTCTGTGGAACTGTCGCGCAGTGTTTCAGGTACCTGTGGAGCTCAGGAACCGGACTTCCGTGGATAAGGTGTAAAAGACTTTCAGAGGCTAAACGCAGGAGCAGCCCAAAGGTCTTGCCTTTGTCTTGAGCCTGTTCTGAGGGAGGTTTCCTCTCGTACAAGTTTGATTTTGTACCTCTCATAATTAGCCTTTCTCCCCCACAACACTTGCTGCTACTTTATTGTGATAGAAATTCTCAGTGTACAAGGACGTATAAATGCAGAAGGTCGAGGGCCGGGATTGGAGACGGTTCCCGCCAAATATTTGGTCAGTAACCTTTTGGCTGTCAATACAAATTTCATAAACGTTTTGAAAATTGTTGGTCTTTTAATTAAAAAAGACGCTTTTAGTCCAATTTTCCAATAAATAACAAGATACGCGTGCCAGAACAGTAGAAATTTCACCATCTCCAAAATCTGTCGGGAAATTGGTTTGTCAGCTTAGCCCCCCCCCCCCCCCCCCCCCTCCCATGGCCGGCTTTTACCTTCAGATCAGTGGCAAAACGGTCTAATTATCTCCCCTGAAACTGTGGTTTTGGGGATTGAAAATTAGCATTACGGAGATGGGAAAATTTTACAATTCCTAAGGTTAAATAAAATGTTCAAAAAGTTACATTATGGAAGCGATGTGCTCTGAAAGTTCAATGTATTTTCTCAATAATGATTGTTGAATGTTTGCCAGTTTACCAGATGAGTTTTGTTCCCTGTCTCTCATAAAGTGTACTATTTTCTCCAGTGCAATCATTCTAAAAATGTTTAAAAACAGTGTTTCCATTGAGTTTTGACCATCTATGTACGCGTTTTGGTTTGACAGATGACTGGCATCAATTCGAAAAATAGCTTTTTGTGTCCACTGTCTGGTTGAAATATCTATCAGACCCAAGTCTTGACTTTTGTTCCTTTAATGTTCAAAATTCTGTATAATCTGATTATTTTTCTCACACCAAACACCTTCTACGTCAGTGGTAGTGTTTCTAGTAGCGTTATAAATTGACGCATTTGGAGAGAGGGGGGGGGGGGGGGGGGGGGGGATCGAGAACAAAGTTCGCACATCTGTGAAATAAAAAAAGAATGTTTTTGAAACATTTTGTTTTCATCTGATCCGCTTTGCCCAAACGAGTGATTCTCTTTGCCCAAACCCCCAGGTAAAAGCAGGTTAAAACACAGCATCATGCCAGAACAGATCGAATTGTTGTACACATGTAACCGATACACCATACAACTGTACAACAGTTTTGCCACAAAATTTCTAACCAAACGCTGTCAAATAGCATCGGTTGTCGCCAGTGCCGAGTCAAAAGTCGAAGAAAAATAACTTTTCAGTATTGTATGATGTTAACCCTTTACCCAACGTAACGGCCAAAACCGGCCAGCGCTATTCTCAAAAATCGCCAATTAATTTTCAAAATATTTTCATTTTTTGTCTCAAAAACATAGGTTATGACCCCTCGTTGGAACGAGCTCGACGAGCTCGTTCCAACGAGGGGTCATAACCTATGTTTTTGAGACAAAAAATTAAAAAAATTAGTTATTCAAGAATTGTTTTTGCAAGTGTCGTCTGCGTTTCATGTTAGGTAAAGGGTTAAGGTGTCAGACATAGAGCAATGGCCCTTTCGTGAATTAATAAACTTGTGTTCGTCTGGGTCCTGCCTATAATATTTTTTCGATCGCTGAACAATAACAGACCAGAGGTCTCCTCTGTGATGCCAAATTTGGCACTGTGGAGAACTAGTGGTGGTCAAAACAGCATTTTTATCCTTAGTAGTGGTCACAAATGAAAAGGTGTGGGATTCACCCGACCAGCACTGACTGTCTTCCGTGGGATTACCCCTACTTCATCCCCATTTGGTGATCTTCAGGTATTCTTTTTGTGATTGTGTTGCAGGTGCTTCGTCAGATTAATACCCGAGTCTAAAATGCTGATTCAAAACTGTCGAAGCAAAAGGTGTTTTTTTGCCGATGCACAGTCATTTTACCACGGCAATTGTTTTTCCAAGGCAAATTTGTTCAGTCGACAAGCCTGCTAACCGACCGCTTTGCCCGCACATTCCATTACAAAAAGAGTACTGGTTCTCCATCCACTCAATATACATTATAAATTCTCTTTTCGAAAAGTAAAAATGCTAGCAAAAAGAAATGTATGTAATTTCGTTGAATATGTTTTGAACTTTGATTTTTTTTCTTATATTATATAATATATCTGGTAATACGACGAGTGTCTGTTACACCGGTATCACACAGTATCGCGAGAATGGATAACCAAATGGCAAAAACCGGCGCACTTGCGGTATTAGGCTAAATTTTCATCGTAGCTCATTGAAATGCCACTTGGTAGTAAAAAGGGTTGAAAGGCCATAATATTATATTTTATGCTAATGATATCTTGCTGGGGTGTGGATTGTCGTAAGCCTTTTAAATTCAATTCATATTTCGAATCACTCGTTTGCATATTTTAACGGCCGAAGTGCGTTTCTTTTTAAACGACTTAATACGCCCACAGGTATAAACTATAAAGTTTCAAAGACGAATTGGATTTATGAGATACGTGACTTGTACACCTACGACAAACATAATATGTTTACCTTGTAGTCTTATCGAACCAGACTGAGCAGCGGAATACGTGTCAATCATGTTAATAGAATAGCAGATTTCAGTCATTTGATTCAAGTGACTGAGTGTTAAATTCTTATAAACGTATCACATATGCACCCTGCAAGTATTTTCAAAATTCATCCAGGCGTAGTGGAACAATAATTGTGTGTGTGTGTGTGTGGGGGGGGGGGGGGGGGGGGGGGGGTGCGGCGATATACCATCAACTTTTGAAAACCCCTTCACCCCTTCACTTTGATTTTATAGGAGTAAAAATATTGTTTACATCGCTGAAAATACAAGCGATTGAATTTACAAGAAAGCCTGAGGCCAGGATGGGGTGGCCCTTTGTGTTAACTAGTGTTTGGAGGAGTTGGGCATATGTGCGAAGCCTTCGAAACAATGTGCGTGTTAAGCCCTAAAGAAACCTTTACCTTACGTAACAATCGCAATCCACCATCGCTATTCATAAAAAATAGCCATTGTTACTATATTTAGCTTTTTCTGGCTTGTTCTGGTTAGTTTTAACCATATTCCGGGTATTCCTGTTCTTGTTTCGTAGCATAAGCCATGTTTATTTATCCAGCTCATCCAATCAGTTCACTGTACTGCAACTAATCAACCAATCAGATCACCCCATTCCTCCAAACCCCGCCCACTGTCACATCGTTATCTGACACAACGGGTCCTAAGAATACTTCCAAGCGTCAATCGAGCAGTAACTTGGACAAACATCTTCGGAAAGACACGAATCTCATCGATCAAATGAGCTATCGAGCAAAAGCTCGATTGAGTGACTCCACATACCACTCTTCGACTCATCTTGGAAAAATGGACTTCCATTTTGAGGGTTCGGCAAGTGGATTCCAGACTCTATTCGGTCTAACGCACCCTCCGAACACGCCCCGTCCTATTAGAAGGTTTTAGGGTCACATACCAACCACCTGCCACCAAGATGGTGGCCGACAGTATACAAAATGGATGACGGAAAAAAACGTATCACAATAACTTGCGCTGCGCATGCGCACTGACACCACGTATCACTATGGGAATGACGTCACATGATGCCCCCCCCCCCCTGGGTTACCATGACAACCCAACCTGGCGCCACGGGTTCACGTGAAATGACGTCACTTCCCGGGTCCCCCCCACCGGGATCCCCCCGACTAGACCTGAAAACCGCATTACATTCTACTACCATTATTCTTTTTTCCTATTGTTTTGAAATTTTACGTCCAAAACATGGCTTATGAGTGTCATTGGGACGAGTTCATCGCCTTCGTTCCAATGAGGGTCATAAGCTATGTGTTTCAAGCGCCGACTGATAAATAATCCAACTACATCACCAGGGCATCCCTTCTGTGAAGATGATGCAGTTGGAATATTAGTCAGTTTCTTTGCGGACACCAATACAGATCTTTCACATCCACCGTAGATCTTTCCAATGGCATCGGCGAATGCCGCATCGGACTTCTCCTTGAGAGTAAGTGGCTATTCGAAGTATTCTCCCCCCCCCCCCAAAAAAAAACAAAACAATCACAAACTTTGAGTGCTAAGAAATTCCGAAATCTGCTTCAATTCAGTTAAATTCTTTATTTCACAGTATACATGAACAACACACCATAAGAAATTAAAAATTTCAGGGGGCGCCACAGCCTAATTGGCTGTCTTCCTGACACCCTCTATGTAGGCCACTTAATTATGCTTGGCAGCATATCAGTCATTTAGATGTGCGAGTGTTACACTTTGCAAGGCTGAGGTCTAAGGTTGAGATGGCTACTATAAGCAGGAAGAAATGTAAAAAAATATATTCTACACACGAATCAAATCAAATTATCGAGTGCGATGAGATAGGAATAATAAGTTTAGGGCTCCGCACACCGATGCCGAAATGTCCAAACACCCAATCAGCAAATTCCTCTCATAATGCAACCCGCAACCCAGCCAGCCCAGTCCCATCAGACAGCGCAGTGAGCTCAGTCTGACAAGACCGGGCCGGACAAATTCTCATAGGAAGAGTTTGCCACAATAAATGAATAAATAAATAAATAAATAAATAAATAAATAAATTAATAATTAACTAATTAATTAATTAATTAATTAATTAATTAATTAATTAATTAATTAATTAATTAATTAACTTATGTTACATTGGCTACCGGAATTTCATTACAGACAGGACATACAGGGTTATGGCAGACCACAGAATCCGAATAGTGGTTTAGAAAGCTACATGTCCGACATTGCTTTTTAAAATTTGTGACGACTGTTTTCTTGGATACAGTTTGGTATTTCATTCCACCCGGAGAAAAGTGTGGAAAGCTTCTCTTGAAGTCCCCTTGATTGGGAGCAAACAATCCTTACTTCATACTATCTTGACATTTCAATATCTTTGCTGAATATTCTGGCACGTCAGTTTTAACTTTTATTTTTACTGTACGTGTTGCAAATTTAAATTGGGTGATGTTTTCGATTTAATTTAATGGTAGAGTCTGGTAGAGTGCAAAGTTTTTTTTTTTGGTTGTCAAGATTTTATTCAAATGTTATTGCCTTGGTAGAATTTATGGGAGAGTGCAGGCACTCTCCCATAAATTATAACAGGGCAAATCCACACAGACTAAATAAAATCACATCAAAAATTAATTGAAGCACATCCACAGAATATGAAACCTTAAACTGTGGTACCCGCACTTCAGGATAAAGCCCCCCAAAGATGGCTTCCAGCACTCAACAAGTTAAAGGGACTACCCTGGCAAAGTTACTTTTAGATACGAAGGCAAAACCACTTTTAATTTATATATTCATTTTAGCTTGTTGGTTACGTGTCAGAAAGTTCCGCGAAAGTGACATATGATGCGGGGGTAGAATATTGATATGTGCAAGGGTCATTTGAGAAATTTACTCCAAGATGGTATCGTTACGTGTATCTTCAGGAAAAACATGACTGCAAATGTTAAAAATATACGAACGTGACAATGGTTATTTGTTCCCAGTTCCTTACTCGACATTCATTATCAACCGATTTTATCGGTTGATAACGAATGTCGAAAAAGGAACTGCGAAGAAGTAACTGTTGCCACGTGCTTCCAAAATACTGGGAGCTTTCATTCTAATTGCTAATCCCTGAACCTAGACTCACGTTTGGGCCCGAGATGGCCAGGAGTATGAGTTTTCTTTGGAGAGCAGTAGGCGTGCAGCACACCTGCATGCATAAAGAATGACTCGCCCGAGGAAGTGATTACCAAACACATTGTTTTCTATAGAGATCCTTCTAGAGGTCACAGGGTACCATTACTGTCGACGTTAATCTTCAAAATTCGATCATGAAACTTCATAATCGTACAGGCCCTACATATTTTTAAACAATTTTCTCGCTTTGCTCTGACATGCCCGCCCCACCAACCAATGAGCAAACCCCTGTTTGTTCCAAAAGAACCACGGGATCAAAGGGAAATGGGATTCACGCAACTGTCTGTTCATAGTAATAAAAGCACTTTGGTCGGCAGTAGAAAATTTGCAGACGTCATGTCCCATTTTTAGGTTTAGCCCTTTTTCTGACAGGAGTCTGCATGTTTGATTCCATAAGTGACTCCAAGTACTTACCTTGTTAGTATGGTGTATTTATTTTTTGTTTATTTTTGCCTAATTCTGAATTAAAAATCAGTTGAAAATGATATTTATCAATTTTCCAGAATCTCAAGTTACCAATGACACATGTGGTAAAGTCTTAATACACAATAATAGTAAGCTAAACTATATACTGAATATTATATTGTAACTGGGTGATACAACAATATTTGAAATCTGAAAGCATGTTGGAACTGTTAACCAAGTTGAAACAGGGCAGTTGTCACAATCAATTACTAGCACTCCTTCTCTGTAAATACTAAAGCAATGACAACGAGTAAACAACAAAAATATTTTCAAATATCCTTTTAACATTTGAGTGAATAAGTGAAGCCCTTGAAGTGAACAGATTATTAGTTGATACAAGCACATTTTTACATCAAATTCATATTGTATCTGGTGCATTAAAAAGCATTTTCCCAAAAACATCGTGCGGCATATTTTCTACACTGAGAACCAGACATCCACTCCTCCATCAACGTGTATTATTTGTAACATTTGCACAGATTTCACCTCTTATTAACACTTATAAGGGCCCCTTGTGTTGCAGTTAACCTATTAGGGTTGATTTACAGCATTATCTCAGCAGTTTGGAACATAAATAATGATATATTGCAGAAAATTAAGAACAATTGCATAATTTGAAACGCACGTTTTTAGCGCACCCATGAGACCCACCCACCCACCCACCCACATATAACGTCTCGCAAATTTTTGTTGCCCCCCCCCCCCCCGGGGTCGGCTGCTGCTTTGTCGTGGTTCTCAGGTGAGGAGGCCTTGGTTACCCCTGTGCTCCCAACTGGCTCCATATTCACACTGCTCTTCTCTTCTCCCAACACTCGGAGACGAACTGCTTGATAACATACCGTACCCGATTTTTCCTAATCTCAGCTCTCCTTTGTGTCACCAACTAATCACATAGTCGTGTCCTTCATTCTCCAATCTCACGTCCCCATAAAACTCCCAGTGAATCTTATTCTGTTGGACTGGTATTTTGGACATTCTAGTAGAAAGTGTTTCAGGGTCTTCACTACGCCTGAATTACACATTTGGCACTCCTTCTTATTGTCTTTCCAATTTTGTCCTAAGCTCCAACGCCCTCGACCTTAGCTGGCCCTACCCCACAAATGTACCATCAAGGTACTCTTCAAACCGGACTCCCCTTTATCACGCAGGTCACCCAAGGACCACTTTGATTTGGCCCCATCTCGCCAATTAAGGTTACAATCCTCCATGGCCCTTTCTTTGACGATATTTTACCAACATCATTACACACTCAATCTCAGTTAATAATAATAAAACTTTGGACGGCCGTTGATTTGTCGCGGTTCTCGGGCGTGAAGGCCTTGGTTACCCCTGTGCCCCCAACTGCGTCCCTATTCCCACGCTTCGTCTCTCCTCCCAACACTCGGAGACGAACTGCTTGATGTCATCCCTTGCTCCATTCTTCTCAATCTCTCAAATTAGCATATTAACCATCTCCTTTGAGTCACTCACTAACCACATGTCCTTCATTCTCCCATCCCATTTATCCATTATACTCCCAGTGAATATTATTCGTTTGGACTGGTATTTTGGGCATTCTAGAAGAAAGTGTTCCAGGGTCTCCACCACGCCTAAATTACACATCTGGCACTCCTGTTCACTGTTTTTCCCAATGTTTCCCCTCAGCTCCAGGGACCGCGACCTCAGCTTGAATAACATCCCCAAAGTGCCATCAAGGTACTCTTCAAAGCCAGGCTTCTCTTTCTCACGCAGGCTACCCAAAGACCTCTTTGATTTGACCCCCTCTCGCCAATTAACGTTACCACCCCCGATGACCCTTTCTTTGATGATTGTTTTACCCTGGGTTGCCCCTACGTATAGGTCCGAAATCTCCAATGAGTAGTTCTCTATTAGCTCCCTCACTTGGAGCATCCACCCTGTCTTGATATTTGAGCTGAAAATACTCTGGAACATTACTTTACACCATCGGCTGTCAGGTAGATTTACCAAATAATTAAGATAACCGAGTTCCAATAAGTCTATCCTGTCCTTGATCCTCATCCACCCAAGTTCACACCGACTGCTTCTAGTGCTGCGGCATTACTTGACCCCGTTATCCATCGGCCTGCATCGTTTTTCAGGGTTTCCAAGCCCTTTACAGCCGCTTGGTTTAGGGGTACCACTTCCGTACCATATGTTATAGTTGGCAGACCCAACATTTCCCAAATGGTTTTCCCCACGAAAACCTTATTGAAACTGTTTCTCCCTATAAGTTTAATTTGGTTAAGGATTCGCCTCCCCTTTAGAATCAATTTATTTGTGTGGTTTCGGTAGATGCCTCTTCCTGTGATGTTTATATTTATCCTCAGATACTCGTAGTCATCTGTCTCTCCTGCACTAAGAAGTTTGCTGCTACCTTCCGGAATACAAAACTTCCCCACTCTCCACCTTCAAGTAGGGTACACTTTACGGCCCACGGGTATAACTTTGCTTTTGCTTTCATTTAGTTTAAACAATATTTTTATTTAAAGTTTGTCAGTTGCATACAATAAACAATACAAAGTCGAAACAAAAGCAGCACAAGACCAGATACAGCAGCATACAATATAACAAGTATAAGACAATAAACAAAAGATGGAACAGAGGGATTCGACAGAAAGCTTATAGCTTACGTAAGTCGTCTCCCTAGATTTTTATAAATTAACTCAAATGGATATGAGTCAGCAGATAAGCTCGTAGGTCGTTGCCTGAATGCAACAATCTCGTATGGTACACGAGGTTGGGTTTGGCCATAGCAGCCTCCCCTCCCGGCACTAGGGCCGAACGCCACACCCCAGCACCTGCAGCCAATTTTGATGAGTGAGTTGTGTTGGAATAGATTCATGTGGAGATGCTCCCATTGATGATATTTGACTTGAGGAATTAATAGTCATTCACATACTGCTTAACAGCATCACTCACACAGTCGATACAAGGGCTGAGGCGTGGCAGCCATACACCTCGTCGGAAAAGAGACATGATATTGGAGTAGCGGAATTAATAATCATTCACATACTGGGTAACAACATCACTCACACAGACGACACACGGGGTGAGGCGGGGCAGCCAGACACCCCGTGGGAAAAGAGACATAACTGAGGCCAACCCAGTTCGATAACCAAGTAGTGGATGAGAACGAGGACTGTCAGGCAACGGCATGTGATATTGTTTAAACTTCGAGTGGAGAGAAGGACGCGAAAGATTACAAGATCAATAACAACAACAAAAAATCAGAAAGGGGCAGCAGCTTGAATATGTGATGCATTAGCTAAACACACAAGAAGGTAGTTTGAGGACGGATAAGTTCGTTAACTTGGGATGAAGTGGGGGTGTATATAATTGAGTGTGTTAGTTCGATAGTTGAAGGAAAGTAGGATATATTCGCCTATTAAACTTAATTGGGGTCATAACATGAGTTACTGAAGTAGGGTAACTATTGGAAACGCTTGGTAGATAAAATGAAGTCATGTACCACTTCAAAAATAATAGTTATTTTCGTTGTCCAACAATTCAGAGCCAAAAATAAGCTTCTTTGTATCCACTTCAAATAGAAGTAAATTGACAGTATAGTTACGAGTATCTGAGTAAATCAAACAATGAAAGAAGAAATGATCCGTAGTCTCGCTTTCGCCACATTGATAGGCGGGGCTTGGCAGTAAGTAATTGTCAAATAGGTGAGAGTTAAGGCTACTACAATGCAGCCGAAGCCTACAATGGTATATTTGTGCTGAGCGAGACTTCGCATAACTGAAGAACTTAGGTGGTATTTGCTGGCCACCATTAAGGTAAGTCTTAAACTTAGTGAAAGATGAGTTCGCCCGGACTGGTAAGGGCAGGTTGTTCCACTGATAAGTGGTACTTAGGATAAACGAAGACTGATAGAGTTGTGTCTGACAGTATGGTACTCGGGGGTTATGACTCGATCGGAGGGTGAGCCATGGATTAGTCAAGGAAACTAGAGGGGAATTAGTTTATGATTAGGACGTCTTTTGAGCAGGGGGTCTCATTGATTTCCAGTATATAGTAGGGACTTGTTAGCACTGACGGTTGCCCCGTGATGATCCTAGCTGCTGCGATATGGATTTTTTCAAGTTCCGCGACTTTGGTTTCAGTACAATTGTCCCAAACAGCATCGGCGTACCCGAGAAGATGTCTAATGAAAGCAAAGTATATTTTATCCAAGACACTGCAATCAAGGTGAAATTTATGTCTTCTCAGCAGATCTAGACGAGCCCAGGCTTTGGAACATATATGGTCAATGTGATCGTTCCATGTACAGGTACTATGATGTAGTGCGACTCCTAGGTGTTTGTGATTGGTCACTTCCGAAATCTTGCTTTCATTTAGTTCGAGTCTCCATTTGTTCCCGTATTTCCCAACAATTCCCAGCATTTTCGCTAGCCCCTCTTCACTTTTTGACACTAGCACCATATCGTCGCCACAAAATAGACATGGGTTCTTCAGGTTCCCAACTGCTACACCCTCGTCGCTACGCAGGAGTTCATCTCTTAAACCTTTGATGTACAATGCAAAAAGAATTGGCGAAAGGATACACCCCTACTTTAGACCTATCTCCACAGGCACACGTTTTTTTGTTATGTTACCCAGGCTAAGTTCACTCTGTACATCTTTATATAATGCTTTCAGAATTCTAACACCCTCGCCCCCTCCCCCCCCCCCCCCCCAAGCCCAGAGCCTCAAGATTTCGGCACATACCCTCTCTCCATACTCTATCGTATGCCTTTGTCAGGGACTGTTCTTCTCTTCCTGAAGCCATTCTGAATCTCTCCCAAAAAACCCTTCTCCTCAATCAGCTTCTCTAATCTCCCATACAGGACTTAAAAGAAAACTTTTCCAGTGTTGCTACTGACAATGTTACACACAATGTTTATGTAGCTTATCTGAATGACGACTCACTTTGTGACGTACGTCGTCCGTTAGATGTGCATATCACTCTTCCTTTTCTGAACCACGGGGACAAACCCAACTATACTTGGCACAAGTTATCTAATTATCTTGGGGGCAATGGCATAGCCACGGGGGGGGGGGGGGTGTCAGAGGGGATCAGAGGGGGGGGGGGGGGGGCTGGGTACCTCCAAAACCTGTCAGGCATCCTCAAATTTTGGAACCCATGTCACATTTTTCCATAACATTCACCAAGTCAATGAGCTAACCATTAGGGCCCAGCGAAGCTTCGAGATTCGATTCGATTTCGAATCTTAAGTAGAGAATCAGTTCGATTCGAAATCGGCTGCCCGATTCGTTTCCTTTCGAATCTTTTTCGTTGGAATATAGCTTAATCTCACAAAACGCGTATGGTTCAGATAACAATTGTACATAAATAATGTTGAAATAAAAGACTGAGTGTAACTTTCGATACATTAACATAAATAACATCTGAACTCATGCCACCAGCCATGCTAAATCCAATATCACTAGTCCTCACCACTGTTAAATACAAATTTAAGGTTTTCAAGCCATGTCGATGATGAACTATAATCCTTACAGGGTAATATTCCAACTGCATCATCAAGGCATGCCTTCGTCGAAGGCATGCCTTGATGATGCAGATGGATTGTTTCATCAGATTCAATTCCAATCGAAAATGTGTGACACAGGGCCCTACATACCATTAGTGATCCCTTGTTACAACGCAATACTGCAAAACATTTTGGGTTAACACATGCGGCATGCATACATTCAGTTGAAGATAACCCCTGAAAAACATCTCTTTTGGGACTCGATTTGAAAGCAAGTACATAAACAATGCTCTTTTTTGTTTTTTTTAAATCTAGCGGATACTCATTATATATAGTTATTGATCTACCATTATTATGTGTAGCAAAAGTTGTGCAATAGTAGTAAAATGGGGTTTATGGCTCACCTGCTAAATTTTGCTATATTTTGCTAATATTTAATGAATGCCTAGTTATTCAAGAAGTCTTCTAGGCAACTACCGTATCCTATCCGCGTTGGGCACTGGGTTAAACTGGTGGACGAGAGGCGGGCGCATCCGGGCGACGATGTGTGAGCCGCTTGTGCAATTTATACAAATACTGTTTAAACTAAATACTAAAATCACTCATACCTGCCATTGTAATTGTTAACTCTTTGTAATCTTGTTCTTGGTGGAAACGGCCTTGTATAGGCTTATAGCTTCCTGCCGAATCCACATTAATGTATGTAACAATTTTTTCATATGATTTTGTACTCTTGAAATAAATAATGTTTAAACCCAGATATTGTGGGTTGGGGAGTAACAAACGTTATTTATTCCCAGTTCTTTATTCGACATTCGTTATCATCCAATTTAATCGATTGACAAAGAATGTCGAATAAGGAACTGGGAATTAGTAACAGTTATGTCGTCCGTTTGTAGGCAACATTATTCACAACTACATGAATGCACCACAGGGAGATGGTGTAGCCACTAGCGGCTATTTCTTTGCCGTTCCCGTTTTAAAAAAAGAAAAAAATGAACCAAAAAAAAAGAAAAAAGGCAAAGAAAAAAAAAATGGAAGAACAGAAATGAAAATGAGAAGCAGACTTGACAATCGAGGCGATCATGACAATAGCGTGTTCTCCAAAAAGAGAGCAATTCATAGCCATACCGCAGATGAACCAATGTTAGGCTGGTTCTTTCCGTCACGTGAGTAATCTATTCCATGTTTTCTGGCATTTGACGAAGATTGAGTCGAATAAACAGGTAGCGATGAGATAAACAGAGCTACGACCTACAGTCGGGGTCTACTGATTTGCAACGGTTACATGTAGAGACTACGAACCTAGAAATTAGTTTAAACAATATTTATTCAATAGAGAATGTTATATGTTACAATAACATCGTAAATCTGAGAAAAGCAAAAAACAGTAAACAACAAAACACAGTGAAACATACATCATAATTGCAATAGACATTGAGTACTGTAGGGATTTGACTGTAAGCTTATAGCTTATTCGGGTTATCTCCCAAGGTTCTGGAATAAATAACTCACATTAGGTGGTATAAGAAATTGAATAGATGACTTATCACAATGAGGTGGTCTGGATCCCGAATCGATCAAAAGTTGATCAATTACAAAATCGCCCATTTCCCAAGGTAATGCCCGGGCGGTGGGACGACCGATTCAATAACTAATCAACTTGGGATGGAATAATAACTAAAAAAGTATATAACTCGCACGCGGACCATCTTTTCCAGATGATTAGGAATTCTAAAATTTGATGACCTCTATAACCTTCACGTATCCCTCTTTGTGCGTGACTGGAAGAATAAAAGACTACCCAGGTCATTTGTTAATGCATGTCGGATACATAGAAACCCTTCGGGGATGGACACAAGACAAACAGGTAAATTAGAAACCCGGCAGAATTGTCCGTCCACTGGTATATCAAAGCAGATGCCAGTAACTGTAAGTGTGGCGTTCTGTTCGGGTAGGGAACAAAAACACATGGGAAGACAGGGGACCCAGACCACCATGGAGACGTATGAGATATTGTTTAAACTTTACCTGGAATTAATGAGTATGTGGAAAAAAATATAGGAGAAAGAAAAGAAAAGGCCAGATCAAAAGATAGGAAAAAAGAACGAAAGAATGAGAGAGAAAAAAAGAGGGGAAGCCAGCCTGAAAACACCAAGCGCCCAAGTGTGCTGCTTAAGCAAAGAATCACGGGGTTCCCCGATAATACACAACGCAACCACAACGCCACCACGACGCCGCCAAAACCTAGAAATTGCCCAGTTAGGGTCTTTTTGAATAATGATATAGGATAATTTTGAACGGATTGTTCAATATTATTCCGCGTCCTATGGAAAGTATGTACAGGAAGGTTAGCAGAGACCCGAGTCCTCGGTTAATGTGTGCAATCTACCCGACTGTCTGGTGTCCATAAAGGATGGATTTGGGTATATTTTAAAGGTATTCTTAAAACTTCCAGGCAGCATTTTGTTATGCCAATCATGCATTAACAGCTGAACGTGAAGTTTATAACACGTCTGAATTTTAAAATACGGTGATTTCTAAATATTGGGTCGGCGTGTCCATTGAAGTTTTTGTTGGATATGATTCGGCTGGCTTTCTTTTGCAGTTTTCTGAGCGCTCTGGTGGAGGGCGAGTGCCCTCAGATTTGAATACCGTACAGCATGTGACTGTGAAATATGGAGTAATATAATGTTCTTAAGTATTTTGCGGCAGAATCATTTTCATCCTATTTAAAGCATAAATAGCGCTAGAAGGTTTACAACAGACAACCAAACATGGCTCTGAAGTTCAGATTTTCATCCTCAAAGTATCCTAAGCAGTTGACAAATGTTTCTTCTTAGTTATTTGCGATAGGAGAGATGGTTGGATTGTTAAGCACAAATCTCCTACTTCCAATAGAGTAAGTATCACCCTGGGCAGGGAGGGGGTGGGGGGGGGGGGGGTGGAAATAGGTGGAAATTTTTATTTTGCAGATTTGTTGACCCACCCACCTTTTCCTGCATATTTTTTCCATGACATTTTGGGGACCCACCCCCTTCTCATACATTTTATATACAAAACATTGGCGCTCGAACACTAACTCGAAACGTGTAATGAACACTTATGCGAGCACTGTTAACGTTTTTCATTCCAGGACGGAACACAGCTCCGGAGGACCGCCGCCAGCACCATGCACCGTCGGGAAACGAACAATGTCTCATAAGTGGAAGACGCAGTATTCATTAGCATGCAATGTATTGTTCAATAATATACGAAACATTGTTCGCCTCCCGCAGCACACAGCGCGGCAACAATCCCCCCCCCCCCTCCAACGAAAAGCTCCAACAGTGTGAGAAGCTAATAGTGAACCAGGCCCTCACCCCGCAGATATTTCATTTGATGTGGGTTTTCACTAAAAATTCACGTACTCACGTAAGACAGACAAGCAAACCCTCCCCCACCGATCATCAGGTTAGCTTGATGGTCCATTAACAGAAGAGATAGTTGGATAACACGATAGGTGTTCACTTGAAAGAGATGTTGTATTGAGAGATCACCCAGTGGGCAATTAGGCCCAGATTCCACCCATTGTAAACTATAGGGTCGCAGTTATTATTGAAAGCGTTTACTAAGCAGAATAAAGTTCTGCACCATTTAAAATACAGACAAGTTTTCATCACTGGTAAAGAATTCGGAGCCAAATAGGAGTGTTGTCACATCTGGTGCGAATGGAAGTGATTTTATTGTTGACCTACGTGCCTCTTCAAATACAGGACAGAACAAAAGAAAAGTATTTTCGCTTGTCTCGAGTACACCACACTGACACAGGGTCGATGGCGACAGGTGGTTATTGAATAAATGGGTGCTAAGATTACTGCAACACAACCGCCATCCGCAGTGATAGATTTGTCCTATTCGTGATTTTGCATGGCCATAAAAAGACGGGGGTCGCAGATTGCCCCTGTTAAGATAACTTGCGAAATTACTCTGATTGATAATGGTATGTCGTTCCATAGGCTTGTAGTTCTCGGTATAAATGAAGACTGGTGCAGTTGGGTGTTGCAGAAGGGAACTCGGACATCATTACTTGCTCGAAGATTGAGACATCGACTGGTGGCAGAGACTGTTGGAGGTACTTTATTAGCAGTATATGGGGGCATCGTATGGTGAAACATTCGGAAGAATTTTGTTTCAGTTTGTGTTTGCGACGTCTTTCCTCAAGGGAGTCCCAGCGGGTTTCATTGTACAACGGGGAAGTCCTAGCACTCATGGTTGCGCCAGTCACAAAACAAAAACAAAAAACAAAACAAATCTCGGTTAGCTTGAATACATGATGCATTAAATACGTACGAAAATGGCCTAAGTAGGTATAGGTAATGTCATTCAGTTTGTTTAGTAAAAGATTATGAATACAGTCTATGGATACAGACCAGGTGGCGTTGGGCTGCAAGGAAAGTTGAATGGTGTGGAGGGGTATATTCGTTATGTTGAGCTAATGTGGTAATAACATTATAATTATATTAAGTTATATTAAATGGGTTACTAATGTATTAGAAATTAATCATTGGAATCGCTTATTTGATAACATAAAGGCATGTACCACTTCAAAGATGAGGCGGTTGTCTTCGTTATTCAAGAATTCTGAACCGAAAAGAAGTGTAGATGTGTCTGCTCCAAAAAGGAGTAGGTTAATTGCATAATTACGAGCGTCTGTGAAAACTGGACAATGCAAGAGACAATGCAAGAGAAAGTGATCAGGAGTCTCTTGCTCGCCACACTGACATAAGGTTTTTGGGGTTTGTTTTTTTTTGTTTAAACAATATTTATTCATGAAAGAATATGATATACTACATACCAGTAATTTATTATCACATAATAATTGCAAGAACTGTATGATACAATAGTATGCATTATAGCAAGGCACACATGATAAGAAAAAAACAACCAAAAAAAAAAAAAAACAGAATAAATGGACAGGATTCGACAGTAAGCCGTGAGCTTATAGGCCTATATGCCGTCTCCCAAGGGGGGTGATGCATCAATGAACTTTCCAAACGTGTTGCAAGCACGACGTAAAACATTGTTTAAACATAAAGTCATAGAAGGACAAGAGTGAGGGTCAAGAAAAATAGTGAGAAGATATAGTAGAGGAAGGTAGAATACGAGGAATAGAAAGGATTGAAACCTCGGGGTCTTGTACTGAAAAAACGTATCGGGATTAACAGCAACTGATGATAACTGCAGGGGATCAACGTTGGTGTAATATTGGAATACTAAGTAAGTGACGGATTTGTGTGATAAAACTACTGGCACAGTGAACTCACTGAAAGCGGTCACTCAGTATGATGAATTCCTGCACCACACTGAAGACAAGAAAATCTTCAGTGTTGTCCAATCGTTCTGATCCATGCAGTAGCGTTAAGGGGTTAAGAGTAAACGGCAGTGCGTTGATTGTAGAAGCACGTACGTCGGTATAGATTTGACAGTGCAGGAGAAAATGCTCAGTTGTCTCCAGCTAACCACATTGACAAAGCGGAGATGCCGAGAGGTGGTTATCATATATAGGTGGCTTTTGATACCACTGCAATTTAAACGTAACCTACAGTGATAAATTTGAGCTGCACGGGATTTGGCCCCAAAGTAAAATAACGGTGGGCGTTGGTTCGTACTGTTTAGAAACCTCTTGAAATTTATGAGGGAAGAGTTTTCTCTTACTGACGGGGGTAATCTATTCTACTCGTTCGTAACATCCGGGATGAAAGATGACTGATATAAATTTGTGTGGCAGAACGGAACACGGAGGATGATTCCCGATTGGAGGACGTGCAGTTGGTTGACAGAAGAGGTAATTGGGGGCACATTAATGGAAATATATGTGGGGTGTTAGTTTATGGTACATCTAGAAAACTGGATAAGCTTGTGCTTACGGCGTCTTTCCTGCAGTGGTTCCCATTGTGTTTCGGAATAGTGAAAACTTTTTCTGGCGCTCACAGTGGCACCAGAAACTATCCTTGCTGCAGCTACTTGAATCTTCTCTAGTTCAGCTGCTTGTATTGCTGAGCAATTATCCCAAACCATGTCCGCATATTCTTAGAAAGGCCTTATAAACGCGAAGTAGATTTTTTCAAGAACTTTACGATCAAGTGTAAATTTGTGAACCCAAAGCATGTCAACACGTGTCCAGGCTTTAGAGCACATGTGGTCAATGTGATCACTCTACATAAGGGGTCCATACTTTATCAAAGGCCTTACTGACATCACAGAAGACAACCCTAACTTCTTTGCTTTCATCAAAGGCGCAACAGAATTCATCATATATGTCAGTCAGTTAGAGGACAGTTGAGTCACCGGGTGTAAAACCTGACTGAAATTGGCTGAGAACGTTATTGTCAATTAGGAACTCCCACAAACGTTTGAATACACATTTTTCAAATATTTTTCCAACGCAGCTGATCAGAGATATTGGGCGATAATTAATAACAGAATTGTGTGTGTGTGTGTGGGGGGGGGGGGGGGGGGGGGGGTCAAGATTGGGGAGACGTTTGCTTTTTTTCCACAGTGACAGAAAGTACGAGTTATTCATTAGCATATTAAATAAGATCGACAGTGTCTTGCATTCAGAGGATTTACATTTTTTGAGGAGACGGGGGATTATTAGATCTGGACCAGACGCCTTGGACACTTTTATTGACTTCATTGCAGAATATACTTCGCTACAATGTAGAGTAATACAATCAATACTTTCAGAAACATGGGGTGTTGCATCTGACAGGGAAGCATTCAGGTCATCAACTGTTGGGATAGAACTGAAATATTCATTGAAGACTTCAGCTTTCTCAACACTTGAGGAATATATTTTGTTTGAGTGGATGAAAGTAGGAATTCCTACTACGTTACTACTGCCGATGAATGTTTTCAGGGTCTTCCACCACCTTGATGATGGTGTTTCGCTGCTTCTTAGTGTGGACTGGACTTTGGACAAGTATAACGCTTTGGCCTTCCTAATAGCCGATACAACTTCGTTCCGTTTCACTTTATATTTTGCCCAGGCATGTGGAATATCGGTCCGTTTAGCAATGGGATACAAACGTTTTCGCTGTCTAATCCGTAATCTTATTTCATTATGCATCCATTTCGGTTGGTCTTTGCGTGTGGTAATAAATTTCTTGGGTATGTGGATTAATGCAGTATCGAGTATTTTGTCGGTAAATTTAGAAACTATAGTATCGAGAGATGGATTATCAAAGAGAGAGTTCCAATCGACGTTAGAGAAAGCCTCATTCAACGCCTCATAATTACCCTGGGAGTAGAGCCATATTCTCCTCTTAAATGAGAGAGGTGGTGGTTTTAAAAATTCAACTTCGAGTGTAATTGGACAGTGGTGGCGGATCATGTCCGGGACAATCGGTTCGAAGACCTCACATGTTGTCATGTTGATTGTGTCACTAAGCGCAAAAAGATCTAATAATGAAGCCGACGACTCGGTAAAACAAGTTGGCTCATGCACGACTTGTCTTAAATTAAAATAATGTAAGATCTCTGCAAAGCCGCTCCTTGGGGGAACTACTTGGTTGTCATTAAAATCACCTGTGACAATTAAGTCGGCAATTGTCGTATCTCTAGATTTTTCGATGGATGCTGATATGGCTTCCCATGTATCAGAGAGACTGTTGGGTGGCCGACAGAATACCCCTAACAGTAAAGATCTTGTCCGTTTTGTAAATACTTCTGCCCATAGGCACACCGTATTCAACGTATGTAAGTCCGGTCTTGGTAGAAAGGAAATGCCGTCTTTAATGTAAATGGCGACCCCGCCACCCCTTGTCGAACGATTAAATCTCAGTGATTCTTGGAACCCGTGGAGAAGGACATCGGATGTGGGATCATTGCTATCCAGCCATGTCTCAGACAGGGCCACAATGTCAGACAAGCAAAGTCACATTGAAGGATACCTAGTTTGGGTTTTAGACTCTGGATGTTAAAATGGACAATTTCTAAAGTATTCTGGTTGTGATCCGAGTTAGAAGAATTTGGACCAGGGTTAGTTTTGATGTCACCGGACAGTAATAATCGGCCAAAATGGAACAATGCAATGACAAGGAAAGCTGAGATCGGTAGTTTCGATGTGAGCGCAAATTCGAAACGTCCACGTCCCTGTATGGATATACGTCCACGTGCCCGTATGGATATGAAACTTCATCCTGAGGATATACTACGTGAGAGGTAACGAACTCACTGAAGTGGCCAAAGAACAAGGCAACCACGGCAGTAAAGCTTCCCATGCAGCCCAACACCACTGAGACGCAGAAACAGGTAAATTAAGACACAAGTGGATCTCTTTTTCGGCAAACAATACTTCAAACAACTACATTAAACTTTGAAGTTGTAAGTGTCTATCCGAGCACGATATGATTCAAAAGAACACATAATAAACTACTGCATACCCTGTTGATATAGATAAAAAAAAATGTTCGGAAGCAAGATTGTATTCAAACTGGCAAATAGCGCAATTGATATGTGGAAAATACTGTTGTGTAGTGAGACGATAACAGTAAGTTATATACAGATAAGTAACAAAAGAAGGTTAAGAAAATTGAAATTTAAACACGTAAAACGTTGCTAACTTTGTTAACAAAGAGTTTGGGAGCTAAAGAGAACTTCTGAGTTACTGGGCTAGTCGGGTGAGTATTGGTTTAGAATATCATTTAATTTTCAAAGCGGAAAAGAGTTAAGTAAAATATATTCGCTTTGAGCAGATGACAGTGTCAAAATGCCTGGAAATTCTTTTTCTTCGATGGTGTAGGGGTAATATTGAGCATTTAGTACTGTTCACGTTCTGCTAGTTAAAAGGTACTCGAGGTGACATTATTTGGTTCATATGCTCTTACCCTGCTACAGCCTTTAGATTGCACCTTGCATCCATTTTGGTTGGTCCTTTCTAACAATGATCCATTTGTTGGGTATATGACGTGAAGCAGTGTTAAGTAGCTCCTTAGTGAACTCTGAGACAATTATATCCAGACTTGATGCATTGAAAATAATATCCCAGTTTACACTATCGAGCGCGGCATTCAGTGCGCGATAGTGTCCCTGTGAATACAACCAAATTTGTCTCCTGAAGGAGATGCGCGATGGTTTGATAAAGTCGATCTCCAAGACAGTAGGACAGTGATAGCGGATCATATCAGGTATGAATGGATCTAAGATCTAACACGTCTTCACGTTGACTGCCTTGCTTACAGCGAAAATGTCAATCAGTGAAGTAGAGGATTCCGTGAAACACGTAGGCCCATCCACAAGCTGTCTAAAGGCAAAATATCTAATAATATCTGAAAGATGCCCCCTATAACCTGCAATTTGATTGCCGTTAAAATCGCCGGTAATGAAAAGGTCAGTGACAGATGTATCCGTTGCTTTGTTAATCGAAGTGGATATAGTATCCCATGTATCAACAGGACTATTGGGTGGGCGATAAAATACTCCTAAAAGTAGCGATTGTCCCATTCTTCCCAATCTCCCCGATTAGCATATTAACCCTCTCCTTTGAGTATCCCACTAACCACATGTCCTTCATTCTCCCAACCCACTTCCCCATTAAAGTTATTCTTTTAGACTTGTATTTTGGGCATTCTAGAAGAAAGTGTTCCAGGGTCTCCACCACGCCCAAATTACACATCTGGCACTCATTTTCACTGTTTTCCCCAGTTTTAGCCCTCAGCTCCAGGGACCGCGACCTCAGCTTGGACAACAGCGAACCCCCCCCCCCCCCCCCCCCCCAAGGTGCCATCAAGGTACTCTTCAAAACCAGGCTTCTCTTTATCATGCAGGCCACCCAAAGACCTCTTTGATTTGAACCCCCTATCGCCAATTATGATTACCATCCTCCGTGACCCTTTCTCTGACGAGATTTTTACCCTGGTTTGCCCCAATGTCTAGGTCCGAGATTCCCAATGAGTAGTTCTCTATTAGCTCCCTCACTTGGACCATCCACCCTGTCTTGATATTTGAGTTGAAAATTCTCAGGAACACATCACTCCACTCATTAGCCCAATCATTACTGGTTGAACTAAATGACAATAACTGTTTGTCCTTTCTCTTAAACACTATCTACCCATTCTTCACACCTTCTCCCAAAACAATAGCAACCGGATAAGTGAGACCATCCCAAGCATTCAGCATTGTAATTAATACAGGTTAAAATAACACTTGAGTGGGTAAGCTTATAAACTTTTCATTCATCTTCATCAAGCTAAAAAGGGTAGGTCAGACTGGACCCATATCACTAACAGTAAAAATGGCTCGTGGTAATGATGTACGTGATAGAGCAAATCAGCAATATAGATTATATCCTAAAACTTGGCCCAATGAGGCCCAAGTTAAGTTTCCCACAAAGTATATTTTGATGCCGACTCTTACGGTGTCAGGATAAGTGGTATGAAACCCATGAATGGCTTGAATATTCAGTTGAAAGGACGAAGCCTTTTGCTTTTACTGCCGATTTTTTGGAAAAGTAAAAAATGGTGGTGGTGGTGGTGGGGCGAAGGGGTGCTTAATGTATGTTAGATTAGTTTTCAAAGTTCTCCTGCCCTACTTCAATTTGCTCAGTGAGTGAATCCCCGTGGGTAACATGATTCCACAAATTGGGCGAACGGTCATCTCTTTTGCCTATTGTTCTCAAAAGAAATTTAAGGTCACCGTTTTTCCGTTCGGTCGCTGGACTACAGCTTCGCGATTTCTGCTCATTTAACATTAATTTTGACAATTCTCTCAAAACTAGGATCTACCTATAAAAGGATCAAAAATAGCTTCCTTTGGCTTTGGCAAATGAAGTTGCATGTGATGTAACACATTTATATATTGGAAGAATCTATTCGATAGCTTTCCAACAGTACACTATACTGTCATGTGTAAGGAATGAGTGGTCGCCATGTTTTGTCGATTAGGCGTTTGTCCTATATCGTTGTCCATGTTTTTGTTGTTGGGGCCCGACCTAATTTTGTTGAAAAAGGAAAAATGTGCTTTTCAAGTTTTGGAGAAAATAAAAGAATTAAGTTGAACTTAAGTTTTATATATGAGCTTATTCCCGTCAAAGATCATCATTTAACCCCTCGTAAGCCAGTTCTGTATATTGTGGAGAATCCGGGCAAACTATGTGATAATATGAACATTTTCATTCTGATTGTTGTGACGATTGTCTGCTAGGATCGCTCCACTTTCAATGTTCGTCGTGGCGACTCTATGTCCTCGCCGCATACAAGTGACTCTGCACCTGAATTGAGTTTTCATGGCGATTTAGACCAAGAGCTGGTATATGACCGCGTCGAATACAGAAGTTTACCGGCTCTACGTAACAGTGACTATGATTTCCATTTACACCGATTCATTTCTTCGACCACAATTACCGAAACCAACTTCAGCCCAACAGTGTGGATGTGAGGAAAATCCTTCAATGCCGGAAATTTTCTGGTTTATCTACGGACAATGCCAAATGTTTTTTGCCCGAATTTGAATCATATGTTAAGCTGTATGATTTAGATAATGTGTATAATGGCCGAGGAGTTCCTGTGTTCCATCTCCTATTGCAAGGCCCTGCATTGATTTGGTTTAATTCACTCAGTGACGCTGAAAAGTCATCAGGGCGTACTATTCTGAATATTTTTCGCAAGAAATATATCGACTTAGACTGTTCGAATCCCACGTTACTTATGGAAACGGAAAGTTTCAATCGTATGATTTTATCACCAGGGGAACCGTTAGAGGATTTTCGTACAAGGCTTGTGTAGAAGGGCGGGTTCACTGGAAAAACAGACATTGCCAGAACAACTAGCTTTTTTGTCCGAGCTGGTAATCCGAAGGACAGTACCGCAGCATTGCACTCCGTTAAAATGGGCGAAGCATATGAATACCGCAAGCATCCAAGTCTGAACCTTTCGGCATTGTACCCTACGAATATTTCACATAAGCTAACAGACGGTGCATCTGCAACAGCTAATTGCTCCAGTATTCACAAAGAGATTGATGAACTTAAATGCCAAGTGTCCAACCTGACAGAACAATTTTCAAAGCTTACTTACACGTTTGGGACGAATCAATCTTCACCACAGGTCGAATTTCAACCACAACCCAGACAATATACAGAAGCATCTCGACACCGACTACCCTCATCATCAGCATCAAACAGTTGTTTTCGTTGTGGAGGACAAAATCATATGCGCAGGTCGTGCTCCTGGAATGGTGCTGGACAACCCACTCCTGATGTTCAGTGTCAGTTTTGTTCTCAGTATGGTCACCCAGCTCTTAAGTGTGCACAGTTTTCGCAAAACTGGAGGTACCCGAGAAACAAGAGGCCGAACTACTTCCCGGGGAAATAAGTCTTGCGGCCCCTGCATATGACCCATCCAATGAGCAAACATTTCATTGTTCTGCGGCTGTGGACACAGGCAGGCGCATGGAAATGCACCTGGGTGTGAACCACATCCGTTGAAGGATGACACGTCTTGTTCCTTTAAAACAGATATGCAAACAAACAATGATTTTATGTTTATGTCTGTAAACTTTGGCTCTTTGGAGGTTGCCGCCCTCATAGATACTGGCTGTTCCATCAACGTTATGTCCGAAAAATGTTTTTGTAGCATTCCAGAGTGTCATAAGAGTAATATAACTAATGTAGCCGAGGGGGAAACTGTTTTGGCTAATGGTGATACAATTGGTATTGTTGGAACGGCCATTGTCCGGGTCGGTGCACCTCAGGGTATCCATGATATATATGTTCACATTCTCTCACAAACTTCACACCCTTTCATACTGGGCATTCGATACCTTGTCGAACACAAAATAAAATTAGGCTTTGAACATTTTTATGCATATAAAGACCCTAATGACAAATCTACCAAGCGACACGATATTGCCGCAAACAGTGAATGTGTTATGTGGGCTAAAGTCCCCAACCAACTTTATGGTATGCAAGGTGTGTTTATGGGGAACTCTAAATTTACAAAGCGCAACTTGTGTTTCGCTCGTACTGTTGCAACTGTTATGGAAACATACCAATCAAAAATTTGAACCCCACCAATCATTCCATAAAGGTACCTAAGGGTAGTGTGCTCGTGTCAGTTTTCACCCATGGGGGATTTTATTGCACTACATTCTGGTGCTCGCCCCACTGTTCAGCAGTTACAGGTGGGCGATGCTGTTCGGGGTAAAACCCATGGGCAGCATCATCCAGCTGAAACGTCTAATACATTTTCCTCCTATTTTAATATATCTAATGAACTTGACTCATTCAGTCGAGATGAGTTATTACAATGTCAATCCAAAAACAAAGATCTGTTTGTCACTCCAGAAAATTCTTCATAGGGTTATACTGAAACTGTCCGGCATAAAATACATTTAAAGCCAGATGCTGTATCAAAACATCAAAAACCTTATCCTTTAACGCCTGATAAACGAGAAGTCCAACTTGATGAACTTTTAGAACAGGGTATTATAGTACCAGTGAGCGATTTGGATGATCTTCTCATTACAAGTCCTATAGTCTTAGTATCCAAACAAGGTAAAAAAGATAAGAACAAAGGTCAAGTCCCTAATAGGGAAAGGAATCTGTCACAGTACCGCTTTTGTTGTGATTTCCGGCATCTCAATTCACAGACTCAGGAATTCCGTTACACAAACCCAGATTTGCAGGAGCTCACGGAGTCATTTTCGTCCCGGAGTCCAAATGTTTTCACCTCAATTGATCCCTCTTCAGGGTTTTTTTCCAAATGGGCATTGATCCATCCTCAACCAGATATACAGCTTTCTGTACCTGTTTCGGGGCATTTAAATTTCTTAGATTACCCCAGGGTTTATCGTCAGCCCCAAATACGTTCCAGCTTTTAATGGACAAGTTTTTGCATGGGTTGAAATTTCGGAATTGTCTTTGCTATTTGGATGATATTTTGATTTATTCGTCTACATTTTCGGAACATTTGAGTGACCTTCGGGAGATTTTTGATCGACTACGAAGAGCTGGATTGAAGTTGGGCCCGAAGAAATGTGTGGTTGCAAACTCGTCATGTATCTATCTATCTGGGAAACCTCATATCTAAGGAAGGTATTCGTCCACCCCCTGATCGTGTTGAGGCCATCCAGATTTTTCCTGCGCCCCAAAATTTCAAGGAATTGCGTCGTATCATTGGGATGTTTAACTGGTTTAGAAAATTTATTCCCAATTTTAGTGCTGTTATTTTACCAATGACCAAGTTGTTGAGACAGGGTCATAAATTTGTTTTGGTCCCGGGAACAGGATGACGCTTTTATTGAACTTAAAAGACTATTATTGACATCAACTGTTTTGGCATTCCCGCAGTATGATAAGTCCTTTCGTTTCGCTGTTGATACTTCTCGGGGGATAGGATATGTTTTATATCAAGTTTATCCATTTTATGGGGTAAATTCGTCAGCAGAGGAGTCTGTACATGTTGTAAGATTTGGATCAAAATCTCTCAGTAAATGGCAAAGGTCATATGGTCCGACAAAGTTGGAACTCTTGAGACTGGTTACCAGTATTTTGGATTGCGCGGATTATTTACGTGCTGGTCGGTTTATCGTTGAGTATGATCATCAAGCCCTTAAACCAATGTTTAAAAAAAAATTAAGGGGTGCAATTTATGAGCGGTGGCTTACGATATAACAACAATTTCAATCTGATATTGAGTATAAACCTGCATCACAAATGGCAGTTCCCGACGCATTGAGTAGAGCTTCTCCACCATCTAATTTAGAGGCTTGTGATAGTCCGTGTGCGGAAGACCCATTCTTCCCTTATGTATCAGAACATTTCGGTGATATTCGATTTCCCTCTGGACAGAAACTTGAACTGTTATTACGTCCCTCTGTAAGTGACGATAGTGAATGTATTCCTCAGATACAAATGATGAAGCATGCATCTCATTCTGATGCAGATTTGGCATGTGATGGTGATACTGAGGATTTGTGTAATATGGATTTACATACCATACAGGTGGCTTCAGTGCCTCGATCAACAGTCAGACGGGACCGTGCATTATTACATATTTGCGACATTGGGGAAGGGGATAACACTTCACGGTGTCTGATAGTCCTCCATCAGGTTCCGTTCTTGTATTAAATTTTACAAGTGACAGTAATACTAAACATAGCTTTGACAGTGAATGCAAACCTAAAACCCCATGTTCAAATTCACTGATTGTATCTGACAATTGTGCTGGTGATAATACGAAACCTTGTGACACATCGTGTTCGTCAAACACTTCTCATCCAGTTACCTCGGATGTTGATTTAAACACCCACACTGACAAGTACGATAGTGCTAATAGTGAACCTTGTGGCAGCCCTCTGTCACCGATGTGGGGTACTAGAGTAATTTATTTATTTATTTATTGGTGTTTAAGGTCATATACTTATGTACAATGGCTAATCATGCCCGTGACAGTTTTACGGGTGGAAGAAGCCGGAGTACCCGGAGAGAACCTCCGAGCAACGCCGAGCAGCTGCCAGCCCCCCAACATCGTAACTCCGCACTGCAGCACAGGCGGGGTTAGATTGGTTGAAGACATGCGTATCATCGACGTTCAGTATGCCTTAGTACACGGCGTCATCGTGCCCCCATGTGGACAATCGGGGTTAAGTGCCTTGCCCAAGGACACAACGCGGGAGTCCGAATTGATCGCTCAGACGGTCACCCATCCAATGATTAACCGGGCTCGACTCGACGTTGCTTAACGGCACCAGAGCTGACTCCGATTGTGTTTCTACTAGTATGCAGGACCGAATTCCGCATATGGACCTTTTTCAAAACTCAGCATTTACTCATGACACTGTTGTGAATCTACAGAGAAATGATCCGACGTTTGCACACTTTTTCCAAATATTTAGCTGATAGCACGTTACCCACATCACAGAAGGATGCCAGACGGATACTAATTGAATCATCAGACTATATTATAGTGAATGATCTTCTTTTTCACTCTAGAGTGGCAAAGTCCAAGAGAAACCATCATTTCAACAACTACCAGTTGGCATTGCCACAGGCGTTGGTCAAAGACGTTTTGCATATTTATCATGATTCACCTATGGGAGCCCATGGAGGTATACAGCATACTTTAGACATAATAAAAAAAACAGTATTATTTTCCGAAAATGGCTTCTATTGTTACTGATTACGTTTGTTCTTGTCACGACTGCCAAACACGAAAATGACGAAAGTACACACAAAGCTGAGATAACGAGTTATAGAACACCACTTGGTCCCTTTGAAACATGGGAAATTGACATATATGGACCACTGGAAACATCGGCACGTGGTAATGCTTATATCTTCACGACTGTTGACCTATTTAGCAAAATTCTATTTGTGAACGCAATTCCAAGTGATGATGCTATGACTGTATCTCATTTTTTGTATACTTTATTTACACAGTATGGAGTTTGTGATTCCCTCCTTAGTGATCAAGGATCCGAATTTGCTTCCAGATGTACGGCAGAACTGTGCCGTTTATTTGATGTTCCACAACAATTTACGCCAGCATTTATTCATCACTGTTTAGGCGCATGTGAGCGCCTCCATAGAACATTGGCTGAACGTATAACTCCTTATATTTCTAAGGGAAAACATTGGGAAGATGTTATGCCTTCCATAGTATTTGCTATGAACAACTCAGTTAATGCCATTCTCCAATACACACCTTTCGAAGTAGTGTTGGGTTATCGACCAAAATTTCCACTCTCAACACATATTGCTGATACTAATTTCAGTAATTTACCGGTAGATTGCCACACATATATTGCACAACACAGTAAGCATTTGGATCTGATACGTCGGGATACCAGGGTCAATGCTTTGGAGGCACAGGAAAAAATAACAGACCGAGCAAACAAATCATCCAAACCACTAGTGTTGGCTTCCGGGGATTATGTATATTTACTAGCTGAAAGTAAGGGAAGAGGACAGAAATTTACGCCTAAATACAAAGGGCCTTTTGTTGTTTCTGATATGCATAGTTCACATGTGAATCCCAAAACAAATAAATGAAGTAACGCCCGAATTGAATTTGCGTAGTCCTCGGGATGCTGACACTGATTTGGATGAGTTGACAGCTATAATGGTGGCACAAACATTGATCATCACCGTTTTAGTGTTTCTACTGAGATAGATAGTGTTAACGCACACTATTTGAGTCTTTCCGCAGCAGTAGACTCAACATCTGACATTCGACCATCACACAATACTTTAGTTGATAGTGACGATTCCCACAAAGTTGACCGTCGAGTACCACGAAATTTGTTGATGAAACGTGTTTGCCGAAACCCTAAACGATTTCGAGATTCTGACCACGTTGACCCAAATTTGCTTTTGACGCTTCCTTATCATCAGACGTGGAGGGCTTACATCGAGTTAAAAGGGTGTTAGCTAAACGCATTAATAATGAACAGGGTCAATTTTTAGTTCATGTAGCTGGAGAGCCTGCCCAAAATGCTATTTGGATACCCAATAGCTCATTAACTGGCAAAATCAGAAACCGTGTCCTGATTAAGCCCCCACCACTAATACAATAGTTTATTGTACCAGCTATAGGAGTTTGAGTCCTTATACATTTGCGTGTTGTCCTATTTTGCCATCATTGTTTCCGTCTCATGAGAAGTACTCATTTGCATATCATATTATCCAGTATCGGTATTTTTTTAGCCTTTTCAATAGAGTTTTAAGTTTGTTTGGCGTCGATATATTGGCTCTTAGAAGTATAGTGAGAGGTATTTACGCACCGGTCAAGTATATAATCCTCATAAAAAGAAAAAAAAAGCTTGCCAGAAATTACCTTTTGGTGTTAGTTACATGAATAGGACTGTAGGGGTTAACTGCGTGCCAGCTTGTGAGATAAGGGCCCAAATTTTGTAAGTGTGTGTGAATGCTGTTTTAACACATTTTCATAGTCTATTGAAATTGTACTAGCCGTGTAGAAGAGTCATGCTGGTGTCTTATACATGCATATATATGAGAGTAAATATTATAGACATTTTATGCTCAACCACCCCTATATCGATAAAGCTACACTTTTTTGTAATGTTATGGTTTCTTCTCGACAAAACTCTGCCGCCCACTGGGGAAAGAAAAAGAAAAAAACTTTTTTTTTCTTTTTCATTTTAAGCGGGGGAATGTTATGTGTAAGGAATGAGTGGTCGCCAGGTTTCGTCGATTAGACGTTTGTCCTATTTCGTTGTCCATGTTTTTGTTGTTGGAGCGCGACCTAATTTTGTTGAAAAAGGAAAAATGTGCTTTTTGAGTTTTGGAGAAAATAAAACGATTAAGTTGAACTCAAGTTTTATATATGAGTTTATTCCCGCCAAAGATCATCATTTAACCTCTCGTAAGCCAGTTCTTTATAATTCATCGAAAGAATTTCATGAAATAATATGGAGTCTTATACTAAGTTATAGGGAGTGCGGTGGCGCAGTGGGTAGATATGCAGGCTGCAAGCCGAGGGGTCCTCGGTTCGAATTCCACCTGCGGCAACCGAGTTGTGTCCTTAGGCAAGACACTTAATCCCAATTGCCCACGTGGGGGCACGGTGGCATCGTGTACTAAGGCGCACTGCACGTCGAGAATGCACTTGTCTTCAAATAATGCTAACCCTGCTTGTGTGGAGTTAGTACGTTGGGGAGGCTTGATGGAAATTTACGTTCTTTCTAGCCTAAAAATATCTTTTGTCATCTGGGGCTTAATTTTTAAAGGGCTCTCGGGGGATGGGGGGGGGGGGGACCAACCTGCGGATTTTTTTTAAAATACCTCTTCCACGTCCACGCACGAAGAAGAACATCACCCCCATATGTTTCCCCAACTCAAGATTTACATCTTCAGGATTTACGCCCGCGGCCTAAAAATACTTGTCCTCCCCACTTCCAAAAAACGACCCCAGTGGCCTCCTATAATATATAATATAGGCCCTACCTGGCTATGAGTCGGGTGTTACTGTGTAGAATTCAACATTTTGCAGGAGTTCATTCCTAATCAAGATAGCGTAATAATGGGTTATGCCCTCTACGTTTGGGGCAAAATAGAAGCAAGGAAAGTTTAAAATTGAATGCACATGAACAGTTTTGGAGGGCGGGTTGCGTGGGAGGGAGGCTGTTTTTTTTTGTGTGTAGGCTAAGGTCGAGCAATTGATTTTTTTTTAAATTACAAAATAGGCGCACAACAGTTAGCAGATTGCAAAACTGATGGAATGTGATGTATGATATTAACCACTCAAACCTTCTATTATCGTTTTCTTGAATAGTAGAGCTATTGTCCTTTCCATAACCCCCCAATGGTAAATAAACTCTGGAATAATACAAAATCAAGAAAATATCTTTTAGTTTTCAGCTCCCGATTACGTGTAATATATTTAACTTCGCCGTCGTTACGTTTCTGTGATTTTAGCAAAATAATGAAAATTAGTTGGCGATTTTTGTGAATAGCGCTGGCCGGTTTTTTCCGTTAACCCTTTACCCAACGTAACGGTCAAAACCGGCCAGCGCTATTCTCAAAAACAGCCAATTAATTTTCATTATTTTTTCATTTTTTGTCTCAAAAACATAGGTTATGACCCCTCGTTGGAACGAGCTCGTCGAGCTCGTTCCAACGAGGGGTCATAACCTATGTTTTTGAGACAAAAAATGAAAAAAATCAGTTATTCAAGAATTTATTTTGCAAGTGTAGTCTGCTTTCCATGTTACGTAAAGGGTTAAGTTGGGCAAAGGGTTAATAAGACTAATGCTGAAGACAATTGCAACTTTTTGAGGTCATCTTAAAAATTATTCTAGCCCATACTGTAATCTGATGTTCTGAAAAAATTATTGGATCCAACAGATAGGCTACCCAAAGTAATTGGCAATCAACAGAACATGAGACCACAGTGAAAAAAAAATATTTAGGCTATCACCTTGAGTTTCCAGTTACACTCTCCTGTAATATGGAAGTGTAGGTCCATTGTTATCAGTAGTCCTATCGCCTCAGATCTATACTTGGTTGAAATCACTTTGTGATTATGAGAAATATAAAGCAAGACAAGTATTTCTGGAAACCAACACGTTTTGAAGAATCGCATGTGTCTTTACTTTTTAACATCCCCACCCTCCCGCACCCCTTCCGAAAAAGATAAAATGTGAAAAAATCGATCTACAGTGAAAACTGAAGTCGAAAAAAAGTTCAAATATATTCTACTCAAAGTTTGCTAAGCCCAAGTATATCCAACTTCCTGTTTTACGTTTTAGTTGAAATATTGTAATGAAAAGTGTATATATTTTTTCTTTAATTATATCTTTAATGATTTAAGTACAGAAATTAAGATATTGTTTGTGTTTGACATTATTTTTTAGCTTTTGAATACGACAACCATGGAAAATGGATATCATAGGTAAAAGAGGACATTTTTCAATATGCCAAAAAGTTGACGGAGCGAACTGGTATGGGTTCAATATCGAGTATGAGACTCATTACTGTTAATTACAGCTTGACAACGCCTTCTCATGCTCGCAATCAGGTTCCCGGCGGTCCTTTGTGGGATGTTGTTCCATTCTTGGACCAGCATGGCACCAAGTTCCTGGATACTTCTTGGCTGGACTGGACGGGCTGAAATTGCAAGCTGCAACTCATTCCAGACATGTTCGATTGGATTGAGGTCAGGGGATCTTGCTGACCAGTCCTGTCCACACGCTCAATCCTCTCCCTCTGTCGGTACTCCCCGACAGCATGGGCAACATGAGGACGGGCATTATCGTCCATCAGAATGAATCTATCACCCACTGAACCTGCATACAATCTGATGTGGACATCCAGGATCTCATCAATATACCATTGTGCAGTCAATGTACCACGTTCAAGGACACAGAGCTCTGTGCGCCCATCCCAGCCTATGCCGCCCAGACCATGATTGACCCTCCACCATAGCGGTCATGCTCAGCAATGTTGGCTGCATAAAATCGCTCTCCTGGTCTTCCCCATACCCTAGAACGCCTATCTGTGTGGTCTAGGCAGTACCTTGACTAATCTGTAAAAAGGACCGGTCGCCAATCTTCTCTGGGTCCATCTAACGTGGTCCGTGGCCCATTCATATCGTGCCTGGCGGTGGTTCTGGGACAGCGGAATGCGAATACATGGTCTTCTCGATCGGAGACCACCTTCGTGCAACCTTGCCCGGATAGTTTGCGTCGAAACATTTACCCCGGATGCATTCTGAAGGTCACTGCGAAGCTGGGTTGCTGTGGCAAAACGATTCCTACGGACCGGAATGATCAAAAACCGGTCTTCAGCTGCAGATGTTGTCCTTTCTCTACCACCACCATGCCGTCTTACTGGTGTGCCATACTACTGAAATCTTGCCCAGGCCCTGGTGATCACCGTATGGTGCACACCAAAGGCTTCACCAACCTGACGATGGGTAGCCCCTTGCTCCACCATCCCTACAGCCCGCCACATTTCTGCTTCAGACAAATGTCTTCTTACATTTGCATTTGCCATATTCAATCATTAAATCACAAGGGTTTGTGTTGAAATGAAAACTGAATACCCTACACATATTATGTACATGCAGACAGTACACAAAAACACATGGAGATCAAGGGGTACATGCTTTCCAGGACTGTCACGAAAAGTCTGCCTGTCAAGAGAGCTAATGTAAACACTGGTGGACCATCTCAATACATTCCTCAATCATATCCACCAAAGTTATCGCAAATATGTCACAAGCAAATTTCACAATGATGTGTCAAATATTTGGTGCTTAGCAAACTTTGAGTAGTATATCACGCTGGTCATCCGATTACCACCTTTGCGGTGCAGTACCTCGCTTGCGGTGTAAAAAAGACGGAGATTGTTGCTCATACAAGTTGGAAAATTGGTAAGTACACGCATTTCAACAAGCCTACTTGTGTTGCAAACTCTTTCAGGGTAGGTATTAATCACCAATACTTTCATCCAAGAAATATTTTCATGAGAGAAATAAAAAACAAATTTTTTGAAGTATGTTAAAGTGGAAATATGGAGATAAAAATTCCAGTTGTTGGGTTTGAACTGCGAATTATATTTCAAATATGCTATTGTGAGTCCTTGGAGCAGCATCCGTATAGAGAATTGTCTTATTTTAGCCAAATGTGTAAGTTACGTTTGTGAGCCTTTTGTGAAAACATGTTTAAACTGAATTTATCGAAGGGTGTAATTGATTTTTATGAATACCTTATTTGCGGTGTAAAGTACCACCTTTTGCGGTTTCGGTGTCTGCTGATGTACCACAATTGCGGTGCGAAACATTTAATGGGGTCACTCTTTTACTAAAATGTTGCCTTATCTGGACACCTTTATTCTCTCTGATCTGTATACAATTAATTCTAAAGCATTTGTTTGATAAGTCCAAGCATATATGTTTAGCCCAATAGTTGGACATTGACTCACTTGTATTGTCTTTGAAGCTCCTAAAACAAGTATCATGTACTGGGCCATTCACATTTGTTGATTATCCAGACCGCAAGTTGTTTTTTTTTCGCGTGCATCTCTAGTGGCAAGCAGGTCTAGTAAGCGCTCAAATCAGTCCGTCCGTCAGTCAGTCCGTCAGTCAGTCCAAAATACTTTGGGTTGAAATTTCTAGTCAAAGTTTTCTTGGCTGGTAACAAGGGAATGATTTTATATTTGACCTGGAGCTTGATAATGTTTCATTGTACCGTGTAAGCAGTTTTCAGATCTTCCGTGTAGCCTCTTCCTGCTTGCCAATTGTTTGAAATTGTACTGTACCCACTGAATATAAAAATTTCAGTTGAAGTTTTCTTGGCGTGTATGAAAGGGATTGATTTTATATTTGGTCTGGCGCTTGATATTTTGAGTTGTACCGTGGAAGCAAGTTCCTGATCTGCCGCACAGGCGGTTCCTGTTTGCCGAAAATTTGAAATTGTACTATACCCACTGAAAAATTGTATGCATGGACGCAGTTTCAGACTGGTACTAGTCTTGTTTTTTTTTAGAAAAAGCCCTTTGATAATTGATCACTTATAAAACAGAGACATTTTTCAAATTATGGTACGTTTTATCACATAATCATCGTAACTTACAAATCGCCGAGAAGCTCTATCAGAGAGCTTTTCTATGAATTGTAAATAGCAACGATTAAGAAAGAAAAATGTCATTTGCAACAGAGATATTTACAGGATGCATGGGCGGATCGTGGAATTAAAATACGGAGGGGGGGGGGGGGGGGGCTGATGTGATCGGACAGAGTTCTGGCATCAGTCGCCGAAGGCGACTGTCACACGTGCCGAGGGTGCGTGCGTCTGTGCGGGGGGTCTCCTCTCAGAAATTTTTTGATTTTCTAAATGCATTCTGGCCTCCAATTGAATATGATGAAAGGAAATTCAAAACACATTTTCGTTGTAAAAGTTAAAATTATCAAACCATGCATCACATACACTGTCACATACTGCTTCTGGTCATAGAGCTAGTCTGTCGTGGACAAAATATGACAGTCACCTCTTTGCGAAAGTGACTTTCGCGAATAGGTGACTGTCATATTTTGTCCACGACAGATTAGTGATCTTTGACATCATGGGAACATCAATCGTCGGAAACGCAGAAACAAAAAACCTCATTTACCTTATATTTTCTGGCTGTATAGTGGCAACAAATTTGAGAAACTGTTGGCATTCTTGGTCTATTGGGCCAATATTGCCACTGACTCTTTTGGTGATGATTTTCAGATCGGTTAAATCATTTTAAATCCTTTGACAAATTATGTCACGACTGCTGAGAAGCAGCCATGACATAATTTGAAAAGGAACCCAAGAGATAATAATTTATATCGGATTTTTGGTATACGTCAAGTAAATGTGTGTGTGACTGAGAGAGAAAGAGAAATAAAGAAAGAGACTGCCACAATGAGAAACTCGACCAGTCGACTCAACTGGCCATTCGCAGATTCGGGCGAATGGCCAGTTGAGTTGACCCGGCGAATGCCAGAAGCCCTCAATAAAATTAGAACTGGGAAACATACGCGACTGGAAATATTGGCTCCCCATTAACATTAACTTCAAGTTTGGGGTATGCGATGTAAAAATAATGATACCAGGAAAATATCATTTCTTTGGCCTTGTGGCGACAAAATATTCTTTTATACTTCGCTTCATTGCATCCCGCTTTCGACTATCGATTTTGCTGACAGTGAATACTTTCAGACGTGACTGTCGTCAGTTCTATAAATAACCGATATTCTACGAATTCTAAAAGAGGATCATGTCTCTTATTTTGGCAACGTGATGTCATTAGTTAAGGAGGGGCGTTATAGGACAAGATTGTGTGGAATAAGAGCATGACTTTTTTTTAGTGGACTCGGAGAGGGGGACTAGTCCCCCTAGTCCCCCCTCTGGATCCGTCCTTGGGATGGCATCTCAAAATTGTGAATTCTGGATGGTTCAAGTTTTAATTGAACATACATATTCAAAGTAAATTTCAGAGAAAATGTTTTGGATAAAGGGCAATGGGAATTTATTTATTTATTCAATCAATCAAATTACAAATAATGCGATATAAGGTCACCTGTAATAAAACACTATTGTCGGGTGGAAAATCCACCTTCCCACGATTTGGTATTAATTCACCCTACATGTACAGAATGGCCGCTGGCGATTATCATCAATAATTCAACTTGATGTCATCAAAGAAAATTTTCATGAGCATTTACCATAATTAATTCAGTGTGTAACCAAATATTTACTCACTACTTTCGTTCAAAAAAGCCAATTTTCCCAAACAAACAAAGTGAAAACATATTAACATTTTCATCCTTAACAATTACAAAAATTATCACTTTGCATCAAAAACAGCATTTTGACCCTTGGTATACCAAAATCGGCAATGGTGTTGTAATGAGGGAACAGAGAGAATAACCTGGGTGACCGGTTACTGTCGAAGCCTTTCCTAGAAGTTAGAATCTTAGTCGAAGTTCGTCTAAAATTCTGGGAAAGGCTTCTGAAAGTGAAAGTTTGTAACTTAGTGCGTAAGCAAAACATTTCGGTTTTGTGAATGCACATACAGAGTGTTAGCTATGGAAACCTTGCCCGGCATCATAGGAGCCCCGCCGATTTTTTCTCATTTCGGCTAATTATCTCAAGCCAGGATTCTCTTAGGCAGGATTTAACTTGCAGTGAAGGCCTCGCTGTCCTCACATGTAAGACCCTAAGGGAATCCTGCACTAAAGCAATTATGGAAAATCGGCGGGCCCCCATAACGCCAGACTCCAGTGTTACTACACCGCCCATCTCGACGGTTTTGCGCGGATTTATTTTAGGTGCGATATCAGTTACGGAAATCAGGTTACTCCGAATTTGCGAGGCCTGATATTCCATATATAAATTGCAAAATATAAATTTGTATTAAAAATATACTCAAAATGGAGGTTATGGTGGATAGAACACCGGAAACTGATTCGTTTACCCCACAAGTGCAGATTGTGGGCACCTGTGGTTCATGGAAGTCTGCGATCGTATTCGTATGAAAACCGACAACCAAACAATATTTCAAGAGAACATCTCGGGGCTACATAATAGCACTATGGCCAGCCGCTGATTTGTCGCGGTTCTCGGACGCGAAGGCCTTGGTTACCCCTGTACTCCCAACTTCCTCCCTATTCCCTCGCTTCTCCTCTCCTCCCAACACTCCGAGAAGAACTGCCTGATGACATCCCTTGCCCCATGCTTCCCAATATCTCCGATTAGCATATTAACCCTCTCCTTTGAGTCTCCCCCTGACCACATGTCCTTCATTCTCCCATCCCACTTCCCCATTATACGCCCAGTGAATCTTATTCTGTTAGACTGGTACTTTGGGCATTCTAGAAGAAAGTGCTCCAGGGTCTCCACCATACCCAAATTACACATCTGGCACTCTTTTTCACTGTTTTTCCCAATTTTTCCCCTCAGCTCCAGTGATCGTGACCTCAGCTTGAAGAACAGTGCCCCCCCCGAAGGTGCCATCAAGGTACTCTTCAAAACCTGGCTTCTCTTTATCACGCAGGCCACCCAAAGTCCTCTTTGATTTGACCCCCTCACAACCAATTACGGTTACAATCCTTCATGACCCTTTGTCTGACGATTGTTTTACCCTGGTTTGCCCCAACGTCCAGGTCCGAGATTTCCAATGAGTAGTTCTCTACTAGCGCCCTCACTTGGACCATCCACCCCATCCACATATGGTTCATACATCCATGAACAACGCTAGGCAATCAAACCACCTCACAATGCAGCGACAGAACTTAGTCAGCAAAAATGCCAACACTGCCTGCATTTTTTTTTTGAAGACCTTGTCCATGGGTAACGGAAGTATTTTATATGTGGCAACTGTGCAATCTCCACATCATGACAGTAGGTAGGGCGAGGACGATCAGTCCCATTATTTCATTTTGAACAATATTGTTTATCAGTGTATTTTGGTCCCGTTGACCTGAACCTCCACATTGTGGAGACATTCATCTTAAAGCAGCTCTGTCGCTGCGTTTTGAAGTATTTCGATTTCCCAGATTCGTTCTTGAATATTTCAAGCATATTTGGCCACGAGTTGTTCTCACGAAATTTTATTTGATAGTTCAGTTCTCGTACGAATAGGATCGCAGACTTCCAGAAATCACCGGTGCCTGCTATCATTGTTGTGTGTTGGACGAATATATACTCGCCCAAAAAAGAAAGTGTGCATTGCAGAAATTGATCAAACTCCAATAAAATAATTTCGTAGGTGTAAAGTGTGTTAATCTGTTCATGAATAAGTTATATTGAACACAAAAACAGCTTTCCCCGTTAAAATTGCTTTAACGTTAAATAACGTGCTGCACGTTTGTGAAAAGGCATGTTTTGCACGTGGAGAGTCTAAAAATTCATGCAGCAGTGTGAATCCTTGGGTATTTAAACACTAAAGTAAGGCCTTCCTATCGTTCACATTCAAACTTGCGCTGCTGTTAAAACGACTCCACATTAGCATGCCAAGATTGACAATGAATCAACGTCTCCTTGCCCTGGGTATGATTAGAGCTAGCAGAACACACAGAGAGGTTGCCCAGCATTTGAACTGCCACCGTAACACTGTAGACAGGCTAGTCAATCGACATGCACAACATGATGACGTTCGAGACCGACCCCGCTCCGGGAGACCCCGAGTTACCACCCTGCACAAGATCGGTATATCCGTGTCGTCCATCTCCGGAACCGGCAACAAACGGCAACGACGACAGCCAGGAACATCCCTAACCTGAGACTGATACATCCTCAAACAGTAATCAACCGACTGAGAGAATACGGCTTACGTCCTCGAAGACCTGCAATTCGTCCGATTTTGACTTTACGTCATCGTCGTGCTCGACTGCAGTGGTGTAGACAACATCTCAGGCATCCCTTACACTGGTGGCGACGTGTTTTATTCACAGATGAATGTCGTTTCCATCTTTCATCATCAGATGGCCGCCTGAGAGTGTAGAGACGTCGAAACGAACGCTACGCAGATCCATGTGTCGTAGAGTGAAACCGTTATGGGGGAGGGTCTCTCATGGTGTGAGGTGGCATCACTGCCCGTAACAGAACTGAGCTGGTCATTATTGATGGCAATCTCAATGCAGCCTGATCTCGTGACGAAGTGCTTACACCTGTTGTTGTCCCATCTCTGCAACGTCACGGCCCCGGCGTCATTCTACAGCAGGACAACGCCCGACCCCACGCAGCTCGTGTTGGGCAACAGTATCTGCAGCAACAACAAGTGGATGTTCTTCCCTGGCCCGCAAATTCGCCCGATATCTCACCCATTGAGCACGTATGGGACGAAATGAAACGTCAGCTACGCCGGCTTCCCCATGCACCGTCAACGCTTGTGGAACTCCAAAGACAGCTTATCAGAATATGGAACAACATCCCACAACACTTCCATGCTAACTTGTTCGCTTCCATGAGGCGTAGATGCACAGCAGTAGTCGATGCAGACGGAGGTCATACCAGATATTGAGTGTGTGACTTTTGTGTTTGACCCTTAGTGTCTTTGACTCTCCATGTCACCAAGAGTATTCGTCGTAGCGTAATGAAATTTCTCGTGTTGATCACAAATTGATTCATCTGTGATTGGATAAAATTTCCATGAATGAAAATGATATATATCTTTTTTTTAGTGTTATTTTTTAGCATGCACACTTTCTTTTTTGGGAGAGTATATTTTTCGTGTTCTATGCATCATAACCTTTATTTTCGTTATTTGTGTATATGTCATTCATGTATTAACAGAATATCAGACTCAGAGAAAACAGATTTCCACTACTTCCATTACTTATATATAGCACCTTATATAAAATGTGTAAAATACATCCTGCGCATAAACCACTCTTATCAACTCAATACGTCTCAACTGTTTCAAATTCCTCGGACCTTTCATTAATTTGATTGCATAAACTAAAATTATTTCGCAGCACACAATGTTGTCCGTATCTATGTACTATCATAAAAAAGAGTACTAAACTTGGTCCAAGCAACGGTCCATCCAGCCCCCAAAGGTAAGACTGTTTTCAATCAACACGCGGTGAGTCAATAAATGAAACACGGGTTATTTCTCCCAGCTTTCACCAGGCACGGTTGACAAACCCTTTCGACTTGACAGGATGCTCATCAGATTAGTGTTGGTATTTATACTACGCACGTAGAAATAATTCAAGACGTCTGAACATATAAAACTGAAGGGCCAAGGTCATGTTTCGTTAGTAATCTTGAACGATTGACACCGCAAAATGAGGTACTGTGAACCGCAAATGAAGGTACTCATTAAAAGGACAACACTGCAAATCAGGTATTCTAAAAGTTCAACACCTCTCGTCGAAGCTGCCAAATTAGGCGAATGCAGAACTTTTTATGAAAGCTGAAGCTGACCTAAACACAAAGACAAAAGTTTGAAGCAACAATGGAGCGAAGGTTTGACCTTCTATGTCCTTGATATTCACGGAGAGAACACATTTTGTCGAACATTTCCGAAAGAATGAGAATGAACGCTAATGTATTTTCAATAACACAGATCAATTACTTCATAAAACACACCGACACTATGTACACGAATGCAATAATATTCCATAGATCGCCAGATTACAATTTTTAGTGATATACGCAAGTTAATAGCAGTTATACCATATTTTATGACGCCTACCTTCAACCGTTTCCGTCTTTTTTAAACCACAAACGAGGTACTGCACCGCAAAGGTGGTAATCGGATGACCAGCGTGTATTTGTACACTGTAGTCTCTACAGAATACTCTGAGTTAATGTCGTCTTCAGTAAGTTCACTATATTAGTCTATGTTCTTGTGAGGATGCGTTGTAATTTTATACTAATTTATAGAGGGAGCCAATATAACTCAGGTTATTAACACTGTAGACTTATTACCGAGTTCCTAATCACCAATCAATCGAAAAAGACGTATTTAAAAAAAAATGTAGGAAACTATTTTAGACTTGTAGGCCTCAACCTTGACCTCAGTATAAATAAATCACTAGCGAAACCAAAAACTGTTTCTTGTATTTGTCAAGTTTTAAATGAAAGTTTTGAAAGTTATTCCACTTTATAATTTTATTGATATTAAATATCTGCAGAAAAAACCACTATTCTAATTAATTTACAAGTTGAAGTATGGTAGGCCTACGTGTAGCATCATGGATTCAAAAGTTTCGGTGTTTTCCGGGTGACTCGGCAGTTCTGTCGCCCTGTAAAGGGTGTTTGCTTCATGCATAGGCAGAGAGTAGCAAAGTCTAAATGTCGTTGGTATTAGAAACTTCATTACAACTTGACAGAGTCTATACCAGATACGATACTCGATACTGACGATACGTACAAGTAGGCTAATGCAGATTGCAGATCTTAACGGTTAACCAGAGATCGTAATTTCATCAAATAAATTGAAAAAAATAACGTTAACGGTCGTCTCACCTGACTTTGACGGATATACAAAATCACTGAATATCCATTCCTGGTTCTCGGAAAGCCTAAAGTATTTCTTGAATTCGCAGGCCTGCACAGATGAAAAGGAAACAAAACGATTTTCGAAACATACGTTCACTGCAACTTTCATTTCTCGAGATGTCACGCATCGACTTATAAATAGCAAAACACATACTCGTTCATGTAAAAAAATTCAGTGTGTAAAACGTCATAAACAGGGGTAAGGCAGCAGCGCGGAAAAAAAAAATATTCGTTTCTCGTCTACTGGCAGAGATTCGAAAAACCGGTTGTGAAGCCATAAAATTACATTATTCGCGTCAGTATATTTTTAGAGTATGTTCATTTCACCCCAAAATGTTGCGCACAACGCAGTTTATTATTTTAATTTCACAGTTTAATGGGGGAGCAGATAAAGCCAAAGCAAACAACCCAAAAATTTGAAAAGCCTAGAGATGTTTGCTACACCATAAACAACAGTTACTGAATGTCAAGAACAAATCTGTGTTCGCCCGCTTCGACGATTTCACTTCCAAACAATAGCCCAATTCATGAGAATGTTTGGTTTTGAGACGTGTGATTCATTCTAATTATAATGTATTCGTAACTTATAAATTATCTGATTTTATCTCCGGTGATGCTTTAATGTTTTATTCTTGTTCCTTTATATTTGTTCATGAACTGAAATTGAGATTTGAATAAATGCTATCTGTATCTTTATCGATGCATTGTTTTACTATATCCACCCCTCCAATTGCAATTTATAAGTCCACCCGTAAAAAATAAATTGATTTTGCGAGGTTGGTGGGCTTTTTGTTCGATATGGGGAGGGGTACTGCCCGTACCTCCTCCACCCTGCTTTTGGCTGGCTACGCCATTGGTTGTGTCCATAATTAATTTACTACTGCTTATACAGTTATCGTGTATACGTTGCAAATATTGGTTGAGTTAATGGGAATTTTATTGCCTGCTTCAAGAAGGGCAAACCTTGTGTTTTTTGTTTTTGTTTTCGCATCTGCATACTAGGATAGCGATCAAAAAGACTTGTTTGTTTTTGTTAAATCAGACTGTTTTGTTTTTGTTGAAATAAAAATTAAGATTTTCAATTTTTTTCATTTTGAAAAATCAGTCCCACCTAGCTTTTATGACTCATTAGACAAAATTATATACACTATGCTTTATTTTAAAGAAAGTTCCATTAAAAAAAACTTGATATGAATGAATTATGTTGTGAATGGATATTTTTGTTGACTTTAGGAGAAATTTGTCAGGCAATTTTTTTCCGCTCAATAATGGGCACCCACCCCTTCCATAAGTCAGTTTTTGATGAAATTCTCCAATATTTCTTATATTAAGGGGGTAGTTTTGTTAATAATGCTTCTAAATGGGCTTTTATGATCAATTGGTGACATTTTGTTGCAGTTTGGGACACAAAAGATGCCATAACAGTGAAAAAGGAAAAAAAAAATGCATTAACTGTTTTCGCACAATTTTTGGCACTTGATCCCCCCCCCACCCATCCCCCACCTATGTTCATGCAAATGTTTCCGCCCCCCCCCCTCCCCTCTGCGCTGGGGTTGAAAAATGGTAAACTTTGTCTTACTTTCGTTGAGGACAATTTTTAGTCGCCATACACCAATTGTATGTCTTGTTGAGTTCGTTGTTAGCTAATTCCATGATTGATTGTAAGTTATTACGAGCCGTGTAGGCAGTGGTGTCATCGACAAACGATAACACGGACGTGAAATTTATAATATCGTTGATATAAATAATGAAGAGGAGAGGACCAAGGATAGACCCCTGCGGAACACCAGTAGATATGTTCAGCGGAACAGACATTTTGGAATGATACCGATTGACACCTCTCTGTGAGAATTTTTAAAGCAAGTGATCGCTTGCCCCCGAATTCCATAGACTTCTAACTTTTTAAAATAAAATCGAATGATTTATGGTATTCGATAAAAAGAGCTAATATACAGTCTTTTGTCGGCTGATCGCTCAAGTCGCCGACATTATTGATCAGATGTAGTACCGGATGTAATGTTGAGTGTGCTTTTCTAAAACCAAACTGATGTTGATGAATTATCTTGTTACCCTCCAGAAAATGTATTAATCTAGAATACATTAATTAGTCCCCTACCGGCATCGCCGGAGGGGACTATAGGTTTGCACTCCGTCCATCCGTCAGTCTGTCAGTCTGTCAGCCACACTTTAGTTTTCCGGAGTTTTTTTGGAAACGCTTCAACGGAATGATTTCATTTTTGGTAAACTACTATAGAACGATGACTTACAGATCAAGTTTGAATTTCATACTGATTGCATTATTCTTGTGTGAGTTACGGCCCTTGGAAATATGGGAAAAAGCACCAAAATATCAGTTTTCCGGAGTTTTTTGGGAAACGCTTCAACGGAATGATTTCATTTTTGGTAAACTACTATAGAACGATGACTTACAGATCAAGTTTGAGTTTCATGCCGATTGCATTATTCTTGTGTGAGTTACAGCCCTTGGAAAAATGGAAAAGCACCAAAATATCAGTTTTCCGGAGTTTTTTTTAAACGCTTCAACGGAATGATTTTATTTTTGGTAAACTACTATAGAACGATGACTTACAGATCAAGTTTGAGTTTCATGCCGATTGCATTATTCTTGTGTGAGTTACGGCCCTTGGAAATATGGAAAAACACCAAAATATCAGTTTTCCGGAGTTTTTTGGAAACGCTTCAACGGAATGATTTCATTTTTGGTAAACTACTATAGAAAGATGGCTTACAGATTAAGTTTGAGTTTCATGCTGATTGCATTATTCTTGTGTGAGTTATGGCCCTTGGAAATATGGAAAAGCGCCAAAATTTCAGTTTTCCAGACTTTTTTTTGGAAACACTTCAACGGAATGATTTCATTTTTGGTAACCTACTATAGAAAGATGACTTACAGATCAAGTTTGAGTTTCATGCTGATTGCCGTATTCTTGTGTGAGTTATTGCCCTTGGAAATATGGAAAAGCGCCAAAATATCAGTTTTCTGGACTTTTTCTGGAAACGCTTCAACTGAATGATTTCATTTTTGGTAACCTACTATAGAACGATGACTTACAGATCACGTGCCATTTACACTCTGTCCATCCATCCGTCAGTCTGTCAGTCAGTCTGTCGGTCGTGCTTTAGTTTTCCGGACTTTTTTTGGAAACGCTTCAACGGAATGATTTCATTTTTGGTAACCTACTATAGAACGATGACTTACAGATCAAGTTTCATTTACACTCTGTCCATCCATCCGTCAGTCTGTCAGTCAGTCTGTCGGTTATACTTCAGTTTTCCGGACTTTTTTTGGAAACACTTCAACGGAATGATTTCATTTTTGGTAACCTACTATAGAACGATGACTTACAGATCAAGTTTCATTTGTACTCTGTCCATCCGTCAGTCTGTCAGTCAGTCTGTCAGTCATACTTTAGTTTTCCGGACTTTTTTTGAAAATGCTTCAACCGAATGATTTCATTCTTGGTAACCTACTATAGAACGATGACTTACAGATCAAGTTTGAGTTTCATGCTGATTGCATTATTCTTGTGTGAGTTATGGCCCTTGGAAATATGGAAAAGTGCCAAAATATCAGTTTTCTGGACTTTTTTGGAAATGCTTCAACGGAATTCATGCTGATCACATCTAGGTTATAACATTTGTATAATTATTAATGCCCATTAGTCCGGTAGGGGACATTGTATTGCTTCAGCGATACGAGCGCTCTTGTTTTTCTAATATTTTAGAGAACGTTGGTAAGATCATTAGGTGCTAATGGGTCTATGTTTGTTGAATAGTTTTTGATTGCCAGATTTGAAGACGGGAATTATTTTACCTATTTTTTTTTTTCGCGGGGACAACGCCAATTGAGAATAAAAGGTTAATTACGTGTGTTAAGGCTTCAGCGATTTCGTATATTTCGGCACATGCATAATTATGACGGCGTGTGTCCGTGTGCTCGATCTACTGTATGCACACGTGAACCAACACAAAGGTACATTTCGGCACAGTCCACGTGTGCCCTTGTACCTCATATATTGTGGGCACATTGTGTACTGTCACACAAGTACAACTCATAGATGTCTCGCCGACACTTTGGCAAGGGACTGAATAGACAGATACGGGTTAAGGCGAATGATGCAGTGTTACTGAATCTACTAACATTATTCCATTATTCGAGTTAAGAGGGTGGGAAATGTCATACACAGCAAGAAGCAGGAATAGGTAGACTAGGGCAGAAGAAGTCACACCGGGCTAGGTAGACTAGGGCAGAACATAGACCAGGCAGGCACAGGAAAGGAAGAATGTGATATGAGTTGGTGGAATAGGGCAGACAAGGTGGGGTGGGGGGGGGGGGGGGTGAGTGAAAATACGCACCTACACACCATAAGTGGTTACATCATCTCAAATACAGCTCATATGGGCTGACGGTCCTATAGTCAAACATGCTGGCAATACCAATCGAGTACCATTAAATATGGCCAAATTCAATCCAGTTCAATGCGACTTATGTGTCCATTTCTCCAATTTTTGGTATTTGTTGGGTCGTTAATTAGGCATACTCCTATATAATCGAACACTCCTTCGAACACAACCCTTCACGTTTGTAGGCTTTCCGGACTGATAACACCACTTACCACAGAAACCAAGATGATGGCCTTCGTCATACAAAATGGGCGACGAGAACATGTGTCATCATAACAGTACACCCTGTGCAATCTGAATAGCATCACGTTCCTCCATGAAAATGACGTCACAACATGACCGTTCAGGCGGACTATCATGAAAAACAACACGTCGACACTGGTCACGCGACTTAAGACCTCACTTCGGGGGTCCTGTCCGTTTAAAGCTTGGGGAAAAATATACGTGTGAATGACTCTCCTTGATTCTAAGTAGATAGGTCTCGTCTCCGACTAAAAGGTCATATCCATGCCAAATGGCTATTTTGGGCCATAGTTTTATTTTGTGATGGTGTGGATTTAGTGAATAATGCTCATTAATGGTGATGCAGTCAAAATACTCTGATGATGGTCTTGATTCAAACTCTGTACTGTCAGGGGCATTTCAGTTGGAGGTCAAGGCCACACATGAGAGTTTAAAGACTAATCCAGACCAGTGTGGGAGCTGACATTTTGCAGATGACAATTAGGACAATTTTTGTATAAATTTGATTCGAGAAAGCCTTCGGAAAAAATGAATAAGAAACCCATATGTTTTTTATTTGTCAGAATGTTCATCTCATGCTGTAAAATACTCAGTGGAGGAACAAGGAATTCCTATAACACAGTTTTATTGCTAACGATGCACGAAAATTGGAAATTTATCTTCAAAATGAGAAAGGTTTGACAATTTTGTGCCATTTTTGAGCCATCAACTGTTTCAATCAGCTCAATGTATTTGAGTGATATTTTAAGATTTTGAATGCGTGCTGTTTTCCCTGGGAAAGGTCATAATGAGAGCTCCCAGAAACTCAATACATTATGAGAATTGTGAATAGGGGAGGTAATTTAAATGTAAAATATCCTCGGCCGTGTTGATGAGAGGCTGTGCATTTCTTGAAAACCAGTGTTTCACCCGAATAACTGTAACGAGACCATATGTATATCATCAGACGTGTAGCACAAAAGGGCGTGGGAGAGAGGGTCGGTATCCTTATTGGAGAAATCGGAAGGGAGGCACTGAGAGATACATGTCGCGTTAAACAGTTTGTTTTGAATGCCGAGAAGAGTGTATGAGATCATGGGCTTGAGATGGAGAAGGAGCAGTTCCCACAACTACCACAAGTTCGGGATGGAGAAAGGGCAGTATCTACAACCGCCTATTAGGGCATTAATAAAAATCTGTGATGTATATTTGGTGTATAAAATGGAATGTGCGGTTTATTTGGGGACGTGACAATCGTTACTTATTCCCAGTTCCTTATTCGACATCCGTTATCAACCGATAAATTCGGTTGGTGGCAAATGTCGAATAAGGAACTGGGAATAAGTAACGGTTGTCGCGTCCGTGGTTTACTTCTGGACTGTAGCCAGCTCCAGTACACAGTGATCACAAAAGTAACCGTTTTCTCGGTCTGATCGCAATTCGATCGCGACCCATTTACTTAGTGAGTCAAGATTTCTCGAATAAAAACAAGATATTGCGAAATCAAGAAAAGCAAACAAAAATACCATCAAAAATTCAACATTAAATCATTTCCTTTTCGACAGGTGAGAATTTACAGTGTTGCGGGCAGGAAAGCTATAGAGAATATTGACCGGGATCGCGACCCAGTCTATACTCTTTTGTGATCATAGTATAGCCCTGTACATTTCCAGGAACAGACAGAATTAAACGGACATACCACCAGAGGTGGCGAAAGCTCATTAGAATCTGGCGTGGGGGGGGGGGGGGGGTGGGATAAGATAGTCCGAACCGACTACCGGTGGCTGACTTCGCTGGCCAAATGCTACCTCATTTATTACAATTCTAGATAATATATAAATTATAAAACCTGATGTTTAATTATCGTGTACCGGTAAAGGTCCATGGAAAAGCGTGCGCGCGCGTGTGTCTGTGTGTGTGTGGGGGGGGGGGGGGGGGCTCATTATTTCTTCCTGCGCCACCAGGAGCATAGCCAAGTATCCACATTAGGAGGCACATGGATCTTTTGAGGGCACAAGCATTTTTATGTAGTATATCTTCTCGCATTGGTGGAAGTAATAGGAGATGTGGAGATCGGACCAATTCAGGGTGTCCTAGGATATGACGTCATAGTCACGTGACCTAGTTACGTCGTGTTTGGTCAGTTTAAACTTATTTTTTTGTTTCTTTAAACATATTTTGTTTGCCACTATTTACAGCAAAAAGGCTTGGAGAACAAGTTATTACAACTCCTCTCCTTGAAAACTAAACTTACAATTTGCGGCATAAATACATCAATAAATATGAAGAAAAGTTATTTCATAAACAAAAATGAAAGTTGAGTGAATGTGAATGAAAGGTGAATGAAGGCTGAATGAAAGGTTGCCGTTATGTAAGCTAGCCTGTTGACAATGGGGTATTTTTTTTCTCTAACCGCCATCATTGCATCAAATAACACTCACCCACTCCCTGTCTTTCAAGCATATCGATTTGAGTACGGACTGTCATAGGACAGGGTTGGGTTGGAGCTACTCAAATCGACCCGACGATAAAATAAATGACTGGACTTTCTAAAATATAATTTCGTTCTACTTTATGGTTAAGCCGAGTAGTTCATCCACATTTGTGATGTCGTACATAACGAGAGCATTCAGCAGAATCGATCGGGTGGTAGTATACTGCTGACATTGAAAAAAGAAATGGTATGCATCTTCTTGGGAATGGCCACAACTACAATATGGGGTGAGAGAAATATAATTATTAAATTTGTCGTGGTTTAAATCACTGCAACAATTTCGCAGTCTGCAATGGAGAACATTTCCTTTAATATATCCTATATAAAAATATGATGAAGGTGGTTTGGCTAGAGAGTTTGATATAGCAATGTTGCTTTTAAATACCGCAAGTGATGAGGCCGTTTTGATATGATATGATATATTTTATTCAACAGTACACATTATACAAGTCAATGGTGAAGGTATTACACAAAATATTACTGCAGTTTTAATGTGTACTGTTAAGAAATGGCATAGCTAGATTGGCTGTCTACCTGCCATTTCCTCAGGGAAAAAACAAAATCGTACGGCTCTATGTGGTTTCAAACAGACTGCGACAGATGTTTCAGTAAGTGATTATTTTAGTAACTGTTATGGGTTAGAATGGTAATTTTTGTTCCTCACTCACCCAGCGTGCTCGAAGGAACGACTAGCGATATTAAAACTCTTACTTTTAAAATGGTGTTATTTTTTAATTTCACTCCTGCAAAGCACTGCCAGTGACGCCCCACCGAAGCGAGCTTATGGCTCTCGCTTCGATGAGGGGTCACAAGCTATTCCGCAAAAGCAAACAATTAACTTGTTTATTTATAATTGTTCACAGCCTAGGCTGGGCAATGGGTTAACTTGAACAATTTTGTTGGTGAAGTGTTTCGTAACAACTTCGGTGCTGACAACTGTTTTATTGAAATGAGTCAATTGCTCCGTCTGTGCATTACAAATTCTAGAAGCGCGGACAATTTTATTCATATACATACTTACTCTGATTTGTGTTATTCGGGCGCAAAAACAAAAACAAGAACTTAGATAGATCCGCAATCGGGTATTGCTCGATAGCTCGTTGCACGTTTTGGCGGTTGGAAAGGAGAAAATATACTATTAAAAAAAGATAGGGGATATTTGATAAAAGTGAGATATATGAAGAAATATGTTTATATTTTCATCAAAAAGCAGTTGAGACATTTGCACTGTGACATCTGGTGAATGATTTCATCGATAGTTGGGTGTCTGACAAGCACACATTCCACGCTCTGAGCTGTAGAAGACATGGATGGTCAGTCAGAGAATTTACCATATTCAGTCCAATACCTCAATACCTTGTAAATCCTCCTCAGTTCGCGAGACAAGCGCGGATCCGACGTGGCATACTCCTCACCAAACGTCCAAAATCAGCTTGACTGATGTTATTCTAGGGTCGTCTCGATATGCCGGCAGCTATTGTTTCCAGAAGTACGGTCAGTAGGTGTGAATAAACCGCATGATCAAGGGATTACCGCTTATTGTCTGTATCTTATTTTTCCGACTTGCTGGAGGAAATTATAACTACAGCAGCTGTATATTTTTCATATTTTTTCACATATTTTTCGCATACATCATACAATTATATATATAGACAATATACATATAGTGTTTTTTATATCTGGTTTATACAACGAGTTGAAATATAGTTAATATTTTCGAGGCTCTGCCGAGAAAATATTAACTATATTTCAACGAGTTGTATAAACCAGATATAAAAATACACTATATGTATATTGTTTTTATCTGATAACAAACAGCAGTTTCAATAGTTGAGGCTTATATTCACTTTTATGCTCATTCCCACGGGCCCTCCGTAGAAAATGAGACAAAGCAAACGCGATCTTTTGGTTGTTGCTGTACAGGCAAAACCACTGGTTGCAGTTGATCTATTATTCATGTCTTTTTTAGCTCTTCCTGGCGACGATGATAAAGTGTATTCAATCGAGAAGTTTCCAATTTCCATTATTTATGGTTCACTTTTGTTTTTGTTTACAATTCGTACGAAACGTTTTTTTTCACGTAGCAGACGAACGTGTAATTGGAGCAGTACTTTGATCGTGGACGTAGACGTAGCTATAAATAGCGCATTACACATTACTGACAGTCTAGTAATTTCTACATAAGGTTTTGAACGAAGTAGGTTGTAATTATTTCTTTATTTCAGCAAAATAAACTGAAAATTTACATGTTTATTCTTATAGAAAATATGTCATATATATTTCGATTAAATTTCACTTGCTCCTTCAACGTAGAATTCAAACTTGCATTACGAAGTTTATGAATGAATGAAAATGGAATCGAACGAGGTCAAAGGTCGTTCGCATAAATTATAATTATATACAACACCCGTTGTATATACTTCAAGTATATACAACGGGTGTTATACTCTATGGTTATCAGATAAAAGAATATTTATCATATATTTTTCGCATACATATATTATTATTCTTTTAACATAAAGTAACATAATACAGTAATGTAATGCAATAATTTGGAAAACAATTCAAAATATTGTGAAATACAGAAATATTACAATGAACCACACGAAATGCAGTTTTCTCAGTGGCCCTGGTCCGAACACTTTGAAACAGAGTCCAAATATTCTAACCTGTCCATTTCCCCCTCTTGAAACACACGTTTATAATGTCTTATTGCATCATCGAAGGCCCGGTTCTTCCTTTTTCTGGGTGCCACTTTTCCACCATTACCTATTTGTAATATTGTTGCTTCTTGATTTGCCTGTTCCTCTATGATAAATTGGATCAAGCTAAATATGTTTGGATGGGGCCAGCAATCGACTGTTGAAGTTTTCTGTGCCAGCCTATTACGTGGTTAGTTGTTCTTGGCCCCACTGTCTCATAATGATTCCATAGATGTCTACCATGGCTCCCTTCTACCCAATACGTGGTAACATAGTCTGTAAACTTATTATTGTTATACGTGGGTCAACTAGACGATCTTCATGCACAAGCGCCTCATCCCAGACCTTATGTGCAGAAAACCATGCATCGCTGATTTCGTCAATTGGGATGAAAGGCAGTCCGATGGCACGACGAATTAGCTGATGAACAGCGGGGTCCTGTTGGTATTCTGTTTTCAACCCCCACACCATTGGCCTTTCTCCAGACACACCGGATATAATGGAATAAACATCCCATTGGGATTGTTGAAGGAAATATCTCTCTGATGGCATTCTGTGTGGAATTTTTATAGTCCGTGAACCAGTGTGTCGAGGATAGGTTTGCGCCGATCTCCTTGTGAACATTGTTTTGTAAGTTGGAAGAATCGTCGGTACGTTCCCTCACTCTTATCTGGAATAAGTCCATATACAAGTGGAACCATCTTGCTCTCTATAAAAGCGTGGATAGTGTAAAGCTGATGGAATACTTTAGGACATTTGTCGAAGGTGTCTACCCCGACTTTTGCATTTGCCATTTTGATAATTCTGAGAGTAAGACTGATCCGAATGATGGAGATACCCACAAACAGGGCATATATATAGAAACGGGGTGGTCAAAACATGTGAGGGAACTAATGGACAATTACTCTATAGAGGTCACAAACATAGAAGTAGGAATGAAAGAAGGCAAAAGGTTTGTCAAAGAGAGAGTCATGGAAGATTGCAATCGAAACAGGCGAGCAGGGGTTAGCGTGAAAAGATCACTGCAGGGGTTACAATATAAAGAAAAGCCAGCTTTTGAGAAGTACCTAGATGGCACCTTTGGAGGGTCACTGCTGTTCAAACTGAGATCAAGATCACTGGAGCTTCGGGGAAAAATTGGGAGAGATGGGGAAAAGGGATGCCAAATGTGCCACTCTGGAGTAGTGGAGACCCTGGAACATTTTCTCTTGGAATGCCCACAGTATATACCTCATAGAATAAAATTTACTGGAAGAATAATGCAGAAGTGGGGTGAAGAAACAAAGGATAGATGGCTGAAGGGGGACACGAGGGGGAGGGTAGGAATGCTTATTGAAGAAATTGAAAAAGAGGAAGTGAGGGACACTATTAAGCAATTTATATCTGAATGCTGGGAGGAGAGGAGGGGAAGAGGGGGGTGGGGTGCAGGGGGAATGATGGCCTTCTCTTATGAGGACCGCGACAAATAAATCAGCGGCTGGCCAAAGAGTTATTATTATTATATCATTACTGTGATTTTTATTTACCAAACTGTTAAAGTACAACATATATTACTTCAAATGTTCTCTTGTTGATGAGTGTTTAATCACGACCAGTAATCAGCGAAACTGCGACAAGAATTTCACACCTGAGTTTTACATCATTAATGATATTGACTGTAACTCAATCTTTACCCCGACTGACTGCTAATTAATTGTAGGCTGCCGGCATATCGAGACTAACTCGTTATTCCATTCTTCCCGCAGTTGTAAGAAGTCTCACTCGTTTGAGTAATTACTCGATGGCTTATTTGCTCGACAAGATTCAAGTCGTTCGAGCAATCCATGCCTCTGCTCGATTGGCTCTTGGCCGCAGGAATCAAAGAGGACTTCGTTGTACACAAGGGAGATAACTGTGTCCGGTATGTACAGATTACGGGAAATGAAAGTATCTGACTGGTGATAATAGGACTTGCCCGAGAGCAGAGGTTGGGACAGGTCCGGGATAGATAAAAGAGAAGCTAAGACTAGATAGTCTGCTAGGATAATCATAACAGGGTTAGCAAAGAATAAAACAGGTCAAGGAATAGAAGAAGCCAGAGAAGATAACAGGGTATGCATAAAAACGAGATATGGAGCCATTCCGAACCATTAATTTACTCTTGTACAAAGGAACACACCTATTATTTGAAGAAAGGAGGATTCTGTGGGAATTCGAACCCATTTCGATACTTTTGGTGATTTTGGGGGATTGTCGGGTCTATTTTGGGTAATTCTACGGCGTAAACTGGGGTTTGGGGAAAATTCGAACCTGCAAACTACTCCCGCTCAATCGAACACACCCCGTCCTGTTGTATGCCTTTGGATCACATAGCAACCACGTGCTACCATAGAAACCAAGATGGCGGCTTCCAGTATACAAAATGGACAACAGAAACACTTATCACCCTAACAACACGCGATGCGCATTAAGACAACGTATATCACCATCGGGATGACGTCACAAGCTGACCGCTCACGAGAAGCCAAACAGCACTCTGACGTCACATCATAGACCCCCCCCCCCCCCCCCACTAGGTCCCCCCGAATTGGCCCGATCTCTACATTTCCTGCTACTCCCTCCTACTACTGGCGGGCTGGTTGGAGTATATTTTTCCAAAACTTCCCCTGGACCTCCTCCGGAGAACTTTTCAAAAGATAACCCAAATGGCTCTATTTTGAGGTTCAGTAGAACGTCAAGTGTCATGTCATCTATAATTTTAATAGTTGACGTCACAGAAATCAAAATTCTAGGTGGTCAGGGACAAAGTTCCCTCGTGGCTACGTCACTAGCTCCGCCGCCTATTTGCATAACTTTTCAAATTGTCATTGCATAAGAAATATTTCGGGTAATATATGAGTTTCGGTAATATTTGACATTCACATATAGTGAGGAACACAACATTCTGTTCTTCACATAATAGCAGGAAGTTAATGTGACTCCTGTGCAAGTATCTACCTGCCACTAGGTCAAAGGGAAGGACGCAGAGGGAATTGTTTTTTTTTTCGTGAAATAGTGAAAGGTACAGCAGCTCCCACCCACCACCAGGGAGCTACACTGTTTGCACAGATACTCAGATATATAGACAATTTTAGTGAGTTTTAAAAGAGATAGCCTACCAGATCTTCAGATATGGATCATTTGTATAGATTTTAACTTTTATGGAGGAATAATCGAATGCCGAAATGGCTTGTCGACTTCCTTTTCCAGAAAATGCAGTACAGCCACCGTGGACTGGTCACTTTCTACAGGCGGGCAATATTTCCACGAGGTAATAATATTACATTCCAAGCACTAATTATAGGAATAATCATCAAAAACTTTAATTAATGAAGCACCGGGTACAATCCAGTGCTTCATTAACTAAATTTTTGCTGCTGCTGATTTTTATTAGGCCTACCTAGTAAATGCATGCGTGGATATCACTGCCCGCGCATGGATTACGACGGGGGGGGGGGGGAGGGGGGCGGGGGGGGGGGGTCCCACACACTCAGAGGCGGACTGGCCATATGGTATACAGAGGGTATACTCCATGGTGAGGCCATTTGAAGATATTATCAAAGTACCTTTTCATTTCAAGAAAACGGCACAAGGAGGTTAAAATGGCAAGACCTTTATTTTAGCGCCCAGTTCGCCCTTGCCAGGGTGTAGCCAGCAATTTTTAGGGGGTTGCCTACAATGCAACTCAAAGATGAGAATGTCTGGGAACTAAAAAGACTCAAAACTTGGCCAGCGGCCAAGCCTTGGCCAAAGGTCAAGTTAGAGGAGATTATGTGAGGGATGACCCCCCCCCCCCCCATAATCCCCTCCAACTTGACCTTTGGCCATCGCTGGTGGTCCGGGGTGGGGGGAGGGGGACTTGCCCGGAAAAATCTTCAATATTTAATATCAGCAGTGATCAAAGATTTCGTGCTGAGTAAAAGTGAATCAAATTGAATGTAGGCATGCATATATTAGATTGTTGTGGAGAATATCAGCCGCGGACCTTTGGGATTCGTACGACACCCATGATCCTCCCTGGCTACACCCTTGCTTACACACACTGGTATAATTATATCAGTGGTGATCCATGTGCCTTAGTGCCGTGTTGGGAATACAATGCACAAAACTATGTTTTGGACTTACACTACTCTACATTCAGAAAAATGTTCATTTTAGGCTTTACAGTTTTTTAAAAAAAGAAAGAAATTGTTAAATGTAGTGCCCAAATGTGCATTTTCTCGCCTGTTGGGCCGTAAAAGAGACAAATCATAAGAGGGAACCTTCGGTCACACCTTAAGTGTAACGAGTGTGAATATCCCTTCCTGCCAATTCCCAATAAGATTGCAACTAATTTGGGAAAAGGTTGGGGGAGGGGCATGCGTCCCCTGGTTCCTACGTCCCCTAGTAGCGGCGCCATGGAGGATTTCGATTTAGGGGCTTAGTAACATAGGGGGGGGGGGGGGGTCCAGAGTTCGAGATGCCGAAGGCATATCCCGAAGGCCTGAGCTGGGGGAAGGTATGAGAGTCCTCCTCCTCCCGTTGGGGGGGGGGGGGATCTCCCCGGACATTTTGTTCATATTTGTACGCCTTAGGCGCGATATCTGAGCGTTACTACAACACCTGATGAGGTCTTCAAAGACCCCCCAGATTGTGTCTAATCTTGGGCTAACATCATTATTTGTAAACGCTTCCACGAAAACTACGGTCAGATAGCAATTTGAAGTTTGATTTTGGGGGGCTGCGGGAAAATTGGGGGGGGGTGTCAGGGGCCCCTATGGCGTCGCCACTGACGTCCCCTCTCACGCTTCTTCAGTTCTCTCCCTTTTTTTGGGGGGGGCGTGATATTGGGGGTTGGGCTGACAATTGGGTAGCAAGTATAGCCCCCCCCCCCCCCCCCCCCCCCCACACACACACACATACCCTTACAGACGCGTGTGACCGTGCCTGCGTGAGATGGAATTGAGAAGAAATTGTTTGTCAAAGACTAACATTTTCTTCTCTTCCCAGTTCCATAGCTGGAACCCAGTATCATTTTACTGAAATACTGTTTATTTTCGTTTTAACCAAAACATTCAACAGAAAGAAAAATGTCACCTCACGCACTCAGTGGTTTACCAAGTGTGTTACCGCAAGAGAATTTTACATCAGAAAGGAATGAATGTTGTCGTTATCTATTTTAAACACGCCCAGAGTCCCTTATTTGGATAATGATATGTTTTGTATGGCTATGACGTCACAGGGAGTTCCCTGTGTAAATACTAACTTCCGGGTGATTGTTGTTATACCGGATACATATTATCGAATGATTCATTTTATGACATTCCAGTCGTATATTTTAGATAAGGAGACGCGTGTGCCTGTATGTTTTTATGGAATATTCCAACAGGACTCATGTAATCAGAAATTGTTTGCCTTTATATTCGTGGCGAGTCTGATATGGGCTTTTTAATGTGACACTCGGCATTCCTGATGTCTCCACACTCGAACGACACTGTAGGTCACACTTCGAAAATATTTAGTTTGAAATAACGTTAAATCGAATCAGGAAGCAGTCGCTTTCTTGCCGAAATTTCTCGAAACACGTGTGTTAAAGCATGTACTACTGTACATATCACCGATAAGGAGGTGTTTTCGTAATTATTCGAGGTTGTTACCACAACTTGTGAGCAAGTATTTATATGTACCCAATGACCGTGCACTAATTCTTCGATGACTCCGTTCCCACACGTGTTACGATCTTTAAAAAAGTTAAATTAAACATTTCTAAGTGAATTATCCAGGCGTAACTCGAAGTATCCGGTTTCTTCTTTACTTCACTCCTTGTTTTGGAAGAGGTTAATCATCGCACCTAAAATCAACTGTTTGTCGTGTCGGAACATTTCAACTGCAAAAATACAACGGGTTTCGTAACACGTTACCTTAACGCTTGACGTGAACTGAGAGAGGATATCGTCGTTCCCAAGAGTGATGACTTATTCGGATCAAATATAGACACTTTTATAAATCCGAGTTCGGTGTGCTGAGGATAATTAATTTCAGTGGAATTAATGGAATTGAATAACTGAATGTTGAGTCAGAGAGAGATTTTGTGTTCGAAATAAATTCATTGGTAAGGTATATACATACACACATGTACATAGACCCTCGTTAAAAACTGTGACACTGGTCTGTTTGTCACGATTGAAAGGGATAGGGTGGTGAAGTTCCTGAATTCACAGATATTCTCTGTTCCTTGCTCGGTGTAGTGCATAACAGCTGAACATGAGCGAATACACACTGTCTTAGTAGGAGGAGCATTTCATCCCATGGAAGAGAATGAAGTACGCCCTGAGGCGTCGCGAAGATTATCGATTGGGGGGGGGGGGGGGGGGGTGGAGGTAAACCTAATTTCACCGACTGTGATCAGATGGCCCAAATCATTACTGATAAAATATTCCAACTACATCATCAAGGCAGGCCTTCTTCAAAGACCTGCCTTGATAATGTACATGTACTTTGAATATTAATAAGTCTAATTATAGTTTAAAAACGCAAGACTTTTTGGAACATTATTTGTAGACAAATAAAATATACCTCTAGCAGTCGTAACGTAACTTATTTAATTCAGTACCCAGGGATGTAACTAGACGGAACTCAGTTTGTGTGTGGGGGTGGGCAGGGCTCGATTTAACTGGATTAGCATAGCACTTTGCTCCCCAATTTCTGAATTTTGCTATTCAAGATTTATTAGTTTCAAGTGCTTTTGGATCAACTGCTAATCAATTTTCCAGGGTGAATAGTAAATTGCTATTCAAAATTTTCAGATTAAATCAAGCCCTGGTGGGGGTGTTAGATTTCTAACTCGGGGTGAGATCCTAGACGACACGTTGTAGGCATGTCCCGAGTGCCTTGGCCCATTGGGGGAAAGCTCGAGAGAGGAAACCTCCTGTCGATGGTTGGGTTCCGGGGACCTTCCCCGAGGAAAAGTTGTTTTTTTTAACCCCTGAGATTGATTCTGAGGCCGCCCTCTGGCTTAAATCTAGTAATTTTATCCACAAAAAAAAATGTATTTCCAAGGTAGAGCCATGAGTTTTTCCCCAATACACTGACCAGGCTACACAAGGACTATAGACTTACAGCTAAACAGCCAATATACGTCTTCCAGTTTACTACTCCGAGTTGGAAAAACGGGTCGATGAATTCGAAAAACCGGATAGGCCACAGATTCGTGTCCTAATTTCGGGAAAGTTTGTCAACTGATTAGAAGAGTCGGAGAATTTGATCGAAAATTGGAAACTCACTTCGGCTCTGACTGAAAAAATATGACAAAAGCAAATTAAATTGATATCAACTATTGAATTGCCAACTTACAGAATTTACATCACCGAATTTGAAACTGTAGGGCGATAATTGGGAAGGGGGGGGGGGGGGGGGGGTAATGAGACAGCCACCCACACACACCCTCTAGCTACATGTACGTTCCTGCTGGTACCTCAACAAGCGGCCCAAAGCAGTCTTTCGATTTTGAAAATGGGAGACGCGCTATATACTGCTCTGAAGTGAAGCGCACTATGATGCTGCTATTGTTGAGTCAGGCATAATTCATGGTGTATTGTTCCGACTTTCGAGCATGCATTGTATCATTTGGCCTATTTCCTACGGATAGATTTTAACCCTTTTCAGAAAGCGCATGGTATCAAAGTTTTTGTTATTGTAAATTTTTTTCACCCAATTCTAAAAAAAATCCTCAAAACCATATATATGTGACCCCTCATTGGAACGAATTCGACGAGTTCGTTCCAATGAGGGGTCACATGATATGGCTTTGTTGAAAATTAAAAAAACTTCTGCACAGTTCGAATATTACGTTGCGGATGTTGCTGATTCGTTAAGTATTAACAACGGTTAATCACTCGCTCGGTGGAACCGGGGCGCGCTGTTGTCTACTCGCAAAAAGTATAACTTTCAGGTGCGATGGCACACAAGCGCGAAAGATCGCCTCAATATCGAAAGACTGAGCCCAAAGGGTACAACATGATCCATTTGTGTGATTGTCGGTGTGTGATACAAGCCCAATATACGAAACTACTCTCACCTGCCTAATAATAGTGTCGACACTATTATTAACTTTGGAGAAAACATCTCAGCAATCACTATTATTTGGCAGTGGGGTTGGGTGGTTTTTCAGTTTTCCGGTTCGGTTCAGGTTTTTGTCACTTTTTGCGGCAAACCGGAAATTCTCACCGAGCCGCTGGACCCAACAAAAACCGGCCAAATGGTTTTACTGTGTTTGTGCATAAACTGACCAAACTATCTTACTTGGAAAGAACTGGACTAGCGACCACCTTGGACTCTAGTCACTTAGTCTATCTGGCAAAGGGGGCGAATACGTCGTTTTTGGACTCTTTAACCAGGCGAGTAAGTGAGGGAGAAATGTAACAATGAGATCACAACATACTGAACATGAAATTTATTCATTTGTTACCCTGATTTATATTTTTTTCGGACTGAATAGGCTAAGCCACTGGTCCCCTATTACAATGATCAAAGGAAATTAGGCTGAACCCAATACAGATATATATAGGGTTTTTATGGTGAGTGGTCCTACAGACTTCTACGGATTTTGTACAAGTTAAGGAGCATGAAGTGTCATTTATTACCTGTTCTTAACACATATAGAAAACCAGGCCTGGCATTCTGAAAAATGCAGGAGGGCAAAAAATCGCTCTCCTCAATCAGCTTAGGAGAGCAACTTGAATTAGCTTTACACAGCATTTTAAATATCCCGTTGAACGAACTCATTGAAACTGAAACCAACAGACTACATCAGTGATTTTATTAACTTTACTAAGGTAAAGCGAAATCTCTTAGACATCTAAATGTCTCACTCAACAACCGAATACACACTTGACAAGACCTGTGTGTGTACCCAGACCTGTTGTCCAAGAAAGTCACATGCCTACCACTACCTTTTGGGGGTTGAAGGTGGTAGTGGTAGGCGTATGACTTTCTTGGACAACAGGTCTGCTTGAATCTACAGTCACATCCTGGTGCAAGTGCTTCAAGTGACAGGATAGTAGTAATGGTAGTATATTATAGTGTCAATATTCCTTGAATAATTACCCCTCAAACTGTGATGTCAGTTGTTGAACTTGAAACTGACAGAAAAAAAAAAAAAAAAAAAATCTTGCTGGGACCCATTTTGCTTCAAATGATTGCAACTGTGTTTGGGTATGGTTGCAGCCATTACCTTTTACCACTAAACCACTTTCAAAATGAAATTACGTGATGTTATGTGACTTCGAAGTTCAATTACATTTTTGCTTTACGACAAAAATTTAATGTGAGTATAATACATGTAATCTCAATCATCACAGACCAAAATATTTAGGGGGACAATTTTACGCTCTCCTTAATTCTTCCAGGAGGGCAGTAAGGAGGGCTAAAAAATCGCTCTCCTGAAATTGCCAAGCCTGAAAAACCGAACCGAAACAGTTTTTTTCTTAAAACTGAAATCGAACCAAAACCAGAACCAAATCTGTCTGTCAATCTGGAAAAATAAAAAACCCTCCAGCTTATTCGGCAGTGAAGAATAGAGGGAAAATGCTACCACTATTATTTCCAACCAAATATGCTGACCATCACTATTATTCAGCCATCACTATTATTAGGCAGGTAAGAGTATGAGATTAGACTTTCTAGCAAGAATGGACTAATATATAAGACCCCAGATCAGTCCAGATGAAAATGTCCCTATAACCCCCCCCCCTCTCCCCCTCCTCCCTCTTGTGACGCTCCTGAGTACCTCTAGAATGACCCGAGCTTTAGAAATCCCAAAAATGTAAGGGCGTGGGAGGAATGTTTTTTCATAAATTTACAGGAGAGTATACGGTCCTGTTTAAATACTATATATGGTGACCGCATACAAATTGCCACACACCACGAGTATTTCTTTCTTCGGTATGTGTGTGCCTATACCCTGTGTCAGTAAGAATACAACGGTGGTGTAGTCATAGGGGATTGAGGGGGACTCGCTACGTCCTTCACACTTTTGCTTAAAAAATATCAACCTTATATGCACTCATGCCCGAAATCCCTAAAACTGGATCATGTACATGTACTCTCGGCCTGATATTTCTCGGGTCATAAGACCTCACTTTTCTATAGTTACACGTACACTTTCTGTGTACTTAAGCCGTAAAGGTATTTAAGGTGCTCCATTGGGCCTGCAAAGTCTCATGGGAGACCCTGTACCTGCAGCTATGGTGGATACACACTCTCTGGCCAGAACAATGTGAAATGGAGTGTGGGGATGGCGGGGGTGACAGAAGAAACATATTTTGTCCCCCACTTCATTTCGCCTGTCCATACCCCTGAACCACAACGGGAACACATACAGTACAGTCGCTGTGGATTAGTTGTAATCCACGCGTGGGTAGTGATGTCCACGCATGCATTCACCGGGTAATAACAATCATCAGCATAAGTTTAATTAATGAAGCACCGGGTTGTACCCGGTGCTTCAATAATTAAATGTTTGATGATTTTTCCTATAATAAGGGTTTCGAATCTAATATTATTGCTTCCGTGGAAATATTGCCCACCCGAGGAAAGGGACCGGTCCATGGCGGCTGTACTGTACACGTATTCATTCGGGATGGAGCTTGTTACCTCTTGGGTGAGGGCATTGGACTTCAAAAATCAAAACCGAAAGGTTCACTGTTCGATCCCGATCACTGGTAACTGCGTTGTGTCCTTTCACAAGGCACTTATTCCCGATTGCCCACGTGGGGACATGGTGACGCTGTGTACTAAGGCATACTGCACTTCGATGGTGCACTTGCCTTCAACCAAAATTCTTACCCTGCTTGTGTGAAATATCTTACAGTTACTCGTTGGTTCTGTCCGTGTACTCTGGCTATCTCCCCCGTAAAAAGTTCTACGACACGAGGTGACCCTGGCTGTCGAAAGTGTCTTTAAAACCCAATTTTTTTTCGGGACAAAAGGCGAGGGTGGGTGGGTAGGTCAGCAGCTCTGAAAACACGTTTTTCCATGCCTTAAATTTTTTTTCCTATGAGCCCTAATCTTTCAAATAAGTGATGCATATTGATCAGGGAAGCTTGTGTAGGCTTTTTGCCACCACTCCATCTCCCCTGGGTTAAAAGGGTGGGTGGGGGGGGGGGGGGTGATTAGTATTTTAGGATAGGGGCTAGCAGTATTGGAATGTGGATAGACATTCACCTTCTCCATCACACCATCAGTGGTTCACGATTTTGAAAAACGTTATAGCAATTTAATCGAATTATCATTTATGTCATCTAACATAAATGTAATCTAACCAGATCTTACGATAAAAGGACTCGTCTCACCATAATAGTAGACATCATACAGTGGAATAATGCCATTTCCCAATGCAACTGACTACTTTCACGGATTCTCATTTTGTAATTATGAATGTCAGTCATATACATGTATGAGCAAAATGTAGGGTGGTTATTGATCATTCAATCCTTGGGCTTGGCGGGTATCCTTCAAACCAATTCCCTTCAATTGTGATATACTGTCAGAAAAGGCTGAACCATCAAATAGTCAGGACAACATATCTTATTGATAGAGAGTTTATCAACAGGGAAACTGATTCCTTGTTAACAAACTGTTTACACAATGGTGTAAACAGTTTGTCAATAGAGAATTAGTTGAGTTATAAATTTCAGCCTTTTACCCATGCACCATAGTGTATAGCACATGTTGAGGATACTGAATGTCTGGAGAGAAACCTGCATGTGAATAAGATCTGAAAACTTAGCAAACACATATAAAACAACTGGTTGGGTTATCTTATAATAGACATAAAATTAACTTCTTTCAAAATAAACTATAGCAATCTTCTGTAACAAAGAATATAATTAAATAATAGAATAATAAAGTATGTTGGGATCATCAGAGTCAAAATAGATACGCATGTATTATTAGTTACCCCGTGTCTGATCATGTGGTACGGGTTTTTACCTACCCGAAGCCAGCCGTATCCCATGAGGCCGAATTTATCCATTGACTTTCCGTTTTAGAAGTACAATCTATTTCATGTGTGAACACACACAGCATGAGATCTTTTATCTTCCATTGTTGAGCCAAACAGGTTTCTGTGGAATTTTTGTGCAAAAGAGTTTTTGTGAAAATATGCCGATATGACCAGTATAAAATAATTATTGAATTTCTTTTTTGTCTCAAAAACATAGCTAATGAACCCCACATTGGAGGGTACACGACAAGCTCATTCCAATAAGGGGTCATGAGCTATATTTTGGAGATAAAAAATTAAAATATAATACATGTACACCTTCTACAGGGTATGGACAATTTGTAGATTTCGGAACGAGGCTTCCACTGGGTATGGGAGATTTGTCAGTGGCTGGGCGGACGTATCGTGGGTTTCAATGAATATGGTCTCATACCACGTATCTATCAACCAATCAAATCAAAAAATTCGCTTTAGTCAATAGATAAATTATGTTTCAGTGAGATCAAGCTGAATATTGTGACAACCACTTGGAAAGTTACTGTCCTGTCCCTGGTCCTGTACCATATTTTGAACAAATAGGTTTCAAGTCTCTGAGCTGAATGAACAGCCTCCAATATGTTGTAGGATAACACTGACATTCGTTGCTTAAAAGGTAATATACTACTCAAAGTTTGCTAAGCACCAAGTATATCCAACTTCCTGTTTTACGTTTTAGTTGAAATATTGTTATGAAAAGTGTATATATTTTTTATTTAATTGTATCTTTAATGATTTAAGTACAGAAATTAATATTTTGTTTGTGATTGACATTATGTTTTAGCTTTTGAATGCGATTACCATGGAAAATGGATATTGTTAAAAGAGGAAATTTTTCAAATTTGCCAAAAAGTTGACGGAGCGAACTGGTGTGGGTTCAATATAGAGTATGAGGCCCATTACTGTTAATTACAGCTTGACAACGCCTTCTCATTCTCGCAATCAGATTCCTGGTGGTCCTTTGTGGGATGTTGTTCCATTCTTGGACCAGCATGGTACCAAGTTCCTGGATACTTCTTGGCTTGACTGGACGGGCTGAAAATGCAAGCTGCAACTCATTCCAGACATGTTCGATTGGATTGAGGTCAGGGGACTGATAGAGAGTTTATCATCATTTACCCCGGATGCATTCTGAAGGTCACTGCGAAACTGGGTTGCTGTTGCAAAGCGGTTCCTACGGGCCTGAATGATCAAAAAACCGGTCTTCAGCTGCAGATGCTGTCCTGTCTCTAGACTTTGCCACCACCATGCCGTCTAACTGGAGTGCCATTCTGCGGAAATCTTGCTCAGGCTCTGGTGATCAGCGTATGGAGCACACCAAGGGCTTCACCAACCTGACGATGCGTAGTCCCCTGCTCCACAATCCCAACACCCCGCCACATTTCTTCTTCAGACAAATGCCTTCTTACATTTGCACTCGCCATATTCAATCATTAAATCACAAGGGTTTGTGTTAAAATGAAGATTGAATACCCTACAGATGTCATGTATATGTAGACAGTACACGAAAACATCAAGAAGGTACATGCTTTCCATGACTGTCACGAAGAGTATGCCTGTCAATAGAGCTAATGTAAACACTGGGGACCATCTCAGTACATTCCTCAATCATATCCACCAAATATATCACAAATATGTCGCATGCAAATTCCACAATGGTGTGTCAAATATGTGTTGCTTAGCAAACTTTGAGTAGTATATATAAATAACAGGGGCGTCACTCGACACATCAGAGCCCCAAAATTTACGTTATGCACCCTGACCAAATTTGGAGAGATATGGTAGACCTTTTCAACTCAACGTGGTCACCATTTCTTTCTCATCTGACTTGCTAAGATGAATTAACCAAAGCTTACTGACCGCTCCATCAAACGATGCACTCCTCAATTCGTCCAAGGTGCAACAGTGCAGTTTATGAGGAGTGGATTTCCGATACCAAAGAATCACCCCTCATCATATTGACTATTGACAGGTTCAGTGCAACATTGAGCTAACTACCTCTACGGATTGTGCACTTGATAATGCTTAATAAATTCATATTACACTGCTGAAACTAAAATTGAGTGTAGAAATGGGTAGAAACAGAAAGAAGTAGCAGAAATAGTAGCAAATATAATGGTGAAACCAGGTAAAAAATAAAAATGTTCAACATATTTCACACCTGTTCCTGCTGCACCTGTCTGAATACTGTTCAGGTAGAATGCCAGTATATGCTAAATACCACCCTGATTACCCATGTGTACACTGACTGTCAGTGTCTGTTAGAAAGTTTGAATAAATTGATAAACTTGCCAAGAAATGGGACCAACTTCCGACCAATATTCATTAGCTGGTTGTGGGAAGACTAAATGTCAGGAATGGTTACTGGAACAACACAAACCATGTTCGAGCTCTGGCACCAAGCTCCTGGACACTTCTTGGCTGCACTGGACGGGCTGAAATTGCAAGCTGCAACTCATTCCAGACATGTTCGATTGGATTGAGGTCAGGGGATCTTGCTGGGCAGTCCATACGCTCAATCCCCTCCCTCTGTCGGTACTCCCCGACAGCATGGGCAACATGAGGACGGGCATTATCGTCCATCAGAATGAATCTGTCACCCACTGCACCTGCATGCAATCTGACTTGTGCATCCAGGATCTCATCAATATACCGCTGTGCAGTCAATGTAGCACGGTCAAGGACACAGAGCTCTGTATGTCCATCCCAGCTGATCCCGCCCCAGACCATTGTTGACCCTCCACCATAGCGGTCATGTCCATCAATGTTGGCTACATGGAATCTCTCTCGTGGACTTCTCCATACCCTAGAACGTCTATCTGTGTAATCTAGGCAGTACCTTGACTATTCTGTAAAAAGGACAGGTCGCCAGTCTTCTCTGGTCCATACAACATGGCCCATGGCCCATTCATATCGTGCCTGGCGGTGGCTCTGGGACAGCGGAATGCGAATACATGGTCTTCTCGATCGGAGACCACCTTCGTGCAACCTTGCCCGGATAGTATGAAACATTTACTCAGGATGCATTCTGAAGGTCACTGCGAAGCTGGGTTACTGTGGCAAAGCTGTTCCTATGGGCCTGAATGATCAAAAACCGGTCTTCCGCTGCAGATGTTGCCCTGTCTCTGCCACTACCATGCCGTCTTATTGGTGTACCATACTGCTGAAATCTTGCCGAGGCTCCGGTGATCACCGTATGGTGCACACCAAGGGCTTCACCAACCTGACGATAGGTAGCCCCTTGTTCCACCATCCCTACAGCCCGCCACATTTCTGCTTCAGACAAATGTCTTCTTACATTTGCATTTGCCATATTCAATCATAAAATCACAAGGGTTTGTGTTGAAATGAAGATTGAATACCCTACACATGTCATGTACATGTAGACAGTACACGAAAACATCATGAAAATCAAGGGGTAATGCTTTCCATGACTGCCACGGAAGGTCTGCCTGTCAAGAGAGCTAATGTAAACACTGGGGACCATCTCAATACATTCCTCAATCATATCCACCAAAAATATCGCAAATATGTCGCAAGCAAATTTCACAATGATATGTCAAATATTTGGTGCTTGGCAAACTTTGAGCCGTATATATGCCACTCATTTCCTTTCATATAACGCAACTATGCAGACATCTATCGTACAGGTATTGACAATACTTTATTTGTATCCATTGGGCAAGGCACTTAACCCCGATTGCCTCCATGGGGGCACGATGGCGCTGTGTACTAAGGCGTACTGCACGTCGATGGTGCGCATGTCTTCAACCAATCTAACCCTACCTGTGCCGCTGTGCAGAGTTCAGAGTTGCGATGTTGGGGAGCTGACAGCTGTTCGTCGTTGTTCGGTGGTTCTTTACGGGTACTCCGTCTTCCTCCACTCGTAAAACTGTCACCGACATGATATGACCCTGACTGTTAATGTGTCGTTAAACCCTAATAAATAAATAATAAAATAAATAAATAAATTTGTATCCATGTCTTTCGGATGTTGAAATTTCGAAATGCTATAGTCCAGTTTTGCTTTGCAAAGCAAGTAAGAAACGCAACTCGATTCAGACTTACATAGCCACATTTCAATGTATTCTTAACCTACAGTTTGTTTTCAACCATATCATTAATAATATTACATTGGACTTCTGTGCTAGAGGTCTCGAGTTCGATCCCCGTCCGGGACGACCCGCGTTGTGTCCGTGGGCAAGGCACTTTGTCCCGGTTGCCTACATGGGGGCGCGATGACGCCGTGTACTAAGCGTACAGCACGTCGATGGTACACATGTCTTCAACCGCTGTAACCCTGCTTGAGCGGAGCTTGAAGAGAGTTAGAATGCTGAGGAGCTGACAGTTGCTTGTTGGTGCTCGGTGGTTCTCTCCGGCTTTCTCCACTCGTAAAACTGTCACGGTCACGATTAGCCATTGTGTATGTGACATTAAACACCAAATAAATAAATAATAATATTACAGTTGATACTTACTATAAAAGTTAATTTTAACACAAACGATCAAGCGCGTAATATACTGATATCTATTTATTTGACCCTGAGTCGAGTTCACCCCCCCCCCCCACCCCATTTCTCACCATCATTGTGGCTGTCCATGTGTGCTGTGTTTTGGAAACAAAGGTGCCGTATGCCTCCCCGCGTGACCCAATATGTGGAATGCTGATCTCCTCCATACTCGAGAGAGACTTGAAATATCTATGACTGTTAGAATGTAAAATATCCACAACTTGACGGGCAGATTCGATTCGAAATCGTCAGTCGGTTTCAATTTGGGATTGGAATCGACCAGAAAGTTGAGATCAATAAGGCCCTACATTCCATCGTTCTACTGCCCAGAAATAGTTACCCGAAAAAAATTGTTTGTCTTGAATGTTTACAAAAAATGTAACCTTTTTAGGGTCGCCTTCATGCTTACTTTGTGCAAGATCTGCAGAGCCAGTTATTTATTTATTAGGGTTTAACGACACTTTAACAGCCAAGGTTATATCGTGTTCGTGTCGGTGACAGTTTTACGGGCGGAGGAAGCCAGAGTACACGGAGAGAACCACCGAGCAACGACCAGCAGCTGCCAGCTCCCCAACATTGTAACTCCACACTGCAGCATAGGCAGGGTTAGATTGGTTGGAGACATGCGCACCATCGACGTGCAGTACGCCTTAGTACACACGTCATCGTGCCCCCATGTGGACAATCGGGGTGAAGTGCCTTGCCCAAGGACCCAACACGGCAGTCCGAATCGATCTCTCACACGGTCACCCATCCAAGGACTAACCGGACTCGACGTTGCTTAACTTCGGTGATCCGACGAGAACCGATTACCGCAAAGCCGCATAGCGCTCCCACAGAGCCAATTGGCCTAACCCGCAGAGCCAGTTATGATGAAACTTTGCGATGGAGTTTAAAGACAAATCTAATTCTCAGAAAAAGCGTAATCAAAATTTCAGTTGAGAGCGAATATAGTTCGAGCCGCACGCAGCACGGCTCACGGAGTGAGCTCGAAAGATAACTCGTGAGATTTTTCAGTATTTCCATCACAAAGTGAGCTCTGTAGATAACACACGAGATTTTTCAGTATTTCCATCAGAAATTTCTGTGGGCTATGAAATAACAAAAATCGTGTTTTTATGCCAGCGACTATGTTGAATCTCCCCTGAAGTCGGGTGCGATAGTTTAAAAAAAATAGATTTTCGTATTTTCTACAAATCTTTCTCGAAAGTTTACGAGAAATGCAAATTGCGAACAAGTGACCCGAGTGGGATGAGCTATCATCGAACGTTTGAGCGTGCTAAATGGACGAAGAAATTTGGTATTGACGTCACGATGACTTACATGACTTATAACCAAACAGGTTGATACAGACAAGTTTTACTATAAGAAGATATTCGGTTCCACTGTCATTTAGTTTTTAAAACAATAAAAAGTAGCCACCACGGTTTTAGTTGCATTCTTATGAAAACGCTTTGCTGATTGTTAGTATAAATTTGAGAGAGAGAGAGAGAGAGAGAGGGGGGGGGGGGGGGCACACATACTGTACAGTACACTCCAAAACTGCGTTCGCTTGTAGGTTGTACTATTTTCACATTATCGAACGAAGTGAGCTCAAAAGATAACGCATGAGATTTTTCGGTATTTCCATCAGAAACTTCTATAGGCCATGAAATAAAAAATGTTTTTTTATGCCGGCGGCCATGTTGAATCTCGCCGGAAGTCGGGTGCGAGAGTTTAAAAAAATAGCTTTTCGTATATTCTACTAATCTTTAAAAATAAAAATAATTTAAAGGAAATTATATAACATGTGTTAATTATCCATCTGTTTTTAGCTCAAGCTGCTCAACTTCAAGTATTAGGATGGGTTGTGATCCGTCGTCCGTCCGTAGTACAACAATTCCTTTAGCACACCCTACAGGCCGCAGCTCTCACCAGATCAGTACCAAATTTCGCATGTTGCTTTTGGGCAATGTCTAGATGCGAATTTTTTCCGAATTGCGTTAAAAAACATGTCCGCCTGCGGTCATCTTATATTTGGCATATAAATTGTCAACAATTCCACCAACACACCATACAGGCCGCATCTCTCACCTGATCTTTATCAAATTTCATATGTAGCTTTGGCGTGATGTTTAGATGGGTGCTATTGAACTTTTCTGAATTTTGTTGAAAAACACGACTGCTAGCAGCCATCTTGGATTTGGATATAAACTGTCCATCAATTCCTTTAGCACACCCTACAGACCGCGGCTCTCACCCGATCAGTCCAACATTTGATATGCGGCTTTGGGGCAATGTCTAGATGGGGGCTATCGAATTTTTCAAAAATATCGTTGAAAAGCATGGCCGCCAGCGGCCATCTTAGATTTGGCATATAAATTGTCAACATTTCTATTAGCACACCCGACAGGCTGCATCGCTCACCCGATCTTTTTCAAATTCCATATGTAGCTTTGGTGTGATGTCAAGATGGGAGCTGTGGAATATTTCTGAATTTGTTTGAAAAACGTGGCCGCCAGCAGTCATCTTAGATTTGGATATAAATTGTCAACAATTCCATTAGCACACCCTACAGTCCGCATGTCTCACCTAATCCTTTTTGAATTCCATATATAGCTTTGGTGTGATGTCTAGATGGGTGCTATCAATTTTTTCTGAATTTCGTTATAAAATATGGCCGCCACCAGCCATCTTGGATTTGGCATATGAATTGTCAACAATTCAATTAGCACACCCTGCAAGCCGCATCTCTCGCCCAATCTTTTTGAAATTTCATATGTAGTTTTGGTGTGATGTCTAAATGGGAGATGTCAAACGTTTCTGAATTTCGTTGAAAAACATGGCTGCCAGTGGCCATCTTGGATTTGGCATATAAGTTGTCAATAATAATTCCATTAGCACACCCTACAGGCCACATCCCTCACCCCATCTTTTTCGAAATTTCATATGTAGCTTTGGTGTGATGTCTAGATGGGAGCTATCAAATTTTTCTGAATTTTGTTGAAAAACATGGTTGGCGGTGGCCATCTTGGCTTTGACATATAAATTGTCAACAATTCCATTAGCAGACCCTACAGGCGGCATCTGTCACCCGATCTTTTTCAAATTTTATATGTAACTTTGGGATGATGTCTAGATGTATGTTATAAAAATGTTCTGCATTACGTTGAAAAAGATGGCGGCCACCAGCCATCTTGGATTTGACATATAAATTGTCAGCAATTCCATTAGTACACCCAACAGGCCACACCCTTCACCCAATTTTTTCAGATTTCATATGTACATGTAGCTTTGGTGTGATGTCTTTTCTGAAGAAACTTGAGTGAATGACTTTGGCATTACTAGAGCTTCCTATTTAATTCAGGCCCTTCATGGGCAAGTTGAGCTGCAGTGCCATTGACACTTTCATTTGTTTTCTCTTTGAACGCAAACATTTTGTTTGCTTTAACGAGAGTTTACCAGAAATGCAAATTTCGAGCCAGTGACCCTAGTGAGAGGAGCTTCCATGGATCGTTTAAGCGTGCTAAATGGGCGGGGATATTTGATATTGACGTCACGATGACATATGACATTTTACCAAACCGCACTGATACAGGCAAGACTATGGGGATATCTTCGGCTCCTATGCAGCCCTATAGTCCTTAAAATAAAAAATAAAAAACTGGCCACGGTTTTAGTTGCTTGCTTTGCTGATTGTTAGTATATATTTGAGAGAGAGAGAGAGAGAGAGAGAGAGAGAGAGAGAGAGAGAGAGAGACTGCGACTGTACTGTATAGTGTACTCCAAAACTGCGTTCGCTTGTAAGTTGCACCTATTTTCATATTAGACTTTAGTTTTGAGCTGCGGTCTATCAGCGGAAACTTTACTTTTTGTTTTTTTTTAAATAATCACAAACAGGCTTGGCAATTTCAGGAGAGCGATTTTTTAGCTCTCCTTACTGCCCCCCTGAAAGAACTAAGGAGAGCGAAAAATTGCCCTCCTAAATATTTTGGTCTGGGATGATTGAGATTACATGTATTATGGTCACATTAAATTTTTGTTGTAAAGCAAAAATGTAATTTAACTTCGAAGTCACATAACATCACGTAATTTCATTTTGAAAGTGGTTTAGTAGTAAAAGGTAATGGCTGCAACCATACCCAAACACAGTTGCAATCATTTGAAGCAAAATGGGTCACAGCAATATTTTTTTTTTGTCAGTTTCAAGTTCAACAACTGACATCACAGTTTGAGGGATAATTATTCAAGGAATATTGACACTATAATATACTACCATTACTACTATCCTGTCACTTGAAGCACTTGCACCAGGATGTGGCTGTAGATTCAAGCAGACCTGTTGTCCTAGAAAGGCATACGCCTACCACTACCACTAGGTGGTAGTGGTAGGCGTATGCCTTTCTAGGACAACAGGTCTGGGTACACACACAGGACTTGTCAAGTGTGTGTTCGGTTGTTGAGTGAGACATCTAGATGTCTAAGAGATTTCGCTTTACCTTAGTAAAGTTAATAAAATCACTGATGTAGTCTGTTGGTTTCAGTTTCAATGAGTTTGTTCAACTGGATACTTAAAATGCTGTGTAAAGCTAATTGTTCTCCTAAGCTGATTGAGGAGAGCGATTTTTTGCCCTCCTGCATTTTTCAGAATGCCAGGCCTGCACAAATTTTTTGTTCATGTGTATGGATTGGGGGATACCTTGTTTGGGGTGACTATAAAGCATTCCTTTTTTGAAACAGAGATGAACCGCAACGACCTGGTGTCACTACTTCAGGACTTACTGGAGGGCTCCACTTCAAAGTCCTTTGATTTTTTCACGAGAACTGATCACGAACCGATTTGAGTCAGGGACGGCTGAATCAGGGGTGGTACCATATGTCCCCATGCGTATTGACGCCATGTATCACCATAGCGATGGCGTCATAACATGGCCACTTAAACGAGCTGCCATGACAACCAAGATGGCATCACTTGTCACTTGATTCATAACGTGAGATCTCCAAAACCCGGGAATCACACACTATATACTTGCAAAATGTGAACAAATTTAAATTTATGCTAATGAAACCTCTGCAGGTTTGGCCCTGTTACCATCTTCCAACCCGAAGGATAACCACAACCACAGATCACTGTTAAGGGAAAACACATTAAATGGGGTGGGTGGGGTGGGGTGGGGTTTGGGATTCGTGATGAAAAATATCGCAGCGCCCAAGTTTTGAGCACGCGACAGTGCTTTGCATTTTGCGCCGCTCCTTTCTGGCGATAATTTAAATTGACCCCACCTCAAAAAATATGTCTACCTGCGCTTTTGGATACATGCTATCATAGTTTTAAGCGTTAACCCCCCATCTAACGACACTAGTGGGCGCCAGTTGTAGAAGTTTTTCTCACAATAATTACAAATTTTCATTTTTTGCCTCTGAAACAGACATATAGTTTTTGATTCCTCATTGGAACCAGCCCGTTCCAATGAGAGGTGGCCGAGTCGGGACTTATAAAATATTTCAGCTACCTCGTCAAGTCATGCCTTCATCGAAGGCATGCGTTGATGATGTGGTTGGAATATTAGCCAATCAGGTTGTTAGCTAAAGAAAACTTAGGACTTGTCTGGTCTTGTTGGAAATTCATTTGTGAATAAATGAAATATACGTGTGTTAAAGTCGTGGCGCAACTTCGTATTTAATTAACACCTACCCGTACCGGTTTTACAAATTGGTTATATCGGGCCCAAAGCAGCAGTGAACGAGTGTAACAGACGTCCAGTTGTATGATCAACTGCAGGCCTGGCATTTTCAGGAGAGCGATTTATTCGCCAGCCTACTGCTCGCCTTAAAAAAAATTAAGGAAGGCGAAAACTAGCCCTCCTGGCCTTAGACAAGCATGATTACCATGCATAACAGTCTTTTTCTAAATCCTACATCTTTTCAGATCTCTGCTATATTATTATGGTCTCTGTACGACGGCCACACTGCCCCTCCCACACCTCCGGGCCTTGTCGAGGCCCGGAGGTGTGGGGAGGAGGGGTAGTGTTGCCGTCTCACAGAGACTACCTTGTTAGCAGCACCGAGTAAAATGTACAAAGCCCACTGCAGAATTCATTAATAGTAAAACTTCATTTTGTCACTTTTAGCTTTTGTTAGCTTGAGTGAGCTAATCGCTCACCTAGGCCACGCGAGGGGAGCGAATGTTAGCCCTCCTGCATTTTTAAGAATGCCAGGCCTGCAACTGACAACCGTGTGTGTGACGCAAGTCCAAGTATCAAATCCAGTCTTGGAGGAAAGTACATGATTACTATATGTACCAAGAGCAAATCGATACGAAGTGTTCCGACTCGGAAACAATTAAAGGGGGGGGGGGGGTGGGTGGGTGGGTGGGGGCACTCTCAAAGCCCTCATTTATTTATTCATTTATTTTTTATTTATTTAATTTTAGGGGTGCTATACCCTAAACTATTTATTTATTTATTTGTGTTTAACGTCACATGTTTCTGCACAAATATAGCTAATCGTGACCGCAACATGGATATAAAGTCAAGTCCAGATAATCATTTAAGACCCATGTTGCCCATTTTAATGGACTTCCACATTAGGGGTGACCGGGTCCTATTTCGCCAGTAAAGCTTGTTTACCACAGTAAACAAGCACTGCTTCACTTCCCACTGCCCTACTCCCAGGGCTTCCCACGAGAAAAAACCCATTGGCGACGCCCCTTAAAACAGCAATGGAACGAATATTGCCATTACGTAATGTTTGGGGTTAATGTAATACAAAACATACCAGGTAAATATTAATAACGAGAAACATTGTTTCACTCAAAAACCGGCCTTTCATCACGGATAATTTCCTTGCAACAGAGGAAATTAAAATTAAGTGATCCGTCTGACGTGACGAGCTTGTTCAACGCTGTATTCAAATCTCCGAACAGAACCGGACATGATCTAAGATTTCGAAATGAAAGCTTTCTATTTCCGTTTTGTGCTAAATAATGTTTTGCAGGAAGTTCGAAGCATTAGAGAATTAATGTTTGTGGCCACTTTCTTCCGTGTTAATATTATTAAGTGGATATTAATGCTTTGGATATTCCTAATTTAATTTTCTTTCTTTGCAGTTCAGATGTAACTGGAGTTGTTTGGGTTTAAATTTTATGTACTTAACGAAATATTCATTTGAAGACTTGGACGTTTTGAACGGATCATGGATGTAGAAGGTAAGACAGACATTGAAACAATAACATAAATACTTGGTTCAGTTGCGTAACTCGGGGGCCTGGGGCCCTACATTTTCGCTTCTAGTCACCCCCCCAACATTGGTCCAATGCAAGTTTCACACAACATCAAAATGCTCGCCAATATAGGGGCCACACTCGCTTCAGATTTGCTCTTAAGAGTAGTAAATTTCGCAGCTTTTCTCGGGAGTGGAAGTGGGGTGTAGTCCTAAGTAAGACCCTCGGTCGTTGCCCCTTCCCCCGCTTCCCTGAAGGGAAGTGGAGGGGGGGGGGAGGTGGGGGGGGGGGTAGCGACCGTACCGGAGATTAGAATATAACATCACAAAATACACCAATTTCTAACACTCAACCTTTGTTCTCTTTGGGGATGAGAACAAACGCAGATTAGGTAAATTGTCGAATTTTGATTGATAAAACGGTTTGTGGGGCAAATGAAGTCCCGGATGTAAGATGGCGCTATGTAAAATTGGTCTATAGGGCCCCGATAATAGGACCTTGTCACAAGGGCTTGAGGTCTTAGAAATAACATAATTCCGGGGAAAATATCTCTCAGTAGGGCGTGTTCTGTTCCCTCAGTCACACGCCCTAGAATATTTCACGGCTATTTTTAGAAAGTGTATAGTGCACGGGAATTATGCACGGCTATTTTAAGAACCCCCGATAGTTAAAACTATCGCAAACAGTAAAGTTCCTTTTAGCCAATCAAAGGAAGGGAAGGTCATGTGAGGTAGAATACATATTTATTCTCTATTTATATTACAGATTTTCTGGTTTTCTGTTACAACTTTTCATAGGAAATGTGTTTACGTCAAAGGAGAGGTCTATAGTTTTTGGAAATCATAGGAGGGCGACTATACCCCAGTTCAGTCGTTGGACTTTCTTTATGCCCCCTGCACATGAAGTCGAAATAACAAAATGGCAATCCGTATTTTTTTTCTTTCAACGCAAATAGGGATTTAACCAAATTCGATGGGGAGCGCGGTGGCTCAGTAGGTAGAGGTGCAGGCTGCAAGCCGAGAGGTCCTCGGTTCGAATCCCACCTGCGGCAACCGCGTTGTGTCCTTGGGCAAGACACTTCATCTCCATTGCCCGCGTGGGGGCACGATGACGCCGTGTACTAAATATTTCACGGCTATTTTTAGAAAGTGTAGTGGAAGGCACGTCGATGGTACGCATGTCTTCAACCAATCTAACCCTGCCTGTGCTACAGTGCGGACTTACGATGTTGGGGAGCTGGCAGCTGCTCGTCGTTGCTCGGTGGTTCTCTCCGGGTACTCCGGCTTCCTCCACCCGTAAAGCTGTCACGGTCATGATTAGCCATTGTGCATACATATGTGACCTTAAACATCAATAAATAAATAAATAACCAAATTCGATCATGTTTGACAGAGCTCATTGTCAAACAAAGTTGAATTATTTGAATTCCTAGCTGCATTATGGGGAAAAAAGTCGGAACTTGAAATTTTAAAATGTTGACATAAATATGCACGGAGCTAGTTCAGCGATCTGAACGTAGTGGCTACCCCTCTACGTTCAGATTCTTCCCATTCAATCCTATAGAAAAGGTTCCCATCAAGTTTTTATGGGAACTCAAAACTCGAAATTAGGAATATATATCAAGCTTTCGCCCTTATTACCGGCTGCAATCGATAGTACACGTATTTCCTTACATTTGGGAAGAGTTTATTAATCCAAACTAGGTTTTCTCCTTTAAATGTCGTCATTTGTGTACTCGTGAGGCGGCAACGGAGATTTCAAAACCGGCCATGTTGTTGTTTAAATATAAAACAGTAAAAACGATAACCCGGTAGTGGCGCCGAAACGAATAGACCTTTTCATCGACGCGGAATAGGAAATTCGATCTCATTCGCGCAGAGGAGGCCATCAAACTCGGTCGCATTCGCACAGAGCAGATTATCAAACCCATTCTGCACAATTGCGATCGAATTTCCTATTCCGCATCGATGAAAAGGTCTATTCGTTTCGGCGCCATTACCGGGTTATCGTTTTTACTGTTTTATATTTAAACAACAACATGGCCGATTTTGAAATCTCCGTCGCCGCCTCACGAGTACACAAATGACGACATTTAAAGGATAAAACCTAGTTTGGATTAATAAACTCTTCCCAAATGTAAGGAAATACGTGTACTATCGATTGCAGCCGGTAATAAGAGCGAAAGCTTGATATATATTCCTAATTTCGAGTTTTGAGTTCCCATAAAAACTTGATGGGAACTTTTTCTATAGGATTGAATGGGAAGAATCTGAACGTAGAGGGGTAGCCACTACGTTCAGATCGCTGAACTAGCACGGAGTTAACTGGTAGGCCTAGACAGCTGAATTAATTTTGGTCATCAAAATTTGTTCATATGCCCTTTACCTTGTTACAATTTATTTTAGAGTACCTGTACTTCAGTATAGGGGATCGCGGTGTCTCATTGGTTAGAGCACGGACTTTAAGCTGAAAGATCGACGATTAGATACCTCCCCGTGCCATCTGTGCCGTAGGGCTGTCACGATTAATCGTTTAATCGATTGTTGATCGGTCAATGCGAAATCGATTAGTATTTTTCGTTGTCGAATAATCGGTAAATTGTATCCCGTTTTAGACGTTTAATAACTAAAAGAAAATTTGATGATAAAAATATTGTTTCTAAAGGTAAGGAGTTAAGAACATCGATGTTAAACCTCAAGAAGCTGTGGGAAACATTTGTCTTTCAGGTACATTCATCAAAGCTTTGATGTTCTGAACTTTTGAACCGTCAGTGTAATAATCAAGACCGGTCGGCAGTTGCGAAGTTCGCAACTGCCGACCGGTCTTGATTATTACACTGACGGTTCAAAAGTTCAGAACATCAAAGCCTTGAATGTAACTGAAAGTGGATCGTCTTCGTTGTTTACTTGAGGTAGGTCAACTGACTTGAACTTCATTTTTATCGACATCAAAGAGAGGTAGAGGGGGGGGGGGGGGGGGGGGGGTCATCTAGGTGCGATCAATCGATTATCATCGATTATTTGCGACGATTAATCGATTCCTAAATTAAAAAATCGTGACAGCCCTACTGTGCCGTGTCCTTGGGCATGACACTTACCCCGATTGCTTCCGTAGGGGCACGGTGGCGCCGTGTACTATGACGTACTGCACGCCATTGGTGCACTTCCACCACTGCTAATTCTACTTGTGCCTGTTAGTAAGTTGGCGAGTGACAGTTGCTCGCTGCTGATGGGTGGTTCTCTCCGAGTACTCCGGTTTCCTCCATTCATAAGACTGCCGGCACGATTCGATTCTCGCTGTTGAGAGTGCCTTTAAAGCCACTAAACATACAAAAAATATGGTCTTCCAGCAATTTACTTGTTAATACCATCCCTTGATTTTACCAAGTATTGTAAATTATTGTAAAATACAATTTTGTCCTGCAGCCTGCATGTCCTTTGTTTCTCTGTGAGTTCAAATATCATGCAAACTACATGCCATGCGCTCTCAGAATGCAATGTGTTGTGCTCACAATATACACGCATACATGTTTTCTTTTACATCTGGGTAAGAAAATAATGTGACAGCTCTTATTTCCAAATGAAACAAAATAGCAGACTAAATGGCTAAAAAAAAGTACCCATTTTTAATTATTAATTCATATCTTCTGCTCTGTTATGTTAGAACAAAAATACAGGAAATTTAATATTTTTTGCAATAAAATATTACAGATATCGATGTCATTGGAACTGGCTCATTGAGCCAGTTCCAATGACATCCATATTTGTCTGTCTTTATTAGGAAACTTACAAAGTACAAAATATCCTGTCAGTTTTCCCCCCACAATGTAGGTTAATGTATTAAGTACACCAAAATTCTTTGAAATAAATCCGTTATCCTTGTGTTTTCCAGGGTGTATGGCAGTTTACACCGGTCTGGGAACTCATACACCCTTCGGCTTTGCCTCAGGGTGTATGAGTTCCCAAACCGGTGTAAATTCCCATGATACACCCTGGAAAACACAAGGGTAACTAATAATATCTTCCAATTGACAGATATATGAACTATGCAACCAAGAAAACAACAGAATGTGATCAGTTTTCAGATGAATTCAAGGAATCAGAATAACCAATCGTTTCCAACCTTAGAGGCGCACCACCGTCTGCCATGTTTGCATTTTTGTCAATGAGAATCACAGCCTGAACTCATTTACGTTTGACAGTGATATTATACAGTGAATGTTTGAGTCTCCGCCAAATTCAACGTCGAGATTGCTCTCTATTTCTTCCGGCCACCATCTTTGCCTACAACATTCTCTTCGCGATTACTGGTCTTCTGAATTGATAGAACGGTGCTCCTCGGGAGTTGAGGAAAAAACGCTTAAAGCGTTTCAATCCCCCCCCCCCCCTCCGTTATTCTGGATGCACTCGGCATGTTATTAGTGTTTTGTGGGATGTGGGGACGTTTGTTTCGTTGTGTTCTTTTTCCAGGTTCGTAGCTAACTCATTTTGAGCACAAAATGTAAGCAGTATTTGCACTGAAATTGAATATGAACATCTTTTCGAATCACGTGTGAATTGGCTTCATTTCAAATCTTTTCAGCTTCTGTGAGCTTTCTTTAGCCCTTTCGAAAATCTCTCATTGGCGAACATTTCCGAAATAATAGGTTTTTAAAAGGATATAAGTTATTGAAAATTTTCATTCAATGAAAATGCACGAATTTCACGTTCATTTTGAACAAGATGTAACAGATACATACATAAGAAGCTGATTAACTTGCATTTTAATCACTTTGGTAGAACTGGGCCGCTTTCGACCTTACCGGACTGCACCCCCTTATCTGGGGACTGGACCGCCTAGCCGGACTGCACCCCCCTGATTTGTGGACCGGACTACCATAGGCGGTCCGATCCGCATCATTAAACTGTGCTGGGACTGGCATTGATGACTCGGGGTGAAGTTTTTCCTGTATTCACGAACGCCGATTGCGTTCCTCAAATAAGGAAACACTCCACGGAGTATCGTTGATTCCTGTCCCCCGTACTCGGCTCGATTTGTGTTCTGTATTTATACCACGTTTAAACTTGAATTTAGTGAATGAAGCTGATATTTTTTAAGAAAAATATCGCTGATTTCTTAGTTGAAAGTGTTTAGTGTCGAAACATTTTATTCACGTCTGTCGTCATAATGTCACTCAGATGCGTAACGTCAAATCAGACGCGTTGTTACATGATATTCTTGCGTCTGATCCAGATTCCACGCATGGTATATCTTGCGCATTTCACGATGTCAGTATTGTATCGCGCAACGTTGAATATGCACAGCAATCCTGGTATAAATTAGCTTATTTGGCTTCCAGTAATCACATCTTGGTTGCTATAGAGACAGTCAAGTTGTGGCAAATCACCACAAAGCCACTTGACTCCCAGACTTGGGCGTACTAGAAGGGCTAGAAATTTTGCCTTCTCTCAAGGGTTAAAAGAAAGAGTGCTTCCATTTTATTATGTTCCTCGCAAGTGATTCGTAGGGCCTATAATAGCTGCTTTGTCCGCTCGTCTGTCTTTTCTTGTATATTCTTATGCTCTAAAATAAATCAAATGAAATCAAACCTTCGACCGTTCGTCCGTTACGGCAGCTGGGCCGTTCGATTGGTCCAAAAAATATTCAGACGACCGATCTTGTTCACACATCACACAATGTTTCCTTATGACTCAGGGGTGTGTCATGACCGCGACCAAGGTCATAGCTCCAAGGTCAAGGTCACAGACTGTCTGTTTGTTTATTCAACCATTCCAGGAATCGGTCTTGTTCATACTTTACACAACGATATCTTATGACTCAAGGTCAAGGCCACAAACTTGGTTTGTTCATTGTCCATTCATTCTGACTTTGTCCGGCCCATAAAATTATTCAAGGGACCGATTTTATTCATACTTTACACAATGATTATTTATTACTCAAGAGTGCGTCATTTTGTACATTCTGACTGAGCGCTCCATAAAAAAATTATTCAATGACTGGATCTTCACATACCGGTACTTCGCACAAGGGTTGCTTTTGACTTCAGGATATGTCATGACCTTGACCCAAAGTCACAGCTCCAAGGTTTAAGTAACAGACTGTGCATGTCGTATTCGAATTATTTGATGGATCGATCACTTTTGGGTTCATGTTCGGGGAGCATCCACCAGCTCTGCTGATTTTTTCTTGTTTATTGTGCGGACTCGAATTTTAGAATCCTTTAGTTTGTCGAAGATTTTAAAAGTGGGCATATACTGCTCTCCTTATTTTCATGCCGGGTGGGCTGTAATGGGCGAGGGCCCGCCTGAAATACAGAGGCCTGAAGGAGGCATGTACACAATCCACTTTGAACACTTGTTGGAATACCCTGTGGAAGGCGTATTTTTGTGTTGAGATGGGCGGTATTGGAATTTTGAGTTCGGTATCGGTTTCGGTGTTTCATGACTGTGAAATTGACAGAAGTGACTGATTTGCTTTTCACTTTTGCTAACCCTCATTGGAGTGAACAACTGTCCTGAATTCCCACTTGCATGTTCAATTGTCTAACAGTGATTTCTAGAAAAGTACTGGCTGCCTGTTAAGACAGCCAGGACCTCGCTAGAAATCAGACCCAGTATTTTGTCTAATGTCAGCAGGACGGACCTCCTATAGATGGCATGGTCATTGCACATGCTCCGAGAGCGCAAAAACCTGAAATAGATCTTTAAGCATTAAGGTGCGTTTTGAGCAAGTTACAGAATTACTGTAGATATTTGTGGTTGTAAAAGAATGCCTTTGTTGAGCTCATTGCAGTGTCATTTATATCGCTGTGGTACAACTTACGCTGTATTTTCTTGATGTGAATTCCTCTTTGGTACTATCAGCAAATCAAGCCAGATATCGAATACCGAACCGATATCGAGGTGTACCCCCCTAAAAATACCGAAACCGATTCCGAACACAAAATTCCAATACCACCCATCTCTACTTGGCTTGACTAGAATTTACTGCTGAGGATAATCTGGACATGTACAGGTTGTAATCCAGTGGGAATTCAGAACAATTGCCCAGGCCCAAGAAAAGCAGTCACTTCTTTCATGAAAATAAACACTTTAAACAGCTAGCAAGCCTCAACAAGGTATTTTAAACTGTGAATGTGGGAAAATTTGAAAATACAAATGGCTTCGGTATTCAATGATTGGTTCGGTTCGGTTTTTCGGTATCCCCATGATATGGGTATCGGTTCGGTTTTTTGGTGTGTTGCCCATCTCTATTTTTGTGTACCCATGAGAAGCTTCAGCAAGCTTATTTTGCTTTGTGTTTTAGACTTCCAGCCGGTACCAAAATGAGCGAATGAAATCGAATGCCGGAGGCCTCAAAAAAGAAATATCGGAACTCAGAAATAGATACTGACACTGTTAGGGTTTTGGCCAGTATATGGTCATGTTCCGTACCCCCCCCCCCCCCCCCCCCCCACACACTCCCAATTAGAGACTATGTTTTGCTGAAAGTACAATACTTAAGAAACATTTTAAGACATTTTTGCCATCTGGCGATTGGGGCGTTCAGAAGCTACATGCATTTGGTGGATTAGCTTATAAAACCAAGTGAACAAAAATTTCGCGAAATCGTCTACGAGGTTTCATAAACAGGCCAAAAATTTGAAAGACGTTACCACACATAACTGACCAGACTGCCTTGGCTATGAATGAGTACATAGTCAAGCCAACCCTACAACTCACTCCGCTCAGCCTGCATCCTATCCCACCCCACCCAACACCACCTCACCTCACCCAACACCACCTCACCTCACCCCACACCATTAACATTAACGAAGTTTCGAAAATTATGTTATGTCCAACATTCAAGACATGTTTTAACGATGTTTTCCAACTGGTGATTGCAGCTTTTATAACTTACAAGCATTTTGTTGGCCTGATTATAAAACCTCGTATACATTTTTTTTAAAATGTGTACAAGGTTTTATAAGCAAGCTGACAATTTGAATTAAAGTTTACCATACCATCAAGACTATGGGACACTATATTTTAAGGGCCCAATTCCTACCTTCTCAAACTTCAACTACTGCAAAAAACCCCACAAAAACACACATACACCCAAATACGGGGTACCCCACACCGTACAGCATCCCGTTTTCGTCGCATGTGATGCATGTGTTGTGCGCACATAAGCACATATTGGTATATCCAGCAGGTGATGTGTACACATTGTGATATATTGTGCACTAGCACATAAACACATTCCATCAAGCTCCAGACCCACGGTCCGTGGAATCCTTTTCTAGTATCCGACTATACTTGTAGCATCCCTTTTTCATCATATGTGCCTATGTGCTGCATGTGTTTGTGCACACATTGTGCATAAGTACACAAGCACATTTCGGCACATCCAGTGTGTGCCAAGATGCTGCATGCAAGGTGTACACACTGTGACACAATGTGTATTAACACATAATCACACCTCGGTACGACCAACATACAGTTTCTTATATTTAAGGTATCCTAGGTTGCACGAGGTCTACGCATTGTTTAGACTGTTAAGGCTTAGGCGAATGAAGCAATCTGGTTGCGCCTGTTAAAGACCTGACCTAGGGCAGCAGAGTCGAGACAGGGTCTGATGTAGCTAGGACGTATGAAGTAGTGCTACAAGTCAATAGCAGTGGTACAACGCTGTTAGGGTGGTAGAAGACTATAGTATTGGGTGACTACAATAGAGGCAAATCATAGGACAGATAATTGAAGACAAGATGGAAACCGATGGTAAGACTACCTGGAGCTGTACAGAAGCTTGGAATCCCACTAACAGAATCCATATAGAACCCCTTTTTACCAAAATAAGTCGAAGAGCAGTATGTGGAGTCACTGTTAAAGCAATTACTCGATAGCTTATTTGTTCGATAAGATTCGGGTCGTTCAAGCACGCAATAGTGGAACACAACTGTATTAGTGATATGAATTGGGACGTGTAGTGAGAGTAGGGTACTTAGAGCCGTAGTAGTACCTCAAGTTAGTAATGGTTGAGACACTCTAGCACAGGATAGAATAGTGGTAGCTATGATACACGGGCGAGGTTGTAAGGCTAGTAGAACACCATAATAAAGGTCAATACAATGTAAACTGATCTTATAACAGGTGGTGGTGGCTATGGACAAGTCCGTAGCGGTAGTCTTTAAGGTATGAAAGGTATGTTTAAGGTATGAAAGGTATGGTGTTGGTTTAGAAGCCAGGAGCTGAATAGGGTCAGGAGCCATAACTATCTCCAGATAAATATCCTGGGAAAGATATTCTTCAAAAGGTACACTCAACAGGTATCCTCAAAAGGTAACCTTAAATAGTACATCACCTTTCCATAAGTATCCACAAATACCAGTTGGTGCATCTGTGCTGCATGTGATGTGCGCACATTGTGCACAAGCACATATCGGCACACCCAGCATGTGCCTATGTGCTTCGTTTAATGTGTACATATTGCGCACTAGCCCACAAACACATCTAGGAAAGTAAAAATACTTTATAGGAAGATTGGGTAAGTCATAATATAGACAGGACAGACTAAGGAATGGAACAATAATAAGTTGTGGAATAGACTATGATATATAGAAGCGGGAGATTTAAAAGGAATCCAAACTAGTAAAACACTTGTCGGGTTGTTTGAGGTAATTCTGGTTAATTAGATTGACTCTTATACAGAGGAATTCACCTTACACCACTACGTGCTAGTTTTATAAGCCTCCAGGTGATATTAGAAGTGTTTATGGTTCTCCAGCATTATGTGCTCCTATTAAAATGAGGGCTCCCAAGGAATTCGAACTAGTACAACTTGTATTGTTTGTCGTAATTCTAACCGAGGATTCTGAGTAATTAGATTGACTCTTACACAAAGGAATGTGCCTATTATTGGAAAGGGGAAGCTTGTGGGGGAATCCGTCAGTCCGTGCCAAATAAAGCGATTTTGGCTTGATTTTGGTTATTTGGAGGGACTGTCGGATCTATTTGGGTAATTATATTTACTCCTATTCAATCACGCCACACCCCAAATATTAAATGGTTTTGGGTCAAATAGCAATCACATATTACAACAGAGACCAAAATGGCGTTTTCCAATAAACCAAATGGATGGCGGACACCCGTATCACTATAACAACATGCGCTGCTGCATGCCCACTAAGACTACGTATCACTATGGTAATTACGTCACAGCATGGCTGTTCACGAAGCTACCTTGTCAACCCAACATGGCACCACTCGGCAATGTGACTATGTCATTAGATGAGATCCATCACACGAGATCCACAAGAATGGGGTCGAAACGAAATATTAATAGGGACGTGCTTATTTTAGTGAAATAAATAATATATCATGTACCCTGATGACCCCTATCTTGTGGATCTCATGTAACGTCATATCACATAACCCAGTGGTGCCATGTTGTGTTGTCATGATGGTAAAAACATCCATAATTCATTAAACAGACTTTTGTGCTGTCACAATTCGACATTGGATCGGTGATCCTATCGGCATTTTTATATGTAACGCTGCAACCCCCCTACCCCCACCGCGGCACACACACACACCCGGACGCTTCAGAATGGTGGAATTGATGATCCTGTCTTTCTCGGCGATTTGGTTGAACAAGCACACCCCCATCTACCCGTTTCGCCCTAAAACGATTCCTGTTTCCGTCTTTAGCAGGCCTGGAAATTACCCGTGAACGATCGTTTAGGTTACATGTACGTAAATTGTCAAATACACAAACGAACAACAGGTCACTATGAAGTAATACAACATAACTCTATAAAATTACTAATCTCGCATGTTTTACCAGAAAGACTGACAATCTCTCTGAACTATCTGAAATATCTCAACTCAAAGATTGCGGTTTGCATGCACATATAAATAGAATGGTATGCTGTTTCCATCTATACTATTCAAAAAAAAGTAGGGGATATCCAACCTGATGTTGGTGTTTTCGGAAAATAGAATTGGATACGCGTGATTGGACACATCAACATACTGCCAAGTTAAGTATGGATCATGAATGTCACCGGCCACGAAAACTTCGTGCAGGTGTTTCGCACGAGCGCCGCGTTAATGTCTGTTGGGAACGTTTTGAAATTTTCATTTTGTACTGGTCGGGCTTTTTCGGAGGTCTTATCGTTCTTTTCTTGGTATAAACTCGTAAAAATAAAACAATTGGTTTCCGGGTGATAAATATCCCTGCCTTCAACCCGTACCCAACATAGCTGTTATATTCGTTCAGCAATATTCATAAAAAAATTCTATTCATATTTGATTGTTTTAAGGGCCTATATAAGTAATGGAATTTTGTTTATTTTGAAATTCTCACCTCTCATATTCCTTAAATTCAGATTAAATATACACAAATTATACATCACAATGAAGGTTGGGATGTATAGAACACGAAACACATATGTAATCAACTCATAGAGTCGACTGTAGCACCACTGGTTCCTGGAAGTCTGCTACCGTATTCGCACCAGAACTGATAATAAAATAATATTTCATCAGAACAAACTTGTGGCCAAATGGGCTTCATATATCCAAGAACAAAGCTAGGCATTCAAAACACTTTCGAATACAGCGATAGGGACTGCAGTTTGGAAAAGGACAACACTGTCAGCATTTTTTATTGAAGATGGTTTCCATGCTCGACAGACATGCGCAAATCACTCGTTACCACGAATTTCCATCGAAAAACAAAATCGTGATTCTAAGAAATTTCAACAGGTATCATGATACCTTGCATTGAATATGGCCCACTGTGCAATCTCTATCTGGTAACAGTATACTGTATGAAGGTGATCTTTTTCATTATTTGATTTTAGACGGCGTTGTTTTTACATGACGTCGACCGGAAATCGAAAGTATACTCATACGTAAACAAAAGCAAAGGCTTTGGAATTTTCACCAATGCAGCTCTGTCACCTTGTTTTGAAGCATTTTTACCCCTTAGCTTTGTTCTTGGATACGAAACGCACATTTGGCCACAAGTTGTTTTCATGAAATATTATTAAAATTATCAGTTCTGGTGCGAATACGGCAGCAGACTTCCAGGAACCAGTGGTGCCTACAGTCTACTCTATGAGTTGATTACACTTGTGTTTCGTGTTCTATGCATCCCAACCTTCATTTTGATGTACAGTTTGTGTATATTTAATTTGAATTGAAGGAATATCCGAGGTGAGAATTTTCAAAATAAATAACATTTCATTACTTATATAGGCCCTTAATTCAGTTTCAATTTTCGCCTTCAAAATATGACTTATGCCCCAATGAAAGGTCATAAACTATACTTTGGGGAGAGGCAAACGATGGAAATATGCAATTATTTCAGAAGGTTTGTTTTCGTTATCTAGCTGATAAAAGCACTGAATTTCTTTCTGTGTCTCTGATCCTTCGGAGGCAGTAATAAACTTGAGCAAAAGAAATTTAACCCCTTTTAAAATGTTTCGAGGCATTTGAATTTTTCGCGCCCTATTCATTTTCAGTGACGGGCCTGGGGGAGCCTCTGCACACCTAACAATCCTGAATTCTACGATCCGGATGGTGCGTCATCTAGTGAAACTACAGGTGATATACCACGCTTGACGTTCTTTCGAGACTGAAAATGTCTCCAAACCCGCCATTTGGAGCATATTTTTTCAATTTCTTGAAAAAATATACTCCTATCCCAGCCCCACCAACGCCACTTTCATACCATTTCCCATCTCAAGACTTCGGTCGTCGTGATATGCCTGGAATGAAAATGCTTGCCCGCCCACAAAATATCCATGTGCCCCACCCCTAAAATATAAACCTGGCAACGCGCGTCTTCATTTTGCGATAACACTAATTTTCAACTTCAGACGCATTTTCTCCACATCCTCAGTATTCCACACTGGTCCACATGGAAAAAATGATGTGTGTTATGGCTAATTGAGTGATTTTGTTTTCATCGCACTCCTCTGTCATCGATTTTTTCCATCTTGATGGCTCATATCAAAACTGTGAAGTCACAAGACATCGGATGTTCTCATATTTTACACCCGAGTCGTACAGAATCAGAACATTAACTCTCCCATGCAGCTCGGTTTTTACAGTATGATATATTCTGTGTTTTTTCACCCACAACCCTCACGCCAATTTTGTAAGCAAGATTATTTAATATTTTCATACTACAGTTATAACATATCAATGGGTAGGATTGGATCATATTCTCTGTCAATTGAGCTGAAATTTGCGAGATCGTAAAATTTGATCAATATGACGTTGTTCACATCAATCATCATTTTTGTGACTGGAACCTAGCCCTTTGTTATTTTTGTTATTTTTTTTTTTTTTTTTTTTGGGGGGGGGGGGGGGAGGGGGGGTGATGGTATTTGAAAGGGGGGGAATGGTATTTGAAAGGCCGTTTGTGGGGTTTCGGGGTCCCCTAGTCCTAATTGGATCCCCGGCCGTTGTTCCCTCACTTCCCTGAGGGGAAGTAGGAGAGAACAACGATCGGAGGGTTCGGACATTGGAGGCGGGGGGGGGGGGGGAGCATATGTGATGTGCATGTGAATCTTCCATTACAATAGTATTCATAACAAAATATTCGAATCTGCACTCTGCAGTGTACTGGCAAATATGCGTGGCGTTGCTCAGATTGTAACGCTATCTGAGTGACATCATAAGGTAACGTCGCACGTAAAAGTCACGCTGCCCATTTTACTAAAAACATTTTATAAAAAATTGCCCCTAAGTCCCCATGGGAACCCCGGAAATGAAGCAGCGCTTATATAGTGTGGTAAACAAAATCTGTTTTACTGGTAACATAGGACCCGGTAACCAATGCCTGGGGTGGAAATTCTCTAAAATGGGTAACTTGGGTATAACCGATTGGCGAGACTTGACTATATATACATGTCAAGGTCACGATTAGCTATCGTGCAGAAATATGTGTCCCCGAACACCAATAAATAATTATAACCCTTAGGTGCTAAATTTCAGCTCGATATCTCTGAAAATGAAGGAGTGCATACCGGCGTTAGGGATCCCGGTGGCTCATTGATTAGAGCATTGGGCTCGAGATAGGAAGGTCGACGGTTCATTCCTAACCCGTGTCATCTGTGTTGACCCTTGTGGGTGCACGGTGTCGGTGTGTACTAATGTGAAGGGCACGACGATGGTACACTTATCGCCAACCAATGCTAACTCCGCTTTTGGCGGATTGGTGAGTCCGACAGTTATTCGTCGTTGTTCGGAGGTTCGGTCCGGGCACCCCGGCTTCATCCATCCGTACAACCGTCCGACAATTGAATATGACCCTGTCTGTTGAAAGTGCCGTTAAACTCCAATAAACAAACAAGCATACGGGTTTTCAGTTGCTCTGGTTGGAGTGCCAACGCGATGTCGCGCGCAAAATTCACCCATTCCATGTTACTACTGATAGAAAATTACACCTAGATCACCATAGGTGCCATATTTCAGCTCTATACCTTTGAATATGTAGGAGTGCACCCCACGTTTCTCTGGTTGAAGGCTTAATGGCTGAAGGGTGAACGTGGCGTCGCGCGTAAAATTCACCTTGGCAGTGCATGTTATACTCCTGGTGAAATTACCCGATAATGTTATAACTTTACGTATACTCAGCCCGGTCATCACTATTTCAGATGAACTCCAACTTGAAGTCGCGTTGCTGCCAGTTACCATCTTAAACAGTGTGTATGTAGTATATGAGATGGGATTCTTGCCTCAATGGGAGACCCCGCCCGAGGGACTTATTTTTAGGGAACCTAGTCATTTGACATACATTCAGGTAGCCCTAGTAACCCTCCATCTCCTGATGTCATCACCATGGTGATACGCGCGCATGTACTTCAAGGGATTCAGGTAAGGGAAACGTTCAATTTGGGGGTTATAACATTACCGGTTAATTTGTTTAACATTGTGCTTTGAAAAAATTGTAACAATATGTATTGATTTTTTATAACATTATACATGCATTAGAAAAAAAGTAATAACATTATGTGGAGTTTAAAACATTAACTGGTAGAGTGCTGGAAGACCATATTTGGGCTTTATTCTAAAGTGTGGGGACCCAACTTAGAGACTTCATATTTTGTGGATATACCTCATGTTATCTTTGAAGTAAAATTGTTTAGTCTGTTGGGATTTGCCCTGTTGAAATTTATGGGAGAGTGCCTTGGGCAGTTAACGGTTGCTTACAACCCTTTTTGAAACATTATGCATTGGTGTAACATTATGCGGAGTTGTAACATTATCAGCTGTAACAAGTCTTGTATCTAAAACTCAAATTTTGCCTGCTGTTGGTTAATCGGCGTAAATATTCAATTGTCCGTATGTTTGCCTGTTGTTGGTTAATCGGCGTAAATATTCAATTGTCCGTATGTATTACAAATGCAGAGCCGATTTTGTGTGTGACTATAGGGAATGGGAGATAAAACAATGCTCCAATATCCCTTGAAATTTGTCTTCCCCGACTTCAAGGGGCCCCAATACCCCTCTGTAACCACTGTTCAAAGTGTAGAGGAAGATACGCGGTGGTGGTCGAGAGTTCAATTTCCGACATAAATTACTGAAGCAAAGCACCACACACAAGCCATTAGAAAACTCGATCTAAAATACTGAAAAAAAAAAATCCAAAAAAAAAATTATTTTAGCGTTTTGAATATTCCGTTTTGTTATTTAAACAATTGTTATGGTTTCGCCTGTACGTGACAGACCAACACATTGCATTGATTAAGTATCTGAACATCCGGCCTCGCGGAAATTACAATCATAAACCTAGACATGTTGTGTAAATAATGCCGGACGCGTTCACCTTAGAAGAATAATTCCTGCAAAGCACAGTTACCCCCTTAATATCAAAAGAATTGTTGTATATTCATTTGTTTGAAAAACGATTGTTAAGTGCAGCAACAGGAGCCTGATGTTTCTGAGGAGACTCTTAACCAGGTCCCCCCGCTCCGCCCCACCACACACACACACACACACCCTTATTGGAAGGCTTGTGGAACATAGTTCTACGATCATACATGTGGTGAAACTGAGGTGGGGGAGCCCCAAGCCACTACGTCTAGTTGTGGGGCGTCGCGAAGATGACTGATTGGGGGAGGGGCAATTCAACTTGTCCCGACTGTCATGACTCAAGTCCTGACCGAAGAAATACACAGCTACATCATCAAGGCATGCCTTCTTGGAAAGCATGCCCTGAGGATGTAGATGGAATTTTTGTCAGTGTGAATTATAGTAAAAAATACTCAGAAAATGTTTGTGTGGATAAAATGTAGTAGTCGTGATGCATTTGCTTCCTAACTTCTTATTAGTTAGCTCATACCGGGCTCAAAATTGGTCATGCTGGGACCCTAACATCCCCAAACAGCCACAGGCCTTCATTTGCATGAGATCCACTGCGTGTGTATGTGGCACAAGTCCAAGAAACAAATCTAGTCCTGTAGAAAGTACAAAGTATCCAATCCAGATGATTATCCCTATAAATTATTGGGGCTGGGGGGCGGGGGGGGGGGGAGGCGGCTCACGTCTTCCAAAAGTTTTAGAGCAGTTGGGGAAGATATTGGCACCGAGCCGATCATGGTTTAGCCGGGTTTGAGAAAACATTGATTTTCAGGTATGAAACTTGCCAAATTTGGCATATAAATTGTCAACAATTCCATTGGCACATCCTACAGGCCGCATCTGTCACCTGATCTTTTTCAAATTTCATATGTAGCTTTGGTGTGATGTCTAGATGCGCGCTGTTGGAATTTTTCCAAATTCCGTTGAAAACATGGTCACAGACAGCCATCTTGTATTTGACATATAAATTGTCAACGATTCCATTAGCAAACCCTACAGGTCGCATTTCTCTCCTGATCTTTTGAAAATTTCATATGTAGCTTTGGTGTGATGTCTTTTTCAAAAATGCATTAAAAAACATGGCTGCCAGCAGCCATCTTGGATTTGGCACATAAATTGTCAACAATTCCATTGGCAAACCCTACAAGCCGCATCCCTCACCCGATCCGTTCCAAATTTCATATGTTACTTTGGGGTAATGTCCAGATGGGAACTCTTGAATTTTTCCGAATTTTGTTGGCCCGCCCCCCTGACCATCCCTCGAGAGTTGAATACCCACACTTGTGTTCGCACCAACTTGTCTCTTTACGCATCGGATGATGATTCGCACCATGACCAACAATTGAAATGTGGAGCTCTCCAACCAGAATCCTGGATCGTCTACCGTTCGATGCCTTTTTTTAGCTCACCTGGCCTAAAATGCCATGTGAACTTTTGCTGTCACTTGGCGCCCGTCGTCGTCCGTTAACTTTTTACATTTTCATCTTCTCTGGAACCGCTGAGCCGGTGTGAACCAAGCTTGGCAGGAATGGTCTATGGGAGGTCCTTTACAAACGATCCTCATTTTGTTCCCGTCGGATGAAAAACATGGCCGCCAGAGGCATTCTTTGATTTTGGTTGGTGGATTTTCTAAAATCTTCTCCTGAAACCACAAGGACAAATATTTGGAACTTCACATGATTGATGCTTGGGACACCCTCTACCAATGATCCTCATTTAATGTTGATCGGGTTGCAAACATGGCCGCAATTGCAGGTTGTAGTTACCTTAGAAACATAATGGGAAATCACATTTTCATCTTCTTCTCTGAAACATCTGAGCCAACGTGAACCAAACTTGGAAGGAATGGTGTATGGGAGGTCCTTTACAAACGATCCTCATTTTGTTCACGTAGGTTGAAAAACATGGCCGCCAGAGGCATTCTTTGATTCTGATTGGTGGATTTTTAAAACTCTTCTCTGAAACCACAGGGCCAAATGTATTGAAACTTTGCATGGTTGATGACTGGACACCCTCTACCAACGATCCTCATTTAACGGTGATTGGGTTGCAAACATGGCCACAGTTGCGGCTTATAATTACTATAGAAACCCTATGGGAAATAGCATTTTCATCTTCTACTCTGGAACTACTGAGCTGACGTGAACCAAGAATGGTCTGTGGGATGTCCTCTACAAACAATCCTCATTTTGTTCCCGTGGGTTGAAAAACTTGGCCGCCAGAGGCGTTCTCTGTTTGTAATTGGTGGATTTTTAAAAATCTCCTCTGAAACCACAGCGCCAAATGTTTTGAAACTTTGCATGGTCGATGACTGGGACACTCTCTACCAACGATCCTCATTTAATGTTGATTGGGTTGCAAACGTGACCACAATTGCGGCTTATAGTTACTATAGAAATCCTACGGGAAATAACATTTTCATCTTCTTCTCTGGAACTACTGAGCTGACGTGAACCAAGCTTGGCAAGAATGGTCCGTGGGGGTCCTATACAAACGAACCTCATTTAGTTCCCATGGGTTGAAAAACGACGTGGGCGCCAGAGGCATTCTCTGATTCTGATTGGTGGATTCTGAAAAATCTTCTCCTCTGAAACCACATGGTCAAATGCATTGAAACTTTGCATGGTTGATGAATGGGACACCCTCTACCAACGATCCTCATTTGACGGTGATTGGGTTGCAACCATGGCTGCAATTGCGGTTTATAGTTACTATAGAAACCCTATGGGAAAAAACATTTTCATCTTCTCTGGAACTACTGAGCCAAAGTTGGCAGGAATGGCCAATGGGAGGTCCTCTACAAACGATCCTCATTTTGTTTCCGTCGGTTGAAAAACATGGCCACCAGAGGCATTCTCTGATTCTGATTTGTCAATTTTGAAGAATGTTTTCTGAAATTACAAGCTTGGCCAAATGTTTTGAAACTTCACAATGTAAGAGGAACAACTTAGCTGTTATAGTGTTATTATGACAATATAAACCCTATGTCGGCGGGGTAGCTTGAATAGTACAGTAAGTGAAGAGTGTAGTAAAATAATCACCCAAAGTATCAGTTTCAAATTCTGTACATATGGACAAAAAAGCCACCAGCAATGTGCTAGCCAGTGGACGTCTGGGTTTAACATGGAAGTCCATTGGCTGGTACTATGTTTGTGATTGTTATGCTTTGCAACAAATTTGCAGTTATTGCTTGGGTGGAATTTCCACTATGTGGGTGGTCTTAGTGATAATACACTCCCCACGTACTGTAGCAGTTCTCTACTGAGAACTGGGACAATGATAAAATATTGTGTAGAGTTTTATGTTGGGATGTAACTGGAAACAACTTTGCTACTATATGTTATCAGAAAAACTGTCAAGTTGTGATTGATGACAGGTGTTTGGAAAACTTGGTGTAATTTACTGGTCAGCTCTAAATGATAGTATACAAATATTCTCCACATTATTATTCTTTTGATTTTATCATTCATTCAAGATAGACATAATGACAAATCCTTTGAATAGAATGTTGTAACCCTTTACCTATCCAAAGCTCTTTGAAAGAGAGTACTGTCTGAAAAACTAATTTTCAAAATGTTCTTTAACCTTCTTTCACTGATTTTTATTGAAACAGAATTCATAAATGTGCGCTGGCACTATTTGGTAAACAGTATTACTATGATACGGTTGATTTGTAACTTAACTCTGCACATATGGTTTCAGAGAAGTAGATATGGATTACCAGCAATTATGGCTGGAATATTATGAAATGCTGTCTGTCTCTCCCCATCCGTCCATCCATCTGTCCGTCCATCCATTCGTTTGTTTGTCTGCCTGTGCCTGAAAGATCGCCTGCCTGCCCACGCACCCACCCACGTTTCCACCACGCGCCCGCCCATATGCCTGCCGGCGTGCTGGATTGATCTGATTGGTCGATTTTGAAACATATTTTCCTCTGAAACTACAAGGCCAAATGTTTTGAAACTTCACATGCTTGGTGACTGGGGCACCCGCAGCCAATAATCCTCATGTAATGTTGACCATGTTGCAAACTTTGCCACAATTACAGCTCACAGTTACCATGGAAACCCTATGGGAAATCACATTTGTATATGTAGTTCTGCCAGGTGAGCGATTACAAGCTCTTCATAGCCTCTAGTTTATACTTATTCTTCTTATTTCAGATTCTCGGGACGACACGCCATCGCCGACGCATTCTGATTCCTCTTCGCGATTGTCAGATGTATGGCATGACCGACTTGGTAACAGAGAGGTATTGGAATCCCCCAACAGCGCCGAGCAACAGAGAGTAAGAGGTAAGGTGGTAATGAAAAGAAATTTAAAGTCCCTTTTCGCCGTAACTATTATACTTGACAAATGCATAATAGAGAAGAGCAATACAGCAAAAACCGAACCGATATCGATATCATGGGGATACCTAAAAACTGAACCGAAGCAATGATTGAGTACCGAAATCAGCCAAATTTTCAAATTTTCTGACATTTACTAGTTTTAAGGCCTTGCTGAGGCTTGATAGCAATTGAAGGATTCATTTTCATGGACGAAGTGGCTGATTTTATTTTCAGTATTGTTAACCCTCGGGCCTGGACAATTGTGCTGAGTTCTTGCTAGACTACAACTTGTACATGTCCAGCCGCTTGACAGCGATTTCTAGCCGAGTCTTGGCTGCCTTCACTGGCAGCCAAGACTTGACTAGAAATAACTGCCCTGGTGATTTGTGTTATGTGTATTGTCAGCAGGACCTCCTGAAATGGCATGGTCAGGAATACCGAATCCGATACCGAACTCAAAATTCTAATACCACCCATCTGACCATCTTTCATGCATAGTTATGAATAGAGAACTCTTATATTCATGCAGCTGTGCTGTGTTGCAATCTTGCTTTAGGTGCTAAAGTATTCATAGGGCCTCAGCAATTAAAGATTTCAATGCAGAAAACAAAACAATTTTGTTTAAATTTGGAGTGGATTATATTAGTCTCGATATTAAGATCTGTTATCTCATCGGATATCGTCCGCTCCCGCGTTGTGTCATTGGGCAAGGCACTTAACCCTAATTGCCTACACGGGGGCACGATGACGCTGTGTACTAAGGCGCACTACACGTCGAAGATGCGCATGTTTTCAACCAATCTAACCCTGCCTGTGCCGCGGTGCAAAGTTCAGAGTTATGATGTTGGAAAGCTGACAGTTGCTCTTCGTTGCTCGGTGGTTCTCTCCAGGTATTCCGGTCCGGCTCCCTCCACCCGTAAAAATGTCACCGACATGATATGACCCTGGCTGTTAATGTGTCGTTAAACCCTAATAATAAAAAATTAAAAATCTGATATCTCTTCTCATCTCATTTCTTTTCATCTTTTCGTCCTTCTATACCCCTCCCAACTCAACCTCTGTTGGCAGTATCATCAAAACGCCATGGGCGATGGAATGGCGACAGGTTGGAGATGTATTTAATGACGGGAGGGATGGGGGGGGGGGGGGGGGGGGGGATGAAGTGAGAATACCCATGGCATCTCAGCACTTTGAACACCTTTAACTCTTCAACCAACGTAAAGGCCAAAACCGGCTAGCGCTATTCACAAAAAACACAATTAAATTTTCATTTTTTTGTCTAAAAAAATAGCTTGTGACTCCCTCGTCATTGGAACGAGCTCTTTTAGCTCGTTCCAATGTGGGAGCATAAGCTATGCTTTTAACGCAGAAAATGAAAAAAATATAGTTATTCGATAATTTTGTTCGCAAGTATCGTCTTCCTTCCGTGTTAGGTAAAGGGTTAACAACACCTTCACAAATTTCAACACCGATAAGTGATCAAGTACAAGAGCTATCTCATAAGTTTCGACCACCGCGACAAGGTAGATACACATTTGTATCTCAACGCCTTAACATTTTGAACCCTAGCGGTCGCTTTTCCGGCCAGGAACATGATACATCATAACGTCATTAAATAGGATGGCTGTTCAGTAAATGTGTGGGGTAGAGTAGACCAATCGATATTTTCAACGTGCAGCTCCAAGGCTGCACGTTGAACATATTGATGGGTCTACCCCAAATAATGAATATGGACTCTTCTAATTGCTGCCATTGAACTGGCATGGAAGATACCACCAGTGTTCAAAGGGTTAAGTTAAGCACCTTTAGTAACATCTTCACACGTTTTAACGTCGATAAAGTAAACAACTGATCCTTCTGTGCTGATTGGGGTGGGTCTGCTTGGTCTCGATACAAAGTTAAAAGACTAAAGATATAAAGATTTACATTATTATATTGGGGTTTAATGACAGCCTCGACAGCCAGGATCACCTTGTGTTGGACAGTTTTACAGGTGGAAGAAGCCGGAGAGAACCACCGAGCAACGGAGAGCAACTGTCAGGCCAGACTGCCCAACGTACTAACTCCTCACAACCAGGGTTAGCATTGGTTAAAACCAATTGCACCATCGACGTGTAGTACGCCGTACTGCACAGCACCACCATGTCCCCACATGGGCAATCGGGATTAAGCGCCTTGCCCAAGGACACAACGTAGTTACCCCTGGTCGGGATGAAACCTTTCGGTTTGAAGTCCAATTCTGTAACCACCGAGGGAGGCATCACGCTCTCAAAGATTCACATAAGTCTAATTTCATGATCTCCTGCTTTGATCGCAACTCGCAAGACTTCTTTCTCCTGACACGGCAAACACGCTCTGCCTCACGTTTACGTTCATATTATTGGGGACAGCAGAAAGATGGCCAATCTGGCCAAGGTGTGTCTCCAAGCAGAATACCATTGTTTCTGTGAACAATTACTGTAAAAAACAGTTTAAACTGTTGTTTCCTGTTGAATTTTTTTTTACTAACTTACTAGTGATCGATAAAAGCTCCATAGAGTCGACGACGCATAGTCCTGGTACGGATAGGGAATCCTTAACCGGTTGGGCTTTTAGTTATAACTGTTCCGTCGGGTTCCCTTTTCTGTTAACAGCCAGGGAGCACGATGGATCATTGATTACGGCTTTAGACTTCAAACCGAATGGTCCATGATTCGAGCACCGCCAGTGTAACTACGTTGTGTCCTTGGACAATGCACTTAATCCCTATTGCCGACGTGGGGGAACGGTGATGCTGTGTACTAAGGCATACTGCACGTCGATGGCGCACTTGTCTTCAACCATTACTAACCCTGCTTATGTGGAGTTTGTACGTTGGGGAGTCTGACATGACAGTTGTTCGCCGCTGCTCAGTGATTCTGTTTGGGTTCTCCGGCTTCCTCCACCTGAAAAACTATCAGACACGAGGTGACTGTCTATCGAAAGTGTCGTTAAACTCCAATGAATGAATGAATGAATAAATAAACAAATAAATAAAATAAATAAATAAATAAATAAATTTGTAAAGGATAATAGACTTGACCTAGGGTACTCGGGCAGATAATGGTTGAGGGCGAAGCCAGTTATCCTGGGTCGAGTGCATTATCCGTCTTACAATCCACTTTACATTATTCAAGTCTTGTTGTAAAGTGAAAAAAAATGAAATGTTATCAAATTGGGGAGAATAAAAATTAAACTATTAAAAAACAATCTGATGGCGAGTTATAGTTCCGGGCAATTCATCGGTGACAACAACACGCTGAGTACGGATATTTCAGTGGAAACGCGAGATAAAAAACTATTCTACATGTACATGTCAGACGAGAAACTCACAACAATTGGTTCTTGGCTCCAATGAGGGTTCTTGGCTCCAATGAGGGTTAAACTCGAGTAAGTATTAAAACATGAGGTTTCTTTCCTACTAAGTAATATGTGCTTGTTTCACTCACAAGGGTAACAGTACTCCCAAATATGAACTTGAGAACTAAAAATTGATTCTCGCAGCAGTTCACGATAATCAAAATCGATTCTTGCAAATCGGGATGAATTTTTAGGCCTGACCTACTTTTCAGTCAATATTTCGAGGACTGCCACTACTTTTCAGACTAAAAACTCCACTTTTGGCCCAATTCTAAACATGTCAAGAAAATTTTCACTAGCGCCCTGTCTGGAGTTTCGAACTTTTTCCATTTTAGGGCTTCGAATTTCCCGATGTTGTAACGTTTAACGAATGATAGGGTTGAGACTGTGTTTAGGTGTGTCAACCGTTATAATAATAATAATAATAATAATAATAATAATAATAATAATAATAATAATAATAATCAATTTTATATAGCGTAAAACCAACAAAGGTGCTCTAAAGCGCTTTACAACAAAAAATCAATTCAGTTTATGTATTCCGGAAAGAAAAAAAAAAGCTTTGTTGAATAAATGAGTTTTTAATTGTTTTTTGAAATTGCCCATACTTGTTAGAGATCTGGTATGAAGTGCCAATGTATTCCACAGTCTGGGCCCAGCAATTGCAAAGGCCCGTGTCCTGGCTAGCTCAGATTACTTATTCCCAGTTCCTTATTCGACATCCGTTATCACCCGATATTGTCGGTTTATAATGAATGTGGAATAAGGAACCGGGAATAAGTAGCGGTTGGCACGTCCTCGTTTTGTGTAACATTAAAGGAGTCGTGGCTCATCGCTGCCTCGCTGGAGACACCATCGAGTGGCTTTGGTTACTGTTCGGTTACAAAAAGTTTTGTTCGTGTGATAAACAACAAATGGAACTTCGAGTCTATCCAACCTGACTGTATTTTTCTTTTCTTTGCAGCAATGGATTCAAGTATTACACTTTGGCAGTTTCTTTTGGAACTACTTGTCAGCAACCAACATAAGAACATTATCCAGTGGACCAATACGGAAGGCGAGTTTAAACTCATCAACGCCGAAAATGTAGCCAAGCTGTGGGGAATGCGTAAAAATAAACTGAACATGAATTACGACAAGCTTAGCAGGGCGTTGAGATATTACTACGATAAAAACATTATTAAAAAGGTCATGGGTCAAAAATTCGTGTACAAGTTTGTTTCATTCCCGGAGATAGTGAAAACTGAGAGTAAAATACCGTTTAAAGTGAAAATGGAAAGTATGGCAAAAGAATATGGACAGAGGATATATCCGCATTTTGCTTCATACAATGCCAAACACATTAAATCTAGTGCTAATCAGGCGACAAGTGTGACACTAAATATACCACAGTCGCATTTAGTTGATGTCAGCAGGCCTTGTGAGAAGACAAATTCGCCTCCAATCACAGTGAAAAGCGAATCAGTTGACTTTGATAAGCAGACGAGTAACAATGGTGACCGTGTGAAAACGAGGCTTCCATCGGCAGTGACAAAAGCGAAACCCCTTCCATTGCAATTCACTGTACCATCAACAGATGCTCGCTGCGTAGTGTCGTCTTCCTTCCTAGCAACGGTACCAAGCCCAACAGCTAAACAGTCACCATCTGTATTGGCACCATTAGCGACACCAATATATTTGCCTAGTCCTGTGACAGGACATCGTCCGCCGATGTTACATTTCTGGAGTTCCTTAAGCCCACTTACAAACCTGAGTCCAATGTATTCCGCGCCATCAACGGCATTCCAGTTTCCTACGTATGGACCTATGACAATATCACCGGTAGTTACGTCATCAAACTTTTCTGCTGATAACCTTCCCCCATCAACCCTGTCATCTCCCACACGGACTATTCCCGTTTTGTGACAAGCTTGAACAGTGGTGCTGTAATATGACAGGGGCTGCCCAGTCCGACGAAATGGCGTTTTTCAGTGTCTCTGTCAGAAGCGCAGAGTTGGGTGTTTTGGTATTGAAAGGGAATAAGTTGTGTGATGGGGTGAGGAAGGATTTATCTAACTTCGTAGTGGGAAAGTAATTATATAACACCCTCTTTTTATGTTCACAAAGTTTGAAGAAGGTTAAAAAAAACCTTTTCTGATGAGTCAACCACTAAATGGATTTAAAAAGATCCCGGTTTGAATCCAGTGTTTTCCCTGTGGAAACCACAGGAAGTAGAAAGTGCTTGTTCAATTCAGTACCAACGCCTGGGGTGAAAGTCCTGGGCAGCATAGGTATTACTCCAAACTTGGACTCAAAGGCTGTAATATATATTTTTTTAACTCCATCGGCTAATGAAAACAAAAAATTGTAAATTACGGCCTCTGAGTCCAAGTTTGGACAACATAGGTATACACGATTGGCAAAATTTGATTTCATACCTATGCTGCAGTAATAGGATCGCCAAAGATGCTGGAAGTGACCCTAAACTCCAATAAATAAATAAATAAATAAATAAATAAATAAATAAATGATCCAATGTTTATAATGTATAGGTCTAGACATCCCCTGAGGAGGTTAGGCTGTAGCCCCCCCCCCCCCCCCCCCCAGACACCACAACTGGTGGAGGTCCGTAGAAATTGTAGCAGAACTCGATAGGTATGAGTTCTACGGACACCGTACCACCCCTTACCTGTCTGCTAACAAACAGAATGTGTAATGGGGGTGGACATGGGAGGGGGGCAATGACAGCATCGCATTTTCACATTTCATATCTCAGATTATGCTCCCCACCATCTTCTGAATAAAAATTTACCATGGAGACCTTGTAATCAACAGTTATTCATTATTCATTATTATTAGCCTAGTATTTAACCCTCTGCCTGACGTGAATAGCAGACAGTACTTGCCACCAACATTTTCATTATTTTGCTTGAAAAGCATAGCGAATGACCGGAGATTGGAACGAGCTCATAACCCATAATTTTTCATTTTAGCAGCTCCGCCACCACTGATGTAATTTATCATAGTATAAATCACTCGATTTGCACACTTAATCACTTGATGAAACAAAAATGCATTCGTCAACACATTTCAGTCCTGTTTACTATCATTTTGCAGAACAAAGTGCCATTTCAAGCACACAACTGTTTTTCATTGTGTCGATTGCTGAGCGACGAACTACTCAGCGTGTACGGAAGTGAAATGGTGTTAACCTTTTACCCAACATAATGGTAAAACCGATCAGCGCTATTTACAAAAATTACCATTCAATTTTCTTTATTTTTAGCTTGCTTGACTTTCAGTCAGGGAAGCTATAGTGATCACTCATCATCTGTCGTCCGTCATCCGTGAACATGGTGTTTGCGTCCTCTTCTCCCAAACCGCTGAACCGATTTAATTGAATTTTGAGATAAAACTTTTGTTATGACATCGCATTTTGATTTTGTTCAAATCAAGTTGCCTCGGTAGGGCCACGCCCAAAAAGTATGCTTGAATCTTAAAAAATTTTCTTCTCATCAACCAGCAGCAGCAGAGACTTTATATTTGGTGTGCAGGTTTCCTTTGAGGCGGAGACTCCGATTTGTTCAAGAGAAGTTCGAGGAGGTATATTTGCCTTTGTTATGGGAGGGGCAAGAATTTTTGCCACGCCCAAAATTTCTATTTTCCAAACCGAGGGACTGATTTGAATCAAATTTGATATGAGGGCTTATTGGGCCATAAGTACTTAATTTATGCCCCAAAATTTTTCTCGTCGCCCCATGAAAACTGCAGGAGCTAAAAATAGAAAAAAAAATTTAAGATGCCCATATCTCCAAAACTACACGGCACAGAGAATACTTATGTGGTGTGAAGCTTCTTTAGGACCAACAGGGTGGAATGGTAAAAAAAATGTTTTATCTGTTTTATCATACGGTACTTTTTCGGGACTTTACTTTGAAAAAGTGCTGAGTCAGCATTTTTTAACACTGTGGGTAATGGGGAAAACATTTAAGACTACTCCTCTCCCAAAGCACTGCTCCAAAAGCGTTCAAATTTGACATATAACGTCTTTGGAAGATTGTTTCTCAGGTTTATTGAAATCAAATCCCTGGGTCCATATTTGGGCTCTCTATGGGAGCCCAAATGTTTAAATTAGTGCAGTATGAGGAATATTCTTTAAAAATCTTCGTCAGATCCACCAATCAGAATCTTTTTATATTTGGTATGCAGCATCCTTAGGTGGTGAGATTCAAGTTTGTTCAAGCTAAGTTCCTGGGTTCATATTTGGGCTCACTGTGGGAGCTCGAATTATAACTTAGTTCAAAATGAGGAATTTCTTTAAAAATCTTGTTCTTCAGATCCAACTGTCGGAATGTTTTGATATTTGGTATGCAGCATCCTTAGGGGGTGATATTCAAGTTTCTTCAAGCCAAGTCCCTGGGTTCATATTTGGGCTCTCTGTGGGAGCCCGAATTATAACGAAGTTCAAAATGAGGAATTTTCTTTAAAAATCTTCTTCAGATCCAGCAATTGGTATGTTATGATATTTGTTATGCAGCATCCTTATGGGGTTGAGATTCAAGTTTGCTCAAGCCAAGTCCCTGGTTGATATTTGGGCTCCCTGCGGGAGCCCGAATTATAACTTAGTTCAATATGAGGAATATTCTTCAAAAATCTTCTTCTTCACATCCACCAGTTAGAATCTTTTGATATTTGGTATACAGTATCCTTAGGGAGGTGAGATATACGTTTGTTAAAGCCAACTCCTTGAGTTCATATTTGGGCTTCCTGTTAGGCTGTAGGAGTCCAAATTGTACCAAAATTTTTATTTTCCGAACTGAGAGGCTGATTTGAACCAAATTTGATATGAGGGCTTATTGGGTCATAAGTACCTAATTTATGCCCAAAACATTTTTCCCATCGCTCCATGGGAACCGCAGGACCTAAAAATAGAAAAAAATTAAAACACCCATATCTTCAAAACTAAACAGCACTGAGAATTTTTATGTTGCGTGAAGCTTCCTGAGGAACAGCAGAAATGAATGGTCCAAAATAAATTGCCATTGGTTTTATCATAGAGTACTTTTCCAGGACTTTTGAAAAAGTGAGTCAGCATTTTTTAACACTGTAGGTAACATTACTGTGGGTAATGGGAAAAACATTTAAGACTCTTCTTCTCCCAAACCACTGTTCCAAAAGCCTACAAATTTCACATATAACATCTTTGAAAGATTGTTTCACTGATTTATTGAAATCAAATCCCTGGGTCCATATTTGGGCTCTCTTTGGGAGCCCAAATGTTTAAATTAGTGCAGTATGAGGAATATTCTTTAAAAATCTTCTATTTCAGATCCACCAATCAAAATCTGTTGACATTTGGTATGCAGCATGCTTAGGGGGTGAGATTCAAGTTTGTTCAAGCTAAGTTCCTGGGTTCATATTTGGGCTCACTGTGGGAGCTCGAATTATAACTTAGTTCAAAATGAGGAATTTCTTTAAAAATCTTGTTCTTCAGATCCAACTGTCGGAATGTTTTGATATTTGGTATGCAGCATCCTTAGGGGGTGATATTCAAGTTTCTTCAAGCCAAGTCCCTGGGTTCATATTTGGGCTCTCTGCGGGAGCCCGAATTATAATGAAGTTCAAAATGAGGAATTTTCTTTAAAAATCTTCTTCAGATCCAGCAATTGGTATGTTATGATATTTGTTATGCAGCATCCTTATGGGGTTGAGATTCAAGTTTGTTCAAGCCAAGTCCCTGGTTGATATTAGGGCTCCCTGCAGGAGCCCGAATTATAACTTAGTTCAATATAAGGAATATTCTTCAAAAATCTTCTTCTTCACATCCACCAGTTAGAATCTTTTGATATTTGGTATACAGTATCCTTAGGGAGGTGAGATATACGTTTGTTAAAGCCAACTCGAGTTCATATTTGGGCTTCCTGTTAGGCTGTAGGAGTCCAAATTGTACCAAAATTTTTATTTTCCGAACTGAGAGGCTGATTTGAACCAAATTTGATATGAGGGCTTATTGGGTCATAAGTACCTAATTTATGCCCAAAACATTTTTCCCATCGCTCCATGGGAATCGCAGGACCTAAAAATAGAAAAAAATTAAAACACCCATATCTTCAAAACTTTTCCAGGACTTTTGAAAAAGTGACTCAGCATTTTTTAACACTGTAGGTAACATTACTGTGGGTAATGGGAAAAACATTTAAGACTCTTCTTCTCCCAAACCACTGTTCCAAAAGCCTTCAAATTTCACATATAACATCTTTGAAAGATTGTTTCACTGATTTATTGAAATCAAATCCCTGGGTCCATATTTGGGCTCTCTTTGGGAGCCCAAATGTTTTAATTAGTGCAGTATGAGGAATATTCTTTAAAAATCTTCTATTTCAGATCCACCAATCAAAATCTGTTCACATTTGGTATGCAGCATGCTTAGGGGGTGAGATTCAAGAATGTTCAAGCCAAGTCCCTGGGTTCATATATGGGCTCACACTGTGGGAGCCCAAATTATAAGTTAGTTCAAAATGAGGAATTTTCTTTAAAAAATCTTCTTCAGATACAACAGTCAAAATGTTTTAATATTTGGTATGCAGCATCCTTAGGGGGGTTAGATTCACGTTAGTTTAAGCCAAGTCCCTGGGTTCATATTTCGGCTCCCTGTGGGAGCCCGAATTATAACTTAGGTCAGTATGAGGAATATTCTTCAAAAATCTTCTTCTTCACATCCACCAGTCAGAAACTTTTGATATTTGGTATACAACATCCTTACAGAGGTGAGATTCACGTTTATTCAAGCCATGTCCCTGGGTTCATACTTGGGCTCCCTGTGGGAATCCGAATTATTACTTAGTTCAATATGAGGAATATTCTTTAAAAATCTTTTTTTGTAGCTCCACTGGTCAGGATATTTGGTATAAGCTTTTCTTAGGAGGGGCAGATGCCACTTGTTCAAATCAATCCCTGGGTTAATAGTTAGGCTACCATGTCAGGTGAGCGCCCTTAGGCCCCCTGTGGCCTCTTGTTTCTCATTGTCTAAAAAAATAGCGTATGACCCCCTCATTGCAACGAGTTTGCTGAGCTCGTTCCAATGATTGGTAATAAGCTGTTTTTATGACAAAAAATGAAAATATTTGTTCAGTTTCAAGAATTTTGTTTGCAAGTGTCGTCTGCCCTTCGTTTTGGGTGAATACATGTAGTTAAGATTATGTCTGAAATCAGCCCATTTTTTGTAGCATTATGTTAACTTTTCACAGACTGGACGTATAATATACTTGGGTGATTTCATTTTCCTGTTGTAAACCCAAGCATTTAACCAATAACATCTTCACTGAGTTCTGTCTAAGAAGTTACAACTTGATAACTTCTCACTGTAGGTGCATGGTTAAATTCCCAAATGCTTTCTGCTAAACAAAAGGTATTCACATCTACAGTTATTTTAAAACGTTCAGCACGGTGTGCATATATTTTTTGCGGTGAAAAAAGCTTGCACTTCACCAAGAGAAGATAACGAAACAATGAGGAGGTAAAAGAGGATCGGTGGCCCGATTATTCAACAATACAGTCTTCTGGGGCTGTGGGATTGAATTATTACACTACCTCCCACAAGTTTTCGAAATCGTTTCGTCCAATTCCGCAGACAGCAGGGTTAACGCGATACGTTTCAGATATTCGGCTTTGAAAGGGTTAATACTATCTAATATAGTCTTCCACATTTTCATTGTTGGCTCTTTTAGAACTCCAGATACGGTCTAACTCTCTCAACCCTAACGCCCGGAATGGCATCACCCTATACTCCACAGTATACAATTACCTGACGAGCCTCTCTTGCATTTGTGGGAGGTTCGGTTAACTTCGGTAATAATTTAATCCCATGTGGCATTAAATTATCACTGATCCTCTTGTCCAGGTGGGTGTTTATTGTTCTTTACCAAAAAATTATGCAAACGGGATTGAGTGTGAATGCTATTGACTATTTACCTCGTGGCCGATTTTCGATGTGCGTTTTCTCCCTTGCAACCCAGTGGGTCCCCGGGAAGTGGTCAGCGCTGGTTTACTGTGGTCAAGAAGTTCTGCTTCACTGGTACAACAGGACCCGGAACCAACGCCTGGGGGTATAAGTCCTCTAAAATGGCCAGCATAGGTATAAACCATTGGCTAAATTTGATTTCATACCCATGTTGCGTCATGATGTAACCAGAGATACTGAAATTGTTCTTAAACGCCAATAAATAAATTAACCCCCGAAAGTTTTTTCGAAATATATACTTTTTAAAAAAAATTCAAAGAAGAATTTACCCAATGTAGTGCGTAGAGGCACCGTGATCTTAATGAAAGTATGTGGGGTGGCGCTGTGGGCACAAATATTCAAGCACATCAGATCTACGCTGGCTCGGCCCTGAGTGAGACTGTTTGAAAAATGGACTCTCTAAAATGCCATCTCCTTCAGTCTCGGGTTTTGATGAAGGCAACACGAGGAGGTAAAAACTGTGTGAGTTGGTACCGGCGGGTGTTTGGTTAAACCAAAGGTACAATGTTTTCGATAAGGGTGATGCCGCCCTTTCCTGTCATGACAGTGGCGCCACACGCGACCACGGATAACATATATAATTAACAAGAAATATACAGATAGCCGCCAGTTTCTGGCGTGCGTGCAACGGACTGGCCACGACTCTGTCTATTTCTTCTACGATAACCATCTTCCCGTCTTTTTCTGCCACTGGAACCATCTTCCAATCAGAAGTCTAGCTTGGAGATGGATTAAGTAGAAAAATAAAATGAACTGGCCGAAGATGGGATACACTTACCAAGAGGTCGAACTTGTCTACAGTTACAGACAAAATGAGACAATATATAACGGTTGAACTAGCATACCAGGCACCACGGAAATGACACGTGAACGATCGTTTATGTTACGTGGTGGTTACTTCTAACATAAAATACGCGATCGAGCTCTACAGTTTACGAATAAATAACAGAACTTAAATTCCTTGTCCCACATGTTTTGCCATTCAAACCTGACAATCTTTCAGCACGACTCAAAGGTTGCATATTGCATCCACAGTCTACAGATATGAATAGCGTGGCATGCCTTTTACACCTAAACAGAATTTACGCCAAAATAAATAGCAATAACCAACGCGATATCTCAACCAAAACGAGATCACGTGTTAATTGAGTTAGTTATTTTGCGTGAAATTCTGTTTTGGTGTAAAACAGCATGGCTAACGTAGTAGAAACAAAGGGAAGACGGGAAAGCATCTCAAGACTTTATCCTGTAACGTCTATCGGAAAGTGAGTTGTTCTTGTACTAACTACTACCGGTTGGTATTTGCGGTATTGTAAATATTACGACTCACAGCGCATAGTCAAATTTCGCCTAAGGGCGAACACCACGGAATATCTTTGGACCTCCGACATCAACTCACCCCAGTTGGGAAGGGGTTGGTGGAGTGGGGTCCCGAGGTGTTCTCCCCTCGGAAAAATGTGCTTGGCAATCAATATGACATCACAATCAGCATCGGCTCGTACACTGCACACCACACAAATCAACGACATGACCGTTGAAAGCTTTGTCGTTGTACAGTACGATCGCCGTGGACTGGTCAATTTCAACGGAGTGGGCAGTATTTCCACGGACGCAATAATATTAGATTCCAAACACTACACTCTAAATCGGTTGGGTTAAAAATCAACCCAAATCGACTGGGTTGAGTGAATATGAACCCAATTTGGGTTCATATTCACTCAACCCAGTCGATTTGGGTTGATTTTTAACCCAACCGATTTTAGAGTGTATTTATATGAATAATCATCAAAAATTTAATTACCAAAGAGCCGGGTACAGCCCTGTGCTTCATTAATTAAAGTTGATGGTGATGATTTTTATTACCTGGTAAACGTATGCGTGGGCGTCACTTCTCACTCGTGGTTTACGACCAGTCCACGGCGATTGCACTGTAATTATGACGCACAATTACGCGGTAGACCTTTTTCCATTATTATCATCGCAGTTTTGACAACGTTATTTAATTGAATCACAATGCACACAAACGAACACTCGGAAATAAAGTATTTCGCACACCAACCGGTGGTAAGTCATATTAGTCTCCACAGCTTAGAAGAGGGCATGGAATCAGGTGGAGATAACCTATTTATCGGTAGAACCAAAGGGTTTAAAGCCATGTTAAATGGCGTAACCTGCTCAAGGGTTACAATTTAAGCTCTTTATTTCCGGGCCTACACATTGACACACTTGCATACCGGATACTCTAAACTTTTTTACTTCTCTTTTGATAATATATCTGTGGAACAAAGTATATCTGGAGAGTTTCTTATCCTGAGTAGCCCAACCAACGGATATCGCGTCAAATCAGATCTGTGGTCGGATATCAAATTGAATTAAATCTCGAAACTTCGCCGGATCCGTAATTCACAGCCTATAAATTCCATTATATGTCGTTAATAAAGGTCAATAAATGGAACTGGGTTGACGTGAAGGCGATGTTTACTTCCATTATTTCTTATTCTGATTATATTACATATGATTAAAATTATTATTGTACAATTGAAAATTATGTGTTAAGGATATCAGCAGCCCCTGCACACCGTTCATAATAGGGTCCGCATCAAATCTACACAGTAACTTGAAGAATTCAGCCAATGCTCTCGTGTTCGAGATAGATTGATGCCTCTACCAAACCAAGTATCATTGGTTGGCATTTGATTTAGCTCCCCTGGCCGACTCGGAAAGGGCCATGTGAGCTATTGCCATCACTTTGTGTCCGTCGTCGTTCAGCGTCCGTCGTGCGAAAACTTTTTTACATTTTTATCTTCACCTCTGGAACCGCGCAGCCAATGTGAAGCAAACTTGGCAGGAATGATGTATGGGAGGTCCTCTACAAACGATCCTCATTTTGTTCCCATCGGTTGAAAAACACTACCACCAGAGGCATTCTTTGATTCTGGTAGGTGGGTTTTCAAAAGTCTTCTCTGAAACCACAAGGCCAAATATTTTGAAACTTCACATGCTTGATGCTTGGGACACCCTCTACCAACGATCTTCATTCAATGTTGATCGGGTTGCAAACGTGGCCGAAATTGCGGCTTATAGTTACTATAGAAACCCAATGGGAAATCACATTTTCATCTTCTCTGGAACTACTGAGCCGATGTGAACCAAACTTGGCAGGAATGGTCTATGGGAGGTCCTCTACAAACGATCCTCATTTTGTTCCCGTCGGTTGAAAAACGATGCCGCCATGGGAATTCTTTGATTCTGATTAGTAGATCTTCAAAAATCTTCTCCTCTGAAACTACAAGGCAAAATGTTTATAAACTTCACATGATTGGTGACTGGGACACCCTCTACCAACGATCCTCATTTAATATTGATCAGGTAACAAACATGGCCGCAGTTGCGGCGTATAGTTACTATAGAAACCCTATGGGGAATCACATTCCATCTTCTCTGGAACTGTATATACTGAGCCGATGTGAACCAAACTTGGCAGGAATGGACTATGTAAGGTCCTCTACAAACGAGCCTCATTTTGTTCCCGTCGAATGGAAAACATGGCCGCTAAAGGCATTCTTTGATTCTGATTGGTGGATTTTGAAAACTCTTCTCTGAAACCAAAGCCAACTGTTTTGAAACTTCACTTGATTGATGTTTGGGACGCCCTCTACCAACAATCCTCTTTAATGTTGAGCGGGTTGCAAACATGGCCACCATTGCGGCTTATAATTACTATAAAAAATCTATGGGAAATCACATCTCTGTGAAATTTTCATCTCTGGAACTACTGATTCGATGTGAACCAAACGACAGGAATGGTCTACGAGAGGCTTTCTACAACTGTTCTTCATTTTGTTCCTGTTGGATGAAAAACGTGGCCGTCAGAGGCATTCTTTGACTGACTGATCGGTTTTGAAAAATCTCCGCTGAATCTACAAGGCCAAATGTTTTGAAACTTCACATGGTTGATGACTGGGGCACCCTCTACCAATGATCCTCATGTAACGTTGATCGTGTTGCAAACATGGCCGCAATCATCAGTGCAGCCCATAGTTATCAAGGAAACTCAATGCGAAATCAATTTTTTGTATGTAGTTCTGCCCGGGGGGGGGGGGGGGGGGGGGGCGATTACATGCTCTTTAGAACCTCTAGCTAAATATTGACATGCTAAGCAAAGCTACGTTCTCGGAATGTTCCGACATGATGGAGCGAGAGTTAAAATTTCTCCAACAGTGTTCCCGGTTCGTTGATCGTCGAAAAGAACTCGTCGCCGTTTTAGCGGTCCACAAATTTTCCAACTGACAAAACATACCGACAAAAATGGCCATGGGGGAACGACCCCCCACCCCTCTAGGTTCGGACCTGAATGTGAAAAATAGTACAATGTTTTAATATCAATTTTTTGTGAATGTTGCTGGTTGGATGTTACGCAAGGTAAAGAATATTACGTTAGCTAAATAACTACTTAACGTGACGGCCCAAACCGGCCTGCGCTGTTGGCAAAAATCGCCGTTAAACTTTAATTGTTGTTTCAATGTTCGCCTCAAAAACATAGATTATGAGCACTGAATGAGAGTTGGTAAGCTATGCTTTTAAGGCAAACAATAATTTATTCAGTTCAAGATTTGAGTTGTTTTTTTTTTTAAATTTGTGCAATTCGTGTCGGAACTTGTTAAACGGAATCAGAAATAAACACCACCCCAACCTGTTTTGCAGAGATCGAAATCAGAATATGTCTACGGCTTTTGAAGGGACAATGGAATTCCTTTTTATTGTATGGTTTACACATTTCGATCCTGTAACTCCAAGGGCAGAAACAAGAACAAAAAGGCTAAGTGACGTCATTCAATACGCATAACTATAAAAGATATGCAACAATAAAAGCCCACAAAGAGCGAAATCTATCAATTTGATTGGCCGAGAAGCAGGATAAACAAGGATAGACAATACCCCACTGGCTTCATATCATTTACATCCTGCTGAAGAACGATGTAAAAATAAGAATACGGAAGGCTGTGGTTATCGGGTAAAGTGCTGAATTATTTTTGATCGTCAAAATTTGATTATATGTCCTTGCCTTTTAAAAAATTATGAGAGAGTACAGGCACTCTCCCATAAATTGTAACAAGGAAAATGTATGCAGACAAAATAGATGCTTTTCAAAGACAATAATGAAGTTTATCCACAATATTTCCGTAGGAACCCTAGAGTTGAAGCAGTGCTTGTTTAGTGTATTAGACAAGCTATGTTTTACTGGCAAAATAGGTCCAGCCACCAATGCTTGAGATGGAAGTCCTTTAAAATGGACAACCTGGGTACAAACGATTGGCTGAACTTTACTTCATATTCATGTTGCGGTAATGATTAGTAATTGTGCAGGAATATGCGACCTTAAACACCAATAAAGAAATGAATATATTGGTGGGCAAGCCCCCCCCCCCCCCCATGCATAGTTACGCCACTGTACCCCCACCCCCATCTCCCGTCTATGGGAACATCGAGCTCGTCCCAATGAGGGGTCACATGATATGGTTTTGTTGAAATATTTTTAAAAAATTATTTTTTTCAACTGCTCAATTTGCAAATTACACGGGCGGCTGTGGGTGATTCGTTAGGTAAAGGGTTAGAGGGTTAATTTCCTACTGCGGTTATGAGAATCAAATACGTCAAGTGTAATATCTTTGGACGGGATTAGAAATTAAGGTTACAGCAAACCAGCTGCTCCATTTTATAATTCAAACGTAGACTAATACATGGACGGAACCGGGGGGGGGGGGGGGGGGGGTAAAGCTGGGGGGGGGGGGGGGGGGGTTTTCCCGTTAAACCGAACCTCAGGACCCAGCAAAAACATATCGAACGGTTTTACGTGTTTGTGTTTAAACTGATCAAACTGGGAGGGAACTGGACTAGTGGCCCCTTGGGATTCTCGTCACTTAGTTTTTCGGCGAATAGAGGAATATGTCGTGTTCTCATTGTCACATTTAATCCCTTATTGTATCGCCCACAGGGCCATTCATTAACCCTTTACCCAACGAATCGCCCGCATCCGCCCGCGTAATATGCAAATCCAGCAGTTGAAAAAATATTATTTTTCAAAAAATTTCAACAAAACCATATCATGTGACCCCTCGTTGGAACGAGCTCGTCGAGCTCGTTCCAACGAGGGGTCACATGATATGGTTTTGTTGAAATTTTTCGAAAATTTTTTTAAAATGATATTTAAAATAAAAATTTGATATCGTCTGCGTTGGGTAAAGGGTTTTAAGGGAGAAATGTAACCATGAAAAGACAATATAGATTAGATGAACTTTATTCATTTGTCACCCTAATTCATATTTTTACTGATCAGGAGACTTAGCAACTGACCCCTAGAACCCCCAAGAATGATCAAAGGAAAGTTATGCCGAACCCAATGGAATTACTTACAGATAGGGCTTTTTGTGGTGAGTTTTATAGTGTACAAAATATTCGAGACACGGAAGTGTTACTTTCTTTGTGTTCTTAACAGATAAAAAAAATTGAACAGAAACAGTTTTTTTTCTTGAAACCGAGCCGAATCTGAAAAATCAAAACCTCCCAGCTCTATATATAGTGGGTGTGACGAGTGTGTGTGTGTGGGGGGTGGGGGGGGGTGGGGATCACTCACCACTCCACCCCTATTTTTGTCATCTTTTTTCACAAGCACCGGGATAGAGGACCCGATTATATGCGCGATATCACATGGAGGTAGTGGATGTCAATGTGTTAAAGCGTGTGATACCGAACCCCATACACACAGTTAAAGGAGGGCCACAAAAGTCACAGGGGGCCATAGTGACATTTGTATCATGATCCATGGATGAAATGTGCCCCCCCCCCCCCAAAAAAAAAAAAAAAAAACAAAAAAAAAAAACAGAACCATGGCCCCGCTATTGCATTATATAAATACTCTCTTTCAGAATGTTGATAATGGATGATAGACGAGGAAGTGTTCAACAGAAAACAAGCTTATGTATTTGCCGATGTTTGTCGCACAAACATCTCACAAAAAATTAGGCGTTAAACGTAATTCACCCTTGTTGAACCCTGGTGGTATCTTCCCCATCGGTTCACCGGCAGCAATTGGAAGAGACAATATTCATTATTTGGGGCTTAACCGATTAATATTTTCAACGTGCAGCCTTGGGCTGAACGTTGAATATATTGATTGGTCTACCCCACACATTCACTTACCAGCCATCCTACTTAATGAAATTATGACGTATCATGTTCCTGGAGGGGAAGGCTGCCTCTCGGGTTCGAAGTGTTAAACGGTATAGGACGAATACATTTTTTATGATTGTTAACTTTTTTAATTTCATATTTCAAGTAACGTGTGTTACATATTTATGCTGACAAACATCCATCTGGATGCACTTGCTTTTAACCTTTTCAGCAAAATACAAAACTGAAGTTTAAAACTCTGTGTTTAGTGAATTTATATATTTGCCATGGTGCTCACCGTGCGGCATCTTCTGAGTTTAAGATAGTAGCACACTGGTCGCGATGCGAGCCATGCGACCAAAGAATGTGACGACATTTGCCTCATATCGCATATTTGACACAGATGATTATATAATTTGAGACTTGACAAAGAAGTAATTTATTAACCCTTTACCTAACACGAAAAGAAGACGACACTTGCAAAATAAATTCTTGAATAACTAATTTTGTTCATTTTTTGTTTCAAAAACATAGTTTATGACCCCTCATTGAACGAACTCGACGAGCTCGTCCCAATGAGGGGTCATAACCCATGTTTTTGAGACAAAAAATGAAAAAAGTAATGAAAATTAATTGGCGATTTTTGAGAATAACGCTGGCCGGTTTTGGCCGTTACGTTGGGTAAATTTTAAAGGGTTAAACTGAGTCGAAATATCCAAGGTTAAATAAATACTATTGTCAATCATAACTGTTGCGTCAACGGTTGTAATCAATGTTACTGTTTGAAAATTGATCTCGATGGTTTCAAATTTGTCCCTGTGTTCGAACACGGCTCGAATTTCACTACACTGTTAGATTTTCACTGGAGAAAGTACTATCATTAGTTGTAACTTACTGCCTTGCCCGAATCTCTCTTAGTATGCAAAAATGTTGACAGATTGAACAATAATTTCTCTCGTGAGCAGTGGGGGGGGGGGGGGGGGGGGGGGCTCCCGAAAAGGAGTGCAAACATATAGCTTCACCACGGGAAGTGAAGCACTGCCTGTTACTGTAAACAAGTTATGTTTTACTGGTAAAATAGGCCCCGGTCACCAATGTCTGGGGTGGAAGTCCTCTAAAACTGACAACATGGGTATAAACGACTCGCTGGACTTGGATTTATCCTCATGTTGCGGTCACGATTAGCCTCTGTGCAAAAATGTGTGACCTTAAATACCAATAAATAAATAAATCGGACATATAGATACCTTAGTGTTTGCTGCTTTATTACTTGTATTAAAATGAGCAACATTGGATTATTTTGGGTTTAAAATCTAGTTTGAACCTTGAGAATTTCAACCTGCGAACCAGTTAATATGAGAAATCTTATCTTATTTGATCGGAATTGAAGAAATGGAGGTAAGCGCTGCACTGCATGTCACAAAATTGGAAGAGGCAATATCTTAACCCTTTACCCAACGTAACGGCCAAAACCGGCCAGCGCTTTTCTCAAAAATCGCCAATTAATTTTCAAAATATTTTCATTTTTTGTCTCAAAAACATAGGTTATGACCCCTCGTTGGAACGAGCTCGTCGAGCTCGTTCCAACGAGGGGTCATAACCTATGTTTTTGAGACAAAAAATGAAAAAATTTAGTTATTCAAGAATTTTTTTTGCAAGTGTCGTCTGCTTTTCATGTTAGGTAAAGCTATTAAACCCATCTGTTAGCCGTACCATACAGCATTCACAAGCTCTAAAGTCAAAATCCGTAACATTTCAAATAATTTACAGGGACGCTTATTGCATTGCGTTGTTGGAAAGGGTCTGTTATCACTGGCCTCTATTTGAACAGTGTAAGCCCATGTTGGGACAGAGAAGAGCAAAGTTTGGTGATTTTAGAGGGTGGGTCCCCATTTGAGAGTGGAAACAAATTGCAGCCTTATATTCCGGGGGTGGGGGCGGAAAAAAATTGCGTTATCACTGGCTTCTATTTGAACAGTGTAAGCCTATGTTGGGACGGAGAAGAGCAAAGTTTGGTGATTTTAGAGGGTGGGTCCCCACTTGAGAGTGGAAACAAATTGCAAGGGTAGGGTGGGTGGTCTATGGGCGGAAATCTTTTTTCAGCCTTATATCCGAGGGGGGGGGGGGGAGGCGGAAAAAAATTGCGAGAGCATAGGCGAGAGTGGGTGGCTGGGTGGTCAAGTGCCCCCAAAAATGTGCGAAAACAGTTAATGCACTTTTTTCACCTTTTTCACTATTATGGCATCTTTTGTGTCCCAAAACTATAACAAAATGTCACCAACTGATCATAAAAGCCCATTTACAACCATTATTAACCAAAGTTATCCCCGTAATATGAAAAATATTGGAGAATTTCACCCAAAACTGACTTGAGGAAGGGGTTGGGTGTCTGATGTCGAGCGGAAAAAAAAAAATCCGACAATTTTCTTAAAAAATCAACTAAAATATCCATTCACAGCATAATTCATTCATATTCAATTTTTTTTAATGGAACGTTCTTTAAAATGAAGCATATTTTATGCTGTCTAATGAATCATAATAGCTTGGTGGGGCTGATTTTTCCAAATGAAAAAAAATTGAAAATATTAATTTTTATTTCAACAAAAGGTCTGATTTAACAAAAACAATGAAGTTTTTTTTATAGCTATCCTGTTATGCAGATGCCATAACAGAAACAAAAACACAAGGTTTGCTCTTCTTGAGCCAAAAGAAAAACAAGTTCCCATTTACTCAACTAATATTTGAAACATATACACAGCTACGGTATAAGAAGTAGTAAATTATTTATGGGTACAGCAGGCACAGTGCTTACATATGCCTGCATATACCATGATTTACAGAAACTAAACTGTTCGAAGTGCATATTTACGGCAACGTAGAAGCGCCACGTGTTGTGATAGTAGTCTGTTTAAAAAGATTAGTCATCCATTTAAACAGATTAGTAATCCATTCAAACAGATTAGTAATCCGTTTAAACAGATTAGTAATCCGTTTAAACAAATTACTTAATATGTTTAAACAGATTAGTAATCCGTTTTAACAGATTACGTAATCCATTTAAACAGATTAGTAATCCGTTTAAACAGATTACTTAATTAGTTTAAACAGATTAGTATTCCTTTTAAACAGATTAGTAATCCTTTTAAACAGATTACTTAATCAGTTTAAACGGATTAAGTAAGAGCAGCCCGATCAAGAGCGACACAGTCGCCCTTTCTCTTCTTCCAGAAGCTCTTCATAGCCCTATTCTTCCCAACTCCAGCCAGCCCCCTCACTCCATCAGTGACCCCGTGACCTTATCCCGGAAGCCCAAGCCTCCACTACATGCGCCAGTGACCGGACGGCTTTAGGTCTCTCCCTTCTGATGAGTCTCTGTTACACATATGGGAGTCCTTTGATGGCGGTAACCCAATCTCAGAAGCCTTGCTTTCCATCCCAACCACCCAGTCTAAATGGGACCGGGTGGCCTATCTTCCAGTATTTGATCCTGGGGCCTTCCCCAAATGGCCTGATCAAGAGTCACAAAGTTGTACTATCCTTCTTCCAGAACCTCTTCACGGCCCCAATCGCCCCCACTCTACCCACCTTCCTCACCCAATCAGTGACCCGACGATCTGATCCCAGAAGCCTTTGCACCCCCACCGGCGCTTGTGACACATCCACCCTTCCCAGCGTCCTGATCAAGGGTGACAGAATCAACCTTCCTCTTCTAGAAGCTCTTGCCTCCCCTTGCTCGAAGAGTCGCTCGACAGGTCAGCCACTGATGGGTACTTGGTGATCGGTAAGGTATTATGATGATCGATGACCAGTGATCCGTGATCGCAGGTCACCCAATGATCGCTTAGTGATAGTAAAACCCAGATGAGTCAAAGAGTCGTTCGAAGGGTCACTCTCCTTGATCAAACCCTTTGTGAAGAGTTCTGCGGTCAAATATGGGTTTACCTGCATCGCAGAACCTCATATGAGTATAAAGGCCCATCAAAAGAGGCCTCAATGAGGGCTCCACTCAGTCCTGGCGATTGGCCATCACTGATCCGTGGTTGTGGGACACCCTGTGATCGCTTAGTTATAATTAAAAGTTGTAGAGCAATCCCTCGAGTAGAAACTCCTTGAACGACTCTCTCACAGATGAGTCAGCGGGGAGCTGCTCGAGAAGGGACTCTTCGAGCGACTCGATGCCATCGAGCTGATGAATAATCGAGGAGAGTAGTAGCAGATATAGAGATCGACCCACATTGGGGGATCTCATGGGGATCTCATATGTGGCATCATATTCACGTGACCTAGTGACGTTATGTTTGGTTGTCATGGTAGCCCGAGTAAGCGGCCATCTTCTAACGTTATCCTTATAGCGACCCATGGTCCTAGCGCGCTGCGCGTGTTGTTAGGGTGATACGTGTTTCCGTCGTCCAATTTGTATATTGGAGGCCGCCATCTTGGATTCTGTGGCAGTACGTGGTTGATATGTTGAACAGGAGTGTGTTCGGAGGGTGTGCTCGGTTAAATGAGAGCAATTTCCTGATTTGCAGAATTACCCAAATAAACCCGACAATCCTTCCAAATCACGAAAATTCACCGAAAACTACAGAAACGGACTTGGCAAAGCCCCAGAATGGACTTTTTTCCCAATAATAAGAGTAGTTTTCGAGTTCGGATTGTCCTAAAATCCTCAAATAGAATTACCCAAATAAACCCGACAATCCCTCCAAATTACCAAAAATGCGCCCTAAACTACTGGAACGGTCTTTATTTGATATAATGTCCCCCATTTTGGGCTTATAATTTTAGCAAGTTGTGCTACAGGACCATTCCTTTGTATAAGAATAATTTCACTTCGTAGAATTACCCAAATAGTCCTCAACAGGTGTTTTTTTTGGCGCGGATTTCCAACTAAATCATCGATTCCTACCTATCTTCAAGATATGTTATAACCACCACCCCCCACCCCCCACCCCCCCCACCCCCCCCCACCCCCACCCCATCTCTTTATAAAGTATTCCGATCACCCTAGGCGTGTTTATATTCTAGAGTACACATTACATATAGCAAATTGTCGCATGCTGGATGTGCTTGTGTCGATGTGTTTGTGTATTTATGCACATTATGTGCAAATCACATGCAGCACATAGGCACACAGGACCAAAGAGAGTTTATATAACGACAGACCTATCCTAAAAAGGGGTCCTTTAGTGATTCTGAAAAAGGGATTCCAATCTCAGGTACAGGTAGTCTTACTATCGGTTTCCATCTTATCTTCTGTTGTCTATCCTATTAATTGCCTCTATTGTAGTCATCCAATACTATAATCTACCAACCTTGCTGTATTGTACCATTACTACTGAACTGTAGTTGTACAACGATTCCCTTTCGGCATCTGCCCTCGGCCAGGCCTTTAACAGTTAGAGCTCCCCATTCATCTAAGCTTGTATCAATCTATACAATGCCTAGACCTAGTGGAAGTTATCAATGCAAATTGTGCTTGTGTGCTAGTACACATTGTGTCAAAATGTGTACTCATTACAGGTAGCTCATATGATGTGCCGATATGTGGTTATGCACAATGTGCGCACACTACATAAGCACATACGGGTATTGCGGGATACGTATAACATGGTAATAATGTACTAATGGAGGATACCTATTGGAGGATAGTTTTTGGAGGGTATTTTTGGCGGAATAATTGTCGTACATACCTTACGTCCGGATACTTCATGCTACATCCGGGTACTTTTATTTCATGCTGCATCCGGGTACTTTTGTTGGATAGTTGATAAAAAACAACAACAAGATACAACATTTCAGTCATTTTTATTCGAGCATATAATTCAAATGCCCCAGACATCTTTGTAGTTCTTCAGCCTTCTCTCATAGGATAACCATTTCATCTGCTGGTGGGAGCATCTTCCCATCGTTTGACTAGGTCTTTGTTCTTGATAAAAGCCGTTCACTCATTGACCGCTGGTAGCTTGGCGCTATTTGTTGCTTTGATTTCATGTTGGGCATCCTTCTTGAATTCAGGCTTCTTCGTAGTGGTAACTTTGTTCTTTGTGGGATCTGGTATTACTAGTCTGTTTAAACGGATTACTAATCTGTTTAAATGGATTAATTAATCTGTTTAAACGGGTTATTAATCTGTTTAAGCGGATTACTATTCTGTTTAAACGGATTAAGTAATCTGTTTAAACGGATTACTATCACAACAACACATGGCGCTTCTACGTTGCCGTACATATCACTGCATATCAGAGATAAAATAAGGAAAAGCTCATTTAAATTTGATTCAAAATCAAAGGTTTCTCGAAAAAAGAATAATTGAGTTTCATTTGCAAGGTACACACCAACTAGATTTGTAAGAATATTAAGCTATACATTTAGTTTGTCTGATCTGGTTTGATTGGGGTTTTATGTCGCGTCCAACAGCTATGACTATATGATGCCTATATCACGATGTTGTTAGTTGCAGAGATGAAGGTAGAATTACTCTTAACAGATCCACTCCTGGATGGCCTAAGGAATCCACCAACCAACGGATTTCAAGACAAGGAAATTGCGATTTTAGCCTCAAATTTCGAAAAAAAAATTCCTGAGGCTGACTGATTCGCAGCTCGGATGATGCTGCACATCATATTTGGTGCACCCCCTGCCTTCCTGGTCTCTATTTATTTTACATTTTCTAGACGCGCCACTGCGCAAATACTAGGAAGGGGGCATGTCAGTCAGCATAAGTTTAAAAGGAACAGTGTTTCTGCATTCACTACATGTACCTGTTACGTTATATAGGACCGATTTGCCGGTATTTGCTGGAATAATCTGCTGAACTCGCAGGAAGCAGTGCATCAATTTTGTCAACAGAGCTTTAGCAGGATATAAATTATGACGTAAACAGGGAAATCATCCTGGGTATTCCTTAATTATTATGCTTACAATGGTAAATGCGTACCAGTTTTGCATGTGTGCATTACGCGTTTCGAATTGGTGTTTGAGTGCCGAAGTATTGTATATATAAAAATGTATGAGAAGAGGGTGGGTCCCAGAAAATGTCATGAAAAAAATATACTAGAAAGGGTAGGTGGGTCAAAAAATCTGCAAAATAAAAATTCCCACCTATGTTCACGCACCCCCCCCCCCCCCCCCACCCCCATGGGGTGGCATTACTACACTTGTTTTATGAGTTTGATACACTGAGGGATCGGAAACAGTATCGATCAGAATTCTTTTCCAGTCGAACTTATAATAGTCCTTCAGTCAGGTGGGCAAAATGTGACCCATCACTACCAAACAAATGGACAAATTCCCATTATTAGCCAAACCACTGGCCACATTTTATTGAAATTTCACATGAGTAGTGGTTATATAGGGACATTTGGGTGTTTGTTCAAATTGGGTTTCTGCTCATATTGAGGAGGGGGTGGAGCCAAAATACCCCAATTTTTTTTTAAAAATCTTCTCATGAATCAGCTGTACCAGAGACTTGATATTTGGATTATGGCTTCTTTTTGAGGTGTAGCTTCAAATTTGTCCAAGAGATGTTCTAGAGGGGGGGGGGGGGGGGGGGGGGGGTATTTGTCGACGTTACGGGAGGGGCAAGAATTTTCGCCCCGCCCACAATTTCTGTTTTGCAAACCGAAAGGCCGATTTGAACCAAATTTGATTGAAGTATTAATGGGCCATAAGTACTTGATTTATGCGAAAACATTTTTTCAAAATGCCCAGTGGGAACCACAGGAGCTAAAAATAGAAAAAATTCAAACGCCCATATCTCCAAAACTACACGGTACTTATTTAGTGTGAAGCTTCCTTATGACGAACAGAATGGAATGGTCCAAAGAAAAGAAATTGCTATCGGTTTTATCATAGGGTACTTTCTCGGGACTTTGAAAAAATGCTGAGTCAGCATTTTTAACTCTGTGGGTAATGGGAAAAACATTTAAGACTCTTCTTCTCCCAAACAACTGCTCCAAAAGCTTTCAAATTTCACATATAACATCTTTGGAAAATTGTTTCACAGATGTGTTGAACTCAAATCCCTGGGTCCATATTTGGGCTCTCTATGGGAGCCCAAATGTTTAAATTAGTGCAGTATGAGGAATATTCTTTAAAAATCTTCTTTAGATCCACCAATAAGAATCTTTTGATATTTGGTATGCAGCATACTTGGGGTGGGGGGGGGGATTCAAGTTTGATCAAGCCAAGTCTCTGGGTTCATATTTGGGCTCCCTATCTTCTTCTTCGCATCCACCAGTAAGAATATTTTGATCTTTGGTATACTGTACCGTTAGGAAGGTGAGGTGAGATTCAAATTTGTTAAAGCCAAGTTCCTGGGTTCATATTTGGCCCGAATTATAAGTTTGTTTAACATGAGGAATATTTCAAAAAGATATTTTTCTTCAGATCCAGTAGTCAGAATCTTTTGATATTTGGAATACAGCATCCTCGGGGGGGGGGGGGGGGGGGGGGGGGGTAAGATTCAAGATTGTTCAAGCCAAGTCCCTGGGTTCATAGTTGGGCTCCCTACAACTTAGTTCAACATGAGGAATAATTTTTTTTTTTAATTTTTCAGATTCACCGGTCAGAATGTTTTGATATTTGGTATATGGTTGTCTTAATGAGGCAGATGCAAGTTTGTTCAAATCAGGACCCTCGGTTGACAGTTGTCACGGTCAGGTGAGCGCTCTCAGGCCCCTTGAATCTGTTTTTCGTTTGCAGGGTATTTGATGTCATAAAAAAACTGATAATATATAATGTGTATACCCCGGATCCACAAATGCTGTTTGCTGGTATGAGGATAGGATTGAGTTTTTGAAGAAGAGTAATCGATTAACGTCGACTTTAATCGTACTCTGTGGCCTATAAAACTATATAGAAAACAATATTTTTGGTCATCAGTTCCTCGAGCCAGACATTCTTTAGGCATGCAGACATGTTCAACGCCTACTACTCTCCGAGGAAAATTAAGACTTCTGATTACCTCAGGCCCAAACCTAAGCCTGCGCTCCTGTTTGGACATGAGGTGGTTGAGGGTCTAATATTAGCTGCATGAAGATTTAAGAAGGCCATTGCAATCCATGGCAAACTGAGAAGGGCAATTGTTTGTACTCCCATACTTTTTAGAACGCCAGACCTGGTGTCATGTATTGTATTTTTATACTTCCTTCCCATATGAATTACAATGTATTTTAATATTCTACAGCCCTGACACTTCTTACAAGCACAATGGGGAGGAGAGTAATAACTAATAACTCACCAGTAAAGGAGTGATAAAAACTATTATTTCCAAATAAAACAAAATACTGCGTTTTGATTGGCTGAGAGGTACGGTGTAACTTGCAATCTACAGTGGGTTTTTTTTACACCGTGGTTTACCACGGTGTAAAAACAAGAATATACAATAGCAGGCTATGTCGCTAAAAAAGTGCCCATTTTTAATTACTAATTCATATCTTCTGCTCAGTTAGAACAAAAATAAAAATACAGGAAATTTAATATTTAAGTGCAATAAAATATTACAGATATGGATGTCATTGGAACTGGCTCATTGAGCCAGTTCCAATGACATCCATATTTGTCTGGTTTTATTTATTAAGAAACTTACAAAGTACAAATTTTCTATCAGTTTTTGCCCACAATGTGTTATAAAGTATTAAGTACCCCGGTACACCAAAATTCTTGGAAATAAATCTGTTATCCTTGTGTTTTCCAGGGTGTATGGGAATTTACACCGGTTTGGGAACTCATACACCCTTCGGCTTTGCCTCAGGGTGTATGAGTTCCCAAACTGGTGTAAATTCCCATACACCCTGGAAATCACAAGGATAACTAATAATAATCGTCGACTTTGAAATTGTAGACGATTATGGGTGTTTCCGACGAATGGTCGACTTCTGAAATAATCATTACAGCGTTGATCAGTAGATAAAGGCATAAAGGTTCACGCCTTTAGAAGACAACCTCGAAAAGACAAAATGAGTCGGGTGAAAAGGTCAGTTACCAACCTTGCAGTCGGTATGCATGGACTCCTCCCTCACGGAACACTCGTATACCAATTACCTATCTTGTGAAAGAAATAATTCAAGTCTCCTGCTCTCTATAGTTTTTTGTTGTTTCCAGCAATAGGCTACATTCTTGGGGATGGAGGGGATGGGGTCTCGCCAATTTTGCCCCTCCCACCCCCCGAAAAAAGCATAGGCCCAACGTAAGTTTCATACAATATAGCGCCAAAATGGTCTTCAATATAAGGCCTACACACGCTGCAAATGACCCAGATTCGGCTTTAGAGCACTGAATTTTATCCAAAATCAAATTAGCAGAATTACTATAACAGTAACTAGTGTCTTCCATCCATCAAAAATATATTTATAGGCTGACAGCCGTGGTACCAGAACTTCTCCGCAAGTGGGCTTGTGCTCCCCGACAGGGGGAGGTGACTAGGATATATCAAGGCAAGCCCACAATAGTGGAGGCAGTTACCCCGACAGGGGACTAGACTACCTCAACGGGTCAACTGTAGGACTGTAGCCCCCACATACCCCTCCCTGACAACACCCAAGTAGGCCGCATGGACGACACCAACGAACCTTTTTAAACTATCTGCGTGTATGAAAGGAGTCCCTTCATGCAAAGCTCAAATCCATATAAAAATAGAACACAAATTAGCAAATTAAGAAGCCTTTCCCACCCATCCCGATAACCTCGCTTCCCATCCCTATCCACATCAACAATAAGTTCATTAAAATCGTATCCTCTCCTTGAATCAACCCTTTTGTTTTCGTCCTCCTGAAAAAGCCGTTCCATCCTGAAACAAACCATGTATCGTGATACCTCCGAACCCCGTCCTTCAGCTGTCCGACTCCGACCACCTGTTAGGTGTTACAATAGAGTAAGTTACCATCTGTTCACAAACCCACACATCTGACCTAATTTCGAAAAGTTCAGGCCAATTCCTCGGGCTTTCCTTCGGATTCCTTCCCCTTTTCATTCCCTTCCCTAAACAAGCAATAACCCACCTCCAAACGCTTTAAAGCTCCTAAATCATATACTCATCAAACTCTTAAGAAAAAAGAAAACATCTCCCCTTCTCCCCACTGTAAAACAGTAATAGAGACCCGTGTCCAATAGAGCATGGATATCTTTATTGTAAACTCTAAAATCAGTTGGGTTAAAAATCAACCGAATGCAACTGGGTTGAGTGAATATGAACCCAGTTAGGTTCATATTCTCTTAACCCTGTTCATTTGAGATGATTTTTAACCCAACTGATTATAGAGTGTACAAGTGTATCCATGTCCTTCGGTTTCTCATGGTCCGGGGTGTTCAAAACACTAAAATATGCACTGCAAAACCGCCAATGTTCCCACCCTAAACCACTCTGAACTTTAAACAACACTGGGCAGAAATTTCGAATACCACCCCTCGCCACCACTACACACACATATACACCATTTGTGCCATTACAATATTTTCAGTCAAAAATTTAGAAATGCTGGAGATGCTCCATTGATATACTTACCAATCTACTCTACACTCAAAACTATCATATACAAGACCAATCCCAAACAACATCCAAAATATGCGCTCCCTTTAACTGGCAGAGTGCTGGAAGCCCATATTTGGGCTTTATTCTGAAGTGCAGGTGCCACAACTAAATGGCTTCGTATTCTGTGGATGTGCTTCATGTTATTTTTGAATTGAAAGTATTTAGGCTGTGGGGATTTGTCTTGTTACAATTTATGGGAGAGTGCCACTAGGCACTCTCCCATAAATTTTAACAAGGCAAAGAGACGTGGACAAATTTGGATGGTCAAAATTAACTTAGCACTCTACCAGTTAACTTGGTGTAATATATATATAGGTGATTCCCTGTTCGAGATGGCAGTTGATCTCCCTCCCAAGCATATCCCTACACCAAGTTACTCAACCACCATAGTCATATAAGCCTTGGGTAATAGCAAAGGGTTGAGTATCTCCCGACCTTACCTCTCAGAATTTAGTATAAGTTCCTGAGCGCGGTCTTCCTTCCTTCTCTGTGCCAATACAAACTCAATTCCCCCACAGCCTGCACTCTAAAATCATTTGGGTTAAAAATTAACCCAAATTAACTGGGTTGAGTGAATATGATCCAAAATGGATTCATATTTGCTCAATCCAGTTGCTTTGGGTTGATTTTTAACCCAACTGATTTCAGGGTGTATACTGACTCTGCTTCCCGCGTTAACTGCGAAAGAAAACTGGTATAAATAAAACTTCCTCCCACCCATCTCCCACTAGCCCGATACATGTGAACCCCGAAGACCTATCGACACATTTACCTTTTTGACAATTCGCACTTTCCTCTCCAGCTATCAGTTTTCACTGACGGAACACCTACTGTCACACGCACCTTTGAAAAAGAAAACAAATCACCTTAATACCGTTTTTTGCAAAAATAAAACGAAATACTAGAGCACCCTCTACTTCTCCAATTTGTAAAGGTGATAGCTAAAAGTTGTGACTTTGTTATATAAAAGTGAAAATATCTTTGATAATTTTGCTCGTTCGGGCCAAGGTACCAGAATGTGCGTTTATATAACGTACCCCGAGAACCGATTTGTCACTCAAATTCTGCTAATTAGGCATGAAATTTAATATCCATTAGGGCGCATTAGTTGAACGCCACATGGGCTATCTGATAACTGATCAAAGGAGTATTCTTCGGTAATCATTATCTGTGTAATTATGACCACTTAATAGGTGGTTGTTGTAGAAAACAGTACATCGCATATGTTCTGGACACACACCCATATTACGCAGCTAGCCTGTCTCCGAAATGTCAAAAGATACCAAAGTGCTAGTCTTTCAAAGGAACTTTAAAGCGAGTATTAAATTAAGATAGATCTGAGCGGCCAAGTTCAAGAGAAGCGATTAAACTGAGAATTAAATGTTCTGGCTATCTAAATAAAAATCGGGGGATTTCTCTAAAAATCCATTCCAGCCAATTCCAGTCGGAAGGTGTGTAAGGCTGTGGGTCGTTGCGAGTAGATGGGGAGGATCCATGCTATAGGTTCGAGGAGGTGCCGCATCGGTGCGAAAGGATGGGCACGTTGTTATGTAGGGGGCCACAGAGCTCATAGTTAGAATAGGAGCAGTCGCGGACCAAGTCGGTGGCCATATATGAGAACAGGATCAGTAACACGAAGAACGAGCTCAGGGAGCTATATGCATTTAGGTAAACGGCATTACCTGTTTTGGAAGGCGAGCCATACGTAGGCAGATTAGATTAGGCTTTGCCTATATGAACATTGTTCTGAGACAAACGTAAGGGAGAATTTAACTCCATTGGTGGCAACTGATTGTGTGAAAAGCGTCAAGTAAAGTGACAATAAGCTAGTGGCCGTGCGACGGCAGTGGTAGAGTGACATTCCGTCGCTTGTGAGAGCAAAGGCGTCCAGGTAAAGTGACAATAAGTTAATGGCCGTGCGACAGCCGTGGAAGAAGTGAAGAGGCGACCAAGGAAGACATACCAGCGAAAGGGAGGAAGAACCCGCGACAACAGAGAATGCGGGCCCGCAAGTGACTCAAAAACTGTGGGTAGGGGGTGATTGAAGTTTGGTATTTTAATTCTTGTGGATTCCATGTAAGTCACAAATTATCATATTTATTATTTTTATATATGTATTAAAGTTGTTGTTTTCAGTGAACCCTTGTTGATTTATGCTATTTGATAGAAACTGAAAGTGGATTACCTCCCTTTGATTGATGGACAATTGGAAGCCTATTCCAGTTATTTCTGAGCAAATACCCTCTGCCTTGAAGTGTTTTGAATATCAGATTCCAATCGCTATTCTAGAAAGGTTTTCCTGATTTGAAAATCATGACACCGTAGGTAACTTGAATTTTTTTCAGTTTTTGCAATGGCAGCATTCACATTGTATAAAATTCTTTCCTCTTTTCATCTCAAGATTCAGTAGCAATGTTTTTGTCAATCCTCGCTGGGTGTGCCTTAAGTACTGTGTTCCTTACAAAGAGCGCATTCCCCAAACTATATGCTTGAAAATTGAATTTTGCTTCTTGGGAGAAGAAGAGTGGTTTGGGAGAAGAAGAGTCTTAAATGTTTTTCCCATTACCCACACCATTCAGGGAAAAGAGTCCACGGCTTTAGGTAATGGCTTGCCCTGTAGACAAACTGGAAGGTTGGATGTTCATCTGTTCGATCGAGCTCAATGAATGAGAAATTGCTGCTTTGTCTATTAATTATCTCCCCTAGTTTGCAAAATTGCAGTGCTTGAGTCTCTTGACTGAGCAAACATAATTGATGTTCTGGGAAGCAATCGCAGCATTCCGGTCCTTCGACGGATTAAGTAATCACTTGTACAAGAACAGGCTACTTATCCACCCGAGAAACAGCCTCTACGAACGTCGCCCTCATTATAGTACGCTCGAGTACAATATTGAGAAAAGTCACAAGTCTGCAGAGTGTGTTGAATATACGATTTAAAAGGGATAGGCTACAGAGAGTGGGATGAGATGTTGTCGAACACCCATACTTTTCTGTCTTGTACTAAAGACACATAAATGCTTTCTTTCTCTTAGTAATACTGAGGGGAACATGCCACTTGCATCATATTGGAAACTTGGTCTTCTCTCTTCTCTTACCATTATATTGAGCGAACATTTGGTAGACATTAAATGACTGAGTCGAAAGATATTCACTATGTCTGGACACAATATTGGTGACTTTTTTTCTTTTAAACTTGCCTTGTGAGTGCCCAATGTCACTTGCCTGCAGTCCACCCCCATCGCTGCTTTGATACTAATGCACTGAGTGTATATAATCTGATTTCTACTTGTGATTGCGTCGAAAATCAAGCTTCAGTCGCCCTCAGGGTGTAAAAGCGCTGTATCAGTATCTCATCAGAGGCCAGAACTGTGATCACTACTTCAGAAAAACTTATGAAAACAAAATTGTTAGGTTGAGTTGTGCCAAACTACATCCAAGAAGAAGTATATCACAAGCATGTCGGCATTGGAGCACATATATTGTCATTGTTATTCAGTACAGTGGATTTTATACAATGGATTTTATTTCATTATAATTCATGTTGGTCTTGTGCTTAATATATTTTGACTTTAGGAATAAAGGTAGGTACGCCTTATGTATTATTCTTAAAAAAATATTCTACAAAAACTCCTAATATAAAAAAACCAACAAAATGAACTAAAAATGTATTTTTTCAAGTTATTTTTCAACTCCGAAACTTTTTACCAAAAGTGGGAACTTCATTCGGCCTCAAAAGTGGGAACATTCGGCCTCGTCTGAGGCCGAATGTTCCCGGAAAAATACCCGGGGCCGAATGCTCCCGAGGCCGAAAAGACCCAGAGCCTTGTCAGCTATATTTAATCATTTGCTTTAACATTGACGCGAACTTCCTGATCTGCCCTCAAGTAGTTTTTTTTAAAATATGATATCTTTTTCATTGACCACATGATATGGCAGGCTGTTCTTGGCTTTTTTAAGGTATCTGTCATGTTTTGTCCAATCTACTGTCTAGTTTAATCCAATTTGCAGACGTGGCCTCTGGTGTTACCTGCTACGTTGGTATTCATACTTCATATCAGGTCCTCGTGGTAACTGTTCACTATCTTGACGTATTCTGTCAGCCTCCTTGTTGCCTTCTGTGGTCTAGAGTTGGTAAACTGAATCATATTCTATTATTCGGAAAATTCTATTCTATTATTCGGAAAATGCCGAATAATAGGATATGACTGAGTTCAATTTCTAATTATTTGTTCAAATTGTGAATAAGATTCATAATGTTCATTTTGAGGATGGGGCAGATCCTTTAAAGAACCGGAGAAAATGTCTTGTTAATGGTATAAAATCCATTACATTTAGGTGCTGAGACCAGGATTGGATCAGGTAAATGTAATACATGTATCAGCAAGACATATTAACCAAATTGTAAATAGAATGAGTAAAATTAAATGTTCCTGGTCTGCAAAAGAAGGAAGACTGCACAAATTACAAACGGGATACAAAAAGACAGATGGCAAGAGAGCGAGCACAGTTGGTGAGATAGAAGTGTCCTGATGGTAGTAGCAAACTGCGAACTTTGCATGAAGACATTGAACTTACGTAATGGGAGAAGGATACAGAGTGTCCCATCTTGGATGTAATGGTGGGCCCTTCTTAGCCTACAAAAGACTGACCAAACACTGGAAGAAAGTTCAGGGAGCTATTGTCTTGGTGTATAAGTGATAACAACATGCCATAGAGTATTTCAGACAAAAGGAGATGTTATAAGACATTTTGATTTCGTTCATAAATTGGATGGAAATTTAGCATGTACCGAAGCAGAAAACTGTGTATATAGAAAGGAGAGTAACAGATAAGTGGGTCCAGGGAATACATTATAGCTCGTGGAGCAGCATCAGAATGTAGGGGGGAAAATGGCCAAAAGTAGAGGCAAGCATGCAAAGAAAACAGATATCAACCACATCTGTCCTGCAGAGAGATGTTTACATACCGAAACATGAAATAGTGAAAGTGAACTCTGATGGACTTGAGACAATATGCAAAACCCAAAGTGGCACCCAAACTTTACTGTGTCTGATTCAGACTATAAAGTGAAAAAGTATTTTAAAATCATGCAACCAAACGTTATCCCTTCTGTAGATATACACTGGCACACGGCTAGGGGTGTTAATAAATAATGTCAAATACTCCCATTCCAAAGAAAACCACCTTCACATCCATTCCATTCCTTATATTCTGGACCAAGGGCCTCTTTACTCTCCTTGTTTCCTATTCAGATATTTTATCTCCAACAATTTATTTCCATTTCATTCTACTGGATTCACCTCTGCCCCATTCTAATGAAAAACTGAAGGATGGAAGTCGTATTTAGTACACTTTAACCAACGTTTGTTTGTTTGCCTGCCTGCCTGCAGGCATGCCTGCCTGTCTGCCTGCCTGTCCCACCTCCGTCATGCCGTTGTCTTTCTGCGCTCTTCACCCTTCCTGAAGTCAGTGCTTTGAAAGAAATCATCATTGTAAATAAACATTAACATTTTTGATAAATTACACCAAATTATTAAGAATAAAATATGTTTGAGTTCAATTACTAATTATTTGTTCCAAATTGTGATTAAGTTTATAATATTCATTTTGGGGGCTCACATCCTCTAAAGAACCTGAGGAATACTTCTTGCTAATGGTACACAAACCATTACAAATTAAATTAATATAAGTAATCTTCTCTGTTTTATCGAAGTTGCCAAGATCAGGCTTGTTGGCTGTAAGTGGCATCAGGCTGTGAAATGTCCTGTTTTTTCGAGGAAAAGTTATTAATCCCTTCAGGATAAGAACCACCCCAACAAAAGTGAAACGGGCGGGTTCGTCACGGTGAGGCATAAGTTCACGCAAGGATTCAGGCAACACTCCTTGAGTTTTGGCTGAATACGCGGCGTGAATCTATTTCTTCCAGCAGCGACAAAGCCCCGGTTTCCGACAACTGGCGAGGCTAACACCAGGATCTTCCAAAAAGTAACAATTGAAAAGTTCAAAATCAACAGGCTCGCTCAATGACAATTTTAATACATGCTTCAGTTATAATGTTCATACAGGTTGCCGCATTGAAATGTTAATATTGTTCATAAGTTATGCAGGGGTTAATCATTGGTTAAATTAGCTTTTAAATTCGATCGGCGAATTTAAAATACAGGTGGTGGAAATTTTCGCGCAATAATAGGACGCAGTGTGGGATAGGCAATAATTAACCCTTGAAGTCAAAAAATTTTTTGTTCTTCTGTGTGTGAAATTTTTAGTGATAAATTTCCATAATCGATACCCCAAGCTTAGAACAATTGATTAGTATGGGAGAGCGGTTGGGCTTCGCAGGCAATGAGTTGCAAAAATTTGTGAGAGATGAACACAAGCGTGTGGCGAAAGAAATATCCGCGGAGTTAGAGCGCCAGGTCACGTTGAAGCGCGAGGAGGCTGCCTTACGTGCAGCCGAACGTGAGAAAGAAATACAGGTACAGAGCCTGAAAGGGGAGAAAGAGAAGCTACGTTAGAGCGAGAAAGAACTGCGTTACAGCATGAAAGGGGAGAGAGAGAAGCTGCGCTAAAGCGTGAAAAGGGGCGGGAGGCAGCATAAAGAGCTGCAAAGCTGGAGAAAGAAATTCAGTTTGAGAGAGAAAGAGCTGACAGGGAGGATGCATTAGAGCGAGAAAGAGCCGAAAGCGCTGAAAGGGAAGCTGCGTTAGAGCGTGAAAGGGCGCGTGAGGAGGCTGAAAGGCAACATGAGAGGGAAATGGAAATTTTAAGGGCTAGGGCGCAGTTACCCGGAGCTAATGGTAGACAGGGTGGAGAAAGTCCAGTGGGAAATGTGAGGGCACTTTATCCCTAGTTACCAAAGTTCAATGAACAGACTGATGACATTGACGCTTACTTACAGAGGTTCGAAAGGTTTGCCTCAAGTCAGGGTTGGCCGGATGACGCCTGGGATGTCAGTCTTAGTCCGCTGCTGGCGGGCAAGTCGCTACAAGTATATGTGAGCATGCCCCCTGATCAAGCTAATAACTACGGTGAGCTGCAAAAAGGCTATACTCAAGAGGTACCAGCTCACCGAGGAAGGTTTCAGGACGAAATTCAGAGAATGTAAGGCTGAGAAGGGTGAAAGTATGTACCAGTTTGTGTCAAGGGCCATAAGATATTTCGACAGATGGGTCGAATTATCTGAAATTGAAGAGTCATTTCCCTCCCTGAAAGACTTACTTATCAGGGAGCAGTTTATGTCATCGTGTGCCCCCGAGATGGCATTGTTTGCTAAGGAGAGGAAGCCAAGTAGCGTGGAGGAACTGACTCGGTGGCCGAGCAGTATTTGGAGGCTCATGGGGGAGGTCTGACCCTGGGTACGTCGGGCAGGAATGGGAGTAACGTGGTTGCAAAGGCACCCGTTAGGAATCCAAGCCCCAAGCCAGAAAGTTCCAGGGGAAATCAGAGAGGGTCAGGGCCCAGGGACACAACTTGCTTTGTGTGCAATAAGAAGGGGCACCTGGCCAGAGACTGTTGGCGGAAGGCTATGACGGGGAGATCAAACGGGTACCCAGCACGGAATGGGAGGAGAGACCCGTTCCAGACCAGTAGTGGCAGGAGAAGTACTTCAATACAGCATGTGGAGAGGAGGCAGACAGTGGCATTCTGCCAAACAATAATCAAACCGGATGATTTGGGGTCATTTTAACCCAACCGATTTTAGAGTGTGTTTGCAAGTATCGAATCAGTTTTCAGTACAAGAATGAATCTATATATGAAACGTTAGTGCAGACAAAAATGTCGCAACTGGAAAAATTACTGGCAAGATGACCGTCCACTCTTATTTGCGCCTATGCATAACATAATCTTAATAAATACGCTGGTGGAAAGTCGAAGTTTCTGTTCCCCTTTGGAAAGATCGGATCTCTCTGATTGCAGACATTGCCCAACTCGCCACTATCGAGAACATCATGAAAAATGAGAATTTTGAACTTTTGTAGCACTTGATTAGGCAATCATATACTGCTTTTTGCAGTTTCTTTGGACCCTTAAATCTTTTATGTGGACTGTAATTGTCCTTGATGAGATAATCTTATACTGCTTTTCACGATTTCTTTGAACATTTATTTGAACACTTCTTGCGTAAACACTCCTCACATATATAAGGGTCCCGTGAAAAGAGTCCAATATCAGTCTTGCTCGCTTGCGTACTTACTGATACCTACCTTGTTAGGCTAGGCCGAGATTGCGAAGATGAACGTGGTTGGCGGCCCGAGTTAGAAAGAACTGTAACAACCAAGATATCCAAGAAGTTAGAGGATGTCTGAGGGAAATATAAAGGGAATGATATAACTACATATAGATTTTTGAGGTTTTGTGCCAGTATATATAAAGTGTAATTGCATTTTGTATTTGTCAATATATCTGTCAATGTATTTTATATTGTATATTACACTGCATTTATTTTTGTTTTTGGTCGTAATAAAGGTGTTTAAACTCATCTTAACCCACGTCTCTCTTAGTCTCCCTATAATGAAACGTTATTGTTCCCATGCCGAATATTCCCAGGCCGAATGTTCCCGAGGCGGATTGCTCCCGAGGCCGAAAAGACCCGCTCCCATTTGACACATGGACATATGAGTGATGAGTCAGAAAGCTCTGAAGAAGACGATTTGAAGCGAGCGTCATCAGACAGCATTAGTGGCACAGTTAGTGATCTGCACAGTTCAGGCCCGCTGAGAACAGCCTGTACCCTTTCACATTTCGTAAATCACCGAACGTCAAGTTCAATATCCACGTTCCTTACAAAACCGGAACACATTTTCGAAATTAGGAAAAAATGATTTCTACAAAACCATTTAATCGTTATTTTAAAGCGTCATCAAATTTATTACAAACTAGTATGTTTCCCAGTCATTGTTTGCTCACTGCTGTTTTTTTTAAAAAACTCTTTGAGGTTTTGCAGGATGCTCGTCCTATGCGGCTTGTCACCTAATTTCGCTGAAGGACATACGGTCGGACTGTACCTAAACACCGCAATCAGGTCCCTGGAGCGATAATTTTCGCAAGCCGTTTATAGTGGGATACAACCAACCGATAACGCTCCACTATACAAAAAGGCCTTTATACCAGAAAAACCTACAATCGCCAGTCGGCCAACTAATTACTAAATTAGACACCCAGGCACAGGCCCAACAAGGCAACGGTATCAAGACAACTTGGACTGAAGACAACTCGCACCAATACCAGTGGCAAACTCTGACCAAAAACAGACAAGTTGGACTGCTTTCAGGACAACTGGGACCAAAAATAAGACACATCAGACCACTTTCCAGCAGGCATGCAGATTTCACGGAAACGATCATCCCATTTTTTGTGCAGAGTCCGTCAGAATCAGGGAGAAGATGTGTGTTCAAACTTTGTTTATAATCAAGGTTTACAGACGTTTCTTCCCAATCAATTCAATATCGATTCCTTCCTAAATGGGACATTTCACTCCCTCAGAATCAAAATGCGCAAATGTCGACTTGATCCATAAACTGGAGAAAATCGGAATTCAGGATGAATTACTTGATCTTTTAAAATCATATCTTTCAAATAGATCACAACGTGTAGTAATAGGAAACGAAGCCTCATCTTGGAGAACTGTCTGCTCAGGATTTCCACAAGGCTCAGTTCTTGGTCCGCTTCTATTAGTCCATTGCCGATTAGCCATCTTTGACATTAATGATATGCAAGGTCAGAGGTAGCTTCGGGTAAACACTTCGATCAGACTATCTGTCAAGATTGTCATACATGCCATAGAAACAACCAAAATGTTTTGCTTGAAACGAGAAAATGTGCATTTTCGATTTAATACTAATAAAGATAGAAAAAATAACACACTTTCAACATTCATTTAATGGACAGGGCAAAATAATATTGATTTTTTAGTGAAATGAATACCATAATGAACCCCTTCCCACAAAACAAAGGTAGACTCGGCATCATGGTTTTGTTTCGTTGTCGAGTGACAAAACTGCAGATATATCACTGAAATGACACAAAAATGTCTGCATGAGTGAAAATGCAAACCATGGGTATCCAAACAACCAACCCATACACATATTTTCAAGCATAACACAAAGATGTTCCAGCTGAAAGAGGTTGGGTGTGGAGGGGGGCGTGGTCCCTAAAAAGTGAATGAAAATCATCTGCTAGTAGCAGTGTCGCATGTCTACTAATAATATTTTATTCATATACTGTACAAGTCAAAATGAGTTGAAGAATAACCACTACCGGTATAAACTATTGATATAATGTTTCCTATACTAATAACACTAGAATCGGACATAAAAATATATGTATATGTTCATGTAATTTGTATGCTGTAACTTTTTTTAACATGTTTTGGGTTTATACGCAGTATTTAAGAGGGTTAATTGCATTGGATTTCCTATTGCATTATATTTTTCCAATGCATAGAAATTCAAAATGTAATTTATAATGTCCATGAAAGAAATTTATTTCAGGAAAACTAATTTTTTTGGTTGATGCAGCTTTGATATGCCAAAAACCATACCCATGAGCATGATTGGTGGGAATTTACCCTTTTGGTACTGTTAATTCTTTTTTCTCAAACATTGGAAAATGGATTGATAAGAATCTCCATAATCCACACACCTCACTGCCTAACCCTTAATTAACAAATTGACTGCAACATCACACATAATTCATGAATTAGCTGGAAAAATGTTTTTTTTTTAAAGTTTTGTACTAGACACATAATGTGATCTATCATCGGAACAAGATTGTTCCTCCGAGGATCACATGATTCGATTTGCTTGAGGCTTTTTGTGTAAATTTGAAAAAATAAAATTTAAATTTCCAGTTTTAATGTTATCTGTGGGTAAAGGTTTAAAAAGTAAAGTACAAAATATATTATACTGTTTTTTTGTGATCAGAGTACTACAATAGTAGATTATTTCAGCAAGTCAAAACTTCTTATTTTAAATTTGTTTTATAATCACGAAATATTGAAATGTAGCTATAATGGCTAAAGTCAAATAATTTTTAATAGAACTAATCTATAAATGAACAATTATTTATTTAATAGCCAAGTATGAAATGTCTGGAAAAAAAGACTTCTTATGAGTATAAATGCATGGTACATGGTAGAAGCATATGTTCAAGTCTACAAATACTGTATGAATCAAAATAAGTTGTAGCATAACCGCAGTGAACAAAGTAGCCCACTGCCATTACACCAATAGCACAAGAACCCGAAATCATTTTCCAGAAAGCTTTCTGTGAGAGCTTTCCCGAAAATGATGTCAGGTTCTTGTGTTGCTGGTGTAGAAGATGCATACTAGTAGTTTATAGTGGTTATTCTATGACATATTTCGACTCGTACTGTAAGTTAAGTGATTTCTGAATTCCACTCGGAGGTCCGCTGGCTGGAATTTTGCTTGTGCAAGACAATGCACATGGGCATCAACCACTGACCATACCTGACAGCCAATAAAAACTTGTAAATGACAAAGCCAATCTGCAGTTTAAGGAGCACTGATAAGTTATTTATCTGGTGGTCCATAAATTACAGATTAGCTTGTTGAGTCCCAAACTTTCTGCAAACTGGCAAGAATATGTTGGAAATATATGTATATCCACCTACTTAGAGGAGAAGTACAAAATCACCCTGTGTGTTCTGTAATACAATATCCATGTATGTACATTTTGGTCATGCATCTGGGGTCGCGGAGAGGGTGGGGCCCAGGGTAGTAACTCCCAGAGCCTAGAACTTGGGGGGGGGGGGGGGTGGCCCAGGAGTCAAGGATCTTGGTTTCGCCTGCCCACACTCTAGTCCAAACATGACCCGAAAGACTGTATTTTAATTTTTTGGTTTGGTATGTCCTTTCAAAGGGCGTTCCAAAACAACAAAAAAACTAAAATTACAGGCTTTCAGGCCATGTTTGACCTAGTTCCCCTCCCCCAAGGTTCTGACTCCTGTGCCAACAGTTAAGAAGTGGGCTGTATCGTGAATGAAGCTATGCATTTGACCAATGGCTGTAATTCTGGACTGCATGATTCTTGAAGTAATAACTTTATTAAATCAACTTGACATAACCAAGTTATCACTTCAAGAATTGTTCAGTCAATATAGCTATGGGCGGTATAGGTCATTGGATACACATTGATCAACTTGGAAATTTGAAACATGCTGCTAAAAACCGTAATTTTGACTGCCAAAAATAACGTGATTTTTTATCCCAAAAGCTGCCAGAAGACTCCATTTAATAACTGATTTAAAAATTTTGTTGGGGGACAACCACTCTGTGATCGATCGCGCCTTTGGCACTTGCAGCAGATTCCTTTATCATCTGTGCAATAATCTGACATTTTTGAAAGGGGAGCCATCACAGAATTTACCTCGGGTCTGAATTTCCTTTCCCCGGCCCTGCATGGACCTTCCACTTCATGGGTGTTTTTTGTAATAAGATAGCTTCCACTGTGTGACATGTAAGTTTGAGTTGAAGGAGAATATAGTCAAAAGAAGAATTTATATATTTTTATGTCCGATTCTTGTGTTATTAGTATAGAAAACATTCATCAAAAGTTTATAACGGTTGTGGTTATTCTTCAACTCATTATGACTTGTACTGTATACAGACAAAATATTATCAGTAGACACGCGACACTGCTACTTGCAGACTATTTTCATTCACATTTTAGGGACCACGTCCCCCTCCACCCCCAACGTCTTCCAGCTGGAACATCTTTGTGTTATGCTTGAAAATATTTGTATGGGTTGGTTGTTTGGATACCCAGGGTTTGCATTTTCACTCACGCAGACATTTTTGTGTCATTTCAGAGATATATCTGCAGTTTTGTCACTCGTCAGCACAACAAAACCATGATGCCAAGTCTACCTTCACTTGTGGGAAGGGGTTCATTGTGGTATTCATTTCACTAAAAAATCAATATTATTTTGCCCTGTCCATTAAGTGAAGTGTTGAAAGTGTGCTATTTTATTAGTATTAAATCGAAAATGCACATTTTCTCGTTTCAAGCGAAACATTTTGGTTGTTTCTATGGCATGTATGACAGTCTTGACAGATGGTCTGATCGAATTGTTTAATCGGCAATGGGCTTATACCTCGTTTATATTAATGATATAACGGAAAATCTGATCAGCAATATACGTTTGTTTGCAGACGACACATCTCTATATTTGATAGTGGAAAACCCTACACAAGCAGCTAATTTAATCAACCCTGACAGGGCTAGGCTGTGGTTGGTCGAATTTAATCCACAAAAAACAGAATGTATGCTTATATCCCGGAAAACAACGCATCCCAACACATCCTCCATTATTTTTTTCTAATTCACAAATATCTGAAGCCAGTAGTCACAAACACTTGGGTGTTGTTCTTAACACCAACTGTACACGGACTAATCATATTGAACAAATTTGCTCTAAAGCTTGGTCTCGTATAGACCTGATGAGAATCCATAAATTTGAACTCGATCGAAGCGTTTTGGAAAAGATTTATTTTGCCTTTATCAGACCCTTATTGGAATACGCAGATTTGGTTTGGGATAATTGTAATCAAAATGATATTGCAAATGCAGAGAAAATCCAAGTAGCTGCAGCCAGGATTGTTACTGGAGCAACTATTAGTGCCAGTAAAGAATTATTATATGCCGAGACCTTTTGGGATACCCTGCAGAGTAGACGTCGTAACCATAAGCTGGTGCAGTTTTTTTAAGATGTACCACCATCGAACTCCTCCTTACATTGCTAATAAGGTACCACCTAAAACCTTCAAGATTAATTTGATGCACAATCTCCGCTCTTGTGGGAATCACAGAATCCCTTTCTGCCAAACACAATTATATTAATCGTCCTTCATTCCTGAGGTCACCAAACATTGGAATGAAATTCCATTACAAGTTCGAGAGAACAAATCATATAGTAATTTAAAAAACTTCTTAAACCACAATAGGCGCCGTCCTCCATCCTTTTTCAATGGTGCTAACTGCCACGTGGCACAAATATATCACATTAGATTAAGGTTAAAATGTAGCAACCTCAACCACAACTTGTATGCCAACCATATATTGCTGTCACCGAACTGTCACTGCCGTGAAATTGAGTCGACAGAGCATTTTCTGCATTTTTGTCCACTTCACCTCAACGTCCATAACCGCACAATTAGCTTACTACCATTTGGCATTAACGTATCCACTCTACTTTATGGATCTGAACTGCCAAGTAATGAGGAAAATCATTCCGTCTTTTTAGCAGTTCAAGAATATATTCTGGCAACTAAGCATTTCTAGCAATATATTATAAGGATGTAAGCCATTGTGTGGAAGTATATGACCTCAAACACCAATAAATAGACAAATAAATAAATAAATTAAAAGGATGTGCTGTAACATCTATAACACAAATGTATGGTTTATGTTAGCAGAAGCCACGTTGGATTGATTTGCTCCCAGGTTGGCTCCCTCTTTCCCTTATCCCCTTTCTTCTACCTGCCACTCCTCTCTTATTTTCCACCTGTTTAGTAGCACTTACCTTTCCAAATGTCATCTAAATCCTGCTATTCAGCTTGTAACTTTAGGAAATTCGGGAGACAACCTTAATAAGCATAATGCTTACTGTTGAATCCCGTCCCTATAAAATTTACGCTATACGACATACAATATGTTATTGACAATTACTTAATTTTTATGCCTTCATTTTGTTGTATATTATGACATATGTATGTACGTATGTATGTTAGAGTTATTTTTCTAATAAATATGGTTTAAATTAAAATGCGCAAAGAATTTTTATTTAATTATTTTTTATTTGTTCAACTTTAAGGTAAAAAATGAAATAATTATTTCATTGTCCTACAGTTAAAACTAGAAGTCCTGTCATGAAATGCGCGCAAATAGCATGTCGATCTGCATGTTAATCTACGCGTTATGACCATAGTAAGGCTATCAAATTCTGTACATATGGCCTGTGCACAAGCAATGTTTCAGCCAATGGACCTCCGGGTAACCCGGAGGTCCATTGGAAGAAACATTGCCTGTGTTTGCTATGAGTAACCAGGAGAACCTTCCATGCTTTGGATGCCATTCGATATGGCAATTGCAGACAATTCCAACGCGCAATTAAGCGTAGATAAGCGCACAGTTCGTGACAGGACTTCTAGTTTTAACTGTACAAGTAATGTTGTACACACTCATCTTTGTCTTCATTGCCTAAGTTCATCTGTAACAATTGAATTATGTGTTCAAGGGCTGGGCCCCACATACACAAATGAAAATATAGATAATTTGTTTCACTGTTATATTTTTTATTTGAATTTTTTTCATCAGATGTATACACTCTCTCATCAATATCAATACACTTCATATTCGAGGTCCTTCCTTAAAATTTGCAGGTCTTAAACTGGAAATCAGGATAAAAAAAATGGACACAGGATCAATAAGAAATAGAAATGGGTTCCCAAGTAGATTCTTGCTGGAACCCAGAGACAGGTTCCATAGGTTTCCCAGATATCAAATACATGGCACCTGTTTTTAGGTTTCGTGGATTTCTGAAATCTGTTCGCCTGTTTTCAGGACACCTCATATCTAAAAAAAAGCAAAGGCAGACCCAGAAAAGACAAGTCACACTAATTTTCAGGTCAACTCCGGCCAAAAAGTCAGGTCGGCCCCATGTAAAAGACAAGTTGCACAAGTGCAAACCGTGGGATACAGATAACTTAAATTATTCAGATCTTGAATTATATTTATTCAGAACAATGTTGAAACAATTATTCCAAAATAAACAAAAATACTTACAATATACAAGTTATAAATCCCAATTTTAGCATGATCAATATACAAAAAACACGATACAGAAATAAACTGGAATATAATTTAATATAATGTAACATCAAACATGACAACAATACAATTAACACCCCGGTCCATAATAGTTACCACATTTTGTAAGTAAACGATGTGCACTGATTTGTCCCTCTACTTTTCCCAAACTGTGAACAGTTTTCCCTGAATTGAAAGTGTCTTTTTTTTCTCTGTTACCTTTTAAGTTTTCCCTCAGAAATCAGTTTAATTTGTGTTGGTAACTTCTGTGCCTCCTCATACAATAACGTCAAAAACAAATAGAATTGCACACTTCCCTTTCTTGCCTTTGGTTCATTTTATTGTGTCATCCTTCAGTGTCATTATTAGTTCTCATCGATTGTCCAAATACACTCCAAGAATTTATACCTCACACAGTTACATTAATCCACATTTCACTGATGTAGTTCATGACTGCCTGCAATTTTACGTCAGTTGCCTCTTCTTGAAACTTTTCAAAACTAGGGCGTATTAACTATTTCCTCAGGAGGCAAAAATGGTAAAGCCAGTACCTTGTGTAGAAATTTAAATGCACTGTCCCGACTATTGTAAGCATTCTGAAGTCCTTCAGCTTGAATCTTTCTCACCAAGGCTTGCCCCCAATGAAAGACACATCAATGGATTTGTGGACCCTCGAACTCACTATGTAGAGCTTGCCATAAACAGCATTCAAAATCAACCACAAGCAACTGAACTTTGGGTTTGGAAGGAAGGAGTTCAAGAAGTGTACGTATTACCTGGAAGTAGAAATAGAAATAAACATTTGTTCAGTTGAAACAACTAGAGCTGAAATGGTTAATCAGTTAATCAATGATCAACATCTTGATCGATCCAAAATGTAATTGATCGATTAAACGTTACTTTTGAACTACTGTAGTATATGGGTTAACAAAGAAACAAACTTGCTCCAAAACAGGCAAACATTGTCACACTGACTGACATCAATTATATGAGACAGAGTAAAGCATGCAAGTTACTTGCTGACATACTTGTTTACTTTCATGATCATCATACTGTATCACTAGCTGGAAATTTTCATTCTTAACCCTTTACCCATTGCGGGTAGCAGACGATACTTGCAAAATAAATTCATGAATTACTAAAAAGTTTCAATTTTTGTCTCAAAACTTAGCCTATGACCCCTCATTAGAATGAGCTCAACGAGATCGTTCCAATGAGGGGTCATAAGCTATGTTTTTGAGGCAAAAATTTAAAACATAATAAATTTGAATGGAGATTTTTGTATATTGGCCTAGTCGGTTTTGTTTGTTACGTTGGGTAATGGGTTCATGTTGTAAATCATCAATGATATGACAATTATTCAGATATTTATTTGGACAAGTGATTAATCGGTTAACCAAGGTTAATCCACATGATTAATCGATCAAGAAAACCCCTTAACCATTTCAGCTCTAGAAACAACATTCTAATTATTCCATATAAGAGATGCATTACACACCTTTTCATCAGGGCTTATATATTTTTATACTGTACCAATGACCCAGACTTAGCTGGTGCTAACTCTAACAAAACCAGGGCCAAACACAAATTTTGCCCCCCAATCCCCAAAATTTGCATCCAAAACAAAAAGAAATCATGTCCTAAAGGACCTCCATACTACGCCTCTACTGTGCATGCGCAGTGACGCAGACGTCCCGAAATTGGCGCCAATTATCATTCTCTGTTTGGCCCTTCATCAGTCAACATCTCACTGATCTTTGTGCTTGTAAATCTCAGTTTAAAGGATGCCAGACACGTAATTTTTGGAGAAAATGTGATTCTAAGGAGGATAGAAGGAGGAGAGGAAAAAGAAGTGACAAAAAATAATCAGGGCTGTACTTAAAATTTTTTGATGAAATTATGTTAAGTTGCCTATTTTCGAGGCATGGGCCTCTTGTTGTCATTCTTGCTAATTGTTGCACTGCTTATTCAGTGTTTCCTCTCCCCTAGCCTTCTAAAGTCCCCCCTTGCAATTCTCCCATGCTTCTGGCATATTTTTGAGAAATTTCATTTCTAAAATTTCCTGGGAGAGTTGCTTGGTTACAGAATGTTTTCTGTTATTTTCCCCATAGTTACGTTTTCACCCATGGGTGTATAACGTTTGTGTTCTGCATCTTCCATCTGATGTTCTACAGATTCTCCCCTGGGAGTCTCTGTTTTGCATCAGATAGAGTGTAATTGATGACTGATTCCGGGCCAGTTTTTTCAGTGCCTGGAGTCATGTTTTCTGGTGTTTTTACACTGTTTGTTTTCATTGGCAACAGCCTTTTTTGAGGGGGGCTGTTTGCCTTTGCTGTAGTTTATCTCACTATAAGATACATTTATATTATCCGAAAGTGTCTCATTAATTATTTAATATAAATTTAAAATTTTTGACCACACTTTGCCATCGGATCCATCGGGACTCAACATTACTTTTCAGCAACTTGGGCTTCGCTGAAAAAATATTTTTTTCAAAATTATTTTGTTTTGCAATTGTTTTTTCATTTATTAATGGATCATGTTATTATGTATCTTTGTGTCAGGGGTTTTTGCGAGTAACTAGGACTTATTGTTGTTCTTTCACAATGAAGGGACGTTGTTCAAATTGTAATAGGAAGAAATCTTCCTCTGACTTTCATGATCATTGTATTAATTGTAGTCAGTGTTCTCGCATTAATCCCTGTCCTATATGTGAACATTGGGATGAGAAACATTGGAAACGTGTGTCACGATATGTTGTTTCTGGAGAAAGAGCGATTCCGGCTCTTTCTCTGCAAGGTCACTCTACTCTCTCAGTTTCTATTTCAGAGGAACCAGAACAGGGTGATGTTTCCATGTTATCTTCTTCAAGTGTGCGTCCGTCGTCACAAATGAATTCAGAGCTAGCGGCAAAAGTGCTCATGGAGATTAGACAAATGTCGTCCGCTAGCTCGCCCGGTGTAGCGTCCATTCACCGAATGGTTCGGCAGCCGGGTTCGTCCGATGCGGTCCAAGAGGAAATTTTGGGTGATGCGAGCACTATAAACATAATAGATGCACACCCAGTGACGACGGATAGTAAGCAAGAACGGAGGAAGCCTTTGAGTCCGGTTCCTAGCTCGTCCAGGTCCAGCCGGGCCGCGAGCGAGAGAGGCCCCTCTCTCGTACAACAACATCTGGGACCAGATGTTGTGGTACAAAATGTGTCTTTAGCGGAGCATACGTCCGTTGCTCGGGACGCTCCGTTGTATAAGCAGTCCGCAGAGACTGTTAAGGCTTCCTCTTCTCGTCAGCGCACACGACCGCACCTTGGCTGCGTGACCGCCGATATATTACCAGCTTCGCCGATGAAGGATTCTTCGGCGACCAGGTCACACCATCCGGCAGCCAGGGATTCGAGACCGATGGACTCTGGACGTTCGCATAGGAAAAGTATGCGGGAGCCATCTGATGCGGAGCTGCCCTCGGCGAAGTAGCGAAAGACTGCGCCTCCGCAGGTCTCGATGCCGGACATTCTTGTGCAGATAGCACAGCTTATCGCAGCATCCCAGCAGCCGACAGAAACGGTGTCGGATCGAGAATTATCCGATGGCGCTGGGTCGGTACGCTCCGCCGAAGCATCGGGGGCGGACGACCGGGAACATCGTGAGGTCCGACCGGATGGTGAAAGGGATACGGATGACTTGGAGCTATCCCTTTCGGAACAACATAAAGCTGCCGTGGACTTCATCCGGCACTTTCTCCCTCAAGTTGTTGCGTCGGGCCAGACTGCTGCGCTTCCGGACAAGAGAATTATAGCGTCATTGGACTCTGAATTTTTTGAGCGGTTCAGGGACATCGCTCCCGAGTTTCCGTCGCAGTCCAATAATGTTGCAAGAACATTTGAATTATTGAACGACGCTATATTTAAACTTGCTTCCAGGACGGGGAAAGCAGGTTTCTTGTCCGCTAATACTCTCAACCTGCCTTTCATTAATGCAAGGAATAAATTCGATACGGCAGGACAGGGTATACCGAGAGTTCCTCTGCGTATGGACGACGAGGCGGACGACTTAGAGCTATCATTACCGTCGTCAGCTTCTATTCCAACCGCGGTGTTGGAAACAGCTATTGCGTCTAACAGAGACCAATTTAGATGCCTTATCTTACGCAGATCACCTTACTAAGGCGTTATCACTGCGCCTTCAGGGGAAAGAGTTTCAGGATATACAATCCTCTTTAAGACTTCTTTCAAGGGCAGTAGCTTATTCCACGTGTAACTCCGCCCTTTCAGTGGCAAATCTGGAGTTGGTTAGACGTGACGCAGCCCTAGCTACATCCACACTAGTGGATTCTAAGGTGAAGAACTCTCTTAGAGTCGCTTCGGTCTCAGGAGAACTTCTCTTTGACGGCAAGCTTTCCGCTATTTATGATAAAATTAAAAAGAAAGCTAATGATTCTCTGTTGTTCAGATCTGCTCCTAAGAAGTCGGATACAGCAGACACGAATAAGACAGGCACTTCTGGGTCTAATGCGCCCAAGAGAGGTTCCTATAGAGGTTCCGGTGCGTCCTCTTGGTCTTATTCGAGAGACCGTCAGGATAGCGACTCTCGTTCGGGACGTCCTTCAGGCCGGGACAATCGGTCGGACGCCCCGAGGTCGACGAGGTGAGGTGCGGGTCGTGGAAGACGTGGTTTCTCCTACCGCAGGCCTCGCAGGTCCAGGAGGTGATGGCTTAAACCTCTATCGCGTTCCGGTTGGCGGAAGGTTGTCGAGCTTTTCACAAGAGTGGGCGTCGATTACGGACGACCCTTGGGTGAGAGGAGTGTCTTCGGAAGGTCTAAAGATATCCTTCAAACGAAAGCCTCCATTAACTCGAAGTCCAAAGTGGACTCATCTTCCGTCAAATCCACAGAAAAGAGACGCTCTGTTATCAGAGGTGCAGTCTCTTTTAATGAAGAATGCGGTAGAGGTCGTAGAAAACCAGGAATCTCCGGGATTCTACAGCCATCTGTTTCTGGTTCCGAAACCAGACGGCTCGTTCCGTCCAGTCATAGATTTGAGCTGGATAAACAAGCTGATCGTCGCTCCGAAGTTTTATATGGAGACGATTCGATCGGTCAGAGCGAGTATTCGGGTGAACGATTATGCAACGAGCATAGATCTCAAAGATGCGTACTTTCACGTCATGGTACATCCGACATTCCGAAAGTATCTACGCTTCGCAGTCCTAGGAGTGGTGTATCAATTCCGGGCGATGTGCTTCGGATTGAATCTAGCACCCTGGGCTTTCACTCGGGTAATGAACTCGGTAATGATCTACTTCCGAGCTCATTCGTCTGCGGTAACGTCGGCCTACCTGGACGACATTCTTCAGAGGTACGGCAACGAGTTAACGCTTCAGAACGATGTTCAGAATCTTCTTCTATTGCTCCGACGTCTCGGTTTTATAGTAAACGAGGAGAAGTCAGATCTGGTGCCGTCCAAGTCATTCACTCATCTGGGAATGAGCTTCGAGACGCACAACAATCTCGTTCGTCTGACGTTAACCAGAGCGAAATTAGTCAGTTGTTACGCTCGCTATTGTCTGCACGCAGACAAAGTCACGGCGAGAGAATTTATGAGACTGATAGGTCTGTGCGGAGCCGCCGCGGATCTCATTCCGATGGGGCGGTTACGCACACGTCCTCTTCAAATTTTCCTGACTCAGAATTGGAGTGTGAAAATTCATTCGCTTGATGTAGACGTTCTCTTGTCAGATCAAGTGAAACAAGAGATTCAGACTTGGGCAAACATTCAGTGGTTAACTCAAGGAGTTCCGCTGCAGTTGCCGGATCCGAGTTTTACCGTTATGACGGATGCCAGTCAAACAGGTTGGGGTGCATCATTAATCCCAACGGATTCGAGATGCCAGGGTCTTTGGGATCCGCAATTCCTGTGCAAGCACATAAACATCAAGGAAATGATGTCAATTTGGCTTGCGTTATGTCACTGGATGGACATTATTCACGATGCTCATGTCCAAATCCTATCCGACAATACGACAGTAGTGGCGTATATACAGAATCAGGGAGGCACTCATTCAGTTCTGTTGTTCAATCTAACGGAAAGAATCCTTCTGTTTGCGTTAGAACATCACGTTCTTCTTTCGGTCCGTCACATACCGGGTCGTCTGAATGTGCTAGCAGACTCCCTTTCACGAAAGGGTCGCTTGTTGCCGTCGGAGTGGACTCTCAACAAACAAGTATTCAATCAGATTTGCTACCAATGGGAACGGCCAATGATAGACTTATTTGCGACACATCTCAACAATCAGTTGCAGACGTATGTGTCTCCGTGTCCAGATCCAAGAGCATTTGCAGTAGACGCTCTGTCGATCCCTTGGGACGGAATGATAGGATATGCATATCCTCCAGCGCCGTTAATTCAACAAGTATTGCTAAAGATAAAACAATCTCAATGCAAGATTCTGTTGGTAGCATCTCTGTCGCCACAGAGACCGTGGATAAATCTACTCAGGTGTCTGTTGTGGGACCTACCGCGGAAGCTTCCTCCACGGGAGGATCTTCTTTCGCAGGGGAAATCGCGCCAACTCCATCACAACCCGCAAGGTCTCAACCTTCACGTTTTTCCGTTGTGCGGTCCTTCTTGCATGGCAAGCACTTTACAGGACGAGCAGTGGACGCGATTTCTAACTGTAGGAGGACCTCCTCTTCGCTAAACTATGCGGCTAAGTGGAAGGTTTTTCGTCGTTGGTGTAGGGATCATTCTGTAGATATATTCGATCCCTCTATACCAGACATTGCAAACTTTCTAGTATACTTGTTTGACGAAATCAAACTGCAGCCTGTTACTATAAAGGGTTATAGATCTATGTTATCTGATACCTATGCACATCATGATAGTTTACAAATTGGATCTAATGTCTCTTTATCGAAGTTGGTTAGAAACTTTTCGATAAATAGACCCAGAACTCTTAGATTAATTCCTAAGTGGAATTTAGCTTGGGTTCTCCTTAAATTGAAGGAAAAGCCATTTGAACCTCTTGGGACAGTAGATTTCAAATTCTTATCTTATAAGACAGCTTTTCTCTTAGCTTTCTCTTCTGCTAGAAGAGTCAGTGAGCTTCATGCACTATCGGTGGATGATTCTCATTATCGTAGTGTTGGGAACACTATCACCTTCACTACTAATGTGGGTTTTTTAGCTAAGAATCAGGCTCCTAATAAATATCCGGAACCTATTGTTATTAAGGCTCTTCCATCTTCAGACGGGCGTAGGCCTTTACTCTGTCCTGTTAGAGCACTACGTATCTATAAACAGAGATCTCAGTTTATCAGAAAGGGACGGAAACGTTTCTTTCTGTCTTTGATGCCTAATAGAAAGGACATTTCAGTCCATTCTATTGCTAGATGGATTCAGTTAACTATCCGTACTGCTTATGAAGATTTATCTTCTTCTCAGCAGTCTGGGCTTAAGATTTCTGCTCATGAAGTAAGAGCTCTTTCTACTTCCTGGGCTTATGCTAATAGTGTTGCTATTACAGATTTAATGAAGGCTGCTTATTGGTCTCAGCCATCCACATTTACGAATTTTTATCTCAGAAATATTGAGTCCATTTCTGGAGACCTGCATTGTTTAGGTCTGTTATCTGTTGCTCAGAATGTCGTCCACTAAACAGTTGCAACTATAGTTATGCAGGCTTTCTGTTCCGGCAGTGACTCCGTCCGGCTGCCCTCTTCGCTCTGGGCTATTTGACCCAGGGCAAGGGGAAGGGGGGGGGGGGGGCGGGTGTTCCCTTAGGTCACCTGCTTTATAGTGAAAAGCAAGGGAATGCCTCCTCCAAGTCAGTATTTCTGAGTCGCTTCCGGGATGGTTTTAAAGTGTAATATTAATGTTTAAATTCATTCATGTCTTATTTTTAAAGTGTAGCTCGGTGTGAAGCATTTGTATATGTCAAGTGTCAAACGGGCTTTAATATACAATACCCGGACACTTTTAAATGACTATAAAGAGTCTCAATTCTCTGGACTACTTTATTTATTGGCTTGCTTTAAAAATAATTAGTATAAGGGTTATACTGGATGTTAATAGAGAACATGAATGTTATTGTGCTCAATTATTAAGGGTAGTGTATCTTTCTAATTTAATATTAAATAAGAAAGATACATGTAAAGCCTAATACTCCTTTTCTCCTTAAGGGGTTACCTCTTTACTATATAGTTGAGCTTATTGGATTTTCCTCTATGTCCTAGGCCCTCCAGCCTGTTTACTATTCAGCTAAGTCTGGGTCATTGGTACAGTATAAAAATGTTAAAAAATTTATAGTAATTTATATATTTTTTATACTTACCAATGACCCGGACGGGGATGGCCCTCCCTGGAGTTGGGAACTCTTGCCTCCCCGCTGAGTACATAGCGCTGACCAGGCACTGCCAGTAAGAATGATAATTGGCGCCAATTTCGGGACGTCTGCGTCACTGCGCATGCGCAGTAGAGGCGTAGTATGGAGTCCTTTAGGACATGATTTCTTTTTGTTTTGGATGCAAATTTTGGGGATTGGGGGGCAAAATTTGTGTTTGGCCCTGGTTTTGTTAGAGTTAGCACCAGCTAAGTCTGGGTCATTGGTAAGTATAAAAAATATATAAATTACTATAAATTTTTTAACTTTTCGTCTAAATTTGTGAGAATCCATTTGGATTCTCGTGAAATTGGTTGCGAGAATCCATACCTAGTCTCCCAGGATCCCATGACGCCACCATGGTTGAACCACTGTTGTATACTGATAACACAAGTTTACAATTTTACCCAAAATGCCTTTTTAATTTTTAAAACTAAATTTGATGATTTTTAAACAATAAATAATAAATAAATGATAAAATAATTAAATGAACAATATTTACCAAGAAAATCTTACAAATATGGCTGTTGTTGGAACCGGCTCAGTGAGCCGGTTCCATTGACAGCCATATTTGTAAGATTTTATTGACAAAGTGTCAGGATATTTCAGGTAATGTTAGCCTTCTGCTGGTTAATTTGTTGCCGTTGTGTTAAATAAAGGGTTAAGTTGACTCAATTCTTTTCACGCGAATCCTAGCAGAGGTGCAACGAGAATCGACATGGATTCTCGCTGGTTTTATTGTGCGAATCGATTCTTGGATTCTCGTCGAAATTTTAGCCCTGTTCATAATCCTTCTTTCTGAAAGCCAGTGGAACCTGTTTAGTGTCTTTGCCACTCCTTAATAGTAAGATTGTGTGAACAAAAAGTAATTGCTAGAATGGTTTGTTGATAATCAATATACTAGACTTAGCTTTGTGGAGATGTTCCAGTTGTTTGTTGGTAGCAAGATTACTTTGCACGTTGAAAATAAACTTTATCAGCAAACAGTAAATGGGGGTCAGTTTGATTATTTACTAGGTGAAAAGGTGTTGAAAATGTACTGGTGGTTGATATTCAATGATTATTTCTTTGTTTATTTATTTGATTTGGGAAATGATATTAGATATAATAAAGATTAATAAAGTTATTAAAATTTGATATTTGACCATGGATATTCAGCAATATGAAATTTCATACTAACATCAAAGACTTCAAAGTCCAAATCTGTAAGGTCTTTTGGGCATTCTTTGTGTCATATTCTGTTGCAGTTGTTACACAAAAGGTTGCTGTTTGCTCTACTAATATATATAATATCTAGATGAGGAAGCCCCCTTTTGGTCATGATCTGTCAACCGTGATGGCTGCCCAGGCCCAAAACCCCAAAACTTTTAGCACAGTCTACAGGTCATATTTAATATGGAGGGATTTCATTGTAACTTGGTAGGATGACTCCATATGATGTCTAGATGAAACCTTCCCCATTTGGTACCGATCTGTCTACTGTAATGACTGCCCGAGCCCAAAACCTTTAGCACAGTCCACAGGACATATTTATTGAGGGATTTCATTGTAACTTGTTAGGTTGACTCCATTTAATGTCTAGATGAGAACGTCCCCCTTTGGTCGTGATCATTCAGCAGGCATGCAGATATTCACGGAACCTTAAAACAGGTTCTGTGTATTTGATGTCTGGGAACCCCACGAAACCTACTTTTGGGTTCCAATAAGAGCTATCAGGGAACCTATTTTTATTTCTTATTGCTTCTGTACTCCTTTTTATGTGTACCCATACTATGCATGGTACACATAATGCCAGCATCCGGGGTGGCCATCCGTCGTTCGTCCATCCTTTGTCCGTCCGTCTGTCCGTCCGGTGTCCGTATCCATTTCTTTGGCATTCGATAACTTGAAAACTATTGCTTGGATTGTCAAGTTACTTTATATTTGTGTTCAGGTTACTGATGTGCCGAGCTGTATAGTTTTGGGTGTAAATCTGATAATTTTATCCTGAGATATTAACCCTTTATCCTTCAAATTGAAAATTCCTCCAATCCCTTTGGCATTCGATAACTTGAAAAATATTGCTTGGATTGTCTAGTTACTTTATATTTGTGTTCAGGTTACTGATTTGCTGAGCTGTATAGTTTTTGGTGTAAATCCGATGATTTGATTCTGAGATATTAACCCTTTATCCTTCAAATTGAAAATTCCTCCAATCCCTTTGGTATTCGATAACTTGAAAAATATTGCTTGGATTGTCAAGTTACTTTATATTTGTGTTCAGGTTACTGATGTGCCAAGCTGTATAGTTTTTGGTGTAAATTTGTTATTTTGATCCTGAGATATTAACCCTTTATCCTTCAAATTGAAAATTCCTCCAATCCCTTTGGCATTTGATAACTTGAAAAATATTGCTTGGATTGTCAAGTTACTTTATATTTGTGTTCAGGTTACTGATGTTCTGAGCTGTATAGTTTTTGGTGTAAATCTGATAATTTAATCGTGAGATATTAACCCTTTATCCATCATATTGAAAATTTCTTCAATCCCTTTGGCATTCGATAACTTGAAAAATATTGCTTGGATTGTCAAGTTACTTTATATTTGTGTTCAGGTTACTAATGTACCGAGCTGTATAGTTTTTGGTGTAAATCTGTTATTTTGATCCTGAGATATTAACCCTTTATCCTTCAAATTGAAAATTCCTCCAGTCCCTTTGGCTTTCCATGACTTGAAAAATATTGCTTGGATTGTCAAGTTACTTTATATTTGTGTTCAGGTTACTGGTGTGCCGAGCTGTATAGTTTTGGTGTAAATCTGTTATTTTGATCCTGAGATATTAACCCTTTATCCTTCAAATTGAAAATTCCTCCAATCCATTTGGCATTTGATAACTTGAAAAATATTGCTTGGATTGTCAAGTTACTTTATATTTGTGTTCAGGTTACTGATGTGCCGAGCTGTATAGTTTTTGGTGTAAATCTGATCATTTGATCCTGAGATATTAACCCTTTATCCTTCAAATTGAAAATTCCTCCAATCCCTTTGGCATGAGATAACTCAAAAAAAATCAGTCCGATTGTCATGTTACTTTAAATATTTATTCAGGTTAGTAATGTGCTGTGCTGTATAGTTTTTTATGTAAATCTGATAATTTGATCCGGTATGTTAACCCTTTATCCATCAAATTAGACACTCTTCCAATTCATTTCTATATGTACCCATACCATGTATGGTGTACATAATGTTGGCATCCATGGTGGCCCTCTGTCACACAGCTTTCCACTAGTTGCGCGTATGGGTACACATCTGACAATTTCATCGACCTGTTTTCTTATCCTTATTTCCAGTTTAGGACCTAAAAATGTTTTAAGAAGGACCTAGAAAATGAAGTGGATTGTTATAGATGACAGGGTGAATACATTCGATGGAATAAAAAATTAAAAAGTGAAACAAATTATCTGTGTTTTCATTTGTGTGTTTTGTGCCCTTGAACACTCAATTTAATTGCGACAGATGAACTGCCGCACTGATGCCTCAGATGAGTGTGTACAAGCAAGTGAAAAAGATAACGAAGAAAAAACAGTCAAACTGTAGGACAATGAAATAATTATGTCAGTTTTTCCTTTAAAATTGAACAAGTAAAAAATAATTAAATAAAACTTCTTTGCGTATTCTGATTAGGGAGGGACGAATCGTCCAGTGCAAAACACCCCGTTCAGGAACGTAACTGTATTGAATTGATTGAGATGAAATGTCTGTAAAATGTGATTATAAACACTTGCACAGAGCGTTGTAAACTTGAAAGAACATATCTTGCATTTTAGCAAAGATATTTTTCCCTCACCGTCAGTTTCAGTGATAGATAATATAGTGTTATATTATTGTTTTCAATATTACAGTTTCATGTGTTTGGCTTCACATGGTTTTGTTGTCAAACATGCTGAAATTGGGTGCATTCGATTTTAATAAATAAGAATAAGAAACTGTTGGAAACACGCATGCTTAACAATCTGGATGCCCATGACTGGGATTGTCAAAACGGGTACAATGTTGTTATTGTTATGATCACTGTTTTATCGATGATAAATAATATAATTTTAGTCTTGGCAGAAAATGTTTTGTGTGTTTTAAGTGCCCCTTGACGAAAAACGTAACGTTAAGAAATTTGTGGGAACCTGTTTTTCGTTTCCGTGATTTTGCCCTGACGGAACCTTTACGTGAAAGGAACAATCGTTTCCGTGAAATCTGCATGCCTGATTCAGCTGTGATTGCTGCCCGAGTTCAAAACCCAAAAACCTTTAGCACAGTCTACAGGTTGTATTTATGGAGGGTTTTCATTGTACCTTGGTAGGATGACTCCATATAATGTCTAGATGAGAACGTCCCCTTTTGGTCACGATTGGTCAACTGTCTTGTCTACATGGGTCCAAAGCCTGAAAACCTTTATCACAGTCTACAGGTCATATTTATGAAGGGATTTCATTGTAACTTGGTAGGATGCCTCCAGATATTGCCTAGATGAGAACGTCCCCTTTTGGTTGCGATCACTCAACCATGATGGCTGCCCGAGCCCAAAACCCAAAAAACTTTAGTACAGACAACAGGTCGTATTTATGAAGGGATTCCAGTGTAACTTGGTAGGATGACTCCGTATAATGTCTAGATGAGGACGTCCCCTGTTGGTCGTGATCGGTCAACCGTGATGGCTGCCCAAGCCCAAAATCCAAAAACCTTTAGCACAGTCTACAGGCCATACTCATGAAGGGATTTCATTGCAACTTGATAGGATGACTCATTTTGGAATACTTTCAGTGTAATTTCATAACTTTCGATGACAAACATTAACTGCGAGGGCCACATACATTAACTGTGAGGGCCACATTAACCCACTCCTCAATTCTTTCGTACACTCTACACCTCACTTTTTAATTGAAAACATAGCATACAGGGAACAGAAATTAACATATTCCCAATTATCACAATTCTTGTCTTATTCCATAATCCTTTCATAAGCATTGAACATTATCCTTTTCATCAAACACAACACACAGACAAGTTAAGCTACAGTGTCATTGACACTTTCATTTGTAAAATTGCATGTTGCAGGCAGTTTTTTATTTTATTTTTCATTTTTGTAATTATTTCTTTGCCATCAAAAGTTCATGTGCTCTGACTTGTTTTATGTTTTTGGCCTCATAATCTACAGAATGGCATGGGTGGTGGTGTATTTCGTCCCTTGTGTGCCAGAAAGCTTTGCAATGCTAAAGCACTCAAGGGACAAATTTATCAGTTTTATTTTCTTGGGTAAAATATCAGACCATAAACCATTTAATTTTTATTAGCTCACCGAAGGGAGCTAAACTTATCTCTTGCCGTCCGTCGTGAACTTTATATTATTGACTTCTCCTCACAAACTACGGGACCAAATTGAACCAAATTTGGTGTGCATATTCCTTGTCATATGTCAATTCAAGTTTGTTCAAATAAAATTGCCACACCAAAAGGGGGCACCACAAAGGGCATAACTCTGATAGCACCCATAAATTTTTTCAAAAATTCCAAAAAAATCTTCTTCTTTAGATCCACCATTCAGAATCTTTTCATATTTGTTATACAACATCTCTAGGGGGTCAGATTCAAGTTTGCACAAATCGAGTCCCTGGGTTAAGATTTGGGCTCTCTATTGGAGCCCGAATTTTAACTTCATGCAATATGTGGAATATTCTTTAAAAATCTTCTTCTTCAGATCCACCAGTTGAAATCTTTTGATATTTGGTATACAACATCTCTAGGGGAGGGGGGGATTCAAGTTTGTTCAAATCGGGTCCCTGAGTTAGAATTCGGCCTCTCTATTGGAGTCCAAAGTTTAACTTTATGCAATATGAGGAAATTTCTTTAAAAATCTTCTTCTTCAGATCCACCAGTCAGAATGCTCTCATATTTGGTATAAAACATCTCTAGGTTGGGTCAGATTCAAGTTTGTTCAAATCGGGTTGCTAGGTTAGTATTTGGGCTCTCTATTGGAGCCCAAATTTTAACTTTATGCAAAACGTGAAATATTCTTTAAAAATCTTCTTCTTCAGATTCACCAGTCAGAATCCTCTCATATGTGGTATACATCATTTCTAGGGAGGACCAGATTCAAGTTTATTCAAATTGAGTTCCTTGATTAATATTTGGGCTACCTATGGGAGTCTGAATTTTAACTTAGTGCAATATGAATTAATTTCTTTTAAAATCTTCTTCTACAGATCCACCAATCAGAATTCTTTCATATTTGGTATACAACATCTCTAGAAGGGTCAGATTCAAGTTTGTTCAAATTGAGTTCCTTGGTTAATATTTTGGCTCCCTATTTGAGCCCAAATTTTAACTTATTGCAATATGAAAAAAATTTCTTCACAGATTTTATTCTTCAGATCCACCAGTCAGAATTCTTTCATATTTGGTATATGACATTTCAAGGGGGATCAGATTCAAGTTTGTTCAATTTGAGTCCCTGGTGGGGTGGGGGGTGTGGTGGGGTGGCAGAGGGGCATGTTAGGTTCAGGTTTGTTCAAATCCATTCCTTAGTGTTTTTCCATAAAATTTGCCTCTCATGACTTCATTCCTTTGTAGTGTTGATGAACCACGTCTGGCTGAATGTGACCCCAAATACTTCTTTGACTTTGGCAGGTGAGTGATTAAGGCCCCTTGGGGCCTCTTGTTTTTTTAAGTTTGCATTGGTTATAAAAAGAGGGCATGTGGCAGCCAAAAGGACCATACAGAAGGGCCTGAGAAAGATTTTTAACTTTTTTAGGCCTTACGTTTTGTGGAATTTTGATGGTAAGTCAAACAGAGCTTTTTCAGTTATATTGAAAGTCCTCTGATCTGGTACATTAATAGGTTCAGTGGAAAGTCTTGTTCTTTCTGCACTTGGGTTTGCCTCATTGAGTTCTAATGGAGGTGTACTGCATGCACTACAATTAAACTCAAATATTGTCAGTTCCTTCGCCATTCTTTGGTATTCTGTCCAACCAATACAGGTGTTGCAAATTCTGTATTGTCATTAATTGCAGCTATCACATAGTATTGCTTCTTGTTGAGGTCTGATTATTTTCCCACACTCCAAATAATTATCATTCATAATGGAAATGATATTGGATGGTCAATGATGAATGAGCAAGAAAAAAGTCACCCTTTTATAGAAGCATGATGCATTGTCAGCACCTATATGACATCTGTGTGTTTTCTAGAGCTGAAATGGTTAAGGGGTATCTTGATCGATTAATCATGTGGATTAACCTTGGTGAACTGATTGATCACATGTCCAAATAGAAATCTGAATAATTGCCATACCGTTGATGATTTACAGCATGAACCCTTTACCCAATGTAACAAACAAAACTGACTAGTCCTATATACAAAAATATACAAGCTTGTTCCAATGAAGGGTCATAAGCTATGTTTTTGAGACAAAAATTGAATATTTTTTAGTAATTCGTGAATTTATTTTGCAAGTATTGTCTGCTAACCGCAATGGGTAAAGGGTTAAGAATGACCATTTCCAGCTACTGATACAGTATGATGATCATGCGAGTAAACAAGTATGTCAGCAAGTAACTTGCATGCTTTACTCTGTCTCATATAATTGATGTAAGTCTGTGTGACAATGTTTGCCTGTTTTGGAGCAAGTTTGTTCCTTTGTTAATCCATATAATACGGCAGTTCAAAAATAAAGGTTAATCGATCAATTACTTTTTGGAACGATCAAGATGTTGATCATTGATTAATCGGTTAACCCTTTACGTAACATGGAAAGCAGACGACACTTGCAAAATAAATTCTTGAATAACTGCTTTTTTTCATTTTTTGTCTCAAAAACATAGGTTATGACCCCTCGTTGGAACGAGCTCGTTCCAACGAGGGGTCATAACCTATGTTTTTGAGACAAAAAATGAAAAAATAATGAAAATTAATTGGCTGTTTTTGAGAATAGCGCTGGCCGGTTTTGGCCGTTACGTTGGGTAAAGGGTTAACCATTTCAGCTCTAATGTTTTCACTATTTTACTTTACTTGGCTTACTATGATTTCACAATGTGATAAGCAATTATTAAGAGTACTTAGCAATGGCGTGTTTGTTTATAATGCCTTCTTTCAAAACCGGCCGGTGTTTTTAATTGTTAAGACTAATCGGTTACTGATCAGTTTAACAGAAATTAATGATGCTCATTAGAGGAGTTGTTGTTCAGCTGTTGAACTTACAATCACAGTGGTCATTAATTATAAAGGTAATTAGTGATTATAGTTATCTCATTACTTTTGGTCCAACCTGTCTTTACATTGGGTTGACTTGTACATTTTTGTTACAACTTGTCTTTTTCTATTGGTCTGACTTGTCTCAAAAGTTGGTCGACGTCCTCATGGGAACCCCGGGAAGTGAAGCTGTGCCTGTTCACTGCGGTAAACAGGCTCTGTTTTACTGGTAAAATAGGACCCAGTCACCAATGCTTGGGAGGTGCATACCCTCTCTAAAATGGGCAACATGACTTATTAACGCTCACCCCTGGTCTTGAGTTGGTACTCATGTTGTGGTCATGATTAGCCATTGTGCAAAAATATCTGACCTTAAACACCAATAAATAAATAAATAAATAAGATGGCCGACTGGTCTTGGTCTGAGTTCTGTTTGGTCTGAGCTCTGTATTCTTGGCAACAATACCTCCTTCCTGCCTAATGTAAAAATAAATGTCATGTTGATATTTAAACTATTGCAAATTGAGAATGGAATTTGCCTAAGTGAAAATGGATTATAAGTTATATACCAACAATAACTTGATCCAATACAAGTCTGAGGTATGACAGTCTCTCCAACAAGATAATATTCATGGTTACACATTATTACATATTACCTAATTTTGTAATAGGATCACTGAGTATGTGAAGTTCGAAGAATTAAAATTGAAGTTTCTCGACCAACAGTATAGAATGTCGGGGCTGTGGGGTCAGGTGGGCGGAATATATATATATCAGTATTTCCACAAGGGGAAGATCAATGAGGCTGTGTAATGGGGCAACAAGAGTCATCGCTACCACGGGCCAACCATGGTTCGGCCTGTGTTAGGAAAATTTTAAATTCGGGGGGCCCGAAACCCCCTTTTCATTGCATCCAAGGGATATTACTATGTATGGTACACATAATGCCGGCATCCGGGGTGGCCATCCGTAGTTCGTCCATCCTTTGTCTGTCCATCTTAACGTCCGTCTGTCCATCCGGCATCCGTATCCATTTCTTTGGCATTCGATAACTTGAAAATTATTGCTTGGATTGTCAAGTTACTTTATATTTGTGTTCAGGTTACCGATGTGCTGAGCTGTATAGTTTTTGGTGGAAATCTGTTAATTTGATCCTGAGATATTAACTCTTTATCCTTCAAATTGAGAATTCTTCCAATCCCTTTGGCATGAGATAACTCAAAAAATATCAAACCAATTGTCATGTTACTTTATATATATCTTCAGGTTACGGATGTTCCGAGCTGTATAGTTTTTAGTGTAAATCTGTTATTTTGATCCTGAGATATTAACCCTTTATCCTTCAAATTGAAAATTCCTCCAATCCCTTTGGCATTCAATAACTTGAAAAAAATTGCTTGGATTGTCAAGTTACTTTATATTTGTGTTCAGGTTACTGATGTGCCGAGCTGTATAGTTTTTGGTGTGAATCTGATAATTTGATCCTGAGATATTAACCCTTTAACCTTCAAATTGAAAGTGATATAATTAAATTCAATGAAGCTTGTATCACTACTCTGCAATTAACTGTAATGTAGAATATGCGTAGTTGGTGTATTATAATTGCAGAATCGGTCATGAAGCTTCGATCGGATCACGACTGTGTCGTGATCCGATTGAGGCTACATCTCCGATTTCTTATTTTATGCTGTGAAGTTGACTTGATTGCGATTGCTATCAGACTGGCTCAAATCATTGTTTAATTTTAAGGCATATTAATTTTAAGGCGTCGTGACACTGTCGCAATTCTTTACCCGCTCTTCTTCCTTCAATCCCGCTACAGGAGCTCGGCCATACGTTTGCATTCTTACCGAATATGTACCCCACTACCCATGTTATTCTTGGCTGAATTAGAGAAAAATTCAAGATTGTGCAGGGATTTAACCTCAACAGGTCTTAATCAAAAATCTTGTAGTATTCTTTACAAAATTTTATTGTAAAACTAAATTGTTAAAGTTGGAAAATGGGACATGGTGTCTCGATCGGATCGCGACTATGTCGTGACACGATCAAAATTTTATCTCCTATTTCCCTAAATTCCGATAATGGCGTCACATTGGTACGTCACAGTATCTCATGAAGACAGTATTGCAGGTATCGTTTTGGGCAAAAGTAATTCAAAACAGTGAAAGTTTGATGAACCATATTTAATTGTTTACGTAGGGTTGCACTTGCACCAGATTCATCATCCACAGGTGGGACACCCTTGATTCCTTCTTGCAAATATATATATATCTATGTATATATATGTGTGTATATATATATATATATATGTATCCCTCGTATCCGTGTTAACCCATTTGTTGCAAGACGGACCTATTATTAGGGGTGGGTCCCCCCTCCTCCATACCATTGCAATGTATAATACAAGTTTCTTCCTGCCAACTTTCGATGCTTTCGTGGCAGGAAAGGCTTGTCTTTTGCCTTGTGAGTGCCACGGTCTTGTATCAATGGTACTCAATTCTTGATGAATCTTGCGCAACTCGCACTTCCCATGAGCAGTCCTTGATGCGAAATGAGAAAACGTAGAAGACAATACACTGGCTCAAATATGCCCCAAACATTGGTGATAGAGTCCCCCTCAACTAATCATTTTATACTGATAGTCCACAATGTGAAAAAGATAATTTTCGACTTTTTAAGCAGCCTAGAAACTCTACCGCTATATAAACACTTTAGTTATTTTGTATATATTTTATCATCTTCATCTCTCTTTTAGTGTCTCTTGTATCTTTTTCTGTCACATCTGAAACTTCAACACTCTTTACTCTAGACTATATCATTTGTTTTTATGCCGGCTTGAATACATTTTGCATCCGATATTACAATTATATCCCATGTGCTCACTTGAACTATACCATGCCCGGATAGGGAATTATAACCATGCAGTTTATTCTAGCAGCTTAAGGCAATGCCTGGTGAAAGATAGATCTACATGTATCTTAATTTACTTGCTCTTGCGTCTCAGTGGTGTTGATCTGCATGAAAGCTTCACTGTTATGTTTGCTCTGTTCATTGGGCAATCCAATGTGCTTATTGACCCCCACTCTGTAAATTTTACTGAACTAATTCCACATCGCTACAGTTCTTTGAATGCTTCGAAGGCTTTGTCATTATTAAAAGTAGTAACTACTTCTTTCCTATTATCGTCGTTTTTCTTCTTTCTGACCATAAGCTTATTATTGTCCGGTGACATTGAAAGTAACCCTGGTCCAAATTCTCTTAATTCAGATCACAATCAGAATACTCTAAAAATTGTTCATCTCAACATTCAAAGCCTCAAACCTAAATTGGATATTGTACAATGTGAATTTGCGCCAGATGATATTGTGGCCTTGAGTGAGACATGGCTTCATAACAATGACACCTCATCCGATGTCCAACTCCATGGGTTCCATGAACCATTGCGATTCGATCGCTCTTCAAGGGGAGTTGGGGTTGCCATTTACATTAAAGAGGGTATTTCGTTTCGACACAAACTGGATCTTGATACACCGAATACGGAGTGTATATGGGCTGAAGTATTTACAAAACGGAGTAGATTGTTATTATTAGGAGTATTCTACCGTCCACCCAACAGTCCTCCAGATACATGGGGTGCCATATCAGCATCCGTCGAAAAAGCTTGAGACACGTCAGTTGGTGACTTAATTATCACGGGTGATTTCAACGACAACCAAATGGTTTCTTCAAGAAATAGCCTTTCTGAAATAATCAATTACTTTAACCTCAGACAACTTGTGAGTGAACCAACTTGTTTTACTGAAACATCTGCTTCATTGCTAGATCTATTTGCTGTAAGTAACACAATCAACGTGAAATCATGTGAAGTCCTCGAACCAATTATTCCAGACATGACCCGCTATCACTGCTCAATTTTAGTCGAAGTCGAATTTTTTAAATCAAACCCACCTTCTTTTAGGCGGAGGATATGGCTTTATTCTCAGGGTAATTATAATGCGCTGAACGAGGCTTTCTCTGACACCGACTGGAATTCTATCCTCGATACGTTATGTCTCGATACCATAGTTACAAATTTCACTGACAAAATACTCAATACTGCATCCAAACATATACCCAACAAATTTATTACTTACAGAATGGATCAACCGAAATGGATGCATAATGAAATAAGACTACTAATGAGACAGAGAAAACATCTGTATCGCATTGCTAAACGTGCCAATTTCCCACACGACTGGGCCAAATATAAACTTAAAAGGAATGAGGTTGTATCGGCCATCAGGAAGGCCAAAGCCCAGCATCTTGCAAAAATCCAATCCACATTGAGAAGCAATGAAACCCCAGCATCTCTGTGGTGGAAGACCCTAAAAACACTAATCGGTAGCGGTAATGCAACAGGAATTCCCACCCTGATTCATCTAAACAAAATATATTCTTCAAGTGTTGAGAAAGCTGAAGTGTTCAATGAATACTTCTGTTCTATTTCGACAGTTGACGACTCGAATGCTTTCTTACCAGATCCACCATCCCATGTTTCCCAGCGTATTGATAGTATTGCCCTACATTGCAGTGAAGTATACGCCACAATGAAGTCGATAAAGGTGTCCAAGGCATCTGGTCCCGATCAAATAAGCCCGCGTCTTCTAAAAGAATGTAAATCCTCTCTCTGCGAACCACTCTCAATTTTACTGAATAATTTGTACTTTCCTTCATTATGGAAAAAAGCAAATGTCTCCCCAATTCTAAAAAAACAGCCCTCAAACTCAGTCACTAATTATCGCCCGATATCGTTGATTAGCTGTGTTGGAAAATTATTTGAAAAATGTGTCTTCAAACGCCTGTGGCAGTTTTTGAGTGAAAATAATATCCTCAGTCAATTTCAGTCAGGTTTTACACCAAGTGATTCAACTGTCCTCCAACTGACTGACATTTATAACGAATTCTGTCGTGCACTTGATGAAGGCAAAGAAGTTAGGGTGGTTTTCTGTGATGTCAGTAAGGCGTTTGATAAGGTATGGCATGCTGGTCTTATTCACAAACTGGAGAGTATTGGCGTTTCAGGTGAACTACTTCTATTTCTAAAATCGTATCTCTCGGATAGGTCGCAGCGAGTTGTGATAGCCTCTGAGTCGTCGTCATGGAAACAAATCAATGCCGGTGTACCCCAGGGGTCTATACTTGGACCTTTACTGTTCTTGATATACATAAACGATATAACTGGCGTCATACACTTTATCCTTCAAATTGAAAATTCCTCCAATCCCTTTAGCATTCAATGACCTGAAAAATATTGCTTGGATTGTCAAGTTACTTTACATTTGTGTTCAGGTTACTGATGTGCCGAGCTGTATAGTTTTTTGTGTACCGGTAAATTGATCCTGAGATAGTAACCCTTTATCCTTCAAATTGAAAATTCCTCCAATCCCTTTGGCATGAGATAACTCAAAAAATATCAATACGATTGTCATGTTACTTCATATATGTGTTCAGGTTACTGATGTGCCGAGCTGTATAGTTTTTGGTGTAAATCTGATAATTTGATCCTGTGATATTAACCCTTTATCCTTCAAACTGAGAACTCCTCCAATCCATTTCTTCGGCATGCGATAACTCAATAAATATTAATCCCATTATCAGGTTACTTTGTATATGTATTCAGGTTACTGATGCACTGTGCTGTATAGTTTATATGAATCTAATAATTTGATACAGAGATATTAACCCTTTATCCATCAAATTAGGCACTCCTCCAATCCATTTCTAGAAATATGTACCCATACCATGTATGGTGTACATAATGTCAGCATCCAGGGTTGCCCTCCGTCATACAGCTTTCTACTAGTTGCTCATATGGGTACACATCTGATGATTTCATCGGCCTATTTTTTTTAATTAACGCAGTCAATGAGAATACATCTACAGAAGTTCAGGCGTTTTCAACTGGGTAACTGTTGGGAGTAAAAAGATTAGTCAGAAAACAAAATGCCACATAATGATTTTTACTACTGAACAACTCGCATTACATAGTATACATACTGACCAAACAAATCATACCATTTTGTCAAGTGATGCCATTAAAATTCAGTGAGGTTATTGTTTGCAGTTCGTCTAGTTTTTCATTGGGGGTTGATTGAGCTATGCAGGACTCATGGAACAACAGCATCATCAGAGTACAGTCACCTTTCTATGAAATTTGTGTACGGAAATCATCAAAAGAAGTCCAGAAATGGCACTTCTACAATCTATAAATGAATTATTTATCAGGGAACGGGCAGGTCAGGGTGAATTTTAACATGTTTATTAATGTCTGGAAGGTTCCCTGGAGGGGGAATGCGGCTGGTTGACAGCTCCTGTGCCAGTATAGCAGAAACCCTGTATATATACAACCAGGGGTGAACAGAGGAAACAGGGGCCAGTTGTCCTAGGTTGAAGTCTTCACAGGTCAAGTTGTGACCACAAAAATTAACAAAATGTTCCATATTTTTGTTTCTGACTTCATATTCTTATTTCTGATGTTGGCTTAGAAATTTTCACTTCTGCTTTGTTGACAGTGTTACTCTGATCGGTAACATACATGTAATCACATTGTGGTTGCTATCCAGTTCCATGTTTAACCTCCTGATCATTTCTCCATATTTGTTCCCTCTTGGTCCTCATTGGCCCCATACCACATCTCTGTATGCAGTGATGCCATGGTTCTCTCGATGAAAAGATTCTAAATTGGAAACTAGAAGCTTTCTTTTTCGCTCTTCTGTAATTTTCAAGAAAAATATTCAAGATTCCATTACACTTATTAAAACACACAAATAAGGTGTGAACAGTACACCTGCAAACTGTTGTATCATTTTAATTAACTCTGACAATGAGAGTACATCTACTGAAGTTCAGGCATTTTCAACACATGCTTGTTTTGGGTAAATGTTGGGAGTAATAAGATTAGTCAGAAAACAAAACGCCGCATAATGATTTTTACTACTGAACAACTCACATTACGTAGTATACATACTGACCAAACAAAGCATACCATTTTGTGAAGTGAACTTTGATCAGCCCAGTGTGTTTGAGTCCTCTCAAACTATTGGATTTGGGTGGATTCCCATAAAAGAAATTTGGGGGAATCCAGTTAGATTGCCAAAGAAATATACAAAAAATGAGGCCTGCAGTAGCAGACCGCCATGAATAATTGAAGCCTGCTGTCAACTCTGTGATTTGATTGCAGATATTTTTCGTTTACTATACATCACATCCTTCAATTTGATGTATATGTGTATATTTAATTTGAATTTATGGAATATCAAAGGTGCAAATTTCATATTAAACTAATTTTCCATTCATATTAACACCTTAAATTTGATAAAGCTCAACTTATTAATTTACACCCCTTGACTGCTTCACTGGTAAATTTACTAATGCATTGTGTACCCAATCGGGGCATAACATTCTAATGGGCTGAGTGGCCTGTGTGTCTGGGGAACTTTTTCAGATTGACTGTACAGCCATACGAGTAGACTGTGTCTGTGGATTTGGGGCGTCCCATGAACGTGAAGCCAATTGAGTGCCCCTCCCCCAGGCTCTGTTGAAGCTAATTTGCATGAGGATTTTTCATAACCAAAAATGTATGTACGAATCACTTACAAGTAAATTGGTCAGTGGCTTCTACTGTTTTGGGACACTGAGTTGCTGTATAAAGCCCTACCTCTTTATCTAATGCTCCATGGTAAAATGCGTAACAGCCTGACAAAACAGGTGCTCTTTGGGCAGATGCTTGAATGCTTTTTCTGCCATTGACTAAATTTGATCAGTCCGTTCTAAAGTCATATCTGGCTGCTGTTCTACTTGGTTGAACTGCATCTGAGTAGTTTCAAGCAGTTCATACTTCCTGAAACATTTTTTTCTAATTTGTCCATGACATCAAGAAAGTAGATTTGGGGGTCTTGGCAGAGTATTGTTGCAAAGGTATTCGCTGCCTTTGCCGTCAAGGCACCGACAGAGGTTATCTCTACATTCTTGTCCCATCCATGCTTGCATGTCTGCAAAATGTATGAACTTCATTCTAAATGCATACCAATTTCGGCTTCCTCTATATTTTAAGCTATGGAACGGATTGGGTAAAGATTTGTATAGTTACAACCAGACCGATTCCAGCCTGGCTCCCACCTTTTGTATTTGGGGCCTTGGTCCTCCTTCACAGTATCTTTTGAGTCACTGTTGTGGGAATTAATTCCCATAAGTAAAAGATGAAGATTTTGTCTTCACATCAACATGAAACAGGCCTATGCTCATAGGTATATCTGTCACCTCATCTCCACCTGTTCTCTGGGAATGGTAAGCATATTCCTATCCCCCACTGGTGGAATTATTCTAGGGGGGGGGGGGGGGGGTTATTAGCATCTCTGTATCAGTCTTTGAGAAGGCAACTGACATCCTGGAAATTATCTCTCATATTTGCTTCCCCTTGCCCCTCCTCAACAAGGGGTCTACATGTATGTTGCAGAATTGGGTATCGATCATCAAATCTTACCGAACTATTGGCATTTGGATTACTATTTACCTACTTGGAAATGTATTCAGGCTACTGTATTTCTACCCCAGCTCCTGTAATACTGGAGTCTGGAATGTATCCAGATTATTATCTGATCCTATAGACACACAAAGTGAGGGCAGACTATTGGTGAAAGACCCAGCATCTGAATTCTGGCCTATCCTATTTTAGTGTGCTTGGAAATGCCCTGCTTCTTGTATGCCAAGCAGGAAATAATGAGGGACCTTTCTGGGACTCCCTACTAGTACTTCTCCTCTCACCACATAACATGTGTTATTGTGGGAGGGATGTGACCTAGACGGGGAGCGCTGTGGCTCAGTAGGTAGAGGTGCATGCTGCAAGCCGAGAGGTCCTCGGTTCGAATCCCACCTGCGGCAACCGCGTTGTGTCCTTGTGCAAGACACTTCATCTCCAATGCCCGCGTGGGGGCACGGTGGCATTGTGTACTAAGGCGTACTGCACGTCGATGGTGCACTTGTCTTCAACCAATGCTAACCCTGCTGGTGTGGAATTAGTATGTTGGGGAGCTGACAGTTGCTCGCCGTTGCTCGGTGGTTCTCTCCGGGTACTCCGGCTGCCTCCACCCGTAAAACTGTCGCGGTCATGATTAGCCATTGTGCATAAATATGTGACCTTAAACATCATTAAATAAATATATGTGATCTAGACTGTCTCACTCCATTCCCTACACCCCTGTTAACTGGCAGGGGCATATCGTCCACACCATCCCATCAACACATGTGATCCTTGGCTACAAGGCTTACTGAACAATTTTGGAACAGGCATTCTCAGGCCTTTAGATTACCCCAATTTCACACCTTTTACAGACATGCCCAAATTAGAGAAGGTGTGAAGACATCAAGAAAAATATATAAGTTCTCTGTACCTCTTCTACATTTGAGAATAATTTCCACCATAATATGATCATAGAAACAGAAAAAACGGTTTGGCAATAAAACACAACACGTACGATAAAGCTGTTATTTTTGGTCTTAATTTGCCCAAATTAGGGCATAACGGTGTGACAAAAATAAATGAATTTAAAGGCCTGGTCATTATCATGACCCAAGTTATGTGATAGAGGGTTAATGGTACCTACAGGTAAAAGGGCTCTTGTCACCTTCAAACCCAGAACCTCCCTGAGAGAGGCCTCTGTGAAATACCCCAACTGAGCATGTTTTGTGACCAGTTGGTTAGCTCTGGGGACATCCACCCCAGGTAAAACAAAAAATTGCATGAAATCACATGTATTAATATTAATTTGGGGCTTGGAATCTGAGGGTGTTGCATTTTGGTTGCCTAAACAGTAGTCACCATTTTCACAATGTAAATTCAATGCAGTCAATCAAAATTCCAAAGAAATTATCGGAGTCAGGGAGAAATTCCAAAAATGCATTCCCAAAAGATTTGTAGAAAACAAAAAAAAAACTTACAAAAGACAAATTTGTATGCCATATACACGATGCTGACAAACTTCAATTGAATTTGAACGGCAACAAGGGTAAGATATTGCTGAGATGGAACTACAAAGTTTCATACTGTCAACTCCTGCTGGTTTTACAACTGTCTTAGTGCCAGTGTAATATTTTTACTCTACAGTACGTTCAAGGTGGGTTGTAACAAAAACACCCGTCACTGTGGAGGTGACATAGTGTAGAGGATTAAAACCCACGGTTGATCCACTCGACTTAATTACTGACCACTGCGACTACAAGTGTTGGGGATTAACGAGAATTAATTAGCAGTGCAATCGGTATGCAATCGCAAGTACTGTGCCTAGTGACTCCACCGCAATGACCAGTGATTGAGATTACAGAACATATCAATACATTAATCTCTCGGGACCAGTACTTGCGACAATTTCAGGGTGAAACGTAAAAGTAAAAACCATTTGTTTTTAGTGTTGATCTGACTGCAAACAAAACGTAATTCTATTGCGGAGAACGGAGATTTTTTGTCTTTTTGTGGTGAATAGACTAATAATATTATCCGTTCAAACTTCGCAACTGGGTCAAATGAAACAAAAATTAATAAATAAAAACATAAAAAGAGAAATTCCTGAATTATTCATTATTTTTTAAAGCAAGAGAAGCATGTTTTCCTTTAAAACAAATAAAGTTTGTTGATCGAATAATATCCTCGCCCAAAAAAGAAAGTGTGCATTGCAGAAATTGATCAAACTCCAAAAAGATAATTTCGTAGGTGTAAAGAGTGTTAACCTGTTCATGAATAAGTTATATTGAACACAAAAACAGCTTTCCCCGTTAAAATTGCATTAACATTAAAGGACATGCTGCACATTTGTGAAAAGGCATGTTTTGCACGTGGAGAGTCTGAAAATTCATGCAGCAGTGTGAATCCTTGGGTATTTAAACACTAAAGTAAGGCCTTTCTATCGTTCAAATTCAAACTTGCGCTAGTGTTAAAACGACTCCACATTAGCATGCCAAGATTGACAATGAATCAACGTCTCCTTGCCCTGGGTATGATTAGAGCTGGCAGAACACACAGAGAAGTTGCCCAGCATTTGAACTGCCACCGTAACACTGTAGACAGGCTAGTCCATCGACATGCACAACATGATGACGTTCGAGACCGACCCCACTCCAGGAGACCCCGAGATACCACCCCTGCACAAGATCGGTATATCCGTGTCGTCCATCTCTGGAACCGGCAACAAACGGCAACGACAACAGCCAGGAACATCCTAACCTGAGACAGATACATCCTCAAACAATAATCAACCGGCTGAGAGAATACGGCTTATGTCCTCGAAGACCTGCAATTCGTTTGATTTTGACGTTACGTCATCGTCGTGCTCGACTGCAGTGGTGTAGAGTAGGGTTAGGGTTAGCCTAACCTAAACCTAACCCTACCCTAACCTAACCTTACCTAACCTAACCTTAACCCTACCTAACCCTAACCTAACCCTACCCTAACCCACTTCCATGCTAACTTGTTTGCTTCCATGAGGCGTAGATGCACAGCAGTAGTCGATGCAGACGGAGGTCATACCAGATATTGAGTGTGTGACTTTTGTGTTGGACCCTTAGTGTCTTTGACTCTCCATGGCACCAAGAGTATTCATCGTAGCGTAATGAAATTGCTCGTGTTGATCACAGATTGATTCATCTGTGATTGAATAAAATTGCCATGAATGAAACTGATATATATCTTTTTAAGTTTTATTTTTTAGCATGCACACTTTCTTTTTCGGGAGAGTATAGTTAGCACGTTGTGAAGAAGAAAAACTCCGACAACTCGACTATGGGTTCCCGCTCAAAGATGATCATGTGCAACCGGCCCAGACGCACTACACAATCCTCTGTTTTATCACTGGCAACTTTTACTAAATATTATCCTATTGTGTGAATGCATATGGAACAAAACCAATGGCTACAACGCTGAAAATGTATACTGTTGTGGAGTTGTTTGGTGAGGAAGTACAATTTTCGAAAATTCCATATTTGTGTGTTCGAAGACGACGTAATCCGTCCCATGCAGCTAAAGTCAGGTGAAGTTCCTTTCATCAAAACTGCCCCCCCCCCCCCTTTTCCCCTCGATTGCTTTGTCCATCATTCTAGCGGTGTAACTCTATTAAATGAATGTCCACGCCCCATAACTGTCCACATCCTATGAATGAATGAACGAACGAATGAACGAACGAATGAATGAATGAAACCAAACAATTCAGGATCCGGGTTTTTTCTGTGTCGGCTTATGGGGTCAAACATTCAATCTTTTGGTCATCGAAATGTCATTTTTTTAGCATCATGTTTCAAATTTGCAAGTTCATCATTAAGTATCCAGTGACCTTCTGTTTTAACTTTTGGCTGTACAGTTCTGGAAGTGATAACTTTATTACGTCAGATTGCTTTTAATAAAGTTATCGCTTCATGGACTCCAAAATTACAACCATTGGTCATTTGCGACCCCGTCTAAAATTGGTTACAAAAGTTATTATGTCTCCCCTTCCCAGAAGGGAGACATATTGTTTTAGTGCATATTCTTCTTCTTCTTCTCCTTCTCGCACAAACTTTGTCTGGGCCATAACTACTTCTTCTTCTTCTTCTTCTCCTTCTTCTCATACAAACTTTGTCCGGGCCATAACTTTTTTGTCTTTTGACCTACACCTTAGATACTTGGCATGTGGATGTATCACCATGAGGCGGTGTGCAGTGTACCATAGTGACCTTCATGTGACCTTGATCTTTGACCCGAAGGTCAGATTTATGTGTTTTTTTTAAGGGAAACATCACACAATCTTTGTCTGGGCCATAACGTTTTTGTCTTTTGACCTACACCTTAGATACTTGGCATGTGGATGTATCACCATGAACTGGTGTGCAGTGTACCATAGTGACCTTCATGTGACCTTGACCTTTGACCTGAAGGTAAGATATATGCGCTTTTTTAAGGGAAACTCTCTGGACCAGAACTTTTTTGTATTTCAAGTCAGGCTTTAGATATTTGGCATGTGGATGTATCACCATGAGCCGGTGTGTAGGGTACCATTGTGACCTTCATGTGACCTTGACCTTTGATCTGAAGGTCAGATTTGTGCTTTTTTCAAGGAAACTTTGTCCGGACCAAAACTTGTTTGTTTTTTGAGCCAGGCCTTAGATATTTGGCACGTGGATGTATCACCATGAGCCGGTGTGTCACATACCATTGTGACCTTCATGTGACCTTGACCTCAAGGTCAAATTTATGTACTTCAAATAGGGAGTAATTGTCCAGATCAGAATTTTTTTGTTTTTTGACCTAGGACTTGGTTATTTGACATGTGGATGTGTCAACATGAGACCGCATGTCATCTACCTCGATGACCTTCATGTGACCTTGACCTCTGACCTTAAGGTCAAATTTATGTACTTCAAATAGGGAATAATTATCCAGACCAGAACTTTTTTGTTTTTTGACCTAGGACTTAGATATTTGACATGTGGATGTATCGCAATTAGACCGCATGTCACATGTAATCATGAACGTCATGTGACCTTGACCTCAAGGTCAAATTTATGTACTTTAAAGTGGGAGTAATTGTCCAGACCGGATTTTTTTTTGTTTTGACATGTGGATGTGTCACCATGAAACCGCATGTCTGTTACCTTGATGAACTGCATGTGACCTTGACCTCTGACCTCAAGGTCAAGTTCAGATATTTTATAGAGTATTATTTGCCAGAGTCATCATAACTTTTTTCTCTTTAGAGCTAGACCTTACATATCTGGTATGATTGTCAATATTTTATGTATCTATCATTTGTAGTGCATAAAATAGAAAGGAAGGGGAGACATATGTCTTAGTGTGCTAAAACACTTTCTAGTTAAAGTTGGAAACGGGCTCATGAGTTACAGCTAGTATTCAAATACGACAGGGGGGGGCTTACCCAAGAAACCTGGACTGTTGGGGTAAGCACGTGGCCCCCAATGTTTCGAGTCCCTCTCCCCACTCCGCCTCCGCCTCTGCTTCTGTTGTATTCAGAAAATACCTACATGTGCTCACTTGACAGGAGAGAAGAATATAAAATATACAAATGGATGCAAAGGTGAATTTTTGATGCAATGCACAACGTTTTCTCGTTAGTTTTTTTCCCTAATTTGACTCCAACTATAAACGTTTTAAGCAATGCACAGCCACATTGGTGAGGTTTTGCTTTCGTAGCCAAGTTGGTGAGGTTTTGCTTTCATAGTATTCCAGGATTCCAGGTATCAAGGAAAACATGACCTGAAAGACCTATTTTAATTTTTGGGGTTTCAAGGCATGTATGGGTGAACAAAACCAAAGAATTAAAACACGAAATTTCGGGGCATAATTGAGCTAGGGTTATGATGGGTGGTGGTCTGGCTTGTCGATCGGCATGTCATTGTTGAAAAATAAAAAAAATATTATTTTCTGTTGATTTTATTTACATATGGTTATAAATTATGATTGCTGAATTAATAAAAAAGTAATTGAAAATGTCGATTTGTCTCTTATTTTTTCTCAAGCTTGTCATGTGCAAAGGTGTTAAAACAGATGTTGTTTTGAAGAACAGCTTCTGTGCTTTGTCGCGCCACTCAAATGTTATTTCACACCTTGTGCAGGTGGTAGTTTAATCTACTATATTTAATTAATCACTTCAATCGCGACTACTTTAATTGTAGTAGAATATTTTATTTAAGTGTCACATTTCAATACACTTACATAATATACATAAAGTATTTACAAACTATTTATATGAAATCCAGCCTATGAAGGCTTATGAGACACATTTTCATCAGAGGTACGTCATTTTTACAGTAGTTCATAAAAAACCAACAAAAAACAAAACACATGCACGCACACCAACACACACACTCTTGCACACACCCTTGCACACACTCCCACACACACACACACACACACCCTCACACACACACACACACACCCTCACACACACACACAGAGTAGATATATGCCCAAATGCACTTGCGTATACTTTGCGTATACTTTCGTGTACTAATTTTCTTTCACTTTTTCTTACTTCCCCCCCCCCCCTATCATGTATATCTGTCTCTCTCTATCTCTTTCCCACTGAAGTGTACTCTCTCTTAGAATGGCACATTCGCAGATATTTTACTTCGGCATCTCCTTTACATTCACCCACGTATCTTTGCATACACACAGGCTTGGCTATTTCAATTGATAATACAAATAACAACAAAGTGGAGGAATGTAAAAATCTGCAAATGCAAAGAGTATAAAAGTATGTACAAACCCCTACAAAATTGGATGAAGGATATTTGTTTTAGTATGCAAATATCTCCTGTACCCCCTAAGCTAATCCTTAACGCTCGTGACCACCGTGGGTCACAGTGTTTTGAAAACTGTCTTCCACTGATCAAACACTGTGGCCCACTGGAACTCCACGGTGGAGAACACACCGCGGCGGCATTTTTGTTACAATCCACGTTGAACTTACTGTAAGTCTTATTTTCCCAATATGTATATATTTTCCAGGGCTTAAAATCTGTTTCAATTTGCAACAGTTGATTTGCGTCATGTACACTCACGCGAATCCTTTGTTAGGAATTCTCAGGATCATAGTACAAATCCAGATAATAAATTCTGTCTTGCGAACACAGTAACAGTAACTGTTAAATGCTACTCAAATGACCTGGAGAGTAATAAAGCAATACACAATTTACTTTACTTGACTATGCAGTATGCTCATTGCTGGTTTAGAAATCTTTGACTCTTCCGAAATGTGATGGTGTCATTGTCGCTTAATTTATACTATTTACCCACTGTCTGAAACAACCCCAGACACGTTTCGAAAATGTGCTAGCATATTGTACAACTTGAACAGTTTCTTAATTATTCCCAGTATTTCCATTAATTTCTCTGTATTACCTCAAATTACGTACATGTAAGTTGAATTCAAATTAGTACAGCACATGGCATCTGAACGACAACAACCTAATTGATGACGTATACGGGGAATTCCGTAACCAAGAAAATTTTTATACCACAAACAAACAATAGCCCAGACTAGCTGGTGCTAACTCAAATTAA